>CM077008.1:126951725-129351725 GCA_039090855.1 Macrothele yani
GATACACAAACGCAACGACACTTCCGGAATAAGTATGGAAAAACCCCGCCATCTCGTCCTAGTATCCGACAATGGCACCAGAAATTCATGGAGACTGGGTCCGCGTTGGATCAAGATGAAGAACATCGAATGAAGACGTGGAACGTGTTCGTGATTCATTTTCACGAAGCCCGAAGTCCATTCGTTCCGCTACCAGAGAACTACAAATGTCCCGGTTCACGGTACACAGGGTGCTACGCAGACATCTACGCTTATAGGCATACAAAGCGCAACTGTTACAAGCACTTGAGGCGAATGATAGACCACGACGAAAAGAATTCGCAGTAACGATGCTGGATAGACTGAGTGAAGATTCTGAGTTCCTTACACATGTTTGTTTTACCGATGAGGCAACTTTTTATGGCTCTGGGCAATTAAACATACACAATGTCAAGATTTGGAGATCCTCATGCGTTTATGGAACTTGCGAGAGACAGTCCTAAAGTGAACGTGTGGTGCGGTGTTATGCATAACCGAGTCCTTGGACCAGTTTTCTTTAGTGAGAGCAGTGAAGGCAGATGTTTATCTGGATGTTTTGCGTGAGTATGTTGTGCCACAGTTGGAGGACCTTCAATCAAGCATGATATTCCAACAGGACGGTGCGTCACCACATTGGAGACGGCACGTTCGGGACTTTTTAAACACAACATTCCGTGGGAGGTGGATTGGACGGGATGGTCCAATTGCATGGCCACCCCGTTCCCCCGAGGTCACACATCTGGACTTTTTGTATGGGGATATGTAAAGGATGTCGTGTATCGGACAAAGGTACAGAACATCTATGACATGAAATCGAGCATCAACAATGCCATTTCGATCATTACTGAGGACATGCAGCAGCGCACATGGTTGGAACTGGAGTTTCAGCTAGATGTTATACGCGCAACAATGGTGCGCATATTGAGCTTTTGTAATGAGGTAGAAAATACGTTAGTCTTCGCTCTTACTTATGTGCTCAATCACATTTCTCTATCTCATACAGTGTATCCGTGAAAAATGTGCAAAGTTGTAAAAATACTTGGACACTCTGTATACGCCCTATCCTCATTGATATAAAATTTCATAAGCACGCCGGGCAAAAAATTAGTCATCCTGGCAGAACTTAGCTAATAAGGCGTGAACACTCTTGCCTTGATAACAGCACGAATCCGGTGTGACAGGGACTCCACGAGTTCGTGGATGTATTGAACATCGTATTGCATCCACTCGTGCATCAATTGGTCCGGAAATTTCGCCAGAGTACGTGTGTGTCTATTCCGGCGTTTCACTTTCTGTTCCAAATGATCCCACAGATTTTCAAAAGGAATTAAATCTGGAGATTTGGCGGACCAATCAAGGTCAGACAATGTTACTGGTTGTTTTTTGTGCCACTCAGACACCATTTTAGCTCTGTGCACACGACAATTGTCGTCTTGGAAGACATAAGGGGCAATGTGATACTGCTCCTGGCGATGTAGGGCAAAGGGCAAAACTTCGTCATTCAGAGTGCGGAGGTACGCAGACTGGTTAAAATTCATCGTCACTGTATCGAGAGGGCCCATTTCGTGGTACGAAAAATATCCCCAAGACATCACTGAACCCCCTCCAGCTTGAACAACATCTTCGACACAAACAGGATTAAATGCTTCATTGGGCCTGCGATGCACTTGTCGCTTCCCGTCGTTAGAGTAGAAACAAAAACGAGGCTCACCAGACCAAATTACTCGTTTCCAATCCTCCACAGGAAAATTTTGGTGCCTCTGAGCTCATTGATGACGTGCGACTTTGCGATTTGCTGTTAAAAGAGGTCTCTTCCGTGGTACTCTGCTCCAGATGCCCATCGCATGCAGTTCGCGTCGCACTGTCCTTTCGGAAGTTGGTTGGAGTGGACCTTCATTGACTGTATGAAACAATTGTTGGGTGGTTTGAAACCGATTTTCAGTTACTAGGCGTGAAACATGGCGGCGGTCCCTGTTGGTGAGAATCGTTTTTTTTTTCCGGCCATTACGTCTCCGATTTTCAGTTGACTGGGAATCACCTCTGCAGAATACACTTCGACAGAGCAACAAACTGGGCGACTTCATTCACTTTTTTATGTCCGTGGGCACGGCCAAGCACGATGGCTTTTTTATGCCCCTGAGTAACGCGGGCCATTCGACCCATATATTGCAGACTAAATTCAACACGCACGTTGCTCTTCACCACTGCACGAGACAGAAATGATATTGTAGAACACGTCAGTGCTATTTATCTCCCAACAATGCTATCACGGCGCCCTCTGTGCAACCGGTAACTTCCTACTGTCATTTCTGTTTGGAACGACTAATTTTTTGTCCGGTGTGTTTATATTTTGATATTTATCACATTCTCTTGTTATTTATTCACATCAATTAACAAATATTTATTCACATTCTCTTGTTATTTATTCACATTCAATAACTGATCTTTATTCACATTCTCTTGTTAATATACTATGCGTGTATATGAAACTGTTACTGTGGCTGTGAAAAGGGGCATCAAGTCCTCTGGAGTAGCTACTTTCCCGACACCTAGTTTTTATAAATTTAAGAGAAAATGATTTCTTGAAGATCTTACTTATTTACCGAAAAACAAAATTCACATAAATTTATTTTCATTTTAATAGTTTATTCAAAGCTGACAACAAAGATTCCTGGCTATTTCTTTAACCAGTTTCATATGAAGTTTCCGCAAAAATTTTGAAAAACACTTCTGCTGAGGCCAGAGACCCTCTTAGCCATGAAGCCCCCCCCCCCCCACTGCGGTTGTTATCAGTACGCCCATAAAGTCACTTCATGTGTGATGATTGAATTTTAACAATTAAAAAAACAACAACTAGCAATTCTTGTGTCTGCAACAACGCATTTTCAACTTACGAGTATTAATATTGGTGTAAAACATGAATTTCACGGCTGTTAAAATTTTCTAGTAGATATCACGTACGAACACACACAAACCATTCTGTCGTAGCACACAGCATCATCATTATGCTGGTATGCATTGTAATTTCCCACTTATTATTACTGGCGTAACAGTGTATAACAATGCATAATACTGCCAGTGGCGACTTCAGAAGTTTACGATTGTGGCGCTATTAGAAGGCTAAGTATCGTAATGCCGGGAAGGGAGAGAGGCATAAATTTTGAAGTTCTTGGTAAATATTTTGCAAAAAAATTCTGGGTAGATTTTACTCGACGTTAAAGTGTTATCTATAGTAAAAACAAAAGGTGTTTTCAGTAAGTAATATACGTAGTATTTACTCAATGTATGTAGCACTGAGAAGCATGCATAGAAACCTCCATTGTCTTGAACAAGTTACCATTCTTTTTTATTAGAAATCAGAGGTGCAGAAAATATTTTGCAATTTTAGATTACTTACGTCATATTTTTAAATATTTCTGTCATAAGGCTGCTTATCAATTTTAGTTTCTAACCTGACAAGGAATATCTCTCTACCTTTCTCTCTCTCTCTCTCTCTCTCTCTCTCTCTCTCTCTCTCTCTCTCTCTCTCTCTCTCTGTCTCTCCCTCCCTCCCCTCTCTCTCCGTCCCTCCCTCCCTCCCCCTCTCTCTCCCTGTCTCTCTCTTCCTCCCTCTCTCTCTGTTTCTTTCCATCCCTCTCTCTCTCTGTCTCTCTCCCTCCCTCTTTCTCTCTCTGTCTCCCTCTCTCCCCCTCTCCTGCCTGTCTCTCCCCCCTCTCTCTCTCTTTCTCTCTGTCTCTCACTCTTTCTCTCTGTCTCTCTCTCTCCCTCTGTCTCTCTCTCTCTCTCTCTTGCTTGCTCGCTAGCTCGCATGTCATCAGATTTCATTCCACATAAAGATCTCGAATATGGATGAAATGGAATGCTGTGTCTCGTAAAACCAGATTTTTTTTATTCCATTTCATACGTATGGGAACATTCGTGTGATTACCTCCCAAACTGGGCTGAATGAGAAAAAAGGAATCTTCATGAAATGATGGGAAATCGTTTTTAATACTGAATCAATGAGCCTATTGGTCCGAAAGAACGCATTAAAAAAAATTGGTCCGAAAGAACACCCCAATTTCTGAGCTCAGTTGTAAGTAAAATATTAAACAATATTACTCTCAAAATAATGTTTAGTGAGAGTGCGTTTAAGTTACTAAACTAATACTTGTAATGCCATTATTTCGAATTCAGACCCAGAGCAGCGAATTTATCTTCCCCTGTGTCATTTTTTTAAAAGAAAATTAAAAAAAAATCGTTATTTGGCTGCCCTCTAGCATCGCTTCGTGGGATTCCTTGTAAATCCACTCCCGATTTCATACAAAACTTATAATATTTGTATTTTTAACTAATAAAACCACAGAAAGCTTACCTTTAGGACCAACTATACAGACTTTAGCAAGCATGCTTTTTAGTAGAACCTTATGTTTGTCGCTGAAGAACTTTGTACGTGTTTAACTAGTTGTTTGCCGTCCGCATAAATTGCAACATTGTGGAAAAAACAGCTGTCATACTTTTAAAAAGTAGAGGACCCCCATCGTGTAAGAACTGACACTACGGGAAAATAAAGACAGCTTCTTAAGCAGTGAAGGATAAATAAAAAGAAACGATAGGAAACAGAGTAGAAAGGTGCACGTTGATCACTTGATAGCGCAGTACAAGATCCTCTGCTTCGATGGCGCGATCCAGTGAAGTTTTCTCTGGAACAGGTGCGAAACGACAAGTGCCCGGATGTATTCATATCCGACATTACGTCACTGAACTTCCGAGGCTCTTTAAACGGAAACTAAATGAAATGAACATTCCTCGGTGGGAGACGATTTCGGAAGAATTCTACCTGTTCTCGAAAATCATTTTCGCACCCTCACAGGAAACAAATTACAGGTAAATATTCACGGAACTTCCACATCCTTCAAAATTAAAGCTGAGGTAAATGACATTTAGGAGTTTAGCATCCTGCATAAGTAGTGTTATTTTCTTAATATGCACCTCTAAGCTCCCAGTTTTCAGACCTTTTGTTTTTAAAAAGCTTTGAAACCTTTTGTTTTGAAAATTCTTTCGGAGAGCGGCAGCGGCAAGACTGGAATTTTAATCACATCAAGTTTTTTTTTTTTTTTTTTTTTTACAGTACCTCGTAAAAAAAGGAACCAATACTTTATCGCATTTTAAAGTAATAAGTAAAAAAATTGAGGAATAAATAGATTATGATTTCTGTAATTCACATTATTAGGCTCTATATACTGAATATTATACATGTGTACACGAAAATTTAAAGAAAAGGCTTATTAAGTGCAATATTTGAAGTATAACTTTATATCCAAACATAGCTCTTAATAAGCCTTTAAAAAGGTAAAATTGTTGGAGGACTTAATAAGCCTCTAATATAGCACTTAATAAGCCTCTAACTAAGAAGTTAAAATGTTGGAGGCATCTGAAATGTGGTTTTGGAGAAGAATGGAGACAATAAAGTGGACTGAAGAAATTACCAATGATGAAGTATTGCAAAGAGTTGAAGAAGAAAGGAATTTACTAAACATCAAATTGTATTAATTTACTAAAGACCATGAGAAAAAGAAAATATACCTGGATAGGACATGTGGGTGACAGCCTATTGAAAAAAATGATAGAAAGAAAATTGAAGGAAAGCGACCAAGAAGAAGGAGACCACTAATGATGCTTGATGATATAATGGGCGCAAGAAGCTGTCAAGAAATGAAGGAGGCAGCAAGGGACAGAGGAAACTGGAGGAAGAGAACTTGCTGAGATACCGTGGGGCCTGTCAAGAGACAAAACACTAATGATGGCGATATACTGAACATTTGAGCGCTTCATTAAAAAATGTGAATACAGTATATTTTCTACTTCCGTCCGTTTACCTATATTTACATCTGTAGAAGCAATATTTCGGCTATCGCCATATAGGGAGTTATGTTTTGTGGTATAATCTGAACTCTTGAGACACAGACTGGAAGAATTATATTTACGTTTCGTACACGCAAAGAGCTTTCTAGCAGTATTTTTTTTTATTATTATTTCGTTGAACGAAGCACACTTACATTGCTAGGTATTGCAAATATACATTATATAGACAAAAGTGATCGGACACTAAATCTACGCAAAGAAAGATTATTTATTGGAAGAAATTAGCTCCAAGTTGGTTCCACCCTTGGCCTGCTGAAAGCTTTGGTTAACACTGTTACGCACGCTTTCAACCAAAAGTTGAAGGGTATCTTCCATTTATTTTGTAATACCTTTGCCAGCCCTTGAGGTGAGGCAGGACGATATTCCGAAGTCCTTACACGGTGCTTTAATTCTTCCCACAAAAAGTGTGAACACTTTTTCAGCCAGGTGTCGATCACATTTCGGCTTTGTGAAGTTCAGTCCAAACATGAAGACTGATTTTCCGTAAATTTGCCACCAGCAACGCGCTGTGGGGCAGATTTGAAACCATCGATGGTCGCGGCAGAGTACCTTGTCAGGTATCAGAAGATATCAGCAGAACTAATTTCCATAATTCTAAAATAGTGTTGGAAGTGACGATTTATCCAGAATATCTAAGTAAGCTTCTGCATCAAGAGTTGGGATTGGGCCCCTGAAACAATGGGTTATGTTCCGGTGGACCTCTCGAGAAACTGGCCGCGTTCTCGCATTCTTTTTTTTTTTTTATTTATTTTTTTTTTTTTTTTTTGGAACGAACGAATAATTATTTTTGTACTTATAAATAATAATCGATAATTTCACTTGAGCTTTATTTCTATCTAAAAAAATTTTTCCTTGAAAAATAAAAAAAAATGAAAATCGTGAGAGTGTCCTGGTACCTTTTGTAGATCCTTTGCACGTCAAGATCTTCGTGAGCGTGAAATAAAGCGATTGATTCGAGAGTATACATTTATTTACTCACAACACATTGCATTTATTCGCGTCATTCACGACCACACCCACCCACACTCCGATACACACTAAGTGGAATTAAATCATGACAACAAACAATAAAGTTTATTAATCCTGACATTGAACAGTACTTAGGTTGGTGAATTAGAGAATGCTATTGTAGAAAAACCAATGAAAGTAGATATGTGGGTCGTAAAATTGGATATCTACTAAACTCTTTTTTGTTTTGTTTTGTTTGCGGGTTTGACTCTCTCTTTTTTTTTTTTTTTTTTTTTTTTGATTGGGAGCTTTAACGACTAGCATAAGCAACTCAGTAGGGCTATAGGCAGTCGCCAGTCCCTAATTTAGGGCCACTAGTTCCAGGGAACGGAGAGAGCCTTTGCCGTAAGACAAACAAAACATCAATGCCTTACCGGGATTCGAATCTGGACCCATCTCGGACGAATGATCAGAAGCCATCGCTTAGACCACTGTGCCAACGGGACTGGGCGGCTTTGGAGGTTTAACGACCACCGTGAACAACGTGATGAGTTAAAACAATAGCTCGTCCTTAATTTTGGGCGACTGGCTCCAGGGAAGGGAGAGAGCCAGTGCCGTAAGACAAACACAACATCCATGCCTCACCGGGATTCGAACCCGGACCCATCTCGGACGAATGATCAGAAGCCATCGCTTAGATCACTGTGCCACCGGGGCGGGGTTGCTTTGGGGGTTTAACTGCCACCGTAAGCAACGCGATGAGCTATAAGCAATACCCCCTTCCCTAATTTAGGGTCACTGGCTCCAGGGATAGGAGAGAATTAGTGCCGTAAGACAAAGCACAACATCCATTCCTCACCGGGGCTCGAACCCAGACTCATCTCGAACGAATGACCGCTGCGCCGCACCGGGGTCGGCTTACTAAACTATGGCGGCGACATTAGTATTTCGACTGTTTAGTTTTTTTTTAAAACAATGTTTATTGTTATATTTATTCAGATTTAGACGAACTTAAGAAACGACCCTTACCCTGATGAAATGAGATGTAGCTATGAAAGTCCATTTGCGCATGTGCAAGATAAACTCTGATCTCAAGATTGAAAGAAAAGTTTAATCGCAAGGGTGTTAGTGAGAAGGATTGGCAATATTTGGTCTAGGATGTCTACAGTTTTTTTATTATTGTAAAGCTTTTCATTATTACCGTGTTTTCATTATTGTAAAACTCTTATCAATAGCAGGAAACGTCCCCCCCCCTCCTTCTCCTTGGGAGTGGTCGAGAGGAAGCCAAATTTCTCTACGACGCACCGTTTTCACAGCATGAAAAATACATTTTTGTAGTGACTTTTATCACATTTAGCATCAAGCTCTCATAATTTACGAAGATTACAATGAGATATTGTTACGTTTATGTAAAACGTGATGAAATAAAGTTCGGCGATAGTTTAGTAAAACATGTTGTCGAGTAACAATGGAACTAACTATTATTGCGCCGCCTCATGGGGCATCATTCTAAAATCAGATTTCAGCAATGGCCATGACTACTACCGTTACCCATTTTCGTTATATCGCAATGTTTTGCTTGGGATTTACTTTAGTGTTGTCGGGAAAGATGCATTGGTTTAAAAAAAAAAAAAGGGAAGAACGTTTTTTTCTATCAATTTGTTGGGGGTGTGCTTTGAAGTGACATAATCAAATTTTATGTGAGAAAAGTGTCGCCGGAGCAAGCAAGTTGTTATAAATTAGCTGAGCTAAAGCTAAGTACGTTATTGGACTTGGAGCCTAGGGTTATTGGTATGCCCTATACCCTCCTTTTGTAATCCTGAAAAAGACCCTAGTAGCCATTGTGATGGCCAACCATCCCCACTCCTTTATCCACATACTGACACAAAGTACAAAGCAACTCTCCCGCAGAGATATTCCGGAATCTGTGCCCCGCTGTTATTTACTTTAAAAGAAACAACGATTAACCAGCAGAGCTGAGTCCGGGTTCAATTTTAAATGCCCGAGCCCAGAAGTATGTCAGCCCGAGCCCTAATTTTATATTGCGAGATTGAGCCCGGGCCCGAACGAGCCCGAAAACTAGTATAATTGACCTGTTTAGGCATTAAAAAAATCTCTTCTTCCAGACTTCCACTCTTTCTTCCCCGTGCCGATGTCCTTCTCCACTGCGGAGTGGGGAAGGGATGTCTATCTATTTCTATAGTTTCCGTTCATTTCTATAGTTTGATCATTTTCAATTGTTTTTTTTTATTTCTACAGTTTTGCCATTAATTTCTTACTCAAATGTTTCTCGCGGTCGGACATCAGGAAAAATATAGAGGCACAACAATCTACGTCGTACGTTGCTCAATGGAATTAACACCAAGCTGCCCCGCTGAGGTAGGGAGCAAAATTTCATCAACCTGCTATCTATCGTTCTTAAAGAAACGTTTTCTTCGCAGAAATCCATAGCCTACGATATTTATCATTTTTTTTGATTGAAGGTTTAACGACCACCATGAGCAACTCAATGGGCTATACAGGGTGGTTCGAAACTATATGTCAAAAATGTAAAGGCAGGTAGAGGGGACCTAAATAAGCAGATTTCGTATAGGAATGTGTGTGCGGTAATGCCGCGTTGAGCCGGTAGAGAGCGCTGATGAGTGCTGCGTATAAAAGCGCTTCGCCAGCTTGATTCTTCATTTCCGAGCCGCGGATGGCTTAGTGGTTAGTGTTTCAGACTATCGATGCTGGGTCCCCAGGTTCTAGCCTGGGCTGATCTTTCAGAGATGATGTGATTTACTAACAATCGCTGAATATCCGCCGTGCATCGGACGAGCACGTAAAGTGACGGCCCCCAGGCTGGACCCACTGGTTAAATGGGTATCCTTTCCTATGTCCTCCCTGAAATTCTCTCACCCATCTATGTGCAATATCGTACTTGTACGGTGGCGCCATTAATCTCACTACAAACTGTTCTGTCAAAAGTCGCTAGACTTGCTCTCATTCCTTCCGTTTCTGTGTCCTGCCCAAAAGGCGATCTCGCTGTAGGTGGCTGGGACCTAAACTCTACTCCCTGTGGACGGAAGTCCTACATGAAAATGACAAACCTACTACTGCTACTGATTCTTCATTTCCCGCACGGATCTCGAGCAGCATGCATCGTTACACCAATGCGAAGCTGGCCGACATGCATTTCATGTATGGGACTGCACAAGGAAATGGATTAGCTGCTCAACGGATGTACAGGGAGCGATTCCCGGATAGGAATCAGCCAGATCGTCGAACATTCGAGCGGCTTCAAGTTAAGCACGAGTGGATCGTTTTATGCTTCCAGGCGTGATACTGCCATTGGAAGATATTGCAGAACTCCTGCAGTGGAAGAAAGAATACTAAACACAGTAGCGGATAATCCGTCGACAAGCTGGAGAGCTGTAGGGCGTGCGTTGGGTATGAGCCATCCAACTGTTTTGAGGACTTTACATGAAGACGGAATGCACCCGTATCATTTACAGAGAGTGCAAGCAATGACCCCTGACGATTATCTCCCACGTCTCAACTTTGCCCGTTGGTACCTACAGCAGACTGCAGGCAATCCAACCTTCTCTGCAGATGTTTTATTCACTGATGAGGCTACCTTTACGTGGTCGGGTATGTTTAACAACCATAATTCTCACCTGTGGGCTCATGATAACCCACATGGCACAATAACACACGCCTACCAAGAAAGGTTTTCCGTTAATGTTTGGGCAGGCATTGTGCACAATAATTTAGTAGGACCGTACATTCTACCTAGTCGTTTAACTGGCCACACATACCGCATCTTCCTACAGGTGGTCTTACCTGAACTTCTGGTCGATGTTCCTCCAGATGTTCGCAAACGAATGTGGTTCCAGCACGATGGAGCCCTAGCTCACTTCAGCCGAAACGTCAGGAATCACCTGGACGCTGTCTACGGTCAGCATTGGATAGGACGGGGGCGGACCAGTTCCCTGGACACCGCGTTCTCCTGATTTAACCTGCTTGGATTTCTTCTTTTGGGGTCATATTAGAAGCCTCGTGTACGAGAGTGCCGTCACATCTGCAGAAGATCTTGTTGCCTGCTTGTCTGTTGCTGCTGGACATGTGCTCGACATGCCTGACGTCTTTTCTAATGTATGCCGATCCATGCGCTGCCGCTGTGAATCTTGTATCGCTGTTGGTGGCCGCTCTTTAGAGTACCTCTTGTAAACTCTTAATAAATTTTTGTTTTCTTTTGTCTTTACTTGTCTTTTCAGTTTCCTGTGATTCATACTGCTTTACGTGCTAGCGCTTTAATGCGGCATTACCGCACACACATTCCTATATGAAATCTGCTTATTTAGATCCCCTCTACCTGCCTTTACATTTTTGACATATAGTTTTGAACCACCCTGTATAAGCAGTCGCCCGTCCCTAATTTAGGGTCACTGGTTCCAGGGAAGGGAGAGAGCCAGTGCCGTCAGACAAACACAACATCCATGCCTCACCGGGATTAGAACCCGGACCCCGTTCGGACGAATGATCAGAGGCCATCGCTTAGACCACTGCGCCACCGGGGCGGCCTATGATATTTGCTGCCCAAGTCCGGAATTAATAGCCCTGCCGAATCCCTACTCCCCATCGACACCCAGTTGCCGAAGTGATTAGACAGTGTAAAAAAGTCTCTTGGGCTGAATGATACAAAATCACATTAAAACAAAAATGAAAAAACTTCTCTCCCTCTCTCACAGCCCGAACCCACCCGAGCCCGGTTTGGGCCCGTGCTCGAGTTCGTGCTTTCAGGATCGGGCTCGACCCGTCTCAGCACTGTTAACCAGTACTAGTTCATGGGTCGAAATGGTGTTTCATGGGTCGAAATGGTGTTTCATGGGTCGAAATGGTGTTTCATGGGTCGAAATAATGGGTGGACTAAAAAAAGTCGTCTACCCAAGGAGGAGATACCAAAACCATTGCGCAGTAGATGATCAATAAACAACTAAATAAGATATTAATTGCGTAGGAAAATTACCGCGTGCACATTTCAACTTTCAGAATGATGATGGAGATTTTGTTGGAAATTTGGCTTTCAAAGAGTCGCGATTTTTTTTTTTTTTTTTTTTTTTTTGTCAAAAAAAGATATGTTTTTCAAAGGAAAATAAACATCTGTTACAACAACACTCCGTTTTGAGCGGGTTTTTTTCCTCTCTCTAATTGAAGGCTTAACGACTACCGTGAGCAACTCGATGGGCTACAAGCAATAGCTGCCGCCCCGGTGGCGCAGTTGTCTAAGGCGCTGGCCTCTGATCATTCGTCCGTAAGGGGTCCGGGTTCGAATCCCGGTCAGGTATGGATGTTGTGTTTGTCTTACGACACTGGCTCCCTCCCTTCCCTGGAACCAGTGACCCTAAATTAGGGACGGGCGACTGCTTATAGCCCATTGAGTTGCTCACGGTGGTCGTTAAACCTTCAATCAAAAAAAAAAATCAAGCAATAGCTCGTCCCTAAGTTAGCTCCGCTGGCCCCAGGGAAGGGAGAGAACCACGCCCGTAAGACAAAAACAACATGCATGCCTCGCCGGTATTCGCCCAGACCCTTCTGGAACGAAGGGTCATAAGCAGTGTTGCCAGGTGAAATTCTCAAAAATCAGTAGATTTCAACCCAAAAAAAATCAGTAGATCAGTTTAAAAATCAGCAGATTTTTTTTTTTTTTTTTTTTTTTTTGGATTTGAGGTTTAACGACCACCGTGAGCAACTCAATGGGCTATAAGCAGTCGCCCGTCCCTAATTTAGGGTCACGGGCTCCAGGGAAGGGAGAGAGCCAGTGCCGTAAGACAAACACAACATCCATGCCTCACCGGGATTCGAACCCGGACCCCGTTCGGACGAATGATCAGAGGCCATCGCTTAGACCACTGCGCCACCGGGGCGGCCTTTTTTTTTTTTTTTTTTATTCGCTACAATACACATTGCACCGCTATCGGAATCGTCTAAAGAAGTAGTTTTGATCACATAATATTTTCCACTTAAAATTAAGTTGTGCTTGTTTGATGGCACTGGCTCTTTCTCTTTCTTAAAAGGCAATTTTTAGGTTTTCTGATCTATAGTGCAATGTCTAATAAAATGGGTCAACTGAGCTGTGGAATCCACACTGTCTGAATTTGGACATAACAGTTGTTCTAATCTTATTATCATCACAATCGCTATCATAGATGTTGTTGTTAATTTTTTCTACAAAACCATTTCACCCGTGAAGAACTTGAAAACATACGCTTTGCGTGCAGTAACCGGCATGCATCAGTTTTTGAAGAAAGTCTGTTTCTGTGATTTGTCTTCTGATATTTATCATAAAAAAATCCTTCCTACTACAGCCCTTGAATGAAGGAAGAATAACAAACATGCCACAAATTTCGACAATGATGGGAACAGTATGCTTCCTTGACCATGGTGCTATTTTTTGCACATTCACAAAAGTCATGCACACACACATCAGAGTGTGTTTCAAGATTTGTATTTCGAAGCATTTTCCATTCATTATCTAGTGTTTGAATTTCAGTGTGATTCCTCCAACTGGGAAAGAAAGAAACTAAAGCAGCAACTGGTGTTGAACTTCTGTGTCAGGACACTGGCAGGGCTAGGTACATTAGGTACATACAAATGTTGCATAGCATTACCACCAAATGAAATTCTTTTGATTAAGTTCCCCTATTAAAAAGTAATAGAAGAACAAGCTATTGGTAACAATTCAATAAAATAACAATTAACTACAAAAAAATTGCATGAGCCACTAACGCCAAACACGTGTTAACATAAATTGGCCACTATCTACCAAAAAGGCCCCCCGTGGCGCAGCTGTCTAAACGCTGGCTTTTGACAATTCATCATAGAAGGGTCTAGGTTCGACTCCTGGTGTTGTATGCGTGGATGTTGTGCCTGTTTGATGGCACTGGCTCTTTCTCTCTCTCCCTCTCTTTCCTGGAACCAGAGCCCAACATCAGGGATGTCCGACTGCTTGTAACCCATTGAATTGCGCACAGTGGTTTTTAAAACAAAAAACTTCTCCCTACCTCTTCATCGGGGAAGCAGTTATGGATATTTCTCATTCAAGGGAAAGAACACTGTGGACTATCAATTATGGTAATCATCCGTTTGTGCACTAATATAATACCCAAGTTTATCAACCATTTCAAACAGATTAGGTCCTGTTAAGTATTTTTTTCGAAAAATTAAAGACATTATGTAAAAGTTCTGTTATATTACATATAAATTCTTTAACAGTATCATTAAAAAGCTTTCTGAAAAATGAAAATTTAATGAAACATGAAAAAAATCAGTAGAAATAAGGCGTTTTTCAAAAAAAAAGTCACTAAATGTGTGAAAAAAATCAGTAGACCTGGCAACCCTGACTCATAAGCCATCGTTTAGACCACTGCGCCACCGGGCCCGCGTTCTTTAATGTTACGTTCATCATGAGGGGATTTTCAAAGTGCTTACGCGGTTAAATCACTAAAATTTGTTCACGACTGAATTCATTTATAATTTATATTTCAACAGTTCACTTTCATCCACGATGTAACAGAATCTTTTCAATGGGAGTGTTTATGATATGTTCCCCTGCAGGTACGTGTGGGTTTATAGTAAACCTCAAGACTAAAATTCCAGGCCCGGTTTTGTCGTCTCAGTCCCTCCCTGTCTTCACTCCGATTTCAGGAAATTTGAGATTCTAAGAACAAAGATCCACACAATCCGACTTTTCTCTAACGCACAATTTTTCCGTTAGGAGGGATAATGGATGATTCTGTTTACTTCACCATGTATTAAATTCCGTATTACTGTTTCTAAAAGTTCGCTTGCAAAATTCTTATTTCCCTCTTATACTTTTTTCCATGGCCGGTTTGAGCACATTTTCGTCTTCAAATAACACGTTTCCTTGCGGAGGGACATGAAAGTATGTTATATTTTTATCGATAATTCGGATTCTAAAAGTCCGATTGAAGAAAATCCTTTTTTAAGTCTAATATTTTTTACTGTGAGGAACGTTTTGCAGATGCTGTATATATGACGTCGTTATTTTTGCAACTGCCCCTTCAGAACTGCAGGGTATGATCCAGGAACTTGCTGACAAGAGTAAAGAAGTGGGGTTAAAAATAAACTTTCAGAAGACAAAACTGATATACACAGTCGAGTCACATCATTGTGACCACCTCCTACTTTTGAAGTCAAAAGCGCGTAGCCAATGAAAGAAAGCACGTGTCGTGAGCTGGCTTTGAGGGTACATAAGGTGTGCTATAGGCATTATGAAAACATATCCCTTGTTGCTGTCATGGATAAAAGGAGCGACTTATCAGATTTGCAAATAGGGATGATTATCGGCTTTCGGGCCAAGGGTGGCAGTATTTCTGAAATTGCGCAGTTTGTAAACTGTTCGCGTGCTGCTGTGGTTAAAGTGTATTGTGATTGGAGAAATGGCGCCATTGCGAATAAGTGACGTGGAACCTGCGGAGCACCACGTACCATTGATGTGAAAGGTGAACGTCGGCTTCGAAGGTGAGTGAGGGCCGATTGACACGCTATAGTGGAGCAACTCACTGGCCGAATGAACCAGGGGGCTACCGGAAGTGTGTCTAAAACGACATTTCAGCGAACCCTGCTGCGTATGGGGCTCCGATGCAGACGGATAGTCACTGAACCTATTCTAACGAAAGTGCATCGGCAGAAAAGGCTTACATTTGCACGGCAGTCCCGGAATTGGACCTCCGCTAATTGGCAAAGGATTGCCTTCTCCAATGAGTCACGTTTTCTGCTTCATTGAAACGGATGATTGTTGGCGTATAAGGAGAAAAACATCGGAGAACAAACACTTTTCAGCCATTGCTGGAAGAACACAAGCTGGTGGAGGCAGCGTTATGGTCTGTGGAATGTTTTCGTGGCATTCCCTGGGTCCACTCATACCTTTGGAAGGCGGAACGAATTCGTTATGAATCCATCCTTGCACATCACGTACACCCATACATGCTGTTCGTCTTCCCTGTGGCGGATGGGATCTTCCAACACAACAGTGCGACGTGTCTCACAGCTAGAAATGTCCGAGAGTTGTTGGAAGAGCACGATGAAGACTTCAACGTACTTCCCTGGCCCCTTAATTCCGCAGAGACAAACCCAATTGAGCATCTGTGGGACCACCTCGATCGTGTTGTTCGCTTTATGGATCCTCCAACAAGCACCGTCCAGCTGCTGTCAGATGCACTGCAGTCAGCATGGCTCCACATAACTGTGAATTCTAGCACCTTATTGAGTCACTCCAAGCCCGTCTAGCTGTTATCCGCATTGCTCACGGCGGTTACTCTGGATGGTCACAATAATGTCGCCCGACCGTGTACAATGCTTTTACAAAAAATGAAGATTTGTCGATTGATGGGGAAAAGCTGCTGATAACCGGTACCTTCATTTACCTTGGACAGCAGACATCAAGCAAGGGTCACATTGAGGAAGAAATTAATTGGCGTATAAAATTTGGTTGGAGAGCTTTTGGAGGAAACAGTACAGTTTTCAAGAGCTATGTGCCATTATGTCTTAAAAGAAAAGCGTTTAATCAATGCATCCTTCCAGTTCTTACATATGGAGCAGAGGCATGGACCTTAACTGAAAAAAAAACACCCACAAACTGCATACAACTGAAAGAAGCATGGGAAAATGCATGCTTGCTATAACCAGGAAAGATAAGAGGAGTAACTCGTGGATAAGGAAAATAAGAAGAGTGGAAGGCATCATGATCACATTAAAATCTTTGAAATTGCAATGGGTTGGTCATATTGCCAGATGGACGGGCCACCAGTATACAACCGAAATTTTAGACTGGATTCCAAGGGAATGGAAAAGATTCAGAAGATCCCACGTGGGAGACGGGTGGATTAAATCCGAGTACTATAAGGCATCGAATGACTACTGAGTGCCTTTCGCTATAATTTTCGCGTTGTGCATTCAAACGATACACAGTTTTCTCGTTTAGGGCGTATATACACAGTACGTCAAAGAATTTTTATGACTGGCGCTAGATTTCAGCTTACGGTGGTGTTACCAGTGTAATCGCGAATGCGTTTTAAACCGTGACCACCTGCTTCCTTTCTGCCAAAAGTACTGCGCAGTTGTTAAAGTAACTCAAATGAAACGGCCGTTCATTAGAGAAGTAAAATTTTTTTCATGTTGAATTATTAAGATGGAACAATGGGCTGTTATTAAATTTAACGCAAAACTTGGTAAAAGTGCCTCGGAAACGTACCAAATGATGAAACAAGTTTACGGTGAGTTTTGTTTAAGTAGATCAAATGTTTTCCTGTGGCACAAACGTTTTTTGTAAGGAAGAGATACGCTAGAAGATGATAAGCGTACCGGAAGACCAAGTTCATCTAGGACACCTGAGATTATTAAAAAAGTGTGTGATTTCGTGGCAAACAATCGATGTGCGTTACTAAGAAGGATGGAAGAGTCTTTAAACAACAACAAAGAAACGATTCGAACCATCCTGCATGAAGATTTGGGCAAAACAGAAGTCTGTGCTAAATTCGTTCCACACACGTTAACCAATGAACAAAAATCAAGGAGAAGTTCACATTGCAAAGACATCATTTCAGCCGCTGAAAATGATCCAAACTTCGTAAAATCGATTGTTACAGGTAATGAAACATGGTGTTTTTAATATGATCCTAAAACAAAGCGAGAAAGTGCGGAATGGAAGTCAAAAAACTCATCACAAGCCAAAAAAAACAAGAAAAGTTCCATCGAAAATCAAAACAATGCTCATTACATTCTTCGATAGTAAGGGTATTCTCCACAAAGAATTTGTTCCAAGTGGACAAACAATTACTGGTGAGTTTTATTTAAATTTTTTGGAGGCGTTTGATGGGCAGAATTCGTCGCATTCGTCCAGAATATCGAAATGAAAACAGTGGGTGTTTGTTGCCCGATAATGCACCCAGTCACACCTCACTTCTTGTTCGTAAACTTTTGGCGAAAAATAAAGTCTGTGTGTTGAATCTTCCACCGTATTCGCCTGATTTAGCACCATGCGACTTTTTTTATTCCCAAAACTTAAAATGACGTTAAAAGGGTGTTATTTTGATGATATTTCGACCATAGAAACAGCTTCGACGCGTGCTTTTGAGGGAATTATTAAATCGCTTCGACGCGTGCTTTTTCGAATCATTATTAAATCGCTGTAACAAGTGTATTGAAGCCGGAGGGACTTATTTTGAATAACAAACCAAAACAAATTATAATTTCTTGTTTCTATTTCATTTTACAGACCCAGTCTTAAAAATTCTTTGCCACACTGTGTATATATATTCTGTTTCTCCGATTATTTCCTTTTCTAATAATGCACAATTCTGCCGCTGGGAGATGGATATTTATACTTGCAGCTGAAGTTACAGTTCTGCTTTTAAAATAAAGGTCAAAAGAACTTCTTCCTCGTAGTACTCAAAGTACTTAAGGACCGCAAAGTATAAAGAAATAGAAATTTTGTCCGAACAGTGGTTCGAAGATAATTGTTGTCAAAATGAGCATTACATTGTCTAAGTTGATATTTAAACGTCAGTGATGAAGAAAAACAGGAGGATTAGAACCTGCATCAACAAGCGTTACGAAACAGCTTACATGTGCGTGTGTCGTCTATCAGCTGCCTTTGGCTCTATGATTGTAGCAGAACAACTGTGATTTCCACATGTGGTACCCATCTCTGTCTTTCGGAAATGCCAGCAGAAAAATGTAGAAAAAAACTGAGCGCCATGGCTCTGCATTATAGTACACCATCTTTGTGGAAAGAGATTTAATAATAACGAAAAAAATGAGGAAAAAGAAATGTCAATCGAAGTAGGAATGCCAATCGATCTTAAATTCCATTTCCTATTGTGTATTAGAATATTTTCATACATATCGCTGTTTTTAACATACACTGGGGTGCAAAAATTAAGGACGAGACAGTTTTTCGAACGTAACGTCGAGCAGAAGTGCTCCACATTGACCCAAATCATACCATAAGATCCCCAAGATGTAAGAATATGGGACAAGTGAGCAAAACCGTCCAAACAAGAAATCCAAAGGATTCAAAGGCACTTTATTGAAACGGTAGCTTCGAGCACAACTGGACAGAAGACAGAAACGTCCATGTGACTAGCGGCTGCCAAGAAAAATCCAGTCTTTAGTAGGGGATATGATCACCCCTGACTGCGTTGCAGGATTTACAACGTCTGTCCATGCTGAGGACGAGGTTGTCAAGGAGCTGTTGAGGCATCGCTGCCCATTCCTCTCGTAGCGCCAATCGCAGCTGCGGAATCGATGCTGGTGGCTGGTGACGTGCCGCCAAGCGTCTCCCGAGAAGGTCCTACACGTGTTCGATTGGATTTAGGTCCGGGACCTTGCGGGACAATCCATGCGTTGAATATCTTCACTCTCCAACAGCTCTGCGACAGCCACTGTACGATGAGGTGCAGCGTTGTCGTCGATGAAGAGGAACTCAGGACCCACAGCACCTCTAAACAGACGCACGTGAGGCAGGAGAACCTCGATACAATAGCGGACGCCAGTGACTGAACCTCCTTGGAAGATGTGGAGGTCAGTACGGCTACCAAGCATGATACCGCCCCAAACGAGAACTCCGCCACCGCCAAACCAGTCCCTTTCGATGATGTTGGAGGTGTGATTGCGTGTTCCCTGCTCTCTCCAGATGTGTATACGTCCAGAATCGCTCGTCAGACTAAATCGGCTCTCATCCGTAAAGAGAACTCGACGCCATTGCTGATGTGTCCAGTTCTTGTGTTCCTCGCACCACAGAAACTGCCTTCTCCGATGAGCCGGCGTTAATGGCACACACCGTACTGGTCGTCGTACAAATAGACCATCTTTGTGCAGCCTCCTGGCCACGGTAAAATGCGATAACGGACGTCCAGTTGTCTGTTGCATGTGCCTTGCGAATTCCCCGCTGTCTGCCGTCTGTCTCTTCTTGCCTGTAGGACAATATACCGGTCGTCCGCCGCCGTGATTGCTCGTGGACGACCACTGCTAAACTCTCGGACAGCTGTTCCTGTCTTTTGAAATGCTCTCCAAGCTCGTAAAACGATGCTGTGAGCGATCCGAAATTCCTCGGCCACACTAGTCACACTTCGACCTTCTTCCAACTTCCAAATGACGCGACCTCGGGTAAAGTCATCCAGATGTCGTCTACTGGATTGCCTGTTGGCCATATCACAAGGTGGTAGCAACTCGACGTCGTTCAAACCGATGTACACCGTGCAAAAGCTTTCACCGAATTGCTGAGCGTATACCGCCCGTGTGCTTTATACCCTACCGAAACTCCCCCCCCTACGTCATGCTGCATATATGCGCATGTCCTACCGTACCAGATCCCAGTCTATCTCCTGAGTGGTCTTTCGGTCCGTGCTGCCTGCTCGTTCCTCTGTTATGCTAATTTCTCCTCTTCGTCCTTAATTTTTGCACACCAGTGTATAAGTTGTTGCATGTGTGCTTGCATACATACAGTCGTCGTACCTTTTTGTTCTCACTGTGAATATATTATATATACTCGTGTATATGTCTGCATGTGTACATGGAATTCTGAACACATAGTTTGAGTTGAAATTTGAGGAATGAAGTGAATCGTACTGGTATGTGACTGCTTGTAATTTAGAATAAACCAGCTGGAATTTTAAAGATTAATCAAACCTTAATTAAAATGGAATGTACATCTTACCCCATCTCTCTCTCTCCCTCTTTCTCGTAAGGGGAGAGGGGGAGACCGCAGGAGAGAGAGGGAAGGAGGGGGAGAATGCAAATTAAAGAGAAGGAGAAGGCATGAAACGGAGGAAAGAGATAGCAGACAGAGGAGTAACAGAAAGGAAGGGCGTGAAATGGTAGAGTAAGGAGGTGGGACAGAAAACGAAAAGAAAGATAGGGTGGAGAGAGCGATGGAGAAAAGGAACAAAAGTGTAGAGAGGGTGCGGCGAGAAAGACAGGGGAAAGTGTAGTTAGCGGTGGGTTTGTAAGGGAGAAGAGATGGGGAAAGATGAGTGAAGGTAGAAAGCGTGAGAGAGATAGAGACAGGAAAGAAGAGGGGCCAGAAAAGAGAAAGAAAAGTAAGTGTGAAAAGGGTCAAAGCAAAAGAGAGACAGACAGGGGAGATAGAAGAGAGAGAAAGAGAGAGAGAGAGAGAGAGAGCTTTGCTTGTGCATTTTTCTTGTATAAAGGTCTGTTCTACATATACGTAATTTATTATGTGTATAAGATATGCGTTTGCTGGTATTTTATTGTTATTTAAATTTCGTGTATGTGGTATGGATAACAATACTGCCAAGCAGTGGAACACCCAGAAATTCCTGTTGGGGGGGGGGGTATATACGTATGTGCGTGTATGCGTGTGTATACAGTATACAGGTTGCCCAGTAAAGTCCTTTCTCAGCCCCGTAACTTTCGAACGCCGGCAACTATAACCATAAAAACGGTGTCTAGGTTAAGTAAAGTGGCTATGCGCTATTCGATGAGACCATTTACAGCGCCTCCAAGCGGCAAAGTCAGGAGTTTGCGTGCCGATCACGAAAACTATACGAGCTACGGGAAAATAGTCAATTACAAAGTTGCAGAACAGCATCGACTTAGTACGAAAAGATACCTTGCGCACATGAATGCTAAAAATAGAAAGCGTACAACGCTCGTTTGTTTGTTCGTGATGTCGAACAGTGTTACGTCACGAAACGCGTCAGAAAGGACCAATTAGTTGTCACTATTTACCGTCGGTGCTCAATGTGCTCTCCGTCAGCCACAATACACATTTGGACTCCAGATTGAATCTCACGCTGCACATTTTGCAGCATGTCATGTGACACGCTGGAACAAGCATCAGTTATACGGCGTCGAAGGTCCTGCAACGTTGTCGGAGGGGTCTGATACACCTGCTCTCTGAAGTAGCCCCACAGGAAGAAGTCCAATTGGGTGAGGTCCGGTGAGCGTGAAGGCCACTCTACGCAACTACCATAGCCGATGATTTGTTGCTCGAATGTCTCGACCAGGTACATTCTTACGTTTCTTGGCTGGTGCGGAGGGGCGCCGTCATGTTGGAACCAAACATTCCGCAGTTGAGTCGGGCTAATGCTTTGCGGAAGGCGATATTATCTGCTTTCTGACGCGTTGCGTGACGTAACAGTGTTCGATATCATGAACAAACAAATGAGCATTGTAAGCGTTCTATTCTTAGCATTCATGTGCGCAAGGTGTCTTTTCGTACTAAATCGATACCGCTCTACAACTTTGTGATTGACTATTTTTCCGTATCTCGTACAGTTTTCGAAATCGGCACACTAACTCCTGACTTTGCCGCTAGGAGGCGCTGTAAGCGGTTTCATCGAATAGCGAATAGCCACTTTACTATACCTAGACACGTTTTTATGGCTATAGCTGTCGGCGTTCGAAAGTTACGGGGCTGAGAAAGGAATTTAGTGTATATGCAGAGTATAGATAAATAGAAGAGTTGACGTACGTTGCTCTTAATATCTTTGGAGCTTTCGGGGGCTTAAACCCCAAAGTCTCTTCCCCCCCCTCCGTGCGCCAGTGCTGCCAAGCTGCTGTAAAGAACTGGCCAGGAATAAAAAACTGCGAGGAATAAAAAAACTGGCGAGGAAAATGGATCTGAACACGCAAAGGGAACTTCGCTTTCGAACTCCTGGAAACATAAATCTAGATTTCCGACGTTTGCGAACCAGATAAAAATGAAAAGCGAAAAACACTTTTCACACGTAGTTCTGCATCCGATCATGAATTAGTTATTCAAAGTCCTCGTGAAATTTGAAATTGCATTGCCAGAAAATTGGGATAACTTTCTTCCGTATGCCAGTGTCCACTTTCGGTGGAAATAAATAAATAAATAAATAAAACGGAACAATCTTAAGAAAGGGAATGGATATAAACATACAGCTTGAACATACTTTATCCGAGATGCTTGCGGTCGGAAGTGTCTCGGATTTCGTTTTCTTTTCTCTTTTTCTTGCTTTTACTGTATTTGTATAGTGTATACCTATATGATGAGATAGCTTAAGGATGTGACGAAGTCTAAACACTAAATCGATTTTGTATTTCAATAAGTTAGTCGTTTGTGAAGAACGAATCAGCAAACTGAGTAGTTTACGAACGATTATTTAAGGAAAAGAATGGATTCTGCAAAACGGCCGATTCCCTCAAATAGCGTCAGAATTTCTTTTCATTCTACATAAAATGTTCCCCAGGGTGTCTCAGTGAGGTTCGTGTTCCGGTTTGCAAAAGTAACCTTATTCTGAAGTGTAAAAAAAAAATGTAGTAAATTTCATGAACATTTTGAAACCAACTTTATCTAAAAACTAAGAAAAAAAAAGCCCGTAAGATTTAAAAATAAATTTAAACAGAAAATTGTTCACTAAACTGAAAGAGTCAAGGAACGACACGAGCGAATGCGACTCTGAACCGATTCACGAGTCATTCCCTGCTGCAATATCAACAAAAGAAATACACTGCGTGATCACCGAGTTATGACCACCTATGTTGGTCCTCCTTTCGCCCTCAGTACAGCAGCTGTCCGGCGTGGTATTGATTCAATAAGATGCCGGAAGCATTTGGTGGTGCAGTCAAACAAGCAGTGTGTAATGCGGCTTTAAATGTAGGTATGAAGATGATTGGTATATCCAGACGCCTGATATGCCGTTCCTTTGTGTTCCGCAAGTGCTCTGTGGGATTGACATCGGGGGAGTTCAGAGGCCAGTCAATGCGCTGGACGTCTGAACTGCGTTCTTCAAACCCTTCCTGCAGAGTATTGGACCTGTGGATTTGCCATCTTGGAAGACATTTGGGAAAAAGTGCAACATTGCTGGGTGTACAGAGTCAGCAATCAATTCACGATAGTGGGCACCAGTCATACGTTGTTCCAAATGAACCAGGAGTCCAAGTTCTTGCCAGGTAAACATGCCCCACACCACACAACCTCCTCCACCGGTTTGCACTGTGGAGACC
Organism: Macrothele yani; assembly: GCA_039090855.1. Classification (NCBI taxonomy): domain Eukaryota; kingdom Metazoa; phylum Arthropoda; class Arachnida; order Araneae; family Macrothelidae; genus Macrothele; species Macrothele yani. The sequence goes on from CM077008.1 coordinate 126,975,594, forward strand.
ATGCAGGATGGATCGAGTGCCTCATGTTGTTTGCGATAAATACGGACACGACCATCCATAGGGTGGAGTACAAAAACGCGACTCGTCCGACCAGCACACTTTCCTTCAACCATACGACGTCCAACTTGCATGATCTTTGCGCCAGGCAAGTCTTTTACGCCGATGAACTGTGATTAGGATAGCATGTCGTCTCTGCTGTTAAAGCCTATACGTGCGAGCGAGCGACGGATGGTCATGGCAGATACTGTTCGGGGTTTTTTTGTTGGGTAGTCATCTGTTGAATAGTACTGCTTCTGTTGACTTGGACTAGTCGTCGAACCAGGCGCTCACCTCTCACATCAACCTTTCGCTGCCCTGTGCAGTTTTGCCTTTCGGTCTTTGTTTGACCATTTTCACATCAATCCTGGTGCACTTTAACTACGGTGGCTCACGAACAACCCACCAGTTCAGCTTCTCGGGAAATCAAGGCACCAGCTCTCGGAGCTCCTTCCTCAAAGTCCGATAAATCCTTGTGTTTATCCATCACGCAACAACTGCTCCCCTAACACCTTATATATGCTACCTACTGCTCCCCTAACACCTTATATATGCTACCTACTGCTCCCCTAACACCTTATATATGCTACCTACTGCTCCCCTAACACCTTATATATGCTACCTACTGCTCCCCTAACACCTTATATATGCTACGTCGGTCGACTAATCGTGCTCTCTCGGAAATCACTTGATCAACGGGACGCATCCACTTTTTATAGGGGGTGGTCATAATTCAGTGATCACTCGGTTTAAATCAACCAGGCCGCTTTGGCGGCGCAGTGGTCTGAGCGCTAGCTTATATTCATTCGTCCGTGAAGGGGTCCGGGTTCGAATCCCGGTGAGTCATGGATGTTGTGTTTGTCTTACGGCACTGGCTCTCTTCTTTCCCTGCAACGAGTGACCCTAAATTAGGGACTTGCGACTGCTTATAGCCCATTGAGCTTCTCACGGTGGTCGTTAAACCTTCAATCAAAAAAAAAAAAAATCGGGCAGTGCGAACGAATTGTTTCAGTGAGTCGATTTGAAAGAATCTTTTTGCCCATCGCTACAACAGGACAGAGTCTTACAACCCGACCCAGTGTATCTGTGGTCACATGTCTTAACCATCCGTGTGTAAGGAGACCTGCGTAATGCCTCGGAACCTTTCCAGAGCCTTCTGTTATTTTCCATTTACGACGTCATGTAGACGCTCGAAAAAAAATCGGATTTTGAAGGTTTTATGTTTTGGGGTTTTCTGATAAGGAATCCTCGACTTGTATTTTCAAAGCAAAGGCGCCTTTCAATTTTCTTTTGGCATCAGTTGCTTTCTTTATAAAAGGTTATAACAATTATATTAAAATCGCCGAGAGGAAAATATGGCTTCATCATGCGTAGTTTGCTTTTTACTTTCGGCGTCTCACGAATTGTTTACATGATACGTATGCAATTTCAACTGTGTGTATTTTGGAATTGGGTGGTTTTTGATTGAAGAAACCGTGTTAATATCAAACCTGACTGAATTAATTGATAACGAGGAACAGTACACCAATTTAGTAGTAAATAGTAACACTGTACTAGTGATCCGATTTATTGGCCTAGGAAGTAGACACATTAGCGTTTCCAAGCATTCTCACATATTAACCAGATTGCTTTTTCAAGGAAGTTTCTGCCTAACTTCCTTGAAAAAGCCATCTGGCTGATATCCGAAAGCTTGGAAACTCTAATGTGACTACTTCCTACGCCAATAAATCGGATCAATGGTACAGTGTTACTATTTATTGACTGAATTATATTTCTTACACGAGTGAAGTTTTCAATTTTAACGGTATGTTTTGTTTGGAATTCGGACTAACATTCGTGCATTTCAGTTTGAAATAAAAATGGGAAAGAACCTCAAAATAATTAAGAATTTTATAAATTCAGCGTTTTCTCACACATTGGCGGCAAGTTACCTTGCGAAATTGAAAACATTTGCGACGAAAGAAGGCGATTCCACCAACACAAAAGGCATTGCAATAGCCTTAAAAGCCGCCAGCTTTCCCACACTTTGGCTGCCGTGGCTCGCGGTTATAGGATTCACGCAAAATGGTACTGCTCCATTAACAACGGCATCTCCAGCAGTGGCGGCTCGTGGCAACTGAAACAGGTGGGGCCAGTACCCGAAGTCAAACAATGAAATAAAAAAAAATGTCATTGTTAGGCAAACTATTCAGCCCCCTCCTCCAAGATTCCTTTACTCTGCCTCTGTTTACCCCCTTGACTCAATATTGCCCAAATCAGGTAGGAATGTGTTAACATTGTATTGCACACGAAAAAAATTTCCTCAGAATAGAATGCATAACTATTAACAGAAAAATGTTAAAACTCCTTAAATAAAATTTTTACCTTAAAACATATGAGCATTAATTTATGTTAGTTGTGCTTTGTGTTTCTTCAGATTTCTCAACTGAGGAATAATCACAGGATTCACAGGATAAAAAATGTAGTGAAAAAATAATAACTCCAAATATATGCAGGGAGGGAATGTTTCATGAATTTCGTCCCATATAGAAGGAGTACCATACTATCATTTGCATTATTTGAAAGGTTTAACCTTTTTTTAAAGAACTTGTGAAACCTAAAGACCTATCTGTACTCATGTGCAAATTATACTTGCAGGTTTTCTCATTTATTTATTTATTTTTAACATAGAAAATAATCTTAGTTAAAACTGAAATTAGTTCTGCAAAGAGCTTTGTAAACTTCATACTCTTGAAAACTTAAATTCTTGGGCTGATAAGCACCGAGTTTTTTTAAGTGAAGCTTTTCGACTCAAATTCTTGGGCTGATGAGCACTGTGTTTTTTAAGTGAAGCTCAAACTAAAAATTCTTGTGGTGATAAGCACTGAGTTTTTTAAGTGAAGCTTTTCTTTCAGATTTAAAGCAAAGAACGGAGATTTTAACAAAATATCCACTCCATTCATTGTACTCGACAAGCAAAAAAGTCACGACACAAAGGAACAACACATCACCGAGAGAGACACACAGAGAAAAAACAACTAACTGAACTTTGCTACGACATTTGAAACCCTCCCGCCACCCTTGAGCTTGGTCTGGGTAAGCTTTTCTGTCAACCCACGGCGTTAAGGAAATGGATACTTTCCCGGCCAATCAAATTAGCGCGGGGCCAGATCACAGCTTTTTTGCACACGCGGTTAAGGCGGTGTTGTATGTAGGTCATCATACTGAATGAGACGGGGAGGAAATCGTCTCCTCTTTGCTTGCGTAGTGATGTTACTGGGGCCTGTTGGAGGTGTCCCCAATAACCTCATACTCTGAACGTGATCTCTTTCCTCAGGGAATAGTTTTTTGCTTTTGACTGATACTTTTCCCTTAGGTAATGGTTTTTGAAAAGAAAGGTTTATCACCATGTAGTTAAGAGAGAAAATAAAAATCAGGGCAAAAAAAAAAATATTTCTAGAAACAGAAATTTTTAAGTGGTGCCCCTCTGGCCCCTAATGACGAACCGCCCCTGATCTCCAGATATTTTATTCTAACCTCCTTGGGTTAAAATAAGACTTCTGGGGATGCCCTGGTTCTCTTAACAGTATGTGAATTTGGATGTTGTTTACATGATACCCATGCAGTTTCAGCTGTGTGTATTTTTGCATTGCATGGTTTTTCGTTGCAGAAATCGTGTTAATATCAAACCAGGATAAATAATATTCCATAAACGAGTGAAGTTTTCAATTGTAACGTTATGTTTTGTTTGAACTTGCACTAGCCGCCCCGGTGGCGCAGTGGTCTAAGCGATGGCCTCTGATCATTCGTCCGAACGGGGTCCGGGTTCGGCATGGATGTTGTGTTTGTCTTACGGCACTGGCTCTCTCCCTTCCCTGGAACCAGTGACCCTGAATTAGGGACGGGCGACTGCTTATAACCCATTGAGTTGCTTACGGTGGTCGTTAAACCTCCAATCAAAAAAAAAAAAAGAACTTGAACTAACGTTTTATGAACTTCGATTTAAAATAGAAATGGGAAGGAGCCTCAAAATAAATAACAATTTTTATAAATACTTATAAATACAGCATTTCGTCGCACACCGGCAGCAAGTAATGATGCAAAATTAAAAATATTTTCGACGAAAGAATGCGATTCGGCCAACAGAAAATGCATGACCTTGAAAACCACCAGGCCGCCCCGGTGGCGCAGTGGTCTAAGCGATGGCCTCTGATCATTCGTCCGAAAGGGGTCCGGGTTCGAATCCCGGTGAGGCATGGATGTTGTGTTTGTCTTACGGCACTGGCTCTCTCCCTTCCCTGGAACCAGTGACTCTAAATTGGGGACGGGCGACTGTTTATAGCCCATTGAGTTTCTCACGGTGGTCGTTAAACCTCCAATCAAAAAAAAAAAAAAAAACACCAGCTTTCACGTCAGCCGTTTGACGTCATAGGCTTCACGCAAAGTAGTACTGCTCCATTGACGAGGAAATCTCTAGATATTCTAACCTCCTTGCTCACGAAACATTGTTCTCGAGCGCATTTACTCTCACGAGCAATTAAATAAAAATGCTTCTTGCCTTTCAAAAGCGCGTGAAATCAAAATTTCGTTGCTTCTTTCGTGGAACGGAGACTTGTGTTTACCTATAATTGGCTATGAGTTGAACCTATATTGTAGAAAACTGAAATACCTGTTTTTCTTACATCAGAGGGACACTTTGTGGACTGTGTGTAGAAACCCGACGAGGACCGTTTTGCGAAATATGCAAAAGAAAGAAAAAGAAGAAACGTTTTTCGGCAATTTGAAGAAACGCTTTTTCCGGAATAAGAGACCCGAACGCAGTTATGACGCTGACGAACGAAATGAATATTCAGCTTCTTCGCTTAGCAGTTCTGACGACGAGAAGCCAATTGCTAGTGAAAGGCGATCTCGATCCAGTCCCGGTGTTAGTAAACTCCCTGATCCAGCTGAGACAGCTAAGAGACTCTTTCAACAAAGCACAGCAAGTATTCCAGGTGTGGCTAGGAGTAAACGACTATCCCAACAAATCCGCTCCCTTCAGGAGATTCGCCGCAGAAATAGACGTGGTAGTAGTAGTAGTGAAAGGCACGGTGATGGTGTGCCCAATCTTCTGAAATGCAGCATAATCTGTATCCTAACTGTATTTTGGATACTTAGCATATTAATGGTTCTTGGAGGAGTGTTTTACTACAAAGCAAATATCCGCAGCAAAGAAATGGAGGCGCTGATTCCTGATTCGCATGGACTAAATCTGGTGGCTATACTTTCTTGCGCGACAGGTGGCGCGAACTGGATTTTTATCAACTTGGGTGCGATAGCGGTTCTCAGGCAGAACTTCTGTTTAATGAATGCATTTGCCGTGTTCCTGTTTATTACGCTTGCAGGGGATCTTGCAGTAGCTGTGATCTCCTTTGATCTCCCGCAAAGAATAAAAACTAATTTGAGAAATTTACTGACGTATCATGTTTTGGCTAATTATAGGAATTCTGAGAATTACACCTTCCTTGTGGATTTCGTACAAGTTAAGTTCTCCTGTTGTGGTATATCGGAGCAAAGCTACATGGATTGGAATGTCAATATGGACTTCAACTGCAGCGAGAGTAATACTAGTCCCCAAAGCTGCTCAGTTCCTCACACTTGTTGCAAGAAACAGGATGACATTGTGAAAAATATACCGAACACGATGTGTGGTCTTGGAATCTTGGGGTTGACGCTGTACGAAGCTCAAAACTACATTTTCACCACCGGTTGCCAGAAAGCCATACAAGAAGCTTCTATGAACTATATCTGGTTTCTGTTCGTTTCGTCTGCGTTGGACATTGCTCTCAAAGGTGTCTTGCTAGGTTTTCTCTGGACGCTAAGGAAATACGTCATGGCAGTCAGGAGGAACACCGTTTTTGCCGACCGAGATGCGTTGATGAGATGGAGAGAGAGGTTTGACGAATTCGCTGTTGCACCATCCTTGCTTCCAGAGAGAGAAAGCCTCAGCAGAAGTCAGAGTAATAAACCTCGTGAAAGATCTCGTTTAGGTGTGTGGTTCAGTAGAGCTAAAACTTCAAAGGTGGAAACATCGCTTTGAGAAAAAAAAAAAGTGGCAAATAAAATTGTATTACCTATTCATTCGAAGCAGACTTAGAAGATTTATCAATGCAAATAGCATTTCCCGATTTCGCGTGTATCGTTCCGCTTTGTTTACATAGAACCTGATCACACCCAACGTGAAAGAAAGTAGTTCACGATAAACTTTAAGCAGATTTTTTTTTTTTTTACAATTTCTTTATAATAGACGCCTTAATGGCTATTTTTATTTGTACATATATTTCATGAAGGTAATTTGTCAAATAATCGACTACGTTTCTTTCTGTTTTATTTTACATCCGAAAACATCAGGGAAGCCATACTTTCAAATCGAAACAGCTATTGGCCGATAGCCTAATGGGATATTTGCTCCGACGATTTTATAGAAACAAAATTTAGATCCATTTGAACAGTTCATTGAAATACTTCGTTCTACCGAGTGTAAAAATGAATGTTAGACACATTAATTTCGTGCTAATACACCACATGAAAAAGGGCGTTGGCGTTGCATTTTGATACTTCATGCAGAGCTCGAAATGGGCTGGTATACGCCGGTATGGCATTCCGGTTATTTTCTTCCCCTGGTATTTCATACCGCCACTAATATTTTACCCGTAATTTACATACTGGCATTAATTTTAATTGTGGGAACTGCAGAAATGATTTTTTTCCCCCTGAATTCCGAGCGCGCATTCTTAAACACCTATGTGTCTCGTGCCCTTATGTGTCATCTTCTGGGTCTAGTAACCACATGTGTCTCGTACCTTTGAGAAACAGCTCTGCGGGAACGGTAAACGGTAGGGGAGTGATGCACATGTGAGCTATAAGTCAAATCCTTCAAAGGATGGAAATGATGCTATCCATAGCTAATGATCACATCTTGCCAAAGCCCAATATCATCCCTCTAAAGATGTCTGTAATTTTCATTGAGCGGAGCTCTCTTTACGAGACTCGAGACGATTAGTTGCTCAGGCATAGGTACGATATGACACATGCTATCACCGTGATTTTTTGCATGCTATTGGACATCGTCCATGGTCAGGTTTTGACGCCTTCCGATTCCTGAAATTCCGTGTCATTGAGGAATAATCATCCAAAAACTTGCATTTTTAGGGGTTTTCCGGGTTTTGAGAAGGGGTCGTTTTTTAACTATCACCTCCGAAGATCTTCAGCCGATCGCGGTGACACTTGCCACAGAGAAAGGGAAGGACATGGTGAGTGGAAGCAGTCGTACTTGCGACCGGGGTTGAAATGGTCGTAAATGCGACCGGCTTAACGCAGAGGGATGGGGAAAGAAAGAAGGGAGGTCAGATGGAGGGGGGGGAGCTGCTGACAATGCGGTGTTACGAAACGGGTAATATTTGCGACCATCACGTGAACTACGGAAATACGTTTTCTCTACACCGTAAAAGAAGTTGCTTTGTACCAAAGCACGTATTTCAGTTTGGGACAGAACTTCAATGTTTTGAACGTGTATCTGGGGACTCGAGGTTTCTCCCACATGAATTTTAGATCTCCAGAAAATATTAAATAATAATATGGCTTTGATTCATTTGTCATTTTTAAGAATAGATTATTTATGCTCTGACTTTATTACAACCACATAATAACAATTGGTTAAAAAATGTAGAAAATATCATTCCCCATCGAAAACATTCCTACCTTCGTGTATTGCTCTTTTAATTCCTCATAGATTATTTTATACGTACCTGGAATTATTATTCCTAAAAAATCTGCAGGAACAGTTGTTGTACATTTCAGATCTTCATACGAACGCTCAGTATCGGACTGGCGATCCATAAACAGACCTGGAAGCAGATTTTTTGCCGCTCACTCACTGTTAGCAAAAAATATCCAAGTGTCCCAAACCTGAAATTAGCGGTATGCTGACATCACCATTTCCTGTTTTACAGTCTTTTTTAAAAAGTCTGGTAATTATTGTACTGTTTGTATTTGCAAAATAAGGATTTACTCATGTTTCTGGATTGCAGCTGAAATACCCCTAGTAAAACTTGATCTGTATATAAAAAATAATACACTTCCTTTTCCCAAGCAATAGCCATAGTACTTTCTCTACGACAAACTGCCGGAGATTTTATTCCATTCGTGTGCGAATTTTATTGCGATAGCTGCATTCAGAATTAATGGCAAGTTTCTTCGCTTTTAGTAAGAAAGAAAATCCAAATCTCCCAAATTTCATTTTCTTTTTTCAAGGCTGTGAAAAACGAAGTAATTACGAAAGCATCAAAACATCGATGACAAAATTTAAAATTTCTGTTACTGGAAGAATTTCGATGGTAATTCATATATAAAGTGAGAGAAATTAAAGAGTGCGAAAATTGTTTATTCAATTAATTCCTACAAACGTGAACTGCTCGGCCCTGAACCCATTTACCATCTGACCTTTCAACCCGGGTCGCGTTGGCTGTTGGAACTTCGTGAATAGCTACAAAATGACACATCCGATCACCGTGATTTTTGGCATGCCATTGGACATCGTCCATGGTCAGGTTTTGACGCCTTCCAATTCCCGAAATTCCGTGTCATTGAGGAATTTCAAATAAAACTAGATGGCCTTTTACTTGAACCGTTTCACGAAAGTCGGCTTGCTAACGTTAATTTAAAAAAAAATCGTTTGAATTGAAAAACGAAGAAATAGAAAGACTCCGCCTGTTAGTACAACGCTTCCTTAATCTGTAATAATAAAAGGAAGTTTGTGTGCGTGTGTCTGTCTTTCGCGATACAAAATGGAAAACGTGGTTCCCGATTTGAGTGTGTCTTTCCGCTTTGTTTGCATGCAACCTGATCACAACCAACGTGAAGGCGTAAAGGAAAGTAGTTCATGATAAATTTTAGGGATTTCTCTTTTAGAATGTTTCCTACTTTTGTTCTGGAAGTCATAAATTTTACACGCTCGTTTTTTAGAATTTGTTATAATAGGCGCCTTAATGAACTTAGATTTTGCAATAGCGTCGTTCAAAATTTGCCAACTGTACCCGAGTTATCGGTTGTCGTTGGCGGCTTGTCCTAGTTAATTTAATATATTCAATATGAAGAGCTTCTTCACAGAATGAAGAATTGTGAGTAATAGATTAAACACAAATTTTAGTTTTGCAGCAATAAGAATAAACTTTTTTTCACTTCGTTTTTGTTTGTTTTTGTTTTTAGGTTTGTGAGATTGTTATTAATTTAAGGCTGAATATTCATTCTGATTGCGGAGGTTCTAATTGCCCGACTTTCTACTTCATGAAAGTCCTTATTGGAAAGGGGTGCTGCCTTCTCTGCTCGGGACCTTAAAGTTCTGGATTAAGTCAGAGGCGTAACCAGGGCAAGGCAGGCTGGGCGGCTACCCCGGGCCCGGCTCAAGAGAAGGCGCAAAAATCTCTGCTTCCAATCTGATTAAAACTGGAATTGAAAATTTGGCACAAGTTTCTGGTACAACTATTTTCGCGCCATACTTTGTCATTTGTCTATTCACAAAATTTTATTGTATGTTTCGCCAGTTTCGTTAGCCTTGGCAGTTTAAAATTCTCATTTCTTCTTCAAATGTTCATGGAATGTTAGTTACTCTCATTCAGAAATCAAGATACGGCTGTCTACTCAGCCCAACTACATAAGAACCATTGTCTTCGTCGACAACAATGATGCCTGCGGTTTTTCTTTAGTTGGGTACGTTGGAAGATATTTCGCTCACGTTGTTGAAGATTCTCTGGGGGTTATTTGACAATTACTGTGGCTGCGAGTCACAGTTATACATATGTGATATAGCAGAAATCCAAGTTCACTAGATCTGTGTGGAAATGAGGAAAGGGTCATATGTACTGCTCTTTAAAAAAGCTACGAATTACTGCTCGCAGTATTTTCTGCATCTGCTGGATGAAGGTCTCCCTAAATGTCTTCAACAACTTTCCGTCGTAAGCCAATCTCCTCCATGTCACTCCTCTATGATCCAGAATTTCATCCACCTACCCAAATAGTCTTCTTCTGGGTCTTTTCCTGCCCCTTGGAATCCTGTCTAGTACTTCAGTTGTCTAACGGTGGTCTAGCAACAATATGTCCAGCCCATTGCCATTTCAATTATATTACTTCGTGTATGTGTGTGTGTGTTAAATTAGTAACAAAATAAGAGAGAAATACAAGGGGGGGGGGGCGCAGAAATGCCTTGTTACGCCTCTGGTTAAGTCCAGCTGAATCACTAAGGATTATCCGAGGTTCGGAAATCTCGTTAATCCGTTGGTCCCGGGGTACAGACTTCTCGTTATAAACCAGTCTAACCCCAGCATAAGTAGTGCCAAAGCCGTCTCGCGTACTAGAGGCTTAAACCTACGCTATTTTTCCGTTTGTGACGTCAGCAATCGGGTCATAACAAACCAAACCCGCTACGATTGAAACCGAGAAACAGTCTGTTTGCTCCGTGTGTATCTCATACTGGCATGAGGGTACTGAAAACTTATGCTGAAGACTATTTTACTTAGTATTGTTTTTAATTTAGATTGCATATTTTTTATGAATTGATGAACTGGAATGTTTTGCTGTTTCATTATTGAAGATTTAACGACCACCGTGAGCAACTCAATGGGCTATAAGCAGTCGCCCGTCCGTCCCTAATTTCAGGCTACTGGTTCCAGGGAAGGGACACACGCGGAGCAAACAGACTGTTAACAGCCAGCGCCGTAAGACAAGCACAGCATCCATGCCTCACGGGATTCGAACCCGGACCCATCTAGGACGAGTAATCAGAAACCATCGCTTAGACCACTGCGTCGCCAAGGGCATGTCTTTCTTTTTTTTCTTTTTTTTTTTTGCAAACGTAATAGTTCCCGCAAAACTAAGTAGGTTTTTACTTTTTCTTTAAATGATTTATTGGACCTGGTGGTACAGAGACATAACAAACAGACAGACATAGAAAGGATACAGATGTTTCACATCAACAAGTACATGTCAAACATGGTTTTTACAGTATGCTAAATGACCAGTGTACACAGAGAGCCAGTGTTAATCAAGTAACACATTATGAACAAGTACACATCAAACATGGTTTTATAGTATGCTAAATGACCAATGTACACAGAGAGCCAATGTTGATAAAGTAACACATTGAGAGCCAGTGCCGTAAGACAAACATCCATGCCTCACCGGGATTCGAACCCGGACCCAACTGGGGCGAATGGTCACAAGCAGGGGGCGCCAAGGGCGCTTGTCGCCCGGGTGCAATCCCAGATTTGTCGCCCATTGTACGAGAATATTTTTCAAGTTTTCTTCATTTTTACATGAAATAAATACCTTTAGCAACATCATTTTCTATTTTCCGTAAAGTAAGAATTTTCATAAAATATATAAACTTGTATTGTAAGACAGAAGAAGGCCCCATAAGAGATGGATGGATGAAATTCGAAAGCATGCCGGAGTGACATGGAGGAGACAGGCTCAAGGCAGACAATTGTGGAAGAAACTTGGGGAGACCTTCATCCAGTAGTGGATTTATAATGGTTGAAAATGACGTTACTGAAAAAAATAATTATTATTTTCTGATTTCAAGTCGTTTGCTATTGAATTATATAATGAATAGTTTTACTAGAAAAATAAACATGCCACGTAGCATTACGATTTCTAACAGTAAAACGTTTTCTAAACTTTTTCCACGTCACTAACGTTAATTTGTCAACTGTTAAATTTGATTGAGGCGTTCTGTCGCCCCGGATGCTAGCGCCCGGGTGATTCGCACCCATTGAACCCCCGCTTGGCGCGTCCCTAGTCACAAACCAGCGCTTTAGACCACTGCACCATCGGGCCGGACAGTTTTTTTTTTTTTGCAAATGTAATTGTTCCCGCGAAACTAAGTAGGTTTAAGCAACGTTTCATGTATCATTAGGCTTAACCAACATTTCTTAAATCATTAGGCTTAGCAACTTTTCAGTACTTTTGTTTCTTGTCCAGTGTGTTTTTTTTTATTTGTACGAAATACACTGGCGTGCAAAAATTAAGGACGAGACGGTTTTTCGAATGTAACGTCGTGCAGAAGTGCTCCACATCGACTCAAATCATGCCATAAGATACCCAAGATGTAAGAATATGGGACAAGTGAGCAAAACCGTCCAAACAAGGAATCCAAAGGATACAAAAGCACTTTATTGAAAAGGTAGCTTCGAGCATAACTGGACACAAGACAGAAACGTCCATGCGACAGGAGGCTGCCAAGAAAAATCCAGTCTTTAGTAGGGGATATGATCATCCCTGACTGCGTTGCAGGATTTACAACGTCTGTCCATCCTTAGGACGAGGTTGTCAAGGAGTTGTTGAGGCATCGCGGCCCATTCCTCCTGTGGCGCCAATCGCAGCTGCGGAATCGTTGCTGGCGGCTGGTGACGTGCTGCCAAGCGTCTCCCGAGAATGTCCTACATGCGTTCGATTGGATTTAGGTCCGGGGACCTTACGGGCCAATCCATCCGTTGAATATCTTCACTCTCCAACAGCTCTGCGACAGCCACTGTACGATGAGGTGTAGCGTTGTCGTCGATGAAGAGGAACTCAGGACCCACAGCACCTCTAAACAGACGCACGTGAGGCAGGAGAACCTCGGTACAATAGCGGACACCGGTGACTAAACCTCCTTGGAAGATGTGGAGGTCAGTACGGCTACCAAGCATGATACGGGCCCCAAACAAGAACTCCGCCACCTCCAAACCGGTCCCTTTCGATGATGTTGGAGTTGTGATTGCGTGTTCCCTGCTCTCTCCGCTCGTCAGACTAAATCGGCTCTCATCCGTAAAGAGAACTCGACCCCATTGCTGATGTGTCCAGTTCTTGTGTTCCTCGCACCACAGAAACCGCCGTCTCCGATGAGCCGGCGTTAATGGCACACACTGTACTGGTCGTCGTGCAAATAGATCACCTTTGTGCAGCTTCCTGGCCACGGTAAAACGCGATAACGGGCGTCCAGTTGTCTGTTGCATGTGCCTTGCGATTTCTCCCGATGTCTGCCGTCTGTCACTTTTCGCCTGTAGGACAATATACCGGTCGTCCGCCGCCGTGGTTGCTCGTGGACGACCACTGCTAAACTTTCGGACAGCTGTTTCTGTCGTTTGAAATGCTCTCCAAGCTCGTGAAATGATGCTGTGAGCGATCCCGAACTCCTCGGCCACACTTTGACGTTTTTCCAACTTCCCAATGACGCGACTTCTGGTAAAGTCATCCAGATGTCGTCGACTGGATTGCTTGTTGGCCATATCTCACAGTGGCATCAACTCGACATCGTTCAAACCGATGTACACCGTGCAATAGCTTTCACCGGATTGCTGAGCGTACACCGCCCGTGTGCTTTATCCCCTTCCGACCCCCCGTCATGCGGCATACATGCGCATGCCCTACCGTACGAGACCCTAGTCTATCTCCTGAGTGGTCTTTAGGTCCGTTCTGCCCAGGGCCGCGGGTGGCCTGGTGGTCAGCGTTCGTGACTGCCATGGAGATAACCTCAGGTTCGATCCTGGGCGGGTACGAACGCTCGAACCACTAAATACCCGCCGTGCGTCGGATGGGCACGTTAAGCCGTCGGATTCCGGGTACTGGCATCCCCCGGTAATAAATAAGGGCGTCTTCCTCCCCTTTCTACCTCGCTTCCGTGTCACTTTCCTATCGGGCACTGTAGCCCAAATCTCCTAGCTTCCTATTTCTAAGAGTTGTTTAAGACCTGGGGTCAGACACTCCCTTCCTAAAATCCTCTACATATGATCTGATCTGATCTGGTCCGTGCTGCCTGCTCATTCCGCTTTTATGCTCATTTCTCCTCTTCGTCCTTAATTTTTGCACACCAGTGTACTTAGACACGTAATTTTCCGACGTCATGCTCAAATAAAAGAAATATGTATCAGTCGCCCATTGCGTTGCTGAAAGAACATGGAATTACCATATCAATAAAGGAAATTTTAATGTGATGCATGAAATGTTCCTCATTATTTTATCAGATATAGTTTCTAAGTTTTGCCTCTTTTTTTTCTGCTTAACTTATTTAGATGAAATATAATATAATTTGATTAAAGGAAATACATGGTACCTACGGTAATATATCGGTGAATATGTACAAAACAACTACCCATTGATGTAAAAAGAAAATGTTACAGCTCTTTTCTATCTGGTAGATATTAGTTGGTAGATATGAAGTCACTGAATTATTTGCTCCCATGGCTCATAAAGTGGTTGCGATTTGGATTTAAAACAAATGTTTTGCATTTACCAAAATTTATAACTTTTTCCATCGATATTGCAAAGTCACGAAAAATTAGAATCCTGATATCGTCTCGCTGTAACTTCGCTGCTAGCTTAAGATGGCAGTCACGGCAAGATTTGTTATGACCCTGATGGTGACGTCACGAATCGAGGATATGGCTTGCTAGTACTCGAGAGGGCTTTGGTAGTGTCCGCTTGAACCACAAACCAACCAACTGAAATCGACTGATATCCTGTCTGACTTATGATGCAACAGTATTCCATGGAACTGTCAATTGCATTTTCGTACAAAGGGGTTTTTTTTTCTCCCCGGAATTTTCTTTTTCAGTTTTGGAATTTTTTTTGCGAAGGTATTTTTTCCGGATGATTTTGCTAAGTATGAAATTACCAGCACTCCAAAACTTCCATTTCGAGTACCGACTTCATGGAATTATGATGCATAAATCTGGGGTATGAAACAGATGCATTATTATTTTCCATAATAAAATAAATGCCTATTATTATTTCCATTACAATAAGATTTATTTCGACGAAAATAGTTTAAAAAGATCCGTATCTATTGTGGACTACTTTCTCTTACATTGGGTGTAATCAGGTTCTATGCAAACAACGCGGAACGATACACTCCAAATCGGGAACTACTTGAAAGTTTTCTGATTCGGAAGTACAGCCAAAATAACTCAACTTAATCGCCTTGAAAAATGCCATTATTTATTTTTCTTAGTTTTATTTGATATCAAATTGAAATTTATATACCGAGCGTCTATAATTTTAGTTCGCATTTCCAAGGGCGATATAGGTGGAAGGAACTATATTGCTCGAAATAACTTCAAATTTGATGTGAGACGCCGGAAGTCATGGAATTTTGTTTGACTGAAAAACAAAAATGTATTCCAAAATTCGCCTCGCGGGGGTTGGGGAGGGGGTGTAAAAGTGGCATTTTAATCACGCGTAACAATGGATTTTATTCATGTGACGTCACAAGTGGGTTGTTGTGGACAATATGCCTGATGTAGCTATAGATTATTATTATTGTCAATTTTTCAAAAACCTAACGTCTTATGCCAACGAATTAGAAGAGAAATGTTCGGCTTTTTTTTCCACAGACGGGCGCACGGATTATTTCTCACAGCTAAGGCAGCGGAACGCTAAGCACAGTAGAGCTGAGACGGGCTGAGCCCGCGCCCGAAAGCCCGAAGCAGAGCCCGAGCCCGAATCAGGCTGGGGCTGTAGAATATTTACTGCGGTTCAGTCTCGGGCTCTTAGAGAGAGGAAGAGCGAGATAATTTGTTTTATGTATAAATGGGATTTTCTATGATTTAGCAAATGAGACACTTTATAGTTGGTAAAGGGAATTCTTCGGCAACTGGTTCTGATTGGGAAGCACGCATTCGAGATGGCTATTTATTCCGGGCTTGGGTAGAAAATGCCATAGGCCGCGCATTAGTGTGCTTCTGCAGAGAAGAAGCTTTTTCAAGAACTATAGATATTGGGTAGTTGATAGATTGCCGACGATAATTTACCCCCTATTTCCACGCAGTAGCTCCCTGCTAATTCTATTTAGCAACGTACATATTGCAGCACATTATGGTGTGATAATATTAGCAATATTTGAGCAACATGCAATTGCAGCATCGCATAATCATTTTGAATGGCCGGCCGCCCGAAGCACTCAGATGGAAACGAACGGTCAAAGAAAATCGTACAGTTACACTGTAAAAATAGGAAGAGATCCCTTCCCCACTCCCTATTTGAGAAATACATTGGTTAATTGCAGGAGAGGGAGAGCATGCCAGTGTGGAAAAGATGTTTTTTTATTAATGGTTGAACATGTTAGCCAGTTTTCGGACTCGTTTGGGCCCGGGCTCTATCTTTCAATATAAAATTCGGGCTCGGGTGGACTTGGGCTGATATACCACGGGCTCCGAAAATTGAGCCCGAACTCAGCTCTAAAGCACAGCTGCGCGAGCATGTGCCGGAAGAATAAAGCTACTGTTTTCGATGTGGCAACGGATCTGTTGTTGTTTACATTCGAACGAACGCAAACAGCATGTATTTGGAGGCATTTAAAAAGTAGCATAATGAAACAAGATGTACATAAAGACAATCTAGGTGTTCGATTGATGGAATTCCTATTCTGAAGGGAATGTAGTGCCAGGAGCACAGACGTCGCCCCCACCCCCTTCCCCAATCCAATGAGAATTTGATCAATTTCAGCACCGAAGAGCGAAGTGTCTTTTCGTTTGTTTCATAAAATATTTATTCAATTAATTTCTGTTTTTTGATTACCTAGGCATCTTTTAAGCTTTCATCTATTAATTTCCACACACTGCTGAGGGATTTTATTTTTATTATTTATTAGATGAAGGGGGGGGGTTGCGATTTACGACCACCCGGAGCATTGTAGGCTAAAGGTAGTCCCTCGTCTTAATTTCATGCCCGGGGGACTAACACACCACCCATAACCTCATTCTGGGCTCGACTTCGGTCCAACTTCGACCAAGCCTGTGATCACTGAGCAACCGGGACTGTCATGGAATTTTAACTCCACTAAAATGTCAACATAATTTTCTAAATTTCACCCACATGCGAAACATTTCAAGGAACTTAAGCACTTAACGACGTGGAAAGTGATGAAGTATCAGTGAAACAGATGAACATTGAGCAAAGATTGAGCACGTGTGAGTGGTTTGCATAATTTGCCTTGGTATCACATTAAAAGGAATGGCAGCAGACTGTTTGATTAGCATCAAGGTGTGTTTAGATGCAGCAGCTGCGCTGCTAACGATGCGGAGATGGGTCTGTTCTAGACCTTTCTGTTTTGCTGCTGGTCTGATGTGCTAACAAGGCTGCATACCAGAGCATGAATCGTTAGCTGGTTTATTTCCTTTCGGCTTGCAGTGCGTGTAGTAATATTATGCAGAAGGTTCATTTTAAAAGCCCATTTAATTTTTTCTAATTTTAGTTTTAGTTTCTAATAAATGCTGGAACTGCCTCTTATTCTCCGTTGTGCAGGCAGTCCCTCGCTTTACCATACATACCCTGTTCCACCTAAGAGTTTTTGTCGTTGTTTGTTTGAGAGCTTAACAGCCTCCTGTGGTATATAACTCTATATTAACCTTCCTTTCCGAGTTTCTGTTCTTACATATTTTACTTCTCCGTTATACTTCTTTCGTAATGTCACGTCAGTTTCTCCGAATTTCCTTATACTTTTTTAGCAACGACTGACAGCGAGTCAAATGTGAACAAGTTAGTAGAATCATGCAATGCATTGATTATGATACGCTTTCCAACATCCCAGAAATCATTACTCAAGTTATGAGGATAACAGCTGTGGGAGAAACCTCGCTCCTGTGTCCTGACCTTTGACCCCATTTCGATGATATTAAACAGAATTGGCTCAGTATACCTCCGTAACAAAATACTAACGTTTTGCATCATTAGAAGCATTTTTAGTCAAGTTATGAGGATAATGGCTGTGGAGTAAATCTCGCTCCTGTGCCCTGACCTTTGACCCCATTTCGATGATATTAAACAGAATTAGTTCAGTATACCTCCGGAACAACATGATAACGTTTTGTCGCAATAGAAGCATTTTTACATAAGTTATGACACATAGGTGCAATGAAATGGATCCGGCTCCTATGTCCTGACCTTTCACCCCATTTCGCCCATTTTCAATAGGGTTCGTGTTATATCCTACCACATACTAAAATTTCATCGAAATCGAACAAAGTTTACGTAAGTTATGACGCATAAGGGAAATGGACTGGATCCCGCTCCTATGTAATTACCTTTAACCCCATTTCGCCCATTTTCAATAGGGTTCGTTCCCAGGAGGTCCCCTACCACATACTAAAGTTTCATCGAAATCGAACCATTTTTACGCGAGTTATCGTGCCGACTGACAGACAGACGGACAAAGCTGGAGCATATACGCTTCTTCAACCAACTGTTGCAAAGAGTAAATACGTAAAAAGGCACGTTGAAAGCGTAAAGAAAGTTGTGGTGATGTGTACTCCTAGTACTCTATACTTCTTGAAATAAGATCGCGTGATGTGATGACCTATACGCCGAAAAAGTTTTTACCTACGAGCATTGGCGTATTCATGGGGGTGACTGTGGCTCCTGCTGAACACGCCAATGCTCGTAATTAAAAACGCGAGGTATAACTTGGCCCTTCATTCTTTGTTTTCTGCTACTTATTTTTAAATGTATTTGTACGTTTTTAAATAAATATTTTCCGAATCATTGGACACGCCCTTTAATATGACGGAGACGCAGTAGCGTAGCTTGTAACTTTGGGGACCTGGTGACGAATCGTGGAGCGGGCTCGGCTGTTCCGTACAGTTATATTAGGTATGCCTCGGCGTATTGCCGCGAATTTCATTTTACATTCGGCATTTTCTTACGTACTATGCCGGTCATCATGCAATCAGAAGTGCAGAATGAAAAATATAAGGGCCGCAGTGGTCTAAGCGATGGCCTCTGATCATTCGTCCAGAAGGGATCCAGGTTCGAAACCCGGTGAGGCAAGGATGTTGTTTTTGTCTTGTGGCAGTGGATCTCTCCCTTCCCTAAAGCCAGTGACCCTAAATTAGGAACAGGCGACTGCTTATAGCCCATTGAGTTGCTCACGGTGGTCGTTCAACTTCCAGAGAAAAGAAAAATGGCCCACCCTTAATTTCGGGACAATGGTTCCAGGAATGGGGAAGAGCCAGCAAGATATGGTTGCTCACGGTGATCGTTAAACCCCCCAATAAATAATATATATATACATATAAGGTTGTCTACTCACACCAATATTCGGATCAATACTAAATGAAGGATTTCCTCCTTGTTTTCTGTTGTGCAAAGACGTCGATCATTTGGGAAAAGTTCAATTTCCGTGAACGTTCAATGTCAATTGATTATAAAGAAAGGCTACCAAGCCGTTCTTCCGCCATTGTGCTTCGTAAATAATTTTGTGACTAGTTTTGATAAAAAAACGTTCCTTAAAAGTTCAAAAAACATTGAAACAAATTGAAAACAAATAAAATAGACGCCAGCTTTTTTGTAAGGAAATGTAGTAAAAACGTATATACTAAGAACTCATTCATGTTAGAACTGAAAATTATATGCTATTTATTTCAATTTTTCAAAAGACCTAGCGATAAATAAACATTCTGTGCGAAATATTTGTTGTTGTTTAACAAGTTTCCTTTTAGTCCAATTGTTTTCTTGTAAATTTACTTTAACTTTTGCTTCGATTTTTCGCGTTAAATTACTTTTTCTCCGCAACACATATTATTCCGTTCACGGCTTGTTTTAGACTGTCATATTCGAAGGTTAGTTTGAAACTTCATACTGAAGGTTTTTCTACAAAATAATGCGACATCTGGCGTTACAAATCGGAACTACCTAAATTATCGGCAATGTGCTGTTGGGACGACATCTGTTTTAAGATGCAATTTTGCTCCCTCCGACATCGCAAGATTTCAGATTTTACTGTATGTTAGAGCGTTTAGATAGATCGATATTTTGCAAAATGTATAATGTAATCAGCACTAAACTCGGAAAGTTAGTTAATTTAAAAAGTAAAAAATAATTAAAGCATACAAATTAATATTCGAATCGTGCTAAATTAAATTAATATACAAACGCAATTTCGGGATATTAAGATTTTAATTCGAATCTTGTAGATCGGATAAATAGAACTCAAGTCATTAATAATCCAATGTTTTGAAATTAGCACGGATCACCTTGACATCTAAAAGTGATCGCCTGCTATTATATAGTAGGCAATCATTTTGACAACGCGAAAGCACACACGAATTGATCGATAAGTGATGGCGCAACAATGCAGACGTTGCTGGGATGTCAAGCGTTCCAAAGAGACAGATAGGCAGATCTGGGTGTTTATATTTCATGCTATCTTCCATTGGCTGGTTATAGGATGAATTTTGTGTTTCATCTTATGCAAAAGTCTTTCTGCAACCAGACAGAAATGGTAAGGTTACTATTTCGTATTATCATCGAATTTTCATTGCTGCCTTTCCTCCTTTGTGCAGTTTATCTTTGGCCGGCAATGCCTCCCCCCCCCCGGAGCGCGTGGGCCCTAGTGTAATTGCACCACCTTGTCGTCTGGTACCGGTTCCCTTCGACTTTGTCCGTGTTCATGTCGTCCACGTTCACTTGGTCCAGTATATTTCGTCCACCGTTCACTTTGTCCACTGTTCATTTAGACTTTAGTCCACTGTTCATTTCGCCCGTCGTTCACTTCGTCCACATTCATTTCGTCCTCAGAATGGATGGAATATTGTGGACATTTTCTGTTCTAATGGAATTTTGTTTTCTATTTATCGGCAATATCGTTCACTTGGTCCAGTATATTTCATCGTTCAATTGGTCCAGTATATTATCGTTCACTTAGTCCAGTATATTTCATCGCTTACATGGTCCAGTATAGTTTATCGTTCACTTGGTCCAGTATATTTCGTCCACCATTCACTTTGTCCGCTGTTCATTTAGTCTATTGTTCGTTTCGTCCGTCGTTCACTTCGTCCACATTCATAAATCAGAATGGATGGAATACTGCAAGAAATTCGTAAATCAGAAACATTCGTTACTGTAGAAACATTCATAAATCAGAAACATTCATGCCGCTCCGGTGGCGCAGTGGTCTAAGCGATGGCCTCTGATCATTCGTCCGTACGGGGTCCGGGTTCGAATCCCGGTGAGGCATGGATGTTGTGTTTGTCTTACGGCACTGGATCTTTCCCTTCCCTGGAACCAGTGACCCAAAATTAGGGACGGACGACTGCTTATAGCCCATTGAGTTGCTCACGGTGGTCGTTAAACGTCCAATAAAAAAACATTCATTACTGTAGAAACATTCATAAATCAGAAACATTCATTACTGTAGAAACATACATAAATCAGAATGGATGGAATACTATGGAAATTTTCTGTTCTGCTGGAATTTTGTTTTCTATTTATCGCCAATATACGAAAATGTATTTACATCGCAAATTTGCAGTAAACGTCAATCTAAACTATTTTTTCACCATTACACTTTTATGAATTTTTTCTTTCCATGATTTTCGGGCCAAAGACAAGGCGGAGAACTGGCACCCGGAGAGCTGGCCACCGGAGAACTGGCCGCTTCGTGGCCATGTCCCCGGAGGCTGGTTATCTGAGTCGCATAAAGTTTCTGTAATTTCGTATTTTCTTAATTGTGACATTTAATGTAATTTTTGTAAAATATGTTTATAATCTACAACTCAACAAAAGAATTTCAAAGTTCATAAATTACAACTCAACAAATTCTCTGCGAGCATGTAAAAACCCAGGAAACTTGGGGGGGGCTAATTCCTAAAATATAAAATATAAAGAATGTGTAGTCCACTCGGGAGATTTTCAGGATTTACAAATTACCGCTCAACAAATTCTCTGCGGGCATGTGCTAACGCAGCAAACCTGTCGGGTGGAGGGGAGAGGCTTAATACGAAAAATGTTAAATATAAAGAATTTCTGGTCCGATCGGGAGATTTTCGGCATTTACGAATTACAAATCGACGAATTCTCTGCGAGCATGTGAAAACCCAGGAAACCTGTCGGGAGGGGAGGGTGGTTAATGCATAAAACATAAAATATGAAGAATTTGTAGCCCAGTCCGGAGATTTTCGGCCTTTACAAATTACAACTCAAACCATTCTCCGCGGGCATGTGCTGACGCAGAAAACCTGTCGGAGGGCTACCTGAAATTCTCCGGATCGGACCAGAAATGCTTCATATTTTATATTTTTGGCATTGCCCCCTCGTCCCCTGCCGGGTTCCTGCGTTAGCACATGGCCGCAGAGAATTTTTTTTACCGTAGTTTGTAAATCCTTAAAATCTTCCACCAGGGCTGCACTTCCTTTATATTTTATAGTGTAGGTATTAGCCCGCCACATATTCCTCTCCCAACAAGTTTCCTGGGTTGTTGAGTTGTACTTTGTAAACGCTAAAAATATCCGGATCGGATTTTTTGTATTTGGTATTAAGCCCCCCCCCTCCCCAGACAGGTTTCTTCAACTTGCACATGCCCGCAGAGAATTTGTTGAGTTCTAGTTTATATACCCTGGAATTTCTTTGTGGAGTCGGAGATTATAAAAATTTTTTACGAAGAATTACATTAAATTTCGCAATTAAAAAGATACGAAATTATGGAAACTTTACGCGACTCAGATAACCCACATCCGGGGACGTGGCCACGAAGCGGTTCAAAACGCAATTTTTATAGGTCCCCTTAAAATTTTTGTGGCCAGATCATCGGTGGCCAGTTCTCCAGGGGCAAGTTCTCCGTGTGGCCAGTTCTCCTACACCAAATTAACAAATTAATATAATGAAAACCTAAGCACCATACGAAAATAATGTACAAATGCATTTCAAAATATTAAAAAATTCTTCTAAAACTTTGATTTACTTGTATGTCACACTGTATTCATTGTACCACACAAAAGTGTTAAAAAGCTCTTCAAACTACAGCTCCCCGTTTTATTAAGTAACATTTAAAAATTGCATGTAAGTAACGTCCGCTGAAATTTATTTTTCTGTCTAGTAAAAAAATTCTACCAACACAAAGAAGTTCTTTGGTACTCCATCCATTCTGAGGACGAAATGAATGTGGGAAAATGGAATAGTGGATAAAGTGAACGGTGGACTAAATGAACAGGAGCCAAAGTGAACCGTGGACAAAATGAAGTGGACCAAGTAAACGAGGACGAAATGATCACGAACAGAATGAGCACGGACAAAATGATCCGTCACCATGGTACCTAAGCCACTGCGGACGGAGATATTGTTATCGCTTCCCAATTTCTTGGGAGATGTTTTTTCCGGTATATTTTTTTTTATATCATCAACATTTTGGGCCACCACCATGAGCTAATCCTGGGTGCGCCAATGCTTACAAGATAAATAATATGATTCAGTCAATCTACGAGGCTGTTTTTATTGTTCAACGAGTAATTTTGTTTGTGCTTTCTAAGCCGAATAAAAAAAGCTCTTTGAATGTTGTGTGTGTTCCATTTATTGCTATACCGATACCTCTGACCGTTAGGGATCACTTAAATGCCAGTGTTAATCATTTAGTATTTAAATGACTACGGTTTCAACGAACAATCTGAAAAACACACGAACCTAAAACATTACTGTATATAGGAAACTTGAAAGTACAAAGCAGTGACCACTTAAACAAATTAATCCACGATATAACACCGAAATATAACACAATAACTGATGTTGGGTTCGACAGGATTTGAAACCGGGACCTGCCGTACTTAGAGCGAGAACAACATGCCCGCTACAAGGAACTAGTTTATAATGCAGGTACTTAAGGCTCGTCCAGGATTTGGGCCTGGAACTTCTAGCTCCCAAAGCGTGAATCGTCAGGTCAGGTCGCGACCCAAATCACCGTCGTGGAAGATCGGATGTAGGATCATGAGTGGTTTTCTTGGGAAGTCGAAAATTATGAAAAACGAAAATTAAAATTTGGGTCAAAATTCAAAGAAAATGATGGAGTAAATATAATTATTGTATCTCTGTTTATTAATTTTCATGGGCGCCAATACAGAAAAGCAAGAGGAGGCAGCTGCTCCTCCCTGAAAATCTGACTATGGCATTTCCGTTTTCGGAAGGTATTACTAAGATTTTCATGATTACAGGGATTGCTAATTTTTCTCCAGAAACTTCTAGATGCGTGTCTAAAACACGCACAACTGGAGAAAATTCCAATAGAATATGTGGAAATTAACCGTAGAAAGTAACAATGGTGATTTTTTTCAATAAATGTAGGAGCATCGCGTACATACGTGCACTATGGTAAAGCACGAAAGACAAAGGAATGAAATATACACGGTCATATCAGAATAATATGACCATACCCTGAAAGAAAGTGTACCCGCCCATGCGCTTCGCAGAGTGCACGTGACAAGGTCGACCGTACGAAGACATAAGCGGCCATCCAGGACAGATGAGCCATAGAGCGTCACGTGAGCACAATGGGCAGAGTAAGTGATTTGACGGACGTTCAAAAAGGAATGATCATCGGGTACCACGCCGAGGGTGGAAGCATGTCACAAATAGCACACTTCTTTGGCTGTTCGCGAGGAGCTGTAATAAGGGTGTACCAAGAATGGAACGGGTGACTGCTAAGTTAGGGACGGGCGACTGCCTATAGCCCATTGAGTTGCTCACGGTTGTCGTTAAACCCTCGATCAGAAAACAAGCAAGAGTCTCGTCACGATCTAGGGCATTTTGACATCGGGTTCGTCCTGTATTTGAAGCCGTAACTGCGAACACCGAAAGCGAGAATCATACCGACCGACCAACGATCCGTGCTGGCATTTCAGCTTTCCTTTGGTGTAGCTATGATGTTTTGTAAAAGCCTAATGTTAAAAATAACATTTAAAACATCAAATATAATCGTTTTGGCTCCTCTGGGATCTCTTGCACCCAAAGCGAGAATCATAACCCTAGACCATTGGACTATGTTAGCTGTTCAGCTTTCCTTTTATCCAACTCTATCGTATTTTGGAAGAGTCAAACCTTAAAAATCACATTTTAAAAAATTTCGGCGTCCGGCTGAGCTATGATTTGAACTCGATTACCTCTCACACTCAAAGCGAGAAACATACCTCTAAACTAGCTTGGCACCCCAGCAGTTTATTTTTGCTTTGATCTAGCTAGATCATATTTTGGAAAAAGACTAACCTTAAAAATAAAATTTTAAATGTCAGCGTGTGGGCTCGTCCGGGATTTGAACCCGGGACCTCTCGCACCCTAAGCGAGAATCATACCCCTAGACCAACGAGCCACGGTGGAAGGTTTGCTTTCCTTTGATCTAGCTATGATACTTAAGGAAAGACAAAATATTACAATATTGGCGGTTAGCTCGTCCGTGATTAGAGATCGGGGACCTCTCGCATTCAAAGCGAGTATCATACCCCTAGACCAACGAGCCACAGTAGCTTCGTTCTTTACACCAGGATTCACTATGAAAAAAATTTCATTCCCCAATATGATACAGCGATGCTCCCCCGGGATTTGAACACGCGAGCTCTAACACCCATAGCGAAGATCATATCATACCCGTACAGGAGTTTCGCACTTTTTGCCACGATTCGTTATTAAAAAGGTTTCATCAAAAGTTTCATCCTTAGAATTATTAAAAGGTTTCATCCTTTCAAGTCATATAAGTGTTCTCGTCGGGATTTGAAGCCGGGTCTACTCACGCTCTACAAGATAATCCTGACATCCTAGACCATCGAGCCGCGCTCCTGTTCAATTTTTCTCTTAACTAGCAATAACATTTATGAAAAGACTACGCCGGACCTTAAACATAATTTTAAGATGTCTTCGTGAGGGCTCATACCCAAAGCGCGAATCATACCCTTGGACCATCGAGTTGTGTTTGCAGGTCACGTTTCCTTTGAACTATAGCGAAGATATTTTTTAAAAGATTTTAAACATAAGAATTGATATATACATATTGGCTACATATATACAAATTTTACCCTTGCTACCAAGTCGCAGGAAAAGACTTAGAAGACCACGCGGGAGATCTGTGAGTGAAATTCAAAAGTATCTGTTGTGACCTGGAGGAGACAGGCTAAAGGCGAAAAATTGTGGAAGAAACTTGGGGAGACCGTCATCCAGTATTGGATCGGTAATGGTTGACAATGATGATGATGGCATATATGCAATTTTTTAAGGTAAAGACAACAGTTAAATATTTTACGACAAAAATGTTTTTGATGTATACCCTAATGTTGAAATAAACCTATGAATGTTCGTGTACAATGCTACAAAAGATTACCCAGCATATCTATAATGAACCTCTTTTAAAGTAAAAACCAGTAGCAAATAAAAAAAACCTAACCACGTTGGATATTTTGTTTTAATCGCAAATTTGGTTCATGAATATGTAATCGAAGGTTTCGAGAAAAGAAAATAAAGATGTAAAAATTTATAAGAGTGATATCATAAATGATTTCTTCAGACAAAGATGCCAATGTCCTATTTGCTTTCACGTTTTAAATTCTTTCATTTCTGAAAATGTTACAAGAATCATATTGGGGTTTTTTGCTTTCTTTCTGTTTCTATACATTGTTTTCTGATATTTGTTTTCTACTAGTCTCATTCAGTGGCTTCTGACCCATGGGGGCACATGCCCCACAGATCAAAGGCTGCGTGGACACTGTGCCACCTGAATTCCGTAAGTCATGGCTGTGTACTAATAAAGGCTAATAAATCAAATGCTGTGTGCTCCCTCGGTTCCGCAAATCGTAGGATCTTTATAAGCATCATGTTCGTATGTTTTGTTTTGTTTTTCTGATTTTTGCGCTCTCACCGAATGGAACACCAACGTACTTAGGAATTATGGTGCGACCACGTATATGCAGACTGGGCGGCCCGGACACAGGGATAATTCACGGTGGAATGCCCTAATTTGGACCAGTAAATCTTATGCAACTTCAAAAAATGTACATTTGTGCATTTTATTTAATTTTTACTTTACCGATGTTTATAGAAAAAAATTAGGATATTCTGAAAAGGCAAACTTTGTCTACCACTTTGAAGAATTCGAAAGAAAAGAAACTCACGAATCTTGTTCATGCCTCCACCACTTTCTAATTTAAGCTCCTGATTCCTGATATCTCAGCTGATTTTCTGCATCTCAACTAGCTTTTAATAATGCACTAATTGTAACTGAATATTCCATATGAGCAAATATACTATCAGTATAACAGCATGTAATCAATAAAAGGACTAAATTTTCCTTTTATAATTTTATGAATGTATTTTTTCAAATCTGGGACAGAAACTGGATATTCGTTTATATATTAAATGCGTTGAGGTTCATCTGTAGAGTAAATGCTTTGGGTTGCTTTATGTATAATACGAAGTAGATATACGTGCAGCAGAACACCGTTTATACGTTTTTCAAGGGACCAAGTAAAATTAACGTATAATTGCAAAAAAGCGAATAGACGAAACAGGAAAAAATTAACATTAAGAGCAATTGAGAATTGCTGGATCTTCAACATTTCACTCATAAATGAGAAAATCGTACAAGAGAGGAACGTATATATACGGTTCCGTTGCATTTGCTTTTCATTATTATTTTTTTTCCAGTGGGATTTGCGTTTGACTTGCAACTTTCTGAGCCTTGAGCTTACACGAAAACTTGAATTGCAGTTTGAACAAGTATTTCAGCTACAGCAACAATGCTTATTCCTTTAAAAATAAGTTAAATAAACGTCAATTTTCGCACCGTAATTTCATTCACTTTATAAATTTGCGCTAAAATTCTTGCAACTCACAAAATTTTCAATTTCTTAAAATTTTTCGTGAACATTTTGTTTATGACACGTAAATTTTGCACTTAAGTTTTCGGAAATTATCTGACTTACAATCCTTGTGATATTTACACAAAAAAACGGATGGTCATCTTTAAAATTAGTTAATTATCTGTTTCCTGAGCTTTCCACTACAATACAATATCAGAGGACAGCTCTCCACGTCCTAAGGGAACGCTAAACAGTTATCTCTCATACAGCATGGAGACATTTTTCTATCTAACTCTGTTGCATCAAAAGGTACCAAACATTCTTGAAACTATTCCATCACCTTAAACTACCGTTATTTGTATAACACGCGGCACGGAAGAGAGAAGGCTTCTGGAGAGGTGACCTTTAAATTTTTTTCTCCTTCTGCCTCCCCTTCCTCCACCACTCCTGAAGGGTGTGGATATGAGAAGGTTCTGAACCACGAGCATTTATCGAAGACGAAGAATATATTAGGATGACTTCAACGATTTGGATTGGAGGTTTTTGCAGTCAGTCAACAACTAAATAAAAATGGAAAGTACTTTTTTATTTTGGGTGCCTTGGGTTAAACCAAATTATGAAAACTTATCGTCCAAGATTTGGAAAATAAAATAAACCTGTTTTGAGCAATCAAATATCCAAAGACGGACCTTGATTAATTTTTTTTTAATTAAGGCATCCATACGGTTATACGTTAGCACAACATTGTTATATACATATATATATATATATGGATATTTTTTTGCTGAAAACAGGTGATTACTGTTTTTTTAATGAGGCAAGCAGGGCCTGAATAAGACACGTGGAAGCCCAGGGCCGGGAAAATGGCGAGGCCCACATCAAACTAAAATCTTGCACGAATTTATAGCGCTGGAGATGTTACGTGGTACACACCCTATATATGTATATGTCATCATTCTTAACAGTTATCAATCCACTTCTGGATAAAGGCCTCCCCCAAGCTTATTTTGCAACCGTCTATCTAGAGAATCTCTTCCATGTCTCTCCGACATGCTTTCGAATTTCATCCCCCATTTCCCATGTGGCCTTCTTCTGTGTGTCTTTTCCTGTCCCTTGGTATCCAGTCTAAAATTTCGTGCTCTTGAAATTTGTACTGTTTCTTCCAAAAGCTATCCACCCAAGTTCTTTATGCCGACTTATTTCTTTATTAATGTGACCCTCGCTTGGTATCAGTTGCCAGTGGGTATCGGTTTTTTCCAGATTTTCCTCATCAATCAATATCTCATTTCTGGTAAAAGCATTGTACACAAATTTTGTCTTCTAAAAGTGTATTTTTATCCCACTTCTTTAGTTTAAATTCCCGGATCATACTCTGCAGCTCTAAGTGGTAGTTGCGAAATTGACTATAAAATCAGCAAAACGAATGTGATTTAAATACTCTCGATTACTCTTTATCCCCCTTGTTCTCTCAGTTCCGTGATTGAAAGACATTTTGAAATGTCGCATTGAAGAGTTTGCGAGGTACGGTGTCACCTTGCCTTCCTCCTTTCCCAATTTTTATTGATGTTGAATGGATCCCAGAATAGTCGAATCTTTGCACTTGCGTTTTCATAGATGTTATTAATAATGCTAATGTGTTCATCTTCAGTACCGTTGAATTTCAAAGCCATCATATATAGGATAGATATAAATAGATATGTCCTTCTATTTAACTTCTGTATCAAGTTAGGGAGCTGTTTTATATTTGATCCTGCGTAGGTAATTTGATTGTGTTAGTAGTTAAAAATTCGTAGATTTTGACGAATATACGTATTTCTAATACTCTAATAAATTTTAGCAATCTTAAAAGTTGTAA
Organism: Macrothele yani; assembly: GCA_039090855.1. NCBI lineage: Eukaryota > Metazoa > Arthropoda > Arachnida > Araneae > Macrothelidae > Macrothele > Macrothele yani. The sequence goes on from CM077008.1 coordinate 127,005,078, forward strand.
TAAATTCTAAAATAAAATTGTTTGTGATTTTCAAGTGAGACAGTAATTTCAGAAAAGGGTAACAAAGGGTTTTTCGAAAATTGAAATTGCTCCTTTAATGAAAGCATTGGAGGCTGACCGATAAGAGCGTGTAAAAAATACCCCGTAAAATATTACATTTACGATATTGATAAGGAATTAAAAAATGATTAGGTCATTTGCAGAAACAATTTTCCGAAAAAAGGTTCCTGGCCACGTTGGTGATAAGGCCCTTGGGACAAGTGGCTCCTTAACTTCAATTTTTGTATGGAGGCATAAAGATATTGGTAGCATATGCCTTCACACAAAATGTTTGTAATTAGGAACTACTTGTCACGTTCATAAGAAGAAGTAATCACCTATTCCCAGCAACAAAATTTCCAAAGACGGAATTTCTTCCAAATTATTAAACTTTGTAGTAAAGATATCCGTCAACTTAAAAGTACAAAGCAGCGACCACTAAACAAATTAATCTTCGATATAACACCGAAATATAACACCATAACTGCTGTTGTGTTCGACTATGACTTGAAACCGGAACCTGCCGCACTTAAAGTGAGAACAGCATCTCCAGTGAGAGGAACTACTGTAGTTTATAATACAGGTTCCCGAGGCTCGTCCAGGATTTGTAACTGGAAGTTCTAGCACCCAAAGCGTGAATCGTCAGGTCAGGTCACGACCCAAGTCACATCGTGGGGATCGGACGTATAGGGTCATGAGTGATTTTCATGGAGAAGTCGATAAATATGAAAAGTAATATAATAAATCAAAATTTGGGTAAAAAAATTTTAAAATGATGCAGAAAATGTAAACAGTGTATCTCTGTTTATTAATTTCCATGGGCGCCCATACAGAAGAGCGAAAGGAGGCACTAGCCCTTCTTCGATGGAAATCTGATTATGACATTTCGGTTTTTGGAAGGTACTTCTAACATTTTCGCGATTACACGACATGCTAATTTTTCTGCCGAACCTTCTAGATGCGTGTGTAAAACACGAACAACTGGAGAAAATTCCAGTAGAAGATGTGGAAATTTACCGTAGAAAGTAACAATGGTGAATGTTTTCAATGAATGTTGGAGCATAGCGTACATATGTACACTATGGGAAAGTACGGAAGACAAAGGAATAAAATATATACACGGTCATATCAGAATATTGTGACCACACCCTGAATCAGAGTGTACCCGCCCATGCCCGTCGCAGACTGCACGTAACAAGGTCAACCATAACGAGACATAAGCGGCCATCCAGGACAGATGAGCCATAGTGCGTCACGTGAGCACAATGGGCTGAGGAAGAGATTTGACAGACGTTCACAAAGAAATGATCATCGGCTACCACGCCAAGGGTGGAAACATCTCATAAATAGCAGATTTCGTGGCTGTTCGCGAGGTGCTGTAGAAAACGTGTAAAAATAATGGACCGCTGGCACACCGAATACTTCCCGACGTCATACCTGTAGAGCCCCAAAGGCCATCGATCCCAGAGGAGAACGTCGCCTCCGTCGACTGGTAAAGGGCAATCGACGCGCAATAGTGCAACAATTGGCCACGCAAATGAACGCTGGGACACCCAGGTACGTGTCCCCGACAACAGTACAGCGATCCCTATTACGTATGGGTCCATGTTTACCGAGGCCCCTCGGTAACGACGCCTGCAGTTCGCATGGGACAACCGTCATTGGACAGTGGAAAAGTGGGAAATGGTTGCTTTCTCCGACGCATCGACGTTTCTACACCACAGAAGTGACAGGCGGCGGAGGATACTGCGTCAGAAACACGCGCGAATCCGTGCCGAGCAGCAACCACGTTATCTTCGGGAGCTCTGGGCTCTGCTGCAGTCTGAATGGGCAACTGTGCCTCGGGCAAATTGTCAGGGCCTCATTGCGTCTATGGCACGCCGTGTCGGATGGTTATTCCCATTGCCATGAATGATCAGTCGCATCAGAATAATATAGTGGTCGTAATATTCTGATACGACTGTGCATAACGTCCTCAGCAGCAGCTGTTCACTGCTGGACGGAAATGTCCCAAAGATTTTTCCAGAACTTTGTATTGAGGTTATGTTTGCCTTCTTGATTGCAGTTCAAGTGATCGGTGTTGTTTCGTGGCGAATGGGACACAAGGTGTCAAAAGGCGCAATTCTAAAAAGAACAAGAAAGAAATTTTCGTATTGTCCCAACAAGATATCTGATTGCATGTTGTGACGTACCTGCCAGCAGGACGCACACGACATAAAGGCAGATTGGAATCAGAATAATCGTCTGCGTAGCTCAGTTGGTAGAGCAACTTGTTCCGGAATAAGCAGCCTCGGGTTCGAATCCCGGCGTAGACCAAAAATGAAGGAGAAATTTACTTCGTTATAATGGCGCCCGAACTATCCGGATGACCCGGCCGTTCAAAATCTCGCATTGGTGTGATGTTATTTCCACACCGCGAGACAGGAAAAATCAGAGAATCCCTTCTCCAGCGCTTCGAAAAATAAAAATGTGTGATGTTGCATTCCACGCAGCAGATTGACTGGGAGTTCTCAAGTGCACGTTCTACAGTGGATGGCTGCCTGCAACGATTCATGGTCACGGCTGACCCGTGGGCCATGCCCCCGGCCCTCTTTCGGGGGGGGGAGATGTGACGTACCTGCCAGCAGGACGCACACGACATAAAGGCAGAGAGGAATCAGAATAATCGTCTGCGTAGCTCAGTTGGTAGAGCGACTTGTTCCGGAATAAGCAGTCTCGGGTTTGAATCCCGGCGTAGACCAAAAATGACGGAGAAATTTACTACGTTATAATGTATAAAACCCTTGTAAAAGTCATCACAAAGAAAATGACTATCTAATTATCAAAAACATTTTTATATATTGATAATTAATGGGCATCCTCGGACAGTGCGAATGGACATTTCAAGTTTGCCGGTTTTAATACGCACAAAGAACATTCCTTGCATGAAAATACGAAGAAATACTTCCGTAAATTTCAATGTAATTCGCGTGGACGGATAACAAGCAAGTCGCCTCCCCTGTGGCGCAGTTGTCTAAGTGCTGGCTTATGATCATTCGTTCTAGTTCAATCCGGGTTCGAATCCCGTGAGGCATAGCTGTTGTGATTGCATTACGGTACTGGCTTCCTACACTATCCCTGGAACCAGTTTCCCTTAGTTAGGGACGGCGACTGCTTATACCCCATTGAGTTGCTCACGGTTGTCGTTAAACCCTAAATCAGAAAACAAGCAAGAGTCTCCTCACAATCTAGGGCATTTTGACATCGGGTTCGTCCTGTATTTCAAGCCGTAACTGAGAACACCCGAAAGCGAGAATCATACCGCCCGACCAACGATCCGTGCTGGCATTTCAGCTTTCTTTTGATGTAGCTATGATATTTTGGAAAAGCCTAACCTTAAAAATAATATTTAAAATATCAAATATCATCGCTTTGGCTCCTCTGCAATCTCTCGCAGCCAAAGCGAGAATCATGACTCGAGACCAATGGACTATGTCACCTGTTCAGCTTTCCTTTGATCTAACTCTATCGTATTTTGGAAGAGACAAACCTTAAAAATAACATTTAAAATAATTTCGGCGTCCGACTCAGCTATGATTTGAACTCGATAACCTCTCACACTCAAAGCGAGAAACATACCCCTAAACTAGCTTGGCACCCCAGCGATTTACTTTTACTTTGATCCAGCTAGATCATATTTTGGAAAAGACTTACCTTAAAAATAAAATGTCAGCGTGTGGGCTCGTCCGGGATTTGTACCCGGGATATCTCGCACCCTAAGCGAGAATCATACCTCTAGACCAACGAGCCGCGGTGGAAGGTTCGCTTTCCTTTGATCTCGCTATGATACTTTAGGAAAGAAATGAAATATTACAATACTGGCGGTTAACTCGTCCGAGATTGGGAACCTCTCGCGCTCAAAGCAAGTATCATACCCTTAGACCAACGAGCCACAGTAGCTTCGTTTTTTACACCAGAATTCACTATGAAAGAAAGTTTTATCCGTTAATATAATACAGCGTTGCTCGCCCTGGTTTTGAACCCACGATGTTTTAAACACCCAATGCGAAAACCATATCATAACCCTTACACCAACGAGCTACAGGAGTTTCGTACTTTTTGCGACGATTCATTATTAAAAAGGTTTCTTCAAAAGCTTCATCCATAGAATTATTAAAAGATTTCATCCTTACAAGTGTGTTCGTTGGGATTTCAAGTCGGGTCCACTGACAATCTACAAGAGAATGCTAACATCCTAGATCAACGAGCCGCGCTGCTGTTCAGTTTTCCTTTCAACTAGCAATAATATTTTCGAAAAGACTACACCTGACCTTAAACATAATTTTAAGGTGTCTACGTGTGGGCTCATACCCAAAGCGCGAATCACTAGACCAACGAGCGTTGTTTGCGGGTCACGTTTACTTTGAACTATAGCGAAGATATTTTTGAAAAGATTTTAACCATAAGAATTGATATATACATATTGTGTACATATATACAAATTTTACCCTTGCTACTAAGTGACAGGAAAAGACTTGGAAGACCACGCGGGAGATCGGTGAGTGAAATTCAAAAGTATCTGTTGTGACCTGGAGGAGACAGGCTAAAGGCGAAAAATTGTGGAAGACACTTGGGGAGACCGTCATCCAGTAGTGGATTGGTAATGGTTGACAATGATGATGAAGAAATATATGCAATTTATTTAAGGTAAAGACAATAGTTAAATATTTTACGACAAAAATGTTTTTGATGTATACCCTAAAGTTGAAATAAACCTGTGAATGTTCGTGTACAATGCTACAAAAGATTACCCAGCAGAACTATAATAAACCACTCTTAAATTAAAAACCAGTAGCAAATAAAATAAACTCAACCACGTTGGAAATTTTGTTTTAATTGCAAATTTGATTCATGAACATGTAATCGAAGGTTTCGTGAAAAAGAAAATAAAGATGTAAAAATTTATAAGAGTGATATTATAAATGATTTCTTGAGACAAAGATACGAATTTCCTATATGCTTTCACGTTTCAAATTCTTTCATTTCTGAAAATGTTACAAGAATCATATTGGGGTTTTTTCGCTTTCTTTCTGTCTCTATACATTGTTTTCTGATATTTGTTTTCTACTAGTCTCATTCAGTGGCTTCTGACAACATGGGGGCACATTCCCCACAGATCAAAGGCTGTGTAGACACTGTGCCACCTGAATTCCGTAAGTCATGGCTGTGTACTAAGAAAGGCTAATAAATCAAATGCTGTGTACTAATAAAGGCTAATAAATCAAATGCTGTGTGCTCCCTCGGTTCCGCAAATCGTAGGATCTTTATAAGCGTCATGTTCGTATGTTTTGTTTGGTTTTGATTTTCTGATTTTTGCGCTCTCACCAAATGGAACACCAATGTACTTAGGAATTATGAAGAGACCACGTATGTGCGGACTGGGCGGCCTCGGCCACCTTAATCTGGACCAGTAGATCTTATGCAACTTCAAAAAATGTATATTTGTGTATTTTATTTCATTTTTTTACTTTACCAATGTTTATAGAAAAAAATTAAGTTATTCTGAAAAATCAAAATTTGTCTACCACTTTGAAGGATTCGAGAAAAAGGAAACTTACGAACCAAAGATTTTGTTCAGCCAAATATTATTTTTTCATGCCTCCCCTACTTTCTAATTTAAGTTCCTGATTCCTAATATCTCAGCTGATTTTTCTGTATCTCTACTAGCTTTTCATAATTCACTAATTATAACTGAATAATCCATATGATCAAATATACTATCAGTATAATAGCATGTAATCAATAAAAGGACTAAAGTTTCCTTTTATAATCTTATGAATGTATTTTTTTAATCTTTGATAAAAACTTGAAATTCGTTTATATAATGAATGCATTGAGGTTCATTTGCAGGGTATATATACTATGGGTTGCTTTATGTATAATACCAAGTGCATATACGTGCAGCTGAACACCGGTCATAAGTTTTTCAAGGGACCTAGTAAAATTAACGTATAATTGAAAAAAGCGATTAGACGAAACAGGAAAAAATTAACATTAAAAGCAATTGAGAATTCCTGGATCTTCAACATTTCACTCATAAATGAGAAAATCGTTCAAGAGAGGAACGTATAGATAGGGTTCCGTTGCATTTGCTTTTCATTATTTTTTTTCAGCGGGATTTGCCTTTGACTTGCAACCTTTTGAGCCTTCCACTTACAGGAACACTTGAAATGCTGTTTGAAAAAGTATTTCAGCTACATCAACAATGCGTTTTCCTCTAAAAATAAGTTAAATAAACGTCAATTTTCGGACTCCGCAATTTCTTTCACTTTATAAATTTGCGCTAAAATTCTTGCAACTCACAAAATTTTCAATTTCTTAAAATTTTACGTGAACGTTTTGTTTGTGACACGTAAATCTTGCACTTAAGTTTTCGGATATTATCTGACTTACCATCCTTGTGATATGTACAGCAAAAAACGGAGTGTCATCTTCAATATTAGCTAATTATCTGTTTCCTGAGATTTCCACTACAATACAATATCAGAGTACAGCTCTCTACGCCTTAAGGGAACGCTAAACAGTTTTCTCTCATACAGCGTGGAGACAATTTTCTAACTAACTCTGTTGCATTAAAAGGTACAGAAAATTCTTGAAACTATTCCATCACCTTAAACTATCGGTAATTGTATAACACGCGGCGCGGAAGAGAGAAGGCTTCTGGAGGGGTGACTTTTTTATTTTTATCTCCTTCTGCCTCACCTTCCTCCACCACTCCTGAAGGGTGTGGAAATGAGAAGGTTCTGAACACCGAGCATTTATCGAAGACGAAGAATATTTTAGGATGACTTCAACGATTTGGGATGGAGGTTTTTTGCAGTCAGTCAACAACTAAATAAAAATGGAAAGTATTTTTTCATTTTGGGTGCCTTGCGTTAAACCCAAATATGAAAACTTACTTTTCACCATCCAAGATGGAAAATAAAACTTTTGTACGCTTAAAAACCTTCGTTGACCGAACAACAACAGTTTTTGGGAGGAGCGGGAGGGGGTTAATCAGCTTTTTTGAGCTACCAAATATCCAAAGACGGACCTGCTTCCAAATGATTAAAATTTGTGATTAAGATATCCATACGGATATGCGTTAGCACAACATTGTTATATACATATATTTATATATGGATATTTTGTTGCTGAAAACAGGTGATTACTTGTTTTCTTTTTAATGAGGCAAGCAGGGCCTAAATAAGACACATTGAAGCCCAGGGCCGGGAAAATGGCGAGGCCCACATCAAAATAAAATCTTGCACGAATTTATAGCGCTTTAGATGTTACGTGGTACACACCCTATATATCATCATTGTTAACAGATATAAATCCACTTCTGGATAAAGTCATCCCCCAAGCTTATTTTGCAACCGTCTATCTAGAGAATCTCTTCCATGTCTCTCCAACACGCTTTCGAATTTCATCCCCCATTTCCCATGTGGCATTCTTCTGTGTATCTGTTCATGTCCCTTGGTATCCAGTCTAAAATTTCGGTTGTCCGTTCTGGCTATATGTCCAGCCCATTGCTCATTCGTGACAGACGTAGTGTTGGTGGATCCTATATTTTATGCATTTTAGTGTGGAATACCTCGTCCCTCACTCACCTGTTACGTGGCCCGGCTGTCTAAAAATACTGTGTACGTTTTGAGCTACTTTTCTAGCGTTCTCATCCTCATATTAGTTCATATTCATCCGTTTTCTTATCGTGTGCTCGTTTGTTTACGTTTGGAAGCTGCCAAAATGGCGGCTTCCGGTATTTCCTAATCATCTATGGGCGTGGAGGATGCTCGTCACGTCACACTTCCCACGTCCATGGAAGTTAACATACTCTCGTCCTCAGATGTGTCTGCTTAGATGCCTTCCCAGCTTTCTAGTACTCCTGCACCGGTGCCTTCACTGGTCTTGGCTGCGCTTTCTTCTTCAGCTCCTGCATCTGCCTCGGTGCCCTCCCTGGGTACTACTGATTCTACTGCCTTGCCTTCGGCCTGTGCTTCTCTTCCCTCACAGCCTTTTGTGCCTGCCTTATCCGAACAGACTTCTCTTCCGAGGATGTCATTTGCCTCTACAGTGCAACGAGGCGCTACTTCTACGTCCGATTCCTCTCCACCAGATGTTCTTTTGCAAGCAACACCTATTATTCAGGTATCCAACCACAAGGTGAAGGTAACGATAGATGACAATTCGCAGATTGGCCGTGAGTTCCATAACTTCCTGGATATAGGTGTGCTCTTTCATGCTTTACCAAATACTCCATTGCCACGCTACATGGAAGCTCTCTCTGGACATGTGTCGTCTGCGTCCATTGCAGGAATTTCCCGTACTCCTCGGGGTATTTCGGTACAGTTCAATCACGAGGAGGATGATGACTTTTTTCTTGGAAACGGACTTTCGATTGGGACAAACCATCTCATCCCGTCGCTTCTTTCCAAGCGACCGGTGAATATCACGTTCTATCCTGTTCCCCAGGAAGTGCCTGATACTGCACTTCCTCTCCTTGTCAGTCATGTTTGTAAAATTGTTGGCAAGGTCCTTCGCCTCTCTGACGCTCCCCGCGGAACTCGATTTGCACATGCTACCGGACCTCGCCGTCAGTTATTGGTCGTCTTTCCCACCGAGAAAGCCTTGGCGGATTGCCCTACAGAAGCTACTGTTGAAATTGGCGCACGAACGTACAGTTTCAAGATTTTCACTGCTCTCTATTGTACACACTGTTTAACACAGAATCACACCACTGCCTCCTGTGACCGCGTTCGACGTGGACGTTCATCAAGTTCGCATCCCACTGCTGACCACATTGGTCTTTCTACTATCCCCACTACCGGTAGTTTGCCTGACGTGAATTCTTCGTTTCTCCGTCAGACGAACATTTCCGTCACGGACAATGCTGCTTTTTCTCCTCTCCCGACCCGTACGATTGGGCATCCACCTTCAAGATTGACAGAGTTGTCTTCGACTACAGATGTGTCTACAGCGGAATGTTCCGATCCGGGTGTGTTGAGTGGTGGTTTGGCAGATCGGCCGTCTGGCTCTTCTCCTAGCCTCTCGGATATCGGATCTCCATTTACAACCATGTCTACCATACCCCTGTTGCAACATCTTCCTGAAGCCTCGGCTGTTGTACCAGTCTCCACTGAGGCAGCTCAGCTACGTACTTCTTCTTCGGCGACGGTCGTTTCCTCGTCTCCTGACTTGGGAGGTGAGCCTGATCCACTAATGGATACAACCACCTCAGCTTCTTCTTCGAAGCGGATTGGAACTTCCAAAGGCGCTGTGAAACAGTTAAAACAACTTTCTGTGCCACATTCTGAGGATTCATCTAGTGTTCCCGAGGTTTCCGGTTCCGGTGTTTCTCCACCTGATGATTCTTCAAACAGTATGCTTCTCCGCTCAGGTCCTGTCAATCCTCTCTCTGATGCTGAGGTTCTACAGGCCGTTGATACGTTTTCTCCAGTTCCTGGACCACTGTCCAGACAGCAACTTTTACGTCTTTTTCAACCTGCACGTACGATTGTTGGTTCTGAAGAATTCCTTCACTCACCTGATCTGGACCTGTATGCAGCGGTAACGTAATTCGAAGCTTATGTGTCATTTTTTAAATCTCTGTGTGCCACCGATCCTCGGTATCAGCCTTTTTTGAGACGTTACACGTGCCGTCTCGCCTCCTTGAAGGAGCTCGTTGAGAAGCATATATGTGATACCTTCTATCCTTTTACCGATGACCTTTAGCTCGCTTCCTCACACCGATTACTTTTTGTTCTCTCAATGCTAGGGGATTTGCGACCCCGTTCGCAGATGCCCTGGTTTTGCAGACTTAGTGCATGTTGATTCTGATGTTTTCAATGTGTGTTTTTACTGTGATTCACAAGTAATGTCTTGTAGATTTGCTTTATTTTAAAGTTGCGATAATTGCGTGTTTTTGCTGTGTTTTCACAACTAATCGGTCTCGTTACTTGTGTGATCTCCTCATAATTTCAGTATCATTACCTTATCTGTTGTTTCCTGAATTTGTGCCTGCCGCCCCGGTGGCGCAGTGGTCTAAGCGATGGCCTCTGATCATTCGTCCGAACGTGGTCCGGGTTCGAATCACGGTGAGGCATGGATGTTGTGTTTGTCTTACGGCACTGGTTCCCTCCCTTCCCTGGAACCAGTGACCCCAAATTAGGGACGGGTGACTGCTTATAGCCCATTGAGTTGCTCACGGTGGTCGTTAAACCTCCAATCAAAAAAAAAAAAAAAAAAGAATTTGTGCCTGTTTTTTAAATTACCTATAATTGTGAGTGTTTGCTGTGTTATGCTTTCCTCTATCGCGGATTATTATAGTGGTACGTTTGTTACCTTTGTTATTTTTATAAAGTTGCTGAGGTACTCAATCTTTTTTTGCGCTCTAACCACATTTCAGTTCCGTTCGATTGATTTATCATAGCATAGTACATTTCATGCATTTGTGCACATTTGTTATAGTGTTTGACATGCCGTTAGGCCATTCATTGTTCGTGTGCATATTCATTTCCTTTCTGTGTAACGTTGTGCTGCATCGTGGATGTAGTGACTTTCCGCGCTGTTGTTTTCTGCACTGCAGCTTTTAATGAATCTCCTATGTCTGTATTTCATTATAGCAATAAACTGGGTACCACAATGGTACCCACAGTTACCAATACCACTGCCATTTCAGGAATTTTACTCAAATGGTGATGTCTTCCACTCTTTTTATTTTCCTGATCCACGAATTTCTTTTCTTCTCTTTCCTGGTTACACCAAGCATTCATCTCTCCACACTTTTCCCAGTTGTATGCTGCCCTTGTATATCTTGTTTTAGTTAAAGGCCAAGTTTCCGCTCCGAATTGGAAGGATGCGTTGATCAAACACTCTTAAGACATAATCGTATATTGCACTTGGCTGCCCCGGTGGCGCAGTGGTCTAAGGCGTTGGCCTCTGATCATTCGTCCGAAAGGGGTCCGATTTCGAATACCGGTGAGGCATGGATGTTGTGTTTGTCTTACGGCACTGGCTCTCTCCTTTCCCTGGGACCAGTGACCCTAAATTAGGGACGGGCGACTGCTTATAGCCCATTGAGTTGCTCACGGTGGTCGTTAAACCTATAATAAAAAAAAAACCAAAATATTGCACTTGAAAATTGTACTGTTTCTTCCAAAAGCTATCCACCCAAGTTCTTTATGCCGACTGATTTCTTTATTAATGTGACCCTCGCTTGGTATCAGTTGCCAGTGGGTATCGGTTTTTTCCAGATTTTCCTCATCAATCAATATCTCATTTCTGGTAAAAGCATTGTACATAAATTTTGTCTTCTAAAAGTTTATTTTTATCCCACTTCTTTAGTTTAAATTCCCAGATCATACTCTGCAGCTCTAAGTGGTAGTTGCGAAATTGACTATAAAATCAGCAAAACGAATGTGATTTAAATACTCTCGATTACTCTTTATCCCCCTTGTTTTCTCAGTTCCGTGATTGAAAGACATTTTGAAATGTCGCATTGAAGAGTTTGCGAGGTACGGTGTTACCTTGCCTTCCTCCCTTCTCAATTTTTATTGATGCTGTATGGATCCCAGAATAGTCGAATCTTTGAACTTGCGTTTTCATAGATGTTATTAATGATGCTAATGTGTTCATCTTCAGTACCGTTGAATTTCAAAGCCATCATATATAGGATAGATATAAATAGATATGTCCTTCTATTTAACTTTTGTATCAAGTTCGGTAGCTGTTTATATTTGATCCTGCGTAGGTAATTTGATTGTGTTAGTAGTTGAAAATTCGTAGATTTTGACGAATATACGTATTTCTAATACACTAATAAATTTTAGCAATCTTAAAAGTTGTAATAAATTCTAATATAAAATTGTTTGTGATTTTCAAGTGAGACATCAATTTCAGAAAAGGGTAACAAAGGGTTTTGCGAAAATTGAAATTGCTCCTCTAATGAAAGCATTGGAGTCTGACCGATAAAAGCGTGTAAAAAATACCCCGTAAACTATTACATTTAAGATATTGATAAGGAATTAAAAAATGATTAGGTCATTTGCAGAAACAATTTTCCGAAAAAAAGGCTCCTGGCCACGTTGGTGATAAGGCCCTTGGGACAAGTGGCTCCTTAACTACAATTTTTGTATGGGGGCATATAAATATTGGTAGCATATGCCTTCACACAAATGTTTGTAGTTAGGAACTACTTGTTACATTCAAAAGAAGAAGTAATCACCTGTTCCCAGCGACAAAATTTCCAAAGACGGAATTTCTTCCAAATTATTAAACTTTGTAGTAAAGATATCCTATATAATATGTGTCTGTTATGCAAATCTACAGTTTTTAATTTAGAACCACCAAATTTGGTATACTATCTCATGGTACTCTAACTTAGACCGTAGGCGGTGTTTGGAAAATGTCGGAGCCCGGGGTCAAGGGACCCCGATGCAAAATTTTCGTAAAAAGTTCCATTTTTTACTTTTTTATTTTGAATTGGTATACTATTTCGTGGTACTCTAACTTCAATCGTTCACGGTTTTCTGAAGGAGTGGGGGCCCGAGGCCAAGAGGTCCCCATTAAAAATTTGCGTAAAGGGTTCCTTTTTTTATTTTGAATTCGAATATAACACTTTTTGTTTTGATTAGTGCTTTCCAGTGAAGAACTGCAACACTATCTAACATCGGAACTGAAGGCACGTATTTCCATTCCTCTTCCTTCCTTCTTTGTTTCGTGAAAGTAAATTGACTAAAACAGTTTTTTTTTATTTTCCACATTCACTAAATACCTAAAATGAATTAAAATAAATTTATTCGAAAATTACCGGAATATCTTTTTCATTCATAAATTTTCACCCGCTTAACGTAGGGATTCCATGAATAGTAATATTTACCCGGAAAATATCGGGTATCCCTGCTATATGTTTATAAAAAACAACAAAAATCAAACGGAAAAACTAAAACCACTGTGTGCCTAAAGACACTACAGAGAATAAAATTCAAATTCAATGAAGAAATAAAATAAAGTATTAGCTACGGTTCATGCCGTAAAAAATTGATCGTTTTCATTTGATTTGTGCAAAATTTAGATAGTGAATTATCACCGAATTCTCCCAAGCAACGCCAGACAATTCAGCTATTATCCTATATACGTTATCACAAGATTGTGCACCAATAGAAAACATTCCAGAAGTTAGAAGCAACGCTTTTGTCCTCAAGTAATTTCTCTTTCTGTTGCCTAAACGTTGCAAACAGAATGCATCCTTCAATATGGTTCAGGCATTTTAAAAGTAGCTCTACGTGCCTTAACTTTTCAAAAACACCTTTAAAACCCCCATACTGAAACAATGAGTCTGAAGTTTTATTAAATTTAGACTTTGATAAATTGAAAATGAATTCTCTGGAGGACGAAAAAAAAAAAAAAAAAAGAGAATGCACTGACATTTTTTTTTCAATTTAACTTTTGCTTTAAATTTAAAAGAATTTCATTCGAACTATACGAAAATAGTGGGAGACGTGTGGTCACTTTTTCTTTCATGTTAACGATATTCAAAATTCTTACGACCTTGGTATAAAAAATGGCTAAATGATCTTGATAATTAGCGGATGTATGATATCTCACTCGGCTATTAATACTAATAAAATGCATATTGACAAAGTTGCGACAACAGAAGCTCTTCCCATGCACTTCTTTAAAGTGAAATTATGGACGACAATAATGTTTTCAGTCTAATATGTTTAAAACATGCGAAAATGAAAATAAAAAGTTTCTCCCAGCTGATCTATGCCACTATCAATAAAAATTAGTTTAAAAATATTAAGACCTTGTTTTTGCTACTATTCTTCTAAAGGAATGAAAACAAAGACAAGAAAAATAATTTGGTCTGAAAAGAAAGGAATAATATAATAGATTTTATTATCTTGAGAGAACATTACAATGCACTTCGGAGTGCATTTGCAGAAATTCATATAATCCACACATACATAAAAGGGAGATAGAAGTCAGTCTCGCAACAGCGAACAGGTCCGAGATGACCTGATGAATAAAGAATTCTTACGTGACTAAATTCCTGGATCGCTCATTCTTCCGCAGAAGCATCTTCCACTCTGACCACAAAACTTGATGTCTGTAACGAGCAACTCCGTTTTTGAGCACCACCTTAATAATAGATCAGCGATGACCGGATGACAAAATAATTCTTATGTTACTAAATTCCTGCATCGCTCATTGTTCTGCAGAAGCATCTTCCACTCTGACCACAAAAACTTGATGTCTGTAACGAGCAACACCTTGTTGAGCACTAGCTTGGCGTCTGAGGAATCGTTTCTTACTTTCATCTTCAATCTCGTACCTCAGCCGAGCAACAGTGTTCTTCATTAAGGCTTGGATCCTGAGGTTGCCTGGATTTTTGGACATCTTTTCCTTGGCCACTCGAATCATGGCCGAGAGTTCTCTAATACGCGCCACAGAATCGCTTTCAGACATTGCGATGAGAACTATTCTAACAGAGTTTCACACAAATAAATTCGTTCACCACAGAAATTATTAGTTGATGGTCCAAAGCTGTTGACGAAATAAATAGATCTTACAACAACCTTCAGCATAGAGAGACTTCACCTAAATGATAAGAAGGTTGCGTCTAAATACCAAGGTACTGGGAAAGTCTCTCAGATCAGAAAAGGGGAAAGATTTTGACCGTTGGGAGGGCATGAAACAAGCCCTGAGGCCCCCATTGCATGGCAATGAGCGTGGGTGCAGTGTTTTAATCCAGCTTTGGACATCATTGCTTTCTTTTAAACCCCATTCACTTTTAAACCCACTAATCCATTGGGACAAAAAATGCGTAAAGACTGGGGCGCAGGGGAGGTAGACGTTCCTTTTGGCTTAGATGTGCTAATTTCCTGTGTACCTCTATTTGGTACCATCTTAATCTCCTATCATCAAAGTGATAATGACACTTGTTTTTCAAAGAAGGCAAAACACATGACTTGTACAATTGTTCTTCACTTTCTCCTGCCCTGACTCCTAAATGTCACCTTTGCGATTGTGACTTGAACTTCTATAAAAAATATTGCATGCTCTCCTTTAAAGCCTCCAATGCCACTGGTTTGAGTCCGCGCTGAAATGAGATTCTAATCATTTCCTGCATTTTTAGCTCTTGTTAGCAAATATTTCTGAAAACACGTCTCTGTCATCAGGAAAAAAAAACAGCATACTTTTAGCATGACATTGGTAGCACGTCGGTGAAAACAATATCTGCTTCTCGAAGTTTCGTCAGAAAAGTCCAAAATCCTTTTTATTAATTGTTTTTTGTTTCGATTTTTTTATGTAATGGCTGCAATTTTTTTATCTAATAGCCATTTTTCGAAATTTCCCAGATCATTTTTATTTTTTGTCAGGTGGGGCAAATGTGTAATATTTGTATTCATCACGGAATCTTCGTTTTCAGAATCGCATTGGAATAGCTGCAGCCAAAAGTAAAAATTCAATCCTCATGCTCAGTTTCCAAAAGTGGCGACGTAAGAGTATGTTTGTACTAGGCACAGTATCTTATCTTCCAAAAGTCAAATAGGGGTGTTTTTTAAGCGTTTTTTTTTATTTTTAGTTTTTCTAAACATGTTGTTGGGATGATATTTCCCCTCTTACGAACCAGATTGGAAACATTATTTTTTGGCACCGGGTAACCATAAAAATGTCTAAAATTATAGAAGCGTAATTTTTCATTTCGATGCATAATTTTTCAGTTCGATCGTTAAAGCTCATTTCTGCATTTGAGACAGTAACCGCACGCGAACGCTAAGTTTCAAACGTCTGAAAACATCTTGAAATTTTACAGAACAGTTGATTAAAAACCGAATGTACAAAAAAATGCCCACAAAAAAAATGTCCTCTTCTTGAAAATTGGAAACCACGTCAGCTTTTGACTGATGTGTTCCAGTGGTCTAGCCAAAAATTTCTTAAAGGGAGAATGGGTCCATGGGTTTGGTTCATTGCTGAAAGCTTCATATATATATATACGTATCTATATATATAATGCAAGATTTAGTTCGAATTACAGTGATATACATGTATGTATATATATATAGATACTTACGATTTTATAAACATCTTCACTACAATTTCATTGAAGGGTTTGTGGCAGGTAGCCTCAAACATACATACGAAGTTCGGGCCCGAGACTACAGAACAGTATTGGCACTTCCTACTGGATTTCAGTATCAATAACAATTTCGTTACCGTGGACGATGGGCTATACCTCCAAACTCGTGTTATCCCGATGGGCAGTCGCTTTTCTAGTAGTTTGGCTTTGTTTACGATCATTCTTTACCTGGGATTGCTCTAAGATTATGTTGATGACATCATTGTCATTAACATTCCGGACTTTTTCGTTGCGCCGCTGACTTGTATCCTGACGACCTTACCCTGGAAAAAACTTACAGATCGTCTACTTGTGTTTGTTATCTCGATTTAGAGGTACAGGTGGACGAGGAGGGAAGAGGTGTAGTGAACTTATTTGATAAAATAAACTCTTTTGAGTTTGAGATCATTCACTACACTCACTGGTCCTCCAACATTTCTAAAGTTATACATCGCAATCTACTGATCTCTCAGTTTCATAGAATAGTTAAAATTCGCTCCACATTCTTACTTGTAAAAATTCTGAAAGCTCTTCTTTCTAAACTGCAATCTAACAATTTTCATAAATATTTCTTAAGACATCATTTCAAACATTTAATTTTGAACTTTAATTCGGTTTCCAAGAGTTTCAAATTGCACATTGACATGCTTTACTAACCTAGGACCTAACAATTTTAAGTATATAGGCAACATGAAGTGCTATTTGGTGGGTCTCTAATAGCTGAAGATCTTATCTACATACACAGTTTTGCATCTTGTCAATTCACACATTTTTTGGCTTACCAAGTAGTTGATTAACTGTGACCACCTTTTATATCAGTGTATATATTTGGGTTCTTCTGGGTGTTCTGTTCAATTTCGTTTGATGTCTTGTCATGGTGGTCTTGTTCTGCCGGTAAGCTTTTAATTATTTTTTTCAGTTGTATAAATTTGATTATTGGAATTCTTGTGTTTATTAGAATTTGGTTTGGTGCCCTAGGGTGCATGACCGAACGACAATTTTGGCTTGCCTTGTCGTTTGTTGGTACTAGAAAGTCCACTACCACAGGTTGATGCTCTCCTGATGACGGCAACCTGTATTTTGTTTTCACTTGTTTTGAAGTTCCTTTTTTTAATTTTGTATTTCTGCTCGGTAATGTTTCCATTCTATATATATATATATATATATACTTAAGAGCAAAACTGAAGACTAAGGAAAAACTTTAGAATTTAAAACGAAGGTTGCAAAATAACCTGAAGATCAAAACGCGCAACGCAGCAGTTTTGAAAATTCAGAATTCACATTCTATAAAGAAGATACCTAAGCAAAAAAATACAGATATAATTTTGACTCACACCTAGTACAACATAGAAAAGGTTATGTATCTACCTGTGTGAGTAAAAGGAGAAAAGATAAAAAAATAAAATAAAACTACTGAATGTAGAAGGTGTCGAGAATACTGAGCCTTGGCTTTATCAAGGACCAGCAAAAACTCTGCATTTTCTCACTTAGAAATAAGCAGTCCAAGAAAAGACCAAACTCGAGTATAAACTACACTCCAAAAGCCGCATCCAAAACATACAAAAATAAAAATTAGAAAATGAAAAAAACCTCAAATAAAAAAATAGTAATAAAAAAATAATAATAAAACATTTCAACTAGAATTTGCGCATGAGCTGCTTCAGTTTTGCTCTTAAGTAACTAATTTCAATTTATTATTTAGCAGCTCATGCGCAAATTCTAGTTGAAATGTTTTATTATTATTTTTTTATTACTATTTTTTTATTTGAGGTTTTTTTCATTTTCTAATTTTTATTTTTGTATGTTTTGGATGCGGCTTTTTGGAGTGTAGTTTATACTCGAGTTTGGTCTTTTCTTGGACTGCTTATTTCTAAGTGAGAAAATGCAGAGTTTTTGCTGGTCCTTGATAAAGCCAAGGCTCAGTATTCTCGACACCTTCTACATTCAGTAGTTTTATTTTATTTTTTTATCTTTTCTCCTTTTACTCACACAGGTAGATACATAACCTTTTCTATGTTGTACTAGGTGTGAGTCAAAATTATATCTGTATTTTTTTGCTTAGGTATCTTCTTTATATATATATATATATATATATATATATATATATAAACAAGAAACTGAAGGATAAAGTGGTAGAAGTTGAAAGTTCCTCTGACAGAGCTGCACGACTCGTTATTCAACTATCGAAAAGATACCAGGCTCAGATTATTCAAACTTATGCACCCACCACAAGTCATCCTGAAGAAGAATTTGAAGAATTTTATGAGGAAATTCGTCATCTAATTAATAAAGGTAAGCAGCACTTGAAGATAATTATGGGAGATTTCAATGCAAAAATAGGGCACCGGCAACAGAATGAAACTTCAGTAGGTAAATTCGGTCACGGCAACAGAAACCAGCGTGGAAATACTCTCGTAGAGTTTGCAGAGGCAGAAGGATTTTTCATCTTGAACTCCTTTTTCAAGAAAAAGCCACACAGGAAATGGACATGGAGACATCCAAATGGGACGACAAGTGAAATTGATTTTATTATGTGTAACAAAAAATTCGTCATCGAAGACTGCAGTGTGCTGAACAAGTTCAACACAGGTAGTGACCATATATTGGTGAGATGTAAGATGCACCTGAACACTAAACTGGAACGTGGCAAGCTCATAAGACAAACAAAATGTATTGACATAACCAACCTTAAAAAACACCATAATACTTTCAAGTTGGAACTGAAGAACAGATTCTCTGCTTTAGAACGCCTAACATAGGAAGAAGTGGATATTTCGGAAGTTAACAGAAAAGTAACCAAAGCTCTTATGGAAACAGCAACAAAATTAGCTGGGTCTAAGAACAAGTTGCATGTGAACAAATTATCAGGAAAAACCAAAATGTTGATGCAAAAAAGAAGAGAGATGAGGACAACTAAAGAAGATGTGACTTCCAAAGTGGAATATATAGAGCTATGCAAGACAGCACGAAAAAGTATCACTGAAGACGTAAGGAAATTCAACTGTGAGCTAGTGAGGAAAACAATTGAAAACAACCAAAGCCTAAAGATAGCAAAGGGACATCTCAGTAAGGGAAGAAAACAGATTATGGCTCTGAGAAAAGAAGATGGTTCTATAACAAGAAATAGAGGCGAAATTTTGACAAGAGTGAAAGATTTCTACTCCAAATTATATGAAAGGGATGATACATGTACTTTAGACATAATGAAAGGTACCAGAGTTCTTCCAGTCCACCCAGCAGAAGTTGCTCATGCAATCAAGAACATGAAGCGGGGGAAAGCTCCAGGAGAAGATGGAATTACTATAGACATCATACAAGAAGCAAGTGGAGAAATTGAAACAGTACTCGCCCAAATTTTCACTCGATGCCTTAATGAAGGGAAGATTCCTGAGGATTGGAACAATGCTACAATGATCCTGCTACATAAAAAAGGTGACATTGAGGATCTCAGGAACTACAGACCTATCAGCCTCCTATCAGTGGTTTATAAAATCTTCACTAAAGTTCTTTCACACCGCTTGAAGGTAACACTGGACATGGCTCAACCGAGAGAACAAGCTGGATTCAGGAGTGGCTACAGCACAATAGATCATATCCACGTACTGAGAGAACTAATTGAAAGACCGAGGGAATATGAACTTCCATTGTGCATGGCTTTTATCGATTATGAAAAAGCCTTTGATTCGGTGAAACCATCAGCAGCAACCACGGCTCTGAAATCCTGCGGTATTGAAGATGCATACATTAATATTATTAATAACATCTATGAAAATGCAAGTGCAAAGATTCGGCTGTTTGAAAATACAACACACATAAAAATTGGAAAGGGAGTGAGACAAGGTGACACCATATCTCCGAAGCTCTTTAATGCCCATTGGAAAATGTCTTTCAATCACTGAACTGGGAAAACAAAGGGATAAAGATTAATGGAGATTATCTAACCCACCTTCGTTTTGCTGATGACGTAGTCATTTTTGCAACTACCCCATCAGAGCTGCAGAGTATGATCCAGGAACTTGCTGACAAGAGTAAAGAAGTGGGATTAAAAATGAACTTTCAGAAGACAAAAGTGATGTTCAATGCTTTTACAAGAAATGAAGATTTATCGATTGATGGAGAAAAACTGGAGATAACAGATACGTATGTTTATCTTGGACAGCAGATATCAAGTGAGGGTCACATTGATGAAGAAATTAATCGGCGTACAAAACTTGCCTGGAGAGCTTTTGGAAGAAACAGCATAATTTTCAAGAGCAATATGCCATTATATCTTAAAAGAAAAGTGTTTGATCAATGCATCCTTCCAGTGCTTACGTATGGTGCAGAGACGTGGACCTTAACTAAAAGAGACATACAAAGGCTGCAGATAACTCAAAGCAGCATGGGGAGGTGCATGCTTGGTATAACCAGGAGAGATAAGAAGAGGAACTCGTGGATCCGAAAAATGACGAGAGTGGAAGACATCATGATCAGAGTTAAATCCCTGAAATTTCAATGGGCTGGACATACTGCCAGAAGGACAGACCATAGATGGACAGCCGAAATTTTAGATTGGATTCCAAGGGACAGGAAAAGACCCAGAAAAAGACCACATGGGAGATGGGTGGATGAAATTCGTGAATATGCGGGAGTGACATGGAGGAGACTGGCACAAGACAGACCGTTGTGGAGGAAACTTGGGAAGACCTTCGTCCAGCAGTGGATTGATAATGGTTGACAATGATGATGATATAGATATATATATATATATATATATATATATCACTTTAAATTCGAGCTGAATCTCCTCTCAAGAGGGGTCCGGAACCGAGGACCCTCTCCTCGGCTACGCCCATGATGTGTTCTTATGTTTCTTAGAAACGTGAGGACTTTTTAATTTCATGACGAAGCATCTGAATTTCAACTAAGCAGCTAAAAAACTAGCAAGAACACTTGCTCTATTTAATCACTCAACGTTAACCAGCATCAGAGCCGGATGGAATTTATGCAGGGTCCTGGTCGAAATTAAATGGAGGGGTCCGGAGCAAAATTTCATTGCGGGCCCTAAAAACGAAATCTTTTAGTTTAATAAAGTTGTTACGTGAAAAATGAAAGCTCACGGAAACTATCGTAAAGAAAAATGCTTATCTCATATCACTGTGAGCTTAAGAAAAAAGACCATAATATATGGACTGAAAGTCGAAGAGAGAGAAAGTAAAAAGTGCTAAGAACTACGATTTTTTTCTGGGGAAAAAGAGGTTTAAGTTGTGGGCCGCAGATGGCCTGGTGGTCAACGTTCGTTACTGCCACGGACAAACCTCAGGTTCGATCCCGGATAGGTCCGAACACACAAACCACTAAATATCCGCCGTGCGTCGGATGGGCACCTTAAGCCGTCGGACCCCTGGTATTGCCCCCGGTAATAAATAAGGGCGTCTTCCTCCCCCTTTCTACATTGCTTCCGTGTCACTTTCCCATGGGGCACTCTAGCCCATGTCTCCTAAATTCCTATTTCTAACGGTTGTTTAACCCCTGGGGTGAGACACTCCCTGTCTAAAATCCTTTACGTGTGATCTGATCTGGTTTAATTTGTATTGAGTACGGAGAAGTGGTCACCGGATAACTGGCCACATTGCAATTTCAGCGCCATAAAATTGTTCTAAATAAACAAATATCATGTGGCTATATTTCACACTATTTAGTTCATAAAACACTTGTTTTAATATTTCATTTTCAATACGAAATTTAAACATTTCACTGATTTTCGGGACAAAGGCAAAGCGAAGAACTGTCCACAAAACTTTTAAGAGGCCGTAAAAAAATTGCGTTCTTGACTACTCCGTAGCCACGTCTCTAGAAGTTGGTTATCTGAGTCACATAAAGTTTCCGTAAGTTAGTAATTCCGATACTTAATGTAATTCTTTATAAGAAATGTTTATAATGAACAACTCAACAAGGAAATTTCAGGGTACATAAACTACACGTTAACAAATTCTCTGCGAGCATGTTAAAGACAAGGAAACCTGTCAGGAGAGCGGAGATAATGCCTAAAATATAATATATAAAGAATTTGTAGACCAGTCCGGAGATTTACGGCGTTTACAAATTATAACTCGCAAAATTCTCTGTGGGCATGTACGTACCTTCGCAGGAAACCTGTCAAGGGGGGGGTCAGCCTCCCACAGTCAAGTTTCCTCTGGTACTAGATGTCCAAAGAAATTTTGTAGAGTTGTACTTTGTAAACGCTGAAAATCCCCGGATCGGACCAGAATTTTTTATATTTTAGGCATCTCCCACACCACACCCCCCGGCAGTTTCCTGAATTAGCACATGCCCGCACAGAATTTGTTGCCGTAGTTTGTAAATCCTTGAAATCTCCCGACTGGGCTACACTTCCTTTATATTTAATATTTTAGGTATAGCACCAGCTTCCCCCTTATAACAAGTTTCCTGGGTTTTTACATACCCGCAGAGAATTTGTTGATATGCACTTTGTAAACGCTGAAAATCTCTGGATCGGACCAGAATTTTTTTATAATTTTTGTTTTTGGTATTAACCCCCCCCCCCCCCCCCCCGACAGGTTTCTTGAGTTTGCACATTCCCGCAGAGAATATGTTCAATTGTAGATTATATACCCTGCAATTCTTTTGTTGAGCTCTACATCGTAAGCATTTTTACGAAGAATTACATTATATATCGCAATTAAAAATATATGAAATTGCGGAAACTTTACGTAACTCAGATAATCAACCTCTGGGGAAGCGGATATGAAGCGGTCAAAAACGCAATATTTATACAACCCTTAAAATGTTTGTGGCCAGTTTTCCTACATCCAGTTCAATTAGTAATACGGAAATTAGAAACAATTAATAATCAAATAAAAAATGAATATACAAAATAAAAAATGAATATACAAAATAAAAAATGAATATACAAAATAAAAAATGAATATACAAAATAAAAAATGAATATACAAAATAAAAAATGAATATACAAAATAAAAAATGAATATACAAAATAAAAAATGAATATACTTTTCAAACTTCAGTTCCTCGCTTTATTAAGTAACATTTAAAATATCATGTAAGTAATGTCCGCTGAACTTTATTTTTCTGTCTAGTAAAAAAATTCCATCAAAACAGAAAATTTCCATGGTATTCCATCCATTCTGAGGATGAAATGAATGTGGACAAAGAGAATATCGGACAAAGAGAACCGTGGACAAAATGAAGTGGACCAAGTGAACGGGGACGAAATGATCTGTCACCACGGTACCTAAGCCACTGCGGAGATATTTTATCGGTTTCAAATTTCTTTAAAGTTGTTCTTTTCTGGATATTTTTATCTTTTTCTTAAACATTTTGGGTCTCCGCCATAAGCAAATCCTGGGTGCGCCAATGCTTACGAGATAAATATTATGATTTCCTCAATCTACGAGGCTGTTTTAGTTGTTCAAAGAGGAGTTGTGTTAGTGTTTACAAACTGTAAACACTCGGAAGCCGAACAAAAAAAGATCTTTGAATGTTGTGTACGTTCCATTTACTGCTGTGCCGATCCATTAGGGTCACCTAAGTGCCAGTGTTAATCATTTAGTATTTAAATGACTATTGTTTCAACAAACAATCTGAAAAACACGAATCTAAAACATTACTGTATATAGGAAACTTGAAAGTACAAAGCAGCGACCACTTAAACAAATTAATCCTCGATATAACACCATAACTGCTGTTGTGTTCGACTGGGACTTGAAACCGGAACCTGCCGCACTTAAAGTGAGAACAACATCTCCAGCGAAAGGAACTACTGTACATTATAATGCAGGTTCCTAAGGCTCGTCCAGGATTTGTTTGTACCTGGAAGTTCTAGCACCCAAAGCGTGAATCGTCAGGTCAGGTCGCGACCCAAGTCACATCGTGGGGATCGGACGTATAGGGTCATGAGTGATTTTCATGGAGAAGTCGATAATTATGAAAAAGTAATAATAATAAATCAAAATTTGGGTAAAAATTTAAAAGAATGATGCAGAAAATGTAATTAGTGTATCTCTGTTTATTAATTTCCATGGGTGTCCATACAGAAGAGCAAAAGGAGGCACTAGCCCTTCGATGGAAATCTGATTATGGCATTTCCGTTTTTGGAAGGTACTTCTGAGATTTTCGCGATTACACGACATGCTAATTTTTCTGCCGAAACTTCTAGATGCGTGTGTAAAACACGAACAACTGGAGAAAATTCCAGTAGAAGATGTGGAAATTTACCGTAGAAAGTAGCAATGGTGAATGTTTTCAATGAATGTTGGAGCATAGCGTAAATACGTTCACTATGGGAAAGTATGGAAGACAAAGGAATGAAATATACACGGTCATATCAGAATAATATGGCCACACCCTGAATCACAGTGTACCCGCCCAGGCGCGTCGCAGACTGCACGTAACAAGTCAAACATACGTAGACATAAGCGGCCATCCAGGACAGATGAGCCATAGTGCGTCATGTAAGCACGATGGGCAGAGGAAGTGATTTGACTCACATTCAAAAAGGAATGATCATCGCTACCACGCCAAGGATGGAAGCATCTCATAAATAGCAGACTCCGTTGGCTGTTCACGAGGTGCTGTAGTGAGGGTGTACAAAGAATGGACCGCTGGCACACCGAATACTTCCCGACGTCACACCTGTGGAGCCCCAAAGGCCATCGATCCCAGAGGAGAACGTCGCCTCCGTCGACTGGCAAAGGGCAATCGACGAGCAATAGTGCAACAATTGCCCACGCAAATGAACGCTGGGACACCCAGGTACGTGTCCCTGATAACAGTATAGCGAACCCTATTACACACGAGTCTCCGAAGTCGACGGTGCGACCAGGTGTTCATGTTTACCCAGGCCCATCGGTAACGACGCCTGCAGTTCACATGGGACAACCGTCATTGGACAGTGGAAGAGTGGGAAAAGGTTGTATTCTCCGACGCATCGACATTTATACTCTACAGAAGTGACAGGCGGCGGAGGCTACTGCGTCAAATACATGCGAGGACCCGTGCCGACCCACACACACGTCATCTTTGGAGCTCTGTGCTCTGCTGCAGTCTGAATTTTCATGTGTGCCTCGGGCAAATTTTCAGGGCCTCATAGCGTCCATGGCACGCCGTCTCGGATGGTTATTTCTATTGCCATCAATGATCAGTCGCATCAGAACAATATAGTGGTCGTAATATTCTGATACGACTGTGCAAAACGTCCTCTGCAGCTGTTCACTCCTGGACGAAAATGTCCCAAAGATTTTTCCAAAACTTTGTATTGAGGTAATGTTTGCCTTCTTGATTGCAGTTTAAGTGATCGGTGTTGTTTCGTGGCGAATGGGAAACAAGGGTTCAAAAGGCGCAATACTAAAAAGAACAACAAAGAAATTTTCGTATTGTCCCAACAAGATATATCTGATTGCATTTATAAAACCCTTGTAAGGTTCATCACAAAGAAGATGACTATCTAATTATCAAAAACATTTACATATATTGATAATTAATGCACATCCTTGGACAGTGCGAATGGACATTTCGCGTTTGCCGCTTTGTAATACGCAGAAAGAACATTCCTTGTATGAAAATGCGAAGAAAGACTTCCGTAGATTACAATGTAATTCCCGTGGATGGATAACAAGCAAGTCGCCGCCCCTGTGGCGCAGTGGTCTAAGCGCTGGCTTATGATCATTCTTTCGAGTTGGGTCCGGGTTCAAATCCCGTGAGGCATAGCTGTTTTGATTGCCATACGGTACGGGCTTTCTATAATATCACTGAAACTAGTTTCCCTTAGTTAGGGACGGGCGACTGCTTATAGCCCATTGAGTTGCCCACGGTTGTCGTTAAACCCTAAATCAGAAAACAAGCAAGAGTCTCGTCACAATCTAGGGCATTTTGACATCGGGTTCGTCCTGTATTTGAAACCGTAACTGCGAACACCGAAACCGAGAATCATACCGACCGACCAATGATCCGCGCTTGCATTTCATCTTTCTTTTGATGTAGCTATGATATTTTGGAAAAGCCTAACCTTAAAAATAATATTTAAAATATCAAATATCATCGTTTTTGCTCCTCTGCGATCTCTCGCACCCAAAGCGAGAATCATGACCCGAGACCAATGGACTATGTCACCTGTTCAGCTTTCCTTTGATCTAACTCTGTCGTATTTCGGAAGAGACAAACCTTAAAAATAATATTTTAAAAAAATTTGGCGTCCGGCTGAGCTATGATTTGAACTCGATTACCTCTCACACTCAAAGCGAGAAGCATACTTCTAAACTAGCTTGGCACCCCAGCGATTTACTTTTACTTTGATCTAGCTAGTTCATATTTTGGAAAATACTAACCTTAAAAATAAATTTTAAATGTCAGCGTGCGGGCTCGTCCGGGATTTGAACCCGGGACCTCTCGCACCCGAAGCGAGAATCATACCCCTAGACCAACGAGCCACACTGAAAGGCCTGCTTTCCTTTGATCTCGCTATGATACTTTAGGAAAGACATAAAATATTACAATATTCGTGGTTAACTCGTCCGAGATTGGAAAACTCTCGCGCTCAAAGCGAGTATCATACCCTTAGACCAACGAGCCACAGTAGCTTCGTTCTTTACACCAGGATTCACTATGAAAGAAAGTTTCATCCCCTAATATGATACAGCGTTGCTCGCCCAGGTTTTGAACATGCGATGTTTTAAACACCCAAAGCGAATACCATATCATAACATTACGCCAACGAGCTACAGGAGTTTCGTACTTTTGGCAACGATTCATTATTAAAAAGGTTTCTTCAAAAGTTTCATCCTCAGAATTATTAAAAGATTTCATCCTTACAAGTGTGCTCGTTGGGATTTGAAGCCGGGTCCACTGACAATCTAAAAGAGAATCCTAACATCCTAGATCAACGGGCCACGCTGCTGTTCAGTTTTCCTTTCAACTAGAAATAATATTTTCGAAAAGACTACGCCGGAACTTAAACATAATTTTAAGGTGTCTGCGTGTGGGCTCATACCCAAAGCGCGAATCATAACCCTAGACCAACCAGCGTTGTTTGCGGGTCACGTTTCTTTTGAACTATAGCGAAGATATTTTTGAAAAGATTTTAACCATAGGAATTGATGTATACATATTGTGTAAATATATACAAATTTTACCCTTGATACCAAGTGACAGGAAAATACTTTGAAGACCACGCGGGAGATCGGTGAGTGAAATTCAAAAGTATCTGTTGTGACCTGGAGGAGACAGGCTAAAGGCGAAAAATTGTGGAAGAAACTTGGGGAGACCGTCATCCAGTATTGGATCGGTAATGGTTGACAATGATGATGAATTCATGAATATGTAATCGAAGGTTTCGAGAAAAGAAAATAAAGATGTAAAAATTTATAAGAGTGATATCATAAATGATTTCTTCAGACAAAGATGCCAATGTCCTATTTGCTTTCACGTTTTAAATTCTTTCATTTCTGAAAATGTTACAAGAATCATATTGGGGTTTTTTGCTTTCTTTCTGTTTCTATACATTGTTTTCTGATATTTGTTTTCTACTAGTCTCATTCAGTGGCTTCTGACCCATGGGGGCACATGCCCCACAGATCAAAGGCTGCGTGGACGCTGTGTACTAATAAAGGCTAATAAATCAAATGCTGTGTGCTCCCTCGGTTCCGCAAATCATAGGATCTTTATAAGCATCATGTTCGTATGTTTTGTTTGGTTTTGATTTTCTGATTTTTGCGCTCTCACCAAATGGAACACCAACGTACTTAGGAATTATGAAGAGACCACGTATGTGCGGACTGGGCCGCCAGGACACCGGCGGCCCAGTCCGGTGTCCCGGCGGCCTGGGCCACCTTAATCTGGACCAGTAGATCTTATGCAACTTAAAAAAATGTATATTTGTGCATTTTATTTCATTTTTTTACTTTACCAATATTTATAGAAAAAAATTAAGTTATTCTGAAAAGTCAAAATTTGTCTACCACTTTGAAGGATTCAAGAAAAAGGAAACTTACGAACCAAAGATTTTGTTCAGCCAAATATTATTTTTTCATGCCTCCCCCACTTTCTAATTTAAGCTCCTGATTCCTGATATCTCAGCTGATTTTTCTGTATCTCTACTAGCTTTTCATAATTCACTAATTAGAACTGAATAATCCATATGATCAAATATACTATCAGTGCAATAGCATGTAATCAATAAAAGGACTAAAGTTTACTTTAATAATCTTATGAATGTAATTTTTAAATCTGGGATAAAATCTTGAAATTCGTTTGTATAATAAATCCTTTGGGTTGCTTTATGTATAATACGAAGTAGATATACGTGCAGCTGAACACCAGTCATACGTTTTTCAAGGGACCAAGTAAAATTAACGTATAATTGAAAAAAACGTATAGACGAAACAGAAAAAAATTAACATTAAAAGCAATTGAGAATTGCTGGATCTTCAAAATTTCACATATAAATGAGAAAATCGTACAAGAGAGGAATGTATAGATAGGGTTCCGTTGCATTTGCTTTTCATTATTATTTTTTTTTCAGCGGGATTTGCGTTTGACTTGCAACTTTTTGAGCCTTGCACTTACAGGAACACTTGAATTGCAGTTTGAAAAAGTATTTCAGCTACATCAACAATGCGTTTTCCTCTAAAAATAAGTTAAATAAACGTCAATTTTCGCACCGTAATTTCTTTCACTTTATAAATTTGCGCTAAAATTCTTGCAACTCACAAAATTTTCAATTTCTTAAAATTTTTCGAGAACGTTTTATTTGGGGCATGTAATTCTTGCACTTAAGTTTTCGAATATTATCTGACTTACCATCCTTGTTATATGTACAACAAACAACGGATTGTGATCTTCAAAATTAGCTAATTATCTGTTTCCTGAGATTTCCACTACAATACAATATCAGAGGACAGCTCTCCGCGCACTAAGGGAAGGCTAAACAGTTCTCTCTCATACAGCGTGGAGACATTTTTCTATCTAACTCTGTTGCATTAAAATGTACCGAAAATTCTTGAAACTATTCCATCACCTTAAACTATCGGTAATTGTATAACACGCGGCACGGATGAGAGAAGGCTTTTGGAGAGGTGACTTTTTTATTTTTATCTCCTTCTGCCTCACCTTCCTCCACCACTCCTGAAGGGTGTGGATATGAGAAGGTTCTGAACACCGAGCATTTATCGAAGACGAAGAATATATTAGGATGACTACAATGATTTGGGATAGAGGTTTTTTGCAGTCAGTCAACAACTAAATAAAAATGGAAAGTATTTTTTTATTTTGGGTGCCTTGCGTTAAACCCAAATATGAAAACTTACTTTTCACCATCCAAGATGAAAATAAAACTTTTGTACGCTTAAAAACCTCCGTTGACCGAACAACAATAGTTTTTGGGAGGAGGGTGCAGGGTGGAGGATTAATCACCTGTTTTGAGCTACCAAATATCCAAAGACGGGACCTGCTTCCAAATGATTAAAATTTGTAATTAAGATATCCATAAGGATATACGTTAGCATAACATTGTTATATATATATATATATTCTATAAAGAAGTTTTCCTTAGTCTTCAGTTTTGCTCTTAAGTATATATATATATATATATATATGGATATTTTGTTGCTGAAAACACGGGATTGCTTGTTTTTTTTTTTAATGAGGCAAGCAGGGCCTGAATAAGACACATGGAAGCCCAGGGCCGGGAAAATGGCGGGGCCCACATCAGAATAAAATCTTGCACGAATTTATAGCACTGGAGATGTTACGTGGTACACACCCTATATATGTATATATCATCATTGTTAACAGTTATCAATCCACTTCTGGATAAAGGCCTCCCCAAGCTTATTCTGCAACCGTCTTTTTAGAGAAACTCTTCCATGTCTCTCCGACATGCTTTCGAATTTCATCCCCCATTTCCTATGTGGCCTTCTTCTGTGTGTCTTTTCCTGTCCCTTGGTATCCAGTCTAAAATTTCGGTTGTCCGTTCTTCTGGCTAATGTCCAGTCCACTGCCATTTCAGGAATTTTACTCAAATGGTGATGTCTTCCACTCTTGTTATTTTCCTGATCCACGAATTTATTCTCTTATCTTTCCTGGTTACACCAAGCATTCATCTCTCCATACTTTTCCCAGTTGTATGCTGCCCTTGTATATCTTGTTTTAGTTAAAGGCCAAGTTTCCGCTCCGAATCGGAAGGATGCGTTGAACAAACACTCTTAGGACATAATGGTATATTGCTCTTGAAAGTTGTACTGTTTCTTCCAAAAGTTATCCACCCAAGTTCTTTATGCCGATTGATTTCTTTATTAATGTGACCTTCGCTTGGTATCAGTTGCCCGTGGGTATCGTTTTTTTCCAGATTTCCCTCATCAATCAATATCTCATTTCTTGTAAAAGCATTGTACATAAATTTTGTTTTCTAAAAGTTTATTTTTATCCTACTTCTTTAGTTTTGTCAGAAAATTCCCGGATCATACTCTGCAGCTCTAAGTGGTAGTTGCGAAATTGACTATAAAATCAGCAAAACGAATGTGATTTAAATACTCTCGATTACTCTTTATCCCCCTTGTTCTCTCAGTTCCGTGATTGAAAGACATTTTGAAATGTCGCATTGAAGAGTTTGCGAGGTACGGTGTCACCTTGCCTTCCTCCCTTCCCAACTTTTATTGATGCTGTATGGATCCCAGAATAGTTGAATCTTTGCACTTGCGTTTTCATAGATGTTATTAATAACGCTAATATGTTCATCTTCAGTACCGTTGAATTTCAAAGCCATCATTTATATGATAGATATAAGTACATATCTGCTATTTAACAAGTGTATCAAGTTAGGGAGCTGTTTTATATTTGATCCTGCGTAGGTAATTTGATTGTGTTAGTAGTTGAAAATTCGTAGATTTTCACGAATGTGCGTATTTCAATACTCTAATAAATTTTAGCAATCTTAAAAGTTGTAATAAATTCCAAAATAAAATTGGTTGTGATCTTGAAGTGAGGTATCAATTTCAGTAAAGGGTAACAAAGGGTTTTGCGAAAATTGAAATTGCTCCTTTAATGAAAGCATTGGAGGCTGACCGATAAGAGAGTGTAAAAAATACCCCGTAAAATATTACATTCACGATATTGATAAGGAATTCAAAAATGATTAGGTCATTTGTAGAAACAATTTTCCGAAAAAAGACTCCGCTGGCCATTTTGGTGATAAGGCCCTTGGGACAAGTGGCCCCTTAACTTCAATTTTTGTATGGGGGCATATAAATATTGGTAGCATATGCATTCAAACAAATGTTTGTAGTTAGGAACTACTTGTCACATTCATAAAAAGAAGTAATCACCTGTTCCCAGCGACAAAATTTCCAAAGACGGAATTTCTTCCAAATTATTAAACTTTGTACTAAATGATATCCTATATAATATGTATTTGTCTGTTATGCAAATCTACAGTTTATAATTTAGAACCACCAAATTTGGTAACTATCTCATGGTACTCTAACTTAGACCGTAGGTGGTGTTTGGAAAGGGTCGGAGCCCGTGGTCAAGGGGCCCCGACACAAAATTTTTGCAAAAAGTTCCATTTTTTACTTTTTTATTTTGAATTGGTATACTATTTCATGGTATTCTAACTTAAATCGTACACGGTTTTCGGAAGAAGAGGGGGCCCGAGGCCAAGAGGTCCCCATAAAAAATTTGCGTAAAGGGTTTCATTTTTTATTTTGAATTCGAATTTAACTCTTTTGTTTTGATTAGTGCTTTCCAGTGAAGAACTCCATCACTATCAAACATCGGAACTGAAGGTAAGTATTTCCATTCCTCTTCCTTCCTTGTTTCGTGAAAGTAAATTGACTAAAACAGTTTTTTTTTTAATTTTCCACATTCACCCAATAACTTAAATGAATTAAAATAAATTTATTCGAAAATTACAGGAATATCTTTTTCATTCATAAATTTTCACTCGCTGAACGTAGGGATTGCATGAATAGTAATATTTACCCGGAAAACACCGGGTATCCCTGCTATATGTTTATAAAAAACAACACAAATCAAACGGAAAAACTAAAACCACTGTGTGCCTAAAGACTCTACAGAGATTAAAATTCAAATTCAATGAAGAAATAAAATACAGTATTAGCTACGGTTCATGCCGTAAAAAATTGATTGTTTTCATTTGATTTGTGCAAAATTTAGATAGTGAATTATCACCGATTTCTCCCAAGCAACGCCAGACAATTCAGCTATTATCCTATATACGTTATCACAAGATTGTGCACCAAGTGAAACAATGAGTCTGAAGTTTTATTAAATTTAGACTTTGATAAATTGAAAATGAATTCTCTGGAGGACGAAAAAAAAAGAGAATGGACTTACATTTTTTTTCAATTTAACTTTTGCTTTAAATTTAAAAGAATTTCCTTTGAACTATACAAAAAAGTGGGAGCCGGGTGGTCACTTTTTCTTTCATGTTAACGATATTCAAAATTCTTACGACCTTGGTATAAAAAATGGCTAAATGATCTTGATAATTAGCGGATGTATGATATCTCACTCGGCTATTAATACTAATAAAATGCATATTGACAAAGTTGCGACAACAGAAGCTCTTCCCATGCACTTCTTTAAAGTGAAATTATGGACGACAATAATGTTTTCAGTCTAATAAGTTTAAAACATGCGAAAATAAAACGTTTTTCACAACTGATCTATACCATTATCAATAAAAGTTAGTTTAAAAAATATTGAGACCTTGGTTTTGCTACTATTCTTCTAAAGGAATGAAAACAAAGACAAGAAAAATAATTTGGTCTGAAAAGAAAGGAATAATATAATAGATTTTATTACCTTGAGAGAACATTACAATGCACTTCGGAGTGCATTTGCAGAAATTCATATAATCCACACATACATAAAAGGGAGATAGAAGTCAGTCTCGCAACAGCGAACAGGTCCGAGATGACCTGATGAATAAAGAATTCTTACGTGACTAAATTCCTGGATCGCTCATTCTTCCGCAGAAGCATCTTCCACTCTGACCACAAAACTTGATGTCTGTAACGAGCAACTCCGTTTTTGAGCACTACCTTAATAATAGATCAGCGATGACCGGATGACAAAATAATTCTTATGTTACTAAATTCCTGCATCGCTCATTGTTCTGCAGAAGCATCTTCCACTCTGACCACAAAAACTTGATGTCTGTAACGAGCAACACCTTGTTGAGCACTACCTTAATAATAGATCAGCGATGACCGGATGACAAAATAATTCTTATGTTACTAAATTCCTGCATCGCTCATTGTTCTGCAGAAGCATCTTCCACTCTGACCACAAAACTTGATGTCTGTAACGAGCAACTCCGTTTTTGAGCACTACCTTAATAATAGATCAGCGATGACCGGATGACAAAATAATTCTTATGTTACTAAATTCCTGCATCGCTCATTGTTCTGCAGAAGCATCTTCCACTCTGACCACAAAAACTTGATGTCTGTAACGAGCAACACCTTGTTGAGCACTAGCTTGGCGTCTGAGGAATCGTTTCTTACTTTCATCTTCAATCTCGTACCTCAGCCGAGCAACAGTGTTCTTCATTAAGGCTTGGATCCTGAGGTTGCCTGGAGTTTTGGACATCTTTTCCTTGGCCACTCGAATCATGGCCGAGAGTTCTCTAATACGCGCCACAGAATCGCTTTCAGACATTGCGATGAGAACTATTCTAACAGAGTTTCACACAAATAAATTCGTTCACCACAGAAATTATTAGTTGATGGTCCAAAGCTGTTGACGAAATAAATAGATCTTACAACAACCTTCAGCATAGAGAGACTTCACCTAAATGATAAGAAGGTTGCGTCTAAATACCAAGGTGCTGGGAAAGTCTCTCAGATCAGAAAAGGGGAAAGATTTTGACCGCTGGGAGGGCACGAAACAAGCCCTGAGGCCCCCATTGCATGGCAATGAGCAGGAAATGAGCGTGGGTGCAGTGTTTTAATCCAGCTTTGGACATCATTGCTTTCTTTTAAACCCACCTTTTTTTAAACCCCATTCACTTTTAAACCCACTAATCCATTGGGACAAAAAATGCGTAAAGACGGGGGTGCAGGGGAGATAGACGTTCCTTTTGGCTTAGATGTGCTAATTTCCTGTGTACCTCTATTTGGTACCATCTTAATCTCCTATCATCAAAGTGATAATGACACTTGTTTTTCAAAGAAAGCAAAACACATGATTTGTACAATTGTTCTTCACTTTCTCCTGCCCTGACTCCTGAATGTCACCTTTGCGATTGTGACTTAAACTTCTATAAAAAATATTGCATGTTCTCCTTTAAAGCCTCCAATGCCACTGGTTTGAGTCCGCGCTGAAATGAGATTCTAATCATTTCCTGCATTTTTAGCTCTTGTTAGCAAATATATTTCGGAAAACACGTCTCTGTAATCAAGAAAAAAAAACCAGCATACTTTTAGCATGATATTGATAGCACGTCTGTGAAAACAATATCTGCTTCTCGAAGTTTCGTCAGAAAAGTCCAAAATCCTTTTTAATTAATTGTTTTTTGTTTCGATTTTTTTTATGTAATGGCTGCAATTTTTTTATCTAATAGCCATTTTTCGAAATTTCCCAGATCATTTTTATTTTTTGTCAGGTGGGGCAAATGTGTAATATTTGTATTCATCACGGAATCTTCGTTTTCAGAATCGCATTGGAATAGCTGCAGCCAAAAGTAAAAATTTAATCCTCATGCTCAGTTTCCAAAAGTGGCGACGTAAGAGTATGTTTGTACTTGGCACAGTATCTTATCTTCCAAAAGTAAAATAGGGGTGTTTTTTAAGCGTTTTTTTTTATTTTTAGTTTTTCTAAACATGTTGTGGGGATGATATTTCCCCTTTTACAAACCAGATTGGAAACGTTATTTTTTGGCACCGGGTAACCATAAAAATGTCTAAAATTATAGAAGCATAATTTTTCATTTCCATGCATAATTTTTCAGTTCGACCATTAAAGCTGATTTCTGCATTTGAGATAGTAACCGCACGCGGACGCTTAGTTTCAAACGTCTGAAAATATCTTGAAATTTTACAGAACTGTTGATTAAAACCGGAATGTACAAAAGATTGCCCACAAAAGAAAATGTCCTCTTCTTGAAAATTGGAAACCATGTCAGCTTTTGACTGATGTGTTCCAGTGGCCTAGCCAATAATTTCTTAAAGGGGGATGGATTTGGTTCATTCCTAAAAGCTTCATATCATCATCATCATCATCATTGTCAACCATTATCAATCCACTGCTGGACGAAGGTCTCCCCAAGTTTCCTCCACAACGGTCTGTCTTGTGCCAGTCTCCTCCATGTCACCCCTGCATACTTTCGAATTTCATCCACCCATCTCCCATGTGGTCTTCTTCTGGGTCTTTTCCTGTCCCTTGGAATCCAATCTAAAATTTCGGCTGTCCATCGATGATCTGTATTTCTGGCAGTATGTCCAGCCCATTGCCATTTCAGGGATTTAACTCTGATCATGATGTCTTCCACTCTTGTCATTTTTCGGATCCACGAGTTCCTCTTCTTATCTCTCCTGGTTACACCAAGCATGCACCTCTCCATGCTACTTTGAGTTGTCTGCAGCCTTTGTATGTCTCTTTTAGTTAAGGTCCACGTCTCTGCACCATACTATATATATATATATACGTATCTATATATATGATGCAAGATTTAGTTCGAATTACAGTGATATACATGTATGTATATATATATATATATATATATATATACATATATACATACATATATATCATATATATAGATACTTACGATTTTAAAAATATCTTCACTACAATTTCATTGAAGGGTTTGTGGCAGGTAGCCTTAAACATACATATGAAGTTCGAGCCCGGGACTACAGAACAGTATTGGCACTTCCTACTGGATTTCAGTATCAATGACAATTTCGTTACCGTGGACGATGGGCTATACCTCCAATCTCGTGGTATCCCGATGGGCAGTCGCTTTTCTAGTAGTTTGGCTAATCTCTATTTGCATTTCTTTGAGGATAGATTTGTTGCCAATCATTGCTTACCTGGGATTGCTCTAATATATGTTGATGATATCATTGTCATTAACATTCCGCACTTTTTGCGTTTCGGCGCTGACTTGTATCCTGACGACCTTACCCTGGAAAAAACTAACAGATCGTCTACTTGTATTTGTTATCTCGATTTAGAGGTACAGGTGGACGAGGAGGGAAGAGGTGTAGTGAACTTATTTGATAAAAGAAACTCTTTTGAGTTTGATATCATTCACTACACTCACTGGTCCTCCAACATTTCTAAAGTTATACATCGCAATCTACTGATCTCTCAGTTTCATAGAATAGTTAAAATTCGCTCCACATTCTTACTTGTAAAAATTCTGAAAGCTCTTCTTTCTAAACTGCAATCTAACAATTTTCATAAATATTTCTTAAGACATCATTTTAAACATTTAATTTTGAACTTTAATTCGGTTTCCAACAGTTTCAAATTGCACATTGACATGCTTTATTAACCTAGGATCTAACAATTTTAAGTATATAGGCAACATAAAGTGCTATTTGGTGGGTCCCTAATAGCTGAAGGTCTTTTTGTTTTTTTTTTGATTGGAGGTTTAACGACCACCGTGAGCAACTCAATGGGCTATAAGCAGTCGCCCGTCCCTAATTTAGGGTCACTGGCTCCAGGGAAGGGAGAAAGCCAGTGCCGTAAGACAAACACAACATCCATGCCTGACCGGGATTCGAACCCGGACCCCTTACGGGCGAATGATCAGAGGCCAGCGCCTTAGACCACTGCGCCACCGGGGCGGCGCTGAAGGTCTTATCTACATACACAGTTTTGCATCTTGTCAATTCTCACACTTTTTTTTTGCTTATTAGAATTTGGTTTAATGCCCTAGGGAGCATGACCAACCGACAATTTTGGCTTGCCTTGTCGTATGTTGGCACTAGTAAGGCCACTCCCACAGGTTGATGCTCTCCTGATGACGGCAACCTGTATTTTGTTTTCACTTGTTTTGAAGTTCCTTTATTTTCAATTTTGTATTTTTGCCTTCTCGTGGTGCATCCTGTTCCCACTAAAGGGGCTCTGACGACCGCCAATAGCGGTATAACTATACCAATGGGATCAGAGGAAATTCTATCCCACACTCACCAACCCGCTTGGCCAGCGTGGTGAGTTATGGCCAAACCCCTCCAAAATGACTCCACAACTTAAATCTTGGCCCTCAGTCTCCGGCAGCTGGAATGTACCTGGCCAAGGCAGCGGCCAGTGCGACATGAAGGCAGAGGGTGCTAAGAATCCCCGGAGGACCGGACTAGGCTGCCATCTGATGCTGACCTTGGCAACGTACAATGGACGCTCCCTATCTTCTGATTCAAGGCTTCTTGAATTGGAAGAGGAACTACAAAGGATCAAGTGGGACATCGTGGGGCTAAGTGAGGTAAGGAGAAGATCTCATCGAACTGAAAAGTGGACATCTCCTCTACTATCCTGGGACAGATACTGGCAGAACTAGTGGTGTTGGATTTATAATAAACATGAAACTGAAGGATAAAGTGGTAGAAGTTGAAAGTTCCTCTGACAGAGCTGCACGACTCGTTATCCAACTATCGAGAAGATACCAGGCTCAGATTATTCAAACTTATGCACCCACCACAAGTCATCCTGAAGAAGAAATTGAAGAATTTTATGAGGAAATTTGTCATCTAAATAATAAAGGTAAGCAGCACTTGAAAATAATTATGGCAGATTTCAATGCAAAAATAGGGCAACGGCAACAGAATGAAACTTCAGTAGGTAAATTCGGTCACGGCAACAGAAACCAGCGTGGAAATACTCTCGTTGAGTTTGCAGAGGCAGAAGGGTTTTTCATCTTGAACTCCTTCTTCAAGAAAAAGCCACACAGGAAATGGACATGGAGACATCCAAATGGGACGACAAGTGAAATTGATTTTATTATGTGTAACAAAAAATTCGTCATAGAAGACTGCAGTGTGCTAAACAAGTTCAGCACAGGTAGTGACCATAGATTGGTGAGATGTAAGATGCACCTCAACACTAAACTTGAACGTAGCAAGCTCATAAGACAAACAAAATCTATTGACATAACCAACCTTAAAAAACACCATAATACCTTCAAGTTGGAACTGAAGAACAGGTTCTCTGCTTTAGAAGGCCTAACATCGGAAGAAGTGGACATCTCTGAAGTTAACAGAAAAGTAACCAAAGCTCTTATGGAAACAGCAACAAAATTAGCTGGGTCTAAGAACAAGTTGCATGTAAATAAATTATCAGGAAAAACGAAAATGTTGATGCAAAAAAGAAGAGAGATGAGGACAACTAAAGAAGATGTGACTTCCAAAGTGGAATATATAGAGCTATGCAAGACAGTACGAAAAAGTATCACTGAAGACGTAAGAAAATTCAACTGTGAACTAGTGAGGAAAACAATTGAAAACAACCAAAGCCTAAAGATAGCAAAGGGACATCTCAGTAAGGGAAGAAAACAGATTATGGCACTGAGAAAAGAAGATGGTTCTGTAACAAGAAATAGAGGTGAAATTTTGACAAGAGTGAAAGATTTCTACTCCAAATTATATGAAAGGGATGATACATGCACTCCAGACATCATGAAAGATACCAGTACCAGAGTTCCTCCAGTCCTTCCAGCAGAAGTTGCACATGCAATCAAGAACATGAAGCGGGGAAAAGCTCCAGGAGAAGATGGAATTACTGTAGACATCATACAAGAAGCAAGTGGAGAAATCGAAACAGTACTCGCCCAAATTTTCACTCGATGCCTTAATGAAGGAAAGATTCCTGAGGATTGGAACACCGCTACAATGATCCTGCTACATAAGAAAGGTGACATTGAGGATCTCGGAAACTACAGACCTATCAGCCTCCTATCAGTAGTTTATAAAATCTTCACTAAAGTTCTTTCACACCGCTTGAAGGTAACACTGGACATGGCTCAACCGAGAGAACAAGCTGGATTCAGGAGTGGCTACAGCACAATAGATCATATCCACGTACTGAGAGAACTAATTGAAAGAACGAGGGAATATGAACTTCCATTGTGCATGGCTTTTATCGATTATGAAAAAGCCTTTGATTCGGTGAAACCATCAGCAGTTACAATGGCTCTGAAAACCTGCGGTATTGAAGATGCATACATTAATATTATTAATAACATCTATGAAAATGCAAGTGCAAAGATTCGGCTGTTTGAAAATACAACACACATAAAAATTGGAAAGGGAGTGAGACAAGGTGACACCATATCTCCGAAGCTCTTTAATGCCACATTGGAGGGTGTTTTTTAGTCACTGAGCTGGGAAAACAAGGGGATAGAGATTAATGGAGATTATCTAACCCACCTTCGTTTTGCTGATGACGTAGTCATTTTTGCAACTAGCCCATCAGAGCTGCAGAGTATGATCCAGGAACTTGCTGACAAGAGTAAAGAAGTGGGATTAAAAATGAACTTTCAGAAGACAAAAGTGATGTTCAATGCTTTTACAAGAAATGAAGATTTATCGATTGATGGAGAAAAGCTGGAGATAACAGATACGTACGTTTATCTTGGACAGCAGATATCAAGTGAGGGTCACATTGATGAAGAAATTAATCGGCGTACAAAACTTGCCTGGAGAGCTTTTGGAAGAAACAGCATAATTTTCAAGAGCAATATGCCATTATGTCTTAAAAGAAAAGTGTTTGATCAATGCATCCTTCCAGTGCTTACGTATGGTGCAGAGACGTGGACCTTAACTAAAAGAGACATACAAAGGCTGCAGACAACTCAAAGCAGCATGGAGAGGTGCATACTTGGTGTAACCAGGAGAGATAAGAAGAGGAACTCGTGGATCTGAAAAATGACAAGAGTGGAAGACATCATGATCAGAGTTAAATCCCTGAAATGGCAATGGGCTGGACATACTGCCAGAAGGACAGATCATCGATGGACAGCCGAAATTTTAGATTGGATTCCAAGGGACAGGAAAAGACACAGAAGAAGACCACATGGGAGATGGGTGGATGAAATTCGAAAGTATGCAGGGGTGACATGGAGGAGACTGGCACAAGACAGACCGTTGTGGAGGAAACTTGGGGAGACCTTCGTCCAGCAGTGGATTGATAATGGTTGACAATGATGATGATGATGATATATATCACTTTAAATTCGAGCTGAATCTCCCCTCAAGAGGGGTCCGGAACCGAGGAGCCCCTCCCCGGCTACGCCTATGATGTGTTCCTATGTTTCTTAGAAACGTGAGGTCATTTTAATTTCATGACGAAACATCTGAATTTCAACTAAGCAACTAGAAAACTAGCAAGAACACTTCCTCTATTTAATCACTCAACGTTAACCAGCATCAAAGGCGGATGAAATTTATGCGGGGTCCTGGGCGAAATTAAATGGCGGAGCCCGGAGCAAAATTTCATTGCGGGCCCTATAAACGAAATCTTTTAGTTTAATAAAGTTGTTACGTGAAAAATGAAAGCTCACGGAAACTATCATAAAGAAAAATGCTTATCTCATATCACCGTTTACCAGGAGTCGCGCTGCAAAGAAGGCGCCAAAGTGACTTCCTACGCCGAAGTGGCTAGGAGAGGGGCTTGCACGGCGAAAGGGTCTTCGTCCGCCCCGATTAGGATTAAAAATAAGAAAAAGTCGGGAGACAAAAGACACGTTCTTTTGGTCTACCCCACTGTCGAGAGTGCGTCCTCAGAGTAAGTAAAGAGGACCCTGAAGACCGCAGTCAACCCAACTAAACTGCGGTTAGGGGTCAAGAGCATTCGGAGCATTAGAAAAGGTGGGGTCGCGGTGGAGTGTTCCCATCGCGGGGAGCTCGACCACATTGCACAGGAGTTGAACAGCAATCCGTTGACCAAGGATTGCACACTTTCCACGACCCCACGAAAGAGACACCCCCGGTTGATAGTCTATGGGGTCGACGGGGATCTCTCATGGAAAGAGTTCGAGGAAGCGGTTCGCGGGCAGAACCCAGAACTCGAGAACGGGTTTCAGCCTGTTTCCCCATCAAGTGCAAGGGAGGTAGGGTCCACTGGGTGGCAGACGTGGAGCCCAAGGTGGCAGACGTGGAGCTTCAAACTCTTGGTGAGACGGAAGACGCTGAACTTGGTTTGGTCAGTGCTCCGCCTAAAGGAATTTTTGCGGGGAGGTCAGGTGCTTTCGGTACAATGGCTTCGGCAATTTCCGAAGCAACTGCCCCGAGTCAGAAGCAAGGTGTGGCAATTGCGGTGAAGTTGGGCACCAGCACCACCAGTGTGCAGCCGTACCGAAGTGCAGCAACTTCACTGCTGCGAATGCCAAGTTCCGCCTGAAGCTGGACGTCTCTCACTCCAGCTTCACTAAGACGTGTCCCAGTCTTATTAGGGAACTTCAGCAAAGGAAAAGCTGGGTCAACTATGGTTGACAGATGGTAGTACCCTCGGAGGTACGTAGCTCTCGATATTGAGCATTCTGGTCTATTGACCAAGGTGATTCTGATGACCCTGGCCCGGGGTCATCACCACAGCACTGGCCCTAGCGCTGTGGATCATGTTAATATTTGCGATGTATGTTTAATGTGATTCAGTGTCTGAATATTTGTGAGAGGGGTGCATGAGACCCTAGCAGTGTAATATGCATGTATTTTGTGTTTATTGATACCAAATAAAGGACTTTTGTCCCAAAAACTCGCGATGGCGGGCGATCTCCCGGCCACGAGATGGGATAATTATTGAAAAGTTGCTTGCATAGCACGTCGCACTCACGGGTTATGTTAGAAGGGTGTAAGGTACCGGTCCAGTGGGGGAGGCAGATCCCCACAGGTCTCTAGACCGAATCTGTCCGAGTGGAAGACTGTGGTTTCCGGTAACTGACGGGCTAGCTATTGCAGCGTCGTTAGGGATCCTATTAATCCCAAACTTTTGAGAGAGTTCAACGTTTCCCTGCGAAGTCTACACCAAGACGGTGCAGGTAAAGCCATCAGCCTAGGTTATCTCATATCACTGTGAGCTTAAGAAAAAAGACCATAACATATGGACTGAAAGTTCGAAGAGAGAGAGAGAGAGAGTAAAAAGTGCTAAGAACTGCGTTTTGGGGGAGGGGAGGTTTAAGTTGAGGGCTGCAGATAGCCCAGTGGTCAACGTTTGTGACTGCCACAGACAAACCTCAGGTTCGATCCCGGATAGGTCCGAACACACAAACCACTAAATATCCGCCGAGCGTCGGATGGGCACCTTAAGCCGTCGGACCCCTGGTATTGCCCCCGCCCGGAAATAAATAAGGGCATCTTCCTCCCCCTTTCTACATCACTTCCGTGTCACTTTCCTATGGGGCACTCTAGCCCAAGTCTCCTAAATTCCTATTTCTAACGTTTGTTTAATACCTGGAGTCAGACACTCCCTGCCTAAAATCCTTTACATGTGATCTGATCTGGTTTAAGTTATATTGAGTACGGAGAAGTGTAAAACGGAGAACTGGCCACATTGCAACTTCAGTGCCATAAAATTGTTCTAAATAAACAAATATCATGGGGCTATATTTCACACTATTTAGTTCATAAAACATTTGTTTTAATATTTCATTTTCAATACGAAATTTAAACATTTCCATGATTTTCGGGACAAAGGCAAAGCGAAGAACTGACCAGAAAATTTTTAGGAGGCCGTAAAAAATTGCTTTCTTGACTACTCCGTAGCCACGTCTCCAGAAGTTGGTTATCTGAGTCACATAAAGTTTTCGTAATTGCGATACTTAATGTAATTGTTCATAAAAAAATGTTTATAATGTACAACTCAACAACGAAATTTCAGGGTTCATAAACTACACGTTAACTAATTCTCTGCGAACATGTTAAAGCCCAGGAAACCTGTCGGGAGGGACAGGAGAGCGGAGATAATGCCTAAAATATAATATATAAAGAATTTGTAGACCAGTCCGGAGATTTACGGCGTTTACAAATTACAAATCGCAAAATTCTCTGTAGGCATGTATGTATCTTCGCAGGAAACCTGTCGGGAGGGGGGGGGGGTCAGCCTCCCACAGCCAAGTTTCCTCTGGTACCAGATGTCCAAAGAAATTTTGTAGAGTTGTACTAAACGCCGAAAATCCCCAGATCGGACCAAATTATATTTCAGGCCCCTCCAACCCCCACCCCAACCTCCCGGCAGTTTCCTGAAATAGCACATGCCCGCAGAGAATTTGTTGCCGGAGTTGTAAAACCTTGAAATCTCCCGACTGGGCTACACTTCCTTTATATTTTATATTTTAAGTATTAGCTCCCCACCCCCCCCCCATAACAATTTTCCTTGGGTTTTTACATACCCGCAGATAATTTGTTGATATGAATTTTGTAAAAGCTGAAAATCTCTGGTTCAGACCAGAATTTTTTAATATTTTTTGTTTTCTGCATTACCCCCCCCCCCCCCACACACACACCCGGACAGGTTTCTTGAGTTTGCACATTCCCGCAGAGAATTTGTTCAATCTTAGATTATATACCCTGCAATTCTTTTGTTGAGCTGTACATCGTAAACATTTTTTACAAAGAATTACATCACATATCGCAATTAAAAAAATATGAAATTTCGGAAATTTTACGTGACCCAGATAATCAACCTCTGAGGACGCGGATATGAAGCGGTCAAAAACGCAATATTTATACAACCCTTAAAATTTTTGTGGCCAGTTTTCCTGTTCAATTCCTGTGAAAATTAGTAATACGGAAATTAGAAACACTTAATAATCAAATAAAAAATGAATATACAAAATAAAAAATGAATGTACTTTTCAAACTTCAGTTCCTCGTTTTTTTAAGTAACATTTAAAATCACATGTAAGTAATATCCGCTGAACTTTATTTTTGTGTCTAGTAAAAAAATTTCATTAAAACAGAAAATTTGCGTGGTATTCCATCCATTCTGAGGATGAAATGAATGTGGACAAAGAGAATATCGGACAAAGTGAACCGTGGACAAAATGAAGTGGACCAAGTGAACGGGGACGAAATGATCTGTCAACACGGTACCTAAGCCAATTTCTTCAAAGGTGTTTTTTTCGGGATATTTTTATTTATATTTCAAACATTTTGGGTCTCCGCCATAAGCAAACCCTGGGTGCGCCAATGCTTACGAGATAAATAATATGGTTCACTCAATCTACGAGGCTGTTTTAGTTGTTCAAAGAGGAGTTGTGTTAGTGTTTACAAACTGTAAACACCCGGAAGCCGGAAAAAAAAGCTCTTTGAATGTTGTGTATGTTCCATTTATTGCTGTGCTGATCCCTGTGACCATTAGGGATACCTAAGTGCCAGTGTTAATCATTTAGTATTTAAATGACTATTGTTTCAACAAACAATCTGAAAAACACACGAATCTAAAACATTACTGTATATAGAAAACTTGAAAGTACAAAGCAGCGACCACTTAAACAAATTAATCCTCGATATAACACCATAACTGCTGTTGTGTTCGACTGGGACTTGAAACCGGAACCTGCCGCACTAAAACTGAGAACAACATCTCCAGTGAAAGGAACTACTGTAGTTTATAATACAGGTTCCTAAGGCTCGTCCAGGATTTGTACCTGGAAGTTCTGGCACCCAAAGCGTAAATCGTCAGGTCAAATCGCGACCCAAGTCACATCGTCGGGATCGGACGTA
Source organism: Macrothele yani (assembly GCA_039090855.1). Lineage (NCBI taxonomy): Eukaryota > Metazoa > Arthropoda > Arachnida > Araneae > Macrothelidae > Macrothele > Macrothele yani. Next base: position 127,049,964 of record CM077008.1, read on the forward strand.
TAGGGTCATAAGTGATTTTCATGGAGAAGTCGATAATTATGAAAAAGTAATAATAATAAATCAAAATTTGGGTAAAAATTTAAAAGAATGATGCAGAAAATGTAATTAGTGTATCTGTGTTTATTAATTTCCATGGGCGCCCATACAGAAGAGCAAAAGGAGGCACTAGCCCTGCTTCGATGGAAATCTGATTATGACATTTCCGTTTTTGGAAGGTATTTCTAACATTTTCGCGATTACACGACATGCTAATTTTTCTGCCGAAACTTCTAGATGCGTGTGTGAAACAAGAACAACTGGAGAAAATTCCAGTAGAAGATGTGGAAATTTACCGTAGAAAGTAACAATGGTGAATGTTTTCAATGAATGTTGGAGCATAGCGTACATAGAAACACTAAGGGAAAGTACGGAAGACAAAGGAACGAAATATACACGGTCATATCAGAATAATATGGCCACACCCTGAATCACAGTGTACCCGCCCAGGCGCGTCGCAGACTGCACGTAACAAGTCAAACATACGGAGACATAAGCGGCCATCCAGGACAGATGAGCCATAGTGCGTCACGTGAGCACACAGAGGTAGTGATTTGACTGACGTTCAAAAAGGAATGATCATCGCTACCACGCCAAGCGTGGAAGCATCTCATAAATAGTAGACTTTGTTGGCTGTTCACGAGGTGCTGGAGTGAGGGTGTGCTAAGAATGGACCGCTGGCACACCGAATACTTCCCGACGTCATACCTGTAGAGCACCAAAGGCCATCGATCCCAGAGGAGAACGTCGCCTCCGTCGACTGGTAAAGGGCAATCGACGCGCATTAGTGCAACAATTGCCCACGCAAATGAACGCTGGGACACCCAGGTACGTGTCCCCGATAACAGTACAGCGAACCCTATTACACATGGGTCTCCGAAGTCGACGGTGCGTCCAGGCGTCCATGTTTACCCAGGCCCATCGGTAACGACGCCTGCAGTTAGCGTGAGACAACCGTCATTGGACAGTGGAAGAGTGGGAAAAGGTTGACTTCTCGAACGCATCGACATTTCTACTCTACAGAAGTGACGGGCGGCGGAGGATACTGCGTCAAATACACGCGAGAACCCGTGCCAACCTTAAACGACGTCATCTTCGGGAGCTCTGTGCTCTGCTGCAGTCTGAATGGGCATGTGTGCCTCGGGAAATTTTCCAGGGCCTCATTGCGTCCATGGCACGCCGTCTCGGATGGTTATTCCCATTGCCATCAATGATCAGTCGCATCAGAATAATATAGTGGTCGTTATATTCTGATACGACTGTGCAAAACGTCCTCTACAGCAGCTGTTCACCCCTAGACGAAAATGTCCCAAAGATTTTTCCAGAACTTTGTATTGAGGTTATGTTTGCATTCTTGATTGCAGTTTAAGTGATCGGTGTTGATTCGTGGCGAATGGGACACAAGGGGTCAAAAGTCGCAATTCTAAAAAGAACAACAAAGAAATTTTCGTATTGTCCCAACAAGATATCTGATTGCATTTATAAAACCCTTGTAAGGGTCATCACAAAGAAAATGACTATCTAATTATCAAAAACATTTACATATATTGATAATTAATGCACATACTCGGACACAGCGAATGGACATTTCGCGTTTGCCGCTTTGTAATACGCAGAAAGAACATTCCTTGTATGAAAATACCAAGAATGACTTCCGTAGATTACAATGTAATCCGCGTGGATGGATAACAAGCAAGTCGCCGCCCTTGTGGCGCAGTGGTCTAAGCGCTGGCTTATGATCATTCTTTCGAGTTGGGTCCGGGTTCAAATCCCGCGAGGCATAGCTGTTGTGATTGCCTTACGGTACTGACTTTCTATACCATCCCTGGAACCAGTTTCCCTTAGCTAGGGACGGGCGACTGCTTATAGCCCATTGAGTTGCTCACGGATTTCGTTAAACACTATATCAGAAAACAAGCAAGAGTCTCGTCACAATCTAGGGCATTTTGACATCGGGTTCGTCCTGTAAAGCCGTAACTGCGAAAATCGAAAGCGAGAATCATACCGACCGACCAACGATCCACGCTTGCATTTCAGCTTTCTTTTGATGTGGCTATGATATTTTGGAAAAGCCTAACCTTAAAAATAATATTTAAAATATCAAATATCATCGTTTCGGCTCTTCTACGATCTCTCGCACCCAAAGCGAGAATCATGACCCGAGACCAATGGACTATGTCACGTGTTCAGCTTTCCTTTGATCTAACTCTATCGTATTTTGGAAGAGACAAACCTTAAAAATAGCATTTAAAACAATTTCGGCGTCCGGCTCAGCTATGATTTGAACTCTATAACCTCTCACACTCAAAGCGAGAAACATACCCTAAAACTAGCTTGGTACCCCAGCGATTTGCTTTTACTTTGATCTAGCTAGATCATAAAAATAAATTTTTAAACGTCAGCGTGTGAGCTCGTCCGGGATTTGAACCCGGGACCTCTCGCACCCTAAGCGAGAATCATACCCCTAGACCAACGAGCCGCGCTGAAAGGCCTGCTTTCCTTTGATCTAGCTATGATACTTTAGGAAAGAAATAAAATATTACAATATCGGCGGTTAACTCGTCAGAGATTGGGAACCTCTCGCGCTCAAAACGAGTATCATACCCTTAGACCAACGAGCCACAGTAGCTTAGTTCTTTACACCAGGATTCACTATGAAAGAAAGTTTCATCCGTTAATATGATACAGCGTTGATCGCCCAGGTTTTGAACCCGCGATGTTTTAAACACCCAAAGCGAAGACCATATCATAACCCTTACAACAACGAGCTACAGGAGCTTCGTACCTTTTGCAACGATTCATTATTAAAAAGGTTTCTTCAAAAGTTTCATCCTTAGAATTATTAAAAGATTTCAACCTTACAAGTGTGCTCGTTGGGATTTAAAGCCGGGTCCACTGATAATCTACAAGAGAATGCTAACATCCTAGATCAACGAGCCGCGCTGCTGTTCAGTTTTCCTTTCAACTAGCAATAATATTTTCGAAAAGACTACGCCGGACCTTAAACATAATTTTAAGGTGTCTGCGTGTGGGCTCATACCCAAAGCGCGAATCACTAGCCCAACGAGCGTTGTTTGCGGGTCACGTTTCCTTTGAACTATAGCGAAGATATTTTTGAAAAGATTTTAACCGTAGGAATTTGATATATACATATTGTGTACATATATACAAATTTTACCCTTGATACCAAGTGACAGGAAAAGACTTAGAAGACCACGCGGGAGATCGGTGAGTGAAATTCAAAAGTATCTGTTGTGACCTGGAGGAGACAGGCTAAAGGCGAAAAATTGTGGAAGAAACTTGGGGAGACCGTCATCCAGTAGTGGATTGGTAATGGTTGACAATTATGATGAAGAAATATATGCAATTTATTTAAGGTAAAGACAATAGTTAAATATTTTACGACAAAACTGTTTTTGATGTATACCCTAAAGTTGAAATAAACCTTCGAATGTTCGTGTACAATGCTACAAAAGATTACCCAGCAGAACTATAATAAACCTCTCTTAAATTAAAAACCAGTAGCAAATAAAAAACTCAACCACGTTGGAAATTTTGTTTTAATTGCAAATTTGATTCATGAATATGTAATCGAAGGTTTCGAGAAAAGAAAATAAAGATGTAAAAATTTATAAGAGTGATATTATAAATGATTTCTTCGAACAAGGATACCAATGTCCTATTTGGTTTCACGTTTTAAATTCTTTCATTTCTGAAAATGTTACAAGAATCATATTGGGGTTTTTTCGCTTTCTTTCTGTCTCTATACATTGTTTTCTGATATTTGTTTTCTACTAGTCTCATTCAGTGGCTTCTGACCCATGGGGGCACATGCCCCACAGATCAAAGGCTGCGTGGACACTGTGCCACCTGAATTCCGTAAGTCATGGCTGTGTACTAATAAAGGCTAATAAATCAAATGCTGTGTGCTCCCTCGGTTCCGCAAATCATAGGATCTTTATAAGCATCATGTTCGTATGTTTTGTTTTGGTTTTGATTTTCTGATTTTTGCGCTCTCACCAAATGGAACACCAAAGTACTTAGGAATTATGATGCGACCACGTATGTGCGGACTGGGCCGCCAGGACACCGGTGGCCCAGTCCGGTGTCCTGGCTGCCTGGACCACCTTAATCTGGACCAGTAGATCTTATGCAACTTCAAAAAATGTATATCTGTGCATTTTATTTCATTTTTTTACTTTACCAATGTTTATAGAAAAAAATTAAGTTATTCTGAAAAGGCGAAATTTGTCTACCACTTTGAATGATTCGAGAAAAAAGAAACTTACGAACCAAAGATTCTGTTCAGCCAAATATTATTTTTTCATGGCTCCCCCACTTTCTAATTTAAGCTCCTGATTCCTGATATCTCAGCTCATTTTCTGTATCTCTACTAGCTTTTCATAATTCACTAATTATAACTGAATAATCCATATGATCAAATATACTATCAGTATAATAGCATGTAATCAATAAAAGGACTAGTTTCCTTTTATAATCTTATGAATGTAATTTATAAATCTGGGGAAAAAACTTGAAATTCCTTTATATAATAAATGCATTGAGGTTCATCTGTAGGGAAAATCTTTTGGGTTGCTTTATGTTTAACACGAAGTAGATATACGTGCAGCTGAACACCGGTCATACATTTTTCAAGGGACCAAGTAAAATTAACGTATAATTGAAAAAAGCGTATAGACGAAACAGGGAAAATTAACATTAAAAGCAATTGAGAATTCCTGGATCTTCAACATTTCACTCATAAATGAGAAAATCGTTCAAGAGAGGAACGTATAGACCGTTGCATTTCATTATTTTTTTTCAGCGGGATTTGCCTTTGACTTGCAACCTTTTGAGCCTTCCACTTACAGGAACACTTGAAATGCTGTTTGAAAAAGTATTTCAGCTACATCAACAGTGCGTTTTCCTTTAAAAATAAGTTAAATAAACGTCAATTTTCGGACTCCGTAATTTCTTTCACTTTATAAATTTGCGATAAAATTCTTGCAACTCACAAAATTTTCAATTTCTTGAAATTTTTCGTGAACGTTTCGTTTGTGACACGTAAATATTGCACTTAAGTTTTCGGATATTATCTGACTTACCATCCTTGTGATATGTACAGCAAAAAACGGATTGTCATCTTCAAAATTAGCTAATTATCTGTTTCCTGAGATTTCCACTACAATACAATATCACAGGACAGCTCTCCACGTCCTAAGGGAACGCTAAATAGTTTTCTCTCATACAGCGTGGAGACAATTTTCTATCTAACTATGTTGCATTAATAGGTACCGAAAATTCTTGAAACTATTCCGTCACCTTAAACTATCGTTAATTGTATAACACGCAGCGCGGAAGAGAGAAGGCTTCAGGAGAGGTGACTTTTTTATCTCCTTCTGCCTCCCCTTCCTCCACCACTCCTGAAGGGTGTGGAAATGAGAAGGTTCTGAACACCGAGCAATTATCGAAGACGAAGAATATATTAGGATGACTTCAACGATTTGGGATGGAGGTTTTTTGCAGTCAGTCAACAACTAAATAAAAATGGAAAGTATTTTTTTATTTTGGGTGCCTTGCGTTAAACCCAAATATGAAAACTTACTTTTCACCATCCAAGATGGAAAGTAAAACTTTTGTACGCTTAAAAACCTCCGTTGGCCGAACAACAATAGTTGTAGGAGGGGGGGGAATTGGAGGGTTAATCACCTGTTTTGAGCTACCAAATATCCAAAGACGGGCCTGCTTCGAAGTGATTAAAATTTGTAATTAAGATATCCATAAGGATATGCGTTAGCATAACATTGTTATATATATATATATATATATATATGGGATGTAAGGTCAGGTGATGCGTAACATCACAGCCTCTCCTTGACAAATGTCAACCCGCCTTCTCGTGGTGCATCCTGTTCCCACTAAAGGGGCTCTGACGACCGCCCATAGCGGTATAACTATACCATCGGGATCAGAGGAAATGCTATCCCACACTCACCAACCCGCTTGGCCAGCGTGGTGAGTTATGGCCAAACCCCTCCAAAATGATTCCACAACTTAAATCTTGGCCCTCAGTCTCCGGCAGCTGGAATGTACCTGGCCAAGGCAGCGGCCAGTGCGACATGAAGGCAGAGGGTGCTAAGAATCCCCGGAGGACCGGACTAGGCTGCCATCTGATGCTGACCTTGGCTACTTACAATGGACGCTCCCTATCTTCTGATTCAAGGCTTCTTGAATTGGAAGAGGAACTACAAAGGATCAAGTGGGACATCGTGGGGCTAAGTGAGGTAAGGAGAAAAGGAGAAGATCTCATCGAACTGAAAAGTGGACATCTCTTCTACTATCGTGGGACAGATACTGGCAGAACTAGTGGTGTTGGATTTATAATAAACAAGAAACTGAAGGACAAAGTTGTAGAAGTTGAAAGTTCCTCTGACAGAGCTGCACGACTTGTTATCCAACTCTCGAAAAGATACCAGGCTCAGATTATTCAAACTTATGCACCCACCACAAGTCATCCTGAAGAAGAAATTGAAGAATTTTATGAGGAAATTTGTCATCTAAATAATAAAGGTAAGCAGCATTTGAAGATAATTATGGGAGATTTCAATGCAAAAATAGGGCAACGGCAACAGAATGAAACTTCAGTAGGTAAATTCGGTCATGGCAACAGAAACCTGCGTGGAAATACTCTCGTTGAGTTTGCAGAGGCAGAAGGGTTTTTCATCTTGAACTCCTTTTTCAAGAAAAAGCCACACAGGAAATGGACATGGAGACATCCAAATGGGACGACAAGTGAAATTGATTTTATTATGTGTAACAAAAAATTCGTCATAGAAGACTGCAGTGTGCTAAACAAGTTCAACACAGGTAGTGACCATAGATTGGTGAGATGTAAGATGCACCTCAACACTAAACTTGAACGTGGCAAGCTCATAGGACAAACAAAATCTATTGACATAACCAACCTTAAAACACCATAATACCTTCAAATTAGAACTGAAGAACAGGTTCTCTGCTTTAGAAGGCCTAACATCGGAAGAAGTGGACATCTCTGAAGTTAACAGAAAAGTAACCAAAGCTCTTATGGAAACAGCAACAAAATTAGCTGGGTCTAAGAACAAGTTGCATGTGAACAAATTATCAGGAAAAACCAAAATGTTGATGCAAAAAAGAAGAGAGATGAGGACAACTAAAGAAGATGTGACTTCCAAAGTGGAATATATAGAGCTATGCAAGACAGTAAGAAAAAGTATCACTGAAGAGGTAAGGAGATTCAACTGTGAACTAGTGAGGAAAGCAATTGAAAACAACCAAAGCCTAAAGATAGCAAAGGGACATCTCAGTAAGGGAAGAAAACAGATTATGGCACTGAGAAAAGAAGATGGTTCTGTAACAAGAAATAGAGGCGAAATTTTGACAAGAGTGAAAGATTTCTACTCCAAATTATATGAAAGGGATGATATATGCACTCCAGACATCATGAAAGATACCAGTACCAGAGTTCCTCCAGTCCTTCCAGCAGAAGTTGCACATGCAATCAAGAACATGAAGCGAGGAAAAGCTCCAGGAGAAGATGGAATTACTGTAGACATCATACAAGAAGCAAGTGGAGAAATCGAAACAGTACTCGCCCAAATTTTCACTCGATGCCTTAATGAAGGAAAGATTCCTGAGGATTGGAACACCGCTACAATGATCCTGCTACATAAGAAAGGTGACATTGAGGATCTCGGAAACTACAGACCTATCAGCCTCCTATCAGTAGTTTATAAAATCTTCACTAAAGTTCTTTCACACCGCTTGAAGGTAACACTGGACATGGCTCAACCGAGAGAACAAGCTGGATTCAGGAGTGGCTACAGCACAATAGATCATATCCACGTGCTGAGAGAACTAATTGAAAGAGCGAGGGAATATGAACTTCCATTGTGCATGGCTTTTATCGATTATGAAAAAGCCTTTGATTCGGTGAAACCATCAGCAGTTACAATGGCTCTGAAAACCTGCGGTATTGAAGATGCATACATTAATATTATTAATAACATCTATGAAAATGCAAGTGCAAAGATTAGGCTGTTTGAAAATACAACACACGTAAAAATTGGGAAGGGAGTGAGACAAGGTGACACCATATCTCCGAAGCTCTTTAATGCCACATTGGAGGGTGTTTTTCAGTCACTGAGCTGGGAAAACAAGGGGATAAAGATTAATGGAGATTATCTAACCCACCTTCGTTTTGCTGATGACGTAGTCATTTTTGCAACTACCCCATCAGAGCTGCAGAGTATGATCCAGGAACTTGCTGACAAGAGTAAAGAAGTGGGATTAAAAATGAACTTTCAGAAGACAAAAGTGATGTTCAATGCTTTTACAAGAAATGAAGATTTATCGATTGATGGAGAAAAGCTGGAGATAACAGACACGTACGTTTATCTTGGACAGCAGATATCAAGTGAGGGTCACATTGATGAAGAAATTAATCGGCGTACAAAACTTGCCTGGAGAGCTTTTGGAAGAAACAGCATAATTTTCAAGAGCAATATGCCATTATGTCTTAAAAGAAAAGTGTTTGATCAATGCATCCTTCCAGTGCTTACGTATGGTGCGGAGACGTGGACCTTAACTAAAAGAGACATACAAAGGCTGCAGACAACTCAAAGAAGCATGGAGAGGTGCATGCTTGGTGTAACCAGGAGAGATAAGAAGAGGAACTCGTGGATCCGAAAAATGACAAGAGTGGAAGACATCATAATCAGAGTTAAATCCCTGAAATGGCAATGGGCTGGACATACTGCCAGAAGGACAGATCATCGATGGACAGCCGAAATTTTAGATTGGATTCCAAGGGACAGGAAAAGACCCAGAAGAAGACCACATGGGAGATGGGTGGATGAAATTCGAAAGTATGCAGGGGTGACATGGAGGAGACTGGCACAAGACAGACCGTTGTGGAGGAAACTTGGGGAGACCTTCGTCCAGCAGTGGATTGATAATGGTTGACAATGATGATGATGATGATATATATATATTCTATAAAGAAGTTTTCCTTAGTCTTCAGTTTTGCTCTTAAGTATATATATATATATATATATATGGATATTTTGTTGCTGAAAACACGGGATTGCTTGTTTTTTTTTTTTTTTAATGAGGCAAGCAGGGCCTGAATAAGACACATGGAAGCCCAGGGCCGGGAAAATGGCGGGGCCCACATCAGAATAAAATCTTGCACGAATTTAAAGCACTGGAGATGTTACGTGGTACACACCCTATATATGTATATATCATCATTGTTAACAGTTATCAATCCACTTCTGGATAAAGGCCTCCCCCAAGCTTATTCTGCAACCGTCTTTTTAGAGAAACTCTTCCATGTCTCTCCGACATGCTTTCGAATTTCATCCCCCATTTCCCATGTGGCCTTCTTCTGTGTGTCTTTTCCTGTCCCTTGGTATCCAGTCTAAAATTTCGGTTGTCCGTTCTTCTGGCTATATGTCCAGTCCACTGCCATTTCAGGAATTTTACTCAAATGGTGATGTCTTCCACTCTTATTATTTTCCTGATCCACGAATTTCTTCTCTTATCTTTCCTGGTTACACCAAGCATTCATCTCTCCATACTTTTCCCAGTTGTATGCTGCCCTTGTATATCTTGTTTTAATTAAAGGCCAAGTTTCCGCTTCGAATTGGAAGGATGCGTTGATCAAACACTCTTAAAACAGAATGGTATATTGCTCTTGAAAATTGTACTGTTTCTTCCAAAAGCAATCCACCCAAGTTCTTTATGCCGATTGATTTCTTTATTAATGTGACCCTCGCTTGGTATCAGTTGCCCGTGGGTATCGTTTTTTTCCAGATTTTCCTCATCAATAAATATCTCATTTCTGGTAAAAGCATTGTACATAAATTTTGTTTTCTAAAAAGTTTATTTTTGTCCCACTACTTTAGTTTTGTCAGAAAATTCCTGGATCATACTCTGCAGCTCTAAGTGGTAGTTGCGAAATTGACTATAAAATCAGCAAAACGAATGTGATTTAAATACTCTCGATTACTCTTTATCCCCCTTGTTCTCTCAGTTCCGTGATTGAAAGACATTTTGAAATGTCGCATTGAAGAGTTTGCGAGGTACGGTGTCACCTTGCCTTCCTCCCTTCCCAACTTTTATTGATGCTGTATGGATCCCAGAACAGTTGAATCTTTGCACTTGCGTTTTCATAGATGTTATTAATAACACTAATATGTTCATCTCCAGTACCGTTGAATTTCAAAGCCATCATTTATATGATAGATATAAGTACATATCTGCTATTTAACATCTGTATCAAGTTAGGGAGCTGTTTTATATTTGATCCTGCGTAGGTAATTAGATTGTGTTAGTAGTTGAAAATTCCTAGATTTTGACGAATGTACGTATTTCAATACTCTAATAAATTTTAGCAATTTTAAAAGTTGTAATAAATTCTAAAATAAAATTGATTGTGATCTTGAAGTGAGGCATCAGTAAAGGGTAACAAAGGGTTTTGGGAAAATTGAAATTGCTCCTTTAATGAAAGCATTGGAGGCTGACCGATAAGAGAGTGTAAAAAATACCCCGTAAAATGTTACATTCACGATATTGATAAGGAATTCAAAAATGATTAGGTCATTTGCAGAAACAATTTTCCGAAAAAAGACTCCGCTGGCCATTTTGGTGATAAGGCCCTTGGGACAAGTGGTCCCTTAACTTCAATTTTTGTATCATCATCATCATCATCATCATTGTCAACCATTATCAATCCACTGCTGGACGAAGGTCTCCCCAAGTTTCCTCCACAACGGTCTGTCTTGTGCCAGTCTCCTCCATGTCACTCCCGCATATTTACGAATTTCATCCACCCATCTCCCATGTGGTCTTTTTCTGGGTCTTTTCCTGTCCCTTGGAATCCAATCTAAAATTTCGGCTGTCCATCTATGGTCTGTCCTTCTGGCAGAATGTCCAGCCCATTGCCATTTCAGGGATTTAACTCTGATCATGATGTCTTCCACTCTCGTCATTTTTCGGATCCACGAGTTCCTCTTCTTATCTCTCCTGGTTATACCAAGCATGCACCTCTCCATGCTGCTTTGAGTTGTCTGCAGCCTTTGTATGTCTCTTTTAGTAAAGGTCCACGTCTCTGCACCATACGTAAGCACTGGAAGGATGCATTGATCAAACACTTTTCTTTTAAGACATAATGGCATATTGCTCTTGAAAATTATGCTGTTTCTTCCAAAAGCTCTCCAGGCAAGTTTTGTACGCCGATTAATTTCTTCATCAATGTGACCCTCACTTGATATCTGCTGTCCAAGATAAACATACGTATCTGTTATCTCCAGTTTTTCTGCATCAATCGATAAATCTTCATTTCTTGTAAAAGCATTGAACATCATTTTTGTCTTCTGAAAGTTCATTTTTAATCCCACTTCTTTACTCTTGTCAGCAAGTTCCTGGATCATACTCTGCAGCTCTGATGGGGTAGTTGCAAAAATGACTACGTCATCAGCAAAACGAAGGTGGGTTAGATAATCTCCATTAATCTTTATCCCTTTGTTTTCCCAGTTCAGTGATTGAAAGACATTTTCCAATGTAGCATTAAAGAGCTTCGGAGATATGGTGTCACCTTGTCTCACTCCCTTTCCAATTTTTATGTGTGTTGTATTTTCAAACAGCCGAATCTTTGCACTTGCATTTTCATAGATGTTATTAATAATATTAATGTATGCATCTTCAATACCGCAGGATTTCAGAGCCGTGGTAACTGCTGATGGTTTCACCGAATCAAAGGCTTTTTCATAATCGATAAAAGCCATGCACAATGGAAGTTCATATTCCCTCGCTCTTTCAATTAGTTCTCTCAGTACGTGGATAGGATCTATTGTGCTGTAGCCACTCCTGAATCCAGCTTGTTCTCTCGGTTGAGCCATGTCCAGTGTTACCTTCAAACGGTGTGAAAGAACTTTAGTGAAGATTTTATAAACCACTGATAGGAGGCTGATAGGTCTGTAGTTCCTGAGATCCTCAATGTCACCTTTTTTATGTAGCAGGATCATTGTAGCATTGTTCCAATCCTCAGGAATCTTCCCTTCATTAAGGCATCGAGTGAAAATTTGGGCGAGTACTGTTTCGATTTCTCCACTTGCTTCTTGTATGATGTCTATAGTAATTCCATCTTCTCCTGGAGCTTTCCCCCGCTTCATGTTCTTGATTGCATGAGCAACTTCTGCTGGGAGGACTGGAAGAACTCTGGTACCTTTCATGATGTCTGGAGTACATGTATCATCCCTTTCATATAATTTGGAGTAGAAATCTTTCACTCTTGTCAAAATTTCGCCTCTATTTCTTGTTATAGAACCATCTTCTTTTCTCAGAGCCATAATCTGTTTTCTTCCCTTACTGAGATGTCCCTTTGCTATCTTTAGGCTTTGGTTGTTTTCAATTGCTTTCCTCACTAGCTCACAGTTGAATTTCCTTACGTCTTCAGTGATACTTTTTCGTGCTGTCTTGCATAGCTCTATATATTCCACTTTGGAAGTCACATCTTCTTTAGTTGTCCTCATCTCTCTTCTTTTTTGCATCAACATTTTGGTTTTTCCTGATAATTTGTTTACATGCAACTTGTTCTTAGACCCAGCTAATTTTGTTGCTGTTTCCATAAGAGCTTTGGTTACTTTTCTGTTAACTTCCGAAATGTCCACTTCTTCCGATGTTAGGCCTTCTAAAGCAGAGAATCTGTTCTTCAGTTCCAACTTGAAAGTATTATGGTGTTTTTTAAGGTTGGTTATGTCAATACATTTTGATTGTCTTATGAGCTTGCCACGTTCCAGTTTAGTGTTGAGGTGCATCTTACATCTCACCAATCTATGATCACTACCTGTGTTGAACTTGTTCAGCACACTGCAGTCTTCGATGACGAATTTTTTGTTACACATAATAAAATCAATTTCACTTGTCGTCCCAATTGGATGTCTCCATGTCCATTTCCTGTGTGGCTTTTTCTTGAAAAAGGAATTCAAGATGAAAAATCCTTCTGCTTCTGCAAACTCTACGAGAGTATTTCCACGCTGGATTGGTAGCATATGCCTTCACACAAAATGTTTGTAGTTAGGAACTACTTGTCACATTCATAAAAAGAAGTAATCACCTGTTCCCAGCGACAAAATTTCCAAAGACGGAATTTCTTCCAAATTATTAAACTTTGTAGTAAAGATATCCTATATAATATGTATTTGTCTGTTATGCAAATCTACAGTTTTTAATTTAGAACCACCAAATTTGGTAACTATCTCATGGTACTCTAACTTAGACCGTAGGCGGTGTTTGGAAAGGGTCGGAGCCCGTGGTCAAGTGGCCCCGATACAAAATTTTCGCAAAAAGTTCCTTTTTCTTTTTTATATTGAATTGGTATACTATGTAATGGTACTCTAACTTAAATCGTACACGGTTTTCGGAAGAAGTGGGGGCCCGAGGCCAATAGGTCCCCATAAAAAAATTTGCTTAAAGGGTTTCATTTTTTATTTTGAATTCGAATTTAACACTTTTTGTTTTGATTAGTGCTTTCCAGTGAAGAACTCCAACACTATCAAACATCGGAACTGAAGGTAAGTATTTCCATTCCTCTTCCTTCCTTTTTTGTGTGGTGAAAGTAAATTGACTAAAACAGTTTTTTTTATTTTCCACATTCACTCAATAACTTAAATGAATTAAAATAAATTTATTCGAAAATTACCGGAATATCTTTTTCATTCATAAATTTTCACCCGCTGAACGTAGGGATTGGATGAATAGTGATATTTACCCGGAAAATACCGAGTATCCCTGCTATATGTTTATAAAAATCAACAAAAATCAAACGGAAAAACTAAAACCACTGTGTGCCTAAAGACTCTGCAGATAATAAAATTAAATTCAATGAAGAAATAAAATAAAGTATTAGCTACGGTTCATGCCGTAAAAAATTGATCGTTTTCATTTGATTTGTGCAAAATTTAGATAGTGAATTATCACCGATTTCTCCCAAGCAACGCCAGACAATTCAACTATTATCCTATATACGTTATCACAAGATTGTGCACCAATAGAAAACATTCCAGAAGTTAGAAGCAACGCTTTTTTGACTCAAGTAATTTCTCTTTTTGTTGCCTAAACGTTGCAAACAGAATGCACCCTTCATTATGGTTCAGGCATTTTAAAAGTAGCTCTCCGTGCCTTAACTTTTCAAAAACACCTTTAAAACCCCCATACTGAAACAATGAGTCTGAAGTTTTATTAAATTTAGACTTTGATAAATTGAAAATGAATTCTCTGGAGGACGAAAAAAAAAAAGAGAATGCACTTACATTTTTTTTTTCAATTTAACTTTTGCTTTAAATTTAAAAGAATTTCCTTCGAACTATACAAAAATAGTGGGAGCCGTGTGGTCACGTTTTCTTTCATGTTAAAGATATTCAAAATTCCTACGACCTTGGTATAAAAAATGGCTAAATGATCTTGATAATTAGCGGATGTATGATATCTCACTCGGCTATTAATACTAATAAAATGCATATTGACAAAGTTGTGACTACAGAAGCTCTTCCCATGCACTTCTTTAAAGTGAAATTATGGACGACAATAATGTTTTCAGTCTAATAAGTTTAAAACATGCGAAAATAAAAAGTTTTTCACAACTGATCTATGCCATTATCAATAAAAATTAGTTTAAAAAATATTGAGACCTTGTTTTTGCTACTATTCTTCTAAAGGAATGAAAACAAAGACAAGAAAAATAATTTGGTCTGAAAAGAAAGGAATAATATAATAGATTTTATTACCTTGAGAGAACATTACAATGCACTTCGGAGTGCATTTGCAGAAATTCATATAATCCACACATACATAAAAGGGAGATAGAAGTCAGTCTCGCAACAGCGAACAGGTCCGAGATGACCTGATGAATAAAGAATTCTTACGTGACTAAATTCCTGGATCGCTCATTCTTCCGCAGAAGCATCTTCCACTCTGACCACAAAACTTGATGTCTATAACGAGCAACTCCGTTTTTGAGCACTACCTTAATAATAGATCAGCCATGACCGGATGACAAAATAATTCTTATGTTACTAAATTCCTGCATCGCTCATTGTTCTGCAGAAGCATCTTCCACTCTGACCACAAAAACTTGATGTCTGTAACGAGCAACACCTTGTTGAGCACTAGCTTGGCGTCTGAGGAATCGTTTCTTACTTTCATCTTCAATCTCGTACCTCAGCCAAGCAACAGTGTTCTTCATTAAGGCTTGGATCCTGAGGTTGCCTGGATTTTTGGACATCTTTTCCTTGGCCACTCGAATCATGGCCGAGAGCTCTCTAATACGCGCCACAGAATCGCTTTCAGACATTGCGATGAGAACTATTCTAACAGAGTTTCACACAAATAAATTCGTTTACCACAGAAATTATTAGTTGATGGTCCAAAGCTGTTGACGAAATAAACAGATCTTACAACAACCTTCAGCATAGAGAGACTTCACCTAAATGATAAGAAGGTTGCGTCTAAATACCAAGGTGCTGGGAAAGTCTCTCAGATCAGAAAAGGGGAAAGATTTTGACCGTTGGGAGGGCATGAAACAAGCCCTGAGGCCCCCATTGCATGGCAATGAGCGTGGGTGCAGTGTTTTAATCCAGCTTTGGACATCATTGCTTTCTTTTAAACCCCATTCACTTTTAAACCCACTAATCCATTGGGACAAAAAATGCGTAAAGACTGGGGCGCAGGGGAGGTAGACGTTCCTTTTGGCTTAGATGTGCTAATTTCCTGTGTACCTCTATTTGGTACCATCTTAATCTCCTATCATCAAAGTGATAATGACACTTGTTTTTCAAAGAAGGCAAAACACATGACTTGTACAATTGTTCTTTACTTTCTCCTGCCCTGACTCCTGAATGTCACCTTTGCGATTGTGACTTGAACTTCTATAAAAAATATTGCATGCTCTCCTTTAAAGCCTCCAATGCCACTGGTTTGAGTCCGCGCTGAAATGAGATTCTAATCATTTCCTGCATTTTTAGCTCTTGTTAGCAAATATATTTCGGAAAACACGTCTCTGTCATCAGGAAAAAAAAACAGCATACTTTTAGCATGACATTGGTAGCACGTCGGTGAAAACAATATCTGCTTCTCGAAGTTTCGTCAGAAAAGTCCAAAATCCTTTTTTATTAATTGTTTTTTGTTTCGATTTTTTTATGTAATGGCTGCAATTTTTTTTACCTAATAGCCATTTTTCGAAATTTCCCAGATCATTTTTATTTTTTGTCAGGTGGGGCAAATGTGTAATATTTGTATTCATCACGGAATCTTCGTTTTCAGAATCGCATTGGAATAGCTGCAGCCAAAAGTAAAAATTCAATCCTCATGCTCAGTTTCCAAAAGTGGCGACGTAAGAGTATGTTTGTACTAGGCACAGTATCTTATCTTCCAAAAGTCAAATAGGGGTGTTTTTTAAGCGTTTTTTTTTATTTTTAGTTTTTCTAAACATGTTGTTGGGATGATATTTCCCCTCTTACGAACCAGATTGGAAACATTATTTTTTGGCACCGGGTAACCATAAAAATGTCTAAAATTATAGAAGCGTAATTTTTCATTTCGATGCATAATTTTTCAGTTCGATCGTTAAAGCTGATTTCTGCATTTGAGACAGTAACCGCACGCGAACGCTAAGTTTCAAACGTCTGAAAACATCTTGAAATTTTACAGAACTGTTGATTAAAAACCGAATGTACAAAAAAATGCCCACAAAAAAAATGTCCTCTTCTTGAAAATTGGAAACCACGTCAGCTTTTGACTGATGTGTTCCAGTGGCCTAGCCAAAAATTTCTTAAAGGGGGAATGGGTCCATGGGTTTGGTTCATTGCTGAAAGCTTCATATATATATATACGTATCTATATATATAATGCAAGATTTAGTTCGAATTACAGTGATATACATGTATGTATATATATAGATACTTACGATTTTATAAACATCTTCACTACAATTTCATTGAAGGGTTTGTGGCAGGTAGCCTCAAACATGCATACGAAGTTCGGGCCCGAGATTACAGAACAGTATTGGCACTTCCTACTGGATTTCAGTATCAATAACAATTTCGTTACCGTGGACGATGGGCTATACCTCCAAACTCGTGTTATCCCGATGGGCAGTCGCTTTTCTAGTAGTTTGGCTTTGTTTCCGATCATTCTTTACCTGGGATTGCTCTAAGATTATGTTGATGACATCATTGTCATTAACATTCCGGACTTTTTTCGTTGCGCCGCTGACTTGTATCCTGACGACCTTACCCTGGAAAAAACTTACAGATCGTCTACTTGTGTTTGTTATCTCGATTTAGAGGTACAGGTGGACGAGGAGGGAAGAAGTGTAGTGAACTTATTTGATAAAAGAAACTCTTTTGAGTTTGATATCATTCACTACACTCACTGGTCCTCCAACATTTCTAAAGTTATACATCGCAATCTACTGATCTCTCAGTTTCATAGAATAGTTAAAATTCGCTCCACATTCTTACTTGTAAAAATTCTGAAAGCTCTTCTTTCTAAACTGCAATCTAACAATTTTCATAAATATTTCTTAAGACATCATTTCAAACATTTAATTTTGAACTTTAATTCGGTTTCCAAGAGTTTCAAATTGCACATTAACATGCTTTATTAACCTAGGACCTAACAATTTTAAGTATATAGGCAACATGAAGTGCTATTTGGTGGGTCTCTAATAGCTGAAGATCTTATCTACATACACAGTTTTGCATCTTGTCAATTCACACATTTTTTGGCTTACCAAGTAGTTGATTAACTGTGACCACCTTTTATATCAGTGTATATATTTGGGTTCTTCTGGGTGTTCTGTTCAATTTCGTTTGATGTCTTGTCATGGTGGTCTTGTTCTGCCGGTAAGCTTTTAATTATTTTTTTTCAGTTGTATAAATTTGATTATTGGAATTCTTGTGTTTATTAGAATTTGGTTTGGTGCCCTAGGGTGCATGACCGAACGACAATTTTGGCTTGCCTTGTCGTTTGTTGGTACTAGAAAGTCCACTACCACAGGTTGATGCTCTCCTGATGACGGCAACCTGTATTTTGTTTTCACTTGTTTTGAAGTTCCTTTTTTTTTAATTTTGTATTTCTGCTCGGTAATGTTTCCATTCTATATATATATATATATATATATATATATATATATATATATTTATATATATAAACAAGAAACTGAAGGATAAAGTGGTAGAAGTTGAAAGTTCCTCTGACAGAGCTGCACGACTCGTTATCCAACTATCGAGAAGATACCAGGCTCAGATTATTCAAACTTATGCACCCACCACAAGTCATCCTGAAGAAGAAATTGAAGAATTTTATGAGGAAATTCGTCATCTAATTAATAAAGGTAAGCAGCACTTGAAGATAATTATGGGAGATTTCAATGCAAAAATAGGGCACCGGCAACAGAATGAAACTTCAGTAGGTAAATTCGGTCACGGCAACAGAAACCAGCGTGGAAATACTCTCGTAGAGTTTGCAGAGGCAGAAGGATTTTTCATCTTGAACTCCTTTTTCAAGAAAAAGCCACACAGGAAATGGACATGGAGACATCCAAATGGGACGACAAGTGAAATTGATTTTATTATGTGTAACAAAAAATTCGTCATCGAAGACTGCAGTGTGCTGAACAAGTTCAACACAGGTAGTGACCATAGATTGGTGAGATGTAAGATGCACCTGAACACTAAACTGGAACGTGGCAAGCTCATAAGACAAACAAAATGTATTGACATAACCAACCTTAAAAAACACCATAATACTTTCAAGTTGGAACTGAAGAACAGATTCTCTGCTTTAGAACGCCTAACATCGGAAGAAGTGGATATTTCGGAAGTTAACAGAAAAGTAACCAAAGCTCTTATGGAAACAGCAACAAAATTAGCTGGGTCTAAGAACAAGTTGCATGTGAACAAATTATCAGGAAAAACCAAAATGTTGATGCAAAAAAGAAGAGAGATGAGGACAACTAAAGAAGATGTGACTTCCAAAGTGGAATATATAGAGCTATGCAAGACAGCACGAAAAAGTATCACTGAAGACGTAAGGAAATTCAACTGTGAGCTAGTGAGGAAAGCAATTGAAAACAACCAAAGCCTAAAGATAGCAAAGGGACATCTCAGTAAGGGAAGAAAACAGATTATGGCTCTGAGAAAAGAAGATGGTTCTATAACAAGAAATAGAGGCGAAATTTTGACAAGAGTAAAAGATTTCTACTCCAAATTATATGAAAGGGATGATACATGCACTCCAGACATCATGAAAGGTACCAGAGTTCTTCCAGTCCTCCCAGCAGAAGTTGCTCATGCAATCAAGAACATGAAGCGGGGGAAAGCTCCAGGAGAAGATGGAATTACTATAGACATCATACAAGAAGCAAGTGGAGAAATTGAAACAGTACTCGCCCAAATTTTCACTCGATGCCTTAATGAAGGGAATATTCCTGAGGATTGGAACAATGCTACAATGATCCTGCTACATAAGAAAGGTGACATTGAGGATCTCGGAAACTATAGACCTATCAGCCTCCTATCAGTGGTTTATAAAATCTTCACTAAAGTTCTTTCACACCGCTTGAAGGTAACACTGGACATGGCTCAACCGAGAGAACAAGCTGGATTCAGGATTGGCTACAGCACAATAGATCATATCCACGTACTGAGAGAACTAATTGAAAGAGCGAGGGAATATGAACTTCCATTGTGCATGGCTTTTATCGATTATGAAAAAGCCTTTGATTCGGTGAAACCATCAGCAGTTACCACGGCTCTGAAATCCTGCGGTATTGAAGATGCATACATTAATATTATTAATAACATCTATGAAAATGCAAGTGCAAAGATTCGGCTGTTTGAAAATACAACACACATAAAAATTGGAAAGGGAGTGAGACAAGGTGACACCATATCTCCGAAGCTCTTTAATGCCACATTGGAAAATGTCTTTCAATCACTGAACTGGGAAAACAAAGGGATAAAGATTAATGGAGATTATCTAACCCACCTTCGTTTTGCTGATGACGTAGTCATTTTTGCACCTACCCCATCAGAGAAGCAGAGTATGATCCAGGAACTTGCTGACAAGAGTAAAGAAGTGGGATTAAAAATGAACTTTCAGAAGACAAAAGTGATGTTCAATGCTTTTACAAGAAATGAAGATTTATCGATTGATGGAGAAAAACTGGAGATAACAGATACGTATGTTTATCTTGGACAGCAGATATCAAGTGAGGGTCACATTGATGAAGAAATTAATCGGCGTACAAAACTTGCCTGGAGAGCTTTTGGAAGAAACAGCATAATTTTCAAGAGCAATATGCCATTACATCTTAAAAGAAAAGTGTTTGATCAATGCATCCTTCCAGTGCTTACGTATGGTGCAGAGACGTGGACCTTAACTAAAAGAGACATACAAAGGCTGCAGATAACTCAAAGCAGCATGGGGAGGTGCATGCTTGGTATAACCAGGAGAGATAAGAAGAGGAACTCGTGGATCCGAAAAATGACGAGAGTGGAAGACATCATGATCAGAGTTAAATCCCTGAAATGGCAATGGGCTGGACATACTGCCAGAAGGACAGACCATAGATGGACAGCCGAAATTTTAGATTGGATTCCAAGGGACAGGAAAAGACCCAGAAAAAGACCACATGGGAGATGGGTGGATGAAATTCGTAAATATGCGGGAGTGACATGGAGGAGACTGGCACAAGACAGACCGTTGTGGTTGAAACTTGGGGAGACCTTCGTCCAGCAGTGGATTGATAATGGTTGAGAATGATGATATATATATATATATATATATATATATCACTTTAAATTCGAGCTGAATCTCCTCTCAAGAGGGGTCCGGAACCGAGGACCCATCTCCTCGGCTACGCCCATGATGTGTTCTTATGTTTCTTAGAAACGTGAGGACTTTTTAATTTCATGACGAAGCATCTGAATTTCAACTAAGCAGCTAAAAAACTAGCAAGAACACTTGCTCTATTTAATTACTCAACGTTAACCAGCATCAGAGCCGGATGGAATTTATGCAGGGTCCTGGTCGAAATTAAATGGAGGGGTCCGGAGCAAAATTTCATTGCGGGCCCTAAAAACGAAATCTTTTAGTTTAATAAAGTTGTTACGTGAAAAATGAAAGCTCACGGAAACTATCGTAAAGAAAAATGCTTATCTCATATCACTGTGAGCTTAAGAAAAAAGACCATAATATATGGACTGAAAGTCGAAGAGAGAGAAAGTAAAAAGTGCTAAGAACTACGATTTTTTTCTGGGGAAAAAGAGGTTTAAGTTGTGGGTCGCAGATGGCCTGGTGGTCAACGTTCGTTACTGCCACGGACAAACCTCAGTTTCGATCCCGGATAGGTCCGAACACACAAACCACTAAATATCCGCCGTGCGTCGGATGGGCACCTTAAGCCGTCGGACCCCTGGTATTGCCCCCGGTAATAAATAAGGGCGTCTTCCTCCCGCTTTCTACATTGCTTCCGTGTCACTTTCCCATGGGGCACTCTAGCCCATGTCTCCTAAATTCCTATTTCTAACGGTTGTTTAACCCCTGGGGTGAGACACTCCCTGTCTAAAATCCTTTACGTGTGATCTGATCTGGTTTAATTTGTATTGAGTACGGAGAAGTGGTCACCGGATAACTGGCCACATTGCAATTTCAGCGCCATAAAATTGTTCTAAATAAACAAATATCATGTTGCTATATTTCACATTATTTAGTTCATAAAACACTTGTTTTAATATTTCATTTTCAGTACGAAATTTAAACATTTCACTGATTTTCGGGACAAAGGCAAAGCGAAGAACTGTCCACAAAACTTTTAAGAGGCCGTAAAAAAATTGCGTTCTTGACTACTCCGTAGCCACGTCTCTAGAAGTTGGTTATCTGAGTCACATAAAGTTTCCGTAAGTTAGTAATTCCGATACTTAATGTAATTCTTTATAAGAAATGTTTATAATGAACAACTCAACAAGGAAATTTCAGGGTACATAAACTACACGTTACCAAATTCTCTGCGAGCATGTTAAAGACAAGGAAACCTGTCAGGAGAGCGGAGATAATGCCTAAAATATAATATATAAAGAATTTGTAGACCAGTCCGGAGATTTACGGCGTTTACAAATTATAACTCGCAAAATTCTCTGTGGGCATGTACGTACCTTCGCAGGAAACCTGTCGGGGGGGGGGGGGTCAGCCTCCCACAGCCAAGTTTCCTCTGGTACTAGATGTCCAAAGAAATTTTGTAGAGTTGTACTTTGTAAACGCTGAAAATCCCCGGATCGGACCAGAATTTTTTATATTTTAGGCCCCTCCCACACCACACCCCCGGCAGTTTCCTGAATTAGCACATGCCCGCACAGAATTTGTTGCCGTAGTTTGTAAATCCTTGAAATCTCCCGACTGGACTACACTTCCTTTATATTTAATATTTTAGGTATTAGCACCAGCTTCCCCTTATAACAATTTTCCTGGGTTTTTACATACCCGCAGAGAATTTGTTGATATGCATTTTGTAAACGCTGAAAATCTCTGGATCGGACCAGAATTTTTGTATAATTTTTGTTTTTGGTATTAACTCCCCCCCCCCGACAGGTTTCTTGAGTTTGCACATTCCCGCAGAGAATATGTTCAATTGTAGATTATATACCCTGCAATTCTTTTGTTGAGCTCTAAATCGTAAGCATTTTTACGAAGAATTACATTATATATCGCAATTAAAAATATATGAAATTACGGAAACTTTACGTGACTCAGATAATCAACCTCTGGGAAGCGGATATGAAGCGGTCAAAAACGCAATATTTATACAACCCTTAAAATGTTTGTGGCCAGTTTTCCTACATCCAGTTCAATTCCTGTGAAAATTAGTAATACGGAAATTAGAAACAATTAATAATCAAATAAAAAATGAATATACAAAATAAAAAATGAATATACAAAATAAAAAATGAATATACTTTTCAAACTTCAGTTCCTCGTTTCATTAAGTAACATTTAAAATCTCATGTAAGTAATGTCCGCTGAACTTTATTTTTCTGTCTAGTAAAAAAATTCCATCAAAACAGAAAATTTCCATGGTATTCCATCCATTCTGAGGATGAAATGAATGTGGACAAAGAGAATATCGGACAAAGAGAACCGTGGACAAAATGAAGTGGACCAAGTGAACGGGGACGAAATGATCTGTCACCACGGTACCTAAGCCACTGCGGAGATATTTTATCGGTTTCCAATTTCTTTAAAGTTGTTCTTTTCTGGATATTTTTATCTTTTTCTTAAACATTTTGGGTCTCCGCCATAAGCAAATCCTGGGTGCGCCAATGCTTACGAGATAAATATTATGATTTCCTCAATCTACGAGGCTGTTTTAGTTGTTCAAAGAGGAGTTGTGTTAGTGTTTACAAACTGTAAACACTCGGAAGCCGAACAAAAAAAGATCTTTGAATGTTGTGTACGTTCCATTTACTGCTGTGCCGATCCATTAGGGTCACCTAAGTGCCAGTGTTAATCATTTAGTATTTAAATGACTATTGTTTCAACAAACAATCTGAAAAACACGAATCTAAAACATTACTGTATATAGGAAACTTGAAAGTACAAAGCAGCGACCACTTAAACAAATTAATCCTCGATATAACACCATAACTGCTGTTGTGTTCGACTGGGACTTGAAACCGGAACCTGCCGCACTTAAAGTGAGAACAACCTCTCCAGCGAAAGGAACTACTGTACATTATAATGCAGGTTCCTAAGGCTCGTCCAGGATTTGTTTGTACCTGGAAGTTCTAGCACCCAAAGCGTGAATCGTCAGGTCAGGTCGCGACCCAAGTCACATCGTGGGGATCGGACGTATAGGGTCATGAGTGATTTTTATGGAGAAGTCGATAATTATGAAAAAGTAATAATAATAAATCAAAATTTGGGTAAAAATTTAAAAGAATGATGCAGAAAATGTAATTAGTGTATCTCTGTTTATTAATTTCCATGGGTGTCCATACAGAAGAGCAAAAGGAGGCACTAGCCCTTCGATGGAAATCTGATTATGGCATTTCCGTTTTTGGAAGGTACTTCTGAGATTTTCGCGATTACACGACATGCTAATTTTTCTGCCGAAACTTCTAGATGCGTGTGTAAAACACGAACAACTGGAGAAAATTCCAGTAGAAGATGTGGAAATTTACCGTAGAAAGTAGCAATGGTGAATGTTTTCAATGAATGTTGGAGCATAGCGTAAATACGTTCACTATGGGAAAGTATGGAAGACAAAGGAATGAAATATACACGGTCATATCAGAATAATATGGCCACACCCTGAATCACAGTGTACCCGCCCAGGCGCGTCGCAGACTGCACGTAACAAGTCAAACATACGTAGACATAAGCGGCCATCCAGGACAGATGAGCCATAGTGCGTCATGTAAGCACGATGGGCAGAGGAAGTGATTTGACTCACATTCAAAAAGGAATGATCATCGCTACCACGCCAAGGGTGGAAGCATCTCATAAATAGCAGACTCCGTTGGCTGTTCACAAGGTGCTGTAGTGAGGGTGTACCAAGAATGGACCGCTGGCACACCGAATACTTCCCGACGTCATACCTGTGGAGCCCCAAAGGCCATCGATCCCAGAGGAGAACGTCGCCTCCGTCGACTGGCAAAGGGCAATCGACGAGCAATAGTGCAACGATTGCCCACGCAAATGAACGCTGGGACACCCAGGTACGTGTCCCTGATAACAGTATAGCGAACCCTATTACACACGAGTCTCCGAAGTCGACGGTGCGACCAGGTGTCCATGTTTACCCAGGCCCATCGGTAACGACGCCTGCAGTTCACATGGGACAACCGTCATTGGACAGTGGAAGAGTGGGAAAAGGTTGTATTCTCCGACGCTTCGACATTTATACTCTACAGAAGTGACGGGCGGCGGAGGCTACTGCGTCAAATACATGCGAGGACCCGTGCCGACCCACACACACGTCATCTTTGGAGCTCTGTGCTCTGCTGCAGTCTGAATTTTCATGTGTGCCTCGGGCAAATTTTCAGGGCCTCATAGCGTCCATGGCACGCCGTCTCGGATGGTTATTTCTATTGCCATCAATGATCAGTCGCATCAGAACAATATAGTGGTCGTAATATTCTGATACGACTGTGCAAAACGTCCTCTGCAGCTGTTCACTCCTGGACGAAAATGTCCCAAAGATTTTTCCAAAACTTTGTATTGAGGTAATGTTTGCCTTCTTGATTGCAGTTTAAGTGATCGGTGTTGTTTCG
Source organism: Macrothele yani (assembly GCA_039090855.1). Lineage (NCBI taxonomy): Eukaryota > Metazoa > Arthropoda > Arachnida > Araneae > Macrothelidae > Macrothele > Macrothele yani. The sequence goes on from CM077008.1 coordinate 127,075,370, forward strand.
TGGCGAATGGGAAACAAGGGTTCAAAAGGCGCAATGCTAAAAAGAACAACAAAGAAATGTTCGTATTGTCCCAACAAGATATCTGATTCCATTTATAAAACCCTTGTAAGGTTCATCACAAAGAAAATGACTATCTAATTATCAAAAACATTTACATATATTGATAATTAATGCACATCCTTGGACAGTGCGAATGGACATTTCGCGTTTGCCGCTTTGTAATACGCAGAAAGAACATTCCTTGTATGAAAATGCGAAGAAAGACTTCCGTAGATTACAATGTAATTCCCGTGGATGGATAACAAGCAAGTCGCCACCCCTGTGGCGCAGTGGTCTAAGCGCTGGCTTTTTTTTTTTTTTTTTTTATTGGAGGTTTAACGACCACCGTGAGCAACTCAATGGGCTATAAGCAGTCGCCCGTTTAGGGCCACTGGTTCCAGGGAAGGGAGAGAGCCAGTGCCGTAAGACAAACACAACATCCATGCCTGACCGGGATTCGAACCCGGACCCCTTACGGACGAATGACCAGAGACCAGCGCCTTAGACCACTGCGCCACTGGGGCGGCAAAGCGCTGGCTTATGATCATTCTTTCGAGTTGGGTCCGGGTTCAAATCCCGTGAGGCATAGCTGTTTTGATTGCCATACGGTACTGGCTTTCTATACCATCCCTGGAACTAGTTTCCCTTAGTTAGAGACGGGCGACTGCTTATAGCCCATTGAGTTGCTCACGGTTGTCGTTAAACCCTAAATCAGAAAACAAGCAAGAGTCTCGTCACAATCTAGGGCATTTTGACATCGGGTTCGTCCTGTATTTCAAGCCGTAACTGCGAACACCGAAACCGAGAATCATACTGACCGACCAATGATCCGCGCTTGCATTTCATCTTTCTTTTGATGTAGCTATGATATTTTGGAAAAGCCTAACCTTAAAAATAATATTTAAAATATCAAATATCATCGTTTTTGCTCCTCTGCGATCTCTCGCACCCAAAGCGAGAATCATGACCCGAGACCAATGGACTATGTCACCTGTTCAGCTTTCCTTTGATCTAACTCTATCGTATTTTGGAAGAGACAAACCTTAAAAATAACATTTAAAACAATTTCGGCGTCCGGTTCAGCTATGATTTGAACTCCATAACCTCTCACACTCAAAGCGAGAAGCATACTTCTAAACTAGCTTGGCACCCCAGCGATTTACTTTTACTTTGATCTAGCTAGTTCATATTTTGGAAAATACTAACCTTAAAAATAAATTTTAAATGTCAGCGTGCGGGCTCGTCCGGGATTTGAACCCGGGACCTCTCGCACCCGAGGCGAGAATCATACCCCTAGACCAACGAGCCACACTGAAAGGCCTGCTTTCCTTTGATCTCGCTATGATACTTTAGGAAAGACATAAAATATTACAATATTGGTGGTTAACTCGTCCGAGATTGGAAACCTCTCGCGCTCAAAGCGAGTATCATACCCTTAGACCACCGAGCCACAGTAGCTTCGTTCTTTACACCAGGATTCACTATGAAAGAAAGTTTCATCCGCTAAATGATACAGCGTTGCTCGCCTAGGTTTTGAACATGCGATGTTTTATACACCTAAAGCGAATACCATATCATAACCCTTACGCCAACGAGCTACAGGAGTTTTGTACTTTTGGCAACGATTCATTATTAAAAAGGTTTCTTCAAAAGTTTCATCCTCAGAATTATTAAAAGATTTCATCCTTACAAGTGTGCTCGTTGGGATTTGAAGCCGGGTCCACTGACAATCTACAAGAGAATCCTAACATCCTTGATCAACGAGCCGCGCTGCTGTTCAGTTTTCCTTTCAACTAGAAATAATATTTTCGAAAAGACTACGCCCGGAACATAAACATAATTTTAAGGTGTCTGCGTGTGGGCTCCTATCCAACGCGCGAATCATACCCCTAGACCAACCAGCGTTGTTTGCGGGTCACGTTTCTTTTGAACTATAGCGAAGATATTTTTGAAAAGATTTTAACCATAGGAATTGATATATACATATTGTGTAAATATATACAAATTTTACCCTTGATACCAAGTGACAGGAAAATACTTAGAAGACCACGCGGGAGATCGGTGAGTGAAATTCAAAAGTATCCGTTGTGACCTGGAGGAGACAGGCTAAAGGCGAAAAATTGTGGAAGAAACTTGGGGAGACCGTCATCCAGTAGTGGATCGGTAATGGTTGACAATGATGATGGTTTCATGAATATGTAATCGAAGGTTTCGAGAAAAGAAAATAAAGATGTAAAAATTTATAAGAGTGATATTATAAATGATTTCTTCAGACAAAGATGCCAATGTCCTATTTGCTTTCACGTTTTAAATTCTTTCATTTCTGAAAATGTTACAAGAATCATATTGGGGTTTTTTCGCTTTCTTTCTGTCTCTATACATTGTTTTCTGATATTTGTTTTCTACTAGTCTCATTCAGTGGCTTCTGACCCATGGGGGCACATGCCCCACAGATCAAAGGCTCTGTGGACACTGTGCCACCTGAATTCCGTAAGTCATGGCTGTGTACTAATAAAGGCTAATAAATCAAATGCTGTGTGCTCCCTCGGTTCCGCAAATCGTAGGACCTTTATAAGCATCATGTTCGTATGTTTTGTTTGGTTTTGATTTTCTGATTTTTGCGCTCTCACCAAATGGAACACCAATGTACTTAGGAATTATGAAGAGACCACGTATGTGCGGACTGGGCCGCCAGGACACCGGCTGCCCAGTCCGGTGTCCCGGCGGCGTGGGCCACCTTAATCTGGACCAGTAGATCATATGCAACTTCAAAAAATGTATATTTGTGCATTTTATTTCATTTTTTACTTTACCAATATTTATAGAAAAAAATTAAGTTATTCTGAAAAGTCAAAATTTGTCTACCACTTTGAAGGATTCAAGAAAAAGGAAACTTACGAACCAAAGATTCTGTTCAGCCAAATATTATTTTTTCATGCCTCCCCCAGTTTCTAATTTAAGCTCCTAATTCCTGTTATCTCAGCTGATTTTCTTATAAAAAATGTTTATGATGTACAACTCAACAACGAAATTTCAGGGTTCATAAACTACACTTTAACAAATTCTCTGCGAACATGTTTAAGCCCAGGAAACCTGTCGGGAGTGTTAGGAGAGCGGAGATAATGCCTAAAATATAATATATAAAGAATTTGTAGACCAGTCCGGAGATTTACGCCGTTTACAAATTACAACTCACAAAATTCTCTGTGGGCATGTCCGTACCTTCGCAGGAAACCTGTCGGGGGGGGGGGGGGTTCAGCCTCCCACAGACAAGTTTCCTCTGGTACCAGATGTCCAAAGGAAATTTTGTAGAGTTGTACTCTGTAAATGCCGAAAACCCCGGATCGGACCAAAATTGTTTTATATTTTAGCCCCCTCCCACACCCCACCCCCGGCAGTTTCCTGAATTAGCACATGCCCGCAGAGAATTTGTTGCTGTAGTATGTAAATTCTTGAAATCTCCCGACTGGGCAACACTTCCTTTATATTTTATATTTTAGGTATTAGCTCCCCCGCCTACCCTTATAACAAGTTTCCTGGGTTTTTACATACCCACAGAGAATTTGTTGATATGCATTTTGTAAATGCTGAAGATCTCTGGATCGGACGAGAATTGTTTTATATTTTTCGTTTTTGATTAATTTTTTTTATTAAAAAAGAAAATTGCATATATTGATAAGTTTTGGACATCCACGGACAGTGTAAATGGACATTTTGCGTTTGCCGCTTTGTAATACGCACAAAGAACATTCCTTGTATGGAAATACGAAGAAATACTTCCGTAGATTACAATGTAATTCCCGTGGACGGATAACAAGCAACTGGCCGCCCCTGTGGTGCAGTGGTCTGAGCGCTGGCTTAATATCATTCGTTCGAGTTAGGTCTGGGTTCGAATCCCGTGATGCATAGCTGTTGTTATTGCCTTACGGTACTGGCTTTCTATACCATCCCTGGGACCAGTTTCCCTTAGTTAGGGACAGGCGACTGCTTACAGCCCATTGAGTTGCTCACGGTTGTCGTTAAACCTTCAATCAGAAAACAAGCAGGAGTCTCGTCACGATCTAGGTCATTTTGACATCGGGTTCGTCCTGTATTTGAAGCCTTAACTGCGAACACCGAAAGCGAGAATCATACCGCCCGACCAATGATTAGTGCTGGCATTTCAGCTTTCCTTTGATGTACCAATGATATTTTGGAAAAGCCTAACCTTAAAATTAATATTTAAAATATGAAATGACATCGGTTTGGCTCCTCTGGGATCTCTCGCACCCAAAGCGAGAATCATAACCCTAGACCAATGGACTATGTCAGCTGTTCAGCTTTCCTTTGATCTAACTCTATCGTATTTTGGAAGAGACAAACCTTAAAAATAATATTTTAAAAAAATTCGGCGTCCGGCTGAGCTATGATTTGAACTCGATTACCTCTCACACTCAAAGCGAGAAACATACCTCTAAACTAGCTTGGCACCCCAGCGGTTTATTTTTGCTTTGATCTAGCTAGATCATGTTTTGGAAAAAGACTAACCTCAAAAATAAAATTTTAAATGTCAGCGTGCGGGCTCGTCCGGGATTTGAACCCGGGACCTCTCGCACCCTAAGCGAGAATCATACCCCTAGACCAACGAGCCGCGGTGGAAGGTTTGCTTTCCTTTGATCTAGCAATGATACTTTAGGAAAGAAATAAAATATTACAATATTGGCGGTTAGCTCGTCCGTGATTAGAGATCGGGGACCTCTCGCACTCAAAGCGAGTATCTTACCCCTAGACCAACGAGCCCCAGTAGCTTCGTTCTTTACACCAGGATTCAGTATGAAAAACAGTTTCATTCCTCAATATGATACAGCGATGCTCGGCCGGAATTTGAACCCGCGAGCTCTCACACCCAAAGCGAAGATCACATCGTACCCCTTACACCAACGAGCTACAGGAGTTTCGTACTTTATGCCACGATTCATTATTAAAAAGGTTTCATCAAAAGTTTCACCTTTAGAATTATTAAAAGGTTTTATCCTTTCAAGTGGCATAAGTGTGCTCGTCGGGATTTGAAACCGGGTCCACTCGCACTCTACCAGAGAATCCTAACATCCTAGATCAAGGAGCCGCGCTGCTGTTCAGTTTTCCTTTCAACTAGCAATAATATTTTTGAAAAGACTGCGCCGGACCTTAAACATAATTTTAAGATGTCTTCGTATGGGCTCATACCCAAAGCGCGAATCATACCCCTGGACCAACGAGCTGTGTTTGTGTGTCACGTGTCCTTTAAACCAGCAAAGATATTTTTGAAAATATTTTAACCATAAAAATTGTTATTTATATATATTCTGTACATATATACAAATTTTACACTTGATACCAAGTGACAGTAAAAGACCTAGAAGACCACGCGGGATATCGGTGGGTGAAATTCGAAAGTATCCGCTCTGACCTGGAGGAAACAGGCTCAAGGCGAAACGTTGTGGAAGAAACTTGGGGAGACCGTCATCCAGTAGTGAATTGGTAATGGTTAATGATGATGATGACATATATTCAATTTTTTTCATTAATATTAAACGACAAAAATGTTTTTGATGTATACCCTAATGTTGAAATACGCCTTTGAATGTTCGTGTACAGCGCTACAAAAGACTTATCAGCGGAACTATTGTACGTATAATAAACTTCTCTTAAAGTAAAAACCAATAGCAAATAAAAAAAACTCAGCCACGTTGGAAATTTTGCTTCAATCGCAAATTTGAATCATGAATATGTAATCGAAGGTTTCGAGAAAAGAAAATAGATATGTAAAAATTTATAAGAGTTATATTATAAATGATTTCTTGAGAAAAAGATGCAAATTTCATATTTGCTTTAACGTTTTTAATTCTTTCATTTGTGAAAATGCTATGAGAATTAAATTGTGCTTTGATCTCTCTCTCTCTCTCTCTCTCTCTATCTCTCTCTGGCGCCTTACCCCATAGGCGCCTACTGGAAATTTTTCAAGGGGGGTCAAGTGTAATTAATTAATGTTTGGCTAACATGTAGAAAACAGTAATTCGTGAAAATGAAAGATTAATACTATTACTACTGCTTACTTACTACACTAGAACACTACTACTACTAATATTATTGTTATTATTAATTGATGCTGCTCTTGAAGAAAGTATATGTTTGTAATAGTCATATAGTATCATGTACATTGGTAAATGTTTTCAAAATAATGAACAGTGTCGAGCAGGACCACGCCAAGCCTTTTAAGTTCAACCCACACCACCCTGAGCGGAACTTGTTTGGGTTGTTAGGTTCAACACACACCACCCTGAGCGGAACTACCTTACGGTTTGTTAGGTTTTCTGCTTTCACGTTGTCATTTTCCAATTCCAAATTTCCAATAAAATTGGGTTATTAAATTAAACGCCCCAAACTCCATCTTTCATTGTGGTCCAGTTCCGTGAGTGTAAAAAAAAAAAAAAAAAAAGGAAAAATAATTCTACAGGGGGTGTCAAGTGACCCCCTGTCGGTGCCCATGCCTGCACATGTCCCACAGATTAAAGGCTCTGTAGACAGTGTTGCCCTTGGGTTCCGTAAGTCATGGCTGAAGGCTGTGTGCCCCCTGGGTTTCACAAGTCATAGGATCTTAGTAAGCATCATGTTGGGGTGTTTTTTGTGTTTTGTTTTCTTTTCTGTTTTTTGCGCTCCTGCCAAATGGAACATCAACGTACTTAGGAATTCTGATGCTACCAAGCAGGCGCGAACTGGCCACCGGTACACCGGGAGGATCCCGGTGTGCAGTTCTATTCTGAGCCAGTAGATCTTATGCAACTTCAAAAAATTTATATTTGTGCATTTTTTTTTTCCAATGCTTGATAAAAAAAAAAAAATTATGCTGAAAAGGCAAAATTTGTTTACCGCTTTGAAGGATTCGAAAAATAAAGAAACTTACAAACCAAATGTTCTCTACAGCCAAATATTATTATTTTTTCATGCCTCCCCCACTTTCTAATTTAAGCTCCTGATTCCTGATATCTCAACTGATTTCCTGTATCTCAAGTAACTTTTATTAATTCACTAATTGTAATTGAATAATGCATTTGATCAAATATACTACCAGTATAACAGCATGTAATCAATAAAAGGATTAAATTTTCCTTTTATAATCTTACGAATGTGTTTTTTTTAAATCTGGGATTTAAACAATAAAAATTCGTTTATATGTTAATGCTTCATCTGTAAGGTGAATGCTTTGGGTTGCTTTATGTATAATACGAAGTAGATATACGTGCAGTGGAACACCGTTTATACCTTTTTCAAGGTGCCAAGTAAATTTAAGGTGTAATTGAAAAAAGCGTATAAACGAAACAGGAAAAATTTAACATTAAGAGCAATTGAGAATTGTTGGATAGGCAACATTTTACATATAAATGAGAAAAAAACATAAGTGAGGAACGTAAAAACGGGGTTTCGCTGCATTTGCTTTTCATTATTTTTTTTCAGCGGGATTTGCGTTTGACTTGCAACTTTTTGAGCCTTGCGCTTACGCGAACACTTGAATTGCTGTTTGAAAAAGTATTTCAGCTACAGCAACAATGCTTTTTCCTTTAAAAAAAAGTTAAATAAACGTCAATTTTCGGATTCCGTAATTTCTTTCACTTTATAAATTTGCGCTAAAATTCTTGCAACTCTCAAAATTTTCAATTCCTTAAAATTTTTCGTGACTATCTTGTTTATGACGAAAATCTTGTAACTTTTTTTTTTTTTTTTGAACATTTGTTGCAATTTTAACTCGACTATCCCAATAAAATCAGTAAGAGTATAATGAAACCTTTGACAGTCCGTTTCATAGAACATGTCCTGTCTATGGACTCACCAACAGTGACGTTGCCAGAAGTTCTCTGATGGGGGAGGGGGTCCAAGGATTTGGTTCATTAGTGAAAGCCTCATATATATTAGCATATATTGCTTTAAATTCGTACTCAATCCACCCTGCTACGCCTCTGCGTAGTAATAGACGTAATGCTTCTTTTCGTAGTAAATTTACTGCGTTATCTTATGCTGCAGTCCATAAAAATGGGTAAAATGTTATTTCATTGTTGTCTTAATAAGAACCTTGCGGTAATTCCTAGATTTGTGTTGAAAAGACATTTAAACTGGAAATGGCAATACTGACATATTGTTACTTTAACGGTTGGGTCACTTCGTAATTTTTCCCAAACAGTGGGCAGCAAAAAAAAAAAAAAAATCGCTTCCAGGGCCGTTTATACATCACCAATTCGCTTCTGCTACTATGCAACACTTTCTGTACGCAGACATACTCAACTGTATGAGCCTAGATCTTTAAAGTACTCTCTATCACGTGTCACAAGGTCGCATCTACCATTGTGTCCTTACCTATGACCATGCCCATAATTATTTGTTTTAGGACCATAAATTAATTATAAGCTATTATTATATAATATATTTTTTAATTAATTATAAATCATTAATTTATGCCCATAAGCTATTTATCTGTTTCCTGAACTTCCCACTACAGCACAATGTCAGAGGACAGCTTACCACGTCCTAAGGGAACGCTAGACGGTTCTTACTCAACTATTCCATCAATTTAAACTGTCGTTAATTGTCTATCACACACCGCGGAAGAAAGAAGGCTTATGGAGAGGTGACTTTTTTATTTTTATCTCCTTCTGAGTCCCCTTCCTCCACCACTCCTGAAGGGTGTGGAAATGAGAAGGTTCCGAACTCCGAGCATTTCTCGAAGAGGAAAAATATATTATGATGACTTCAGCCCTTTGGGATGGAAATTGTTTGCAGTCAGTCATACTCAGCAAATATGGAAACCGGCTGTTTTATTTTGGGTGCCTTGCGTCAAACCTAAATATGAAAACTTACTGTTCAGCGTCCACTGTAGAAAATAAAACTTTTGTACACCTACAAACTGTTGTTGACCGAACAACAGCTGTATGGGGAAAAAAAGCAATCACCTGTTTTGAACAATAAAATACTCAAAGACGGACCTGCTTCTTAATGATTAAAATTTTTAATTAAGATATCCACACAGATATACCTTATCAGAACATTGTAATATGTATCATCATCATCATCATTGTCAACCATTATCAATCCACTGCTGGACGAAGGTCTCCCCAACTTTCCTCCACAACGGTCTGTCTTGTGCCAGTCTCCTCCATGTCACCCCTGCATACTTTCGAATTTCATCCACCCATCTCCCATGTGGTCTTCTTCTGGGTCTTTTCCTGTCCCTTGGAATCCAATCTAAAATTTCGGCTGTCCATCGATGATCTGTCCTTCTGGCAGTATGTCCAGCCCATTGCCATTTCAGGGATTTAACTCTGATCATGATGTCTTCCACTCTTGTCATTTTTCGGATCCACGAGTTCCTCTTCTTATCTCTCCTGGTTACACCAAGTATGCACCTCTCCATGCTGCTTTGAGTTGTCTGCAGCCTTTGTATGTCTCTTTTAGTTAAGGTCCACGTCTCATCACCATACGTAAGCACTGGAAGGATGCATTGATCAAACAGTTTTCTTTTAAGACATAATGGCATATTGCTCTTGAAAATTATGCTGTTTCTTCCAAAAGCTCTCCAGGCAAGTTTTGTACGCCGATTAATTTCTTCATCAATGTGACCCTCACTTGATATCTGCTGTCCAAGATAAACGTACGTGTCTGTTATCTCCAGCTTTTCTCCATCAATCGGTAAATCTTCATTTCTTGTAAAAGCATTGAACATCACTTTTGTCTTCTGAAAGTTCATTTTTAATCCCACTTCTTTACTCTTGTCAGCAAGTTCCTGGATCATACTCTGCAGCTCTGATGGGGTAGTTGCAAAAATGACTACGTCATCAGCAAAACGAAGGTGGGTTAGATAATCTCCATTAATCTTTATCCCCTTGTTTTCCCAGCTCAGCGACTGAAAAACACCCTCCAAAGTGGCATTAAAGAGCTTCGGAGATATGGTGTCACCTTGTCTCACTCCATTTCCAATTTTTACGTGTGTTGTATTTTCAAACAGCCTAATCTTTGCACTTGCATTTTCATAGATGTTATTAATAATATTAATGTATGCATCTTCAATACCGCAGGTTTTCAGAGCCATTGTAACTGCTGATGGTTTCACCGAATCAAAGGCTTTTTCATAATCGATAAAAGCCATGCACAATGGAAGTTCATATTCCCTCGCTCTTTCAATTAGTTCTCTCAGCACGTGGATATGATCTATTGTGCTGTAGCCACTCCTGAATCCAGCTTGTTCTCTCGGTTGAGCCATGTCCAGTGTTACCTTCAAGCGGTGTGAAAGAACTTTAGTGAAGATTTTATAAACTACTGATAGGAGGCTGATAGGTCTGTAGTTTCCAAGATCCTCAATGTCACCTTTTTTATGTAGTCATCATCATCATCATTGTCAACCATTATCAATCCACTGCTGGACGAAGGTCTCCCCAAGTTTCCTCCACAACGGTCTGTCTTGTGCCAGTCTCCTCCATGTCACCCCTGCATACTTTCGAATTTCATCCACCCATCTCCCATGTGGTCTTCTTCTGGGTCTTTTCCTGTCCCTTGGAATCCAATCTAAAATTTCGGCTGTCCATCGATGATCTGTATTTCTGGCAGTATGTCCAGCCCATTGCCATTTCAGGGATTTAACTCTGATCATGATGTCTTCCACTCTTGTCATTTTTCGGATCCACGAGTTCCTCTTCTTATCTCTCCTGGTTACACCAAGTATGCACCTCTCCATGCTGCTTTGAGTTGTCTGCAGCCTTTGTATGTCTCTTTTAGTTAAGGTCCACGTCTCTGCACCATACGTAAGCACTGGAAGTATGCATTGATCAAATACTTTTCTTTTAAGACATAATGGCATATTGCTCTTGAAAATTATGCTGTTTCTTCCAAAAGCTCTCCAGGCAAGTTTTGTACGCCGATTAATTTCTTCATCAATGCGACCCTCACTTGATATCTGCTGTCCAAGATAAACGTACGTGTTTGTTATCTCCAGCTTTTCTCCATCAATCGATAAATCTTCATTTCTTGTAAAAGCATTGAACATCACTTTTGTCTTCTGAAAGTTCATTTTTAATCCCACTTCTTTACTCTTGTCAGCAAGTTCCTGGATCATACTCTGCAGCTCTGATGGGGTAGTTGCAAAAATGACTACGTCATCAGCAAAACGAAGGTGGGTTAGATAATCTCTATTAATCTTTATCCCCTTGTTTTCCCAGCTCAGCGACTGAAAAACACCCTCCAATGTGGCATTAAAGAGATTCGGAGATATGGTGTCACCTTGTCTCACTCCATTTCCAATTTTTACGTGTGTTGTATTTTCAAACAGCCTAATCTTTGCACTTGCATTTTCATAGATGTTATTAATAATATTAATGTATGCATCTTCAATACCGCAGGTTTTCAGAGCCATTGTAACTGCTGATGGTTTCACCGAATCAAAGGCTTTTTCATAATCGATAAAAGCCATGCACAATGGAAGTTCATATTCCCTCGCTCTTTCAATTAGTTCTCTCAGCACGTGGATATGATCTATTGTGCTGTAGCCACTCCTGAATCCAGCTTGTTCTCTTGGTTGAGCCATGTCCAGTGTTACCTTCAAGCGGTGTGAAAGAACTTTAGTGAAGATTTTATAAACTACTGATAGGAGGCTGATAGGTCTGTAGTTTCCAAGATCCTCAATGTCACCTTTCTTATGTAGCAGGATCATTGTAGCGGTGTTCCAATCCTCAGGAATCTTCCCTTCATTAAGGCATCGAGTGAAAATTTGGGCGAGTACTGTTTCGATTTCTCCACTTGCTTCTTGTATGATGTCTACAGTAATTCCATCTTCTCCTGGAGCTTTTCCCCGCTTCATGTTCTTGATTGCATGTGCAACTTCTGCTGGAAGGACTGGAGGAACTCTGGTACTGGTACCTTTCATGATGTCTGGAGTACATGTATCATCCCTTTCATATAATTTGGAGTAGAAATCTTTCACTCTTGTCAAAATTTCGCCTCTATTTCTTGTTACAGAACCATCTTCTTTTTTCAGAGCCATTATCTGTTTTCTTCCCTTACTGAGATGTCCCTTTGCTATCTTTAGGCTTTGGTTGTTTTCAATTGCTTTCCTCACTAGTTCACAGTTGAATTTTCTTACGTCTTCAGTGATACTTTTCCTTACGGTCTTGCATAGCTCTATATATTCCACTTTGGAAGTCACATCTTCTTTAGTTGTCTTCATCTCTCTTCTTTTTTGCATCAACATTTTGGTTTTTCCTGATAATTTATTTACATGCAACTTGTTCTTTGACCCAGCTAATTTTATTGCTGTTTCCATAAGAGCTTTGGTTACTTTTCTGTTAACTTCAGAGATGTCCACTTCTTCCGATGTTAGGCCTTCTAAAGCAGAGAACCTGTTCTTCAGTTCCAACTTGAAGGTATTATGGTGTTTTTTAAGGTTGGTTATGTCAATAGATTTTGTTTGTCTTATGAGCTTGCCACGTTCAAGTTTAGTGTTGAGGTGCATCTTACATCTCACCAATCTATGGTCACTACCTGTGTTGAACTTGTTTAGCACACTGCAGTCTTCTATGACGAATTTTTTGTTACACATAATAAAATCAATTTCACTTGTCGTCCCATTTGGATGTCTCCATGTCCATTTCCTGTGTGGCTTTTTCTTGAAGAAGGAGTTCAAGATGAAAAACCCTTCTGCCTCTGCAAACTCAACGAGAGTATTTCCACGCTGGTTTCTGTTGCCGTGACCGAATTTACCTACTGAAGTTTCATTCTGTTGCCGTTGCCCTATTTTTGCATTGAAATCTCCCATAATTATCTTCAAGTGCTGCTTACCTTTATTATTTAGATGACGAATTTTATGTAGTATATATATATATATATATATATATATATACACTATATTGACAAAAGTCACCGGACACCTAGAAAAGAAACACAACATAGCATTTATTGATATACGTTAGTACGGTGTCGGTCCACCTTTGGCTTTAATGCATGAACTGACCCTTCGAGACATGTTTTCGGTAAGGGTTTAGTGCACAGCGATAAGTATGCGCTTCCATTCAGTACATAATGCTGCCGCCAACTCTTTCTTAGTAGTAGGCCTTGGTTCCAAACTTCTTATGCGGAGCTCTATTTCATCTCATAGGTGCACTATGGGATTAAGATCAGGGCTCTGTGCTGTCCAGTCCACCCACACGATACAGACTTATCGTCAAACCACGCAGTAAAAGTCCTTGCTTTTTGGCTCGGTGCATTATCCTGCTGTTTTCAACAAGGCTCGGTTCCATAGTATTGCTACAGAGTTAGCTGTGCATAATTGTCCAGAATATCAAGGTAGACGTGCTGGTTAACAAGTTTCTCCACGATAACCAATGGGCCGGGACCATACCACGAAAAACACAACCACACGAGTACACTGCCAGCTACAAACTTGACACTGTGGTAAATAAATTATCAAGAAATATTGGACTCATTAGTAAACTATTAACAACTCTCTCAGTTAAAACGCTAATTCTCCTGTATAACTCATTATTTCAGACTCACATTAACTATTGTTTTTTATCCTGGGGTCCAACAACTAAAACAAACTTAAATAAATTACAGGTATTACAAAATAAATACATTAGATTAATAAACCTACTTTCAAAATGAAGTACTGCTATGACAACACACATATATTTCAAGCCTCCAGTTCATCCTAATGATTTCCGAATCTTAACCATAGATTAACTTTTCCATTACAACCTAGGTAAAATTATGTTTCAAAGACTCAAGATTAATCTACATGTAAACTTAATTGAAATTAACTGCAACAGACATAACTACCAAACAAGAAATAGATTACCGCTTCGCCCAATACAGCCTAAAACCCAGCTATTAAAACAAAGCTTGAATTACTCTGGACCGGATTATTGGAATTCATTACCTGTACACTTAACAAATATCAATGGCCAAAATCTCTTTAAAAAAACTCTTAAGAAACACTTACTGAGTTGGAAAATAAAAGATACTTTCCTTGATTAAATCCAAACACCATTACTAATTAATTACTAAATTAATTAGTATTGGTGTTTGGATTAATTACTAATTAATACTAATTAATTACAATTTGAGGGAACGAAGGGCTTGTCAGGACTCCTAAGAGTCCTTTTCCCTTGTTCCCTTTGCTGTTCCATTATTAGAATTTGTACACATAATTTATTGCAACTCAATATTGTCATGTAACAGCAAAAATAAATAAAATTATTATTATAAATAGCGTTTCTCCGGATGCCGCCATACCCACACATGGCCATCAGACTGATGGAGCGTCTATCTGGGTTCATCAGTCCATAGGGCCCGTTTCCATTGGTCTACGGTCAACGATAAGTGTTCTTTACCCCATGATAGACGACGAGTAGCATTCCAGGTGGAGATGAAAGGCTAATGAACAGTTTCACGACCACAGTAACCCATGGAATGAAGTTCTCTGTGAATGGTACGTGTGCATAGCGAGGTTCCAGCATTGTTACTCACCTGTACACTGAGGTCTTTTGCAGTACTCCGTCGATTAGCTGTAACGACTCTTCTGGGGCTTCGCCGTCCTTTATCACTGATTTTCTTTGATCTGCCGGTACGTTTTGATGCTTCAGACAGGCCATGTGTCAGTACATCCAAAACAGTAGACTTGGGTATGTTTAAACGCCTCTCGGTTTCTCTTATGAACAACCCACTAATATAACACCCAACAACTTTCTCAAAGTCGGGTCTCTCTCGCCGCGACAATTTCACTCAACCTCACAGAACAATATGATCGTAGTCAGCTGCAGGTTTGTTTTTATACCGTTTGCAGCTGTACCGCTCATCTTAAAAACGCAGCGGATCCGTTCATTTGCTTCAGAAGGGGTGTCTGGTGAATTTTGTCAATATAGTGTATGTATATATATATATGTAGGTCCGTCTTTGGATATTTTGTTGCTTAAAAGAGGTGATTACTTTTTTTTTAATGAGGCCAGCAGGGCCTCGCCATTCAGGGCCTGAATGGCGAGGCCCACATCAAAATAAAATCTTGCACGAATTTATAGCGCTGGAGATGTTACGTGGTACACACCCTATATATCATCATTGTTAACAGTTATAAATCCACTTCTGGATAAAGTCCTCCCCCAAGCTTATTTTGCAACCGTCTATCTAGAGAATCTCTTCCATGTCTCTCCAAAATGCTTTCGAATTTCATCCCTCATTGCCCATGTGGCATTCTTCTGTGTGTCTTTTCCTGTCCCTTGGTATCCAGTCTAAAATTGCGGTTGTCCGTTCTTCTGGCTATATGTCCAGCCCATTGCTCGTTCGTGACAGACGTAGTGTTGGTGGATCCTATATTTTATGCATTTTAGTGTGGAATACCTCGTCCCTCACTCACCTGTTACGTGGCCCGGCTGTCTAAAGGTACTGTGTACGTTTTGAACTACTTTTCTAGCGTTCTCATCCTCATATTAGTTCATATTCATCCGTTTTCTTATCGTGTGCTCGTTTGTTTACGTTTGGAAGCTGCCAAAATGGCGGCTTCCGGTATTTCCTATCATCTATGGGCGTGGCGGATGCACGTCACGTCACACTTCCCACGTCCATGGAAGTTAACATACTCTCGTCCTCAGATGTGTCTGCTCAGATGCCTTCCCAGCTTTCTAGTACTCCTGCACCGGTGCCTTCACTGGTCTTGGCTGCGCTTTCTTCTTCAGCTCCTTCATCTGCCTTGGTGCCCTCCCTGAGTACTACTGATTCTACTGCCTTGCCTTCGGCCTGTGCTTCTCTTCCCTCACAGCCTTCTGTGCCTGCCTTATCCGAACAGACTTCTCTTCAGAGGATGTCATTTGCCTCTAAAGTGCAACGAGGCGCTACTTCTACGAACGATTCCTCTCCAATAGATGGTCTTTTGCAAGCAACACCTATTATTCAGGTATCCAACCACAAGGTGAAGGTAACGATAGATGACAATTCGCAGATTGGCCCTGAGTTCCATAATCGTGCAAAATAAAATCTTGCACGAATTTATAGTGCTGGAGATGTTACGTGGTACACATCCTATATATGTATATATCATCATTGTTAACAGTTATAAATCTACTGCTGGATAAAGGCGTCCACCAAGTTTATTTTGCAACTGTCTATCTAGAGAATCCCTTCCATGTCACTCCGACATGCTTTCCAATTTCAACCCCCATCTCCCATATGGTCTTCTTCTGGGTCTTTTCCGGTCCCTTGATATCCAGTCTAAAATTTCGGTTGTCCACCCTTCTGGTTACATGTCTAGTCACTGCCATTTCAGGAATTTTACTCTGATCATGATGTCTTCCACTCTTGTCATTTTCTTGATCCACGAATTTCTTCTCTCATATTTCCTGGTAACACCAAGCATGCATCTCTCCCTGCTTTTTTAAGTTATCTGCAGACTTTGTATGTCTGTCTTTTTTAGTTAAAGACCAAGTTTCTACTCCGTACATAAGAACTGGAAGGATGTATTGATTAAACACTCTTAAGACATAATGCATATCGCTCTTGAAAATTGTACTGTTTCTCCCAAAAGCTCTCCAACCAAATCTTATATGCCAATTGATTTGTTTATCAATGTGACTCTCACTTAATATTTGTTGCCCAAGGAAAATGTTGGGTATCGGTTACTTACAGAATTTCCCCATCAATCAACAAATCTTCATTTCTTTTAAAAGCATTATACATAAATTTTGTTTTCTGAAAGTTCATTTTTATCCCACTTCTTCAGTTTTGTCAGAAAATTCCTGGATCATACTCTACAGCTGTGAAAGGGTAGTTCCAAAAGTGACTATATAACACTGGTCCACAAAAAAAAAAAAAAAAATTATGTCCCAAAGATGTTATTGGCCAATTTTTATAGTATTTGCCGCGCTGAATTCAATAATGCAAACCATTTTTCTCTATCACGTAAGGTTTTTGTGCGACAGTTACGTAAATATTTTACATTAAAAACATGGTTAATATAAATCAAATACGTGGAGATAATGTAAATGGACGATGTCTTCGCTCTGTCCACGTTATTTTATAAACAACGCATAGTGACTGAAAAATTGTGTTCCGACACCGCTGGGTTCGAACCCCAGATCTCTCGATAACCAGTCGAGTGCGTTCGCATTTACGCCATTTGAATTTATCAGCTAGAATTAAATATCTGTTGCGTTAAATGCCACCCGATGACGACATCTCGGTTGCTGAGACCATCAATACGGATTCGTGTAGTCAGATGCTGACTGATAAACCACGCATGGCGCTGAGAATTGTTGACGTCGTTGCGTAAATGCGAACGCACTCGACTGGTTATCGTGAGATCTGGGGTTCGAACCCAGCGGTGTCGGAACACAATTTTTCAGTCGCTATGCGTTGTTTATAAAATAACGTGGACAGAGCTATGACATCGTCCATTTATATTAATAACATGTACACTAAGGAAATTAATTAATGTTCAACGTACCGAAAAGGTCTTAGTTGAAGATTTCCTGGAATACTTTGCCTCAGGAAGGTTCCTCTTGAGAGTCCAGCAGTAATCTGCTAACATACTGTACTTGAACTCCACTTTCCTTTATATCTTTTTTAGATGCATGAAATGTCCTGATGAAAGCGTTCACCGTGTTCATCACTTACGGCGCCCAGGTTTTCGAGAAAGAAATCTAAGTGAGAGTGAAGGAAGTGGATCTTTAGAGACATATTGCAGCGTAAGTCTTCATATGCTTTCAGCATCTCATGTACTACATCGTTTAGTTGTCAGACTTTTTGTTGCCTAAAAGGTTTTTCACTGAATTCTTGAAAAAACCCATGCGCGTTTTTCTAAGTAATTCAAATGTCCTTCAAAAGTTTCATCTTCCATTAGTTCTCTAATTTGTGGTCCTACGAAAATCCCTTCTTTAATTTTTGCATCGCTAATTTTGGGGAACTTCTCCTTCAAGAACAAAAAACCACTTACATTTCTGTTCATGGCTTTCACAAAAATTTTCGTCAAACCTAATTTGATATGAAGAGGTGGGAGATAGATATTTTTGGGATCAACTGAAGGAGCATTCATTACATTTTTTTCACCAGGTGTAAGAGATTTACGTGAAGAGCCATGTCTTCCTTTTGAAATGACTTTTACGATCCCTGTTGTCCCACTCGCACAAAAAACAGCAAAATTATTTATAATTTTTTTTTTAGCGGCATAGTGATCACCTTGAGGTCTCCACATATGTTCCAAATTAATTTTTCATACTTCATCTTGTTTAGAATAATCTTCATATTTTCATAGGTTTCTTTCATATTATTAGCATGTGCTAGTGGAACTGATGGGAATTTGTTTCCATTGTGCAAAAGGACAGCTTTTAGGCTAACTTTTGACGAATCTATAAACAAACGCCATTCCTGTGCGTTATGAGCATGTCCTATAGTGTCCATCACTGATGAAATATTACAGTACACTATAGCTCCTTCTTGCGAGAAAAACTCCTTGAAATCTTCTTGACGATTTCGAAAGTAGCATACCCTAGTTCTGCCGTTTTTTAGATAAATTTAAATCACGCACTAAATCATTTAGGTCTCCTTGTGCCAATAAGTGAGGCTCATTAGAAATGTCGAAATATGCATCATGTGGATCAGCGTGATCTTCATTCTGATCCTCTTCAGAGCTTGAATTTTCATTTATATCGGTTGATACCGGGTGGGGTGGTATTGGTATATCATCACTGCGGGGAATAGGTCGCATCGCCGAAGGTGAGATGTTTTAAACTGTGTTTCGACTTACTTGTGACTCCCTTTGTATTTGTTATACAAAAATAACAGTACGAATAATGATCTTTCGGCTCGCTCCACACCATGGGAACTGCAAATGGCATATGGCGAGAACCGTTTGCCCACACCGTTAAAAGCCTTGAACATGTAACACAACAAGTTTGTGGGTCCCAATTCTTGTCATGATCTCCCATATACTTCGCAGCCAAAGTAAAGCTGATAACACTTTCGTGTTAACAGGTAAAGTTCTGCCTTTGAGGTTTGAATGTCAATTCACCGCACACATAACAAAACGTATCCGGATGGTTGAGGCACTTGCGTGGCATATTTCAGTTTTCACACACAAACAAAAGCTACTAACAGAGAGCAATAGCACAGCGTTCATTTCGGCTGTCTACAGAGAACTGAGATATAAGACATA
This sequence comes from Macrothele yani, assembly GCA_039090855.1. Classification (NCBI taxonomy): domain Eukaryota; kingdom Metazoa; phylum Arthropoda; class Arachnida; order Araneae; family Macrothelidae; genus Macrothele; species Macrothele yani. The sequence continues at coordinate 127,094,601 of CM077008.1, forward strand.
GTCGAGTGAGCAGCCGGGAAGGGTGCAGGTGGCGCCATGCTTATGACTTATTCGTACGAGCGAACAGGACTCCCTACTCCCCTTCTTTGATAAAACACGAATGCAGCAGAGTCTGTAATGATGAGTCTTTGTCCTGCCCCGTCCAGATGCGGACTTTTTCAGGGATAGGTGGAACTCACTAGACGCTTTTCCCAGTGGTCAATGCTGCGGGTAATATTCCCATTCTCAGGACCACAGACTCGGACACCAGGACAGTTGGCGCGAATCAGGGGAGGTCGTACACGATGGACCGTGTATCTATTGAGAGACCTCTGGGAGATTGGTTCACCACGCGACTCATTTCTTTTCTTGGGCCGGAGCCTTTAATCTATTAAAACAGTAAAACAAACGCAGACAAAATCACATTAAAAACACAGACACATTTTTCAACAAGTCATGGGCGAGGTCGCACATTCAGCGTCTTACAATTCCTTTTAGGTTTGGGAACGCAGTCCCTGAAGTGGCAGCTGATGAGCTATTGACCATAGTCAATGCGTTCTTTTATTCTTTGAATTTCACGACTGAGGCTAGGGCACTCGGCGTCCAGGCTCGAATGGGTGGTTGTGAGTTTCAGGTGGAACCGCTCGTTGGCACTAAGGCAATCCACACAACTTGGATCATTTTGACAGCCCCAGTGCTTGTGAGCCGCCTGGCCGCAACGGGCACAAGTCTAAGAGGATTCCGGGCACTTTGTTTGGTGGTGCCCATACCCGTTGTATTTGAAGCAACGGGTTTCTCTTATGAATTCCAGGCGCGAGTGAACGGACCATTGGAATTTCATTCGGCCTTTTTTAAGCAAGGCCTTAAAGTCCCCTTGGGCCATTTCAATCACCCAGTGGGTCTTTTTCCCCTTCCCCCCGATGAGGAAGAGTACCTTGCAACTCTCAACATCCTTCAACCCGTTCTGCTGAGGAAGGACTCCTGCACGAGTTCTTGGTCGTCCTCGTGCGTACCGTAAACGATCAGCTTTGGTAATTTTCGTTTAGGTTTTATCATTTCAAACAAATCTAGGACTTGTTGAAACACCTGGAAAGCTTCACTGAACAATTCCACGTCTTTGGTCTTAGTGCACTCCATGAGAATACCTCGATTCCGGGCCCTCTTCACATTTTTGACACCAATCCCAATCAAACCTGGGTTGAAACTTCCTAGTACAGTGCCGGACAATTGCTAAGGACGGATGACAATAGCAACGATAGCAACCATAAAATGGAAGGCAGGAAAATGTGGAAATTAGCATAAGTGTGGGATACAGTAAGACGTGTTGTGCGTATGCAAATTTTGGATTGCCGAACTTGTTCGTGACGTCATAGCGCTGATAAGAGATATAAAGGATTTGACGCGTATTGACCGTTTTTGTTCAAACGCAAAGTTGAAAGGGAAAGAATCAATTGACGAACTTGCAATTTTCAGAATGTCTTCCCGACATCACCTAGATGATTTTACGCGTGGCCGTATTATTGGCAAGATTGAAGAAGGGCGAAAAATAACAGCTGTTGCCAGGGAGTTCGACGTCAGCCACAGTGTTGTTTTAAGGCTTTGGAAATCATTTCAAACAAATGGAGAGAGTAGCAAACGTCACGGGGGAGGTCGTGTTCGCAGTACGACACCTGCAGAAGATCGGTACATAGTGCTACAGTTTATGACTGCTACTGGCAAGCGGATCTCCCGAAAAACTGTCGCCAGACGTTTGCATGAAGGAGGACTATACGCCCGCCGTCCTGTTGTGTGCATCCCATTGTCCAGACGTCACCGTACCGCCCGTTTGCAATGGTGCCATCAACATCGCAATTGGACTGATAACGACTGGTCTGCTGTCCTCTTCTCAGATGAGAGTAGATACAGTCTATCGTCTGATTGTCGACGACAACTGATCTGGCGTGATAGTGGTACTGCATATTGTCCAGCAAACATACAGGAAAGGGACCGATATCCGACATGTAGTGTCATGGTATGGGCTGGCATCATGATCAATGGGCGTACGTCCCTCTATGTGCTTCCGACTGGGACTATGACTGGCCAACGATACATTAATGATGTTCTGCTACCTCATGTTCGCATGTTCCGTGGTGCTGTCGGTGATAGATTCATTTTCGTGGACGACAACGCAACATGTCATCGAACAGTCGCTGTCCAGGAGTGTCTTGAGAGCGAGGATATTCAACGCCTCGTATGGCCAGCACGTTCTACAGATCTGAATCCCATTGAAAATGTGTGGAATGCTTTGGGGAGGAGTCTTGCTGGTCGCCAATGCCCTCCAATAAACAAGGACACCCTCATCCGTGCACTGACAGAGGAATGGGATAAATTACCCCAACAGCTGCTTGATAATGTGCAAAGCATGACACGACGTGTGGAATCTTGCATCGCCCTCCATAGTGGCCATATCCCGTATTGACATCTTACGCCGGAACGCCTGCGGACGGTAATTGCATTTTTCACGTTTACGTATTCTGCACAAAATGGGCTGTTTGTCCCTTGAACACGTTCCAAAGCCTTCTGGATTTCAGAACACAATAAATTGTCTTTCTTGTAATGTCCTGGCATTCTGACATTATTTTATTTCACTTAGCATCCAACCAAACTTACTTTTTTATGCGCTATATAGCCGTTTATGATCCGTCCTTAGCAATTGTCCAGCAGTGTATTTCCGTCTTCACTTCGTCCGCAGTCATCTCTTCATCCTTTGGATAGGTGCGGACACTGTTGCTGGACTGGGGTACTAGACTCCTTGGTTTCAGCGACTCCGTTGCAACTTGAGCGAAGGTTCTCTGTCTTGGAGGAGGCTTGCCTTCCTCAATCTTCTCCTTTCCTTCCAACTTGTCCTTTACGTCTGGATAGTCATCAGCTGTTTTGTGTTTGCTGCTAACATTCGATCAAGAAATGGCCTCATCTGCCCTTCCACCTGATTTGATACTCTGCTGTTTGGTGCGTCCAGGAGGCTGTTCAGCTCCTGGAATAGGCCGAGGTAAACGTCCTCGTCCACGCTCACTTTCATCTCTGTGCCACCGTCCCTCATTGCTGAGTTCTGGTGGCCCGAGCAGGATGGTTTCTGCTCGTCTGGCCTCGCAACAGAGTCTGTAATGTCACCTGCAGCTTTTTTCTTTTATTTTCTCATATGAATAAACGATGCTATGTGCTCCAAATCAATACTGGAATTATTTCTCGCAAAAAAAAACTATTTTAAAGTAAAAAATTGAAAAACCATATTCTTATATCTCCAAAACTATACGTGACAGCAAAATTTGGATAGCAGATCTGGATTCCTCGTATTAAAATACTAAAGAATCAAACAAAATTATGTCTGGGACAAAACATGTGTTTACCAGTGTAATCAGCAAAACGAAGGTGAGTTAAATAATCTCCATTAGTCTTTATCCCCTCGTTTTCTCAGTTCAGTGATCGAAAGACATTTTGAAACATTGCATTGAAGAGTCTGAGAGATACAGTGTCACTTTGTCGTACTCTGGATACGGAGAAGTGGCCACATTACAATTTCAATGCCATAAAATTGTTCTGAATAAACAAATATCGTGTGGCTATATATCCCACTACTTGAGCAACTATTGTTCACAAAGCACTACCTTTAATATTTCGTTTTCAATAAGAAACACATTTCCATGATTTTCGGGCCAAAGACAAAGCGGAGAACTGACCACCGGAAAACTGGCCACAAAAATGTTAAGGGGCTGTGTAAAAATTGCATTTTTGACAGCTTCGTGGCCACGTCCCCAGAGGTTGGTTATCTGAGTCACATAGAGTTTTCGTATTTTCTTAATATCGATATTTAATGTAATTCTTTATAAAAAAACGTTTGTTATCTACAACTCAACAAAAGAATTTCAGGGTTTTTAAATCACAGCTCAGCAAATCCTCTGCGGGCATGTGCTAACGCAAGAAACCTGTGTGTGGGGGAAGGGGGATTAATACCGAAAATATGAAATATAGAAATTTCTGGTCCGATCGGGATATTTTCAACGTTTACAAACTACAGCTCAACAAATTCTTAGCGGGCACGAGCACACGCAGGAAACCTGTCGGGGGGGGTATCCCCCTCACACAGACAAGTGTCCAGCTGTAACAGATACCCACAGAAATTTTGTGGAATTGTAGATTGTAAACGCTGAAAATCTGCTCTCGCCTGGGCTACAAATTCTTTATATTTCATACCTTTGGCATTAAGTCCCCCTCCCCCCATAGATAGGTTTCCTGCGGTAGAAGATGCCCGGTGAAAATTTGTAGAGTTGTAGCTTGTAAACACTAGAAACCTCTGAATCGGACCAAAAATTCTTTATATTTCATATTTTTGGTAATAAGCCCCCACACCAAAAGGTTTCCTGCGTTTGTATATGCCAGCAGAGAATGTATTGAGCTGTAATTTATAAACCCTGAAATTCTTTTGCTGAGTTGTGGATTATAAACATTTTTTATAAAGAATTACTACATTAAATATCGCAATTAAGAAAATACGAAATAACGGAAACTTTATGTTACTCTAGGGACGTGGCTAGGAAGCTGTTAAAAAACGCAATTTTTATACTTCCCTTTAAAAAATTTGTGGCCAGTTCTCCTACACCCGTCTTACTCCCTTCCCAATTTTTATTGATGCTGTATGTATCCCCGAATAGTGGAATCTTTGCACTTGAGTTTTCATAGATGTTATTAATAATGTTAATGTATGCATCTTCAGTACCGCAGGATTTCAAAGCCATCATATACACTGCTGGACAATTGCTAAGGACGGATCATAAACGGCTATATAGCGCATAAAAAAGTAAGTGTGGTTGGATGTCAAGTGAAATAAAATAATGTCAGAATGCCAGGACATTACAAGAAAGACAATTTATTGTGCTCTGAAATCCAGAAGGCTTTGGAACGTGTTCAAGGGACAAACAGGCCATTTTGTGCAGAATACGTAAACGTGAAAAGAATGCAATTACCGTCCGCAGGCATTCCGGCGTAAGATGTCTGTTGGGGCGAGAAATTACGCCCCTATATAAATTGTGTGATGGACTTTAAATCCCATCGATCATTCCGGATATTAACATTTCAGAATAAATATTTCCATGTATATTATTTAGAAACGAGTGTAACACGTGGTAATGCACGTGAAACGAGTGTAACACGTGGTAATGCACCAGACTAGATGACATTTCGATGAGCCTGTTTGACAGGTCTATTGTATTCACGGAAGGCACAGCTGCTGTTCCTGGCCAGATGGATATGTAAGCTGCTGGGCACCGTGAGGTGGAGGTCAACGAAGGGATTAGGTGGAGGTCACCGGCAGAAGACACGTGTCAGGAGAGAAAGGTAGCATGGGGGCACCGAGAAGAGCGAGGGGGTCGCCTGCTCTTAGACGGCTTCGACTAGGGAGAGAGAGGGAGCCTCAGGCGAGTGAGGCAGGAGCGAATCAGAAGGCTAGTGAAGTTAGGGGGGAAAACTTCAGGATAGGAGTAGCAAAAAAGACGGGACAGTCAATGGGGAGCGAGCGTAGAGAACGGTTGACGACAGCGTGTGCTGTGGACGGTTGTATAGTGCTGGGGGTTGGCACTGGGTAAAGAAAAGTTCTTGAGAGAACGTGCCAATTAGAGCACGGGAAAAGCGATCGCAACTGGGAATCAGACACGTGGGTCTGGAACGACGTACGGAGAAAGCGTTTGGAGAGAACACGTGTTCGGGACGGAACACGAAGCATAGCTTCCGGAACAAAGGAAGAGAGACGAACGGAAGGTTACGACGATTGAAACATGTCACGTCGGTGATAGAAACAGAACGGGCAAAGAGTATTGGCAGGAAAGGGTATTCTGGAATAATTAGATACCCGGATCATTTTCACGTGGAACTGCAGTTACAGGAACCCGAGGTCAAGGAACAATAGCTGCCGAAACAATTTACTGTTGATTAAATGTTTTGTTAAGTTTGCAACAAGCCTGAGAGTGAATTCATGCTTGGAATTGTTTTGCCATTATTTTTACTTCTCCTCTCCTGAATAGCAGAATTATAGTAAAGCTGGAAGAGAAAGAACGCCGGGCTGTCTTCAACTACCGTTGAGAGAACGTGCCAATTAGAGCACGGGAAAAGCGATCGCAACTGGGAATCAGACACGTGGGTCTGGAACGACGTACGGAGAAAGCGTTTGGAGAGAACACGTGTTCGGGACGGAACACGAAGCATAGCTTCCGGAACAAAGGAAGAAAGACGAACGGAAGATTACGACGATTGAAACATGTCACGTCGGTGATAGAAAAAGAACGGGCAAAGAGTATTGGCAGGGAAGGGTATTCTGGAATAATTAGATACCCGGATCATTTTCACGTGGAACTGCAGTTACAGGAACCCGAGGTCAAGGAACAATAGCTGCCGAAACAATTTACTGTTGATTAAATGTTTTGTTAAGTTTGCAACAAGCCGGAGAGTGAATTCATGCTTGGAATTGTTTTGCCATTATTTTTACTTCCCCTCTCCTGAATAGCAGATTTATAGTAAAGCTGGGAGAGAAAGAACGCCGGGCTGTCTTCAACTACCGTTGATAGACAGTCTCTAGACAACGAACCTTGCAAATGGTTTTCCTTCCTGCTGCGGGGAAATTTTGATCAGCGCTGGAAGCCAGTGGGTGTTTGGCCAAGGAGCCATCAATTAACATAATGAGCTTCCACCCCTACAGCAGATATATAGGAAATGGCGTAGTCGGTAGGATTATGATATGTTAGGCGAGTTCAGTGGAAGTAATTAGGGCAATTTTATTCAGCGAAATAGAGACTGTGTTCGAGGACTCTGACAAAGAGGACGCCTAAATGTAACAGAAGCACGTGGCGGTACAGTGGTGAAACAACGTGAACTTCTGAGTGCAACAGCAACACGTGGCAGGAAAGTGGTGAAACAAGGTGAACTTCAAAGTGTGACTGTAGCACGTGGCAGGAAAACAGTGAGACAAACAAAGGACTGTGCTACAATAAAGGACTATTGTGCAACGGAACCGGTGGACCAGAGAAGTCTACAAATAACGCTCGTAACCAGAGCAAGGATTGGAAGTACCAGGAAAATCCCGTAACCAGGGACGGACAATTACGTCTCATGTGGCCAGCGAAACCGAGCGACATTCCTGTTTAGGACGCTTCTTCGCGGGTCGCGGTCGAAGCCGCTACAGAGAAGCTGAAGGGGCCCGAGATACTCCGGTAAGTACCACTTTGTTGCCGAAATTTATATTCCTGGGTCGATACCGAGTATATGGTTAGGAAAGGAAAATTTTAGTAGGAAGTTAGGGGCCAAAAGGCCGAAAGAAAAAAAAATTATTTTGTCAGTTTTGTAAAAGAATATGTTGCAGTAGTTTGTAAAATCAGTGTTAGTATTTCAATATTAATGCTTAAAGTGAATAGGAGTTGTAAAGTGTTTTGTTATGTAAGAAAAGGAAATAAGTAATATTACTAGGAATTTATTGAAAAAAAAATGTTAGGTAATAGTACTACAAGGTTGAGTGCAAAGGCTATCGTCGGGAAATTGTAAAGTGTCATTATATTGGTGCATGTGTATTGTGTATTGTATATATATATATTTAGTGCATAACAATGGATGAGCTTTTGGATGGGAAAAAGAGTGAGGAAGCAGAGGACACGTGGTCCGAAGGGAAGGAAGAAGAAAATAGTGATAGGGAAAATTAATTAAATTCTAGTAATGAAGTGTCTATTAACGTAAGAAAAGCGCAAGAGGATACGGTTGGTAGCGAATGGCATTTTAAACTTAAAATGTTAGAAATGGGGGAAAGAAAATTGGCAGCAGAGCGAGAACAAAGGGAACTAGAAAAAATGAAATTGGAGATTCAGCTCTTAGATAAAAGGGAAGAACGGGAGAGTCAGCTCTTAGATAAAAGAGAAAAAAGGGAGTTCCAGCTTAAGAAACTACAGCTAACTCAGGAAAAGGAAGAGGCGTTGGCACAGGGAAGAAATCAAATGAAGTTAGCCGATTACATGAGGATCCTAGAAAAGACCTTACCCAAAAGTCCTAGTAAACCAGAGGAGGTTTTAAACTTTTTGATTCCTTATAAAGAGCGTTCATTTTACATACAGTCCCAGAAAAAATGCAAGGAAGATTAGTCTTAGCACTATTTAACTCAGATTGTGTCAATCATTTATTCCGGAGACTTACGGTCGAGCAATATGTGCTACGAAACCGTCAAAGAGGCCATTTTGGGGGAATGTCATTTAACCCCGGACATTTATCTACGACAATTCGAGGCACTCCGTAGGAATAAGGGAGAGAGTTACCAGCAATTGGCGGGACGCATGGGAAGAACTCTCAAATATTATGTAGCGAACAGTGGGATAAGTACCTTTGATGAACTAATGAATCTTTTAGTTTGTGATAAGTTCAAAGGATTGTTATCACCCAGTTTAAAAACTTATCTACTACAGAGAGGATCCTTGGGAAAGCTAGTTTTAGCAAAGGATTTAGGGGTACTGTGTGATCAGTACGAGTGCCATGTGGAAGCGTTAGAGTGGGGTGAAGAAAAAGCGAAGGGAAAATTTCAGGTAGGCTCTAACAGTAAGGGGCAGCATTGTAGCTCGGAAGGAATGGGAACTGCGATGAAAGAATTTAGTGGAGTTCCATTTCAAAAAGGAAATTTCCAACGACAGGTCAGGAATTCCAAAGTAGAGTGGGAAACAGTAGACCACCGGGGAATCTGGGAAATTCATATTTTGATGCCGGAATGAGATGCTTTAGATGTGGACAGATGGGTCACCGAAAATTTGACTGTAAGCAGAAGATACCCCAGGGACAGGACAGTAAACACACTCCGTATGATTGGAGAAGTGAGGCATCTAAGAAAGTGAGCAGGGTAGCGGCGAAAGAAAAGGAAAGCATTGTAGAGAGACAAGGGGAACCCAAGCAAGACCTTGTCCAGGATGCGAGAAAGGTTAGTGCGAAAATGGGGAGAGTATTGGGTCCCACAGGTAGAAACATGGAAGTAATGGAAATACCCGTAGGTGAACAATTAGTGATAGCCACAGAGCAAGGGCACCAGGCAAAAATTTTGGTACACTGTAAAAACATTACTGTAGATTTTACGGTTTTAAACCGTTTTCCAGGGTGCCAACACAAAACCGTAAAATCTACAGTTTTATGCCGTGTTGGAGCAAAGCTATAGCTTTGCTCCAGCACAATCAACACATTCGCTTCAGCCAAGTTTTGTGTTTTCGTGATTATTTGGACTGTGACGCGCTCCAGCCAAATTCTGTGTTGTTTTCTTCATTAAATGCGGTGTTGAAGCAAAGCTATAGCTTTGCTCCAACACGGCATAAAACTGTAGATTTTACGGTTTTGTGTTGGCACCCTGGAAAACGGTTTAAAACCGTAAAATCTACAATTTTTTTACAGTGTAGACAGCGGAGCGGAGTTCAGTTGTGTGAGACAAGGTTTATTAGGGGAAGAACAGATGGAAGAAGTGGGGGAAAGTGACTTTGTCAGAGTTTGATGGACGTACCGCAGTTTTCCCAATTAAGAGGTTACAGGTTAGGATTGTGGAGACGGGATTGGAGAAGGCCGGGGACGCCTCTTTAGGGACGAGAGAGATGATTTGCGCTATTGTGCCGAATCTCACCAACGAGGTCATAGTTACCCCAGATGATTATGCCAAGATGACCACGTTGAGATATTCTAGTCCAGAGTGGGCCACCGATAATGGGAAGGCGTTATGTGAAGAGGATTCAGTCCAGGAGGAGAAACCAACGAGACCCCAGGAGTTAGGGACTCAATGAACTAGCGCCAGTATAGGGGCTAACAGGATTAAAGGGAAAGCTGGTGGAGAGACGCTGGAGACAGGAGCAACGCCGGGAGAAGTAGGCGGCGCTTTAGGAGTGGAAGGGTCAAGCAGCCAATCAGTGCCAGGCACGCTTGATGAGGAGACCAGAGAACAGGAGACGGTGTTTGGAGGTAATCCATGCCGCGAGGATGATGAGAGCAGCCGGGAGGGCGAGGCGTCAGACCACAGCAAATTCAAAGTACAGCAGGAGGAGGACGTAACTCTAGCAGAGACACGCGAGTGGGCGAAGGAAGAAAAAAGAGGGTATGTCTATGTGGAAGGATTACTATATCATAAAGAAAAAGTGTTAGGGCAAAACACGAATCAGTTAGTAGTTCTTGACAGTAGGAGGGGACAGATATTAAAGCTAGCCCATGATTCTGTGTTCGGAGCACACTTGGGACATGGAGAAATGTTGGAAAGAATGAGATACGTCTATTGGCCGTCCATGAAGAGAGACATACTTACATACTGTGATGAATGTGAGGCGTGTCAGTTACGACGCCCCATCACAAGAGGTGACCGGGTACAGATAACTGCGGTTAGGAGGCCTGCGCTACCTTTTCAGACAGAAAATGTCGATCTGATTGGGCCCATAGACCCACCATCCAGTAAGGGGCATCGGTGGAAAGTAGTTTCGACGGACCAGCATACGACGGGTCCGGAAGCCGTATTTTCGGAAGAGTGGGAGGAACCCATGCCGATTGTCAGGAAATCTTTAGATGACGCGGTGTTCGCAGGAAATTTGGGGAAATGTTGCTTAGCCAACGAGAAACTTAATTGTTTGGGACAGGTGGTCGGCTCGGGAAGTCACTAGCCGGACCCGGGAAAATTACAGGCGGTCAGAGACCTGGATCCCACAAGAACCAAGAGGAAGGTACATAAGTTACTAGGGTAATGCAACCACTATAAGGAGGGAGTACCCAGGTTCGCCGAAATAGCGAAGCCACTGTCGGATTTGACAGGGAAAAAGGCAGCAGAAAAAAGTTGAGTGGACGCCAGCGCTCGGAGAAGCTTTCGAGTCGCTGAAGCAGAAGTTATGTACAGCACCTGTACTGTCCACACCCAAATTCGAGTTCTTTTGCAGTCGCGTGTTGCCTAGGTCAGCGGGATGATAAGGGGAGGATCAGGCCCGTGGCTTACGCGAGCAAGAAATTAAATGACACACAGTCAAGGTGGGCAGCTAGCCACAAGGAGGCATATGCTATTGTTTGGGCTCTACAGAAATTTGAATGGTGGGTTTTTGGCCACCAAGTAGAGATCTTGTCAGACCATAACCCCTTGATTTTTTTAACTAGTGCGGCTTCACAAAGCTCAAAATTACAGAGATGGGGTCTAGCCATTGCCCAATTCAACCTCACGATTTCTCACGTCGCCGGCAAACTGATTCCTCATGCCGACGCCTTATCCAGGTTGAATTTTAAAGAAAATAGCACGAGCTGCTAATGACAGCATTACCACAGAAAGGTAGAGACCCAGTGAGGCTACTTAGTGGTACTGACAGTGTATATATGTGTGTATAAAGAAGTGTATTAATGCAAGGAAATCTTGTGTGAAAAAAAAAGAAAAGAACTGAGCGGACACTGACTCATGATGCGAGAGGAAGATCCCGCATAATGCCCCTATATAAATTGTGCGATGGACTTTAAATCCCAACGATCATTCCGGATATTAACATTTCAGAATAAATATTTCCATGTATATTATTTGGAAACACATTTATTTGTGTAACACGTGGTAATGCACGTGAAACGAGTGTAACACGTGGTAATGCACCAGACTAGGTGACATTTCGATGCGCCTGTTTGACAGGTCTATTGTATATTCACGGAAGGCACAGCTGTTGATCCTGGTCAGAGGGATATGTAAGCTGCAGGGCACCGTGAGGTGGAGGTCAACGAAGGGATTAGGTGGAGGTCAACGAAGGGATTAGGTGGAGGTCAACGAAGCGATTAGGTGGAGGTCACCGGCAGAAGACACGTGTCAGGAGAGAAAGGTAGTATGGGGGCACCGAGAAGAGCGAGGGGGGTGGCCTGCTCTTGGACGGCTTCGACTAGGGAGGGAGAGGGAGCCTCAGGCGAGTGAGGCAGGAGCCAATCAGAAGTCTAGTGAAGTTAGGGGGAAACTTCAGGATAGGAGTAGAGAAAAGACGGGACAGTCAACGGGGAGCGAGCGTAGAGAACGGTTGACGACAGCGTGTGCTGTGGACGGTTGTATAGTGCTGGGGGTTAGCACTGGGTAAAGAAAAGTTCTTGAGAGAACGTGCCAATTAGAGCACGGGAAAAGCGATCGCAACTGGGAATCAGACACGTGGGTCTGGAACGACGTACGGAGAAAGCGTTTGGAGAGAACACGTGTTCGGGACGGAACACGAAGCATAGCTTCCGGAACAAAGGAAGAGAGACGAACGGAAGGTTACGACGATTGAAACATGTCACATCGGTGGTAGAAAAAGAACAGACAAAGAGTATTGGCAGGAAAGGGTATTCTGGAATAATTAGATACCCGGATCATTTTCACGTGGAACTGCAGTTACAGGAACTCGAGGTCAAGGAACAATAGCTGCCGAAACAATTTACTGTTGATTAAATGTTTTGTTAAGTTTGCAACAAGCCTGAGAGTGAATTCATGCTTGGAATTGTTTTGCCATTATTTTTACTTCCCCTCTCCTGAATAGCAGATTTATAGTAAAGCTGGGAGAGAAAGAACGACAGGCTGTCTTCAACTACCGTTGATAGACAGTCTCTAGACAACGAACCTTAAAAATGGTTTTCCTTCCTGCTGTGGGGAAATTTTGATCAGCGCTGGAAGCCAGTGGAAGTTTGGCCAAGGAGCCAATAATTAACATAATGAGCTTCCACCCCTACAATGTCAATACGGGATATGGCCACCATGGAGGGCGATGCAAGATTCCACACGTCGTGTCATGTTTTGCACAACATTATCAATCAGTTGTTGGGGTAATTTATCCCATCCCTCTGTCAGTGCACGGATGAGGGTGTCCTTGTTTATTGGAGGGCATTGGCGACCAGCAAGACTCCTCCCCAAAGTATCCCACACATTTTCAATGGGATTCAGATCTGGAGAACGTGCTGGCCATACGAGGCGTTGAATATCCTCGCTCTCAAGACACTCCTGAACAGCGACTGTTAGATGACATGTTGCGTTGTCGTCCATGAAAATGAATCTATCACCGACAGCACCACGGAACATGCGAACATGAGGTAGCAGAACATCATTAATGTATCGTTGGCCAGACATAGTCCCAGTTTGAAGCACATAGAGGGACGTACGCCCATTGATCATGATGCCAACCCATACCATTACACTACATGTCGGATATCGGTCCCTTTCCTGTATGTTTGCTGGACAATATGCAGTACCACTATCACGCCAGATCAGTTGTCGTCGACAATCAGACGATAGACTGTATCTACTCTCATCTGAGAAGAGGACAGCAGACCAGTCGTTATCAGTCCAATTGCGATGTTGATGGCACCATTGCAAACGGGTGGTACGGTGACGTCTGGACAATGGGATGCACACAACAGGACGGCGGGCGTATAGTCCTCCTTCATGCAAACGTCTGGCGACAGTTTTTCGGGAGATCCGCTTGCCAGTAGCGGCCATAAACTGATTTGCTACCTCACTAGCTGTGCTGCGCTGGTGTCTTTTTGTTGATAGCACTATGTACCGATGTTCTGCGGGTGTCGTACTGCGAACACGACCTCCCCCGTGACGTTTGCTACACTCTCCATTTGTTTGAAATGATTTCCAAAGCCTTGAAACAACACTGTGGCTGACGTCAAACTCCCTGGCAACATCTGTTATTTTTCGCTCTTCTTCAATCTTGCCAATAATACGGCCACGCGTAAAATCATCTAGGTGATGTCGGGAAGACATACTGAAAATTGCAAGTTCGTCAATCGATTCTTTCCCTTCCAACTTTGCGTTTGAGTAACAACGGTCAATACGCGTCAAATCCTTTATATCTCTTATCAGCGCTATGACGTCACGAACAAGTTCGGCAATCCAAAATTTGCATACGCACAACACGTCTTACCGTATCCCGCACTTAGGCTAATATCCACATTTTCCTGCCTTCCATTTTATGGTTGCTATCGTTGCTATTGTCATCCGTCCTTATCAATTGTCTGGCAGTGTATAAGATAGATATAAATAGATATATCCTTAGTGAAAATCCTCCAAAAATTGTTTTAATAATTTTTCGGTTGCTAAAACGTGGAAAGAGCGATGTCTTTTTTTAATCACTGACGCCACGTATTTGGAGGATTTTCACTTTGGATTTAATAACTGCTATAATTATTATATAGCCAGTGCCGTTAATGCCCACCAGGTGGAGACGTCTTAGTAGCTGAGCCCATCTTACGGATTAGTGATGTCAGAAAAACATCATAATGCGGCATGAATTGTTGGCCACCGTGGTGTAAGGCTACCGCGATCGGCTAGATATCAAGAGATCTGAGATTCGGATCCTCAGCGATGACCGAATAACAGTTTTTCGGTTGCTATGTGTTGCTAAAACGTGGAAAGAGAGATGGCTTCATTTATTGATATATCCTTCTGTTTAACTTTTGTACCAAGTGAGGGAGCTGTCTTATATTTGATCCTGTATAGGTAATTTGATTGTGTAGTAGTCGAAATTTCGTAGATTCTGATAAATATACGAATTTATAATACTATTTGTAGGGGTGGAAGCTCATTATTTTAATTAATGGCTCTTCGGCCAAACACCCACTAGCTTCCAGCGCTGATCAAAATTTCCCCACAGCAGGAAGGAAAACCATTTATAAGGTTCGTTGTCTAGAGACTGTCTATCAACGGTAGTTGAAGACAGCCAGGCGTTCTTTCTCTCCCAGCTTTACTATAAATCTGCTATTCAGGAGAGGGAAGTAAAAATAATGGCAAAACAATTCCAAGCATGAATTCACTCTCAGGCTTGTTGCAAACTTAACAAAACATTTAATCAACAGTAAATTGTTTCGGCAGCTATTGTTCCTTGACCTCGAGTTCCTGTAACTGCAGTTCCACGTGAAAATGATCCGGGTATCTAATTATTCCAGAATACCCTTTCCTGCCAATACTCTTTGTCCGTTCTTTTTCTACCACCTACGTGAAATGTTTCAATCGTCGTAACCTTCCGTTCGTCTCTTTTCCTTTGTTCCGGAAGCTATGCTTTGTGTTCCGTCCCGAACACGTGTTCTCTCCAAATGCTTTCTCCGAACGTCGTTCTAGACACACGTGTCTGATTCCAACTACGCTGGCTTTCCCCATGCTCTAACTGGCACGTTCTATCACGAACTTTTCTTTACCCAGTGCTAACTCCCAGCACTATACAACCGTCCACAGCACACGCTGTCGTCAACCGTTCTCCACCTTCGCTCCCCGTCGACTGTCTCTCACGCTCGCTTCCCGTCGACTGCCTGTTTCTCCTTCCACTCCTACCCTGAAGTTTTCCCCCTAACTTCACTAGCCTTCTGATTGGCTCCTACCTCACTCGCCTGAGGCTCCCTCTCTCTCCCTAGTCGAAGCCCTCCAAGAGCAGGTGCCCCTTCTCGCTCTTCTCGGTGCCCCCCATACCACCTTTCTCTCCTGACACGTGCCTTCGGCCGGTGACCTTCACTTAATTCCTTCGTTGACCTCCACTTAATCCCTTCATTGACCTCCACCTCACGGTGCCCTGTAGCTTACATTCCCTCTGGCCAGGAACAATAGCTGTGCCTTGTGTGGATACAATAGACCTGTCAAACAGGCGCATCGAAATGTCACCTAGTCTGGTGCATTACCACGTGTTACACTCGTTTCCAAATAATATACATGGAAATATTTATTCTGAAATGTTAATATCCAGAATGATCGATGGGATTTAAAGTCCATCACACAATTTATATAGGGGCGTAATTTCTCGCCCCTACAGGCCCCTGCCTGCTGGACGAAACATGCGGGATCTTCCTCTCGCATGATGAGTCAGTGTCCGTTCAGTTCTTTTCATTATTTTTTTTTCTTTACGCACAAGATTTCATTGCATTAATACACTTCTTTATACACACATATATACACTGTCAGTACCACTAAGTAGCCTCACTGGGTCTCTACCTTTCTGTGGTAATGGTGTCTTTAGCAGTTCGTGCTATTTTCCTTAAAATTCAACCTGGATAAGGCGTCGGCATGAGGAATCAGTTTGCCGGCGACGTGAGAAATCGCGAGGTTGAATTGGGCAATGGCTAGACTCCACCTCTGTAATTTTGAGCTTTGTGAAGCCGCACTAGTTAAAAATATCAAGGGGTTATGGTCCGACAAGATCTCTACTTGGTGGCCAAAAACCCACCCTTCAAATTTCTGTAGAGCCCAAACAATAGCATATGCCTCCTTGTGGCTAGCTGCCCACCTTGCTTGTGTGTCATTTAATTTCTTGCTCGCGTAAGCCACGGGCCTGATCCTCCCCCTATCATTCTGCTGACCTAGGCAACACACGACTGCAAAAGAACGAGCGTCCGTATGTAACCCGAACGGTTTGTTAAATTTGGGTGTGAAGGTGCTGTACACAATTTGAGTACAGGTGCTGTACGCAACTTTTTCTTCAGCGACTCGAAAGCTTCCCCGAGCGCTGGCGTCCACTCAACTTTTTCCGCTGCCTGCTTCCCTGTCAAATCCGACAGTGGCTTCGCTATTTCGGCGAACCTGGGTACGCCCTCCTTATAGTGGTTGCATAACCCTAGTAACTTATGTACCTCCCTCTTGGTTTTGGTGGGATCTAGTTCTCTGATCGCCTGTAATTTTCCCGAGCCGACCACCTGTCCCAAACAATCAATTTCCTCTTTGGCTAAGCAACATATTTCCAAATTTCTTGCGAACCCCGCATCCTCTAAACTTTTCCTGACCATCTTCCTGGGTTCCTCCCACTCTTCTGAAAATACGGCCGCCGGACCCCTCATATGCTGGTCCGTCGAAACTACTTTCCACCGATGCCCCTTACTGGATGGTGGATCTATCGGCCCAATAAGATTGACATTTTCTGTCTGAAAAGATAGCGCGGGCCTCCTAACCGCAGTTATCGGTACCCGGTCACCTCTTGTGATGGGGCGTCGTAACTGACACGCCTCACATGCATCACAGTATGTACGTACGTCTCTCTTAATGGACGGCCAATAAAAGGAGTATCTTATTCTTTCTAATGTCTTCTTATGTCCCAAGTGTGCTCCGAACACAGAATCATGGGCTAGCTTTAATATCTGTCCCCTCCTACTTTCGGGAACTACTAACTGATTGGTGTTTGGCCCTAACACTTTTTCTTTATGATATAGTAATCCTTCCACATAGACATACCCTCCTTTTCCGTCCTTCGCCCACTCGCGTGTCTCTGCTAGGGTTACGTCCTCCTCCTGTTGTACTTTGAATTTGCTGTGGTCTGACGCCTCGCCCTCCCGGCTGCTCTCTTCATCCTCGCGGCATGGATTACCTCTAAACATCGTCTCCTGTCCGCTGGTCTCCTCATCAAGCGCGCCTGGCCCTGATTGGCTGCTTGACCCTTCCACTCCTAAAGCGCCGCCTACTTCTCCCGGCGTTGCTCCTGTCTCCAGCGTCTCTCCACCAGCTTTCCCTTTAATCCTGTTAGCCCCTATACTGGCGCTAGTTCATTGAGTCCCTAACTCCTGGGGTCTCGTTGGTTTCTCCTCCTGGACTGAATCCTCTTCACATAACGCCTTCCCATTATCGGTGGCCCACTCTGGACTAGAATATCTCAACGTGGTCATCTTGGCATAATCATCTGGGGTAACTATGACCTCGTTGGTGAGATTCGGCACAATAGCGCAAATCATCTCACTCGTCTCTAAAGATGCGTCCCCGGCCTTCTCCAATCCCGTCTCCACAATCCTAACCTGTAACCTCTTAATTGGGAAAACTGCGGTACGTCCATCAAACTCTGACAAAGTCACTTTCCCCACTTCTTCCATCTGTTCTTCCCCTAATAAACCTTGTCTCACACAATTGAACTCCGCTCCGCTGTCTACCAAAATTGGTGCCCTTGCTCTGTGGCTACCACTAATTGCTCACCTACGGGTATTTCCATTACTTCCACACTACTGCCCGTGGGACCCAATACTCTCCCCATTTTTGCACTAACCTTTCTCACATCCTGGAAAAGGTCTTGCTTGGGTTCCCCTTGTTTTTCTACAATGCTTTCCTTCTCTTTCGCCGCTACCCGGCTTACTTTCTTAGCTGCCTCACTTCTCCAATTATACGGACTACATGTACTGTCCTGTCCCTGGGGTATCTTCTGCTTACAGTCAAATTTTCGGTGACCCATCTGTCCACATCGAAAGCATCTCATTCCCGCATCAAAATAGGAATTTCCCTGATCCCCTAGTGGTCTACTGTTTCCCACTCTATTTTGGAATTCCTGACCTGTCGTCGGAAATTTCTCTTTTTGGAATGGAATTCCACTAAATTTTTCTTCTCAGTTCCCATTCCTTCTGAGCTATAATGCTGCTCCTTACTGTTAGAGCCTACCCGAAAATTTCCCTTCGCTTTTTCTTCACCCCACTCTAACGCTTCCACATGGCACTCGTACTGGTCACACAGTTCCCCTAAATCCTTCGCTAAAACTAGCTTTCCCAGGGATCCTCTCTGTAGTAGATAAGTTTTTAAACAGGGTGATAGCAATCATTTGAACTTATCACAAACTAAAAGATTCATGAGTTCATCAAAGGTACTTATCCCACTGTTCGCTACATAATATTTGAGAGTTCTTCCCATGCGTCCCGCCAATTGCTGGTAACTCTCTCCCTTATTCCTACGGAGTGCCTCGAATTGTCGTAGATAAATGTCCGGGGTTAAATGACATTCCCCCAAAATGGCCTCTTTGACGGTTTCGTAGCAATCATATTCCTCGACCGTAAGCCTCCGGAATAAATGATTGACACAATCTGAATGAAATAGTGCTATGACTAATCTTCCTTGCATGTTTTCTGGGACTGTGTGTAAAATAAAAGCTCTTTCTAAGGAATCAAAAAAGTCTAAAACCTCTTCTGGTTTACTAGGACTTTTGGGTAAGGTCTTTTCTAGGATCCTCATGTAATCGGCTAACTTCATTTGATTTCTTCCCTGTGCCAACGCCTCTTCCTTTTCCTGAGTTAGCTGTAGTTTCTTAAGCTGGAACTCCCTTTCTTCCCTTTATCTAAGAGCGGACTCTCCCTTTCTTCCCTTTTATCTAAGAGCTGACTCTCCCTTTCTTCCCTTTTATCTAAGAGCTGAATCTCCAATTTCATTTTTTCTAGTTCCCTTTGTTCTCGCTCTGCTGCTAATTTTCTTTCCTCCATTTCTAACATTTTAAGTTTAAAATGCCATTCCCTATCAACGTATTATCTTGCGTTTTTCTTACGTTAATAGACACTTCATTACTAGAATTTAATTAATTTTTCCTATCACTATTTTCTTCTTCCTTCCCTTCGGACCACGTGTCCTCTGCTTCCTCACTCTTTTTCCCATCCAAAAGCTCATCCATTGTTATGCACTAAATATATATATATATATATATACAATACACAATACATATGCACTAATATAATGACACTTTACAATTTCCCGACGATAGCCTTTGCTCTCAACCTTGAAGTACTATTACCTAACATTTTTTTTTCAATAAATTCCCAGTAATATTACTTAGTTCCTTTCCATACATAACAAAACCTTTTACAATTCCTACCCACTTTAAGCATTATTACTGAAATACTAATATTTTTTGAAATACTAATAATTTTTGAAATAGTTTTCTAAAATTACTGTAACCTATTCTTTTACAAAACTGACAAAATATTTTTTTCTCGGCCTTTTGGCCCCTAGCTGCCTACAAAAAATTTTCTATCCTAACCTTTTACTCGGTATCGACCCAGGAATATAAATTTCGGCAACAAAGTGGTACTTACCGGATCATCTCGGGACCCCTTCAGCTTCTCTGTAGCGGCTTCGACCTCGACCCGCGAAGGAGCGTCCTAAACAGGAATGTCGCCCGGTCACGCTGGCCAAGCGAGACGTAATTGTCCGTTCCTGGTTACGGGGTTTTCCTGGTACTTCTAATCCTTGTTCTGGTTACGAGCGTTATTTGTCGACTTCTCCGGTCCACCGGTTCCGTTGCACAATAGTCCTTTATTGTAGCACAGTACTTTGTTTGTCTCACCGTTTTCCGGCCACGTGCTACGGTCACCCTTAGAAGTTCACCTTGTTTCACCACTTTCCTTCCACGTGTTGCTGTTGCACTCAGAAGCTCACGTTGTTTCACCACTTTCCCGCCACGTGCTTCTGTTACACTTAGGCGTCCTCTTTGTCCGAGTCCTCGAATACAGTCTCTATTTCGCTGAATAAAATTGCCCTAATTACTTCCACTGAACTCGCCTACTAGTGATCCTGCCGACTGCGCCATTTCCTATATATCTGCTGTAGGGGTGGAAGCTCATTATTTTAATTAATGGCTCCTCGGCCAAACACCCACTAGGTTCCAGCGCTGATCAAAATTTCCCCACAGCAGGAAGGAAAACCATTTATAAGGTTCGTTGTCTAGAGACTGTCTATCAACGGTAGTTGAAGACAGCCCGGCGTTCTTTCTCTCCCAGCTTTACTATAAATCTGCTATTCAGGAGAAGAGGGAAGTAAAAATAAAGGCAAAAGAATTCCAAGCATGAATTCACTCTCAGGCTTGTTGCAAACTTAACAAAACATTTAATCAACAGTAAATTGTTTCGGCAGCTATTGTTCCTTGACCTCGAGTTCCTGTAACTGCAGTTCCACGTGAAAATGATCCGGGTATCTAATTATTCCAGAATACCCTTTCCTGCCAATACTCTTTGCCCGTTCTTTTTCTACCACCTACATGAAATGTTTCAATCGTCGTAACCTTCCGTTCGTCTCTTTTCCTTTGTTCCGGAAGCTATGCTTTGTGTTCCGTCCCGAACACGTTTTCTCTCCAAATGCTTTCTCCGAACGTCGTTCCACACACACTTGTCTGATTCCAACTACTCTGGCTTTCCCCATGCTCTAACTGGCACGTTCTATCACGAACTTTTCTTTACCCAGTGCTAACTCCCAGCACTATACAACCGTCCACAGCACACGCTGTCGTCAACCGTTCTCCACCTTCGCTCCCCGTGGACTGTCTCTCACGCTCGCTTCCCGTCGACTGCCTGTTTCTCCTTCCACTCCTACCCTGAAGTTTTCCCCCCTAACTTCACTAGCCTTCTGATTGGCTCCTACCTCACTCGCCTGAGGCTCCCTCTCTCTCCCTAGTCGAAGCCCTCCAAGAGCAGGTGCCCCCCTCGCTCTTCTCGGTGCCCCCCATACCACCTTTCTCTCCTGACACGTGCCTTCGGCCGGTGACCTTCCCCTAATCCCTTCCTTAACCTCCACCTAATCCCTTCGTTGACCTCCACCTCACGGTGCCCTGTAGCTTACATTCCCTCTGGCCAGGAACAATAGCTGTGTCTTCTGTGGATACAATAGACCAGGCAAACAGGCGCATCGAAATGTCACCTAGTCTGGTGCATTACCACGTGTTACACTCGTTTCCAAATAATATACATGGAAATATTTATTCTGAAATGTTAATATCCAGAATGATCGATGGGATTTAAAGTCCATCACACAATTTATATAGGGGCGTAATTTCTCGCCCCTACACTATTGTAGGGGTGGAAGCTCATTATGTAAATTAATGCTTATCGGCCAAACAATTCTGACTTCCAGCGCTGTTGAAAATTCCCCACAACAGGAAGAAAAAATATTTGTAAGGTTCTTTTTGTCTGGAAACTGTCTATCAACGAAAAGTTGAAGACAGCCGGCGTTCTTGCTCTCCCAGCTTTACTGGAAATGATCTGCTATTCGGGAGAGGGGAAGTAAAAATAATGGCAAGACATTCAAAGCATGAATTCAATCTCAGGCTTGTTGAAAACTTAACAAAAATGTTTAATCAAGATAATCATTCCGGCAGCTATTGTTCCTTGACCATAGCTCCTGCAAGTTGCAGTTCCACGAACAAATGGTCAGAGTCTCTATTCATTAAAGAATACTCTTTCCTACTAATACTCTTTGCCCGTTCTTTTTCTATCACAGACGTGAAAGGTTTTAATCGTCGTAATCTTTCGTTCACTTCACTCTTCCTTTGTTCGGAAGCTATGCCTCTTGTTCTGTTCCCGAACACGTGTCCTCTCAAATCGCTTTCTCCGTACGTCGTTACAGACCGCCGGTGTCTCCGTCCGGCTCTTCCAACCACGATCTTTTTCCCGTGTCCTAGCTGGCACGTCCTATGACCAACTTTCTTTTTCGTGCTGTCCTCCAGCACCTTCCACGATCCGCTCCCGACACTAACGGTCTTCCTCACTCTCTTCCTCCCAATCCTTCTATCCCGAAGTTTTTTCGTAGTAACTTCTCCTCGCCTCCTGATTGGTTCCTGCGTTCTTTGCCAGAGGCGCTCACTCTCTTTCCGCGTCGGAGCACGCTACCCGCCCGCCTCTCTGTGCCCCACTACCCTTTTCTCCTTGACCTGTGAATTCCGGCGCTGATCTTGCGCTATGCCCTCGCTGACCTTGCGCTTCCCATATACCCTGCAGCTTGTATTCCCCCCGGCCAGGAACAATAGCGGTGCCTCCGCGAATACATCGTCATTACAATAGGCACATCGGAATGTCGCCTGTTTAGTACATTTACACGTTTAACATCCGTTCTAAGTAATACACATGAAAATAGTTGATCTAAAATGTTCATGCCTTGTAAGATCAATGTGATTTAATGTCCATCACACAATTTACAGATGTGTATAATTTCTCACCCCTACAACTATAATAAATTTTAGTAATCCTAGAAGGTGTAATAAATTATAAAATAAAATTGATCGCGATCTTGAAGTGAGGCAGTAATTTCAGAAAAGGTTAACAAAGGGTTTTGTGAAAATTGGAATTGCTCCTTTAATGAAAATATTGGATACTGGCCGATAAGATTGTGAAAAAAACAAACCCCGTAAAATATTACATCCACGATAATGATAAGAAATTAAGAAATGATTAGGTTATTTACAGAAACAATTTTCCAAAAAAAAAAGGCCTCGCTGGCCCTGTTGGTGATAAGGCCCTGGGGACAAGTGGTTCCTTAACTTCAACTTTTTGTATGGGGGCATATAAATATTGGTAGCATATGTCTTCTCACAAAATGTTTGTGGTTAGGAACTACTTGTCACCAGCGATGTAGAAAAGCCTTAGCGCGGCTAATCGCCGCTATGGCACTTTTTCTGTAGACTTAGCGGCGCTAAGGCACTTATCGTGGTTGGTTAAGAAGGAAAGCAGGGCAAAGAAATATTTTAGATGATCATGTAAAAAGAGCACTGATTAATGTGAACGCGCACTCGTACTTTAACAGAACGTTCGTATTGCAAGGACAATACTAAACTGTCGGATTACGCAGTAATGCGTGATTGCCCATACATAGACAAAGTAGGGGCGGATTGGGTCGATGAAACCAGGTTGGGAATTTGAGTCTCGCCGGGCTTCCCACTTCAGAAACACAGGGGAACACCTCATAAATTCCCTAATGAAAAAGATTCTGTTAACTCCTGGATGAAATAGAATTGTTGAAAAATGCATTGTACAACTAATTCGTCAGTCGTGAACAAATTTTAGCAGCAATTTAAGGGTGAGTGAATTTCAAAAATCCACTCTTTGTTGAATGTAGCATTGAAATCATGCTCAAAACGGGTTGTTGTACCAGTATTGGCGCACCGACGGAGGGGGCTTTGGGGACTTAAGCCCCCTCCAAGGCGATTAAGAACGACGCACGTCACAAATTAAACATTCAAAAATATTATTTTACATGTCCAAAAAATTACATAGTGTCTCCTATCACATGATGTCCTCTTCCCAAATCCCCAAAGAGATTAAGAGCGACGTACGTCACGAATTAAACATTCAAAAATATTACAGGGTGTTTCAGAAAATTTGATATCATTTGAGATGTAAATATCTGAGTAACTAAATAGTCTACGCAAATGACACTAAGCAGGATTGATATTGAGCAAAATAACATTTATTCGTCAAAGTCTGAAAGAGAAATTCAAAGGTATGTAGATTTCATGAATGATTTCACAAGTTTTCAATATGCGCACCCGCCTGTGACACTGCACACGTCAAGTCGGTAGTCCAGCTCCTGCCAAACGCGATGCAGCATGTCCCTCATGGGCTCAAATGTGGCATGTGGATTTTGTTCCCCCCAAATGGGAATATCATGCTTGTTGACGTTGCCATTCGTATGAAATGTGGCCTCATCACTAAAAACAAGACGATTTTCAAACTCGTCTTTTTCAAGTTTCTCTTGCATATCGACACAGAATTGCTTACGTTTTTGCTTGTCATCTGTCTTTAATGCCTGAACGAGCTGTAGCTTGTAGGGTGTCGTTCGCAAGCGTTTCCTTGCGACACGACAAACTGTCGTTGGAGGAATCTGGGTTTCCAGACTTGCTCTTCTTATGGATTTCCTGGGGCTTCACAGAAATGTTTCCCGAACCCACTCGACCATCTCTTCCGCTACTGGTGGCCGTCCAGATCCTTTTGCCCTGCACAGACAGCCTTCCTCTTTGAACTTTTTGTGCGATGTCCAAATCTGCATTGCAGGTGGTGCAATTGAGGACATCAGGGACATACTGCATCGTGTTTGGCAGGAGCTGGACTACCGAATTGACATGTGCCGTATCACAGGCTGTGCGGTGCTCATATTGAAAACTTGTGAAATCGTTTATAAAATCCACATACCATTGAATTTTTCATTCAAATTTTGATGAATAATAAATCTAATTTTGCTCAACATTAAGCCCGTTTAGTTTCATTTGCCTAGACCATTTAGTTACTCAGATATTTACATCTCAAATGATATCAAATTTTCTAAAAAACAGGGTATTTTACATGTTCAAAATATTACATAGTGTCTTCTTCCCAAAGCCCCAAAGAGATTAAGAGCGACGTACGTCACAAATTAAACATTCAAAAATATTATTTTACATGTTCAAAAAATTACATAGTGTCTTCTTCCCAAGGCCTCAAAGAGATTAAGAGCGACGTACGCCACAACCCTATATAAACTGTAGGCGTACACTACATATATGTACACATATTGCGTACGTATACTATATATGTACAGCCCCCTCCAACAAGAATTCCTGGGTGCGCCACTGTGTACCAAATTACTACATTTATTTGGTCACTGATCGTCTACTGCGCAACGGTATTTGTATCACCACCTTGAATAGACGCCTTTTTAAGTCTGCCCATTATTTTGACTTATGAACCACCATTCTTATCCAATAACCAGCACCGCTAAATTAGTTTCTTTTAAGATAAATGTAGGTAAGACACAGATTTCGGAACAACTCAGCCGGAGAACCGATTTGTACTCTATGTCTGTAGGTGGATAAACATGTGGGGGATAATGGACTATCAAAATCGTTACTAGTGTCTAGTGTAGATCTCACCAATGACCATTTGGCTCTAAGTCCAACGACTTACGCTTAACCGTAATTAGCTTAATTTATTTATAACAGCGTGCTTGGTCATATAGCAAATTTTTCATTGAAGTAGAGAGAATTTAGCTTTGCCATTTTAGAGCAAACGTCCAGCATATGTATAGATAGAAAGAAACGTCAACTTTTGTAAGAAAGTTACAACAATTTAGGTAGATAATGTAAAGCTCAAATGAAGTTAACAATCCTTATTCATAAGCACCTAAATAATTATTCGGTCTTTCCAAACAATCCAGACATAGAGGATAGGAGAAAGTGGGCAATTTCTTGAGTGGTCCATCGGGAAATATCCCGGTGGGCCAATCCACCCCTGAGGCAAAGCGACAAGTGGTCGTTATCATGGCGCAGGCTAGTCACCATTCTTCTGGGTGGGCATGGGTTCGAGACATAGGTAGTATGCTTGTCTTAAAACACTGCTTTTTTCCCCCTTCCCTAAAGCCAGTAACCTTAAATTAGGGATTAACGGGCTGCTTATATCCCTTACAATTCCTCATAGTGGTCGTTAACCCCCACCCCCCAAGATGACTTGTTTTATGGTTGAGAAAGGCATTTTTGCGAAACTCGCAACCACTACAACAAAACTCATCCTTTAGCCTATTGTGTGATTCCTGATGAGTAACGCAGAAGGACGCTACGGGAGCCCCAGTTGTGGTCAGAGGCACTAGCTCTGGCCAATCGCTTGAGATGGCCATGGGGTTCGGTGCGAGGCATCGGCGGTACGGTGCGCCTGACCCACGGCGACGGCCATTCCCGGAACCACTGGTTCCAAATCATGATCTCGGTGGGCATTACACCCGGGAAGAAACATATAAACAACACAAAAGGTATCCGCCACTCCCACCTCATAACTTTAACAAGAGCGGCATATAAGTTGCATGTATTTAGCGTGACTGACACATATTATTCATACTGAATATTTGGAACCGTACAGTATGTAATGGGAATCTTTACATTCTTAGAATCTGATTCCCACGTAACTTTTATCTTCTATTTCGAATTGCTTCAATCAAGCAATTTTAATATAGATAAAAATAATTAATTGTTAATAAAACTTTAATAAAAAATAATAACTGATGAAAACAACAAATTTTAAAATGGTTTTGAAAATTTTGAGTTTTTTTCTGCGTTTGTTTCCCTTAGCCTTCACCGCTAATGCACTTTTTTCTTAGAACTACATCATTGCTTGTCACATTCATAAGAAGAAGTAATCACCTGTTCCCAGAGACAAAATATCCAAATACAGAATTTCTTCCAAATTATTAAACTTTGTAGTAAAGATATCCTATATAATAAAATGTATATAAAGTTGCATGTTTGTCTGTTATGCAAATTAACAGTTTTCAATTTAGAACCACCAAATTTGAGGTGGGAGTGGCGGATACCTCTCGTGTTGTCTCATGGTACCCTAACTTAAACCGTAGACGGTTTTTGGAAAGGGGCCCCATACAAAATTTTCGTAAAAAGGTCCATTTTTAACTTTTTTATTTTTATTTTGAATTGGTATACTATTTTATGGCACTCTAACTTAAACCGTAGACGGTTTTCGGAAGGAGTCGGAGCCCGGGGGGGGGGGGGGGGCTCCGACTCCTTCCGAAAACCTTGTATGCAGGGGGGTGCATACAAAATTTTCGTAAAAAGGTCAATTTTTTACTTCTTAATATCGAATTCGAGTTTACTGTTTGTTTGTCTGCTATGTAAATCTACAGTTTTCATTTTCTTTTTTTTTTTTGATTGGAGGTTTAACGACCACCGTGAGCAACTCAATGGGCTATAAGCAGTCGCCCGTCCTTAATTTAGGGTCAATGGTTCCAGGGAAGGGAAAGAGCCAGTGCCGTAAGACAAACGCAACATCCATGCCTCACCGGGATTCGAACCCGGACCCCATTCGGACGAATGATCAGAAGCCATCGCTTAGACCACTGCGCCCCCTGGGCGGCGTTTCAATTTAGAATAACCAAATTTGGTATACTATCTCATGGTACTCTAACTTAGGCCGAAGACGGCTTTTGAAAGGAGTCGGAGCCCGCGTTCAGGAAGGGGGGGATACAAAATTTTGGGCCGCCCCGGTGGCGCAGTGGTCTAAGGCGTTGGCCTCTGATCATTCGTCCGTAAGGGGTCCGGGTTCGAATCCCGGCCAGGCATGGATGTTGTGTTTGTCTTACGGCACTGGCTCTCTCCCTTCCCTGGAACCAGTGACCCTAAATTAGGGACGGGCGACTGCTTATAGCCCATTGAGTTGCTCACGGTGGTCGTTAAACCTCCAATCAAAAAAAAAAAAAAAAAATTTTTGGTAAAAAGGTCCATTTTTTACTTTTTATTTTTTTCGAATTGCAATAATATTTAATGGTACTCTAACTTAAACCATAGACGGTTTTCCGAAGGAGTCGGAGCCCGGGGTCTAGGGAAGGGAAGCATACAAAATGTTCGTAAAAAGGTCCATTTTTTACTTTTTAATTTCTAATTTACTGTTTGTTTGTCTGCTATGTAAATATGCAGTTTTCAATTTAGAATCACCAAATTTGGTATACTATCTGACGTTACTCTAATAACTTAGACCGTAGACGGTGTTTGGAAGGTGTCGGAGCCCAGGGTCAAGGGGCCCCGAAACAAAATTTTCGTAAAAAGGTCCATTTTTTATTTTGAATTGGTATACTATGTCATGGTACTCTAATTTAAACCGTAGACGGTTTTCGGAAGGAGTTTGAGCCCGAGGCTAAGAGGCCCACGTAAAAAAATTTAGTAGAAAGTTCCATTTTTTATTTTAAATTCGAATTTAATACTTTTTGTTGTGATAAGTGCAAGAAGTGTTTTTTTGTGACAAGTGCTTCTCAGTGAAGAACAGCAACACAATTCAGCATCGGAACTGTAGGTAAGTATTTCCATTCCTCTTCCTTCCTTTTTTGTTTGGTAAAAGTAAATTAACTAAATCATTTTTTTTTCATATATATAACCTAAATGAATTAAAATAAATTTACTGGAAAATTACAGAAATATCTTTTTCATTCATAAACTTTCACCCGCTGAACTTGGTGATATCATGAATAGTAATATTTACCCGGAAAATACCGGGTACCCCTGCTATATGTATATAAAAAACAACAAAAATCAAACGGAAAAACTAAAAATACTGTGTACCTAAAGGCTCAACAGAGAATAAAATTCAAATTCAATGAAGTACATTATTAGCTACGATTCATCCCGTAAAAAATTAATCGTTTTCATTCGATTTGTACAAAATTTAGATAGTGAATTATCACCGAATTCTGCCGAGTAATGCCAGGCAATTCAGCTATTATCCTATATACGTTAGCACAACATTGTGCACAAAGTCAGTGCAATGGAAAACATTCCAGAACTTAGAAGCAACGCTTTAATACTCAAGTAATTTCTATTTCTGTTGTCTGAAGGTTGCAAATGGAATGTACCCTTCATTATGGATCCAGCATTTCAAAAGTAGCTCTCCGTACCTTAATTTATCAAAAAACCCTTTAAAATCCCCATACTGAAACAATGAATGTGAAGTTTTATTGAATTTAGACTATGATAAATTGAAAATGAATTCTCTGGAAGACAAAAAAAAAAAAAAAAAAAAAAAAAAAGGAAAGAATGCACTCAAAAAATTTTTAACTTTCGTTTTAAATTTAAAAAAGTCCTTTGAACTAGAAAAAATGGGAGTTGGGTGGCCACTTTTTCTTTCCTTTTAACTATACTCCAAATTCTTGTGATCTTGCTATAAAAAAATGACTTTATTATCCGATTTATTAGTGTTAATAAAAATATATATTGACAAAGTTGCGACAACAGCAACTCTTCCCACGCACTTCTATAAACAGAAATTATGGACGATAATAATCTTTTCAGTTTAGCAAGATTAAAACATGCGAAAATGAAAATAAAAAGTTTTTTCACAACTGTTCTATGCCATTATCAATAAAAATTAGTTTAAAAAATATTGAGACAATATTTTTTAAACTAATTTTTATTGCTACTATTCTTGTAAAGGAATGAAAACAAATATACTGAAAACAAATATATTCTTGTAAAGGAATGAAAATCAATATATTTGCTACTATTCTTCTAAAGGAATGAAAACAAAGGCAAGAAAAATAATTTGGTCTGAAAAGAAAGGAATAATATAATAGATTTTATTACCTTGAGAGAACATTACAATGCACTTCGGAGTGCATTTGCAGAAATTCATATAATCCACACATACATAAAAGGGAGATAGAAGTCAGTCTCGCAGCAGCGAACATGTCCGAGATGACCTGATGAATAAAGAATTCTTACGTGACTAAATTCCTGGATCGCTCATTCTTCCGTCCGCAGAAGCATCTTCCACTCTGACCACAAAACTTGATGTCTGTAACGAGCAACTCCGTTTTTGAGCACTACCTTAATAATAGATCAGCGATGACCGGATGACAAAATAATTCTTATGTTACTAAATTCCTGCATCGCTCATTGTTCTGCAGAAGCATCTTCCACTCTGACCACAAAAACTTGATGTCTGTAACGAGCAACACCTTGTTGAGCACTAGCTTGGCGTCTGAGGAATCGTTTCTTACTTTCATCTTCAATCTCGTACCTCAGCCGAGCAACAGTGTTCTTCATTAAGGCTTGGATCCTGAGGTTGCCTGGATTTTTGGACATCTTTTCCTTGGCCACTCGAATCATGGCCGAGAGTTCTCTAATACGCGCCACAGAATCGCTTTCAGACATTGCGATGAGAACTATTCTAACAGAGTTTCACACAAATAAATTCGTTTACCACAGAAATTATTAGTTGATGGTCCAAAGCTGTTGACGAAATAAACAGATCTTACAACAACCTTCAGCATAGAGAGACTTCACCTAAATGATAAGAAGGTCACATCTAAATACACAGGTGCTGGGTATTAGATGTGACTCCCTCAGATCAGAAAAGGGGAAAGATTTTGGCCGCTAGGTTCACAAAATAAGCCCTTAGGCCCCACCTTTTAAGGGAATGAGCAGGAAATGAGCGTGGGTGCAGTGTTTTAATCCAGCATTGGACATCATTGCTCTCTTTCGTGGAAATCCATTGACTTTTAAACCCGCTAATCCATTGGAACAAAAAATGCGTAAAGACAGGGGCGCAGGGAGATAGAGGTTCCTTTTGGCTTAGATGTGCTAATTTCCTGTGTACCTCTATTTGGTACCATCTTAATCTCATATCATCAAAGTGATAATGCCGCTTGTTTTTCAGAGAAGGCAAAAACACATGACTTTTACAATTGTTCTCCTGTCCTGAATGTCACCTTTGCGATGGCGACTTGAACTTCTATAAAGATATTTGCATGCTCTCCTTTAAAGCCTCCAGTGCCACTGGTTTGAGTCCTTCGCGCTGTAGTGCCATTCTAATCATTTCGTGAATTTTTAGCTTTTGGTAGCAATAATTTCGGTAAACACGTCTCCGTAATCAGGAAAAAGGTAAAAATAAAAAATAATACATACTTTTAGCATCACATTGGTAGCACATCTGTGAGAACAATGCCTGCTTCTGGGAGTTTCGTCAGAAAACTCCAAAATCCTTCCTTCTTAATTTTTTTCTTTTTCTTTCGTTTTATTTTTTATGTTATGGCAGTAATTTTTTTTATCTAATAGCTATTTTCCAAAATTTCCCAGATCATTTTATTTTATTTTTTGCCAGGTGGGGTAGATGTGCAATATTTGTATTCATCACGGAATCGTCGTTCTCAAAATCGCATTGGAATAGCTATAGCCAAAAGTAAAAATTCAATTATCATGCATTTCTTAATG
The DNA here is from genome assembly GCA_039090855.1 of Macrothele yani. Taxonomy (NCBI): domain Eukaryota; kingdom Metazoa; phylum Arthropoda; class Arachnida; order Araneae; family Macrothelidae; genus Macrothele; species Macrothele yani. The sequence goes on from CM077008.1 coordinate 127,125,788, forward strand.
CTCAGTTTCCAAAAGTGGCGACGAAAGAGTATATTTGTACTTGGCAGAGTATCGTATCTTTCAAAAGTCGAATAGGGGTGTTTTTTAAGAGCTTTCTTTTTATTTATAGTTTTTCTAAACCTGTTGTTGGCATGACGTTTCCCTTTCTACGAACCAGATTGGAAACATCATTTTTTGGCACGGGGTAACCATAAAAAAGGGATTCAAATTATTGAAGATTTCCCCTTTATTTAGATGCATAATTTTTCAGTTCAATCGTTAAAGCTAATTTCTGCGTTTGACACGGTAACCGCACGCGAACGCTAAGTGTGAAACGTCAGAAAACACCTTGTAATTTTACAGAACTGTTGATTAAAAACCAAATGTACGACAAAATGCCCACAGGAAGAAATGGCCACTTCTTGAAAATTGGGAAACACGCTAACTTTTGACTGATATGTTCCAGGGCCGTAGCTAGAGGTATTGGCGCCCAGGGCGAGCAGTAAAATCGGCGCCTCCCTGCCCCAGTGCAACTGGAACAGGCGATAGTGTCAGATTTTATTACATACCTGTTTGCAGATATAGTACAATACCTGTATTAAAAAATATTGCGATTTTTATCGTTATTTGCAATTATTGTCCCGTATATAATTTGCTAATTGTATGAAATAGTAATAAAATGTAATTTTTTTGTATAAAATATTGCTCATAATATAATATTTAAAAAAATATCTTATATTGGTAATCCTGTTCAATAGCCTGTGGTTACTATTTGAGCTTCAATAGGGATTGTTGAAGAAAGAAAAAACATTGAACATAGTTTGAATGAATAATACTTTTTATTTATAATTAATTGCTACTTCAAGTGCTTATGAACAACTGAAAAAATAAGTACAAGTAGCATTTGTTTAAAATTATGCTTAAGCCTTAACAGAATGATTTTGTATTCACAAATGTACCTTTCGAGCTTTAACAGCAGCAAAATCATTTATTATTTGATCATAATTAATCGTTTTAGCAATATCTTTTTCTATTGACAGAATTGCCAGGTGCGTTAACCTTTCTTGTCCCATTGATGACCTTAAGTAATTTTTTATTATTTTCAGCTTACTAAAACCTCGTTCACTAGACGCATTAGTAATTGTTAATGTTAAGAATAATCTGAAAGCAATTACTAAGTTTGGATAAGATGTAGCAAGAGACATTTGGTGGATTAAATTTAATAGGTCAAGAGAGGTTGCTTTTGACAAATCCTGATTTTTTTAAATAAAGAAGTGGCCTGAAACTTAAAACTAGCTATTTCCCCCTCTATTTCAGTAGCATCCAGATCCTTATCATATTTATTTGCTAAGCGCATTGCACTAGCCTTTAACTCTTCTACGGTCATAGATTGCAAAGACTTGCCCGTTAAGAAATTAAAGTCATCTAACACTTCAATCAAACATTTATAACGTCATTCCATTTGTTCTAAGACTTTGTCCAAAACAGCATAAAAGTCCATACTGAACCTTTGTTTTCCTGACAAAACAGTGTCCTCACTTTCTTCCAATGTCAGTCGTTTTCTCTTCCTTGCCCTTTTTTCCTCGAAGAAGCCGTCAAGAGATGTTGCGGCACAGATGTCCGATGCTTCGCCCAGTATAACATCAATCCCTGTATCCCGGATGTCTTGTAAAGCAGCTTTCAATACTGTCAAGTGACTAACTGCACAGTCCACGGTCACATCTTTGCGCTGTAGTTGTTCATTCACGCGGGAGATCTGATTTAGTATTTTGTCCCACATAACAGAGCAACAAACAAACTTATAATTAATTTGTTTCAGAAGATTTTTAACCACTGATAAACAGTCATCGTGGAATTGAGGGTTGTCAGAAATTTCCTCTAAGGCTTCGAGGACTTTATCAAGCTGTGAATAAAGTGCATGAACAGCAGAGTACTTGAATGCCCATCTTGTATCACAGTGACGCTTGAGAGTGGTAGAAAGTTTGTTGGATAATATTTCCCACATTTTGACACTGTGAGCAAATATTTTGTACAGTTCTTGCACTGTGCCAAAAATTGTGATAATATCTGAAGAGACTCCAGCAGCGTGAACACCAACCAAGTTCAATGAATGAGCAGCACATGGCATAAAACGTGCATGGCTGCAAATTGCTTGTATACGGACATGGACTCCTGAATACTTCCCCGCCATGTTTGAACCATTATCGTATGCTTGCCCTCGGCAATTACGAATGTCAAGCCCATCGGCTTCTATTTTTTGTAGAATTTCTTCGGTTAAACCAGCCCCAGTCGTTTCAGTAATTTTTATGAAATCGATGAAACTTTCTTCAATAGAGCAAACATCCTCTGAAACTTTCACGTACCTAATAATCTGGCACATTTGTTCCTGATGGGCTACATCTGGTGTGCAATCAAATGAAATTGAGAAATATTTTGCCTCTCTTATGTCTTTTAGTATTTCTTGGCGTACAGTGTCACCTATACAATTGATGAACTCGTTTTGAATTGTTGGGGAAAGGTAATTTGGAATTCCTGGTTTTTCTTTGGCTACCGTAATATACTCTTTTAGCTGTTTATCATAATGAGAAACAAACTCTAGCAAATGTAAAAAAAAATCCACATTTGTTTACACCTATCTTTGTACTTGAACCTCGAAAGGCCAAGTTGTTGACTGAACAAAACAAAATGCAACCGACAATGATTCTGAGAATGTGCCGCCATTTCTCTTTTTCTTTTGTAATCATTTGCTGTAGTTCAGTATCAATTGCACAGCCCTCTTTAATCCTGTTTTCAAAGCTTTTCCAGGAAACATAGCACTCACGGTGCTCTACAGAATTTTCATGCTCTGGAATCCGAGGGTGTAATTTTTTCCACTCAGAAAATCCAACTTTTGAATTTGCCAAACGTGATTTCAAATGCTTTCCAAATAGCATGCAAGGGAAACAATAAATAACTTTTGTTGCTTCACTGTAAATCAACCAATCCCGCTCTACATTTTCTCCATTCAAAAGTTTTTTGTGGAACCAATTTCCCGTAAAATGCCTGTTTTCTGCATTAATTGATAAAAGAAAATTACCATTTTTATTTTGTTCTGGACCGTGTTCAACTAACAAGCTTCTCATATGGTCATTCAAATCAGGCCATGTTGTGGGATCATTAAAATTAAGTTGAATTTTGGTTTGTTCATCTTCCAAATCCTGTTTCTGTACGCCTTCATAAGGACTCAATGTTGGAAAGGACGGGTTAAAATAAGGTGTAGAATCATCTGAATGCATACTAGCACTACCAGTTATATTCTCAGTTACTTCAGTAACGTTTTCATTTTCTAAAAGTGTTGATGTAGATGGCTTACTTTCAATCATTTGCTGTAGTGGGAGCGCAGCGGTTGAAGGATCCACCATCTTTACCCATCCCAGTTTTTGCCACTGCTTGGCTTGGACTGCGTTATCCGCCTCTTTTTTTTTTTTCGTTTTATGCCTTGTGCTCCAGACAACTTTGTAGGTCCCATTTCGACACACACACGCACGTCACGTGGCACAGTGCACTAATTCAGAGCGCTACTCAATCAATCAAGCTATACAGACAACGTTAAGCAAACAAATGTCGTCACAGTGTCACGGCAAATATTGCATTTAAACTGTCGCAACCTTAACTGAGTAATGTTTGTTCCACGCATGCGCACTGTAGACTTCCCTGTCGACGAATCGTCGCCATCCGTCATTCGTTCTCAATACACGTAAGGAGTGATGGATCATGGACAGAGGAGGCCGTGAAGGTCACAGCACCCGTCGCGCGCGTCTCAAATGTTTCATAAACATAGCAACTGAAATGTACTGTCACACCCAAGCCAAATCGATCAGAATATTTGGCGTTTGGACGATTGGAGTTCTCCTTTAATTTAGGTTTCATCTGGTCGCCATTTTATTCTTAAAGCATAAAGAAGTTTAAATTTTATACATTTTTTTAATTACGCGTATAAATTAATTTCACATTTTTTACATTTATATAAAAAAAATCTACGTCTCGATGGCGCCCCCTCCAGCTCGGCGCCCAGGGCGACCCCCCCCGTGCCCTCCCCTCCTCCGCTACGGCTCTGCGGAAGATAAACTTATAGTGTAGCTAAATGTCTGACTAGAATCTGCTCAGTTCTGTTTTAGATATGGGCGAAAGTGTTTTTTACCGAACTATAGGTCATCGGACATGATATGCAGCATATAAAGAACTTGTATCAACCTTTATTGACCCAACTGTAACATAATAAAGAATTACTAGGGGCGTTGGGGGTTGTGGCAAGGAGGTATGTATGGTAATGGCGGAGTTGTTATGAGGCGGACGAATGATTGTTGCTATGAAATAAAAGTTTATGTTCTCGAACGGAGTTCGTTACTGCTTAAAAGTAAGTTTGTGTCTCTTATTAAAGCTCAATATGTAACACCAACAGAGTTGGAAAAATGGCGGCAAGTATTAGGATGTGAAGCATTTTCCAACAGCTTTCAATGTGGAAAAATTTTACGTTAGAAGCATTAACCGTTGTTTAAATGTGGGATCGCAAATTTTATCCCTTGATATCAAATATGTTCATCGTACTATATGCACGCAGGTCGGGGAAATCTCCGCCGAAAAAAAGCTGCCATTTTGCTACGATGCACTTTCTCTGCCGTTATCGCCAGCACAGATGAAGGGAGCGCCTTATTCATTAGTATGATTAGGTACAAAAATAAAACAAATGGTGTAAGATATATTGTTATTACTAAATGAAAGCATCAATAGTGAATGATTTTTCGAGCTGAAGATTAATCAAAATTATTTTTTGCAAAAATTTCGGTAAGTTTTCAAAATTAGCAGTTTCCGTTAACGATGCTCCAATGACTTACGCAAAAACTGATATTCTATGTTAAAATTGCCCCTCCGAATGTACAGCATCATCTCATTTTATAAGAAGTACAATTTTTTTGACGATAAAGGGTCTGTTTTCTATTGCCTCAGTAAAAAACTCAGCATGATCTGCTCAGAAATCTTCACTCTGTGGCCAAATATATATATATATATATATATAAGGATTATTTGACGAATTCCATGTGATAGGCACAAAAGTGCATGTTTGTGAAGCGTTCCAGGTTATTGTTTTTTTAATTCCAAGCAAAATAGCATTCCTAAAATACGGATCTTTCTGCCCCTTCCTCCCATATGAAAGCATAGGTTGTATCTAAGCTGACCAGACATCTGATGCCTTTGGAGATGCAAATTGTTCTTAAATTTTGATGTTTGTCCTCAATTGTCCTCGAATTTACGCTTCCTCATTAGCTCGTTAGATTTCTAATGAAAAATGTTCTTAAAAGTAGTTTTTGTTGTAATAGTTTTCCTACATGCTTCTTCTGAAAACAAATCTTGCCTATTTTTGTTCTCCTTCTTTCCTAGTTTAACGACCACCGCGAGCAACTCAGAGGACTATAGAAGCAGTCACTGGTCTTTATAAGACACTGTACCACTGGCACGGTCAAACTTCGACTGCACTTGTTTTGAGTTCCTCGATGAAAACTTTTTGGTGTGCAGCTTGATTTTAATTCGGCACATATACCTAAGGTAAAGCATTTTAAAGATATATCCTTTTAAGACACAAATTTTCATATGCAAATCACACTTATTGAAGCAATGCAGTTTTGTGACAAAAAGATTTGCATATTTATATTGAATACGTATGTGTCCCCAAATGAACCGCTGATTTGGGAACGCCATGCCCTTTTGTCCTCAAATCAGTGTTCCAATATCTGGTCACTTTAGTTGTATCAGATCATCGGCCCACACGTTGGTCGCAACATTTCCAGAGTCGTATCACCTGGCTATCATACACCGTGATTTAGGGTCACTGGTTCCATGGAAGGGAGAGAGCCAGTGCCGTAACACAAACACAACATCCATGCCTCACCGGGATTCAAACCCGGACCCCTTTTGAACGAATGATCAGAGGCCATCGCTTCGACCACTGCGCACCGGGGCGGCCAGCAAAAGTTCAAAATAGCTTCGCTTAAAGAATACACTAGCTCCGGACAAAAACTTAAAAAAAAATCCCGTAGTACTGTTTTTCGACCTATTTCCTTTATAAATTATATTTACAAATAAACAAAAAAATCATTAAGGCGTCTATTTAAACGAAATTCTAAAAAAGAAACGCGTAAAATTTATCGTGAACTACTTTCCCTCACGTTGAATGTGACAATCAGGTTGTTTTAAACAAAGCGGAACGGTACACGGAAAATCTATACACAGGCAATACGCCCGATGTGCACGTTCTGGAAATGTAAGGTACCTTCGTGCAAAATTTCATGTTTCTAGGTTGAGTAGTTTTTTTTTTAATCGCGAAATACACACACACACACACTTCGTGTTATTAATACAGACTGTGTGTCATTTATATCATCTCACTTGTGAATTTTGTGATTTAAGTGTGGTTTTATTAAATTTTAAAGAACTTATTCATTGACGAAACTGCAATCTGCTATCTCCAATCTCTAATTGTTTACACTTTTAGTTACGGTTTCTACTGTCATTTCGCGGATAATACATTCAACCAAGGAGGTTAGAAGAAGAGGAGGTACAGGGACCCGTTTTGAGTGAAGCCAAAACAGATCAGCTGTTTCTGACCTCTTTCTGACGTGTGGGAGTCTGCGCTGTGAGAGTTCGGAAACGTGACGTCACTTCCTGTGGCTTAAGCAGTTTTGCTTAGCGCATGCAAACCAAGGATGGAAAGAAGGAATATTTCAGACTTCTTATTTCTTAACATTAGGCTTTTGGTTATATTTTAAACATGGTTACTTGCACATGGGCAGTAAATAACCATGCGCACTATGCACTTCCGCTCAAAAAATCATTATTTTGTTGAATTTTTTAAAGAAATACCAACACATATTTTCCTGTTTTTTCTGGAAATGTTTTATTATGGGAATGAATATTTCAGCCTCAATTTTTTTCATGCCTGTATGGGTAGAGTAAGGGTCCGAAAAAAACGTTCAAAATCGCGATTTCCCCATAGAGATATACAGGAGATTCCTAGGTTGGGCGCATTGGCGTAGTCAGCTGATAACAAGTGGGGTCACGCCAGAAGCACAGGGAGAGGCTAGTACAAAATTAAGTTTTCACACATGTTCTGATTTTTTTGTGTTTCCTATTGTTAATTAAAATTTGAAAAGAAAAACAAAGTGACGTTTTGATGGTAATGTCCTAATACAGGCACCTTTGAAATCCACCGGCAGATGATTGATTGTTTAACGACCACCGTGAGCAACTCAATGGGCTATAAGCAGTCGCCCGTCCCTAATTTAGGGTCACTGGTTTCAGGGAAGGGAGAGAGCCAGTGCCGTAAGACAAACACAACATCCATGCCTCACCGGGATTTGAACCCGGACCCCTTTCGGACGAATGGATTTTTTTTTTTTTTTTGATAATCGAGGTTTAACGACCACCGTGAGCAACTCAATGGGCTATAAGCAGTCGCCCGTTCCTAATTTAGGGTCACTGGTTCCAGGGAAGGGAGCGAGCCAGTGCCGTCAGACAAACACAACATCCATGCCTGACCGGGATTTGAGCCCGGACCCCTTACGGACGAATGATCAGAGGCCAGCGCCTTAGACCACTGCGCCACCGAGGCGGCCCACCGGCTTTTTGCGGCCAGAAGTACTGCCGAGGACGGCGTGTAAGTAAGAAACCGATTTGCAAGCAAATGGTCTCTTTCTACTCAGGAACGAATTACCCATGCGATACGAAACAGAACTACGTTCCATCCGGCCGCCGTCTGTCCGTCCGTCCAAAAGAATAAAAAAATTATCCGCCGATAAACAACCGATTTGCACAGAAATTATTTCATTCGACACAGAGACGCCTCATACCTATCAGATACAATACAAAATTACGTTCCGTCCGTCCCAAGTCTGTCTTTCCGTCCATTCGGAAGCATAAAAACACGTAACTCGACCGAGAAACAACCGATTTGCACGGAAATTGTCTCTTTCTACTCAGGAACGAATCACCTATGAGATACAATACATAATTACGTTCCATCCGTCCGCCGTCTCTCTGTCCGTCCGTCCAGAAATGACTTATTACGCCCACACGAAAAACCATGTATCTTAACAAGTTACCGATTCGCAAGCAAATGGTCTCTTTCTACTCAGGAACGAATTACCCATGAGATACGATGCAGAATTACGTTCCATCCGTCCGCCGTCTGTCCGTCCTTCCAGAAGAATTAAAGAAATATCTCCGCCGATAAACAACCGATTTGCACGGAAATTATTACTTTCGACTCAGCGACGCCTCACACCTATCAGATACAATACAAAATTACGTTTCTTCCGTCCGTCCGCAAGCATAAAAACACGTAACTCGACCGAGAAACAACCGATTCACACGGAAATTGTCTCTTTATACTCAGGAACGAATCACCCATGAGTTAAAATACATAATTACGTTCCATCCGTCCGCCCGTCCAGAAATGACTTATTACGCCCACACGAAAAACCATGTATCTTAACAAGTAACCGATTCGCAAGCAAATGGTCTCTTTCTATTCAGGAACGAATTACCCAAGAGATACGATGCATAATTACGTTCCATCCTTCCGCCGTCTGTCCGTCCTTCCAGATGAATAAAAAAAATATCTCCGCCGATAAACAACCGATTTGCACGGAAATTATTACTTTCAACTCAGCGACGCCTCACACCTATCAGATATAATACAAAATTACATTCCGTCCGTCCCAATTCTGTCTCTCCGTCCATCCGTCCGGAAGCATAAACACACATAACTCGACCGAGACACAACAGCACGCAAACGGTCTTTTTCTACTCAGGAACGAATTACCCATGAGATACGCTGCAGAATTACGTTCCTTCCGTCCGCCCTCCCAGAAGAATAAAAAAAATATCTCCGTAGATAAACAACCGATTTGCACGGAAATTACTTTCGACTATGCGACGCCTCACACCTACCTGATACAATACAAAATTACGTTCCATTCGTCCCAAGTCCGTCTTTCCGTCGTTCCGCCCGGAAGTATAAAAGCACATCTCGACCGAGAAACACCCGACTTGCAAGGAAATGAATTCGTTCTACTCAGGTACGGCTCACTCCAATAAGATATAATAAAAAATAACGTTCCATCCGTCCGCAGTCTGTCTGTCCGTCCAGAAGAAAAAAATATCCGCCGATAAAGAACCGATTTGTACGGAAATGATTCCTTTTTACTCAGAGACGCCTCACACCTATCAGATATGATAGAAAATTTCCTTCCATCCGTCTGTTGTCTGTCTGTCCGTCCGAAAGTATGAAACACGTAACCCCACCGAGAAACAACCGATTAGCACGGAAATGACACCCTTCTACTCACGGAGGACCTCTCACCTATCGGATATGATAAAAAGTTTTTTTCCATTCGTCCGAAGTCTGTCTGTCCGTCCGTCCCTAACAATAAAAGCCCACAATCCCACCGGGGAACAACCGATTCACACGGAAATTATTTCTTTCTACTCAAGGACGCCTCACACTTATGAGATATGATAAAAATAACGTTCCATCCGTCCGCCGTCTGTCCGTCCGTCCAGAAGAATAAAAAAATATCTCCGCCGATAAAGAACCGACTTGCACGGATATTATTTATTTCGATTCAGGGATGCCTCACACCTATCAAATACAATACAAAATTACATTCCATCCGGCCGCCGCCTGTCCGTCCGTCCAGAAGAATAAGAAAAATATATCCGCCGATAGACAACCGATTTTCACGGAAATGATTTCTTTGTACTCAAGGACGCCTCACACTTATCCGATATGATAAAAAATTACGTTCCATCTGTCCTCCTTTTGTCTGTCCGTCCAGAAGAATAAAAAAATCTAATTCTCAAAAGATAAAAACAAACAAAATCCATTTTGTTCGCTTTATACATTATATATATATACTAAAGAGCAAAGCCGAAAACATAAGAAAAACTTTAGAATTTAAAACGAAAGTTGCAAAATAACCTGAAGATCAAAACGCGCAACGCAGCAGTTATGAAAATTCAGAATTCACATTCTATTAAGAAGAGACTGAAGCAAAAAAAAATTTTAACTCATTCCAAGTACAACATAGAAAAGGTTATGTATTGACCGGTGTGAGTAAAAAGAGGAACAAAGAAAAAACAACTGAATGCAGAAAGTGTCGAGAATACTGAGCCTTGGCTTTATCAAGGACCAGCAGGGGGGCAGTGTGGGTGGGGCTGAAGGCCTCCACACGCGCCTAGGGAGTGGCAGGGGTGTTTGGAAGTTTGGGTTGAAAGGTCGGCCATGTTTCCTCATGAGTGGAAGAAGTTAATTTGCATAAGAGGTAAGCTCTCTTCTTTGTCCTTGGGTTTCAGGTTTTCCAGGTTCAATATTTGAACTTCTTGAACTTTTTTCTTTTTTTGCTTTAAGCATTTAGGCACTAGCAAGTCTATTAAATTTTTTTGCGTATTTTAACTCTTCCTTTTCTTGGTATTTTTGCGCTTTTTTTAGGGAACTAAGGCCAAGCAGCCGGCCGTTTCATTGTTCTTGTTGTCTGCGCTGTATTTTCAATGCAGTTAAGGTCTTAATAACTACTTAATTATGCACTTAAAGCACTTCTGAAATACTTTGTACATATTGCAACTAATTGTTTATATCACATAACCTTCACAAAGAATTTCTTTAGTTTATTATTGTCTTTATTTTATTCTCGTTTTTGTGTCATCAGAAGTAGTGGAGTAGGGGGTTTTTATAATCTAGTTTTCTTTCAAGAATCTGTGCTTTAAAATAAAAAAAATAATATTTCCTTTTTTATTGCAATGTTAAGAACTTGTAATACTTTTGTATTGCTATTCAGGTTTAAATTCTCTCTCAGGTGAACTAGGCAATTTGTTATTACTGAACATTATTTCTGGTTCATTATGTCACTCTTACAACTTGAGTTTTCTATAATCATCTTCTTTCTGTTTAACAGTAACAGATGAAGAGCATGGGTCGGGCCAGGAAGGTTATGGTTGCAAGCTAAATTGTTAACTAAAGCTTGGTCATACAACACTGCGGAGGTCATGACATATATACATAAATTTTTTTTTGGTGGGCTTATTACTTGCATCCATGACTTTGCAGAAACCCATTTCCAAATAGGTCTTTGTGGAAGTGAGAAAATGCAGAGTTTTTGCTGGTCCTTGATAAAGCCAAGGCTTGGTATTCTCGACACTTTCTGCATTCAGTTGTTTTTTCTTTGTTTCTCTTTTTACTCACACCGGTCAATACGTAACCTTATATATATATATATATATATATATATATATATCATCATCATCATTGTCAACCATTATCAATCCACTGCTGGACGAAGGTCTCCCCAAGTTTCCTCCACAACGGTCTGTCTTGTGCCAGTCTCCTCCATGTCACCCCTGCATACTTTCGAATTTCATCCACCCATCTCCCATGTGGTCTTCTTCTGGGTCTTTTCCTGTCCCTTGGAATCCAATCTAAAATTTCGGCTGTCCATCGATGATCTGTCCTTCTGGCAGTATGTCCAGCCCATTGCCATTTCAGGGATTGAACTCTGATCATGATGTCTTCCACTCTTGTCATTTTTCGGATCCACGAGTTCCTCTTCTTATCTCTCCTGGTTACACCAAGTATGCACCTCTCCATCCTACTTTGAGTTGTCTGCAGCCTTTGTATGTCTCTTTTAGTTAAGGTCCACGTCTCTGCACCATACGTAAGCACTGGAAGGATGCATTGATCAAACACTTTTCTTTTAAGACATAATGGCATATTGCTCTTGAAAATTATGCTGTTTCTTCCAAAAGCTCTCCAGGCAAGTTTTGTACGCCGATTAATTTCTTCATCAATGTGACCCTCACTTGATATCTGCTGTCCAAGATAAACGTACGTGTCTGTTATCTCCAGCTTTTCTCCATCAATCGATAAATCTTCATTTCTTGTAAAAGCATTGAACATCACTTTTGTCTTCTGAAAGTTCATTTTTAATCCCACTTCTTTACTCTTGTCAGCAAGTTCCTGGATCATACTCTGCATCTCTGATGGGCTAGTTGCAAAAATGACTACGTCATCAGCAAAACGAAGGTGGGTTAGATAATCTCCATTAATCTTTATCCCCTTGTTTTCCCAGCTCAGTGACTGAAAAACACCCTCCAATGTCGCATTAAAGAGCTTCGGAGATATGGTGTCACCTTGTCTCACTCCCTTTCCAATTTTTATGTGTGTTGTATTTTCAAACAGCCTAATCTTTGCACTTGCATTTTCATAGATGTTATTAATAATATTAATGTATGCATCTTCAATACCGCAGGTTTTCAGAGCCATTGTAACTGCTGATGGTTTCACCGAATCAAAGGCTTTTTCATAATCGATAAAAGCCATGCACAATGGAAGTTCATATTCCCTCGCTCTTTCAATTAGTTCTCTCAGCACATGGATATGATCTATTGTGCTGTAGCCACTCCTGAATCCAGCTTGTTCTCTCGGTTGAGCCATGTCCAGTGTTACGTTCAAGCGGTGTGAAAGAACTTTAGTGAAGATTTTATAAACTACTGATAGGAGGCTGATAGGTCTGTAGTTCCTGAGATCCTCAATGTCACCTTTTTTATGTAGCAAGATCATTGTAGCGTTGTTCCAATCCTCAGGAATTTTCCCTTCATTAAGGCATCGAGTGAAAATTTGGGCGAGTACTGTTTCGATTTCTCCACTTGCTTCTTGTATGATGTCTACAGTAATTCCATCTTCTCCTGGAGCTTATCCCCGCTTCATGTTCTTGATTGCATGTGAAACTTCTGCTGGAAGGACTGGAGGAACTCTGATACTGGTATCTTTCATGATGTCTGGAGTGCATGTATCACCCATTTCATATAATTTGGAGTAGAAATCTTTCACTCTTGTCAAAATTTCGCCTCTATTTCTTGTTACAGAACCATCTTCTTTTCTCAGTGCCATAATCTGTTTTCTTCCCTTACTGAGATGTCCCTTTGCTATCTTTAGGCTTTGGTTGTTTTCAATTGCTTTGTTTTTGGTTGTTTTCTTTATATATATATATATATATATATATATATATATATATATATATATATATATGTGTGTGTGTGTGGGATATAAGGTCAGGCGATGCGCAACAACAAAGCCTGTCCTTGACAAATGTCAACCCCGCCTGATCGTGGTGCATCCTGTTCCCATTAAAGGGGCTCTGACGACCGCCATAGCGGTATAACTATACCATCGGGATTAGAGGAAATGCTATTCCACACTCACCAACCCGCTTCGCCAGCGTGGTGAGTTATGGCCAAACCCCTCTAAAATGACTCCACAACTTAAATCTTGGTCCTCAGTCTCAGGCAGCTGGAATGTACCTGGCCAATGCAGCGGCCAGTGCGACGTGAAGGCAGAGGGTGTTAAGAATCCCCGGAGGATCGGACTAGGCTGCCATCTGATGCTGACCTTGGCTACGTATAATGGACGCTCCCTATCTTGTGATTCAAGGCTTTTTGAATTGGAAGAGGAACAACAAAGGATCAAGTGGGACATCGTCGGGTTAAGTGAGGTAAGGAGAAAAGGATCTCATTGAACTGAAAAGTGGACATCTCTTCTACTATCGTGGAACAGATACTGGCAGAACTAGCAGTGTTGGATTTACAATAAACGAGAAACTGAAGGATGAAGTTGAAAGTTCCTCTGACAGAGCTGCACGACTCGTTATCCAACTCTCGAGAAGATACAAGGCTCAGATTATTCAAACTTATGCACCCACCACAAGTCATCCTGAAAAAGAAATTGAAGAATTTTATGAGAAAATTCGTCATCTATAAATAATAAAGCTAAGCAGCACTTGAAGATAATTATGGGAGATTTCAATGCAAAAATAGGGCAACGGCAACAGAATGAAACTTCAGAAGGTAAATTCGGTCACGGCAACAGAAACCAGCGTGGAAATACTGTCGTAGAGTTTGCAGAGGCAGAAGGGTTTTTCATCTTGAACTGCTTTTTCACGAAAAAGCCAAACAGGAAATGGACATGGAGACATCCAAATGGGACACGTGAAATTGGTTTTATTATGTGTAACAAAAAATTCGTCATAGAAGACTGCAGTGTGCTAAACAAGTTCAACACAAGTAGTGACCATAGATTGGTGAGATGTAAGATGCACCTCAAGACTAAACTCGAACGTGGCAAGCTCATAACACAAACAAAATGTATTGACATAACCAACCTTAAAAAACACTATAATACCTTCAAGTTGGAACTGAAAAACAGATTCTCTGCTTTAGAAGGCCTAACATCGGAAGAAGTGGACATCTCTGAAGTTAACAGAAAAGTAACCAAAGCTCTTATGGAAACAGCAACAAAATTAGCTGGGTCTAAGAACAAGTTGCATGTGAACAAATTATCAGGAAAACCAAAATGTTGATGCAAAAAAGAAGAGAGATGAGGACAACTGAAGAACATGTGACTTCCAAAGTGGAATATATAGAGCTATGCAAGACAGTACGAAAAGGTATCAGTGAAGACGTAAGGAAATTCAATTGTGAAGATATTTTTTAATTCTTTTGGACGAACGGGCAGACTTGGGAGGGACGGAACCAGGGCCCGATTTACTACATGCGAGGCCCAGGGCACAAAACATTTTCGGGGCCCCCTCCTTATTCTCTATCGACCAAATAATAGTCACTGTGTGCAGAGTAGCAGAATGTAGACGTACATGCGTACGCATGATAGTTTCCAAATCCTTAGCAGGTTTGCAGATAGTTTTTTCATGTAGATTAAAAAAATAAAAATGCTAGGCCTATATACAGCAATTAAAACACTTACTCAACGCTTTACTCAGATTAATATACTTAATTCTATTTTAACTGAAGAAAATTATTTTTCACATCTTCTGAGTTCTTTTGTTTTTACAGACATTTCTGGCCTCTAGATTTTATCAAGGCCTGTTCTCAATATATACGAACTGTATTAAAAGTTTTGTTTACACAGAATTTAAATTTTATTGCCAGGTTCCTCTTTCAGTTGCCAATTAAATAAAAATATTTCTTTATGCATTTTGTAAGTCCAGTATCTTTGAATGAACTTGTTGAAAATCATATTTATAATTTTTGAAGGTTCATTGATAGAACTGCTTTTCTGGATATAAAAACTTTCTTTAATTAATCTCTTGTTTTTATGAGGTAGGTAGTCCAATATTTTAATATTTTGCCATAAAAGTCCATTTTACACACATTGCTGCACATTCAATTAGAATGTACTATTTTGTCCTCATTGGAATCTGTAATGTTCTAATAATTATTTGTTTTATTAATTTTCCTTTAAATTATCTTATTCTATTATCATGGTATGCAGGTTGGCAGCGAGTCTTCTGTTTGAATAGCTGTGCACGCAGATACATTTTATTTTTATACAACTCTGGCTGTGCGGGTACAACTAGTTGATCAGTAGTTTGTGGTGTTAATGACCCCCATAGACTCTAACTATAACAATATATTTATGACAAAATGGATGGACATCTTAATTTTAGTGAATATTGTGGTCTTGCAATGTACTGATTCTTGCGTCTAGAACATGAGAACAATGCATCCAACAAAAAATGTGAACTAAAACAAGAAAAAAAAATCCATGGTGACCTCCACTGGACTTCCTCATAAATAGAGATGTGAAACTGCATAAAAAATTGAAAAAGTGCTATGGGCTTCACGGTTTCTGCCAAGATCAAATCAGCGCATCATGATCAATATATCAGAAAACTGCAAAACATAAAATTTTGTGTTGATGAGGAAGAGTCTGAGTTACACAAAAAAAAAAAAAAATAATAATAATAACAAAACAAAAAACATAATAATCTGAAAAGCTGAGGGGAACACCTAGTCCGGTTCAATTTTTGGTAAATGTGTTGTACTTCGGCATCCTAAATTATTTGGTCAGAAAAGTTGTAAAATTAAAAAAAAAAAAAGCATATTAAAGATGTTTACCGAAACACTTACCTTCAAGTAGGATGAGTAAACACACACTGCGGCGACAACCTGAAGCTTTGCTCCTTGAGAGGAAGGTTTGCTGCGGCTGGGAATTCATGGGCAGAAGAGTACAACAGGAATCAGGTACGCTCTTGTCAGGAAAGAGTAGCAGAATATACTGCTATGCTAAAGAATGAAGTTTGTAATTTCTGTCTCACTTTTTAAAAAAACATACAGAGACTGTCTTCGTTCTTTGGTATGTAATTCCGTGATACGAAATAGTAAGTATGCACATGCCTTTCTTGTTTCTAGAAAAGCGTTAGAGTAGGTGTCGCATTCTCTCTAACGGAAGTTAGATGGCAAGTCTCAAAGTGAAAGTTTGATTACTAAAAAGAAAAGCTTTCGCGGAGAAATGAGTTCATACATTCAGCATCAAAGAATCCCATGTGAAAAAAACAAGAAACTGTCCGATTGCAATGTCAAGAACTGACACCGAAATTAACTATTTTCTGTAGCGTAGCACTACACTCTTTCCTGACAACAGCGTACCCGGATCCTGTTGTACTATTCCGCCCGTGAACGTCCTGGCTGCAGCGATCCTTCCTTTCAATGGAGCACAGCTTCATGTCAACGCCTCAGCGTGTTTAAGGCCTCCCGCAGTGTCTGCTGACTCGTCATACTTGGAGTTCAAGTTTTTCGGTAAACATCTTTAATATTCATTCTAACGATGAAATTTTTTCACCATTTCCCCTTAAATTGCATATTTTAGAATCTGTACGTCACACTTTTTAGAAATTTTGTAACTTTTCCGACCAAATAATTTACCACGCTAAACTACACATTTCCCCAATTTTTACCAAAATCTAATGAGCACATAATGCCATGAATGTATAAATTGTCCAATGTCAAACAAAACTGACAATACGATGACAAAGTGCTGTGTTTGGGCACCAGATCTTTTTATTTGTAATAACTCGTTTACTATTCTTTATTTTTAGGAATGAATAAAAACAATTGAAAATTTACCTCCTATATCAGGACGAAACAGTTGGGTTGAATATTTTTCTTCTACATTTCCTAGATGCAAAGTCATGTATCAGAGAATCATAATTTAAAGACTGTGTCACATCACTCTCCAAAGACAGCAGAGCTAATGATGCCAGTTTCGTTTGTCTCATGGTTGATCGTAAGGGATTTTTCAGTCTTTTCAGCAATGAAAATGATCTCTCACTTGTACAATTTGAAATCGGTAATGTCATGAACATTCTAAGTGCAGTCTCAGTGTTCGGAAATGTGGCTTCTAAATTGTTTACCTTCAAAGTTTGCAACATCTGGGGAATGGTTGCATGCTCCCCAATCATTGAGGAGAATTGCAAAAACTCATCTGCAAACTGGTCGTCAAGGTCATTGTTATAGTATTCCTGCAATGCTTTTGCACCTTCAAAAATTTCAGATCTTGATTTTTTTGTAAAAAATTCACATTTTCTCATTATATTTTCATAAGCACTTTTTCTGCTTGAAAGCTGAGTGACTAAAGCATCACAAAGCACATAATAAACTTGAGTTCTAAATATATCCCTTGCACTGAGTTCTATATATTCAATGTTACATTCATCTAGGTGTTTATTCTGGGGCACCTTCTTTCTTCGGGAATCATGACCATGGTATTGCACATTTTCAGACACTAATGTTTGAGCTTCCTCTTCATAGACTTCAAAATTTTCCCTCACGAACTGAATGAATTCAATTAACGACTGGAAAATTTTAGGTACTTCAGAAATATTTCCTTTTGGATTCTGGCAAGTTTGATTTGCACAGTTTAATCTCTGAAGTATTGTATCCCAAACTACTGTGCTGATCGATATTTGCATTGTTCGCATTTTCTTTAGCAGTGATTTTGTTTCATCCTTGTCTGTGGAGAATCATCTACATTTTCTGACAGAAATACTAAAACTTTCTCTATTTCACGATAATTTTTCCTCACTGATCGTGTAGCTGCAGCATCTGCACACCATCTGGTAACTGACCGACTCTTCAGTGTGAGTGATTAATTTCCATGTGCTTCCTGGACTTTCTCCTGAAGCATCTTCCAACGGTGAGTTGATGCAGAAAAAAGTATAGAGTTTTTGCAAAAATGTGAAAAAAGAGAGAACTTTACCACAACTATCTATGCTATTCACACCAACTAAATTTAAAGTGTGAGCAGAACATGACACATATTCCGCTAGTGGATTGATTTCCCTAATGCGTGTTTGAACACCAGAATACTTCCCAGACATGTTGCTGGCATTGTCATAGCTTTGGCCTCTGACATTCATAATATCCAAGCCAGCCTCTTGTAGAAAAGATATCATGGTATTTGTAATGTTTTCTGCAGTATGTCCATGGAATGGAATAAATGTCAAAAACCGTTCTTTTGCTTCACAGTCTTTGTTGACATACCTTATGATAAAAGCCAGTTGATCTATGTGTGTAATGTCTGGAGTAGAGTCGACTATGACAGAAAAATATTTTGACATTTTTATTTCATCAGTGATGGCATTAAAAACACATACAGCCATTAATTCAACAAATTCATCCACACATGTTGAAGATAAGTAACTGGTGTTACCACTTCCTGGATTCCCACATTTTTCCAAGTGTTGAGCTAAGAATGGATCAAATTCTGCAATTAATTCTAAGCAGCCCAGGAAATTTCCATTCTGAATTGATCCAATTGTTTCATCATCACCATACATTGGCAACCCACGAACTGAGAGATACTTAACTGTTGCAACAACTCTATGCAAAACATCTTGCCAGTACTTGGATTCATTCCGATACTGCACAACTATCTCACAGTCAATGCGTGCAGAAGCATTTATGCGTGATGAATAGTCACATACTGCTTGCCTGTGTATGTGTGAATTTTCATGCTCTGTAAGACGTTCACTTGCATGCTTCCAGTCAGAAAGACCTGTGGATCCTAATGCTGTAGTGCTCCTAGCATACAATTTGCATATCCAGCAGAATAGTAAACAAGTTGATGGGGATAAAAGAAGCCAGTCGCGTTTTACCTTCTCATTATTTTTTATTCTGAAAAAATCACCTTCTGTTAGAAAACGTTTTTTACCACATATATTCCTTCCCTGTGAATGCCAGCAACTTCAAATCTTGGACTGGTGGATCGCTCAAAAAGCATTCGCGCATTTCTTCTGTAATTTCTCCCCATAAGGCAGGATCCACTGCATTCATTGTGGAACTTGTGCTCTCTTCATTAGATGAATTCAAAAGATTTCCCAAATTAGGAGCACCTGTGATGTTAGATGATTCTGAAGTCAGATTACGCTCAAGAGACTCACCAGTACTAAAATTAGACGAATTTGTAGAACTTTTGGGACCAAGTGAAATATCCAATTTTTTAATGGCAAATAAGTATGTACGTTTTGACATAATTTAACTGTTAAATAATTCAACTTAAATATATTGTTACAACTAACTAAATTTGATTATATATAAATTTAACAAATATTCAACATTCCATCAGACTACAAGAAACGCAACGCAAAATACAACCAAACCTTTGTGGTTACAGTTACGACAACGACAAGCCATGTGCAGGAAGTTGAAGGATCAGTTGAGTTTAGGTGCGTTCGGAAACGCAAGAAAAGGCACGTGACTCAATGGAAGCGATCCTTCTTCTCACTGGCCCCCTGAAGGCTATTAAACCACTGAAACTCATTAATGGCCACGTGTTTACGTGAAATTCGAACCTCAAACTCACTGTGTGTAAGTACCACATCTATAAACACATGACTCATGAGCATGCAAAAGTAAAAATAATAAATTTTGAATATACACACACAAAATTCCCATTAACTACGTACACATTTAATTCAAATTTGGGGGCCCCCAAAAATCGGGGGCCCTGGGCACGTGCCCCGTGTGCCCTCCCGTAAATCGGGGCCTGGACGGAACGTAATTTTGTATTGTATCTGATAGATGTCAGGCGTCGCTGAGTCGAAAGTAATAATTTCCGTGCAAATCGGTTGTTTATCGACGGAGATATTTTTTTATTCTTCTGGAAGGACGGACAGACGGCGGACGGATGGAACGTAATACTGCATCGTATCTCATGGGTAATTCGTTCCTGAGTTGAAAGAGACCATTTGCGGGCAAATCTGTTGTTTCTCGGTCTAGTTATGTGTTGTTATGCTTCCCGGACGGACGGAAAGACAGACTTGAGACGGATGGAACGTAATTTTGTATTGTATCTGATAGATGTCAGGCGTCGCTGAGTCGAAAGTAATAATTTCCGTGCAAATCGGTTGTTTATCGACGGAGATATTTTTTTATTCTTCTGGAAGGACGGACAGACGGCGGACGGATGGAACGTAATACTGCATCGTATCTCATGGGTAATTCGTTCCTGAGTTGAAAGAGAGCATTTGCGGGCAAATCTGTTGTTTTTCGGTCTAGTTATGTGTTTTTATGCTTCCTGACGGACGGACGGAAAGACAGACTTGAGACGGATGGAACGTAATTTTGTATTGTATCTGATAGATGTCAGGCGTCGCTGAGTCGAAAGTAAAAATTTCCGTGCAAATCGGTTGTTCATCGGCAGAGATATTTTTTAATTCTTCTGGAAGGACGGACAGACGGCGAACGGATGGAACGTAATTCTGCATCGTATCTCATGGGTAGTTCGTTCCTGAGTCGAAAGAGACCATTTGCGTGCAAATCTGTTTTTTTTTCTTTGATTGGAGGTTTAACGACCACCGTGAGCAACTCAATGGGCTATAAGCAGTCGCCCGTCCCTAATTTAGGGTCACTGGTTCCAGGGAAGGGAGAGAGCCAGTGCCGTAAGACAAACACAACATCCATGCCTCAGCGGGATTCGAACCCGGACCCCTTACGGACGAATGATCACAGGCCAGCGCCTTAGACCACTGCGCCACCGGGGCGGCAAATCAAATCTGTTGTTTCTCGGTCCAGTTATGTGTTTTTATGCTTCCTGACGGACGGACGGAAAGAAAGACTTGGGACGGATGGAGCGTGATTTTGTATTGTATCTGATAGATGTGAGGCGTCGCTGAGTCGAAAGTAATAATTTCCGTGCAAATCGGTTGTTTACAGACGGAGATATTTTTTTATTCTTCTGGAAGGACGGACAGACGGCGGACGGATGAAACGTAATTCTGCATCGTATCTCATGGGTAATTCGTTCCTGTGTCGAAAGAGACCATTTGCGAGCAAATCTGTTGTTTTTCGGTCCAGTTATGTGTTTTTATGCTTCCTGACGGACGGAAAGACAGACTTGGAACGGATGGAACGTAAACGTATTGTATAAAACGTATGTATTTTAAACGTATTGTATGAAACATATTGTATCTGATAGGTGCCAGGCGTCCCTGAGTCGAAAGAAATAATTTTCGTGGAATCGGTTGTTTATCGACGGATAATTTTTTTATTCTTTTGGACGGACGGACAGACGGCGGCCGGATGGAACGTAATTATGTTTCGTGTCGCATGGGTAATTCCTTACCCATATACCTCAGCTGAAATTCACAGTGAAGATTGCTGTTTTGGGGTCGCGATTTGGCGCCCCCGTGTGACTAAAACGGCGTTTTTGCTCGTACACGGAGTCCCGTAGGATCGGCGAAACTGGGATAGCCTTGTATTATACGATTAATCGCAGAAAGCCATGGCCGGAGCCAGGCCGAAGCAGCCTTGAGTAGTTTCGGGAACGTTCGAGAACTCTGCTGAAATCTGGCATCCATATTGCTGGGAGCTTCAAAACTTCTATATTTGTCGGTCTGCGTCTGCGGCAAATACCCGATATGGCGAGCGACGAAGAGAAGAAGGCTGAACTTGCCGGGCCAGGCGGTGATACGATTTTTGGGAAAATCCTTCGAGGTGAAATTCCCTGCAAATTCATCTATGAAGATGATCAAGTAAGTTTCGGAATAGAGATAACCCACTTCATTTTTTTCACTTTCTGGCGACTTGATAATTATAATGGCCGAAATCATGCCCCAACGTGGGAGTTGTATTTTAACTTTAAAAGTCCTGTTGTGTGGGTAGGATCCTAATTGTACGTGAACTAATGCTTTTAAATCATCCGCTTTCGGCAAACAGTTTACAAAGGAAGGTGAAAAAGTGCAAACAGTTTTGTATTACTCAGAAGAATCTTCGAGTGTTGCAAGTTCGGACATAAGTGGTCAGAACATTGATTTGTGTTGTTATGTATTAGAATTTCTAATTGTGCAATCTTTAAAAAGTGCTGGATTTAAATGTTATTCAAGTGATTTGGACTACTAGATTTAGTTTTAGATGTTTGCACAGTTCTTGTGCCTTTCAAGAACTGTTAATGATAAAATGTTAACAACACAATCATATTACATACAACTCAACGTTGTGTAAATGTGCTAAGAAACTACCTAGTTGGTAAGCTCTTGTTTCTGAAGCTTTTTTCTTACATCATAGCTTGAAACTCAGTTCAAATGACTGCACATACAATGTTTGGTGCAAAAGTAAACTGAAGCAACATTCTGTGTAAACTGTTTAAATATATACAGAAATTAATTTTTAAAAATGTCAAATTTAACTTTACTCTGTAGCTGAGTTACTTCAATATAAATATTTAAAAAATTGTTGGATTGTGATAGTTTGAGTTACGACTTCAGTTCCTTTAACCTTATTTTAAGAATTATTGAGCAACTAGTTAATAGGATAAGATATGTAAAGAATAAAAACTTACAGGGGTGAAAGAGTTCCACCAAAAGGTGGAATTCCACCTGTTTGGAAGTCATCTGGGGAGTTCTGAGGTTGATGCAGTAATTGCAATAAAACAAATTAGATCAATATAAATATGGGATTGACATTATTGGTTTGATGTAAGCACATCAACTAAAATAAAATTCTTATTTGTTCCTAAAGAAATGTTAAACAATTTTATGTATGTATATATGGTGCATAGGGTAGATAATAAATGGTGAAAGGTTCATTATTTTTGCATATTCCTATGTGAGAAAAGTTCAGCCTTTTTCTGCCATGACCACTTTCATGCCTGAACTTCGTAAATGTTCTGCTTAAAAGTTATAAATTGTGAAGTTATTTACTTTTCATTTGTTTGGCTTCCGCTTATCAGTGCATCAAATAGTTCCATTAATAGAGTAAGAAACCAGAAATTAATAATATTTATTATACAGCATTTCATTTCTATAAAATAAGTCTTATAATTTTTACATAATTTTATTTAATATTATTTTTAATACACTGCAATATGAATACTCAAGAAATGCATATAGCGTATTAAATCCATTTATTTCTTATGTTGTAATAATCACAGTGATTCGCCAAGCTTTCGCACTCCACTGGGAGGCTTTTTCAAGGCAATGGTAGACATAAAAATGCAGGGAATTGGAACACATAAGGAACAAAGGTGATTTTTGAAAATAATGTGGGTGACATCACGAGCATATTTTGTGAAATTTTTCGCACATAATTACACTGCGTGCAGTGACTTGTTCCTGTCTTTTAATAATGCATACCAAACCATTGGTAGTTCAGTAGAGATCGTGTCATTGCATGCTACTTTGCTGGAGAGGATTTCGACAGTTTCCCTGATGGCAGTCTCTTTAAAGTTCGTGTAAGGGGGCAATCATTCTAATATTATTCCATACTGGAGTGGCCGATGAATGCACGACTCCTCTGGCGAGGGCTGTATTCTGCATGTCCTGGTTGACACTTCGCACGTGTTCTTTACATCTAGTATCCAAGGATTGCTTTGTCATTCCGATATATATATCTTTTCCGTTTTGTCAGGATATACAAACAGTATAGCGTACACACCAGCCTTTTCGTTTTCACACTGTCTCGCCTTGCAGCTTGATACTATATGTGATACTATATGTGCCATGGCAAAAACAGGTGAAATGCCAAAATTTGAAATATAATACTGCTCCTGCACTATAACAGGTAAACACTTGAATATTTTTTTTTTTTTTTTTTTTGGAAGCTGTTGAATTGGTCTTCGAGTTCATAGCAATTGATCATAATGTTGCCAGATGGCAAAAAAATCTTTATTACAACAAATTTGAATTTCCCATTAACTTAGGATTTTTTTTAAAGTAAGACTTAAAAATTCTAAAATTTTGGCCAGTTAATGCCCCAATAGTAGGTTGTTAACTGGGGGAATCAGATTACTGCTTTTTTCCTTGAAATTTTCCTACAAATTTATGAAAATGCACTTCTGCCCACATTTTACGGTTGGGTTATTATTAAAAAAATTTTTTTGAAAGATATTTCTGATTAGTTCACCCGAGTATACACTGAAGAGCGATTGAATTAGAGATAGCTGGTGTTATGCAAATCTGGCACTGTGAGCGGCCCTGTAAACAGAAACGACATTACGTATGCAGTGATCTGATAATATAAGGAGTGATGCGACAGGAATCGGTAAGAGTCAGACGCAGTATGGGTAAGACGAAGGATCAAAGCGCATTTGATTGTGGGCAAATTGTCGGGGCCTGACCAATATGTCACTCCATCTTGGAAGTCGTGTAGGCACTGGTATTTTCACGAGCCACTGTGTCATGGGTGCACCGTGAGTACATCGAATCCGGTAAAACCATCCCTGCAAGGGCCAACTGCCGTGGACAACAGCGTGTGGATGAGCGGGGTCATCATCGGCTAGCTCCCATTGTAACAGTGGATAGATTGGCCACAGTGGAAGAAATCACTCGGCAATTTAACGCTGGTGCACAAAAACGTGTAAGCAGCCACACCATCCAGAACCATCTCCTTGCTATGGGGTACAGAAGCCATCGTCCCACGAGGGTACTGCTGCTGACCGCACATCACAGGGTGCAAAGATTAGCATGGACGCGGGAAGATCGCCACTGGATCCTAGACGTGGGAAAATATTGCTTGGATGGATGAGTCGAGATTCATGTTGGTACATGCGGATGGCAGGATACGAGTACGACACAAACCACATGAAGCGATGGATTCTTCTTGCCAGCAGGGTACTCTTCAAGATGGTGAGGGTGGGATTCTCGCCTAGGGACTGTTTATGTGGACTAAAATGGGACCCCTGGTACGTGTGACATTGTCCCTCACAGGTCAACGTTACCGGGATATCCTGAATGACCATTTGCTCCCGTTTGTGCGTCTCCGACATCCTACTGGGGACCTCATCCTGCAACGAGACGATGCACCGTGCCATCGCTCCTGAATTGTATCCGAATGGTTGGATGAACACTCCACCGACGTGGCCTCTATTCCTTGGCCAGCTAGGTCACCTGACCTCAATTCCATCGAGCACATCTGGGATGCCATCGAGAGAGATGTTCAAGGCTCTGACCTCCCTCCATCAAATCTTCGTGAACTGTGGGAGCTTGTTCAGGGGTCGTGGATCTGTATGGCTTCCCAACACTTCCGGTGTCTTGTCGAGTCCATGCCGAGACAAATCACCGCCGTCATCAGGGCGAAAGGTGGTGCTACACGTTACTAGACAGGTATCTCTAATTCAGTTGCTCTGCAGTGTGTATTCCAAATTGGAGTATCAATCTATATTTTAAAGTTTATGATTTTAAATAAGTGTCACTTATGTACATGTTTAATTTTTTATTTTATCCATAGTCTGCACACATGCAATACATTATCCTGTTGCAGTTAAGATTCAATTTCTATTTACATAAACAAAAAAAAAGGGCCTCAAAAAACATAATTACGAACTTACCATTGTAACTACAAATTATTCAGACTGAGAAAAGTTGTTGCATTTTATTGATTTCCTACTCATCAAAGGTATATAGTCATTCAGAATGTCTGACAGGAGTTGGAGCATTCACCTTTAGAAGTACATCTTTTAAGGGCACTGGACACTTGTCTCTCTTCTTGCCACATTCCTTTGGCCACTAAAAACCTCCAGTTGGTCCATGAGGGTGCATGAAGAGATACTGTTATATCCTCAGTTCTTCAGATATGTTTGTAATCTGTCCCATTCACCAGTTATCGTCATAAATGCATCCTATAAATTCTCCTACTTGAAAATCTTTCACAGAAAAGGGGGAAGGGGCTGTTGTTGACTTGAAAATTACCGTAATTTTTGGGGTAAGAGCCGCGACTCTTATGTTTCTAAAAGTGAAATTTTTCGAGTGGGCGGCCCTTATGCCGAATTTGTTTTCGATAAGACTGTTTCTTCCCTCCCTTTTTTTTTTTTCATCAGATGTTTAGTAAATTTTTTCAAACTTCTTTTTTTTTTTTCACAAACTCTACTGTGTTCGCCCCCCCTTCTCATATGTTAGACACATCTATTTGAACAATAACTCCACTGTCCTAATGTTGGTTTAGGAGGGAAAGTGGGGGGGGGGGGAGAACGTGGAAATGCTCGCTTAGGTCTTAAGGTTAGGAGGTTTATTTGTGAAAGGAATGCCCGACTCAAATGCGTGGGGGAGTGGGAGAAGCACATCCCGTGGCAGTAGCTTGGAGCCATGGAATGTTAATACATGGGGGATGGAATTGGGGCATAAGGACACAAACCAGTTACATGACGTCCAAGCTTCTGTGGAGAGCGCACCCAGGCTATCTCTTTTGTTTCGTGCAGGAAGGTGCGACGCAACCAAGGGAAGGAACGTTGATTTTCACTGGTGGGGAGACCGGTATGATATGCCCTTCCCTGAGCTTTAAGAGCATGAACAATGCAAAAGCCTGCCCCCAGGATGATTCCATTAGCAGTGACCTATTCCAAACAATACTGGCGGGATGGAAAGACAAATTCTGTTCGCTCTTTTTGGTTAATCTGGCGTGCGATACAGGTGTTTCATGGCTCTGTGCTCTTGAGTTTTGCTTCAATTTTATTTATTTATTTTTTTTTACTGACAATAGTTAATAAGCACTGTAGCATTATCACCTGATGTTAACAATGGGTAATTAATTTAATACTTGGCTGAAGATAAAATCTTTTCACAAACACAGGAGAAAAAAAGAAGGGAGAGCTTTCCCATTCATATAAAAGCGGAGCTCAACGCGAAGGCTCAGTGCACAGTCAATGAAAGTAGGTCAAACCACTTGAAAGAAAAAAAGTGAGAAAACTGAGACACCGCTGTTTTGAAGCGGTTGGCGGGTAGATCAGCAAACGCATGCGAGGCAGCTGGTAAAATGAAGTGTCCGAATAAGAAACGTGTTAACTACTGCACTTCAGTAGCTGCATAGAATACAGAAAGCAACTTCATTCTAACAAAAACATCTGTAGATGAGAAAAAAAACAAAACATAGAAGGAACATATTATTAAAGAAAACATTAATCGAAAGCATTATAAGCGATAATTTATAAGTTAATTACCTCTAAGACTGATTCTGTTGTGAACAGAGAACCATCCTGTAGCAGACATCCGCATTAAATGGAATTTAGATAATCGTGCGGTTTTACAAGCAGTGCAATATTCTAACGAGAGTCTTGAGACTGTGATTTATATTGATTACATAAATGGTTTTGAGCATTTAATAAAGGCAAACAAATAACATCATTAGTATGATTAATAAAAAATGTATAAATAAAAGCTTTTTTGCCGGTATGAAAAAATAAGTGCATAAAGCAGATCGACACTGAGTTGCAGAATTAGCCTTTGAAGTATACATATAATCACGTTGGGTGTGAGTTAATTCATGAAAATAAGGAAGATAATTTAGTTTTCTGAGCAGCACCACGACTTCACAGGTGCGGCCCTTACAACAACTTTTGCTTCCAAGATCGCAAAATTTTTCACCTGCGGCCCTTACGCTGATGTGGCTCTTAGTCACTGTTTGACGTGAGTGCTGGACTGTTCTGGCCATTGATGGTTTATTTCCTTGTACAGGCCAGTAATGCTGTGACTGGATCCCAACAACAGATTTTACTGTATCCCGCAATTCTGCTTTGCTGGTTCTGTAGGACTGAACTTCATCAGTTGCAAGAGTTAGAAGTTTAGTTTTTTGGGATCAAGGGGGATATAGTTTCAACAAATGAAGATGCATGTTTTATAGCTTGTGAAGCTTCTTTCTCTAAGTTGAATTTAGTAGCAAAATGTTTGCACAGGACACCCACACCATCACGTGCACTCTTGCCATGGCCTGTGGCTGAGAAGACCCACTTCATTGTTACATTTGGTTCCCCCTTCGTAAGTTCATAGAACTGATATTTGTTTTTGAAGTGCCCTGCTGCTTTATCTGAGAATTGAATATGTTTTGCACATAGTAAATGTTTTCTCTTGACAACCCTTATAAAAATGACATAGATATGTCACAGCAAAGAATAGCTTTTAGTTCATTATATTATGAAGGATGCATAGTTATGTGCAAACAATTTTAATATGTAACACCTTATCCTCGTTGGTATAAAGCTTTAATTTATTGAATTGATGTTTTTTTCACATTCTCTTGTTAACATGCATGTATAGGAGCTATTGCTTTGGCTATGAAAAGGGGCCTCAAGTTTTCTTGGAGTATTTGCTTTCCTGTCATCCAGTTTTTATTAACTCTAAACCCACAAAAATTATTTCTAATGATTTTACTTAATCACTGAAGGAAAAAAACAAAAACAAAAATGGCTTTTCTTTATTATGCTTCGTTCAAAGCTGCCGTCAAAAATTTTTTTCTTATTTCTTTAACCAGTTTCATTCAAAGTTTCTGCAAAAAAAGTTAAAATCATTTTACTGAGGCTAGGCAGTGGTCTCAAACTGAGACCTTTGGAAGGGCCACTTTCCAGTTTTGAAGGAACTTAGGGACCCACATGAATATTAATAAATTTCTTATGAATAAATATCAACTTTACAAAACTACTCCAATGGCTTGGCACTAGAGTGGAATATTATTATTTCTAATTATCGGTAAATAGTGAAAACAAATGCTTCACCAATCATTGAAAACAATCGCCTTTTACCAACCGAACACAGAAAATATTACATGTTCTGACCAGAAACTTGGGCTCGCTTTTGTGTCACTAACGTATTGATATTTTGAATAATGGCCTTTGAACATGATACTTTTAAAGTGAGCATAAGTGACTGTCACTTAACCTATTTCCTTTTTTTATTCTTGAAAACAACTGTTTACATGAGTATATTGTTCCGAACATAGACAGAACCCTTGCAGCCAATTTATGAATGTTTATGTACTTGTCCTTTGAAACTAATTGGTAAAACTCTGTTAGATTGTAACTGTCGAATTTTTCTTTTAGGAAAGAATCACACTTAAAGTCTATTAATTTAAGTTGAAGCTCTTCAGGTGCATTGTCAACATTATAGGAAAATGGAGACTTGAATATATTGAAAATATTTTAAGTCTTTGAAACATTCAAACCACCTGTTAAAATCCTCTTTTAACAGATACCTTTTGTGGAAAATTCACAAAAGGTAATTTCTTCTTCAGTTGAAGCTTTTAAAGTGAGAAAGTTGGCAGGATTTCTTGCACTGAGCCGAGTTTCACAAAGCTGAAGTTTCCTTTGAAATGCGTTAACATTATCAATAATATCAGTGACTAGCTTATTTTGGCCTTAGTTTGACATTCAAATCGTTTAAGTATCCAGTTATATGTGTGCTAAATGCTAGATCATGAAACAATTTTGGATCATCAAAAAGCAAGACAAGACGTTCTTAATCTTTACTTTCAGGGAACATTTTATTTAATCTCTCAAATCCCGAAAACTTATTACTTATAAAGAGGATGGCTTGCTAAGCGTTACTATATTTATATTATGTTTCATATATATTAATATACTTGAAGAAAGGTGATTTATTTCTATTTTGTAATCGTTCATGCTGGCCGCAAAACAGTTGGCGCCGGGCCGTGAGTTTGAGACCACTGGGCTAGAGACCCTCTTGACTGTGAGGCCTCCCACACTGCTGGAGTTGCGGGGGCTATCAGTACGCCCTTGATTAGAATACATATTTATGATAATAGTTATGCTTTCTTTCCACAACATCATTATAAAAATGTTGAGCAGTTTGTAGCATGCTTGGCAGGAAAGCCAAAATCCAAATTGCTGGTTTGTGAAACTATGAAATTCACAGACTAGCATATGAAACAATTCCATTGCTTATTGCAGTGGTTCTCAAAGTGGGATACATAAAACTAATACCAGGGTTATGGGATTAGTTAGCAACCATACTGAGTCACATAGATTTTTCTAACTATTCCTGCATTTTCTGTAACATCTATTATATATGTAATTTTTGTAAATACACTGACGGGGGGGGGGGGGGAAATCCCAACACCATGAAAAAATAGTTGTAGAGGAATGAAATGGCGGCGATACATTTGTATAGGTAACATTTAATCGATTAAGGTTTCAAGATCACAGCTTAATGTAGGCGCGAGAAGAGCCATTTTAAATGTGAAATACTGGTACATTAATAACCGGTGTAACTGCCAGAATGTTGAATGCAAGCATGCAAACGTTCATGCATTGTGTCTTACAGGTGCTGGATGTCAGTTTGTGGGATGGAGTTCTATGCCTTTTTTCACTTGGTCGGTCAATACAGGGACGGTTAAGGCTGATTGGGTGAGACGCTGGAGTTGTTGTCCAATGATGTCCCATACATGCTCGATTGGTGAAAGATCTAGTGATCTAGCAGGCCACGGCAACATGTCGACACTCTGTAGAACATGTTGGGTTACAACAGCGGTATGCGGGCGAGTGTTATCCTATTGGAAAACACCCCTGGAATGCTGTTCATGAATGGCAGCCCAACAGGTTGAATCATCAGACCGACTTACAACTGCGCCGTCAGGGTGCGTGGGATAACCACGAGAGTGCTCCTGCTGTCATAGGAAATTGCTTCCCAGACCATAACTCCAGGTGTAGGTCCAGTGTGTCTCGGCCGCAGACAGGTTGGTTGCAGGCGCTCACCTGGCCTCCTTCTAACCAACACACGGCCATCACTGGCACCCAAGCAGAACCGGCTTTCATCAGAAAACACAACAGATCTCCACCCCGTCCTCCAATGAGCTCTAGCTTGACACCACTGACGTCGCAAACGGCAGTGGTTTGGAGTAAGTGGAATGCACGCTACAGGGCGCCTGGCTCGGAGCTGTCCTTCAAGTAACCGATTTGTAACAGTTCGTTGTGTCACTGTGGTGGCAACTGCAGCTTGAATTGCTGCCGCAGACACGGTACGATGCGCCACGGCCATACGCCGTACACGGCGGTCTTCCCTCTCAGTAGTGCCATGTGGCCGGCCGGAACCCGGTCTTCTTGAGGCAGTACCTTCCCTTGACCACCGCTGCCAACAATCATGCACAGTGGCTACATTCCTGCCAAGTCGTTCTGCAATATTGCGGAAAAAATCCACCTTCTCGTAGCCCTATTACACGACCTCGTTCAAACCCCGTGAGCTGTTGATAATGGCTTCTTCGTCTTCTTAAAGGCATTCTTGACTAACATCAACACCCTACGTCGAATCTCAACGATAACTAACGCTCACGAACGTTACAGCCCGTATTTACAGCAAACCTGCTTTGCATGCTCCGAGGGGCACTACTAGCGCCACACATATGCGCCGAGTGTGAAATTTGCATAGACGTCATCTTTCAGATGTACTCTCACCGCCTACCAACTGTCGTTTATCTAACACAACCCCTTCTTGGTGTTGGGATTTCTTTTTCCGTCAGTGTATATATGTGTATTTGTATGTATAAGTATTTTTATTTTATACTCACATATATACATGTTGGAACTGAAGAACAGGTTCTCTGCTTTAGAAGGCCTAACATCGGAAGAAGTGGACATCTCTGAAGTTAACAGAAAAGTAACCAAAGCTCTTATGGAAACAGCAACAAAATTAGCTGGGTCTAAGAACAAGTTGCATGTAAACAAATTATCAGGAAAAACGAAAATGTTGATGCAAAAAAGAAGAGAGATGAGGACAACTAAAGAAGATGTGACTTCCAAAGTGGAATATATAGAGCTATGCAAGACAGTAAGAAAAAGTATCACTGAAGACGTAAGAAAATTCAACTGTGAACTAGTGAGGAAAGCAATTGAAAACAACCAAAGCCTAAAGATAGCAAAGGGACATCTCAGTAAAGGAAGAAAACAGATTATGGCACTGAGAAAAGATGGTTCTGTAACAAGAAATAGAGGCGAAATTTTGACAAGAGTGAAAGATTTCTACTCCAAATTATATGAAAGGGATGATACATGCACTCCAGACATCATGAAAGATACCAGTACCAGAGTTCCTCCAGTCCTTCCAGCAGAAGTTGCACATGCAATCAAGAACATGAAGCGGGGAAAAGCTCCAGGAGAAGATGGAATTACTGTAGACATCATACAAGAAGCAAGTGGAGAAATCGAAACAGTACTCGCCCAAATTTTCACTCGATGCCTTAATGAAGGAAAGATTCCTGAGGATTGGAACACCGCTACAATGATCCTGCTACATAAGAAAGGTGACATTGAGGATCTTGGAAACTACAGACCTATCAGCCTCCTATCAGTAGTTTATAAAATCTTCACTAAAGTTCTTTCACACCGCTTGAAGGTAACACTGGACATGGCTCAACCGAGAGAACAAGCTGGATTCAGGAGTGGCTACAGCACAATAGATCATATCCACGTACTGAGAGAACTAATTGAAAGAGCGAGGGAATATGAACTTCCATTGTGCATGGCTTTTATCGATTATGAAAAAGCCTTTGATTCGGTGAAACCATCAGCAGTTACAATGGCTCTGAAAACCTGCGGAATTGAAGATGCATACATTAATATTATTAATAACATCTATGAAAATGCAAGTGCAAAGATTAGGCTGTTTGAAATTACAACACACATAAAAATTGGAAAGGGAGTGAGACAAGGTGACACCATATCTCCGAAGCTCTTTAATGCCACATTGGAGGGTGTTTTTCAGTCGCTGAGCTGGGAAAACAAGGGGATAAAGATTAATTTAGATTATCTAACCCACCTTCGTTTTGCTGATGACGTAGTCATTTTTGCAACTACCCCATCAGAGCTGCAGAGTATGATCCAGGAACTTGCTGACAAGAGTAAAGAAGTGGGATTAAAAATGAACTTTCAGAAGACAAAAGTGATGTTCAATGCTTTTACAAGAAATGAAGATTTATCGATTGATGGAGAAAAGCTGGAGATAACAGACACGTACGTTTATCTTGGACAGCAGATATCAAGTGAGGGTCACATTGATGAAGAAATTAATCGGCGTACAAAACTTGCCTGGAGAGCTTTTGGAAGAAACAGCATAATTTTCAAGAGCAATATGCCATTATGTCTTAAAAGAAAAGTGTTTGATCAATGCATCCTTCCAGTGCTTACGTATGGTGCAGAGACGTGGGCCTTAACTAAAAGAGACATACAAAGGCTGCAGACAACTCAAAGAAGCATGGAGAGGTGCATACTTGGTGTAACCAGGAGAGATAAGAAGAGGAGCTCGTGGATCCGAAAAATGACAAGAGTGGAAGACATCATGATCAGAGTTAAATCCCTGAAATGGCAATGGGCTGGACATACTGCCAGAAGGACAGATCATCGATGGACAGCCGAAATTTTAGATTGGATTCCAAGGGACAGGAAAAGACCCAGAAGAAGACCACATGGGAGATGGGTGGATGAAATTCGAAAGTATGCAGGGGTGACATGGAGGAGACTGGCACAAGACAGACCGTTGTGGAGGAAACTTGGGGAGACCTTCGTCCAGCAGTGGATTGGTAATGGTTGACAATGATGATGATGATATACATACATAAGTGTAGTGCGGTAAAGTTTTTATTAGTAGGGTGTATCCCTAATATACTAGGGGGCCACAGTTTTGCTAAATATTCCCAAGGGGTACTTGAACGAAAGTTTGAGAACCACTGGCTTATTGCATCAGTAACCATGTTTGTTTGGCTTAGCTAATTATGATAATGCAGTATATAAGAAAAAGTAGCCAGTTCCTGGGTTTTGATCTGCAAGCTATATATGATAGTTTTGTGACTTTCACCTGCTATGTCATCTAGCTGAAGGAGCAGCAATGATGCATAGCTGTTGCTTATGATAGAGGGTGTTTTCAGTAGTAGTGCAAATGAAAAAAAAATGGACATTGGCTTTCTTATTGAGCATGTTACAGACTGGTTGATATATCTGT
Source organism: Macrothele yani (assembly GCA_039090855.1). Lineage (NCBI taxonomy): Eukaryota > Metazoa > Arthropoda > Arachnida > Araneae > Macrothelidae > Macrothele > Macrothele yani. The sequence continues at coordinate 127,159,855 of CM077008.1, forward strand.
AATTAATCCTGTATGAATATAAAAAACAAAGCATTTCTGCTGTCTGAAGGGGAATAAAAAAAAAGTCATTCTTGTGCAAAACAAAATTGAGCAAAGCAAGTGTCTTTTAAACAATTGCCTATTTTTTATTATTATTTTTTTACTGTTTTCCTTTAATTCTGAAGTGCAAAAATCTTCACTTATTTTTAAAATCCCCCTTCTCCATTTCCTGCTTTCATACCATGGCAGTCTGGGAGTTCATGTATATAAGTTTTGTAGTTTCTTCAGGTAGCTTAATCTCAGGGGTAGACAAATGCATGGCACCTGAGTTTTAAAATTTCATTTTTCAAAATTTGAATTTCTATTATGCAGCATCCATCTCTTTAATAAAACAAGTACAATATATGGAATTTTTTTGTTTATGTTTTGTTGACTGTGTACCATGAAATCAGAATGTTAAAGGTGCCAAATATCTGTTTCTGGTGCTACACAGTGCAGCAATAAAATAATGAAACTGAATTAAAAATAAATAAATGGAAAAGCAGGAAAACTTATGTGAATATATTTTATTTGAAGTCCATTCCTCTTACGATAATACAAGATGTGGCAAGCCAATGAAAGGAATTACTTGCAGAAGTCATCTTTTGGTGTGGAGTGAAGAGCTTATGTCTAAGTTCTTTGTATGTCTTCAATGTCTTGTGTCTTGAAAATCTTTTCCTTTTAAAAGCATCTTTAGGGAATAGAAAGTAGTCACATGGTGGCAAATCTGGAGGAGGGGGGAGGTTAGAGTACACACTTCTTTTCTTGCCAAAAATTGCTGTGCACTGACTGCTTTTGGTGTGTGGGTGCATTGTCATGATGAAGGAACCTTTGTCCGTTTTTGTATTTAGGCATGACACAAACAATCCTCTCCACAATCTTTCAAAAATGGATGTGTAAGCATTGCCAGGGACATATTTGTACCTTTAGGAACGAACTCGTGATGCAGAATTTCCTTGCAGTCTTAAAAGCACTAGCATTATCTTCATTTTGGACCTGTAATGTGATCTTTCCTTTGAGTGATTGTGGCGACTTCTGCTGAGCACTGTGATGTTTTGTTTCAGGATTGTAACAAAAACATGTCTCATCACCTGTCACAGTGCTTTTGAGAAAATTTTGCATGTTTCTGCAGTCTCCGTGGTGTCTTTTGCATACTCCACTTGTGCATGTTTCTGGCCATCTGACAAAGCATGTGGAACAAAACAAGCAGAAACTAGCCCTCCCTCAAACCTTGCAGTAAATTTCGCCAAATTGTCTCCTTGTTAACACTGAGATCACATTCCAGCATCCCTGAAGGTCACACAATGATAACTTTTTATCCTTTCACACACTTTTTCAGTGAGTTCAGACGTGCTCACTGAAATTTAGCATATGGGCCTTTCGCCATTTTCTAAATCTTCCAGCCCATCCTTGAAACGTGAATGCCATCAGAATATTTGTGCACAAGATAAGGTAATTAGTCCCATATACACCACACAACAATTCAACTGTCTCAAATACAGTTTTACCAGTTTTCGAACAGAACCAGATATTTGCTCTCTGCTTCTTGGCAGAGCTGTGGTAATGTTCTTCCACCGAATGATGTCGTGCACAGTGTAAATTATCATCTGCACTCAGGGGAAGATTAGCCCAGTACCAGGATATTTCCAGGTAGACCGCTCGAGAAATGGCTCGCTTTCTTGTATCCTCTTTGTCTGAATAGTTTGCAAAGAATGAAAATTATTTTGGTACTTATGAATAAGAAACGTTAACTTCATTTGAGCTTTCTATTATGTGTCTAAAATATTACTGGTTTTTTTTTTTTTTTTTTTAAAGAAAATCAGCATTTCCTTCTGTTTATTTACATGTTGAGCGTTTGCTCTAAAATTGCAAAGCAAAATTCTCTTTACTTCAGTGAAAATTCTGCTGCCGGAGTCCGGACCAAGCAGGCTGTTATAAATAAATAAGCTAACTACGGTTAAACGTAGGTCCTTGGAGCCAAAGGGTCATTGGTAAACCCTACCCTCCTTTTGTAATTTTGAAGGAGGCACTAGTAAAAAATTTTGATGGTCCATCTTCCCCACATCCTTATCCTTGTGCCACCCACATTTATCTTAAGAGACCGATTTACGCCCTGTACTGGTTGATGGATTAAAATGGTAGTTCATGAGTCAAAATAATGAGTAGACATACAAAACGCCAAGACCTACATTTAACCATAGTTAGATTAATTATTTATAACAGCATGCTTGGTCTTGCGGCAGAATTTTCACTGAAGTAGAGAGAACTTTGCTTTGTAATTTTAGAACGAACGCCAAATAAATAATTATGTGTATATATCATCATCATCATCATTGTCAACCATTATCAATCCACTGCTGGACGAAGGTCTCCCCAAGTTTCCTCCACAACGGTCTGTCTTGTGCCAGTCTCTTCCATGTCACTCCCGCACACTTTCGAATTTCATCCACCCATCTTCCATGTGGTCTTCTTCTGGGTCTTTTCCTGTCCCTTGGAATCCAATCTAAAATTTCGGCTATCCATCGATGGTCTGTTCTTCTGGCAGTATGTCCAGCCCATTGCCATTTCAGGGATTTAACTCTGATCATGATGTCCTCCACTCTTGTCATTTTTCGGATCCACGTGTTCCTCTTCTTATCTCTCCTGGTTACACCAAGCATGCACCTCTCCATGCTGCTTTGAGTTGTCTGCAGCCTTTGTATGTCTCTTTTAGCTAAGGTCCACGTCTCTGCACCATACGTAAGCACTGGAAGGATGCATTGATCAAACACTTTTCTTTTAAGACATAATGGCATATTGCTCTGTGTGTGTATATATATATATACACTGTATATATATATATCATTCATCATCATCATTGTCAACCATTATCAATCCACTGCTGGACGAAGGTCTCCCCAAGTTTCCTCCACAACGCTCTGTCTTGTGCCAGTCTCCTCCATGTCACTCCTGCATACTTTCGAATTTCATCCACCCATCTTCCATGTGGTCTTCTTCTGGGTCTTTTCCTGTCCCTTGGAATCCAATCTAAAATTTCGGCTGTCCATCGATGGTCTGTTCTTCTGGCAGTATGTCCAGCCCATTGCCATTTCAGGGATTTAACTCTGATCATGATGTCTTCCACTCTTGTCATTTTCGGATCCACGTGTTCCTCTTCTTATCTCTCCTGGTTACACCAAGCATGCACCTCTCCATGCTTCTTTGAGTTGTCTGCAGCCTTTGTATGTCTCTTTTAGCTAAGGTCCACGTCTCTGCACCATACGTAAGCACTGGAAGGATGCATTGATCAAACACTTTTCTTTTAAGACATAATGGCATATTGCTCTTGAAAATTATGCTGTTTCTTCCAAAAGCTCTCCAGGCGAGTTTTGTACGCCGATTAATTTCTTCACCAATGTGACCCTCACTTGATATCTGCTGTCCAAGATAAACGTAAGTGTCTGTTATCTCCAGCTTTTCTCCATCAATCGATAAATCTTCATTTCTTGTAAAAGCATTGTACATCACTTTTGTCTTCTGAAAGTTCATTTTTAATCCCACTTCTTTACTCTTGTCAGCAAGTTCCTGGATCATACTCTGCAGCTCTGATGGGGTAGTTGCAAAAATGACTGTCATCAGCAAAACGAAGGTGGGTTAGATAATCTCCATTAATCTTTATCCCCTTGTTTTCCCAGCTCAGTGATTGAAAGACATTTTCCAATGTGGCATTAAAGAGCTTCGGAGATATGGTGTCACCTTGCCTCACTCCTTTTCCAATTTTTATGTGTGTTGTATTTTCAAACAGCCGAATCTTTGCACTTGCATTTTCATAGATGTTATTAATAATATTAATTTATGCATCTTCAATACCGCAGGATTTCAGAGCCATTGCAACTGCTGATTGTTTCACCGAATCAAAGGCTTTTTCATAATCGATAAAAGCCATGCACAATGGAAGCTCATATTCCCTCGCTCTTTCAATTAGTTCTCTCAGTACGTGGATATGATCTATTGTGCTGTAGTCACTCCTGAATCCAGCTTGTTCTCTCGGTTGAGCCATGTCCAGTGTCACCTTCAAGCGGTGTGAAAGAACTTTAGTGAAGATTTTATAAACCACTGATAGGAGGCTGATAGGTCTGTAGTTCCTGAGATCCTCAATGTCACCTTTTTTATGTAGCAAGATAATTGTAGCGTTGTTCCAATCCTCAGGAATTTTCTCTTCATTAAGGCATCGAGTGAAAATTTGGGCGAGTACTGTTTCGATTTCTCCACTTGCTTCTTGTATGATGTCTACAGTAATTCCATCTTCTCCTGGAGCTTTTCCCCGCTTCATGTTCTTGATTGCATGTGCAACTTCTGATGGAAGGACTGGAAGAACTCTGGTACCTTTCATGATGTCTGGAGTACATGTATCATCCCTTTCATATAATTTGGAGTAGAAATCTTTCACTCTTGTCAAAATTTCGCCTCTATTTCTTGTTACAGAACCATCTTCTTTTCTCAGTGCCATAATCTGTTTTTTTCCCTTACTGAGATGTCCCTTTGCTATCTTTAGGCTTTGGTTGTTTTCAATTGCTTTCCTTACTAGTTCACAGTTGAATTTCCTTACGTCTTCAGTGATACTTTTTCGTACTGTCTTGCATAGCTCTATATATTCCACTTTGGAAGTCACATCTTCTTTAGTTGTCCTCATCACTCTTCTTTTTTGCATCAACATTTTGGTTTTTCCTGATAATTTGTTCACATGCAATTTGTTCTTAGACCCAGCTAATTTTGTTGCTGTTTCCATAAGAGCTTTGGTTACTTTTCTGTTAACTTCAGAAATATCCACTTCTTCCGATGTTAGGCCTTCTAAAGCAGAGAATCTGTTCTTCAGTTCCAATTTGAAGGTATTATGGTGTTTTTTAAGGTTGGTTATGTCAATACATTTTGTTTGTCTTATGAGCTTGCCACGTTCCAGTTTAGTGTTGAGGTGCATCTTACATCTCACCAATCTATGGTCACTGCCTGTGTTGAACTTGTTTAGCACACTGCAGTCTTCTATGACGAATTTTTTGTTACACATAATAAAATCAATTTCACTTGTCGTCCCATTTGGATGTCTCCATGTCCATTTCCTGTGTGGCTTTTTCTTGAAAAAGGAGTTCAAGATGAAAAACCCTTCTGCCTCTGCAAACTCTACGAGAGTATTTCCACGCTGGTTTCTGTTGCCGTGACCGAATTTACCTACTGAAGTTTCCCCCTGTATATATATATATATATATATATATATATATATACAGGGGTTACGCTGGATTTTCTAAAGTTTTCACCAATTTAGTTGCCAAATTCAATTTGTTTCCCCCAAAGTGTTATAACACTAAGGTAATCGCCAAAGATTTTTCCATCACCAAAACTATTTCTTTTTCCTTCGCAAATTGCGTAGATGATAATCGGCAGCGCGACCCCTGTGTATATATATATACACATAAGAGCATAGCCGAAAACATAAGAAAAACTTAAGAATTTAAAACGAAAGTTGCAAAATAACCTGAAGATCAAAACGCGCAACGCAGCAGTTATGAAAATTCAGAATTCACATTCTATTAAGAAGAGACTGAAGCAAAAAAATTTTTTGACTCATACCAAGTACAACATAGAAAAGGTTATGTATTGACCGGTGTGAGTAAAAAGAGAAAAAAATAGAACAACTGAATGTAGAAAGTGTCGAGAATACTGAGCCTTGGCTTTATCAAGGGCCAGCAAAAACTCTGCGTTTTCTCACTTCCACAAAGACCTATTTGGAAATGGGTTTCTGCAAAGTCATAGATGCAAGTAATAAGCCCACCAAAAATTTTTTTAAAAATATATATACTTGTATATGTCATAACCTCCACAGAGTTGTATGACCAAGATTTAGTTAACAATTTAGCTTGCATCCATAACTTTCCTGGCCCGACCCATGCTCTTCATCTGTTACTAATAAACAGAAAGAAGATGATTATAGAAAAATCAAGTTGAAAGAGTGACATAATGAATCAGAAATAATGTTCAGCAATAACAAATTTAAAATTTTTTTGGTGGGCTTATTACTTGCATCTATGACTTTGCAGAAACCCATTTCCAAATAGGTCTTTGTGGAAGTGAGAAAACGCAGAGTTTTTGCTGGTCCTTGATAAAGCCAAGGCTCAGTATTCTCGACACTTTCTACATTCTGTTCTATTTTTTCTCTTTTTACTCACACTGGTCAATACATAACCTTTTCTATGTTGTACTTGGTATGAGTCAAAAATTTTTTTGCTTCAGTCTCTTCTTAATAGAATATATGGGGGGGGGGGGGTAGGTAGGTAGAATGAAACGTTGATTTTTTTTTCTACCATTGCGCAGTTGACGAAGTACCAAATAAATACAATTATCTGGTAAGATACCCCGTTTTGAACATGGTTTGATATGCTGCGTTCAATCATGAGTGGATTTTTAAAATTCTTTCACCTTAAATTGCTGTTAAGATTTGTTCACGACTGAATTAGTTTTATAGTATATATTTCAATAGTTCTCTTTCATCCAGGAGTTAACAAATTCTTTTTTCTTGAAGGAATTTATGAGATGTTCCCCTGTGGGTACATTAGTTTCTGTAGTGGCCCACAAGACTAAAATTCCCGGCCTGGTTTCGTCGACCCAATCCGCCTCTGCCTGCACTATTCTCACATAAACGCTGTTGCTACCACATAGCTGTGAAATGGCTTATCAAAATACAATGCCTTCCCAACCTGTCAGTACCATTACCTAATTGCCGCACCATGTCGTGTACTCTGCAGCAATATCGGCTGTCAGGCCGAAGTTCCGTTGTGCAATCAAGACAGATGTGTACATGCATGCAGAATAAACATCACAGATGTCTGTAGCAATGTAATGCTGGTGCTTGTAAGTGTATTTATTCATTAACTAGTCCGTAACCCTTGCCATACACGGCTGAAAAAGCTGCAACTAAAATTTTTTCTTGTCATATAACACAAATCGTAATAAAATGCATAACTATATAATAAACGGTTGGCAGTCAATAAGATGGGTCACCAACAACGAAAGTTTCGTAATATTCCCACTAATTTTTTCAAATAAGCGTACACTAATTTAATGATGACGTTCCTTATTATTGTATACACATGTGCTTATCTGTCATTGGCAGGCTTGCATTGGAGTATTGAGGTATTCTTTCAGTGACCCAAAATGATATTGTGTCTAGATAACTAACTACACAATGGGGTTAAAAATGTATTTTATTTTTCCAGTTTGGTTTTTTAAATTTTTTTTTTTTTTTTTTGGTATATAATCTGTACTAATAATATAAAGAGAGAAACTTTGTGTGTTTGAGGTAATCTTGAAAACTACTGAACCGATTTGGATAATTCTTTCACCATTGGTAAGCTTATTATTTTTCTGGTGGACATAGGCTATTTTGTTTATTTTTTATTATTTTTGGCTGTACTACTGAATCGGATCACTTTCAGTAGTTCCCGATTTCCAGTGTATCGTTCTGCTTTGTTTACATACAGCCTGATCACACCCAACGTGAACAAAAGTAATTCACGATAATATACGGAATTGTTTTTACTAATCTCTCAAACTACTGAACCAATCTGGATATAATTCTTTCACCATTGGGAAGCTTTCTTCTTTCCAGTGGACATAGGCTATTTAATTTAATTTTTATTATTTTTGGCTGTACTACCAAATCAAAACTCTTTCAAGTAGTTCCCAATTTCCCATGTACTGTTCCACTTATGGCAGATTGTACAAAGAAAATGCCATGGTCACAAAAAAAATACTTATGACAATAAAAATTAGTGATGACAAATCTGTGGGTCAGTAGCTTTCATTTAAAAAAAAAATTGTGAAAATCGCTCCAGTTGGTTGCACTGGTGGATTGTAGAAATAAATGGCTTTGTGTTTTAAATACAATCAACTCTGGATATAGTGAACTCTGTAATAGTGAACATTCGGCTATAGTGAACCTGAATCATTGGTCCCGACTCAAAACATCGGAACTGTACATTAAAATTTTCGTTTATAGTGAACCTAAAAAATAAAACTTCAAAGAAAAAAGTGTACTTGTAACACAAATTGTACCTTATTTCAAAACAAACCTTGTAAAAACTTGAAAGAATGTGTTGAGAAAAATATTGTTGACCTACTACTCCTTAAATGCATTGAACGACAAAGCTAGGATTAAAAACCTCAGCAACATCAAGCTGGTGTTCCTGCCTGCCAACACCACATCAGTCCTCCAACCCATGGATTAAGGTGTGATTAGCAGCTTTAAAACATATTGCAGAAGGGAAGTAATGCTTCATTTAATCCAAGCCTTGGAAACAAAGCAGAACACTTCAATAAATGTTCTGAATGCTGTACGTTTTGGAAACAAAGCTTGGAAAAGAGTGTCAAGTTTTACTATACAGAACTGTTTTCGGAGGTCTGGTTTGGCTACTGGACGTGTAGCATTCGAAGAGGAGGGTGATGTGCCTCTGAAGGCCTGCTTCAGCATATCGATGCAAATTCCACTGAAGCTGAATATTTTATTGATGCTGACTGTGAAGTTATAACAAATGAAATCTCGTTGGATGAAGCTATTCTCAAGGCTGTAAAAGGTGGTTCCAGCACGGAAGAAAACGAGGCTGAAATGACAAGGACGATAATGAAGAACGTGTTCCAACAGTGAAAGAGGAGTTGGAGGGTGCTGGGACTGTGCTAAAGTTTCTAAAATGTATGGAAAATGTAGAATCGAGTGTAGCAAAAGCACAGACTCTAGAAAAGGACATAAAGAAAATATTTATTAAAACTGTTTGCAGCAAGCAGCAGTATGTAACAGACTATTTTCATGTTAATTAAGGTAATGTAAAATTAATTTTGTTTACTTAATTTAATGAATACACAACATACATAAAAATAATATTTTTTATATACATATGTACACATTTTTTTTGTTCACCATTCCACTCAGTTCAGGTTAAGGGAAGACACTTTGGTTTTAGCGAACCTCGGACATAGTGAACAAAATATGCGAGTCCTCAGAGATTCACTATAAAAGGAGTTGACCGTATATAGATGGTTTTATGGAATGTTATACACTAGAAGACAAAGCTAAACTTTCTGAAATGCAACTATGAATACAAGTGTGTTGTATCTTCCCTAGTTTCACTTGTGGATATCACACTGTATTATTGAATAACATATTAATTGTTACTGTTGGTCATAATTCTGTATGGGTGGTTTTGTTTATATCCATTGTGGTTTCTGCCTTTGTATCTCTTAAAAAAACATGCTGGCACCTGAAGAAAAACTTGAGCTAGCATCTGAATATTTTGGGGGTTTATCTATCCCTGCTTAATCTTGGTTAGCTTTACTATTTTCTGTTAGTTTTCTGGCATGGAAACCAAACTTTTTACATACTTTTAATGCATTTTTCTTTCATACACCATTTTCATACCTTCGTAGTCTAGGGATGAGTGGCCAAGGCACCACCCACATAATGTTGAAATGCTAGATTGACAGATTCATTATTCCAGCTGTGCATAAGCTGCCTTTTATTCCTTAAGTTTTTGTCATGCATATATCTTCATTCTCTCCAAAATCACTGGAGCAATGAACCAGTGGATCTAACAAAGTAAAATTGAGTAATAAATTATTTTACCGGAGTGATTTTTAGTGTAAAGGTAATCTTTTTGTTTCTTACAAATATTTTTTACACTATTGTGGCAGTCTGAAAATTTCCATACTGTGGATGTGTTTGACAACTAACTATGTGCTAGTTACTGAACATTGTTAAAAACAAGTTATGATGGTTACTAAAAGTTTTGGAAAAAAGCCATGTTGTTTTCTGATATTGCTACTACAAGGTGACAAAAAGGGCTCATATTGCTGCTGTATAGAGATGGAAAAAAAATATTAAAAAAACACAAATTTCACTTCCATGCTACAAAATTGAAAGAATTTATTTAATGTGGTAAATCAAATATTAAGTTATTTATATTTAAAAATAGATACTTAACTAATATAGCTCTTAATATGAAGTAACTTTTATTTCGCACAGTAGCTGCTGAATTATTAATCTGTTTGTGTTGATATGATGCAGCAGTTGCTCTGGCTTTTTTAAAGTTTTCACCAAATTCAATTTTTTTTTCCGCCAAAGGTAATTTGAAGTATCGCCAGTATTTTCACCAAGACTTTATCCATCGCTAAAACATTTTTTTTTTAGTTTTTTTTGTTTTTCGCAAATTGTGAAGAATGCGATTGGCAGCACGACCCCTGTTATAATGGGCATGTGCAGACCAACTAAATTGGTTATGCAGCTGCAACAGAATTTATTTAATGTGGACACACAGTTTAAAGCTTTACCACCCCTCGTAAATTTTGAAGTTCCTTCTACAGGGTTTGTATGCCTCCTGGGATTTAAATGTGCCTTTTTCTCTTCAGGCGCCTGGAAAAGTCCCTAAATTTACTTATACCTTGCTCATTTAGTGGCCAAGAGATGAACTTCTACTCCTTTTTTTTATTCACCATTTCCCTTCGTATTTTGGAAACAATTTTGAGTTCACCTTTTCCAGCTGATGTGTGAGCAACAGACATGATTGGTCTACTGTGTCACGTGCCACGGCGTTGCTTCAGAAAAGACCCAGGCATTCCAAGTGCTACGAATTCTCCATAGTCACTATGGAAATTGTTGGTCTGCTACAGAATACAGGGAACCGAATATACCACAGAAATTGAAAATCTCGGTGAAATAATAAGTTTGTTTTCAAGTTTTTAGCATTTGCTAAACATTTTCATGATTTTTTATTAGATCTTTTTACAGAGGGTGAATCGAAAGTTTTGCAATATTTGGATAACTTTGTCTTCATACGCACCTTTACAGCGAAAGCTGACTAGCATTCAAAGTACAGGCCACCGTATTGCACCATCTTTAGCCATCTGTGTGCCAGTTCTTCAATTCAGTGGTGGTACCAGTTCTTGTCCTTCGAGGCAAAGAACATCTTCACCCCAGCTGCCACCTCCTCCTCCTGGTTGTTGAAGTGCCGCCTGCGAAGTAAGTGGGCCATGGACTGGAGCAAGTAGCGATCCGGACTATATGCTGGGTGTGGCATCAGTTCAATGCCCTCAAGTTCCTGGAGTTTTGAAGTGGAAGAAGTGGGCCATGGACCGGAACAAGTAATAATCCGACGGTGCAGTGCCGCCTGCGAAGTAAGTGGGCCATGGACTGGAGCAAGTAGCGATCCGGACTATATGCTGGGTGTGGCATCAGTTCGATGCCCTCAAGTTCCTGGAGTTTTGAAGTGGAGGAAGTGGGCCATGGACCGGAACAAGTAATAATCCGACAGTGCAAGATCCGGACTATATGCTGGGTGTGGCATCAGTTCGATGCCCTCAAGTTCCTGGAGTTTTGCCGGGGTCGTTCGCACGGTATGAGGTCAAGGAGCATTTGTCCTGCTGTAGGAGAGTGCTTTCTGTTCACCAGTGCCAGATACTTCTTCTCCAAAATGGAATACACCTGCTCCAGCTGTTCAGAGTAGAGGTAGGCGTTGATGATCTGACCGTCTGGAACAAATTCGTAATGGATTATCCCCTCAAAATTCCACTAGACGCAGAGCATCACCTTGTGCTTGAAGCGCCCACATTTGGCAACAGGTTCAGGAAGCTGGTCCGGGCTCAACCACTGCCGTTTTGTGTTAGGATTACGGAAATACACCCACTTTTCATTGCATGTAACAATTCTCTTGATGAAACGTACATCACGCGGGTTTTCTAGGAGTTTCGTGCACAGCAAACCACAGAGTGGAACTCTGTGGTTTGCTTCAGCAGGCGTCAGTTCATGAGGGACAATGCGGCAGCTCCTGTAGGCCTTGCCGAGGTTCTGAAGGTGATGAACAATGGCGGTCTGTGATATTCTCAGCTCTCCTCATAATTTCCAAGTGCTGGTTGTTGGATTGGCCTCTACGGCTTGGTGCACAGCCTCCAAATCGACGGTTTTGCTGCCAACCTGACCTTGGCTGATCGTCGAGGTTTCTGTCACCTGAGCGAAATTTCTCAATCCATCTGGTTGCTGTGCTGTGGTCCACGGAACCTTCCCCTTTTGCATGACAAATGTTTCGTGTTGTTGAGCAGCATTATGGCCAAGTTCAAACTTGTAAAGCAAAAGTTCCCTAATTAGCCGGTTGTGGCTGTTCATCTTTGAGGCGTCCCAACCACGGACAGAATGACGACATGCAATGCTGTTCACAGCAATGACTACCACTTTATATCCCTTTCAACTGACTGCAGTGTGCAACTTGAACTAGTTTAAACACATGACATACCCACTGCAGCACATGCATTTATGTAAATATTGCAAAACTTTTGACTTTCCCTCTGTAATATTCTGACATTTCTTGAATATCATCCGCTACCTGAAAATGTTTGGAACTGCTGAAAATGATTGCTCTAGTAGGGATGAAAATGTACTGTAACTTGTGTGTGTGTGCAGAATTTCTAATTTTTCTGGCCAAGTTGCAATGGGTTTTTTTCTGTTTGCTCTTTGTGATTATATTCTTTTTTTATATATAAATTTTTCTGATCGTTTTCCTCATCTTTAATATCGTTGGCAGAGTTGTATAAAAATAAAATGTACCTGCATACACAACCATTGAAACAGAAAACTTGCTGCAAAGCACAAATTATGATAACAATAGAATAAGATAATTGAAAGAAAAATTAATAAAGCAATAAATAATTATTAGAACATTACAGATTCCAATGAGGACAAAATAAGTACATTATAATTGAATGTTCTGCAATGTGTGTGAAATGGACTTTAATGGCAAAATAGTAGACTATGAACCTCATAAAAACAAGACTAAAGAAAGTTTTTATATCTAGAAAAACAGTTCCATCAATGAATCTTCAAAAATTATAGCATTTTCATCAAGTTAATTAAAAAATACTAGACTTACAAAATACATAAGGAAATGATTTTAATAACTGGCAACTGCAGAAGGAACCTGGTAATAAAAATTTTAATTATTTTTGTGTAAACCTAACTTTTTTGATGAAGTTTCTATTCATTGAGAACAATCCTTGATCAGAAATCTAGAGGCCAGAAATGTCTGTAAAAACAAAAGAACTCAGACGTGAAAAATAATTGAAAGTTCTTGAAGTTAGAACAGAATTAAGTATATTAATCTGAATAAAAACTATGAGTAAGTGTTTTAGTTGCTATAAATAACATTTTTATGTATTTTTTTAATCTACAAGCAAAAACTATCTGCAAAGCCTGCTAATAATTTAGAAATTATCCGCATACAGCTTGAGTGTGCACTTCTATGTTCTGCTACTCAGATCTTTGTTAGTAGTGAGAAAGACCAAATTTGCATCTTGTAAGAATTTTTTGTAATGAAATGCATGCTTTCCTGTTTCTGAGAGGAAGAGAGTGCTGCCATTTAGGTTTTTTGTTTTGTTTTTTTCCCTTCTCCCACTCATAAGAGCTATGCTTTGTGCTAATGAAACAATGGTTTCTATTATTCTCTGGCTTCATTAATAAATAATTTTGTCTCCAGTGTATTATCACTGTGCAACATGATTGGTTCAGGTATTACCATAGTCCCTGTTGATCACCAGAACAAACATTTATGTTGCCACCATTGAAGGGCTTTTTTTCAAGGCATCAACATTATTCTTGGACTTAGTTTCTTATGCACATCATGTTTTCATATATTGTCATGGTCTGATGTATCTTGCAGTGGTATTTCATGAAATGGAATACCAGTGCAAGATACACTACCAGTGGCATAACTAGCACAACAGTGACTTTCCCCCATAAGACTTCAGCACCTTTAAGCACAGTAATTTTCCCAGGATTTTGAACATGAGGGAGGATGCATTTGGGGGAGGGAAGTCAGGGAGAGTATCTGCAAAAGTAATGGTGGTACCTAGAGCCCTGTAGTTTTAACTTTTTAAGTAACAGATTTGACAAAATCTTAAAATTCAAATTTGAAATGGGAGTCTTCCCACTTGTGTTTGTAAATGGAGGGAATTGAAAATTTCAGGTGGGGAGTTTTGAATATGTGACTTAATAATATTAAAAGACTGGAAAAACAGTAGTAATTTTTCAAACAATATAAGCTATACTTGATCTTTAAAACAAACAGGCGAATCAGATAAAAAAATTTACTACATTCAATATCCAATACAAATTACCATGAATCATTTTACAAAACTAGATTTGCTAGTTTTGCAGTACATTGATATCATAAAATTGCACCTGAAGTATGTCTGTCTGTCTTTCATTCCTTGCCACAGTTAGCAAGCTTTGTTCAGCTGTTTTATTTGAGGATTTATCTGGCCCAATTTCAGAAATATGCATTAAGATTTTTGTTGCTCAGTGAATCTCTAAATTTTGACTGAATTCTGTTTTTCGTGCTAAAGCCTTGGTACATTTGTTAAACACAACATATGGCTTACTTGCAGAAGAACCTTTGGACACTAATGGAAATGTGTGCAGATGGTTGCTTATAAAACACTTAGAAAACTTTGGATACTTAGAACATATACTCTTCATTTTTTACAGCTATGTTTGAATAGTGAATATTCCATAACTGCATCTTCATTAATTTTCAAGAAAAACAAAAAACTGGTCTGCCAGGCTTTTGAAAGACTGTACCAAAACTTTGTGTGTGTGTATTGCTTCACAGATTCAGATTCTACACACTTAGACCTCAAAACGAGTTCCATTGTGGCAGAAAAAAAAAAATCTGCAGTCTATCTCAATCATAAAAGATAAACCTTCACTGGTCATTGTGATGTGCAAAATGTACAGTGAAGGTTTATCTTTTGTGATTGAAATAGACTGCAAATTTTTCAAGAAAAAAAAATAGATTTTATTCAAGAAGAAAAAAATATCTTCTTGAATACTATGTATGAAATGTTTACAGTTCACATAACTGAGACTTGATTGATACAACCAAACATTCTTCTGATATGAGTGTCCAGTTTTTCCCTTTGCAACTATTTATGGAGGGAAAATAACATTAATAATTCAAGACAGTGGTAACATCGCAGAAAAAAATTTATGATTACGAAAAAATCATCGCTCCGTCCGACTTCCGTTTTCGGAAAATTTTCCTCCGTTTTCAAGCTGAAACACAATCAGTTATCAAACAAACTTATATTTTACAATAATACTAAGCAGAGGGAATATCGCGCGAGAAAAAATTACATTTACAGATTAAATCCGCAGTTCGTCTAACTTCCGTTTTCGAAAGTTTTGAAAAACAAAATTCCGTCCCCAGAGGTGAAACGCCTCCCCCCACCACCACCACTGTCTCTCTCTTACACACACCAAACCACCCTCCCAAAAAATTATCTTCAGTTTTGCATCGTTCTCGAGAACAATGCAAATGATGACAACAAAGTCAGAGTTCCTCGAATCCGCGGCCCCATACACACTAATCTTCTGAAAATAAGACATTATCTTTATTTTTATTTTGTTTTTGTTTTTTTCACGTCAATTTCAAGTATAACCGAAATGTGACCGGGGAAAAAAAAAAAAAAAAAAGCGAATTCTGCGAATCCGAAGAATCGCATGCCTGATTCGTTAACAGTCCGCGATATGCAAAATGAACTGCTCATGTGGCTACATATGAAAGCCAGTTCACGTGTCCATAAACTGATTATGTTCCCAACATGAACGATGTATTAGATTGTAATTTTCTTGACTCTGAACGGTCCGTTTCTTGCACACAAATTTTTACGAAGCGTAAATAAGTTTGTAATGCACGAATTTTGCGAGTGGTCCAAAAACGGACCCAAGATTTTATATTTATATATATTTTTTTCTTCAAATTTCGGAAGGCCGGTGGCTCTCGCCTAACAACTTTATTTCGCCAGGAATTTAACATTTTCGGCGGGAATCCCGCCATCCCGCCCTGAATTTTAACCCCTGAATATGTGTAATTGCTTTGTCCTAAATTAAAATAAATCACTTGAAGAAATCACCCTCTTAGACATGGCAGATATGCGGCTGCTGTGAATTGTGAATAAATTTTGACGCATGTCGTGCACATAATCCTAGGTAACTGTTTTCTCACATCCTCGACGGGGACCGAATCCCACTGTGATCTCACACTTTTCCTCAGCAAGTGCAGAGAGAGGGTGATTGGAGAGCCAATCGTATTATTTACAACCCATTGCAGAGCAGTCGCATTACATCCCAATGTCAAAGAGCCGAACACTTTCAATCTGTAGGACATTCAGTGTTTTAAAAGTGAAACTTGGCATTTGTTTAGGCAAAGCTAAATATATCTTAAAGCAAAATATGAATCTTTGGGTTAATTATTGTGTGTTTGAATTTTTTAGAAGACTATAACTGGCAGCTGCAGTATGCCCCTTCATTACCTGCCCCCCTCCCTGTGGCTGCGGGAGTGGTAGTTACGCCACTGGTTGTTGCATTGTTGTGTCAACTTTTATGTTTAACCCTTGTCTGCCAGTGTAATTAGTATGAGTTAATAAGAATAAAATTTGTATGGATCAGATTTATAATAGTAAAAGCTTTCAACATAATTATCCAGATAGGGCTTGTGCATAAGAAATGTATTCACACGGTGGGGGAAATTCTGGTAGGTAAAGAAAAAACCCATACTGGTAGGCTAGGTAAGAAAGAACCCATGCTGAGCACAAACCAGAAGCAGATTTGCAAACTTTTATTAAATAGAAAAAAAAACACTACCTGGAACAAAGATGTTAAACAGGTTTTGTAGCATTTTTACCTGTATTTTAATGATGAAACCAGTATGTTGGTATGTCCTTATTCAACTTGTTCTTGGCAGAAATGGATGACTAGCTTTTCTTCAGCAATACATGACTTAACCTAATGGAACAGAAATGCAAGGTGTAGACAAGAAACAGTGTATGGATTTATAATTATGGATTGTATTCAGAATATGGGAGATTTCAATGCAAAAATAGGGCAACGGCAACAGAATGAAACTTCAGTAGGTAAATTCGGTCACGGCAACAGAAACCAGCGTGGAAATACTCTCGTTGAGTTTGCAGAGGCAGAAGGGTTTTTCATCTTGAACTCCTTCTTCAAGAAAAAGCCACACAGGAAATGGACATGGAGACATCCAAATGGGACGACAAATGAAATTGATTTTATTATGTGTAACAAAAAATTCGTCATAGAAGACTGCAGTGTGCTAAACAAGTTCAACACAGGTAGTGACCATAGATTGGTGAGATGTAAGATGCACCTCAACGCTAAACTTGAACGTGGCAAGCTCATAAGACAAACAAAATCTATTGACATAACCAACCTCAAAAAACACCATAATACCTTCAAGTTAGAACTGAAGAACAGGTTCTCTGCTTTAGAAGGCCTAACATCGGAAGAAGTGGACATCTCTGAAGTTAACAGAAAAGTAACCAAAGCTCTTATGGAAACAGCAACAAAATTAGCTGGGTCTAAGAACAAGTTGCATGTGAACAAATTATCAGGAAAAACCAAAATGTTGATGCAAAAAAGAAGAGAGATGAGGACAACTAAAGAAGATGTGACTTCCAAAGTGGAATATATAGAGCTATGCAAGACAGTAAGAAAAAGTATCACTGAAGACGTAAGGAAATTCAACTGTGAACTAGTGAGGAAAGCAATTGAAAACAACCAAAGCCTAAAGATAGCAAAGGGACATCTCAGTAAGGGAAGAAAACAGATTATGGCACTGAGAAAAGAAGATGGTTCTGTAACAAGAAATAGAGGCGAAATTTTGACAAGAGTGAAAGATTTCTACTCCAAATTATATGAAAGGGATGATATA
Organism: Macrothele yani; assembly: GCA_039090855.1. Taxonomy (NCBI): domain Eukaryota; kingdom Metazoa; phylum Arthropoda; class Arachnida; order Araneae; family Macrothelidae; genus Macrothele; species Macrothele yani. The sequence goes on from CM077008.1 coordinate 127,177,668, forward strand.
TGCACTCCAGACATCATGAAAGATACCAGTACCAGAGTTCCTCCAGTCCTTCCAGCAGAAGTTGCACATGCAATCAAGAACATGAAGCGAGGAAAAGCTCCAGGAGAAGATGGAATTACTGTAGACATTATACAAGAAGCAAGTGGAGAAATCGAAACAGTACTCGCCCAAATTTTCACTCGATGCCTTAATGAAGGAAAGATTCCTGAGGATTGGAACACCGCTACAATGATCCTGCTACATAAGAAAGGTGACATTGAGGATCTCGGAAACTACAGACCTATCAGCCTCCTATCAGTAGTTTATAAAATCTTCACTAAAGTTCTTTCACACCGCTTGAAGGTAACACTGGACATGGCTCAACCGAGAGAACAAGCTGGATTCAGGAGTGGCTACAGCACAATAGATCATATCCACGTGCTGAGAGAACTAATTGAAAGAGCGAGGGAATATGAACTTCCATTGTGCATGGCTTTTATCGATTATGAAAAAGCCTTTGATTCGGTGAAACCATCAGCAGTTACAATGGCTCTGAAAACCTGCGGTATTGAAGATGCATACATTAATATTATTAATAACATCTATGAAAATGCAAGTGCAAAGATTAGGCTGTTTGAAAATACAACACACGTAAAAATTGGAAAGGGAGTGAGACAAGGTGACACCATATCTCCGAAGCTCTTTAATGCCACATTGGAGGGTGTTTTTCAGTCGCTGAGCTGGGAAAACAAGGGGATAAAGATTAATGGAGATTATCTAACCCACCTTCGTTTTGCTGATGACGTAGTCATTTTTGCAACTACCCCATCAGAGCTGCAGAGTATGATCCAGGAACTTGCTGACAAGAGTAAAGAAGTGGGATTAAAAATGAACTTTCAGAAGACAAAAGTGATGTTCAATGCTTTTACAAGAAATGAAGATTTATCGATTGATGGAGAAAAGCTGGAGATAACAGACACGTACGTTTATCTTGGACAGCAGATATCAAGTGAGGGTCACATTGATGAAGAAATTAATCGGCGTACAAAACTTGCCTGGAGAGCTTTTGGAAGAAACAGCATAATTTTCAAGAGCAATATGCCATTATGTCTTAAAAGAAAAGTGTTTGATCAATGCATCCTTCCAGTGCTTACGTATGGTGCAGAGACGTGGACCTTAACTAAAAGAGACATACAAAGGCTGCAGACAACTCAAAGAAGCATGGAGAGGTGCATGCTTGGTGTAACCAGGAGAGATAAAAAGAGGAACTCGTGGATCCGAAAAATGACTAGAGTGGAAGACATCATGATCAGAGTTAAATCCCTAAAATGGCAATGGGCTGGACATACTGCCAGAAGGACAGATCATCGATGGACAGCCGAAATTTTAGATTGGATTCCAAGGGACAGGAAAAGACCCAGAAGAAGACCACATGGGAGATGGGTGGATGAAATTCGAAAGTATGCAGGGGTGACATGGAGGAGACTGGCACAAGACAGACCGTTGTGGAGGAAACTTGGGGAGACCTTCGTCCAGCAGTGGATTGATAATGGTTGACAATGATGATGATGATTCAGAATAAACAACTGTTATTAGAATAGGAGGTAAACTGATTCTTACACTCTGCTTGTGTTTGGTTAAGCAAACAGAAGCTATGTGGTATGAACCAAAATTATAGATCATACTTTTTTTTGTCATCTATATGTTTGTCATAAGAACTTCATAGTAAAAGCTGATCATTTGTATGTTTTATTTAAACTTTATCCTGCATGTGTTTGTGTAGTTCAGTCATGAGGCCAGGTGATTGTAGATTTCAACCTTTGCATGTACTTTGGTATACACTGAGTGGCCACTTTATTATGACCACCCCTCAGTACTTCGTTGGGCCACCTTTTGCCTTTAATACTGTGTCGATTCTTCGTGGCATGGACTCCACGAGATGTTGATAGGTGGTTTGTGGAATCTGAGACCATGCTTGATGAATAGCACTTTCCAGGAGTGTGAGATTGCATGGTTGTGGATCCAGCTGTCTGATGGATTGTTCAACTTCATCCCACAAATTCTCAATGGGGTTGAGTTCTGGAGATTGTGGGGGCCACCTTAGAAAAGTAAACTCACTGGCATGTTCCTGAAACCAATCCTGTATAATACGAGCACTATGGCAGAATGCATTATCTTGTTGAAAGTAGCCATTGCCATAAACCATCCACATGACAGGATGCACTTGGTCCGCAACAATGTTTAGATATGATGTGCCAGTCAGATGTTGATCAACACGAATTAAAGAGCCCAAAGCATGCTAGGAAAACATTCCCCAAACCATAACATTGCCTCCACCAGCTTGAAGGGTTGTAGCAATGCATTTGGGGTCCATGCTTTCGTGCTGTTTCCGCCGATTCTCACTCTGCCATCGGCATGGTGCAACTGAAAACGTGATTCATTGGATCACATAATTTGTTTCCAATTATTGACTGTCCAATCCTTGTGCTCCTGTGCGAACTGGAGATGTTTTCTCTTGTTAACTGCAGACAGCAAAGGGTGTTCAAACAGGCCTTCGGCTGCCATATCCCATCCGGCGCAGTGTACGGCGAACAGTGCGTGCAGAGATCATTTGAGGGGATCCTGGATTAAGATCTGTAATTTGCTGCACTGTTGCCCTTCTGTTGTCTGTTACCAGTCTGGACACTCTCCGTTCCGCCCGAGCAGTCACTAGTCGATGACGACCACACGTTGCACATAGAGATTCAGTTTTTTGGCTGACAGTCCAGTCCTTAAACACTTTAACAACAGCTGCTCTGGAACATTTCACGGATGTGGCGGTTTCGGTGATACTCGCTCCATGGCTCTGAGCTTCTACAATCATCCCACGTTGAAAGTCCGTCAAATCACATTTTTTGCCCATCGTGTCACCCAAAAATCACTTCTACTGCTGTCACAAGCACTAAGCTTTCCCTTTTTATACTAGCCTCACCCTCTGGCAACAACTGTGTGTAGCCATAGTTCATTTGCTTAAAACTCGCAGGTGGTCATAATAAAGTGGCCACTCAGTGTATAACAAAAACAAATTGTTATTCAGATAAGGTCTACATTTGTTCAGAATTTTCATTTTTGGGAGTCAATCTTGAAACAGTCCCCTCTTCCATAGCTAATTTAGAAACAGAATAGAAGTAAACCAACACTGAGAAATAAATGTAGCAAACTATTTTCTAATCACAATTTTAGAAACTTACCAGAGAGGGTTGCACATCCTTTGTTCTTCACGTGAACTTTCTGTTGTGTGAAAAATTTCGCTTCATTATCCTTTTACAAAAGTTTCTTACAATATTTTGCAGTTTATCTAGTAATTACAGTGACTAGTTTATATTTGAGACAAACTGTGGCAGGATCAGTCAATTAATTGTTGCTTCAAATGGTGCATATTCTAAAAAAGCCGCACCCTGAATGCTATACTATACAAGTTCTGCATTATGTATACTTGCATGTATGTCTTGTATATTTTGTTTGAATGATTGATAGTGCCAACATTTTTTTCCCTTTTATGTTAATCATGGCAATAAACTAAACGTTCTTCAAAAAACATTACTGTATTTTTTTTTTTTTTTTTTTTTTTTAGTGTGTGGCTTTCAATGATGTGAATCCTCAGGCTCCTACTCATTTCCTGGTCATTCCACGCAAGCCTATTTCTCAGTTAAGTGCCTCAAAAGATGATGATGAAAAGGTATGATTCTGACTTTTCATTATTGACTTTGTTTCAGTGAAGTTGCCCATCAATTCAATGGAACTACTGTGTAATTGTATTATTTCATAGTCTAATTTAATTTACTCTGTTTTATTAGTTCATTTTGGGGATTTCATGTTAAAATGTATGCATACAGAGAAGGAATGAAAAAGTGTAGTAAAGAATTTTATTCTTTAGCATTCTCTATTGTACACAGGTATTAAAAGCTATCCACTGCACATTGTGTTCACACCAGGGATTTTCCCAGGATTCCGAATGGGGGAAGGGGGTAACCTTTTTGAAGCCTCTAACAACTGATGTAATGCAGTACCGCTTTTCAACTTTCATTTATAAATATGTATGTAAAAATGTAAATTCATGTACTGATTATTTAAAAAACCTAAAGATATTATATTAATATGTTGCCTTACCAGGCTTTTATTCTCTTCTACTATGTCGTAGGTTGATCTTCACACTACATGTTGAGCTAAATTAACTTACCCAGTTTCCAAAAGAAATTTATTCTACATTCCTTCTTGGTTTTTCCATCCACTCATTTGAAAGTATCTTCAATGAATGCATTAAATGCTTTTATGTCTGTACTTTTTTTATTTTTTACATCAGGAATTTTGAGCCCTTCCTTTGAAATGGCAGTGAGAGTGTTAACATATCTGGGAAAAAGTCAACACTATTCAGTATCAGCTATTTAAAGTTGAAAAATTTCTTTCAACACTAGCAGTACCTGTGGAAAGGAGCAGATTTATTCTTGCTGCTGCACTAAATGTTGAAAACAATGCTTTCTTTTCAGCATTAAAAGCCCATTTCTTTAAAGTTTTATGGCAGTTAAAACTGGCATTGAGATGCAGCAACATTTCCCATTCAAATTTAAACCCATCCCGTAGGAGCTTTAACATTTTGATAATGTAAAAGCCAGGGTTGTTTGCAGGTTTACCTACAAGAATTTCCTGTAAGTGGATCAGATTTGAAAATTTGTCTGAAAATCTCGTGTTCAAATTATTGACAATTGAAGCAATGTAGTCTCTGGCTATTCTGTGCAATTCAGTTGTTGAACATTCCATATCATTTTCAAGTATTTCATGATTTGTAATGTTATCTCTATGAACTCATTTGTGGCTTCTCGAATATTTCTGATGTTTTCGTTCAAAATCATATCAATTGCAGCTTTTGTGATATGGCAGATGTCATATCACTCCGAACGTTTTTGGAGGGATCAACTAAGCCTGGCAAGAATTTTTAATAACTGAGAAAGCATTGAATACTGTACTCTTTCCCCCTCAGAGTTAAAAGTAGTCCTCCAGCATTAAAAAAAAAAAAAAAAAAAAGAAAGACGGACAAGTCTCCTGTATCATAATGTATTCCTCAATCAAAATTGAAGTAAAGTATTTCACGACTGTAACACAACCTTTATATGAAAGCCATCTTATCTTGTTGATCCTGGTTTCACAAATTTATGTGAAATTCCTTTAAATGCTTTTTCTGTTTCTTGAAAACAGAGTTTTTTGGACTTGTGAAAAAAATTAATAAAATTTACTGAGTGCATTCAACACTCTTATCCAATGGCATTGAATGTGAATTTTGCACAAGTGCTAATTGAGGCAAGTAACTTTTACAGTGCACAAAAATTAAATTGGGTGCTTTAGTTTTTAACAGAGCTTGTACACACCACAATGTTCCCCATTGAAGTTTACAGCACCGAAATGCCACAGAAACGGTTTTACCAACATCTAATTCAGAGGTGGGGAACCTTTTCATTTTGGAAGGCCGCATTAAGTTAGCTGTAATCTAACAATGCTACATTCAAGAAAGTTTAATTAGATATACTTTGAAATGTACATTATTTTGTAAAAATCTTACTATGTACACCCAACTTCAGAAAATGGGGGAAAAAAATCTAAAGTTAACCAACCTTTTAATGACTTTGTTGTGTTGCTTTTTTTTGTTAGGAAGTACAGTGTAACTTGTCTAATTCTAACATTTTTAATTTGAATTCTTGGTTAATTCGAATTTTTCGTTTGGTCCCTTGAATTTGTTATATAAAAAATGTTAAACACCTTTTAATTTGAATTTTTTTGTTTAATTCGAAGAAAACCCCATTTTCATAATCTCATATTTTCAACAATTACCTTTTAAAATGGGTGCGTATTGTTCTGGATGAAGTTCCGAGTGTTGTTACGAGGTCGAGGTCACAAGCGCCAATTCTGCCCGCTCTAGGTTTACCTGAAAGCTGTTGTCGTTCAGCTGGTGGCGAGTGGTGGGAAGGGGCCAATGTCACGGCACTTTCACTGTAGGCTGTAACCGTAGATGTTTAGTTTGTTTGCATTTACGTGAGGTGAACAATGTAACTGCCTGCTCCGGTTGTTTTAATGTATGTTTGTGTTTATGAGTAGTGCCGTACCTAAGTTTTTCATCATGTCTTTGTGTAGACCAGCCCGTGGTGAGTGCAAAACATTGATTTTAGCTCAAAAAGTGGAAGTGATTCGTGAAGTGGAAAAGGGGTTAGAAAAAAGGCTCAGATTCCGAAGGACTTTGGTATTCCTCCCAATGCGTTGTCCACTTATCTAAAAAACAAGGATACATTTTTTAATACTCTTGGGACTCGGCGTAGTGGTGGAGAAAGAAAAAGAGTAAGAGGACCGGACAATCGTGATGTTGAGGAGAGCGTGTTGAAGTGGTTTAAGCAGGCATGTGGCAAAAGCATTCCACTAAGTGGCACCCTGATTAAAGCTGAAGAATTTGCCACTAAATTGGGGGAAAATGATTTTAAGGCCAGTACTTGGTGGATTTAAAGAAAGAAATGGCATTTCTTTTAAATCTATTTGTGGGGAAAGTGCAGATGTTAACCTAGAGGCAGCTAATGAGTGGAAGGGAGAACTATTAGAAATAATGATTGAGAACACAGCCCCTAAAGACATTTTCAATGTCGACGAAGCAGGTTTATTTTTCAAATGTACCCCAGACAAAACATTAGCCTTCAAAGATGAACGTTGCAGTGGTGGAAAACATAGCAAGGAACGATTTTAGTCGGAGAAACTTCCTTTATTAATGATTGGCAAATCAGCTAACACACGCTGCTTCAAAAATGTAAAAACTAAGCCAGTTGAATATGAAGCAAATAAAAAAGCTTGGATGACGAGTGACATCTTTGAAAAATGGCTTCTAAAAATAGATAAAAAATTTCAGAAAGGAAACAGAACGAGTGGTTTATTGACAGCTGTACAGCACATAACACCATACCTCTGCTGGAAAATGTAAAGGTTTTGTTCTTTCTGCCAAATATGACTTCAGTAGTTCAACCCATGGATCAGGGTGTGATTAAGAACTTTAAGCACTTCTACCGACGCCATGTAGTCTAGACAATTCTATTGGGTATTGATATACAAGATTGCTTCAAAATCAATCTTCTACAAGCTGGTCGTATGACTCGCAGTGTATGACAACAAGTTAAACCCGAAACTATAGTCAACTATTTCTGAAAAGCAGGCTTCCAGCACCCCGATGAGGAGTCTCAACTACATCAAGATAATGGTGGTGAGGAGATCATGCCCACTGTGGAGTACTGGGAAGACGTAGGCTGTGATGTACCGTATGAGGCTTTTGTGAGTGTTGATAACAATTTAGCTATTTGTGGTGAGCTCACAGATGATGAGATCTTGGCTGATGTTTTGAATAAGAAGACCTGTGTATTTTCAGATGAAGAACTGGAACGGCCAGAAGTTCCTGAAGAGCGCCTTCCAAATTCAGTAGCAGCCTTGGTTCACCTCCAACAGTTAAGGAAGTTTGTTGAGGGACAGCAGGATATAAGTGACTCTCTATTTCATTCACTCGATAAACTTGAGGAATTTACATTTACCCATAACATAAATTCTAAGAAGCAGGTCAAAATTTCATGTTTTTTACAAAAAATATGTAAATTTACTGTATTTTTTTTTATGTTATGAATAAATATGTTGGTTTTTACAGTACTTGAAGGGATTTTTGAATGTGCTCATATTCAAACTTGCCTAATTCGATTTTGTAGATAATTCGAATTATTTTTGTGGTCCCTTCAGCTTCGAATTATTCAAGTTACACTGTATTTGAATATCTTGTTGCAATATGAAGGTCTGCACTTTTAGCTGATCCTCTAGGTGGATATCTGTCATTTGTGACATTAATGGTGTCTTAATTTGGGTTAGGTAGGAGAATATAAATTTGCAGCAAAAAGTGGTTTAAAAGCAAGAAAGTATTTTTTGTTCATGTTGCCGAAGGCGTGGGTATTCTATTGCATTTTTCCATATTTCAACTAGATCTTTCTTAGTGTCAAATAAGGACTTTGAAAAGTCATCTTCTGAGAGCTCAATCAATTCCATCTGTACAGTTCTTTAGGAGCCATAGAATGAAATCGTGAACATATCAGGTGTCAAAATAGCACTTATGACTTACTAATGTTTTAATTGTGGCCGTCAGTCGGGGAGCATTATTTCATTGAATCTTCCTTTACTCTTTGGTATTTTAAATATAGTCATTCCAAGATTAAAGTAAAAATTATAAAAGACAAACAAAAAAGAAACTTTAATAGAACAATTTGTTCTACAAAATTTGGATTCACTCAAAAGACTGCGTTAATGGGACATTCCACGTCAGATCAATAAAAAAAAAAGTTTTTGACCTCACCATTTCTGATTTTGATGAAATTTGGTATGAAGCACACATATGACAAGGTGAGTAATTCTGCCAATTTTCAGATTTTTATTTTGAAAATTGTCCAAGATACACACATAATAAAAATCGAAATTTTCGTAAAAAATGACAAACTCGCACACTTATAAATGGCTGTAACTGTTTTCCTAATTGTAGTACAGTGACAATTGAAACACAGCTGCAAAGCTAAAGCATTGAGCTTTCTATAGGTACCATACATGACCTTCTTACAACAGATTAAAGTTTCAAGGTCATCCACTGTGACCTTTGACCTTGAATATCTCAAAACATGCCATCTTAAAAAATTACGAAAAAAATATATTTTATTGCTACAACATTCTTCTACCCATGTGCCAGATATTAGGCTGGCACTGGCAAGGCAGTGTAGGATTAATAGGAGTATATGTCCTCCAGGTTAGGTTCGGACAAATGTACAATAACTGTTTTCCAGCCGCATGTATGTATTAATTTCACAATGTGTTACAGGTTATATTAGTGGTGTACACATACAAGTGAACCGCTTGGTTAATAAGGTTGCAAACCAAAAGAATGTGATGCCATCTTGCTAGTGACCATCTCTATTTCGCTTCTCTCCATAAAATATGTTCGACCTGTTGCTGTTCGTAGGTCAACCTTCGTAATGACTGCTGTTTTATCCACTTCTAATATATCTGGCTTCTGTTGGTATGTGAAAGACACTGAAGGTCCATGTGGGTGCAGAAAACTTATCGTAACTTGTTCTGTATGAATGTTCACATCCAAAACACAACCAACCCACCACTGGTTATCATACTCAACAATAACATAGCCACGAATATCCTCCAGATCCAGTTCTATTGGATTTAGCAATACTGACTCAACCTTGTATTCAGTTGAGTTTGAATACATCTTGGTTTTAATAGCTGTGCGGCTTACTGGTATTACACAGTGAAGTTTTTGAGTACCAGGAATTGGTCGAGCACTAGCATGACTTATCTCGAGGAACTCCTTGTGGTTCTCATAGTCCTTGTCCGTGCTGTATTTAAAATGGCATGAAGGAATGTTTCTGGAAGCCCAATCATACAGTTGTCGCAGTGTCATAATTTGGTCATTGTATGAACACTGAAGGCTGGCACGTGCAGCTAATCTCTTAATGGTGCCTGCCACGCCATCACATGGCCCCTTTCCATGTGAGGTGGCAAAGAAATGCCACTCAGCTGTGATACCAAAATCTACATCATGATGGCACAGATTGACAAAATTCTTCCTGTTCTTATACTGTGAGGCTGCACTGTCTGAGAAGTAATAGATGTGTTCTACTTTCTTGTCAAAATGTGATGATATAAACTGCAACAATTGGCTCTGGAAAAGGTGAACACTGATAGTGTCATGCTTAGGACATTCTGAGATGACAACAAAAGAAACATGATCCAACTGAAGTGTGTGTGAACTTTTGTAGTACACGGCAAAAGGGTGGGGAATTGTTCCAGTGGTATCCTTGGACTGCATCCTGCAGTATGAAGGAATAATTCTCAGCAAAATCGCACAACACAACACACTGATTATCATCAAGGTTTTCTTTCAGATTTGACAGAAAGTATGACTGTTGAATAGCTATACAAGAATGTGGCAATAGCAATTTCACTTTTGATTCAAAGGTCTCAAGGAATTCTTCTACAGTGTTACAGACTGTCATAAGTGTTGTGAGATCAGTTGTAATCCACAATTTATATACAATTTCATCAATCCCATTCATGGTGAATAAGCTACTTATTTGCTCTAGTAAGTGTGCTATTCCAGGACAAGAATCACACTTGAAGAAGAAGCATTCTGGAAGAGGAGGGTTACAAGTTATTCTTGCAAGGCAATCTTTGTATGTCCTAACTGGTAATTCATCATTACGAGTTAAGTCTTGAAATTTGCACCCTGCTAGCATAAGTTTTACATTTTCATGAGCACAACACACACAGACACAGTGTGTTCCACTTGCACCAGCCAGCACACAATTCTTTGGGCGTAAACCACAGAACTTTGAAAACCCTACTTTGACATTAGGATTCTTGTCTTTAAATCCTTGAAATATCTCTTTCAAATTTCCTAGAATAAGACGTTTTTGTACTTTTGATCCTGATTCCATCATTGTAACAAAATCTTTTTTTCCTGGTAAACAATGGCTCACTTCATCACTATTGTAGTATGCAATAACGTTTTCAACTGTGCTGTCACTGAGAGTTTTCCCAGGCCTAGGATTTGGAGTTGCTAAAATACCCTGCTCTTCCACAAGATTTTTAGACTTTCATGCCATGTAATATGTTACACCAAATTCTTCCTGAATTTTCCGAATACTCCGGGTTCTAGGTAATATTGTTAGTATTTGGACTTTAACACTGCTAGAGTCTGTTTCTTGAAATTTTTCTTTCAACTGTGAAATCATGACCGATTCATCAGACACTGTCACAGGATTATCACATTCTGGAACACCTATGTAGTCTTTTATCACTTCACCAATTTTCTGATATTTCTTCTTACTGTACTGTCCAACACCTAATCTTTTTTTTTCACAGGAGATTCGCCTAGAGAAAGTAACGTATCATTCAGACTATCCAAAGTTGTGTCTCTGTCAGTCCATATCTCACTCTTCACCACTCCTTCTGAATTATCTTCACTTAACTGAGGTTGTTCTGCCTCTGCATCTGTTTCAATTATACATGAAGGACCTGGCATTTCAGAGATAGATTTTCTGCATGAACTACATAGTTTCTGTTCTAATGTTATATTTGGACATTTCTGAACCATCCAAGGCTGTACTTTTCTCAGATTCTTTCTAAACCTTGTGTGTCCACTTTTACCCAGAGGATTGCAACAAAAAATTTGACTTTTAAAGTCTATTTTGGTTAATGAAACTGCACCTGCAAAAAAAAAAAAAAAGATAAATATAGTTTGATAAAAAGAAATTGATTAAATAAAGATAATAAAGATAAAATAAAATAACAATTAAACAGTCAACAATGTTACAGATAAATTGATAACCACACACTCACAAGCTCAGAATTGAAATAACAGCAAATGTAAAATGGTGTACCAGTAAGATTTCTCATTGACTGTAATAAGAAGCCTTGTCATTGGCTTTAATAAGAAACCCTGTAGAAGCCTTGCCATTGGCTTTAATAAGAAACCCTGTCATTGGCTCTAATAAGAAGCTTTGTCATTGGCTAAGAAGAAGCCCTGCCATTGGCTAAAATGGGTGGAGTTTCAATCTCTGATCTCAAAGATTTGTTGACATTATTTACTGCTGAAAATTGTGTCTATCAAGTAAAATTGCTGTCACATAGCATATTTCTGATAAATCTGTTGATCTGTTATAATATATACACATTTCATGTATAATAAACACAAATCCTCAACGTACGAAATATTTATTGCATGGTATGTCTCTGTGCCTTACATACAGAAGGGTGCAGCATGACACTCCTATTAATCCTACACTGCCTTGCCATAGCGGTGCCAGCCTAATATCTGGCACATGGGTAGAAGAATGTTGTAGCAATAAAATTTTTTTTTTTTTCGTAATTTTTTTAAGATGGCATGTTTTGAGAGATTCGAGGTCAAAGGTCACAGTGGATGACCTTGAAACTTTAATCTGTTGTAAGAAGGTCGTGTATGGTATCTATAGAAAGCTCAATCCTTTAGCTTTGCAACTGTGTTTGAATTGTCACTTTACTACAATTAGGAAAACATTTAAAACCATTTATAAGTGTGAGAGTTTGTCATTTTTTACGAAAATTTCGATTTTTATTATGTGTGTATCTTGGACAATTTTCAAAATAAAAATCTGAAAATTGGCAGAATTACTTACCTTGTCATATGGAGGAGACTGGCACAAGACAGACCGTTGTGGAGGAAACTTGGGGAGACCTTCGTCCAGCAGTGGATTGATAATGGTTGACAATGATGATGATGATGTGTGCTTCATACCAAATTTCATCAAAATCAGAAATGGTGAGGTCAAGAAGGTGATTGATCTGACATGGAATTGCTCTAATGGCCTTAGAATTAGAAGGCCACAGGCTCCCCACCCCTGATCTAGGTTACACTCCACTATTTTTTTTTTTTTTTTTTAATATAACTTGCATAACACTTCCAGCAGTCATTGACTCTAGAGGTGTAGACACAAATTTCTCACAAACATCACTGTTTAGAAAAAATCGAACACATATACTAAGAATTGATCAGCTATTTATATTTGTACACTTGTCTGCCATAAATTAAAACAAATCCAGATTGCCTGTTTTATTTTTCTGCTTTTTTTTTTTTTTTTTTTTTTTTTGAAGGCAACACCAAAGCATTGAAGAATGTTATGCTCTTGGATGACAAATGATGAACATTATTTGAAGAGGATTTCAAATAAAATGATTTTTTTTTTTTTTTTTTGCAACTTTTTTTTTTTTTTGCAACTTTCGTTTTAAATTCTAAAGTTTTTCCTTAGTCTTCAGTTTTGCTCTTCAGTTCCCACTCCTGTCACACAAAGTAGCTGTGGCAATGTTCTCCATTTTGTAGTGTTCGGATTCTGCAGAAAAGAAATAATATGCTTGCAAGAATAAATTCTTTCATATGCTGTCTTCAGACTCCCTTCTGTTATTTGCAGCAACTGCTAATTTTTCAGTAACACTTTGAGGCATACTTTCCATTACTTATCAGTTACAAGTAAATGTGACTTACTTTTCCCATGTGTATTTGCTTTTATGGAAAGTTTTTTAGATTTTTTTTTTTTTAGGAAGTGGGAAAGTCACCCATGTACCATTAATTCTTTGTCCGTAGTTTTGACGTGTTTCACAAAGATAACCCTCATCTTTAACTCTAATCCAAGGAAACTGTTCAAAACTACTTGCACAACGTTTTGAAATTTCTGAAGAGTTCATTGAGCTAATTTTGTTTCTCAGTGTCTGAAGATTCATTATCACAGAAGCTTGTAGACATGGAAAGTTCTGATTGTGTATCAGTGTTAAAGGAATTATTCAAAGCTGCAAACTTGGTAAACACTGAGCAAGAGGTAAAACATTTGAAAAACAGGATTTTATTGTTTTTTTTTTTTTTCTAATGTAAATCGAATCACTCATTTTTAAATTTCTTTATGTACTATCAATGAATATATTTCAAACAAACACTTACTTTCAGGAAAACTGATGGGGAAAAAAATGTGCATTCTGCATAAATTCTTAGGGAAAAAAAATCCTATCATACCTCTACTTGATTTCCACAACAAATTTCCATTTGGAATTACAGAAGTATGGACAATTGGACATGTTGATAAAATTATAGAAAATCACCATTTGATTTTTCTGATTTGGAAAACAATGTTTTCATCAACTTAAAATTTTTTGTGGGCTCTTTAAGTTTTATCTGAGGGGGAGGGGATGAAAACTGTGTTCTGCATAATATAGATTTCTTCCATGAGTAAGGAAATCTAGCATTACTGATCGCTGTCTGTGACTTTAACGACAAGAAATAACAGCAGCTGTATGACACTGGCTCAGTTTTTTGCCCCCATCTTACTCCTCCCGTGATGTTCTACATGCTGCCCACAACTATGAAGAAAGTGTGTATTGTATGCACGCTGCTTCAGCATTTGTTCTCTGTTTTACTTTTCTCTTGTCCTCCCTTAGTGCCAGTCTGTAAAAATGGGATGGTCTTCCAGTGAATAACTTCACTCAGATAGTCTTTTCTTCATGCTCTCTTAAAGCACATGCTATTTTTGGATAGAAGACTGCAATCTATTGTGAAGCCTGAAGTTCTTTTATTTATTTTTTTATAATTAAGCATTTCTTCAGGCCAACCCTGTCTAAGAAGAAACAGTGCTTCTCCAAATGTATCGCAGAGATCGACCTTGTTTGTAGAAGTCGCAGGTTTCTGTGACCCATGAGTTCTGTAGCATTTGCAGATGCAATTTTAGTATCACTCATGGTAAGTTGAAAACTCTGTCAGCAAATGAATTGTTTGCATCAAGAGGGTAACAGTATAATAAATGCTGAACTTCACTTCATTTATTGTGGAAAATAACATAGCAGCTGCTGACCATACTAAGCCGTTATTTTGAGTGATGTTTCCAGATTCAAAAATTACAAAATAATATTCATATGGAAGAACAGACTGCTTTAATGTATAGCACATGGCCAGTGGACAAAGAACATATCTGACATCAGGGGGAAAAAAAAAAAAAAACTTTTCTCTATCTACTAATGGTGGTAATGATGCTCAGGCAAATAAACTATCATGATAGCATATCATTTTTTTTTTTCGAGTTATAAAATGTACCCTTATTTTTTGAGAAAATAATAAGAAAAAATGGCATTTTAATGGGGTTTAAGAAAAATTGAATTTTGTTTGTAAAAACAGCAGCTTATGAGTCAATGAATCCTTGTTGTGATTTGCAAATTAGCAACGTGAGATAACACTGATGAAAACAATGTAAAGAAATGTGACTCAATCCATCAGCCATTGGTGTATATGTGCTGCAGGATTTGGCCGTAATGTCTCATCTTTTATTACTCCTTCTTGCCAGTGGCCTTCGTTATTGGTTCAGATGGACATCCTTACCGCATTGTTGATGTGTTGAAGGGAAGTGGCCCTGGTCGAAGTCTATTGAAATTCTGTGCCATACAAGCAATTCCTGGGAACAGGGGATTTTTTTAAATCTAAATCTTGCCTAGAACCATTTAAAGTAAAAACTATAAAAAAAATGAACTGATTAGCTTCTGCATATTGTTGGTGAACAGCAAGGAAGCGAGACTGCTAAACGCAGCTGCATTTTCCATCGCAAACTAAAAATAAAAGTATGTTCCCTCCAGTTAAAAGTTCCGGCAACATTTGCACATTTCGCGAATGGAGTTTTTTTCCAAAATTAAAACTCTGCAGTATTTAAATTACTGTGAATGAATAAAATTTTTGTACTGTGAAATTAACTTTTTTTCGAGTCTTATATAGGTTATTATTCAAAAAGTTGGTGGTCAAATTTTTGAACTAAAGCCTAGTTCGTCATCAGGACTGTGTCACTGAAGTAGTTGCTGCTACTCAGTTGGAAGAGTCCAACCGCAGTTATCGTTAATTGTGGTACTTCTCCTTCTTGCTATTTCGATCCCTTCTTCTAATTTCCTCTTTACTAAGTTTGACTGGTGGGCAATTACTCTTACTGAGTCCCAATTTATGGAGTGTCTATTGCTTGTATATGTCTTTTTAGCCCTGTTTTGTTACTAATGTTCCTAATAGCTGCTTAGTGTTCTTTCCTTCGGACTTTAATACTTCTCCCTGTTTTTCCTATATAGCAGAGTCCGAAGTTATAGTCAATGCAATATATTGCTCCTTCTTGCAATTGGATGTCCACTTCCTTCTGCTTTAAAGCTGGCAGGAATTTCTTTAATTTGTAATTTAGATCTGGAGCAAGCCTGATAATATATTTTGCTCCGATCCTCTTCAGTTTTTCGAAAAGTCTCTTGTGGTACGTAATTTTGCTGGTGAATTTGAAATTGTTTATTTCCTGCTTCTTTTTTGGCTCTTGTCTAAATTTCTCAACATATGGGGAGGGGTAATTGTTTTCTGCCAATATTTCTTTTAATTCTTCTCTGTGAAGATCTTTTTGAGCATCTGAAGAGACCAGGACTTCAATTTTTTCCAAAAATTGTCTCGCCGTATTCGATTTAATATAGTCAGGGTGGAAGGAGCAGAAGTCTATCTTCCTTGTGTTAGTAGGTTTTCTAAAAAGCTGAGTGAATATTCTCCCCTCTCTTGAGGTCAAGGTTAAATCAAGGAAATTGATGCCATGATCTTTTTCCAGTTCCAGGG
The DNA here is from genome assembly GCA_039090855.1 of Macrothele yani. NCBI lineage: Eukaryota > Metazoa > Arthropoda > Arachnida > Araneae > Macrothelidae > Macrothele > Macrothele yani. The sequence continues at coordinate 127,193,881 of CM077008.1, forward strand.
TGTTACTGCAAGGTATTTTCTAGCAAGTTAAATTCTGCCAGAATCTGAGAGGGTAGAGATTGGTCCACAGTGTTTACTATAAATAAGACATCATCCATGTATCTTACATGGAGAGCAAATATTGAGGGTTGTATTTAAGGATTTTTGCCTCTAGTTTACTTACATAATAATTTGCTAGCAGGGGTGCTAGTGGAGAACCCACTGCAAGTCCTGAAGTTTGCCTGTAATATTTCTTTACAAACTGGAAGAAATTATTCTTGAAAGAAAACAGGAGCAGTTCATGTATGCCAAGTAGTATTTCTCTATTGTGATCATGGAATACTATTTTTTTCCGCCAGGCCATCTGCAATGAATTCCAGCAGGAGGTCCAGGTTAATGTTGGTATACATAGATACTATATCCAGGCTTGCCATTACTGGATGAACTAATTCTGGCAAGTTTTTTAGTTTTCCTTTCAGCATATGGCATTTTTTAGAAGGTAGGGAGGGGAAGGAAAAATATCTCTGAGGTGAATAAGTAAATAATAATTAATGTTGGAGAGTGGTGAATTTCTAGTGTCTATTATAGGTCTTATTGGATGGCCTTCTTTGTGAATTTTTATTGTACCATAGATCTGTGGAACTCTTGACTGGATTTTGGAGAAGCTTTTGAAGAGCTCATTTAGCTGATTTTTACTTTTTAAAGAGCTGATTAATTTCTTAAGATTTTTGACAGTTTGATCAATAGGGTTACCAGTGAGTTCTTCATAATAAGGCTTGCTCAATTCAGCTTCCATTTTATTGTAATACTTATCTTTTTCTAACAATACCAAAACTTTGCTTTTATCTGCTTTCAGTGCTACAACTTTATCATTGGTTTTGAATTTTTTAAGGTCAGTAATGGCATTTCTATCAAAATTATAAGAAACTTTTACTGGCTTTTTTACAAATTTTGAGACGCAGTCTAAGAATTCTTTCCTTAAAGTGGCTGCTGTATTTTCATCTTCTCTTTCTACCTTACTACAGATGCTTTCTAAATCAATAAGCATTCGTTTTTTATCAAGTGTTGCAGAGGAAAGGTTGTAATTATATCCCTTATTGGGGAGATTAATCAAGTTTCCATTTACTCCATCTTCCGTCAGATCTATGACGTGTTTGTTAGTGGGGGATGGTATTAACTGTTGGCCAGGAGCTGTAGACATTAACTTTGGACTCTACCACTTATTTTCTTTAATTTTCAATTTTTCCTTAAACTTCTTGTTTTTATCTGCTACTGCTTTAGCTAACCAGTTATCAATATTTTTCTTTTCTGCTTCCGGAATTTCACCTAATGAAGAGGCCCAAATACGAGATTTTAATCGTTTGCATTGCTCAATAGTTCTGAACTTATTACTAATTGCACCATTTACCGTTTTTAGTTCTATTTTTTGTACAAAATTTCTTGACAGATTCTTCACGATGTTCTCCGCGAGTTTTGAAGAAGGTGGAACAAAATTAGCTCTCTTACATTTCTTAAGAAAATATAGTTGTGGCCTAACATTTGTCGCTTTTGCACTTGCTCCTTTCGATCTTTCTGATGTTTCGCCATATATCCAGCCCTTATGTGGTTTTAATCCTAGTAGTAAATGAATTTATGGCACCTCTATTCATAGTGTACTGTGGAATTAACTTTTTACAGGTTTTATGAAACAGGGCTAGACAGACATATACGAGCAAATGGACACTCCATAAATTGGGACTCAGTAAGAATAATCGCCCTCCAGTCAAACTTAGTAAAGGGGAAACTAGAAGAAGGGATCGAAATAGCAAGAAGAAGTACCACAATTAACGATAATTGCGGTTGGACTCTTCCAACTGAGTGGCAGCAACTACTCCAGTGATGTAGTCTTGATGACAAACTAGGCTTTAGTTTGAAAATTTGACCAACTTTTTTGAATAATAACCTCTATAAGACCCGTAAAAAAGTTAATTCCACGGTACACTATGAATAGAGGTGCCATAAATTCATTTACAACTACAATTTTTGTGTTTTGTTTACAAAGTTTTGTGTAAGACGATGCATTTGCAGCAACAATAATGCTGCCAGGACTAATGCATTTGCATCCCCAGTTTGCTGGTGAATGTCTTGAGCATCTGTTGTGATGTTTTGTTCTGAGACGCAGTTCTTTCCATTTTTTTTTTTTACCATTTTGCTTTTTAAGGTTCTTTCCCTTCTTATTCTGCCATTTTGCTTTTTAAAATAATTACGGTAGTGCTTTTATATCGGTTTCAGATCACTATGTACAACACACGAGATGTGCTTAAACTGGATTTTACATCAGCTCACAAATGTGCAAGTATGCACATGGGTACAAATACACGTCTAGCACAATGTCTAGCGTGACTTATAAGAAACATGCACGCATAGTTAACAATGGATGAACATAAAACTATAGTATGTACAAGCACTCACAATATAACATTGTAGAAAAAGTGCAGAAGAATATTGATTACTGTATCTAAGATAAAGTGATAACATTTTAAACTCATTTAGCAGTCTTCGTAGCAGCATACATGCAAATTTACATTCATGGCAATAATAATGATCTTCGGTATATAAGATGCAGGGGGATTTTGACAGCATTATTTTTTTTTTTTTTTTTTTTGTAGGAAACAAGTTCTGAAAAATATGGTATTTTGATGAAAAAATAAAAAAATGTTGCTGTCTTGCTATCATTAGTTGAATGAAATAATCATACAGAGGAAATAATTTTTAATGATTTAAACAATGAGTTTTTGAATAATGAACGGCATTGCACACAATAAAGTGCGCTATCAAAAGAAATTTTCAGGAATGATCTATGAAAGGCAAAAACAGCAACTTTATCAGAAGAATAATTTGCCCCACATTCCAAGAAGTAATTTTTCTTCCTGTTTGGAGGTAACCTTTCATGTTTTTACAGTAGCCAACATTGTAAATTTTCCCACTAGCAAATCATTGTTTATTGTATTTCTTTTTTTAGCAGCTGTGACAGGCTGGTTTTTTTTTTTTTTTTTTTTTTTTTTGCCATGTTAGGTACTCGATTATTTGTTGTCATGGACTATGTTACTGAAAAAAAAAGAAAAAAAAAAGGATGTTGGTTACTGAAAATTACTTTCAGAGATTGGCATCTATAGGTTTAAAGTGAAGCACTCTCTCCAACCAATAGTTACCACAAGCCCCTTTAGGCTTTTGCACACTTTCCTTCACAACTGCTCCCCAATGTCACCATGTAATCATGAAAGAAAGTGCCTACCCAGTTTTGGTGTCGGTAATTCTGTAAGAAGGCAACACAGTAAAAGCATGGCTTTTGTTCGGTGATGATTATGACTTCTTGGCATCTGCTAAAACAGCTCGCAAAGACAAGATAATTTTATTGAACAACTAAATGTCAGTTTGTTTTCTCAATATAGTTTCAGAGTTGGTAGCTCAGACACCAAAATCTGTAAATTTTTGTAAGTTGGACGCACCCAATTTTGTAGAACTTATCAATGAATTTCTTTCATTTGATGATTTTATTTATTCTCCCACCATCACTCCTGCATTAGTAACTCTATACAATAAATTTTGTAGTTTTTGGAAAGGAGTTTTATTTAGAACTGGCGCTAATTCATAATATTGGGTTGGTGCGATGTTACCATGTTTAGACTTCAGCAACAGTTCCGTTGATATTCATCTGTCGTATTCATGAATTTAAATTACTGGATCAATTCATACAGAGCAACGTTTGATGTATATGTAACTCCCTGACATTAATTTTTAGGATCATTGATTGCTGATGCTTCAGTATCTGAAAAGATTCACTACAAAAAAAAAAAAAATATACCATGGTATCCAAAATGTTTTGGCAACATTTGATGTCAAACCCAAGGAGAGAATCATTGCATGGCTGTGCTGAAGTGTCATAACATTGAAAATGAGTAGGTGCAAAGTAAAACCCTTTTCTGTTGTCTACAAAATTAATATGCCAGTGTAGAAAACTAATACTTAAAGCCATGAAAAGGAACAAAATCAATTGGTAAATTTCCACCCACTTGTAAACAATAAACCCACTACGGATCGGAAATAGGCCTATTTAACATAATGATAGACCATTTAAGAAAATCAAAAACTTGCAACCAATAATAATTTTCCGAAGTTGCTCCTGCCATTTGATTTACATGGTTGCCAAAAAGTCAACAGAACTTGACTGAATAGATATCAAGCAGATTTGAAGCAAATAAGTGTATAGAATTAGTTTCATTTATTACTTTGAAAAATTCCATGACGTTATTCACACACACTTCTATTGTTTCCTGGTGGTGATGATGCACTTCTTTCAGGAAGTTGGCAGCTCTGTAAATTAGTAATATTTTGAAAATATTTGTGGTGCATGTTGTTTAAAAATCAAATATTGGGTGGTACTCTTGACAAGTCATATCAAATATTGGCAACTTAGGTACTGGAAAATTGAAACAAAAAGTATATGAACAATTAAAAACATTTGTAATTGAAATAGAAATGTAAGTGTGTAGATGCTCACTAGTTGCTAGTGGTGATCCCATAGTTTTTTAGAAGCAGTCAGAAGTAGGAGCATTTGCATCTGAAAATGTTTGTTCTCATATGATCTAACAGAAAACCTTGAGTTCTGGTGTTCCACATTTTTTGAGATTTGTGTCATCAGGTTGTACACCCATCAACAGCCTAATGTGGCAAGTCAAATCTTAATGTTTTTTTTTATATAAAATTGGACCTGATGAAGGATTTCATGTTTATCTGTTTTGCTTTTCTTCGTTGCATTTACATGTTACTTTTGAGGACTGCTTTCATTCCAAAAAAAAAAAAAAAATTAAAATCTTCACAGCAAAAATTTGCAGATTTTTTTCGCCCTTGAATGGTCTCATTTTTAACTGCTTTATGACCAAGATCACTGTCCGTTAATTGGAGAGTCTGCTATTCAGTTTCAGGAGTGTCAGTTAAAGAGGTTTTACTGTACATATCTGAATGCTGTACTGGTATGCTGGTATGTAAGTGTGTAATCAACATGATTCTTAGAGTTTGATCTTATTTCAACCAGTTGCATATTAGTATGATGGATATTTCATTTAAGTAATAAGACAAATTTTTAAATAAGTGTGCGTATGTGAGCCTTTTAAATGATCAAAAGTAGTCAAGTGGGTGGTTTGTTTACTTTTCAGCTGCCCTTACATTAGGTTCTTTCAAAACTGTCTCTGGAAGTCATGCTGCTTTTGCCACTGTCTTAGGAAGTTATGTTTGCTGCTGCTCATGCTGCACTATCCATAGCTTTGTTACAAGTCTTTCCATTGTATGGATGTCTGATGTTACCCGTTTTGTCTTATTGCATTGTTGAGCAGTCCAACCCAGAGAATGGTACAGTAGGTTAAAATTGTGCCTTTTTACAAACTATCCTGCAAAAGCTACAACTAATAGACTTTGGTATTCCTAACAACAAATGCAGTAGATCCCCAGTTACATTTTGGAATTACTTAAACTAGTAAAACTATACTAGTAATCTGAATTCATTAGGGCATAAAATAGAAATCAAAAAGTATCCATGCTTTTGCACGTCAACCAGATAGCTTTTTCAAGGTACAGAGACATCAAACTGAATAATAGAATGCTTTGGCAATTTGAATGGAGTGACTTGACTAGACAATAGATGAGTAGATGTGACTGTGTAATTATTCAAACAGAAGTCAAGGTCAAGTTGTCTGCCCCTGTGTGGGATGATGTAAAGAAATTAGCTTTCTACTCCACCCCTAAATCTGCTGCTATTCAAGAAACCTTAGAGATCATTACGTACAGTGAGACTCACAAATAAGTCTCTCTCTAAAGTTGCCACAAATTTGGAAACCAGTTCTTCAAATAATGCCCCTCCAAGATACTGTGTGCCCGACTAACATGACACCTCGTGTCTTTGAATGAATAATTACACTCACATCTGTTCATTTATTGTTTAGTCAAGTCACCATGTTCCAATTGGTGAAGTGTTCTTTTATTCAGTTTGCTGTCTACCTTCCTTTAAAAAGTCATCTAGTTGATGTGAAAAGGCTTGGAAACTTTTATTTGTTTTACGGGAGCAAATTTGGATCACTAGTATATAGTTTTACTGTTTTAAAGAATAATTGGTGTGCAGTTCCTCATTATTAATTCATGATTGCTGTAATGCTGTAGCATTGTTGGCAACTTAACACAATACTTGTTCTATTACACTTGTGAGGTATGTAGCATCCCAAAGCATGGCTGTAATTAACCCTTGACATTCCAGACTTGCTGGCAAGTAATATTAGTGTTGCATACTGAATTTGTAAAGTTTAGCTTAATGGCTACTTCAGACATTTCACAATTTTCATTATCCAAAATGTGAATTTAGCAACTGGGCTTTTCAGCTGTTCAGTAAGAAAAATTTATTTTTAGAGCTACTTAATAAAGTGAGAAAACCATCTCTCTCATGAATCACCAAATGTATGGGAAACAAATGAACTATCATCGTAGTGAGCTGCTATCAGCATTGGAACCACAAACAATGTCAAACTTCTCAAAAGCCTTCACTCATTTTTGCAATAATTCAGTGACAGAGCAAGGAATTGCTTCCACTAAACAAATATTCATGAAATTTGAATCAACAGCCATTTCCTCAATAAACTTGCATTTGAAAAATTGTACTTAAACTATTCCACAAATATTATGGTAGCTTTCCATGTAGCCCAAGATTTTAAAATTCAGTAGAAGCCTGATATATAATGTGGGTATACAGGGACAAGGCAATAAAACCACATTATAGTGATACCTACAGTATATTTGAATCTGAGTATGTATTTGTCTGTGTATGTACATATTTTGTTTGGTTGACACTATCAGACCCACATTATACCCGATTCCACGGTATAACCGACTGCGTTATATCCAGCTTTCACTGTACCATGAATGAAATTGGCATTGTATAAAACCTATAAAAACCTCAAGTCCAAAAAATCCTTTTGAAAGTCATGAAAAAAAAATTGTGTGTACCGTATCAGCAAATAACAATGGAAAATCATATGCATATATATAAAGGCAGCACAAAAAATATCTGATCTTAGCCATTAAGTTCTGTCACAAATTTCGTCTGCCAGTTTATACGGTGTAAACATTAATAATAATAAAAAATTGAGACTAATTTGTAGAAATCCAATTTGAGTGCTCTGCTCCTGTGGGTATAGTTCATGTGTCCAGGGTCACTACAGGTAAAACCTTGAGTCCTTTTATCAAATTGGGTATGAAGACTTCTGAGGTGGTGAAATTTTTGTTTGACAGAAAAACAAAAATTAGTTCAGAAATTCTTCTCCAGGCAGATAAGTGGCACTTTATTATAGTGAAGAAAAATGCTAAAAAAAAAAAAAAAAAAAAAAAGCAGTACAGAAGGCACATTTTGTGGTTGTGCAACAATATGTTCGATAAGCTGTCCTTTGTTTCCTGCAACATGCTGAAATCAGAAAATAGCATACTCAAGCACAGACTGAAGTGTTTTATTGGAAGTGTTGTGGGTAATTTGTATAATGCTAGCCTTTTTTGGTTCACCAAGTTTGCTATGTGACTGTGATAGATGATGATCTTTAGATGTTCCCAAAGCCAAAAGTTGCACAGGTTTAGATCTGGTGAGCATGCTGGCCAAGTTGTAGAAAAGTGGTGGCTGATTATTCTTTCGTTGGTAAAATGTGCTTGCAACAACTGCTTGACAGGTGTTGCTTTGTGAGGTGCAGCACCATTCTGCATGAAAACTGTTGGAGTTACTGACGCTGTTGAGGTGTTGGAATCATCTGGTTCAATAAAAGAGATGTGTATTGATAGCCATTGACAGAGCACGTAATGAAACATGCAGGATTGAATTCCTTGAAAAGAAGGGTCCAATGATGAATTCAGCTGTAAAACCACATTAAACTCTGACTTTTGTAGATTGGAGTAAGATTTTGTGTGCGTTTTGTAAATTTCCTGTTGCCCAAATTCTGTAGAATTTGTGTGCATTAACAGCATCATGCGGATGGAAAATGGCTTTATGTGTCCACAAAATATTTCATAGCCATTCATTGCCTAGTTTGACCCAAGCAAGGAACTACAGTGTTAAATGCATCTCATGCTGCACCTTGGTCAGGTGGAAACAAGTGCTGAACATGGGGAATCTTGTAAGGATAACAGCACAGTGTTCCTCTTAGAACTTAGTGGACCATACTTTTGAGGACTGAGCTGCTTCCTATGACAATTGACATTCCTTCTGGCTTCCTCTAACATTGTGGGCTACATCCTCCACAGTCTGCTGGTCAACTGAAATCCATTCTCTTCCAGATTTGATGTCCAAAGAACCAATCTTTTCAAACTTCCAGATCATTTTGCATAAACCATTTGCAGTGATTAGCCCAGTTTTTAAGCTTTTTAATGTTCTGAATGTGCACAGTGCTGTTAAGGCACAGCTGTGTTGTTCTGGTTAAAATATCTTTGAGAAGTGCACAACCTTTTCATGATGGTGCCATTGTGTTTTAAAACATTGACTACTCACATGCAATGAAATATTGCATTCTGTAGATGCCTACTTTTTTTATAGCAGCTTCTTTCCAAGCATGCCGCATTGCGGGTACATGTATTATAATTTGCATATTTGGATAGTGGCAGCTCATATAACTGCAGCTCCTCATTGTTACATGTGATTACAGTGAAATTGAGCCCGCTGGAGGTGAGTTTTGGAACTAAGTTTAGTTTTTCTGTCAAACAAAATTCCATTGCCTCAGAAATCGCCACATCAAATTTGCAGTCCTTCTGAGCAGTAGTTGACCTTGTTGTCCCTTGGAAATATGAACTGTTGGATGTGCTATATAAGCAAATAGCTGCATAGGAATGAAAAATAGCATGGAATGTCTGTTGTATACATTCATATTGTTTTGCAATATTAAATCCTATGAAGTCTGTTGTTTGAAATTTTCAATTTTATTGTAGTAATCAACTTTTGTTTTCTTTAGTTGTTGGGTCATCTAATGTTTGTGGCTCAGAAGGTTGCTAAGGAACAAGGATTAGCTGATGGGTTTCGTCTGGTGGTCAATGACGGACGCCATGGATGCCAGTCAGTGTATCATTTACATATCCACATTCTTGGTGGAAGGCAGATGAGCTGGCCACCTGGCTAACAGCTGAAGTATATTTCATTTGACAGTGGCTCTGCCTCAGTAAAGCTGTTCAAGATATTGCCTTAATAACAAATGTTTTTATTTGCTGTAAAGGTTTTCCATTTGTTAAATAGGAAATAAATTTTTTTGACATTATGTTGATTTTCCTTTTCTGAAACCATTTCCTGTTTTAGGTGATGTATGGATTTGCATATCAAATTGAAAAGAAATTCAAATTTGGTAAATTACTCTCATCGGTTTTGTTTAAATCTGTTGCATGCTGTGTGACCTCATTTTGTATTGTTTTCCAGTAAGGAAAGCTATCTATGTATTGTGATGTACTTACCTGTTTTTTTGTTTTGTTTGTTTGTTTTGGTTTCTACAACATTGATCGTAAATAAAGCTCAGCCTCTTGTCATCATAATTTCAACACTGTGTGAGTACTTCTGCAGTGTTTTTTGCTTACTTCCTAATCAACAGTATTACTTTTTTTTTGACAGGTAACATCTAAAAGAGAGGATGTTCACACATTTTTTTTTTTTTTTTGAGCAATTTTCCAGCAATGCAATTAATGTTTAAAATAAAATTATTTCGTTCTTAAATGTTCTATCTGATAGCTCTTTCTCTAGACTATGGACCTACATCTGGATTTCCAAGGTAACAGGGCATTTCGTAAAATTTGTAGTGGAATTTTATGCCACCCCTCTTCTGCTGCTTTCCATAGTTCAATCATTGTTTTAGGTCTGTGTTTAAAAACCGTTCTTTTTATCAGTCCGAAGGCACAATAATCTATTGGCAACACATCAGGGGACTTTGAAAGAGGATGAGCAAAAGGTATAGACTTGATAACTGTCTTCTTTTTTTTTTTCTTTTTTCCAGAAATAGTGGTAGATTTGGGTGTATGACTGGTAGCCATATCCTGATGGAGTTGTACTTTTTGAAGGGTCTGTGGAGAAAGGGATGGTATTTCGTTTTTAAATATAGGAGTTAAAACATTATTTTAGTAAAATGTAGATTTGGTTTTAACATTCTTTTCAACTTTCATTAACTGTAATTTCCCATTGTACAGAAACCATCAATAATCATGAGTTCTGTACTGAAACTTCCTTTGGATTCTTGTAACCAAGTTTGTAAGTCTTTTTCTGCTCTTTTGCAATAGTAAGTCCATGGTTTTTTTTGTTATGGTCATTTAGGTAGGGCCATGCTTCATCAATAGTCACAATAAATTTCCATCTGTCTCTGATTTCTGATTAAGTGATTTTCATAAAGAAGTCTACAGAGTGTTCTGTGCTCAGCCACAGCCTAAGCGAAAGGTGGTGAGCATTGTTCTTTTTATTTTTTTTTTTTTTTGGATTCAAATATTTGTTTATTACCTTGTTTACAGTTTTACAGTTGGTACCGAGATTTTTAACAACTTAGTGATTGCTTTTTAGGTCAGTGAATTTTTTTTTAAGACCAGAGACTACTTTTGAGATAGTTTTAAGAGTACGTCCTTCTTTGGATATTCATTTGGTGTTCTTTTTCGTGTTACAAGCAATGTTTGATGATTTTTCTCTATTATTAATACTTTCTTGTTTTACATTCCGAAATGCTAATTCCATGATTTTTCATAGCGTTTTTTAATTACTAAATGGAAATATTTCTCTTCGTAAAGAGCAAAAACATAACTGCCTATCCACAGCTTGTTTACATGCGCCATTTTCTTAGCAGATGATATTTAACTGCAGCAGATATTTCTTTCATGTTCATTAACACACTTTTGCCAGTTTCAATTCTTTGAATTCCTTTCATTTTCTGTAATTTCTTATCAAAAATATTCTAAAAATGTGTAAACATCCTCTAGTACTGACTGGGCAAGGTACAGCTGTATATTGTGTGTGTTCTTCAGTGACAAAAATAACTAAAACATAACTGAAATGCAGCTTTGTTTAGCAGAAACTATTTCCCATCTCACTTCATTATGTTTCAACAAAAACAATTTTCCACTTTAATGGAAATTTGCTATTCTTTGTACACTCCAAGGCAGAGATTTTTCTCTTAAATTGTCAACAAATTAAAATAGTTATCAAACCAAAATTTAATGAGAAAAGTTCAGCTTTTTCTCTTTTTGAATTTCTATTACTTAGCAATTTTAGAATTTGAAAGATTTTACCTACGTAATAAACCAGTAATGTTGTGAAGGACTTGCCAGAATGTAGGTTTATTTTCATAAATTGTAGTTTTGCTCAGTCTTTACTGAATTAATAGCAGAAATGACTTCTCTGTTTTCTGGTACTCTGGTAAATTTATTTCTTTTGTGCTTCTGTGTATGTTGTCCATAGCCCTCTTCAGATAATGAAAAGTTTTTATTGAGGTGAAGGTAATATACCAGTAAAGTAAATATCTTTAAGCTTTGATTTTAAGCTATACTAAATGAGATTGTAAAACTATCATATTAGTTCAAATTTTTGTTTCAAGTGTACCAGGTCATGTATTTTATCTTTAAGGTTATACAATCAAGTAAGTTACTCTTTAATATATAAGAATTTTGGTCTAAGAGATCACATCTGTCACTCAGATGGCTGAGTGTGTGGGCATCTGGCTAGTAACTAAGGAGTCCCAGATGAAATATGAGCGGTGATGGTGTCTTATGGCACTGGCCCATATGCTTTTTAAGAACTTGTTGCCTAAATCAGGACAGGCAGCTTTTTATAGCCTTGGATGTGTGCAGGGTCATTTAACCCTGAAATACAAATAAGTGATTAAACCAAAATTTAATGAGAAAAGTTCAGCTCTTCCCCCTTTTGTGTGAGATCAGAGTCTTTCTTTTAGTTATGCATAAGTCATTTTAGATGTTTGCTGCATTTATTCTGTTTTTGCAAAATATAAGTGATTGCAGTTGCCAAGTGACAGTTCCTCAGTGTCTTAAAGATTTGTGCTTACAATATGAAATCAGGGTTTCCATGGTCCTTGTGAATCCTTTAAAAGCATTTTTTTTTATTTAGTGTTTAGACTGTTTTAGGCCAAAAATTCAAAAGTATTTTTTCAAAGTGGCTGTGCAAAATCCTGAAGTTACAAAGTAGTACGTAGAACTTATGCTGCTTTTAGGCTTTGTTGATGATATCAGCTGAAAGTCTATGGAAGAGAACTGGGCCATATGAAATAAGTACGTTTGCTGAAAATTGTGAAGGACCCTAGGCTAAATTAAACTCATTCAGCAGATTCCTCCCAAAAAATCTCATCACCATCTTTTGGTACTGATGTTTCACTTTTATACTTCCCCTTTCTGTATATGCAAGTAACAATTAGTAAACTCCATTTCATCGAACACACACAGCCGCCACAAGTAGTGCAGTGGTCTAAGTGCTGGCCTATGGCCATTTGTCCAAGAAGGGTCCAAGTTGGAATCCCGGTGAGGCAGGAATGTTATGTTTGTCATATGACACTGGCTCTCTCCTTTCCCTAGAACCGGTGACCCCAAATTAGGGATAGGTGACTGCTTGTAGCCCATAAAGTTGCTCAGGGTGGTTGCTAAGCCCCCCAATAAAGAACATACATACATTGAATTATTCCCCTTATTGAACTTCAGAAGTCACTGTGAGAATCATATTACAAATATATATGAAGTAAAACATAGCAGGCATAATGTGTATATATTGAACATTTGATGTCAATCTTGCTAACCATTCACAACATTCAGGTCTTCAAATGTAGTTCAGACTTTAAAACAGTACTACAGGAGTTAATTCTAAGTCCTACAGAATTTCTTTAAAGTCTATAACTCCAGCACAAAATAGCTGTGATAATCCTATTCATAGCCAGAAAAAACCAGAAGGCTATAAATGTGGAAGGATTCTGTCCTTAAAAATGCTTTCTGTCTGGGACACAGAGGTTGGCCATGTGACCAACTACTGGAAAGAGAATTCAGAATAAGGAAAGTTCATATCTATATATTATTCTATAAATTTTTTTACTGTGAGTCCTATTCTAAGAGAATGGCTGAACGTAAAGATATGATTGAGGTATCCAAATAAAGGTCTTACCATGTAGGTGTGCCAGTCGAAGAGAAAAATGATATTGGGGCAACGGTTCAGGTGCTGTGGCGCAGAAAAGTTCCCATGTAAAGTCTATGGGAGAAGCATGTGGTTAAAAAAAGACAAAAGTAAGAGCCTTACTGGAAGGCGTTGGCGATCAATGGGTTGCAACTATATATGTCTCGGACAAGAGAATGAATAGTATTCGTAACGCGAATCTCATTCCAACGACATTTACAAACACAGTTGTGACTGAAGACGAGAGTGAAAGAATGCGCTATCCAGTTGAATTCTTGCACACGATCAAGATGAGTGAACTTTTGCTTGATATTGTATGACTGAAAAAGGGTGCAGTCGTGATGCTCATCACAAACAGGTGGCACAGTGGTCTAAGCGCTGGCTTATGAGGATTCGTTCGTGAAGGGTCTGGGTTCGAATCCCCGTGAGGCATGGATGTTGTTTGTCTTACGGCGCTGGCTCTTCCCTTCCCTGGGGCCAGTCACCCTAAATTAGGGACGGGCGACTGCTTGTAGCCCATTGAGTTGCTCACGGTGATCGTTAAACCTTCAGTCAAAAAAAAATCACGAACCTGGACTATTGTCTTGACTGAAGTGGTTGAATGAATTTGTCAATCAAATAAAATTTACATTTGTTGTTTCATATAAGTTTATTCTTAAAAAAAACAAAAAACTAACTGTTGACTCTGATGGGTTGCGCCTAGTTTAGTTTAAAATGCTCATGGTTAAAGCACTGTTTTGTAAAATGGTGAGAAAACAAAGAACTTTCCATTTTCAGCAAAGCTTGAAATAGTGTAGAATGAAAGTAGTGGAAAAAAAAATTGTAGTGTAGCAAATCATTTTAAGATACCAAAGAATACTTTAAGCACAATTTTAAAAAACGAATACATCAAAATGAAATTGAGTTTACCTCCAAAGTAGGTTAAGTATGCAGGCAGGGATCGCATTCCTCCTAAAATTCCTAATATTTTGTGACCCTCCTTAAATTCCTAAAATTAGACCTAAAATTTGCTATTCATCCTAAAATTTTCGTAAGCTTATTTTTATTAAAAACACAACCGTTATTAAAGCCAATAAATTTACCATTACGGTAAGGTAAAAAGACCTGTTATTGTAGAAACACAGCCTATATGCTGTGCTGCTGAAGGAGGGGAAAATGACGCCATCGAGATGCACTTGCTTCGGGGCAGGCGTTCCATTTTTTTGCCTTCGAACAGTTTTCGAGAGTAACAAGAGATCTAAGGGAAAAGGGGAGGGGTCATTTTCACCCCTGGTTTGCGCTTTGCAGGCGAACTCCGTGGCACGCAGAAGATCGTACTTTATTTTTGTACATGCCTTGTGGAACCTCCTCTTTCTGCTGATGTTTTGTTATTGTAAACCGCAGGTGGGTGGAAGCAAAGAGGAAACATGTGGTCTCCTTCCGTAACCTCCGGTAATGACGATGGGATGGTAGCTGAGTATTATCTTGGCAGGCAGTAGAGCACGTGATCATTGACCTTCGATCATGCGTCGGCGACAGCGACCTTCGATGCGCAATATATCTCGGCTCCGACTCGCTTTGACTGAACTTGCGTGAGATGCGTATGATAGTTTCTGGTTTTACGTCTTTTATGCTGTTCTCTGTGCTGTGTGCAGGTTCAGTTCTCTAGTGGTGACCTGCTTTTTTTTTTTTTTTTTTTCATATCTTCTGACATCCTCGCAGCCAAATTTCGGGAAGTTGTCTGGTTTTGCAATATTGGAACGTGTTTTTGTACTTCCCTTTCATTTTCTGGTTAGTAATACAAGTGTTTAAGATGCCTAAATCCAAAACGAAATTTCAAGATGCGTGGCTCGCCAAAGAATTGGACGGAGTGAAGTTGAAAGAATGGTGTTCTGCAACTGAAACAATATTTTCTGCTAAGTGTATATTGTGTTCAGAAATTTTCAACATTTCTAATAGTGGCTTTTCACAAGTAAAAGCGCATCATAAAGGAAAAACATTTGCAGAAATTTCAAAGTAAATTTCAAAATAAGTCCATCCTGAAAGCCTTTGGAGGACGGGATCTTCAGCCCAAAACAAATATTAGTGAAGTACTGAGTCATGATTTACAGTTGGCTAAAGCCGAAGCATTATGGGCCATGAAAGTTGCTAAGGACAATATGTCTTTTGTTTCATGCACTGAAACAGTTGAACTTTTCAAAGAAATGTTTCCTGATTCTGCTATTGCAGCCAAAATGCAACTTAAAGAAAAAAAGTTGCTTATGTGATATCACATGGATTGTCAAAATATTTTGAAGAGGATTTGAAAAAAGACATTGCATCTAGTAGCCCAGGAAAGGTTACTATAGCATTTGATGAAACTACAAATACACAAGTGAAACGGCAGTTGGATGTGTATCTCAGGTACTGGTCTTCAGAAATAAATTCAGTTTCTTGCCGATACCTAACAAGCGTTTTTCTGGGTCATGCAACAGCAGATATTTTGCTAAAAGAAATTCTTGATGTGTTATCATCCTTCAATATTTCGTTGAACAGAATTATTTGTGTATCCATGGACAGCCCAAATGTAAATAAGTGCTTTTTACGCAAATTCAATGAAGTTGTAAAACAAGAAACAGGCCAGAAATCTTTGGAACTAGGTTTTTGCAACCTGCATGTTGTTAGTAATGCATTTAAAAATTTTTTGACAAGCTTAAATATAGATTTTGACGAATTTGCTACTGATATGCATTACTTTTTAAAGAGTAGTGCTGCAAGACGAGAGGATTATAAATCTGTCGAGGATATAACATTGGTCACTGCCAAATTTCTTTTGCGTCATGTCAGCAACAGATGGTTAACCGTTGGTTCTGTAGCCCAGAGGCTCTTGGATCAATGGCTAAATATTACAGAATATTTTTAAACTTCTTGCCATCTCAAAAAATATTTGAAAAACAACTGCGCAATTCGGCAAGGTATAAAAGAATTCACTGTTTCCTGAAAAATGAGCTTACTCCTTGCTATTTAGCATTAATTTCATTTTCACACCAAAATTTTGAAAAGTTTTAATTATGTTATCAGAGTGAAGAACCAAAAATACACCAGTTATATTCTGATTTAAATACTTTAATGAGGAATGTTATGGCTCAGTTTATCCAAGATGATGTTATAGCAGGGAAATTTGGAGAAGACCTAAAGAATGTAGATTTTGAAAACAAAAATTCATGGAAAAAACTAGGGGAGTTAGAAGTTGGTATGAAGACAAAAAATCTCCTCAGGAATGTTCAGGAGACCAGGCAGAAATTATTTCTCTTAGATGTAAGATCATCACTAATTGCAACCACAAAATATTTAAAGTCAAATTTGCCATTCTGCAATCAAAAGCTAAGAGACATAGAAGTTTTAAAGGTAAAAGAACCAAAGAAAGAGTCAACTCAACTTTCAGTCACTGAAGGACTTTCGGAAATAACCAGAATTCCAAGTGTTTTGCATCTTTCTGAGGAACAAATTGATAGAGTAAGAGAAGAGTGGAAACTTTTAA
Source organism: Macrothele yani (assembly GCA_039090855.1). Classification (NCBI taxonomy): domain Eukaryota; kingdom Metazoa; phylum Arthropoda; class Arachnida; order Araneae; family Macrothelidae; genus Macrothele; species Macrothele yani. Next base: position 127,210,542 of record CM077008.1, read on the forward strand.
ATTGCGATAAGCCAACTCTAGATGAACTAGTGAAATTTTCAGAGGAAGGGCATATTCCAGTGCGGATTGATCATTACTGGCGTAATATATTTAGTATTAAAGACTCTAGCGGAAAAGAAAAATACTCAAATCTTGCTAAACTCATAAAGTCAATTTTAGTTTTACCTCATGGTAATGCTGATGCAGAAAGGGGATTTTCGGTTAACACTGCTCTGTTAAGGAAGGACAAGGCTAACTTAAAAGACTCAACTATAACATCATTAAGAATAGTTAAAGGGGCCATTAAACACTATGGATGTGTAAGTAAAGTTCCCATAACAAGAAATTTGTTAAATAGTGTTTGTGATTCACATAAATTTTATAAAGAGTATGTTGATAAGCTGAAGGAAGAAGAATCAAAAAAGGTAAAAGAAAGGAAGCAGAAAGAGAGGGAAAATAAGGAAAAGCAGCTAGAGAAAAAAAGAAAAGCTGAGTTTGATGACAAAATAAAAGAAAATGATGCAGAAATAAATAGACTTAAAAACGATAAAGAAGCCTCCCTAGCAGTAATTCAAGAGGGAACAGGAAGAATGAGAAAAAGCTGTAGAAAAACAAAATACTGTTGAAATAGCAGTTGCCTCTAACTTGATCATCCAAGGTTCAGCTGAAATAAAGAAAACTGAAAGTAAATTAGTTGTGGTGGAAGCAGAAAAAGATAGGCTAATCAGGAAAAGGTTAAAACAATAATATGAAAAAAGTAATTCAGTGAACAATTGTACATAGTTCTTGGTTTTCAATTACCTTTTTAGGATATTATAGTTTAATGTGAAACCTGAAAACTTTACTGTGAAAATCGTGAATTGCTTCTGGTTCAACAGCATATTAATGTTCAAAGTGAAACTTGAATGTGGTAAATATACTTGAATATGATAATAACACGTGAAAAGATAAGAACTGAACATTAGAAGTAAATCATACTTAAACTTTAGACATTAGACGTTATGCAAAAAATTTGGGTGTGAACTTCGACCATATATACTGATGGACTGCGCATTGGCAATAGCTGCATCAAAGCCGCCATGGCTCAAACATTGGGCACGTCATCATCAGACTCCAAATTTCGTGTACAAATTCTATTATGATTACTAATTTACGCTGCAGAACTTCGGTGTTTTCGGTGTATTATGTGAATGCACCTCATATATAATGAAAACTCTTCAGGTAAGTTTATTTATGAGCTATATACATGCATGATCGTGTTGTTTACATTTTGTGATTTATAATGTGATGAACATTTGCGAAGAATTTGGAACATGCATTCCATTTTTTTTTTCTTAAGTTACTATATTTTTATATCAATAGCTGCAAGTTTCTGGTTAAGTAATTGAACTTTATTGACTTAGGTATTTAATTCGTTTCTTACCCATGAAAAATCATAGAACTTTCTTTACTATATCGGTCAGAGCAACCATAAGCACAGCAGGAGTAACCCATCTTTTTGATTGTTGTCATGTGATTTTATGTTGGAGCCAGAAATTTTGATGTCATGCGCAGTCTATCAGTATATATGGTTGAAGGGTGTGAAGCAAACTCTTTACAATGTATACAAAGTTGTTTTACTAGATGTATACAAATATACATCTAGTTTTTATTGAAATACACTCCTAAAATTTTCCTAAAATTTTTCTAAAAATTCCTAAAATTCTAACCTAAAATTTTCCAGAAGTATGCTATGATCCCTGATGCAGGTATATAGGCTAAAAGCCTATACCTGCATACAACAAAGTGTAAAAAAACCCTTCATAAGTGGTTTGTGGGTGTTGGGGCTTGTAACTTTCCAGCCTCTGGCAGACTGTTACAACAGAAAGAAAAGGATTTTAGTGTCAGGACCAGATGGTTGCAGCAGTTTAAAGATTTCTATGGTGGTGGGGAAAATAGCACCAGGAGAAAGGCATGGTCAATTCAAAGATGGTTGCAACAAAACTGGGTTGGAATACCATCACAGTATCAAGCCAGTGCTGTTTACAATAATGCATATGTGATCTGCCTCTTTGGCAGCTACTTCTAAGCAAAACACTACCTTTTCGTGGTGATAAGAAACTCGAAGGAAAGTTAAGTGAAGCTTTTTTTTATTATTATTATTATTATTATTGCAGTGTTACTGTCTGCCAACCTGGATCACGCTCTGAGAAAAATCAGGCCTTTTAAAAGGTACTTCAACAAGAGCAAATATTTAGGATGCTTTCAGAATTGTTCTACATTAGAAGTGAATTATGTGTTTAACAAGATAACCTGGATTGCTCTAGAGTAATTTTTAAACTTGCTTCTTGGCTGGAGTAAAGAGTTCACAAAACAAGGGTGCAGATTTTGATTACCTTGTGATGACTGTTCGGCACGTCGTCGTGGTTTGAAAATGGGAAATATCAAACTAAAATTTCTACTTCCAAATACGATATTTGTTGTCCAATCATTGATTGACCAAGGTATCTTACATTCCTGTAAGTGTGGCCATCAAAAGCTCAGTGAAAAGATTCCTCACAGACTTGCACCTGAATGCACAACTTAAAAATATACTTGCTAAGTGCAAATAGAAGCAATAAAAAAAGCGGGGAAGAATGTAAATCATACAGCACCTAAAATATATGAAAACAAATAAAGCTTAATTTTTAAACAATAGTAGGACCATATATTGTGAGAAATAACTAGTTCAGTAAATGCTTGCAAAAAAATGTATCTAGTTTCACGTATCATACTATTCTGTATATTGAACAATTGTGACTATCCCCCTAAAGTTTCATATGCAATGATCATTCCATAAAAACAAGGTAAAATCATGAAATGAAGAAATATAGGTACAGCAAAATGTTATTCTTTCTCAAAGTATTTTCCAGATGATATGCAAAGGTCCCATTGTCGAGTCCACTTTTCTTCAAAGCATGTGGCGAAGGCATTGGCAGCTGCTTTAGTGACTCCTTTTAAACTTGAATAACATCAGCATCTGTGTTGAATGTTGCGCCTTAGTACTTCTTCATTGTTGGAAACAACCAGAAATCGGGGCAAGGTCAGAACTGTAGGCAGGCTGTGGCATGATTTCAATACTGCATTTCGTAAGAAACTGTTGCAACACAAGCAGCCACATGTGGGCGGGTGTTGTCGTGGTCACACACACTTCAAGACTGAAATGTAATATTCAACATTAACAATAATTTGTGGAAGAAAGTCATGCTGATAGACTACACCTTTGTGATCAAAGAAAATTATCACACCTTCCTAGCTGATTTGGTTTGGCAGACTTTTTCAGAGGAGGCCAGCCTGTGTGTTTCCAGACACTCGTTGCACGCTTCATGAGGAGGTTGAAATAGTGGACTCGTGTTTCAACTGCAGTTATTACTGTGTTTAGAAAATTTGGATCCTTTGCAATAATTTTTTTCCACTGATGACACACCGGACTCTAACAATTGTTCTCTCGTCAAGTGATGGGGTACCCATCTGCAACACACACAATGCAGCAGTAATTGTCACGTAGAATGCTGACGTTTTTGAAATATTAAATTTAAACAAAGACATGGCTCTTTCCACCTTTAGCAACACACAGCAACCGAAAAATTGTTATTCGGCCGCCGCCGGGGAAAAAGTATATTCCGTGTCCGTTGCTAAACATGGAAAGGGCGATGTCTTTGTTTATTCAGACGCCACGTATTTGGAGGATTTTCACTTTGAAATATTAGTTGATGCCACTGTGTCTTCACACTTCATTCATCAATCTTCTTGTAGGATTGCCCAAACAGTGTTAATAATATGCTCAACACTTTCAGATCGACTGGGCCTAGGACTAAGAGCAAGTTCTGCTGACAAACTCCCTTTTTAAAATCCTGGTGCCATCTAAAAATTGTTTACTCACCCAAACATTTATCTATGTAAGAATTTTTTCATTAAATCAACTGTTTCTGGGGCTGTTTTACATAAACAATAGCAAAATTTTATCGCACGACGCATTTCACTTAACTCTGGATCACTCGCCTCCATAGCTGTATGGCGAAATACAGATGCATCTTAAACAACAGCGTAATAACAAAACCAGAATCGCCTGCCACGGATAATAACTGTTGCCATAGATACTTCCTTAATTCAGTTAGTCATCTGGGTACTTATTCTTCCCCTTCGCACTGTTGCCAACTCAAAAAAAAATTACTGTTTTTATAAATGGGTTTGACCGTATTCAGTTACGTCCAAAATTGAAAACTTGAACATGCAATTTTGACTTTGGTTTTGTAATTTAAACCAGGAGATTATTATGTGCAAAATTCAAATCTTAGTCTTAACTAGAGTTTTCCAGTTTACATACTCCTTATTGCACATGTGATTATTTTCGCAGGTAGGAAAACTGATTTGATCAGCAGAACTCTCTTTTAAATTGCATAAATTCTAACTTATTATATGCACTAACTTAAATTATATGAAAAAAATATTGCAAATTTATCGGGCCGCCCGGGTGGCGCAGTGGTCTAAGTGATGGACTCTGATCATTCGTCCGTAAGGGGTCCGGGTTTGAATCCCGGTGAGGCATGGATGTTGTGTTTGTCTTACGGCACTGGCTCTGTCCCTTCCCTGGAACCAGTGACCCTAAATTAGGTACGGGCGACTGCTTATAGCCCATTGAGTTGCTCACGGTGGTCGTTAAACCTCCAATAAAAAAAGAAAAAAAAATATTAGCGTATTTCAGTTTTTATAAAAGTATATTTGTGTATATGCCATTCCTGCATGTGCAATGGGTCCTTAAAATATTTTGAAGGGGTGTTTAAAAGTCCCTAAAAGCACTTATACTTATTTTTTGTGGGAGAAAAAGAGTGGTAACCCTGGAATCATAATTCTTTTGCTATTGGAAGTGACCACATCATTGGTGAAAACTGTGCTGTGTGAAAATAAAGAACTGTTCTAATTTTTACAAGGGCTTACTCTATATTGCCACACAAACCAGGTGTCAATCTTTAACATGGGGAAAAATATTGTGAGGTACCTAAGTTTCCATTCTCCCATTTATGCACACCAGATGCACTATGCAAGAACTTATGTAATGGAATTTCTTTTTATGGAAGTTGGATACTTTATTTTAATTCCAGTATGTTTCATTCTCCATGCATCGTTATGCAGCATTAATTTTTTTTTGTTGTTAGTTCTTAACCGCAGAAACTTATTTCAATTACGAGAATATTCTGTGGATCCACTATTTTCCATTTTATTTTTCTGACAAAAAGTTCCACTTTCTGATTGTGTTTTTATTTTTTAACAGTACAAAAGAGCAACTTCATATTTAAAAAAAAAAACATTCTCCAATGAAATGTATATTTTCCTTTTGTAGTCTTATTGTATTAATAAACAGAACAGGCATTTTGCCATTAAGTGTCATAGCAGAATGGGTATAGGCTTTTCACATAAGATGCACATTTTTCCATTCTTTAGTTACAAGATGCACATTTTCCCATTCCTTAGTTACTTCTTTCTACGTCATGGAACAGAGCAAGCATTTTTCCTTTTGTTTAAAATAAAATAAAATTTTGAAACCAACCATCTCTGTTGCCCTATTTCAAAGCACATAAAGTGGTTTCCTCTGCAGAAATAGCAGGCAATACCATTTTTACACGTTGAACTTAGTGTAAACATGGGGATAAAAAATGGTCTGTTCCTTAATATAGGGATTAATTGCGAAGAAATGAAAAAAAACTTTAAAGAAGTTAAAATATCAGTACTTCCTTTTTTTGCCACCCTGCTGTGTAAACAATTTAATGGTTACAGAAATGTACTAGTTCCAGCACAGACTAGATCAACACCGATCTAAAAATTCAATTTCACTTGAAGGGGGCAAAATTGCTGTGTTCACTGACCTGTTCAAAACAAACTAAAAACACAAAAGCATGCATCTCATGAATTTTTTTTTTTTAATATGAAATCTTGTCTTCCAATTTTTAATATCTTCTGTAATTCCCCCCCTTTTAATGCAAGCAATCTTTGGTATCCTCAACCCACTTATCTGTTTCTTGTAATCAATCTGCTCTGAAATAGGCTACAAAGCTGTTTCTTGTAATCAATCTGCTCTGAAACAGGCTACAAAGCTTCTCTTCCTTCCTGCACCTGTGTATTATGTCCAATCACTTCAGACATGTTGATTGTGCAACTTTGTTTCACTGTGTATCATATACCTGTGCAGTTAAATAGGAGATGCCGCCCCGGTGGCGCAGTGGTCTAAGCGATGGCCTCTGATCATTCGTCCGAACGGATGTTGTGTTTGTCTTACGGCACTGGCTCTGTCCCTTCCCTGGAACCAGTGACTCTAAATTAGGTACGGGCGACTGCTTATAGCCCATTGAGTTGCTCACGGTGGTCGTTAAACCTCCAATAAAAAAAGAAAAAAAAAAAAAAATATTAGCGTATTTCAGTTTTTATAAAAGTATATTTGTGTATATGCCATTCCTGCATGTGCAATGGGTCCTTAAAATATTTTGAAGGGGTGTTTAAAAGTCCCTAAAAGCACTTATACTTATTTTTTGTGGGAGAAAAAGAGTGGTAACCCTGGAATCATAATTCTTTTGCTATTGGAAGTGACCACATCATTGGTGAAAACTGTGCTGTGTGAAAATAAAGAACTGTTCTAATTTTTACAAGGGCTTACTCTATATTGCCACACAAACCAGGTGTCAATCTTTAACATGGGGAAAAATATTGTGAGGTACCTAAGTTTCCATTCTCCCATTTATGCACACCAGATGCACTATGCAAGAACTTATGTAATGGAATTTCTTTTTATGGAAGTTGGATACTTTATTTTAATTCCAGTATGTTTCATTCTCCATGCATCGTTATGCAGCATTAATTTTTTTTTGTTGTTAGTTCTTAACCGCAGAAACTTATTTCAATTACGAGAATATTCTGTGGATCCACTATTTTCCATTTTATTTTTCTGACAAAAAGTTCCACTTTCTGATTGTGTTTTTATTTTTTAACAGTACAAAAGAGCAACTTCATATTTAAAAAAAAAACATTCTCCAATGAAATGTATATTTTCCTTTTGTAGTCTTATTGTATTAATAAACAGAACAGGCATTTTGCCATTAAGTGTCATAGCAGAATGGGTATAGGCTTTTCACATAAGATGCACATTTTTCCATTCTTTAGTTACAAGATGCACATTTTCCCATTCCTTAGTTACTTCTTTCTACGTCATGGAACAGAGCAAGCATTTTTCCTTTTGTTTAAAATAAAATAAAATTTTGAAACCAACCATCTCTGTTGCCCTATTTCAAAGCACATAAAGTGGTTTCCTCTGCAGAAATAGCAGGCAATACCATTTTTACACGTTGAACTTAGTGTAAACATGGGGATAAAAAATGGTCTGTTCCTTAATATAGGGATTAATTGCGAAGAAATGAAAAAAAACTTTAAAGAAGTTAAAATATCAGTACTTCCTTTTTTTTGCCACCCTGCTGTGTAAACAATTTAATGGTTACAGAAATGTACTAGTTCCAGCACAGACTAGATCAACACCGATCTAAAAATTCAATTTCACTTGAAGGGGGCAAAATTGCTGTGTTCACTGACCTGTTCAAAACAAACTAAAAACACAAAAGCATGCATCTCATGAATTTTTTTTTAATATGAAATCTTGTCTTCCAATTTTTAATATCTTCTGTAATTCCCCCCCTTTTAATGCAAGCAATCTTTGGTATCCTCAACCCACTTATCTGTTTCTTGTAATCAATCTGCTCTGAAATAGGCTACAAAGCTGTTTCTTGTAATCAATCTGCTCTGAAACAGGCTACAAAGCTTCTCTTCCTTCCTGCACCTGTGTATTATGTCCAATCACTTCAGACATGTTGATTGTGCAACTTTGTTTCACTGTGTATCATATACCTGTGCAGTTAAATAGGAGATGCCGCCCCGGCGGCGCAGTGGTCTAAGCGATGGCCTCTGATCATTCGTCCGAACGGGGTCCGGGTTCGAATCCCGGTGACGCATGGATGTTGTGTTTGTCTTACGGCACTGGCTCTGTCCCTTCCCTGGAACCAGTGACCCTAAATTAGGTACGGGCGACTGCTTATAGCCCATTGAGTTGCTCACGGTGGTCGTTAAACCTCCAATAAAAAAAGAAAAAAAAAATATTAGCGTATTTCAGTTTTTATAAAAGTATATTTGTGTATATGCCATTCCTGCATGTGCAATGGGTCCTTAAAATATTTTGAAGGGGTGTTTAAAAGTCCCTAAAAGCACTTATACTTATTTTTTGTGGGAGAAAAAGAGTGGTAACCCTGGAATCATAATTCTTTTGCTATTGGAAGTGACCACATCATTGGTGAAAACTGTGCTGTGTGAAAATAAAGAACTGTTCTAATTTTTACAAGGGCTTACTCTATATTGCCACACAAACCAGGTGTCAATCTTTAACATGGGGAAAAATATTGTGAGGTACCTAAGTTTCCATTCTCCCATTTATGCACACCAGATGCACTATGCAAGAACTTATGTAATGGAATTTCTTTTTATGGAAGTTGGATACTTTATTTTAATTCCAGTATGTTTCATTCTCCATGCATCGTTATGCAGCATTAATTTTTTTTTGTTGTTAGTTCTTAACCGCAGAAACTTATTTCAATTACGAGAATATTCTGTGGATCCACTATTTTCCATTTTATTTTTCTGACAAAAAGTTCCACTTTCTGATTGTGTTTTTATTTTTTAACAGTACAAAAGAGCAACTTCATATTTAAAAAAAACATTCTCCAATGAAATGTATATTTTCCTTTTGTAGTCTTATTGTATTAATAAACAGAACAGGCATTTTGCCATTAAGTGTCATAGCAGAATGGGTATAGGCTTTTCACATAAGATGCACATTTTTCCATTCTTTAGTTACAAGATGCACATTTTCCCATTCCTTAGTTACTTCTTTCTACGTCATGGAACAGAGCAAGCATTTTTCCTTTTGTTTAAAATAAAATAAAATTTTGAAACCAACCATCTCTGTTGCCCTATTTCAAAGCACATAAAGTGGTTTCCTCTGCAGAAATAGCAGGCAATACCATTTTTACACGTTGAACTTAGTGTAAACATGGGGATAAAAAATGGTCTGTTCCTTAATATAGGGATTAATTGCGAAGAAATGAAACAAAACTTTAAAGAAGTTAAAATATCAGTACTTCCTTTTTTTTGCCACCCTGCTGTGTAAACAATTTAATGGTTACAGAAATGTACTAGTTCCAGCACAGACTAGATCAACACCGATCTAAAAATTCAATTTCACTTGAAGGGGGCAAAATTGCTGTGTTCACTGACCTGTTCAAAACAAACTAAAAACACAAAAGCATGCATCTCATGAATTTTTTTTTAATATGAAATCTTGTCTTCCAATTTTTAATATCTTCTGTAATTCCCCCCCCTTTTAATGCAAGCAATCTTTGGTATCCTCAACCCACTTATCTGTTTCTTGTAATCAATCTGCTCTGAAATAGGCTACAAAGCTGTTTCTTGTAATCAATCTGCTCTGAAACAGGCTACAAAGCTTCTCTTCCTTCCTGCACCTGTGTATTATGTCCAATCACTTCAGACATGTTGATTGTGCAACTTTGTTTCACTGTGTATCATATACCTGTGCAGTTAAATAGGAGATGCCGCCCCGGTGGCGCAGTGGTCTAAGCGATGGCCTCTGATCATTCGTCCGAACGGGGTCCGGGTTCGAATCCCGGTGACGCATGGATGTTGTGTTTGTCTTACGGCACTGGCTCTCTCCCTTCCCTGGAACCAGTGACCCTAAATTAGGGACGGGCGACTGCTTATAGCCCATTGAGTTGCTCACGGTGGTCGTTAAACCTCCAATCAAAAAAAAAAAAAAAATGGGATGAACAGATTTACTTGTACTATGCCTTATACACAATCGAGTCACATTAGTGTGACCACCTTCTACTTTTGACAACAGCGCATAGCCAATGAAAGAAGGCACATGTCGTGAGCTGGCTTTGAGGGTATATAAGGTGTGCTGTAGGAATTTTGAAAACATGGGCCGCTAGTGGTCAACGTTCGTGACTGCCACGGAGAAAACCTCGGGTTTGATCCCAGACAGGTACGAACGCTCGATCCACTAAATAACCGCCCTGCGTCGGATAGGCACGTTAAGCGGTCGGACTCCGGGTACTGGCCCCCCCGGTAATAAATAAGGGAGTCTTCCTCCCCCTTTCTACTTCGCTTCCGTGTATCTTTTCTATCGTGCACTCTAGCCCAAATCTCCTAGCTTCCTATTTCTAAGGGTTGTTTAAGAGCTGGGGTACACTCCCTTCCTAAAATCCTCTACATATGATCTGATCTGAAAACATACCACTCGTTGTTGTCATGGATAAAATGTGCGATTTATCTCGCGAAATGGGATGATTATCGGTTTTAAGGCCAATGGTGGCAGTATTTCTGAAACTGCGCAGTTTGTGAACTGTTCGTGTGCTGCTGTCGTTAAAGTGTATCTAGATTAGAGAAATGGCGCCATTGCGAATGAGCGAGTGGAATCCGCGGAGCACCACGTGCCATTGATGCGAGAGGGCCGATCGACAGGCTGCAGTGGAGCAACTCGCTGGCCGAATGAACCAGAGGGGTACCGGAAGTGTCTAAAATGACAGTTCAGCAAACCCCGCTGCGTATGAAGCTCCGATGCAGACGGATGGTCACTGCACCTATGCATCGGCAAAGAAGGCTTACATTTGCTCGGCAGTATCTGAATTGCACCTCCGCTGATTGGCAAAAGATTGCCTTCTCCGATGAGTCGCATTTTCTGCTTCATTGAACGGATTGAATTTGGCGTATAAGCCGGGAAACGTCGAAGAACAAACAGTCTTCAAACATTGCTGGAAAAAAACAATCTGGTGGGGGCAGCGTTATGGTCTGGGGAAATTTTTCGTGGCATTCCCTGGGTCGATCATACCTGTAGAAAGCACTATGGACCGAATTCGTTATGAATCTATCCTTACAGACCACGTACACTCATAACATGCTGATTGTGTTCTCTGGAGCGGATGGGATCTTTCAGCACGACAATGAGACTTTTCACACAGCTAGAAATGTCCGAGAGTGGTTGGAAGAGCACGATGAAGATTTCAAATTACTTCCATGGCCCCCTAATTCCTCAGACTTAAACCCAATTGAGCATCTGTGGGACCACCTCGATCGTTTTGTTCGCTCAATGGATCCTCCACCACGCTCCCTCCAGCAGATGCACTGCAGTCAGCATGGCTCTACATACATGTGAACGCCTTCCAGCACCTTATTGATTCACTCCCAGCCCGTCTAGCTGCTGTCCGCGCTGCACACGGTGGTTACTTTGGATATTAGCTGGTGGTCACAATAATGTGACTCGACCGTGTAGTTCCCTTTCAGGCCGCCCCGGTGGCGCAGTGGTCTAAGCGATGGCCTCTGATCATTCGTCCGAACGGGGTCCGGGTTCGAATCCCGTGAGGCATGGATGTTGTGTTTGTCTTACGGCACTGGCTCTCTCCCTTCCCTGGAACCAGTGACCCTAAATTAGGGACGGGCGACTGCTTATAGCCCATTGAGTTGCTCACGGTGGTAGTTAAACCTCCAATCAAAAAAAAAAAAAAAGTTCCCTTACAGACAATCCGAACATGGATGAAATCTATTCCCGTGCCTCGCAAAAGACGTTTTCCATGTTTTATTTATTGGTCCCAGGTAACACATACAGCTGGAATTCATACATTGGTCGTGGTTAACACATCTCGAATTCTGCCGCCCAGTGGTCTAAGCGATGGCCTCTGATCATTCGTCCAAAAGAGGTCCGGGTTCGAATCCCGTTGAGGCATGGATGTTGTGTTTGTCTTACGGTACTGGCTCTCTCCCTTCGTTGCTCACGGTGGTCGTTAAACCTCCAATCCAACAACAAACCTCCAATCAAAAAAAAAAAAAAAAATCTCTACGAATTCAGACAAATAAAAAATTGTGCGTCACAGGTACGAATATTGTGCAATACATTGAAATAAAGTATAGATCGAACAGGCGGTATAGTATGCGAGATTTGCAAAGTATGGAGAGAGCCAGTGCCGAAAGACAAACACCGACATCCGTGCCTTACCCGGGATTCGAACCTGACAGACCCCTCCGTTGGGCGAAGGATCAGAAGCTATCGCTTAGACCACTGCGCCACCCGGCTTCCCAAATCTTCCCAAACCCGGAACAGCGAATTTATTCCTCGCTCTATGATTTAAAAAAAAAAAAAAAATTGAAGCAAAATTAAACTACCATGATTTTTGAGACCCACTAGCATCACGGGACCCCGTGCCTCGTTGGATTCCTTGTGAATCGGCCCCTGGGCGTAGTTTTGGACTGGCGGAGGAAATTGGATTGATAGCCATGAACAGGTGTAGGTCGTTACTCATCGGCAATACGTGCGCTCAATCGGTACGGGAAGCTCACGTAAACACCCTGTTTGATAGTTGGGGTCCATGGCATCGTCCTTATTCAATGACGGGGTACGATGGCGTGTTATAACAAATTTGTTGCAGATCGCAAATGTTTAAACATTCGTTAATGGATTTTTTTTTTTTTTTTGTTTCCTGGTTCAACGACAAAACCTCGGAGCAACTCGCAGGTCTATAAAGTCTTCCGTCCCTGATTCAGCTCTACTTGTTCCACGGAAGGGAGAGAGTCAGCACAGTAAGACACAGCACACCACCAATTCGTGCCTCCAGTTCTGATTAGTCAGAAACCTGCGTCTCTGCCCGCTAAAGCTGATTCCAGATGGCTAGGTTTTCAGTTGTCATATTTAAAACCTTTCCTTTCTGCATCTTATCACCGACAGCCCCGGTGGTGCAGTGGCGTAACTAGAAAATTGTGTGCCACCCATCCCCCCCACCCCACCCCCTCTCCCTCCCGCAAGATTTACTTCAGCGCCCCTAAGCATAGATATTCTCTCAGGATTTCGAACGCAAGGGAGAATGTTTTTCAGTGGTGTGTGTGTGATGGTGGTGGTAAGAAAGACAGGAAGAGCGTCTGGAAAATTGAGGGGGGCGGGGCCTACAGCCCTATGTAGCTTTAACTTTTTAAGTAATTTTTGGAACAGAAGTACATAATGCATACTTGCCAACTTTGGAAAATGTGCATCAGTGAAACTTTTGCGCGAACGCCATTTACCACAAAACATAAGTATATTAATCAATATGCAGTAAAAATCTCTGCATATGCCACAATAACTAAACTAGCATTATCTGTGTTTAAAATAATAATTAAAAAAACAACAAAGTAAAATCTTTATTTTGTTCAATGTTAGCCTCGCAACCCATTGGTGTTTCAATACCAAACTAAACATTTCCTGTAAAAAGGAAGAATTCACTTTAAGAGTACCTACACATTGCATTCAAAACTGTATGTTACATGCCTTCTAATCTTCATCTTGTTTATCAGGATTATATAATATTGTAATCACTTTCATGACTACCATCATATGCTGCAGAAAGAAAATGGCCCTTGTAAAAGTTTCACAACAGCGGAAGTTCGATCACTTTCGTTTCAGCTTCGTCACTTTCGTTTTCGGACACTACCCCCTCTGTTTATCAACTGAAATGCAAAACTTTTTGGGGGGAATATTTAAGAATACAGGATACATGCTCTGATCATCGTTGGGGGGAAAAAATATCGTTACAGGGGAAATCTTTGCTATTTCCGTTTTCGGACATTTTCTCTCCAATTTTCACATTGTAATGCAAATATTTATGAAATAATATGATATTTAACAGCAATACTAGGCAGAGGAAACATCACATGAAAAATAAAATTACGATTACGGGAGAAATCTTCTTTGCGTCTAACTTCCGCTTTCGAAAGTTTCAGGTGGAAAACATCCTCCACCACTACTAATTGCCCCAAAATTTCTGTTCAGTTATGCACCGATCTCGAGGATAACCCAAATTATGAGGGAAAAGGAGAAATTTCTCGAAGCCGCGCTCTCATGCCTAAAGATTACAGCGAATTTTTTTTTCGCCGTCGAATTTCTGTTTTCGGAAAATTTTCCTCCATTTTCAAACTGAAATACAAATATTTATGGAATAAAATGATATATAACAACAATACTGGACAAAGGCAACATCACAGGGAAAAGAAATTACGATTACGGAAAAAAAAAATCTTTATTTCGTTTACTTCCGTTTTTGAAAGACGAAATACCATCCCGATGAGTATTTTTACGAATTGGTAAAATTCTTCGATGCGTAGTTTTACGTGCGGAGAAAAATTTTCGATGCGTATTTTTACACGTCGAGAAAAATTCTCAATGCGTATTTTTACGCGATGAGAACAGTTTCCGACGCGTACTTACGTGTCGAGAAAATTTCGCGATGCGTATTTTTACGCGTTGGTAAAATTTCGATGCGTACTAGACGCGTAATTACAGATTTTGGCGAACTCAGGTCGGCACGTCACTTGAGCATTCCAGTGGAGAAGAGAGAGCTACCGCACGATGTCACGAAGCCGGCGAGTCAAAGATGACATCATCGCGTGACACAGCGCTCGTAAGGTCCAGTTGAAAATCTAAGTGGATGGTTGCAGGTGATTAAAATATTTCGATTGAGCAATCGAAATATTAAAAAATCCGTAAAAATAGACCTTTATCCGTAAATCAGTAAAATTAAGCAGAAATCCGTAAAAGTTGGCAAGTATGCATAATGCACGGTGATCAGTCAGCTGATTAGAATTAACACAGTGCGCGGACTGATGCATGAATATAACATTTTATCGCAAGAAACGATTTTTTTTTTGATTGAAGGTTTAACGACCACCGTGAGCAACTCAATGGGCTATAAGCAGTCGCCCGTACCTAATTTTGGGTCACTGGTTCCAGGGAAGGGAGAGAGCCAGTGCCGTAAGACAAACACAACATCCATGCCTCACCGGGATTCGAACCCGGACCCCTTTCGGACGAACGATCAGAGGCCATCGCTGCTGCGCCACCGGGGCGGCGAAACGAATTCGGTAAAATGTATTTAAATGGTTAAGGTTAATAAGACTTTATATAATGACTCATTTTACTTTCACTTATTTCTGAAGTGCTTGGTCTTTGTAAAATGTCTGCTTCTAAATTTTGAACAGCTGGGAAGCTAAACCAATCGTTCTTTTCATCAGAAACGGCACTTGAGCTTAATTGACTCTGGTCGAGTTTTGGAAGTTTCTTCACGCTTTGTCCTTTTCTGTTTCGCAGATACTGTGCTCTTCTTGGACGCTTTTTTGACATTTTACAAACGGATGCTTAACCCTTTAACGACCGTGATTCTACGATCTGATACCACTCTAAATACAATAACGCCCAAAACTGTCTGCTGTTTCGCTTCTTTATTTAGTAATAACAATGGTGACTGACGGTGACTTCTGCTGATCCCTCATAGGTCGTGCAAATTTTAAGAACAGGTAAGGGTAGGAAATCTGACTCACTTTCCTGATAGGCGTTTTGTGTGGATATAGTCATTTATACGTACGGGCGTTGTGGTCGTTAAGGGGTTAAAGTGAATGAGATAGACATAGTTACTATAAGGAAGAACTAAAAGCAATAGCAACGTGTAATTGTTTTGCCCAAAACTAAAATAAATCACTTGAAAAAATCACCCTCTTATACATTACAGACCTGCGGTTGCTGTGAATAAACCTTGGCTGCTGTTGTGTACGTAATCGTAGGTGACTATTTTCTCACATTCTCCACGGGGAATCACCATGTGACTCTTCGTACTTTACCTAGCAGCGCAGAGAGAGGACGATTGGAGAGCGATCGTATTATAACCCGCAGCTAAAGGGCCGAATAGCTTCAATCTGTAGGATATCCAGTGTTTCAAAAGTTAAACTTGATATTTATTTCAGCAAAGCTAAATATATCTTAAAGGGAAATATGAATCTTTGGGTTAATTATTTGTTTTTGTACGAGGTCGGATTTTTTTCATAAAACTGCAACTGGCGGATGCAGTACGCCCCTTAGTCACCTGCGCTTCCCGCAGCTGTGAGGGCGGTAGTTACGCCGCTTTCAGACCATTCGTCCGAGATGGGTTCCAATCCCGGTGAGGCATGGATGTTGTGTTTGTGTTATGGCACATTTTCTCCTTTTCCTGCAACCAGTTACGGCGATTGCCCATAAAGTTCTTCATGGCAGTAGTTAAAATCACCAAACAAATAAAATATGTGCGTTTTCGTTTTTTCCTATACAAAATTACCCTGCTAGATGGCAGAAAATTCGATTTTTTTTTGTTAACTAGGAGCTGCGCCTCTAGTTAACGAAAAAAAAAAAAAAAAAATTACGCTGGTTTCCAGAGTAGTGCTCAGGCCCTGCAGCCCGATCTTCAAGTATAACAAAACAACATGAAAATGTTCTCCCAGTTGTTCAATACTTTTTGCGCTGTATCGATTCCAAGATGGCGCTTGCTTACAGTTTTTGTTTCCCTCTTGGTGAACTCCCTGTTGGATTTTTGCGGAACTTTTTTCAATTTTCATCTATTTTTATTTTAGGAATTTGCTCCGCCGTCATTCCGAAGTTTCGGAGTTAAAAAAGGACGACAAAAGTCCGTCCTTCCTAAAAAACTGTCGTTATTTTTTGGAAGGACGGACTTTTGTCGTTTGAACTTATAGCAATTATTAAATTT
Source organism: Macrothele yani (assembly GCA_039090855.1). Lineage (NCBI taxonomy): Eukaryota > Metazoa > Arthropoda > Arachnida > Araneae > Macrothelidae > Macrothele > Macrothele yani. The sequence goes on from CM077008.1 coordinate 127,227,176, forward strand.
ACCACTAAGGAAAACAAAAGCGGTCCAAAAAGCATTTTCGTAAACCGTAATGCTAAACCGTTAAACAACTGAGATAGCTTTACCAACAAAACATATGCATAACAAATTCTCTGCGTCACCATGGCAGCAGGTCACGGGACCAGAACGCTCCTCTGTGGTTATCGTGAAGGCAGACGAGCCGTTCCTTTCTTTCCTTTGCGTCTGTAAAAAAAATGTTTTTTTCCTGTGAATTTATCGTCTGCGTTAGTGGTTCGTGTTGACTGCGTTGTGGTTTCACCGTTTTGACTCACTTGAAGTGAGTGTGTGTGCCTTCTGTTACGTTATTTTGTGTTTCTTCTGTGTGACGCAGTTGCAGCAGACAGTGTTGTGTTGTTCGGCTTAGCGGCCATGATGGCTGCTTCCCAAGTTTCGTCTGCTGATTTTATCTCTGCTGGATTTTCTTTAGCTACATCGACCGCTTGTGAGACAACTATGACCTCTTCAAGTGTGGATTTGTCTGCTTCTAATGTGCTTCGTCCTAATGTTTCTGCATCGAATGTTCTTCGTCCTAATTTGCATAACCTGGGTGCCGAGTCACGTTCTGCTGCCATGGCTGCTACTCCTCCACGTTCGTATGCTGCGACTGCTCGTCCAAACCAATCTCATGCACCTCTTTCTATGCAACCAGAATTTTCTAGAGAAGATAAAGTTCTCAAGATTCGGATTTCTGACGACTCACCAGCAGGTAAAGAACTTTCTTCAGCTTTGTTATTAAGTGTGTATTTTCCGTCTCTTCGTGACACCCCCCTCCCCCTCTATTTGGAGGCCTTGGTTAAAGTTGTTCCCAAGGAAAGCATCGTTTCAATTATTCGCATTGGAGGGTGTTGTCGTTCATTTTGTTCACCAAAAAGCCACCGACACCGTTCTTGCTACAGGCATTGATATTGGCTCCTTTCACTTGCAACCTGTTGCTTCTGCACAGCGCCCGGTCACAGTGACATTATCTCCTGTGCCTACTGCTATTCCTGACAACTTACTTGTTGCTGCACTCGGCACTCTTGGTCGAGTAGTGGGAGAGACAAAATTTCTTCCAGCTGCTGCCAGAGACTCTCCTTTCAACTTTGTGCAAGGGGTCGTCGCCAATATCGTGTTATTTCCCCCACTGACCAAGCCATTTCTTACCGCCCCACAACTCTGCAACTTGTTACGGACACACGAACATACGTTTTCAACTTATTTGCTGGTGTCCAGTGCTTCCGGTGCCGAGCTGAGGGACACCTGGTTTCTGAGTGCCCTCACCGCACACCTGCACCTGGTGCTGTCCCTTCGACGAAGGTTCCCGATGCACCTCCATCTTCCACTTCTTCCTCCCTTACTACTGAACAAACTGTTGCTCCTATGTCAACCACGTCACCATCTCTGCTGATTGCTCCTTCCATGACTGCAGATATTTCGTTGTCTTTGCCTGTTTCAGAACTGCCATTACCATACAACTCAGAGAAGGCGCTTTCTTTCAAACCAACTACGCAGTTATTGCCAAACACTGAACCGTCTTTACCATTCAATTCCGAACAGCTGCTTTCTTTCAAAACTTCTGCGTCTTCATTGCCCAGCACCCAAGCGCCACCACCGTGCAAAAAATTGACACCCGTTTTACAGCCTGTTTCGCAAATTCAAACGTCTGCTTCTGAACTGTTCAAATCTGCTGTCATTGATGACATCTCATTTCCACCTCTTCCTTCTTCTGAGGGCTCCTCTGGACCCAAAACTTCCGGGAAACGCCCAAATTCTGCGGAGTCTTCTCCAAAGCGTTCGCGACGCTCAAGGCGTTCTCGGACCAAATCTTCTGCCACTTCCTCTGGAACCTCACCTGGCGTGGAGAATTTTTCTTCTCCACTTCGTACAACAAACAGATTCGCATGCCTCCCTACTGAAGATGATATGGATGTTGCTGCTGATTTAAGTGAATCAGCATCGGTTGCTTCGGATGTTGAAGATGATTCTTCTTTTCCCACCATAACCAAACTTTCAACTCTTTTCAAAGATTGTTCTGTTCCAGTGCAACCGCTCACATACACCGAACTTCTTGAACTAATTCAACACCCTAAAAAACGTAAATTGCTAACAATCCCGTGTATTCAATCCAAGTTAAATAGGTTACCTGAAATGCTTCAACAACTTCAATTACTTGATGAATTTTTGAGAAATATAACTCTTCCTCCTGATGCTGCCCAGTTTCATCGGCGTCTTTCATACCTGTTGAAGAAGCTCTCAGCTGAACTCGAAAACCATCTACAGCCTGTTCATGATATCCCAACTGATTTGTGTTAGTTTCAACTGCCGAAGCTTTGCTACGTCGGCAACTAATGCTCTTGTCTTCGAAGATATTCGTTATCTTAAAGCTAACATCATTCTCCTGCAGGAAACAAACTGTTCTCCTTTGACAGACATTTCCCGCTGGCGACGCTGGCCTTTTGTCTTTTTTCACAATTTCCGTGCCCATTTGGGGTCCGGCACCGCAATTGGCATTCATAATCGTTTTCTTCCGTTTCTGTCTGACGTTGTTGAGTCACAGAGCCTGCTTGGGATTTTTCAATACCTTTCTTTTCGCTTCCTTTCTACCCGTTTTCATTTGTTAAATTTGCACGTTCCTCGAAGTGATTCAGAAGCTACATCCCTCTTTCTTCATGTTACTACAATTCTCGCTGAGATTCCGTCTTCTGAAATTGTGATCATGGCTGGTGACTTTAACTGTACGCTGCAACCTCTTTACGATCGTGATGGGTCTCAAGATTTCCGCTCTTCTCTGGTTTCACAACTCACTCAACTGGTCTTTAATTTTGATCTCCAAGATGCATTTCGCCTTCTCCATCCTGTGACCCGTGATTTCACCTGGTTTCCTCCTGCAGGATCCTCCAACGCGGCTGCACGTTTGGACCGATTTTATGTTTCCAGTTTTTTGCGTTCTTCCCTTGTTTCTGTTTCACATGCTCCAGCTGTTTCCTCCGACCATCGTCCAGTCGTTCTACAATTTCATCTTCCCTCCACTGGTGTCCCTCACCCAATGGTTTGGACCCTTGATGATTTCTGCCTGCAAGATCCAACTTTTATTTCTCATGTCACTTCCATTATTGCGCAATCAGTCAATCAACTTTCCTCCACTGTTGACCCGGCAGCTCTGTGGCTCTCCACCAAGCATTCCATTACTGCGTTTGCTAAACGCTTTTGTTTTTCTGTTCGCACCAATCGTCTTATGGACATAGATTCAATCCGCCGTTCTCTTCAGTCTACCTCGCACACCGATCCTAACTTTGAAATCCTGCAAGCCCGACTTCATTATCGCCTCCAATCATCGGCTAAATCTGCTCTGACTCGCTTGAAGTTCACCCTTCTTCACTTTCATGATGATCCCCTTCAGAGTCTTCGTCATCTTGAAGAACATCGAACTAAATACAATACCATCGCTTATCTTTCCCTTCCGGATGGATCTACCACGGCAGACCCCTCCCTCATCTTCCAACATACTCATTCATACTTTTCTGGTCGTTTTCAACCTACTCAGATGCTTCCAGCTGATTCCTCTCCACTTCTTCACGGTCTTCCTCAAGTCCCTCAATGTTTCTTTTCTTCGCTCAGTGCTCCAATCTCACCAGCCGAAATTCGTTCTTCTGTTTTCAGTCTTAATGATCGTTCCTCACCAGGTGAAGACGGTCTTCCTCTTTCCCTTTATAAGGCTTTTCTTCCAACTCTTCTTCCTCTTCTTGTTGCCTGCTTTAACTTCGTTTTTTCTTCGTCTTCCTTTTCTTCATCAGCTTTTTCCTTTGCTCTACTTCGCCTTATTCCAAAATCTGGCAACCTTGGACTCTTGACAAACTGGCGGCCTATTTCCATTCTAAATACCGATTACAAAATCTTTGCCAAAGTTCTTGCTCTTCGCCTTAATCCAGTTCTTTCGCACATCATCCATCCTGATCAGACCTACACTGTTCCTTCTCGCTCAATCGCTTCTAACATCACTGTCATTCGTAACTTATACGCTCTTGCTTCTCGACTCTCTGAACCTCTCGCAATTTTCAATATCGACCAGCGTCAAGCTTTTGATTCAATTAACCACTCATATCTCCTCACTGTTCTTCGCCAGTTTGGTTTTCCTTCCTCCTTCCGTTTGGCGCTTTCCAATCTTTACTCTCACTCCTTCTTTCGTGTTCGTACTTCAGCATTTCTCACCTCTGCTATTCCTTTCGCTAGTGGGATCCGGCAGGGCTGCCCCCTGTCGGGTCAACTCTTTGCTCTCTCTTTTGAGCCGCTTTTTGATTTGTCTCCGTTCTCGTTTGTTCTCCTCGGTTCCGCGAGGAGTTGTGTGCACCCGTCACCACCACACAGTTCTTTCGGCATACGCAGATGACTTAACAGTCTTCATCCGTTCTGAGGGAGCATTCGGAACTCTTCGAAATACCTATCTTGAATATGCTGCGATTTCTGGTTCTTCACTCAACATGGATAAATGCTCTGGATTATGGGCTGGGTCGTGGACGATCCGCGCTGACCGCCCATGGGGTGCCCGCTGGTCTTCAAGTGTTGCCAAATTCCTCGGAGTCTACATTGGAGACCCCTCTGCGGTCGCCGCTGCTACCTGGACTCCCCTGGTTCAAAGGGTCAATCGCCGCCTAGCACCTTTTTACCGTCTCAAGCCTTTTCTGTCGTTCCTCAGCCGTGCCTACCTCCTCAACACCTTTCTCCAACCATCTTTTTTTTCATGTTTGGATTGCGCACCTTCCTCCGCAGTTTTTGCTTCGCGAACTTCAACGTACCTTCACTAATTTCGTCTGAAATGTCATTCATTGGGTGCAGCACTCCACTCTCGTTGTTCCTATTTCTTTTGGTGGTCTCTCTCTCTCTCTCTCCGATATCTCTCTGAAGTTCAAAGCTTTCCACCTTCAAAATTTCCTTCGGAATTTCTTTCTCCAACCTTCTTCTTCTCAAACCATTGTCGACACGCTTCTCTTTCCCCGAAGTCCCCACCTCACTGTCTCAACTTTTCTCCGCATGGACCTCTTTCCTCTCGTTCCGAGCCATTTCCCTGAGTTTTACAGATCCGCTCTTACCCTCTGGCGTTCCTTATATCCTATTCGCCTTCCCCCTGCCTCTACTAACGATCTCCTTGCGGAACCTCTCTTCTTTTCTTCTGCTATCCGTTCCACTGCTTCTTCATATTTGCACTTCTCCACCTGGTTCACCAGTGGCGTGGTGCGAGTCTCTCAACTCGTGGATTCCAACCTTCGCTGGAAATCGCTCTCCCAGATCACTCCTCCTCTTTCGGATTCGCCCATTCATCGTTCTCAGCTTCGATTACTTCAAGTCAGTATTCGTCGACTCTATCCTCTTCTCGCAGATCAACATGGACTTATCTCGCAACCCTCAGCGCCTCATAGCCTTCCTTTTCTTGTGTATCTCAATGATATTCCTTTCCTTCCTCATCAGGTTACTGTCAAGCTTCTTTATCAGTATTTTTTAACACATTTTCTTGAACCAATGCCTATTCCCAATGTACCATCTTCAGATTTGCCAGCCACCTGGACAGACTCTCATACTTCTCTCGCCTCTCCAAAAGCTTGTGACATTCATTGGTTACATCTTCATCGCCGCCTACTGACTCCTCGAACTCTTCACCGTTTCCGTCATCTGACTTCACCTCTTTGTTTTTTTTTGTTCAACCCTCGGAGATGTTCATCATGCATACTTTTTGTGTCTGATGTTACAGCCCTTGTTCTCACTGATGTTCTCTCTCCTTCAAAAAGTTTGTGCTCACCTTCACACCATGTCACATTATCTTGTGTTACGTCACCACTTTCCGTCGGCTCCCACGCATAATCATGTATGCTCCTTCCTAATTCTACAAGCGAAGTATACAATCTATCTGTTCTATCATCGCAGCGTCGATCAACCTTCCCTCCGCCGTTATCACACAGCTCGTCGTTTCCTCTGCCGCAGATATCGTCACTCCGTTACAGCCAGACTACAACTCGAATTTGACATTGCACAAGCCAATAACACTGTTCCAAACTTCATGTCTATATGGTCACCACATCAGCCTTGGTTCCAAGTCGTCGAAAATGTCGTGGAACTGCTGGCTTAACTTTCGGCTCTCCACTACTGTGTTTTATTCCATCATCAGTGTTCTTCATTAGTGTTCTGTGTCTACTTTTCTGCCCAAGTGCGAGACTTACTTTTACTACTGAATTCGCGTTTTGTTTTGAAATTGTTTACCTTTGAACTCTTACTGCTTTACCGTCTGTTTTTTTTTTTTTTTTCGGTGAACTCACAGACACATTTTATTTCTATTGTCACCAATGGACTCATTGACTTATATTTTTTACTACTGTTAAACTGGGCAGCCTGCGAGCGCCCGCTTTTTCACACCATTTATATTGTATTTATTTGTTTTTTTAATGCTGGCGATCACCTTGTTCTCTCCCATTTCTTGTTACTATATTTTTTTTGTACTTGTATATATTTTGTTCGGAGTTCTTTTCCCAACATTTCGAGCAATAAAGACCTTATGAAGACAAGCCGTTCGTTTCTTTCCTTTGCGTCTTTAAAAAATGCTTAAAAATCAGAAAATGACTTTTTCTTAATTTTTTTTTTCTTTTTTTTTTGTAAAAGAGGGATGATAGTTGTAAGTTTATGCTGTAAAAATTGCGCGTTATGATTTATTGTTTGCCATATATCCTTTTTTTTTTTTTTATGGATCCCATCGCGAAATAGAGAATTTTGTGAAATTTAAAAATGTAACTTCTCGTAAACTAAATCGAAATTCAAAAAAAGGGTGACGAGGTGCAAAAATTCGGTCATGGCGCTACATGCCTACAAAGTTTCGTGGTTCTGTTGTTGTTAGTGTGTCCGGAACGCGACCTGATAGCACTTTTTTTGCTTACCTTAACTTTGGAATACAATAACTCTTGAAGTATCGCCAGAATCGAAAAACGATTTATTTCAGCGTGTTCTCCAAACAATTCTCTACAAACGATGTAAATTTCATATTTTTGTGTTCAATAGTGTTTGCGCTGCGAGCTAGGAAGTGTCGCGAAATTTCTAAAACAGCGGCGGCAGTTACTTTATTTTAGAATACAGAGAAAGATTACAGGTTGCAGTCTTTAAAAGGAAAACACCATAAGCGGAAAACACCTTTTAAATTTGTTAAATGTCACTCTCATAAAGCCCAATAATTTGGTGGAATCTTAGATTTAATTTGCTGGCCCGTGACCTTCGAGATCGTATGGCATGCCGTATAAAAAGAATGTTCGTGAAGTGCAGGAGTGGAAATGTGTTTGCGAAATTCATACCTGCAAAACATCACGTCGACGACGGAGAAAAACATCAGGTGCGCGAAACGTGAATGTCAGGGTAAGGTATTGTGAGTGATAAGACACGTGCTGTGTACGCGAATGTAAAGGTATATAATAACGACGTGCAGCTGTTAGTTACGTAAGTTGTCTGTTTTTTTAGTTTTTTTTTTTTTTTTTTCTTTCTCCCACAGAAACAAAAACTTTTCAAAGACGCCTGCTGCACGAATACGCGAAGTTCTGTAGTCATGTAAAAATCTGAGTTTTTAGTTTTTTTATACAAATGCTATTTACCGACCGTTGCTTTCACTCCATAAATACAGTCGTGCATTAAGAAAATTGATTTAGCTTTGGAGTGTTTTAACCAGTGTTTTTTTCGTTAACCTCCTTCCGTGATAAACAGGCTATGGCAAGATTCTTCTCTAATTCAGTCAAATCGACTGACGCATTAGACCTTTGCAGCTTCGTGACGTAACCAGCCAGTCATATAGAATATGTAGATGGATTTTTTTACGCTTTCCAACCGTAGGTTGAAGAAGCGTATATGCTCCACCTTTGTCCGTCTGTCCGTCCGTCAGCACGATAACTCGCGTAAAAATGGTTCGATTTCGATTAAAATTTAGTATGTAGTAAGGGACCATCTGGGGACTAACCCTATTGAAAATGGGCGAAGTGGGGTCAAAGGTCTGGATATAGGAGCAGGATGCATTCCATTGCCCTTATGCGTCATACCTTGCATAAAAATGGTTCAATTTCGATTAAATTTTAGTATGTGGTAGGGGACCACCTGGGGACGCACCCTGTGGAAAATGCGTAATATGGGATCAAAGGTCAGGACATAGGAGCGGGATCTATTCCATTGCCCTTATGCGCCATAACTTGCGTAAAAACGTGTCGATTTCGATGAAATTTTAGTATGTGGTAAGGGACCGTCTGGGGACGAACCCTATTGAAAATGGGCGAAATGGGGTCAAAGGTCACGACATAAGAGCGGGATCCATTCCATCGTTCTTATGCGTTATAACTTACGTAAAAATGCTTCGATTGAGACAAAACTTTATCATGTTGTTTCGGAAGTATACTTTACTGATTCTGTTGAATATCATCGAAATTGGGTCAAAGGTCAGGGCATAGGAGCAAGATTTATTGTACAGCCATTATCCTCATAACTTGAGTAATGATTTCTGTTATGTTGGAAAGCGTATCATAATCAATGCATTGCACAATTTTACTAACTTGTTTTTATTTTATTTTTATTTACGCTTTCCAACCGTAGGTTGAAGACGCGTATATGCTCCAGCTTTGTCCGTCTGTCTGTCTGTCCGTCCGTCCGCACGATAACTCGCGTAAAAATGTTTCGATTTCGGCGAAATTTTAGTATGTGGTAGAGGACCACATGGGGATGAACCCTATTGAAAATGGGCGAAATGGGGCCAAAGATCAGGACATAGGAGCGGGATCCATTCCATTGCCCTTATGCCTCATAACTTGCGTAAAAATGGTTCTATTTCGATGAAATTTTAGTATGTTGTAGAACACCACCTGGGGACGAACCCTTTTGAAAATGGGCGAAATAGGGTCAAAGGTCAGGGCAGTGGAGCGAGATTTATTCCACAGCCATTATCCTCATAACTTGACTAAAACTGCTTCTATTGCGACAAAACTTTAGTATGTTGTTCCGCAGGTATACCGAACCAATAATTACTTAGAGGCGTGCTGTCTCCGTACGATATCATCAAACCAACATCTCTGACTGTACAATAAAAAACTTTATTTACAATAAAAGACATGATTTTAAAAAATTTAAAAAATGGCAAGATCTTTCGGGGCTACAATAGCACCCGTCCTCAGGCCACCCAACAGTGCCACAAAGCATAGGGAAGTGCCTCAATATATAACCAGTCTCCCCGCGAGACCCACAATACATTTGTTCAAAACCGCAGGTGATGCCAATTGAGAAAAACAGCAGAACAAAAGTAATATGTACAAATAATATAATCGATTAATTAAGGTCCTCTTCTTCAGATTTTTGAATGGGAGAAGTAATTATTTTCTCCATTGTCTAGGAACAAAAACAGGTAAGTCCAAGTTACAACAGGTATTACCATAAGAGATTATATACAGACTCTCGGTAAAAAAGACGGTTTGTTTGTTCACATTGGAGGAGAGTACTATTGTATTAGGCCAATCGGGAGAGTAACCTCCCTGGCGAACAGCTGTAGTAAATGAAGTAGAAATGCAGTCAGTTCGAAGTGCATATTTATGTTCAGACAATCTAATGTTCAGACTTCTAAGGGTAGAACCTATGTAGTATTTGATATCTTCGTTAGGAGCTGAGGGAAGCAATGGGATACGATATATTCCTGCTTTATTCAAAGTGGCAACTTGATCTCTGTCGTTACGTATGGTAGAAAAAATGTTTTTGGTGCAAATTCCAAATTTAATATTATATTTACTACATACCTTCCGCAATATAGAAACTACGGGAGGGATGAAATCAACTTTACCAACGTATATAGGGGGAACGACTTCCCTTGACAACGTCGTAAATCGTAGTCTTTCAAATTTCTGTAGAAGTTCCCGAAAGAAGCAGGCGGGATATCCAAATGATATGGCCATGTTCTGTATAAGAGCTAGTTCGTCCTGACGTATCTTACGGGTTGAGGAATGAGTAAATGCTCGTTTAATTAAAAAACGTAAGGCTGAAGCTTTGTGTTCCGGGGGTGCGAAGAGATAAAAGGTATAAGACAAGGTGTGAAGGTCGGTTTTCTATAGACGGATAATTTGATAAGGTTAGAAGTCAAGTCACGAGTTAATAAAATGTCCAGAAAGGGTAATATACCATTTTGTTCTAGTTCCATTGTGAAGGTGATAGTAGGATATTGGTTTGACAGACATGTGGTAAATTCGTTCAGAAGTACCATGGAGTGAGGCCAGAAGACCAACATATCATCCACATATCTTAAGAGGAGTGCTGGTTGATTCGTGAATTGGTTCAGAACTTTATCTTCCAATGACTGCAGTAAAATTTCGGCCAGAACAGGGGAGAGAGGAGACCCCATTGGTGCCCCCTCCATTTGTTGGTAGAATTTGCTATCAAATTTGAAATAAGAACGTTTTGCAACCAATTTCAAAGCAGAAATGATTGCATCAACCTCCAAAGGGGAAATTGAGTTATCAGCAAGCAATTTCCCTTCAATAATCGAGTGGACTACTTCATATACCGAACCAGTTCTGTTTAATATTATGAAAATGGGGTCAAACGTCAGGGCAGATGAGCGAGATTTATTCCACAGCCATTATCCTCATAACTTGAGTAATGATTTCTGGTATGTTGGAAAGCGTATCATAAACAATGCATTGCATGATTTTACTAACTTGTTTTTTTGATTGAAGGTTTAACGGCCACCGTGAGCAACTCGATGGGCTATAAGTAGTCGCCCGTCCCTAATTTAGGGCCACTAGTTCCAGGGAAGGGAGAGAGCCAGTGCCGTAAGACAAACACAACATCCATGCCTCACCGGGATTTGAATCCGAACCCTTCTCGGATGAACTGACATAACCCAGAGCTTAGACCACCGTCCTCGGGACGGCGGAATTGACTTCAACCAACCCCCAGGGGGAAATGTCACGTCACGTGACATTTTCCCCCTGGTGGTTCAACGACAAAAGGCTAGAATACTTCTGGAGATGTTTGGTCTCAACCGTGAAGCTGCAAAGCGTGGGAAAATGCCGTTTCAGCTGTGTAATTTACGCTTTCCAACCGTAGGTTGAAGAAGCGTATATGCTCCACCTTTGTCCGTCTGTCCGTCCGTCAGCACGATAACTCACGTAAAAATGGTTCGATTTCGATGAAATTTTAGTATGTGGTAGGGTACCAACTGGGGATGAACCCTATTGAAAATGGAAAAAATGGGGTCAAAGGTCAAGACATAGGAGCGGGATCCATTCCATTGCCCTTATGCGCCAGAACATGCCTAAACATGCTTCGATTTCAATGAAATTTTAGTATGCGGTAAGGGACACCTGGGGACGAACCCTATTGAAAATGGACAAAATGGGGTCAAAGGTCAGGACATAGGAGTGGGATCCATTCCATTGCCCTTATGAGTCCTAACGCGTAAAAATGATTCGACTTTGATGAAATTTCAGTATGTGGTAAGGGACCACCTGACAATGAACTCTATTGAAAATGGGCGAAATGGGGTCAAAGGTCAGGACATAGGAGTGGGATCCATTCCATTGCCCTTATGCATCATAACTTATGTAAAATTACTTCTATTGAGACAAAACGTTAGTATTTTGTTCTGGAGATATGCGGAACCAGTTCTCTTGAATATCGTTGAAATGGGATCAAAGGTCAGGGCACAGGAGCGAAATTTATTCCACAGCCATTATCCTATGTTGGAAAGCGTATCATTATAATCAATGCATTGTATGATTTTACTAACTTGTTTTTAAACTGCGGGGTTTTTGGTAGCAGAAATCGTTTTAATATCAAACCCAGGGACAGACTTGCATAGTTTGGGACCCTGCGCAAGAGGTTTTCAGGGGCCTTCCTTCCCTTTCAAAGCAACAGTGATTGCTGCACCCTGCGTTCTTGTACTGGGACCGGTTACATAGTTATTACTGGTAGATAAAGACATTAATTTGCCAATAATATGGGGCTCTATTTATTTGTGGAAGTTATCCCAAATGTGCGCAATGGAGTTTAAATTCGGTGAACGAGAGGGTCATGTCAGGTTGCCAAACTCCGTGGAATGTTTCTCCAGCCATTCGATTCGATTGTGGGTCTAACGACCACCGCGAGCAATTCAATGGGTTATAAGCAGTCGCCCGTCCCTAATTTAGGGTAACTGACTCCAGGAAGAGAGAGAGAAAACCAATGCCGTACGAAAAGCACAACCATGCCTCGCCGGGATTCAAACTCTTTTCAGACGAATGGTCATAATTAAGCTAGAGCGTAGAACACTTTGCCACCGGGGCGGCTGCGAATGCTACTACTTGAGCTTGTGGAGTTATCTGCTTCTATATATACACTCACAGACAATGAAATTTGCGCACCTAGAAGAAAACATGCTACAACCGCGAAACTTTGCAGATAGCTAGAGTGCGTACTGGTATGCAAATGACCCACGCTTGCGCATGACCGCACACCCTGTGGTGGCGCTGCAAGCACGAACGGGCAGCCTTATAAATTGGCGTGTAGTCGATGCCCCATGAAAGCGAAAGCACCGCCCGACGTAAGCAAGAGTACAGAGTGACAAGAATGCCGGGTAGACGCTAGAGACGTCGATTTACGCAACTTACGGACTTTGAGAGAGTCCTGGTTATCGGGCTGAAAACCGCAGGGTGGTCGGCGCGCAGTATAGCACGCCACGTGGATCGTTTTGACCATACCGTCCGACTGTGTTGGGAGCAGTGGACACGTGACGGCACTGCCACACGGCGGAGCGGCTCCGGACGGACCAGGAGGACTACCGGTAGAGAGGATCGTGCACCAGGCACGAACGGATCCCCGGTCCACTATACAGGCAGATGTATCAGCTCTTGTGTGCCCACGAACCATTTCCCGACGCCTCGCGGAAGCGAATCTGTGATCCCAGCGCCCCTTACGTGTGCTTCCATTAACACCGGAACATCGCCGGCTCCGTGTGCGGTGGTGACAAGCCACGGTGACGTGGAACACCACCGACTGGCGACGTGTGGTATTTAACGATGAGTGCCGTTCCGTTTTGGGGACAGTGATCATCTTGTCTGGATATAGTCAACGACACAATCGCACCCTCGCGTCACACCTCCCCGCACTGCAGGCATTATGGTCTGGGGATCCATAGCCAATGATAGCCGATCATTTCTAGTAGTGGTACGTGGACCGTTGACGCGCCAGCGGTATGTGGACGAGGTCCTACGGCCCCAATGTGCTCTCATTCCTGGCCGGAATTCCAATACCAGCAGGATAATGCCCGCCGCCACACGGCTCGGGTTGCCCATGACTGCTTATGTCATGTCCAGACACTTCCATGGCTTGTCCGCTTGCCGGGCCGGACATGTCCCCTATCGAGCATGGGTGGGACCAGTTGAAACGCCAGCTGCCGCCCTATCTGGGATTTGGAGCACACCGTCCAACACGTGTGAGCCAGTCTGGCGCAGGACAACATCAGGAGTCTGTTCGCCTCCACGCCGGACCGTATTGCATGCAGCACGTATCGCCGCAAGAGGCGGTGCGACGCGCTTTTGAAGATGACCGGACTGCGTGCCACACCTCTGCAGCTGTATTTTTGCCATCATGTGTGTCATTAATCTGTATCATTACGTCCATAAAATTTCAGTTCAATCAGATGCTTCCTTCTTGGTGAGCAAATTTCATTGTTCGTGAGTGTACGTCGTTTGCGGACAATACCATTCACCGCATGGGTGGGGTGGCATGTAATAGCAATGGTAGCGCCCTTCCCAGTTTTGTTGGCACCTTAGTGTATAGTTCTTGAAGAAGCTTTTCCTTCTCCGCAAAATTCAATCCATTAATACGTGGCTTACGGCATTTTCTTCCCAAACCCAGAACAGTTTTTTCTTGTTCCCGTTCTATGCCTAGACTCAATAGTATAAGAATTCCCTTTACTGGCTTGGAAATGTAATTAGATTCGTACATAAAATCACAGTATAAAAATGAAAAAAAAAGAAAATTCTCGCAGAGCCCGACCGTAGTACCAGGGTGAGCCATAAGTTCATAGCGATTCGCGGTATAGATGAAGGAGCTCCGCCGAACAGGTGGGGCATGCGCAATGAGGTGGAATGTGTGCCACGCTTGACTGGGTGACGTGCTCAGACAGGTAGGCATATGCCGGGCCCAACAAGTGTGCCACTCATACAAGACGAGAATGCCGGAGGATGAACTCGTTCGTGCGCTCTTACGCCATTATTAAAAAAAAGGGTTAAACGCGATAGCTGCATTGTACTGCAATAGCTACAAATTTGTACTGTAGAAGGTAAGGGGACAGTGCACCCTGCAATAGCAAGAAAATGGTTCCAACGCTTCCCGCAGACACGGAACTCGTTGACAAATCATCAGTCACCACCAACACCGAAACCCTGTGTCCAGCTGTTGAATAGCACCCAGGAACCAGCACTCGAAGATTAGCAGAGGAGGTCCATGCATTACAAACCACCATCGTTTGTCACTTACACCAGCTCGGTTTTAACTCCAGACGTCCGCGAATGGTTCCCCATGAGTTAAGCCCAAAGTTAAGCCCAAAGCAAGCTGAGGATCAAGTCACTCTGTGTCGAGAATTGCTTCAAAATCCCCGTGACGACCGGTTTTGGCCGAGAATCGTAACGAATGATGTAAAGTGGGTCTTCCTACGCTATCCTGATACCGGAAACTAATGGTTGCGGCCAGTAGATGAGGCTCAAGCAGTGATTCAAAGAGGGCATTTTGAAGTGAAGACAATGTTGTGTGTATGGTGGAATTTAAAGTGTCCTGACCGCTGGGAGCTTGTGCCACATGGTCTGGCCGTCGATGAGAACATGTATGCCAACGAGCTGCAACACGTATACGACGTTCTACGCCAGAGCTACCCCGCAATGGTGAACCGAAAGGAGGTCCTCCCACAATTTGACAACGCCCCATGTCATAGGTCACGAACTGTCCGTCAGAAAATTCAAGATTTGGATGGCGTCGAAATCCCATCACACTTAGCCCTTTCAGATTTCCACCTGTTTCGTTCCATGGCGCACTTCTTGCCCGGCAGACGGTTTCATTTCTTGGAGGCTATGAAAGATGGCATCACTGATTTTTTTGCATCCAAGCCAACTGCATGGTATCGCAAGGGCATTGCATCTTTGGCTAAACGTTGGCGAAAGCCCATAGACTCTGATGGACTGTATTTTGCCAAATAGCCATATGTGGTTAACATGTGGTACCTGACTGAATATTGTACCCCAAAACGCTACCAACTTATGACTCATCCTGGTAATATTATGGAGGCCGGGATGATCTTCGCTCTCAGTCCATCTCAACGCTACCGCATATTTATTCGCTAATTCATACAACGGAAAATAAATAACTAATTTTTTGAACATTACTGGTGATGCACAAGTAAACAAGAAAGATGAAGCCAAAATTTGGAGTGTGAAGAGTACGGCCTTTGAACCGTTTCTGACGACAAAAAACAATTTATAGCGGATTTTTGAAAAGTACAAAGGCTTTAAAAATGAAATTATACCTATACCAGGTAGACAGAATCCCTAGTGGTAAGAGTGCATGCTAATCAAAAGGCGCAATGTTCATTGTTCTTTTTTGATTGGAAGTTTTACGACCACCGTGAGCATCTCAATGGGCTATAAGCAGTCGCCCGTCCCTATTTTATGGTCACTGGTTCCAGTGAAGAGAGCCAGTGCCGTAAGACAAACACAACATCCATGCCTCACCGGGATTCGAACCCGGATCCCTTTCGGACGAATGATCAGAGGCCATCGCTCAGACCACTGCGCCACCGAGGCGGCTCATTGTTCTTCATAGTGAATGGAAACTTCCAAAAACGAATGTTTTCAGTATCATTCCTACAGTCTGTAAAACACTTGCAAACAGAAAGAATATGCATCTGCTAGCAGCAGGGAGGTACGTTGCCCAAAATGACGAACTGCACGCAAAATTTTCATGATACCAGAAGATAGCCGGAAATTTTCAAATCGAACACTTGGGATATGGTAGAAATCGTAATTTAAGTTCATGCTCCTAGCAGTGAAAGACGAGAATGAGTGCAAAATGTTCTTCATATTTAAGGATATCCTACTGAAATCCCCCCCCGTAAAACTTTGCACTACGAAAAATTGAGAAAATATATACAAAATATTCTTCATAGTGGGAGCTATGCGATGGACAAAAATTTTCAAATGAAACTTTTAGAAGCACAGGTAGCAATAAAACAGTTAGTGCATATAACCCGAAAGGAGGGCCGCGGATGGCCTAGTGGGCAACGTTCGTGACTGCCATGGAAAGGACCTCAGGTTCGATCCCAGACAGGTAGGAACGCTCGATCCACTAAATATCCGCCGTGCGTCGGATGGGCACGTTAAGCCGTCTGACCCCGGGTACTGGCCCCCGGTAATAAATAAGGGCGTCTTCCTCCCCCTTTCTACTTTGCTTCCGTGTCACTTTCCTATCGGGCATTCTAGCCCAAATCTCCTAGCTTCCTATTTCTAAGGGTTGTTTAAGACCTGAAGTCAGACACTCCCTTCCTAAAATCCTCTACATATGATCATGGTAAGCGTAGGAACTCCAATGGAAATAGTAGATCCCCAAAATCTCAGCGCCAGCTGGCGGTGAGGGGCAAACCAACATGGTCACATGACAGTCCTAAACCAGTAGTAACAGATTACAGATCTTTGGTTAGAAGTGCACGTTTTGCATGCGATATGGTGAATTAGTGTATCAATATGGTGAAAACACGTCATTTTAAGGATTGTTCAATTACAGATGAGGACAAATTGAGCATTTTTAGATTTCCAAAACGAAAAGATCGTCAAGTGTTTCTTTGGTATTTATTTATTTCGTTATAGCTATTTGTTATCGTTGACGAACTCATGTGCAGCTTGTGTGAAGCTGGTAGTATTGAATCCTATTATGAGCTTACTTCGAGAAGCGAAAGTTGCTATAGAAGTTTTGTCTAGGGTCACTGGTTCCAGGAAGGGAGAGAGCCAGTGCCGTAAGACAAACACAACAACCATGCCTCACCGGGATTGGAACCCGGACCCCTTTACGGACGAATGATCATAAGCCATCGCTTAGCAGAAATATAGTTGCAAACGGAAAAGAACACTTACGCCACTTAGTGTAAGAGCTATGCATTATGAAAAATTCAAAAGACAAATGTACATTGTTCCCCAAAATGAGTGATAACTTAGGCGAAAAGGATTTTTAAATAGGACTTTTAGAAGCACAGATATACCGATGAGCCAATATATTGACTACCCCCAGCCTACAGAAATGAGCGCGCCTGGAGACCGTACGGTGGGACAGGTGAAGTTCACAGAGCAGTATATATACAATCCGAGGACCGGCTTTAGGTTAGTAGTGTTCGGAGTCAGAATGGGAAAAGCTGCCGATTTATCGGAGTTTGATAAAGGACAAATTGTGATGGCGCAGAGCCTCAGAACTGCGATTTCAGAAACGGCGCAGCTTGTAGGTTGTTCACGTGCCTCTTAGTGAGCTCGTATCAAAAGTGGTGCACAGATGACCAAACGACGAATCGTTTTCCAGCCGTGTGTCGTCTGCAGCTCATTGATGCCAGAGACGAGCGGAGACTGTTGCGCATTGTTCACAGCGACAGCAGCTCCACAGTGCGACAAATCACCCCAACCAACAACAGTGGTGATCAGGGCAATGTGTCACAGCACACAGTTCATCGTAGCCTTCTGCGCATGGGCCTGCGTAGCTGAAGATCCAGCCGGGTCCCCATGCTCAATGCACGTCATCGCCAACAACGTATGAAATGGGCACAAGATCATCGAGATTGGACCGTGGATGATTGAAAGTGGCCAGGTCTGACGAATCAAAATTCCTGGTGCATCACGTAGACGGCCGTGCGCGCGTACGACGATTACCAACGGAGGCTATGGCACCTGGATGCACTGCTGGGCGGAAACAGGCCGATGGCGGCGGTGTTATGCTGTGAGCGATGCTTTCTTGGGACACTTTAGGCCCCATTATCCCAAACAGCACAATTTCTGACAGCTGTCAGGTATCTGAACATAGTTGTGGACCAAGTTCACCCATTCATGGAAACTGTGTTCCCTGCAGGTGATGGCCATTATCAACAGTATAATGCACCATGCCAAATCATTACAAAAATTCTGATCTCTGTGTGCCATCTGATATGCTTCAAACATTATAATAACTAAAAAACAGTTGCTTCACATTTTCCCTCAGAGCTACATTTCTGTTATGCATTACAACATAAATATGCTGCTGATATGATATTGCAATTGTGGCCAATACTGAAAATTTGCAGGCATTGCTATGCAGTGTTTTTAGTTGACATGTTTCATATTCATATGCTAGAACGCAGTAAGTGTTGTTACTAAACCACTTTCTCCTTTTAGCATTTTTCTACTGAAATGCGAGAATTTTGTACTTTGTTAAACAACATAAAGAAAATAACCTCTTTCTAATTCATAAACAGTTAACACATTAAAAGCAAATTTCAAACTATGAGACTTCAAATCTTGTAAATACAAAATAAGATCAACGAACGAGACTCATGTCAGAATGCTTTCAAAAGAAATGGGATTTCTTCTCCCACAAGTCAACTACACGTTGATACTGATACTATTGGTGGAAAAATGGTTTGTCACACCAAATTGTGTTTTCTGCCATGTACTAAGTTGTAAAATCCCCAACCATTGGGGAGAGGGAGGGACAGATTCGCAGGGGGCCAGTGGTCTGGTAAGGCAAATAAATAGGAATTTAAATTACAGACAGCACAATTGTGGATGAAACTGAAAAAAACACTAATGTACTGTGAAATTTACATGAAATAGTGTACTCCCCAGGAGGAGAAACTACTCGATACTGCGCACATTGCAGGACAAAGTACACTTGCAAAACAATTTTATTATCTTAGATTTCAACGTCTATGCAGAATATTTTTTACAGGCATTTTTTGTTAAATCGTAAATTTCATTCTTGCGGAACATTTTTTAATCAAGATTTGCGATTTCAGCGCACATTTGCGCACTCCACATCTTCACTCTTCTTGCCTAGACTCCGGCAACTCTGCCAGGAGCACTGACCAATCCTGTGTCCCCACACACATTAATCCACCCCTACTCTACCATTTGGGACAAGATATTTATAGGAGGAAATTGTTGACATAATCATAAGACAGCACGCATATTCTTTAGATACTGAATATTCTTTATTTCCAATAACTGATGTCAATTCCAAGCAGAAGAAAGAACTGGAAGATCTTTCCAATTTCATTGAATTTGTAAAGGTTTTTCCATGTGTTCTATACTCTGAAGAGGAAACAAAAATATATTTATTCTTTGAGAACTGTTTTTGTCACTTGGTTTTATAGAAATGTGCAAGAAAGTAGGAAAAGTGGAACATTTTTTCAGATGAAAAGCTCTCTTAAAACAAGCTGTAAATGAAATGAAAGCAGAGATCCCAAAATTTGTTACGTTTGCTATTTTTATTCTATCTGTGCCCGTGTACAAAGCAATTTATAAATCGTAAAGTTCGGCAATCGACAAAATTGTAAGTGAAAGACCCGATACTAACAACAGAGATGATGTAGTTGGGACAAATGATAAATGTTTATAACGTGGAATAGAGCACTGTCTGGACATAAATCAGTCCAAAAAGTACTGAAACTTGCTCCAGTTTCGTTTCTATGTATGGACCAAATTACTAAAAGCACTTGTTAAATTGTTCATCTGTATCAGTAGTACATACACTATTTAACTTCAAAAGTTGACAGAATTTCAAATTCTAAATGCATGCTCTGGTTTTAAATAAATTTAATTGATTTAAATAACAGGTTTATACTATTATAGTTAACAAGTGGTTTCAATTGATGATAAGTAATTTTTTAATGTTGGATAGTTGTTTTACTGTGATTCATGTACTTGATGTTTTTTTTTATGAAATTTGGTCAGTGTTGCACGCTTTGTCCACAGAACATTTACAACCCTCAGAAGTCATGTTGCAGAACACTATTCTGCTCCTAGGGTGTACCCATCAAACAGTTTTTGTCTACAAATAAATGCAAAAGTTGCCCCTCCCTCCTCAAAGAAAAAGAGGCCAAACCATTAAATGTTATTTTTGAAAAAGAAAGCATCCTCAATGTTTTGCGAAGTTTAAGGCACTGAAAAAAAGTTTCCGATCAATAATGTTTGCGAAGCAATAATCTCATACTGTCTCCCCACCCCTAAACTAAAATTCTGATTTTGCCACCACAAATCATTTTTATCTCCGATGACTCATTTGAGCAACACACAACAGCAAAGTAGGGCTTGTATCTTAATATGATATGAATATTTTCACTGGTCTAAAAGGGCATGGTAATTGCATGCATTTTCAAACTTCTTAAGGTGGATCCACCTTAAATCTTTGCTTTGTATTATTGCCAATGGGCAAACTTCTGTAGCCATTTTCTTCACAATTAATGTGTTCCCAAGGATAAAAATTAGAACATATACAAATAACTTCATATTATAGCCTAGTATACTTAATATTTTCTAAAACTTAACCAGAACTATATTAAAAATCAATAACTTTTCCTTTGGTAGTGTTGAGACCAGAAAATAGATGGCGCCACATCTACACGTGACTTACTAACAGTGGCGGCTCGTGGTTGGAAAAAAGAGGTGAAGAGGTACAAGAGCAGTATGAAAATATATCTACTGTCTACAATGAAAATCCCTTAATAAGGACTTACTTATTTTTTTTATATTAAATCAATTTTTCTCTTTTTTTAAAGCTGCAGATTTGTCGATTATGTCGTCATAAGATGGTTAGATGGTTGTTTCTTCGTGAGCATCAATAAAATGTCTTCCTGAATAGAAATATTTGCCAGAGAAGCAAGTCTATCTTGGGAACTAGTGTTTCTTGAGCAAGTTTGTATTCTTTTAAGAAAACTTCTTTCTACTGGCACACTTGTAGATGGAATTGTTAAACTGAGGAAAACCAATTTATAATCTTCTGTAAAAATGTCTTTGTCTCCGTGAAACACTCGAAGGAGTTCTTGAGTCAATATATTCCTTAATTTTTCATCGGCATATACAAGACTCAGTTCATTTTTAAGGCGCTGTGTTAGTAAATATGTTTCCGTAAAAATGTAGATTTTCAAGAGCGCGAGAGGGAAAGCATGCATTAAATTATTCGAATTTGGTTGTGTCAGCAAGTCAGACAAATTGAAGTTTCTTACAGTCTTGAAATCTTATATCCATTTCCATAAGAATGTGGTCCAAAATTTTAAAATGCAATTGTTTATAATTTTGAAAAATTGTTTCCTGTGTAAGAGCAGCATATTCCCATGCTTATTTCTGTGATTTTGCTAGCTTTTAAAAACTGTGTTTCAAATAACTCGTTCTTTTTATGGCTCAAAATTTCACGTTTTTTTTTTTTTTTTTTAATTTGAGTTACACAGTAGTTTATGTTTAGTTATTTTTTCTTCAAAAGTTCGAATAATAGATCGGTGGAGCCAAAAATATGTAAATTCGAAAGTGTTAATATCATTCAAAAACCCCTTGGCAAGATGAATTGATTTTTTGTCTGATTATTCACTATTCGTCAGAAATCCGAACACTTCCTTCAATTTATTCCAATCTTCAACAACTACACTTACTAATTTCGAAGTGGAGGACCATCGAGTTTCTGCTATGGTTGGTCTGCATCTTGCGGTTTTGCCGCCCCGGTGGCGCAGTGGTCTAAACGATGGCCTCTGATCGTTCGTCCGAACGGGGTCTGGGTTCGAATCCCGGTGAGGAATGGATGTTGTGTTTGTCTTACGGCACTGGCTCTCTCCCTTCCCTGGAACCAGTGACCCTAAATTAGGGACGGGCGACTGCTTATATAGCCCACTTGCGGTTGTTGATATAAGTGTATAAGACCGCTTCGCAGAATGGTGAACAAACGAAGCAATTCCACTGAGGCTTGCAAAAAGTATTCGACATTTAGAAATTTTAGAAAAACTCTGGTGTAATACAAGATTCAAACGATGAACTAAGCAATGAACAAAAACAGCTTGAGAAGCTTTACCTCGACTTTTTTTCTGTAGCCCATTTAAGTGCCCAGATATTATACTTGCCCCATCGTAACATTGTCCTATTTATTTGTGTTGGTAATCAGACTGTTCCAAAATTTTGTCTAGCATTTTGTGTAAAGCTCCTGACGTTCTATCTTCATTCACATCATGGAAACCCAAAGATCCCTCAACCAATACACCTTCCGAATCAACAATCAAAAATTATTTAATTTTTGACGTGATCGTTTATATATTCAGAAATACATTCAATTAATTCATTTTGAATAGTTTTTTATCCTTTCGTATTGATTTTCAATTTCTAAAGAACTTCTTTATATCAACAATGAAAGTAATTCAATGAAATTTCCACGATTTATCGAGCGCATGCTTTCGTCATGGCCATGGAATGCTAGTTCTTGTTTGCTCAAATACAGTACAGACTAATACTGCATCAATCACTGTATGCAGGAAAAGTCTATTTAAACGAACGGTTTCGTTAAAATGCGTTTTCAAAAGCCCAGCATTTTTCCTCAGGGCATCGGCAATGGTGTTTTGAATTTTTTCAAAATTCCTTAACATTAATCCGCATTTCAGGTGTTCGCTAGAACCCGATGTTTATCAAGTGACCGTGTTACGCTTAATAAATCTGAGAATCCGTCTTTATTCCACGCCGAATGTTTATTACTAAAAAGTAAGCAGGGCAAAAGAAAAAAAATTAACACCAGCTCCACCGTGATCCCTCACGACTTTACGCTCAAAAACTGAAAGATGCAGAGGTAAGGCGCGTGAAGCTGAAACACTTCACTTGAGCGAGCAGATTAGGGAGGGTGAAGTCACGGTTACCATGGCAACTCGGCGGAAAACTGCAGACTTCCAAGCAGTCTCATTTTCGGCTCTTCACTTGCAGTGTTTTGCGTATAAGGATTTGTTTTCCGTATTGAGCACGCCATGTGAATTAATATCTATTGAAAATTTTGAGTATTTTGGAACTGAATAAAGGCAAAAAAGAATATATTATAAAAAAATACTGAATAAAACTTTATTTTGAGTAAAATAGGTGAAGAGACACTTCACCTGAGAAGCCGCCACTGCTTACTAAATGATTTATCATGTCGCATTTTTTTCAATAATTTTTTGGAATGGAATCAAAATTTCAGTGTATCCATGTGATAGTCTAGAATGATTTCAGCCACTTAGATTAAATGTTCTGATAATAATTTAGGTGAAAATGTTAACAGAATTGTAGATGCTGCTAATTGTTAATTCCGAAATAAACCAGCACGTTCACTCTGCAACATTTTCAGCTAAATTAATGTTAGAACATTTAATCTAAATGGCTCGAATCATTCTAAACATTCCGGACTATCGCACAGATGGACACAAGTGTTGATGGCAGTCCAAAAATTAATGAAAAAAAATGCAACGTGATAGCATTTAGTAGTCACGTGTAACTGTGGCGTTATCTATTTTTTTTTTTGATTGGAGGTTTAACGACCACCGTGAGCAACTCAATGGGCTATAAGCATTCGCCCGTCCCTAATTTAGGGTCACTGGTTCCAGGGAAGGGAGAGAGCCAGTGCCGTAAGACAAACACAACATCCATGCCTCACCGGGATTCGAACCCGCACCCCTTACGGACGAATGATCAGAGGCCAACGCCTTAGACCACTGCGCCACCGGGGCGGCCTATCTATTTTCTGATCTCAACACCACCAAAGGAAAAGTTCTTGATTTTTAATATAATTATGGTTAAGTTTTAAAAACTATTAAGTATACTAGGCTATAATATGAAGTTAGTTTTATTGATGTTCAAATTTTCATCCTTGGGAACACATTAATTGTGAAGAAAATGGGTACAGAAGTTTGGCCATTGGAAATACAAGGCAAAGATTTTAGGTGGATCCACCTTAAATGCATAGGAATTTAGGATTTTCTCATACAAGTTTTTGATCTTCTGCCTGGAGTTGTGTATTTAAAAAAAAAAAAAAAAACTCCTGGTTCGTATATCTTAATATTTTGTATCTCTTAATTGCATTTTTGCCTGGGAATCTTTGTGTGTGTGTGTTCCATATTATTAGCAGATAGTTTTTGCATGTACATTTAAAAAAAATAATAAAAATATTCTTTACAGCAATTAAAACACTTGCTCAAGGCTTTACTCAGATTAGTATATTTAATTCCATTTTAACTTGAACTTGTTTTTTTACAAATGTTTCTGGCCTCTAGTTTTTATCAAGGACTGTTTTCAATGTGTAGGAACTGTATGAAGTGTCATTTACACAAAAAGAATTTAAATTTTGCCAGCTTCCTCTTGCAGCTGCCAGTTATTAAACTCAAATCTTTTCCTTATGTGTTTTGCAAGTCTACTCTTTTTTTTTTTTTTTTTTTGATTGGAGGTTTAACGACCACCGTGAGCAACTCAATGGGCTATAAGCAGTCGCCCGTCCCTAATTTAGGGTCACTGGTTCCAGGGAAGGGAGAGAGCCAGTGCCGTAAGACAAACACAACATCCATGCCTCACCGGGATTCGAACCCGGACCCCGTTCGGACGAACGATCAGAGGCCATCGCTTAGACCACTGCGCCACCGGGGCGGCCTACTCTTTTTGAATTAAGTTGTTGAAAATGCTATTTATAATTTCTGAAGGTTCAATAAATAAAACTGCTTTTCTAGATATAAAAACTTGTGTTTCTTTTTTTTTTTTTTTTTTTTTTGAGGTCTATAGTCTAATATTTTGCCATAAAGGTCCGTTTCACATGCATTGCTGCACATTCAATTTTAATGTACCATATTTATTTTGTCCTCATTGGAATCTGTAATGTTCTAAAATTATTTGTTTTATTAATTTAAATTATCTTCTATTATCGTGGTTCGAGCTTCCCGGGTTTGCAGCAAGATTTTGTTTCAATGGTTGTATACGTAGATACATTTTTATTTTTATTCAACTCTGTGTGTATCTTGGTATCAGTGCTTTTCATGTGTGCCAGTGTAGGTCTCCTGTCTAAGTTTTGTTTTTTTTGTACAAACAGTGGTAAATTATTCTTTTATGTGTTTTCTGATATTTAATGTTACTGCCATCACACATGAATGGTTAAACAATTATTTTTGTACAATTTTCGGTATTTTTAGTCCTATGCACATCATTAAGGTATTTTGTTTTGTTGTATTCTTTATGTAGAATAAATTAGGAGATATCAAACATAAAAAGCTTCAACTGCCATATTTTTCTGAAGAATGCACTTTTGAGTACTTTTTTCATCCCTAACCAATGCTACTGTCCCACTCTTCAGTCTCTTTATTCAGTTGGTGATTTATTCACTTACAAACATTTTAAAAATAACTAACACACTACATTGTAAGGTATGTAGTGGCTTACAGGCTTCTTTTAATCCATACAGAAGTGCAACATAATTCAGTAGTTAGTATAACTGAATGTATGCCAGTATGATAAATTTTAAGAAATGAACCTGACAACTGAAATGTATAGTATAAAATTTCATTAACACATTGCAAGAGTAAAAACTCATAACATAGCAAAAATTATGTGCCTTAAGGTGGTTCCACCTAAAATCTCTGCCTAATGTTTCCAATGGTAAAACTTCTTTACATATTTTCTTCGCAATTAATGTATTCCCAAGGATAAAAATTTGCACATTAATAAAACTAACTAAGTTATACTTGCTAAAACATAACAATAACTAAGCAATCCAACATTTATTTGTCTACTGACATCATCTATGTACAGGTCTGAACATTACTCAAATAAAAATGATTGATTTTTAATATAATTATGGCTATGTTTTAGCAAGTATTAAGTATCCAATGTTATAAGTTAGTTTTATCAATGTGCAAATTTTCATCCTTGGAAATACATCAATTGCAAAGAAAATATGTAAAGAAGTTTTACCATTGGAAACATAAGGCAAAGATTTTAGGTGAAACCACCTTAATGGACATAGAAAATAGGATGATGCAGCTGTCCCACGAGAGATTTAAGCCAAAATGTACGAAATCTCTAGCATTTTAAGCTGAAATGTATGAAATCTCTAGCATTTTAAGCCAAAATGTATGAAATCTCTGGCATTTTAAGCTGAAATGTGTGAAATATTCATTGTACTTCATATGTGTACTGCAATGATCTAATCCTGATAGTTAAATGACAAATGGACGTGTGCAAAGCAGGCAAATTAATTAAAATAATTTACAAGTGATGGTTAGGGCAGGGGGGGGGGGGTTAACCCAGGTTTAATAGGAATTTGCTGAACAAGGAAGATATTTGCACAGGTGGTCTATGAATGCAAGAACAGTAGAGCCATGAATTAGCCAAGATTCCTTTGTGGGATTAGAAGTTGATGCTTGGTAGACTAAACAACACCATGTTTCCAGGTCTACAAGAGCTCCGGTCATCCATCGTAAAATGGCGTGCAAAGAATTTATGGTAAAAGAAGGAAGAAAAGATTGCTAATGCTTGTAAATTTGGTCACCTTAATGGATGTCAAGTATCCACTGCTTGTGTGTGTGTGCCTAGATGCAAAAAAAGTATGCGAGTGAAGAACAGAAAGACTGATCCGATGAGTCAGTTGCTTGTTTAGAAATATAGAAAGAAGAAATTCAAATGGTCCACTTTCTATCATATGTAATTTCAGATCATACATAAACTGTGCCAATAATATCATTAGGAACTCAAAACTCAAGTGTCGTGAACTTCTAAAACGAAAAGAAATTGCTTTATGCACTGGATATAAAATCATTATTATTACCAATCTCACCCACTGCTCCTGATCCTTTATTTCCAACATGAAAAATAAACATATATACAGTAAAACCTCAAAACTCCGGCATCGACGGGACTGGACGAGTGCCAGATTTATGAAATTTCGGATTTCTGAAGCTATCCAAAAATTGTGTAATGGGCATTACGTAAAGCATTTACTTACACGTAACAGGTCACTTAATGAAAATTTGTGCTTCTACGCCTTATAAATAAGCAGGGGTTGTGCTGCCAATCGTATTCTTCGCAATTTGAAAAAAAAAAAAAAAAAAAAAAAAAATCGTTTTGGCGATGGAAAAAAAAAGTTTAGGCGAAAATATTGGCAATTACCTTTTTGTACTATGTTATAAAAACTCTAGAAAAAAAATTTTTGAATTTGGTGAATGGTTAAGCAAAAACTAGAAAAAAAGCCAGAGCAACTGACAGGGCTGCGCGATGTATCAATACATCGCAAAAACACGGTGTGAATTTTACATGGATGTTACGGTTTTTCGTAACATCCATGTAAAATCCGGTAACTACGACACATCGCGAAGGCGATTTCCGCGATGCATCATGAAGGCCGATGTAGATCTCATTACACGATCGAATCCACATACTGCCACAACAGTTCATCATCACACGTTCATCATGCATTTCAAATTCAAACGTACACGCCGATTCTTCGCCTCATTGGTCCGCGTCACTTCAGCGCGGCCCACTGAGATGACGAATTTGAGAAACCTTACGACGTTAAACGTAGGCGGCTATCAGCAATTCACATGCTGAGATCGGATGACCTCGCGATGTTTTGTTGAGACGGTACATCGGGACATTTCCATGGTTATTGCTGAAACATCGGTTGTTCTCAGGAAAACGAAATAATAAAAAAAAAATGCCAAATTTCTGAAGTTGCCAGTTTTCTGGATGCCGGATTTTCGAGGTTTCACTGTATACACACAGATTATACTCAATATCAGGCCTTGATTTAGTTTTTTTTTAGCAGTTGTAATACTTGTGGGTGACCTTATTTTTTACTAGCAAATTGCATTACCTATTAGCAAAAGTTTATTAACATTATACAAAAAAAAAAAATGTTAACATGACCCCCACTACATTAGTCAATCATGGCAAATTTTGATTTCACCCCTGTAACTGTCACATTGTAGTGCTGAAAAGATTACAAATATTTAGATGTAACTCACCTTTTCATGACTCAACAGTTTAATTCTAACAATTTAATCCGAATTCAAATATTTAAAACACATTTTTTATTTAACTTCATTCACAAAATTCAAGAACACTATTCAAAATCCTAAGTTACTTTCCGTATGGTTTATGATCTGGGTTTCGGGTCTATAGGCCCAGCTCGAGCTTTCAGAACAGAAGCAATTCGATTTGAAACAGACTTCTTAAATCGTGAACACACGATAATGGAATTTTGGGACCATTCTTCCTGTAAAATATACCCCAACTGTGCCAGTGAAGTTGGAGGTGTAAAGTGCGATGGACTGACCTTTCGCTCCAGATGTTCCCACAAATGTTCAATAATAATATTGAGGTCTGGGATAGCTTTTGTACCTCATCGTTATGCTCTGCAAACCACAACTTGACACGTTACGCACGAGTGTATTATCTGCTTGAAACCAGTAGGAAACCATGCCTGCAACATTGGGTGCAGGTGCTCCGCAAGAATGGATTAATACATTGCAAATGTTACACGACCCTGCAGAACAACCAATGGCTCTAAGAAATGCTATGATATAGCACACAACAGCATCAAGGATCCACCTCCGTGCTTCACAGTTGGAATCAAACAGTCAGGTTGGTACCCTTCAGCAGGATTTTGCCTGACTTATATTTTACCAATGGTAGGAAACAATGTGAAGAACGATTCACCACACCAGATGACACGTTGCCAGTCTTTAGCATCCCAGTGTTTATGTATTTTGCACACCTTACATATTTTGTTGCATTGATGTTGGTAATCAGAAGTTGTGGATTGCAGAACTGCCACAAATACTGGCATGATGGAGTGTTATGACGGAAACAAGATCATTCCAATTAATGATCAACTCTGCTGTTATTTGCAGTGCCGTGTCTTGTGCTTCCGTTCTACAATCCATGCCAACGTTCGCCTATGCCTATCTGACATCTTCGTATGGCGTCCACAGTTTGCACGTTTGGAGGCAACCTCATATCCTTTTTTATAGGTATTCATAGTCTTCGATACAATTCCTTGTGTTACACTACTGTTTCTACTGTTCTAGTTAGTAAAGCCCCTGCACGGAGTGCACCAATGATCATGCCTTTTTTGAGGTCACCAAGATCTGATGTTGTTGACAATTATTCCACTACAGCTGTTTTACCTGAGACTACGGCACCATCATGCGATAGCCAACATCGTACTGCGCCACTTTATACACTGAGTGGTCACTTTATTATGATCACCCCCTCAGTACTTCGTTGGGCCACACCTTTTGCCTTTAATACTGTGTGGATTCTTCGTGGCATGGACTCCACAAGATGTTGATAGGTGGTTTGTGGAATCCGAGACCATGCTTGATGAATAGCACTTTCCAGGAGTGTGAGATTGCAGGGTTGTGGATCCAGCTGTCTGATGGCTCATTCAACTTCATCCCACAAATTCTCAATGGGGTTGATATCTGGAGATTGTGGGGGCCATCTAAGCAAAGTAAACTCACTGTCATGTTCCTGAAACCAATCCTGTATAATATGAGCACTATGACAGGACGCATTATCTTGTTGAAAGTAGCCATCGCCATTGGAATAAACCATCCACACGACAGGATGCACTGGGTCCGCAACGATGTTTAGATATGTGCCAGTCAGACATTGATCAACACAAATTAAAGGGCCCAAAGCAAGCCAGGAAAACATTCCCCAAACCATAACGCTGCCTCCACCAGCTTGAAGGATTGCAGCAATGCATTTCGGGTCCACGCTTTCGTGCTGTTTCCGCCAAATTCTCACTTGGCCATCGGCATGATGCAACTGAAAACGTGATTCATCGGACCACATAATTTGTTTCCAATTATTGACTGTCCAATCCTTGTGCTCCTGTGCGAACTAGAGAAGTTTTCTCTTGTTAACTGCAGACAGCAAAGGTGTTCGAACAGGCCGTCAGCTGCCATATCCCATCCGATGCAGTGTACGGCGAACAGTGCGTGCAGAGATCATTTTAGGGGATCCTTGATTAAGATGGTCTGTAATTTGCTGCACTGTTGCCCTTCTGTTGTCCGTTACCAGTCTGGACACTCTCCGTTCCGCCCGA
Source organism: Macrothele yani (assembly GCA_039090855.1). Taxonomy (NCBI): domain Eukaryota; kingdom Metazoa; phylum Arthropoda; class Arachnida; order Araneae; family Macrothelidae; genus Macrothele; species Macrothele yani. Next base: position 127,257,290 of record CM077008.1, read on the forward strand.
GCAGTCACTAGTCGACGACTACTACACGTTGCATGTAGAGACCCAGTTTTTCGGCTGACAGTCCAGTCTTTACACACTTTAACAACAGCTGCTTTGGAACACTTCACAAATGTGGCGGTTTTGGTGATACTCGCTCCACGGCTCCGAGCTTCTACAATCATCCCACGTTGAAAGTCCATCAAATCGCATTTTTTACCCATCTCGTCACCCAAAAATAACTTCTACTGCTGTCGCAAGCACTAAGCTTTCCCTTTTTATACTAGCCTCGCCCTCTGGCGGCAACAGTGTGCAGCCATAGCTCATTTGCTTAAAACTGTCAGGTGGTCATAATAAAGTAGCCACTCAGTGTATACTTCACATTGCGGGTGATGTCGTCCCCGTGATTTGTGTACAGTGCATTGCGTGTACTCTAGTCGCAGTCGGTGTTTCCAATATTTTGATAAACCCCTGTATATACCTATACAGTATGTTTGTCTGGTCACAGACACATAGATACAGCAGAAAAATGATTTGGATGATATATAAATTAATGAATAAATCTTCATATGTAGCACAGTCAAACAAAGCACATTTCTTTGGCGTAAAAGAGCTGTATTTAACATTCTCTTGCAGATGTTTCTGGCCTTTAGGTTACTATCAAGATCTGTTATCAGTGCTTCACTCGATGTTTTTATTGTTGACACAGAATAAAGATCAGAAACATCTGCAAGGAAATAAAGAACCAGGAGAAGTGAGGATTAGGTAATTGACTTCTTCAACTAAAGAAAACTGAAAGGTATCTGAGTAAAGTCAACAAATCTTAATTTTTTTTTTAAATGCTAACATTTAACCATTTTTCCTGAGGCAATTTTAAAACTGAAAGACTCTGGAAGACTTTCAGGATAAACAAGTTCCATTATCACTCCAGGGTAATGTAATTTTCAAGTCTTGAGAAGATCATGTGTTACTTAAATACAGAATTATATAATGCCAAAAGTTTATATAATTGAATGCCTCTCCTAATGAGAACCTGAAGTTTTTTATTTTTTACTTATTTTTTTGAAGCTAAAAGCAACTGAATTTCTGTACGTGCACATATGCATGCATAAGTTTATTCCATGACAAATCAACAAAGATCACCCACTTCTTCCAATTTTAATGATTTTCAGGTTACTTGCCATAGCCAATTAGAGATGACAGGGCAAAATTTTGTACCACTATGACACACTTCAGAATACATTGTACCTTAAAATGAGCTAAAATTTGTGTTGCAATGTTTCGCAGATTTGCCTTATCAACCACTCCCACCCAATCCACTACTGGATGTCTCTACCACAACTTTGTCTTGAGAAATTCCTTTCCATGTCACTTTGACATGCTTTTGAATTTAATCCACCTGCATTGCAAGTGATCTTTTTCTTGGTCTTTTCCTGTTTCTTGATATCTAAATGGACAAAGTCATCACTCTTTCCATGTTTTTCTTTACTTAACACACAACAAACGAAAAATTGTATTTCAACACCGCTGGGATCGAACCCCAGATCTCTCGATAACTACCCGAGTGCATTCGCCTTATGCTATGGTGCCAACAATCCATGGCACTATATGCATTTATCTGTCAGCATCTAACTTCACAAATCCCTAGGGATGGGTTCAGCAACTGAGACATCTCCATCTGGTGGGGCTTAACGGCACAAGCTATTTAATTATAGCTAATAAATTCAAAGGGCGAGAAAAATGGTGAAAATCTTCCAAATATGTGAAGACAATGTAAAGAGACTAAAACAATACAGGTGGATTAAATTCAAAAGCAATGTCAGAGTGACGTGGAAAGGAATTCCCCAAGACAGAAAGTTGTGGTAGAGACGTACACAGGTGTGATTGTGAAGTGACACAAGAAACCCTGAAACTCTCAGCTCAGTGCCAACACACATATAATGCATATTACAAATATTTATATTTACAGTATATTGCACACATATAAACTAGCTACACAACAAATACGCCTTAGTGCTTGTGCAGTTAAACTTCACATCTTTTTTTGTACCCAATTTTCTTTCCTGTGCAAAATCCTTCAGGTATTGAACCTTTGAAATCAAATTTCACACTTCATATTATATGTTAATTGAGCAGTCTACGTGGATCAGTTTTATTTGAAGCCTACAGTGGATTCCATTCAATTTCTAAAAGTAGCTCATTCAATTAACTGAATCTAATATAATCAAATTATTTGATGTAGATGCAACTTTCAAAATAATGAAAAAAAGAGTCTTCCTTTCAGCAAGCTGTTATCTTGAGAGCTTGTTTGATAACAAAAGAAACACTGAAGGTGTCACAAATTGTCTACATTCACCATCCGCACGGACATGCAGTGTTTTTAATCAAATACTGTAATTCCCAAAGAAAATGAAACTTGAACTTTGTTATTTCGTAACATTTTTAGAAATGAAATGTCCGAAGCATCTCAAATTCTTCTAAAACTTAAAAAACCTGGATTTACAGGTTTGGAATTTGACAAAAACCTAGAATTCCGGGCTACACCCGGATTACAAACAGGTCTGCTTACAGTAGTGGATTGAGAGTGGTTGATGATGATGATGATGAGGCAAATCTGTAAAACATTTTAACACAAATCCAAAGGGCTAGAAAAATAGTGAAAATCTTCCAAATATGTGGAGACAATGTAAATAGACAAAGTCATCACTCTTTCCACGTTTTTTCTTTAACACACAGCAACCAAAAAATTGTAATTTGGTCTATTTACATTGTCTCTACGTATTTGGAAGATTTTCACCATTTTTCTCGCCCTTTGTACTTATTAGCTATAAATAAATAGCTCGTGCCGTTAAGCCCCACCAGATGGAGACTTCGTCTCGGTTGCTGAGCCCATCCCTACGGATTTGTGAAGCCAGATGCTGACAGATAAACACACTCTGCTAGTTACGAGAGATCTGGGGTTCGATCCCAGTGGTGTCCATATAACAATTTTTCAGCTGCTGTGTTAATTAAAAATAAATGTGGAAAGAGAGATGACTTTGTCTATTTACATTGTCTCCATGTACAGTCTGCTTATAGTGAACCTCTGCGAACTTGCATATTTCGTTCACACGTCCGAAGTGTCTTCCCTTAACCTGAATTGAGTGGAATGATGAGCAAGAAAATAAAATATGTGCAGATGTATCTAAAACATAATATTTTTATGTGCGTAGTGTATATTCATTAAATTAAGTAAACAAAATTTATTTTACATTACCTTAATTAACATAAAAATAGTCTTATGTACTGCTGCTTGCTGCAAACAGTTTTAATAATTATTCCCCCATGTCCTTTTCTAGAGTCTGTGCTTTTGCTACACTCGATTCTACATTTTCCATACATTTTAAGAACCTTAGCACAGTCCTGACACCCTCCAACACCCCTTTCACTGTTGGAACACGTTCTTTATTACCGTCCTCGTCATCTTCAGCCTTGTTTTCTTTCGTGCTGGAACAGCCTTTCACAGCCTCGACAATAGTTTCATGAGACGGGATTTAATTCGTTATAACTTCACAGTCAGCATCGATAAAATCTTTATTTTTAGTGGAATTCGCACCAATATGCTGAAACAGGTCCTTAAGAGACACATCATCCTCTTCTTCAAATAACACGTCCAGTAGCCAAACCAGACTTTCGAAAACAGTTCTGTATAGTGATACTTGACAAACTCCTCCATGCTTTGTTTTGAAAACTTACTGCACTCAGAACATTTATTGATGTGTTCTACTTTGATCCCAAGGCTTGGATTATATGAAGCGTTACTTTCCTTCTGTAATAGGTCTAAAAGCTGCAATCTTGCTCCATGGATTGGGGGACTTGCATGGTGTTAGCAGGCAGGAACACCAGCTTGATGTTGCTGAGGTTTTTAATCCTACTTTTGTCCTTCAATGCACTTCAGGAGTAATTATTAAATATTGCATACTACAAATTTTGAAGATGACAATCCGATTTTTTGGCGTAAATGTGACAAGGATGGTAAGTCAGATAATATCTGAAAACTTGAAAAATTTTTTTTTTTTTTTTTTTTATCGTCCTGGAGCGGGACTCGAACCCGCGTCTCCCAGAAAACGCCTAGGTATGCTAACCACTACACCACCCAGCACGACCAAGTTTCAAGTTTCCGATCAACTACCATCCTTGTCACATTTACGCCAAAAATCGGATTGTCATCTTCAAAATTTGTATTATATGGCGTAATCCCGTATTTCTTTCATGATTGCATACTATTAAAATATTATTCTAAACACATTCTTTCAAGTTTTCACAAGATTTGTTTTGAAATAAGTTACAATTTCCTGTTACAAGTACATTCTTTTCTTTGAAGTTTTATTTTTTAGGTTCACTATAACCGAAGTTGAAGGTTCACTATAAACGAAAATTTTAATGTACATTTCCGATATTGCGGGTCGGAACCAATGATTTAGGTTCACTATATCCAGAGTTGACTGTATTTGGAAGATTTTTCACCTTGATGATATCTAGTCTAGTATTTTGATTGTTCAACGGTGGTTAGGTTTCTCGTGCAATATGCCCTGCCCATTGCTGTTCGAGCCTTTACTTCGATTATGAAGTCATCAACTCTTATTTGCCTTAACCACGAGTTCCATGTCCTACCTTATACAGTTACGCTGAAAGTGATTGTTTGAGTTGTCTGCAACCTCTGCATGTCATTTTTAATTAAGGTTCATGTCTCTGACCCATAAGTAAGAACTGGAAGGATGCATTGATTAAACACTTCTTTTACGGCATAATGGTAAATTGAAAATTCTACCATTTCTTCCAAATGCACTCCAGTCAAATTTATACACCTACAAATTTCTTCTTCGATGTACCCCTTGCTTGATACCTATTTGTCCAAGGTAAATGCATGCATCAGTTACTTCTAAATTTGCCCCATCAATATCTAAAACTTCAGTTCTTGTAAAAAGCACTACACACTGAAGTGCCAAAAGTCATGGAATACGTACCTAGTATCGCGTAGGACCTCCTTTAGCTCGGCAAAGCGCAGCAACTCAACGTGGCAGCAATTCCACAAGTGGCTGGAAAACTTCTGGACAGATATTGAGCCATGCCATCTGAATAGCCACCACCAGTTCCCTGGTATTTGTAGGTTCAGGATCTTGGGTGAGAATGGACCGTTCCACCACGTCTCATAGGTGCTCCATTGGGTTCATGTTGGGCAAATGTGGTGGCCACACCATCCATCGGAACTGTCCAGAATGCTTCTTGAACCAATTTTTGACAACTTGGGCCCAATGACATGGTGCATTGTATGACTGGAAAATCCTATTGTTGTTGGGGCATGTGAAGTCCATAAAGAGCTGCAAATGGTCACCCAGCAGAGCAACAAAGCAATTACTGGTTAATGACATGATTAGAGGACCCAAACTGTGCCACGCAAAGACACGTCACACATGTATGGAACGACCACCAGCTTGCATAGTGCCTTGTTGACAGCTTGGGTCCATGACGTCATGGGATCTGCTCAACAACCCCAACCCTACCATCCGCTCGAAACAACTGGTAGCGTGACTCATCGGACCACTCCACACGTTGCCAGTCTTCCAGGATCCAATTACCGCATTCACGATATCAGGTGAGGCGCTGTGTCCGATGTTGAGATGTTAACAAAGGTTCTCGGGTGGGTCTTCTATAGTCCCACACCCCATGGATGCTAAATTACGCTGCACTGACCTGATAGATACATCTCTCTGGTATCCCCTGCATTGAATGTGGATGTTATTTGAGCCAGTGTCGCTTGTCTGTTAACATGGACAATCCTGGTTAAACACCACTGGTCATGGACAATCAGCACTCGTGGTCGGCCACTGCGCTGTCCACGGTGGGTGGTATTATTGGTACACGTGTGACACCATGGATTGAGGAATATTGAATGTTCGCACAACTTCAGAAATTGAATGTCCCATCCATCTGGCTCCCACTACCATGCCTTGTTCAAACCGACAATTCATATCTGCTTGCCATAATCCTATTGGCGGTTGTTCAGCATGACTCGCAAGATTACACCTCGCAACTGATAAAAATCGTGGCGCGTGTCGAAGCCTTTATACGATGGCAGTGCCAGTTAAAAATTTTCATACTGCTATCCCATGATTTTTGGCACTTCAGTGTATATCAAATTTGTTTTCTGTAAGTTCAGCTTTAATCCAACTTCTTTACTCTTGTTAGAAAGCTCTTGAATCACACACTGCAGCTCTGAGGGGAGATTTTCAAAACTGACTGTCATAATTAAAACGAAGGTGGATTAAAAGCATTTTAGCATCTGTATTAATCTTTATCACCTTATCTTTCCAGTTCAATGACAGAAAGACATTCTGCAATGCAGTATTAAAAAACCACATCTCTCTCTATATAAATCAGACAACAAATGCTTATACGCAAGTCATAATGTCAGTAACGAATGGTTCATAAAAATATATCAATGCATATTATGACTTAGGTTGAACAGATTGATATTCATTGAAAGAATTACACTGTATCTAAACATTGCTTAATTATATCTGATCCAAGTGAAAATGTGTAATAATCAGGAGTCTCTCTCTCTCTGGGAAGGGGGTAACTCTGTTAGGAAAAACCCCCTTACTTTTCTCCACACAATTACTTATAGGGTGGGAAGTGATCATGAATATTGCACACAAAGATTTAATGGAATTTCTGTATTTCATTTATAATTTTTTTTTCCTGAGCATTATTATCTTATGCAAGGTGTGGACCATAGTAGATTTGTATGCAGAGCATGATACCTTTAATGCCAATATTCACAAATTTCTAATAGTTTATACTAATTCAATCAACTGCTCATTTCTTCTAAAAACCAAGTCTACTTTATTTCATATGATAAATACTATTAATAACAACAGCTGCAATAATGAATCACTCAAAAAAAAGTTATGTAACAAACACTATTATTTACAGACTTAAAAAATAAGTAATGTAAATTCATTAACATTCGTAAACAATTTTTTTCTTTTTAGGCACATTTCATGATTTTAGTTAATGTTAAAATTAATCTACATGTCAAGTAATATCTGATGTTAAACTGCACTCATGAATTTTGTATTCCAGTAATTTAATACAAGTAAAAAAAAATTATATTTTTTTCAATACTAGTTTTGGAGGCTCCACTATGTTTTATACAGTCTCAGGCAAATTCAATGGTGAAAATAGTTTTGTACACAAGCAAAAATAACTGGTATTGCCATATAAAAAATATTAAATTATCATAGACTACATTACAGAACACTGCTCAGACATGCCTGGTAATTTTAAATTGCCCTGTTCATCAAATGGCAAATCTGCCGCCATTTCACCGACACCTACTAATTCTTTTGGAGGTTGACCGCAATCCTGCATTTTTTGCATTAAGGCAAAAACTTTTTCAAATATTGCTTGCTTATCATCGTCGGATGTACCTTCCTCACTCTCAAAAACATGGCACACTTGTTTCATCAACTCATACTGACGACTGTACTTATCAAACTGTGGCTTATCAACAGAATGTTGGTTTTTGGTCAGCCAGTCAGGATATTTGTCAACAATATCTTTCAGTGCCGGATAAAGTAGCTCCTTGGACAGAAGATTCTGCATAACATTCTGCATAAATGGCATCAGGTCAGGGATCTGACCGTCACCAACGTTGCCATCACCCATTCCCATATCAGCTAATAATCGGGATAAATCTTCAATGGGTGGATTGGCCATGTTCTGTGTGTTCTCGGCTAATCCTTTCAGTGTTTCTGCAAGAGAACTGGCAAACTCATCTCCACTGACATTGCCTGAAGCACCAGTAGCATCAGCAGTTTTGGCCATGTCTTCTAGTTCTTTTTGCAGCTGAGGATTTTGGCCAAAAAATGTTTTCATAGTGTCCTGAAACTGTTCAAACTCACTACTCCATGATGCAACATCACCCAAATCTGAAGGTGGTTCAGCAGAATTTGTTGCTTTTTCGGGGTCTGTAGCTGATACGTTGGATGGTGGTGGCGTTTTGGGGACGGGCTTATCAAAGTCATCTAATGCACTATCCAGTAGGGCATCCAGTTCCTCATCCGTGCTGGCAGCAGCAGAAGCAGCAGCCATTTCTACAGACTCCTGGTTAGTTGGAGTATCCATGAAGTCAGAAGATGCAGGCAATGATCTAACCCAAACAAAAACGAATTTTAATACCATTTGAAGGGGAGAGAAAAAAAAAACAAGTATGAAAATAAGACAACTTTTAAAATCTAAAACACAATAAGTTTCATAACTCAAGGGTCTTCATGGGCAAAAATAACAGACTAAAAGCATTGAAATGTGACCTCCAAAAAAGCCTACTCAAGTTTTATATACACGGTCGTATCAGAATAATATGACCACCCTTGGAATCACAGTGTACCTACCTGCCTAGGTGCATCACAGAGTGCATCCGACAAGCTCAACCATACCGAGAGATAAGCGGCCGGGCAGGACAGATGAGCCATAGTGCATGGTGTGACCACAACGGGCAGAGGTAGTGATTTGAAGGACATTCAAAGACGAATGATCATTGGCTACCACACCAAGGGTGGAAGCATCTCAGAAACAGCAGACTTGGTGGGCTGTTTGTGTGGTGCTGTAGTAAGAGTGTGCCAAGAATGGACTGCTGGCGCACTGAGTACCTCCCGACATCACAACTGCTGAGTCCCAAAGGTCGTCAACCCCAGAGGAGAATGTCACCTCCTTCGACTGGTAGGGGGGGGGTAATCGACGTGCAACAGTGCAGAATTGGCCATGTAAATGAATGCTGAGGCACCCAATAACAGTAGAGCGAACCCTGTTACGATTGTGAAATTATTTGGGTCGACAGGTTCAACATGCCGATCGACAACCACGTTATCTCCAGGCTCTGCTGCAGTCCAAATGGGCGCGTGTGCCTCAGGCAACCTTCCAGGGCCTCATTACATTCATGCCACGCTGTCTCGCCACTGTCATCCTGGCCAAGGGTGGTTATTCCCATTATTAGGTAGGTGGCCATATTATTCTGATACAACTGTGCATATAGTAGATCGTCCGATAAATAAGAAATAAGTACAGGTTACAATTACATGGAAATTGTTTATGTCACCACATCAGCCATGCATGTCAACAGATCTGCATACAAACCGCTATTTTTACACACAGTCACTGTACACATTAAGACATTTATTCTATCGATAAATGAATTTAAACATTCCTTCACGGTAGCTTACCCATCTCAAATTATTGAAGTACTACAGAACTGTAGTCTGCAGTGTTGCGTCGTCCTCGAACCATTTACTCAACAAGAAGTTCTTTATCAGACTAAAGACGTGATAATCTGATGGGGCTAGACTGTGACTGTATGGTAGATGCAAACAGCACTTCCCACTCCGTTTAGCAATCCATGCTTTCGTCTCATTTAACATGCGAGGTCTAGTGCCATCATGCAAAAGTCTCACTCCTGCACTTCAACATCCTGGCCTCTTTTGTTTAATGGCTTTGTGCAATTTTGTTACTGTTATAGTACCTGTCACCATTAGTTGTTGTTTTAGGGGGGATACCTGTCACCATTAGTTGTTGTTTTAGGGGGGGGGGGAGATTCACAGACAGAATGCCAGAACACCAATGCTATTGTTTTCTTTACAGGTGACTGAACCTCGAATTTTTTTAGATTGAATGCGTCCATGTCATTGAGCTCCGTTTATGATCAGAAGAACAATAGTGTATCCATGTTTCATTCCTTGTCAAAATGCGTTCAACAAACGAGTTTCCTTTATCATGGTAATGGAAGAGGTTTTAGAGTGAAGCAGCCATTCTGTCGCTCAGCATTTTTGACACCCACTGTCAAGAAACTTTATGATACTATAATTCTGTGATCATCTCATGAGTAGTAGTACTCTTAGGAATACCAGTGTAATCAGCAATGTCATGAACCTTCACTCTTTGATCTCTTATCAAACCTTTGACAAGAACACAATTGTTTTAATAATTAACACAGCAATCAGATATCTCTGAATTGACTGTATTACTGTTTCTCATGTAATATCAATCACATCAGGAAACTTGAAGATTTCATCACCTTGGAGCGGGAATCGAAACAGCATCTCCTGATTACCATTCAAGCATGCTAACCGTTCATCACCCAGGACAACAAAGTCCCAAGTATTCGAGTGTTAAGAGCATTGGCTTATTTTATGACTGTATTCTTAATCGAAGCAAATTGTGCTGCCATCTAATGGGAGATGTGGGTTTGATTCCTGCTCCAGGGTGATGAAATTTTCAAGTTTTCTGATGTGATTGATATTACACGAGAAACAGTAAATTCAGTCAATTCAGAAAAGTCTGATTGCTGTGTTAATTATCATGACTATTTTCCACATATTACGAGAATATTTCTTCCACACTACATAGACAGTTGCCTTTTGTGTGCGAAGTTCTTGGTTTGCCTCCCTATTGCTTGGGATCGTCATTCAATTCTGTACAACTATTTTGGAATTTCGTGCACCACACTGACACCTTTTTGGCTTAAAATGTTCTGTCCATAAACATTCACTAACCTGCAATGAATATTGCTTTGAGCGATACCTTCCGCTTGAAAAAATCTGATGACTCTGCATACTTCTAACTTGGAATACTTTTCAATAACACAATCCATTTCATGTGCTTGCCAACCACAGATAACTTATCAGAGTATAAGTGCAGGACTACTACTCCTCATTCATACAATGTCAGACATGCCAACCTTCAACATCTGTAAATCGGGAGATTTTTTACGGCTCATAAAGTCACAAGAGTGCTATTTTTTTTGCACACATTTTCCAGACACAAGAAATTTTTTTCAGAAGTAGTATTATTGGTTCACTAAAAGTTCTGGAGAGAAAAAAAAAACAGCGCGAAAATCAACACACTCTCCCCCTACTGAAATCTGTTTTCAGGTACATCAATTCTGCAAGATAATGAAAAAGTAAAATGGCCCACATTTTTTTACAAATAAAATAGCAGCTAACTGTTTTTAGTTTCTTCTTTAGGTTGTGCGAGAAGATGACAAAAAGCATCGTACTAACATCGCCTTTCATTACAAGAAGAGGCCAACTGTAACTACTCCCTTTTGTCATTAAGTGAATTCACCGCAACTCCCACCTGTCAATCAATTACTGACCCTCCCCGGCATTCTAGTGCCAGAGCAGGTGAGCTCTTTGTTGAAGGCGTCATATGACAATCAGACTGGGAGAAAAATTTTTTAAAGCAAATGTTTTTCAGATTTTTAATACGAATGAGTAAAATTTTTGCAGTGAATGAGATGTTACAGCATAAAGTTCATTTTTAATTTTCACCAGAATCCACTGAAAACTTTCGAAGTTACGCATTAATTTTTTTTTAATTATTACTATGCATCCAGTAACTTCCTTTTTTTAAAAAGTAACTCTGCAGTTTTTCCCTTTAAAGTTTTTCTTTCTTTCCAAACCACAGTTTGAAGCATTTATTTACTATTATGGAGAAAAATTGAGATTATTTTTTTTTTTTTTAACTTTAGAAAAAGATTTATATATATATATATATACACACTGCCGGACAATTGCTAAAGACGGATGACAATAGCAACGATAGCAACCATAAAATGGAAGGCAGGAAAATGTGGAATTAGCATAAGTGCGGGATACAGTAAGACGTGTTGTGCGTATGCAAATTTTGGATTGCCGAACTTGTTCGTGACGTCATAGCGCTGATAAGAGATATAAAGGATTTGACGCGTATTGACCGTTGTTGTTCAAACGCAAAGTTGAAAGGGAAAGAATCAATTGACGAACTTGCAAGTTTCAGTATGTCTTCCCGACATCACCTAGATGATTTTAAACGTGGCCGTATTATTGGAAAGATTGAAGAAGGGCGAAAAATAACAGATGTTGCGAGGGAGTTTCGACGTCAGCCACAGTGTTGTTTCAAGGCTTTGGAAATCATTTCAAACAAATGGAGAGTGTAGCAAACGTCACGGGGAGGTCGTGTTCGCAGTACGACACTGCAGAAGATCGGTACATAGTGCTATCAACAAAAAGACACCGGCGCAGCACAGCTAGTGAGGTAGCAAATCAGTTTATGGCTGCTACTGGCAAGCGGATCTCCCGAAAAACTGTCGCCAGACGTTTGCATGAAGGAGGACTATACGCCCGCCGTCCTGTTGTGTGCATCCCATTGTCCAGACGTCACCGTACCGCCCGTTTGCAATGGTACCATCAACATTGCAATTGGACTGATAACGACTGGTCTGCTGTCCTCTTCTCAGATGAGAGTAGATACAGTCAATCGTGTGATTGTCGACGACAACTGATCTGGCGTGATAGTGGTACTGCATATTGTCCAGCAAACATACAGGAAAGGGACCGATATCCGACATGTAGTGTCATGGTATGGGCTGGCATCATGATCAATGACCGTACGTCCCTCTATGTGCTTCCAACTGGGACTATGACTGGCCAACAATACATTAATGATGTTCTGCTACCTCATGTTCGCATGTCGGTGATAGATTCATTTTCATGGACGACAACGCAACATGTCATCAAACAGTCGCTGTCCAGTAGTGTCTTGAGAGCGAGGATATTCAACGCCTCGTATGGCCGGCACGTTCTCCAGATCTGAATCCCATTGAAAATGTGTGGGATGCTTTGGGGAGGAGTCTTGCTGGTCACCAATGCTCTCCAATAAACAAAGGCGTGCACTGACAGAGGAATGGGATAAATTACCCCAACAGCTGCTTGATAATGTTGTGCAAAGCATGACACAACATGTGGAATCTTGCATCGCCTTCCATGGTGGCCATATCCCGTATAGACATCTTATGCCGGAATGCCTGCTGACGGCAATTGCATTTTTTTCACGTTTACGTATTCTGCACAAAATGGCCTGTTTGTCCCTTGAACACGTTCCAAAGCCTTCTGGATTTCAGAGCACAATAAATTGTCTTTCTTGTAATGTCCTGGCATTCTGACATTTTATTTCACTTGGCATCCAACCACACTTACTTTTTTATGCGCTATATAGCCGTTTATGATCCGTTCTTAGCAATTGTCCAGCAGTGTATAAGCGTTTGTCATTGACGAACTTTTTACCTCATTCGCACATAGTTACAGTGAAACGGAATCAATGAAAACAGTGGTATCTGTCAAAACAAATGTGGAAGTATCGAGCTTTTTTTTTTTTTTTCCTTTTTTGGTTGGAGGTTTAATGACCACCGTGAGCAACTCAGTGTGCTATAAGAAGTCCCCCGTCCCTAATTTAGGGCCACTGGTTCAAGGGAAGGGAGAGAGCTAGTGCCACAAGACAAATACAACATCTATGCCTCACCGAAATTCGAACCCAGACTGATCGTGGACGATTCGTTGGAAGCCAGCGCTTAGACCACTGCACCACCGGGGGTGGGGATGGGGGGTATTTTGCAGATAGGAGGAGACAAAAAGTGTGAAACTGATGACTGTAATGCCACCTCGCATCGGCACAGAAAGAAAAAGATTTCACAGGCCATTCAAAATCTTTTTCTTGTGTTGATCCAAGGCGGTGGTCGATGGATTTCGACCATTGTAATAGCTAATTATCGGTGAAAATAGGGAGAATTTGACATTCATCCAGAGAGTTGGCACATCTGCGAGCACAAGCATATTTTGCATCAGTATCACATGTACCTTTAGCATTGGACTGCCCTCGCATATTGATAACAGGTGAGGGGGAAAAAACCATTGCAGTAAACATAAAGAGCAAAAATAAAATTTGAAATAAAAAAACTTCAACAAAAGAAGAGAAGCCCATTTTCATTTCATATTTATAACTTTGAGTGACACAATGAAGCAGTAAGTTCAACAGATAATTTCAGCAATGTTGATATATTGTTTTAATAATGCTCAAGTTTTAAACATTCAATAATTAATCATTTTCATATAGTATACAGCAATACATTTATAATTACATTTGGAAGACAACCAGAAGAAAATTCCATTCAGCTGAAAAATTCACTGTTTGTGTAAGCAATACAGGGTTTTCTCAAATTTTGTATAAAAATACACATAAAATTAGTTAAGAGTTTACCAACTTTACATATGAGTACTACTACAAGGCACATAAAAAAAAAAAACTTTCCAGCAACGTTTTAAAAAACAATGGTTATAAACACCTTATTAGCACAAAGAAGAATTTGCAATTAAAGAACTATTGTCTTATTTACAAATAACTTTGTACATAGCTTGTTTTAGTTCAAGAACCAACTGATTATGGCTTTCATTAGAAAAATAAAAAGATATAAATTCTGCACTAGATATGCACAACAATTTGGTCTTTTCATTTAGGTGACATTCCCATAGAAAAGGGGGGGGGGCAATACGTAAAGCAGTTTTTGCAATGTTGAGTCCAAAGATATTATTTTTTGCGATAAATAATCTTAGAAGCAAAATGTATCACTTAAAAAAGGGAAGGCAAGAAATAGGCATTGCTGGGAATTATGAATGTCCTTTTTCCTTTCTGAAAAAAAACAAAAACAAATATCCAGTTTTTAGGAATTTTTTTTTCTTTTTTTTTTCTTTTATTTAGAAAATGTCTGGTTGTTTGTGGAATTTTAATAATTTGTAATCTTTTGCTGTAATACATTTCCAGTTTGCTATTTTTACACACACTCCATGTGCTACAGAGTAAAGGGAAATATTGAATATGGTACTAAATATACTTAGGAAAATTCGTGTTTTTTATGGGCACTTCAGAAAACTGAAACAATCAGAGTAGCAAGCATTTCCCCCTTTTTTTAAAAGCAAAATAAAATTTCATAATCAATGCTTAATCTGTTTGTGGTGGAAACAGCCATTTTTGTAACCTGCAAAATTGTTTTCACAGCAGAGCAGACAATGCAATGCTAATTATTGATATTTAATTCTAATTAAAGCATGTGGTAAAGTATGATTTCTTGAAGTGAAATGATGTTCAAAAACACAGCCTCAGTGCAAAGGAAATTACTTCACTGTGAGTGAAAGAAAGTGACAAATTTTAAGTTTTGATTTTAACTTTCAAATTTTTTTTTTTTTTTTTTTGCAAACAAAAGGGAAAATGCACGTCATTTTTGTCTGTTGATATAGCAAGAAGCAATTAATCGATGGGAAACTGTGCATTTAAGAAGTGATAACGCCGTTTTGACTGCAAAATTAAATATGAAAGGTCAATGTTATTTTTATAAAAAATACCATTCTTGTACCTTTGAAAAACAAATTGGCTGCTATTAAGTCTTACATACAGAGAGCTAACCTTATATGCAACAGCCCTCCTGCTTTACAAAAAGAATAAAAGAGCATCATCAACATTGGTAAATTGCATAGCTTTCCACTCTCCTCTTAGTATATAGACTGATTAAGAAATCTGAGTCACAGAATAGAACTACTAGTTTACTTCCTGAACCTTCCACCACTCAGTTTGTTGATACTATGCCCTTCACTCAAAGTTTGCTCAATTATCAAATCTTTTGGCCTCAGGACTGCAGTTAAACCACCTCCACATCTTCTCAATCTTATTCTGAAAGGCAAATATCCCAGTAAATCCCTGGATTTACAAGGCACCTACTCTATCGCTGTTACCACTTCGACAGCGTTACCCACCAATTGGGGAACATCTCACTGATGTTACGAAAGGCAACCCTTCCACCTCTCTTTCAATTTCAACTATCAGTGATACGTCCGAGACTGCCGACTGGCAAAACGTATCGCTTTGTTGAGTAATCCCAAAGCCCTTGGGTACCGTGAAGGCATTGAAATCTACATAACCACTAAGCATTTTCAATAAGGACCAATCTTTTCAGATTCCTGTTATTTGGAAAGCTATTTTGAAATCTGGCAACAACTGATGCTAACACCACACGGTTCATTCCATGGCTGAGAAAAGTAGAAGTCAACTACTGAAACGTTCCACCATTTACAGTTCCATAATGTAGCCAGTGCTTGATAAGAGGTTAAGGATTCTTCTAATAAAAATACAGTGAATTTCATCATGATCTTTGAGAAAAGCCACTTACAGATTTGGCTTTTCACCAAGATCATGATGAAATTCAGTGTTGGTAAATATATTCAGAAAATTATAACGTTAAGGACGATTCATTACCACTCATCTAATTCATGAAGGAATATATACAGTGCATCTTCATCTTTGAGTCAACCTCTCCGTTAGCAAGTTAAAAAAAGTTACCGATGTTTACATATTAAGGCTTTTATGCAAATATTGGGTTGGTGCGAATGAAATGTTCAGAAAAGGACCAGCACACGTGGACGGCGAGAACGGAAAAGTAGGACAACTTGCCTAGACAAAATAATCCCCCTCGGCATCGACACATAGTTGCCATCTGTCCGGCAAGGCCATGATCCTGGAACGAAAAAGTCTTGTGGCTGGGACCCGAAGAAGTAGTCAACTGCATGTTGAATCTAGTTGTCTGTTGTGAACTGTTTCCTGAACAGGAAGTGATCCAGGCGACGAAATAGGCGATAGTCTGTCGGAGACAAGTCCGGATAATAGGCAGCGCTTTGTAGCCGAAGGCAGTTACTGTCAGCATTGTTCGTTTTGCGACACGAGGGTTGGCATTGTCTATTGACCAAAGCCGGTTGATTCTGCAGCGATTTCCGGTTCATCTGGTGTAATTCAGCACAATAGCGTTCTGCAGTGATGGTTTGGCCCTTTGCCAAGAAACTCCGATGATTTATCCCGGCTGTGGACCGCTAGACAAGGAGAATCATCTTCTTGGTGTGTAGGGGAGGCTTAGGATGCCGACCAGCAGGCGGTGCCTTGCTTAACCATTGAGTAGGTAATTTCCCATTATCATAGGACCCACTTCTCATCGGAAGGCGACGATTCGATGCAGTAGAGGTTCCTGTTTGTTCCTGGCAGGCACTGACATGCAGACTTCCAAATGCCTAGTCTTGCTGGCAGTTGTCAACTCGTGCGTCGGCCACACGCCCAGCTTTTTGACCTTACTCGGCGTAACCAGATGCCGAACAACTGTCGTGTGGTGGACACCTACCTCTGCCGCTATCTCACAACACGTTTTTCGGGTGTCCGCTTCAACCACACGCAACAGAACATAGTCTGCTTTGAAACTTCACAAACCACAGCCAAATGGTTAGTTCGTTGGCTGTATTCTTCCCAAAGGCTTTGTTAACGTTTTGAGTGAAAATTCCTGTAGAATGACCCAGTTTAAATTAATACAGGAACATTAAAAGAATTCTTGAAATCGTGATCACACGCGTAAGTTACGTTTAAAAATTAAGAGAGGGACGTTTCGGTAGCGACTTCTACCTTCATCAGCCATGGAATGAGACACATGGTAAAAGCATCAGTTGTTGCCAGATTTTGAAATCGCTTTCCAAATAATAGGGATGTTAAAAGGTGCGTCAGTATTGCAGGTGTTAGGGGTAAGGTAGATATCAATGCTATCACGGAATCTGAGGGCATGCTGATTGCTGAATCACAGAATAGATCTAGTTTACTGCCTGAACCTACCACCCATCAGTTTGTTGGCACTCTGCCCTTTAGCCTGTCCTTCACTCATAAAGTTTGCTCTATTTTCAAGTCTTTTGGCTACAGGATTGCAGTCAAACCACCTCATCTTCTCAAACTCATCCTTAAGGACAGAGATCTCAATAAACCCCTAGATTTACAAGGTGTCTACTCTATCTCTATCAACACTTCCACAGGCGTTACCCACTACATTGGTAGTACTTACCGCAGCATAAACCGGCGTTTGATGGAGCATATCGCTGATGTTAAGAAAGGTAGCCCCTTCCTATTTTAACCATCAGTGATACGTCCCGCGGTTCCCGATTGGCACAACGTGAAGCGAATCGCCCCGTTCAGCAATCGGCATGTCCTCAGATACCACGAAAGCATTGAAATCTACCTTACCCCTAACACCTGCAATACTGACACACCTTTTAACATCCCTATTATTTGGAAAGCAATTTTGCAATCTGGCAACAGCTGACACTTTTACCACGTGCCTCATTCCATGGCTGATGAAGGTAGAAGTCGCTACCAAAACGTCCCGGTCTTAATTTTTAAACGTAACTTACGCGTGTGATCACGATTTCAAGAATTCTTTTGTTTTGTGTTACGTGTTTTCTAGCCAATTCTTCTCACTATGGTTCCCTACAGGAAGATGACTCAAATACGGCGCCTGCACGTTTCCTTTGCAAGCAATGTTACATCCAAACAAACCAAGCCTGAACAGTGTTCTTCACACGCAGACAGACAGACACAGTGAGGATGCAGGATTTGTCATTTTTATGTAGGACTTCCGTCCACAGGAAGTAGAGTTTAGGTCCCAGCCACCTACAGCGAGATCGCCTTTTGGGCAGGACACAGAAACGGAAGGAATGAGAGCAAGTCTAGCGACTTTGACAGAACAGTTTGTAGTGAGATTAGAGTACAGTAGATGGCGCCACCGTACAAGTACGATATTGCACATAGATGGGTGAGAGAATTTCAGGGGGGACATAGGAAAGGATACCCATTTTACCAGTGGGTCCAGCCTGGGGGCCGTCACTTTACGTGCTCGTCCGATGCACGGCGGATATTCAGTGATTGTTAGTAAATCACACCATCTCTGAAAGATCAGCCCAGGCTTGAACCTGGGGACCCAGCATCGACAGTCTGAAACACTAACCACTTAGCCATTCGCGGCTCTGTGTTCTTCACACACACACGTGCTAGCTATTTATAGTATGCGACGTAATACTTGCAAAACCGGTGGGTGGTTCCATTTTGCTGTGGTGGGGGCCTGTCTCCACTGCTCGTTCATGCAGGACATTTCATTTGCACCAACCCAATATTTATCACTGTGCATCTCCCTTAAAGAAAATATACTTCAGCAGGATATGTAATGAGGATTTTAATGATTTTGCATATTTTATTTTAATACTGAAATGTTGTTCAAGTGTATACAAATAAATGTGTTTCATACAAAAATGAGCTAATTTAAGTGCTTTTGTTAAGGCATTTTTTTTTTTTTTTGGTCATTATTTTGCATATTTTCAATAAAAAGAGCATTTTTTGGATGAATTTTTCTTGAATGAAGATAGACTCGTTTGACAGCAATAAAGTGGCCTCAATTAAAGTTGCACACATAAAAATTTCTGTTCCTGAAATATCAGGTAAATTTCCTACATAAAGTCGAATTTTGGAAAGTAGACATTATGGACTGGAAAACTGGGGAAAGCTGTGCAAAAGAAAATTGAGAAAGTAAAAAAATAAATAAATAAATTAGGGTGTGAAAAGCTGTGCTATTGGGGAGAAACTTTTGCCTTGGTGAAATTTCAGAAGACTTTGAACGAAGTGACACTTTACTTCAAGCATGCTCCTGTGGGTTTCAGTAGAAGTGGAAAGGAGCTTTTTGATGTTTTAAAGCTTTGTTGGCGATAAACACAAATAAGTTTCTTTTGAAAATCTGGATACGATTTTTGATATGCATTGCAGTTCCGGACTGACGAAAAAACTTTGTCATGGCAAACTTAAAATATTCAAACATTTTTTTTTTTTTTTTTTGTGAAATTCAAACTTTCAGTTTGGCACAAGAACTATCAGAAAATGTGAGTTGCATTTTTATTAGTTTTCTTTTACAGGGCATTTTTTTTTTTTTTTGCTAAAGAAAAAAAAATTCAGTTTGCTACAAACTAAAAAACTTAAATTGTATTTTTAACAGGGTTTTTTTTTTTTGTCTTAGAAGACATGTTTTTGAGCAAAAATTTTTGGTTTGGCACAGGAATTGTAAAACAATTAGTATTTCTTGTTTATTCTTTGTTTTATAGATCATGTGTTCATTAGTAAAATCAAGAATTTTAGTTCACACAGCAAGTCAACAAATTAAAATATATTTTTCAGATTATTTTTGTTTTGTTGTTGCATCTCTTTTTTCAATTAGTTAGTTTTGCAAGGAATAAAAAATAAATGTGCACTTATTAAGACATTGGAGGGGGGGGTGTCATAAATGCATTTTTACAGGGCATTTTCTAGCCATTTTTCGGTAATAAAAATCCTAGTAATGAGTAACCACCACTTTATAGTGTTGTTCACTGTGCATAACATCCTCAAAGGTTCACACTGAATAATCAATCACTCACATGGTATGTGATGAAGCATATATTCCTGAATACCTCATGCTGTGAATAACTTCCTAAACATACCCTGCTCTGAGAGACTCATTCTAGAACACAGTGTATGTTCACATTTTGTAAATTAGCATCTAGAAATATTTTGCTAATATGATTCAATTTCTCTAATTCAAGGAAACTTGAGATTTACTTTAAAATATTTTTAAATAATTTAAAATGGCTATGCACACTATGGGGCAATTTCAGACTGATTTGAACAACGGCATGTTGCAAACATTATATGTCTGTCTAGCCCTGTTTTGACTAATGTTCCTAATTAGGAACATTAGTAACAAAACAGGGCTAGACAGACATATAACGAGCAAGTGGAAACACTCCACAAATTGGGACTCAGTAAGAATAATTGCCCACCAGTCAAACTTAGTAAGGAGGAAACTAGAAGAAGGGATCAAAATAGGGAAGAAGTACCCCAATTAATGATAATTGCGGTTGGACTCTTCCAACTGAGTGGCAGCAACTACTCCAGTGACGTAGTCCTATGACGAACTAGGCTTTAGTTCGAAAATTTGACCACCAACTTTTTTGAATAATAACCTCTATAAGACCGGTAAAAAAGTTAATTCCACAGTACAATATGAATAGAGGTGCCATAAATTCATTTACAACTAGGATAAATTTTCTTCTTTGATGCCATTTCTGCAGGGTTTGGGTGAAAATTGATTGATTAGCAAACACAAACTACCGTTTTTAATAAACATGGCAAATGAAGGCTTGCACTATGCTCAAATCACTAGCATTTCTAACACGCGTAACTTCGAGTACACTTTAATATGTAGTGTTGATGGATATGGAAATATAAAAGTTGGCATTCCCATTATTTTCAGTCATTTTCTTGACAAACTCTGACAACAGACTGAAAAATTATTCCTCGATAGCTAATCCCATTGATAACATTTTAGCCTATACAGGGTTCACACTCATTTGTAAGAAGTAAAATTAAGAACTTTTTAAGGGCTCCAAAGAATCCTGATTTCCAGTCTCCATAATATATTTACACAGTATGTACACTGAATTTCGAAAATTGTGAAGTGCACTACCATATACATTACATGCCACCACACCCATGCAGTAAATGGTAAAGTCTGCAAATGAGGTGTATGTAGAGGCACATATCTCCACAAGCTCAAGTATTAGCTTTTGAAGTTCAGATGACAGCTTATCAGGATTTAAGCGATTTTGAACGTGGTGTAGTCGGCACACGGGAAATAGGCCACTATATCAGAAATTACCACAACATTTTTATTTACACGGTCAACAATTTTAAGGGTTTACCTGGACTACACAAATTCAGGTGGGGAAAATCCAGAATGTGAGACTGGTGTGGCCATAGAAAAGCCCAGGGCTTTTATGCAGAGTCATCTGACACACATTGTAACATCCACCTGACATGGAACATTGCTGCAAATCACAGCTCAATCCAATGCCGGGCCCAGTGGTAGCATCAGCATGTGGACAGTGTCTGCGTGTTCTACGAGGTTCTGGAGCTGACAGCCCACTCGGGTGCCATTGCGGACCCTATGACAAGGATGTGCTAGTCAAACACAGCCACTGGATTGCCAGATGTCTGGAAACACGTAGTCTCGTTTGGCGAATCGCGGCACCAACAGGTTCGACAGGTTCAACAAGGGACAGTGTAGGCCGGCGGTAGCTTTGTTATGGTGTAGGCTGTTTTCAACTGGCATGCATTAAGAGTCTGCAAACTGCTCTCCGACTGGTGGAGACTACGTAACTATCCTTAGGGATCATTTGCACCTGTTCATGCCATGCAATCACTCCAATGAGTGCGACCTCCTTCAATACAATAGTGCACCACTGTATACATCCATAGTCTCCTGACTGTGGCTAAAGGAACATTCCACGAAGTTTGGCATTCTGGCTTGCCCCCCCCCCCCTCTTCCACATTTATACACCATCAAAAACATTTGGGATGTTGTTCAACATGCTGTGAATGCCAGGAATCCTTCACCAATGAATATTATGGAATTGTGGGATACTCTTCAGGAAGCATAGTGTGCACTGTGTCTCCATAGTACTACAGAGAGCTCGTGGAGCCTATGCCCCTTTATGTTGCTCCAGTTATCCAATCCTAAGGAGGACCAATGTAGTATTAGAGAGTTATCCCAGTTTTTTGGCACTTCAGTGTATATATACATCAAAGAGCCAAAATATTATGACCAGCGCATCTTTATGAAAATTGAAGCAACTGCAAGTAAACGACAACATGTGTGAAGATCATGAAGTGGTATAAACACTTGATACTGAGCTCTGTTAATTGGTGTTATTCTTGTTCTTCAGATGAGAAAGGCAGCAGACTTAAGTGAGTTTGACAAAGGACTGGGTCAGCTCATTTCTGAGACAGCAATGCTTGTGGGGTGCCAGAGTTCCCACTCAGAAGTAAGTAAAAAAAAAAAATCCTCCAACTTTTCCAGGTGGCTTTGAGTTTTTTCAGAGTGGTGAACCAAATCATGTTGTGGTGAATTTCCTTTATTGTTGCATTTCCTTACATTCTTGAATTTTTCACCAAAGCACACATTTGTTTAAATAACTGTTCTTTATACAATTACCTGCTTCTTATTAATAACTAAATGCCTGAGGCACATTATTTTTGGTACCATGATCTTTTGTGAACCTGAGTGGTATACTGCCCACATAGAATTTGTTAATACATTCCCGTAGAAACAATTCATATGCAAGAAAAAAACCTGTCTCTTGAATAGTTTGTTTTTCTTTTCTTTTCTTTATAGCACAACACAGTTAAGCTTAAGGACTGAATGGGCTCCTGCTCAGAGAAACATCGCACAAGAACCAATCAACGAAGGGCTTTGATCCATTGTTTGGTTGGTTCTCTTGTGATGTGTTTCTCCTAGCAGAAGTGTACCAGGCCATTGTGCCTAACTGTTCCATGTTAAAAGACATGAAGCAAACTATCTGCAGAAACTGAATAAAAAATTTACTGTCAAGAGGAAATTCTTTTAAATTCAGTTTCGATAATATTTAGAGAATTAAAGAATAATGTAATGTATTGAAAATAAGAAATCAAATACTAGGCAGGCAGTAATTGCAAATAATTACTTATCTGAAATTATTACTGATAATGTTATGAAGAACATCTTTACTTACACGAGTTTATCAATTCATAGGGGAAAAAATGCAAACATTTTTGCAGGTTAAAAGTGGTTTATCAGTCTTCAATAAAGTACTTTAAAACAGGAAGATGCATGATTTTGCTAAATATTTTACAAACAATTTATGTTCAACATGTTCCTCTCACATATGAGGGAGAACTAAAAAGACACCATATAATGATCATCAAGATTATACAGTCCATAATGAAAAACAAAAATATGGAATATAAAGGATAAGTTACATTTTCCCAAAGTACTTTATAGTTGTATAAAATATGAATGTACTGAACAAAAATTTTACATAATAACAAAATTATTATTATTTTTTTTTTTTTTTTGAGGTTTAACGACCACCATGAGCAACTTGTAGGGCTATATAGGCAGTCCCTACTTTAGGGCCACTGGCCCCAGGGAAGGAGGACCGCCAGTGTCATAAGACAAACACACCACCCATGCCTCATCTGGGAATCCTACCCAGGTGCACTTCGATGAATGGTAAGAAGCCAGAGGTTAGACCACTGTGCCACTGGGGTGGCAAACCTGTATTTACATGTTTTAAATAATATTTTAACAAAGGCTTGTTTTAAAAAAGCAACAAATAAATTTCTTTATGCATTACTCCATTTACTTTTTTTTCAGGTAGAGAAATGTGATTAAATCTGGAAAAAGTTCTTTTCTTCCGTAGGACCAGAAGACAACAGTAAAATCCAGAAATCTTTTATGAAGGCATAAGTGCAATTAAAATAACAAACTTCTTGTGTCCAAACATGAAAAACAACTCTGATCCCCCCAAGAGTCAGACTATCTGATTTTTTGCCCCCAGCTTCTGCAGTCATCAGAATCTTGCCTTAAAAAAGTTATAAATTTCTTCATGCATTATTCCATTTACTTATTTTTTTCAGATATATATGACAAAATCCAGAAAAAATTATTTCCGGCCATAAAACCGGAAGACAATGAATCTAGAAAACCGCCGTGAAATCTGGGAAATTTAGTAGGTATGCAATAATACCAGCTTCATTGCATAATATTTTTTTGTCAATGAGCCCATGTACAAAGAAAAAAATCTTTTCCTCTCTTTCCAGACCTCTATCTCCTTATTTCATAATATTTTCCCTGTTCAAACATTTGAAGGTATGTACTTTTTCAATTATACCACCTCTGCTACAGAATCACTATAGTGAAGCTTCAGCTCAGAAGTGGTATGAAACCTTTTCTAAAAATTTGGTGCTATCAATAATTTGCAACATTCATTCACACTACATTTGAAAGGGGAGGGGAGATGAATTTTTCAGGTTTTTTTTTTTTTTTTTTTTTTTGTTTGGAGGTTTAATGACCACCGTGAGCAACTCAATGGGCTATAAGCAGTCGCCCGTCCCTAATTTAGGGTCGCTGGTTCCAGGGAAGGGAGAGAGCCAGTGCCGTAAGACAAACACAACATCCATGCCTCACCGGGATTCGAACCCGGACCCCTTTCGGACGAATGATCAGAGGCCATCGCTTAGACCACTGCGCCACCGGGGCGGCTTTTTTAGGTTCACCAACATCCGGCAAAATTAAATGTTTTTGTACTTTTTGAATACAAGTGGGAAAAAATCATGCGCACTTCCAAGGTTTCAATGGATGTTGATGAAATTCAAAACAATCTTATTTTCATATATTTTTTCCACTGGAAAAATTTCAGTCGATTATTCTAAAAATTGGGGAAATTCCTTTATAATGTTTTCTTTCTCTAGTGTCTACAAATGGCCCCAGCAAACCAGGCCTCTGTGCAAGATCACAGAGTCGGAAACAAAGTGACTGCCAGTGATCTCCGTATGAACGCCAGCAGATAGAGCATGCAAAATGGGAGAGTGATTGATGGCTACTTTCTCTCATGCTTTGACATACCTCCAGACATACTGTTCGGTTGCCGTTTAGGATGAGAACACACATAAAAATGAGGTTCTCCCCTGTAAACTGCAGTTCAACCTGTGAGTTGCAGAAAGTGCAAAGCAACGGCATAAGTTGCATTGAAGGATAAAAAGTTCTAAATTTTTATCCTTCAATGCAACTTGGTGGGCCAACCAGGCTCATCGATGTTAGAGGTGAGCGAAGGCTATACTGTATGATACAAGGCAACAGAAGAGATACTGTGGCGCATCTCACCGATAATTAGCATACTGGTGACAGAAATAACGTGTTACAACACAAAGTAATTGAACGTTGCTGAAAATAGGGCTGCGTAGCCACAGGCCACTCCGAGTGTCCATGCCAACTTCAGTTTATTGTCAAAGGTGCTTAAAATGGGCATGTGAGCATCAAAACTGGACCTTGAATGATTGGAAGAAGGTTGTCTAGTCTGATGAATCCTGTTTGCTGTTGCACCATGTGGATGACCAGATACATACAGTGGGTAAAAAAAAGTATTTGCACACCAAGTGTTTTTTGCAATGATGTCATGATAACAACAGAGCTAAAAACTGTTTCATTGCAAAGATGAATGTGAATGTTAATTATTTACGTAAAAATATTTGTTGAATTCGTTAGAAAAAAGTGTACCGAGCAATTACTAAATATAGCTAGTAAAAAAAGGATTCGCACACTGCAGTGACATCACCTCTTAAATTTGCATAAACCGATCTGCAGCAATATTATAAGTACTGCAAACGTCAAGTGGTTGCTACAGTTATGTGTGAATTTCAGACTAGTGGCAGTGCTCAGCTCGAGTTGTAGTTCAACATGATACATAAGAAGTCCGAGTTACCCAAACATAGTATACTGGAAACTTGTTTTTTCGCGTACAGAAGGGAAAAGTTATTAAAAAATTGGTGAAATTTTGAATTTAGGGAACCGGTTGCCCAAAGCTTCTTACTACCAGGGAGCTCCGCCATGTTGTGAAAGAAGTGAGGGGGGGGGGGGAAAAAAACAACATTTACTAGTGCTCAAACTCTATCTGTACAACTTGCACACTCTCAAGTAAGACTGTGCTTAAACAATAAAAAAATGTGCTGCATCGTGCACAGTTACACGGCAGAACAGCAAGGAAAAAACCTTTTATTACTGAAAGAAATAGAAATGTTCGGATTTCATGAAAGCTCACGTCAGTACACCAATCGAATTCTGGAAGAATGTTATATTTTCTGACGAAACAAAGATCAATCTGTTTGGCTCTGATGGTAAAAAATTTGTGCGGCACAGACCAAACACTGAACTCCAGCAACAAAATCTGAAAGCAACTATGAAGCATACAGTGATTTTGCACTGCATGGGTTACAATGGAGTGGGCAAAATTGCTTTTATTGAGGGTATAATGAATGCAAAGAAATATATTGATGTGTTGTGCAGTGAAATTAAGCATAAGTGATTGTTATCTCTTTCAACAGGATAATGATCAGAAGCACACTGCATGCATCACAAAAGAGTGGTTACTGTATAATGTTTGCAAGAGGCTTGATTCCCCTCCAGTCTCCAGACATTAACTCTATCAAGAATTTTTGGTATTTATTGATTTATCTTTAAGGAAAAGAAACATTTCAGGGGGAAAAATGATCTAAAACAAGCAGTAACTGAAGAATGGCAGAATATTGCACAAGTAATGAATAAAAGATTAGTAAAGTCTATGCCAAGAAGGCTTCAAGCCATTATTAATGCAAACGATATGTATACTAAAATATTAGACAATTATTTTGGACTTTATTTATGACATAGTGATGGTATCACTCATGTGCAAATACTTTTTTGCCATTCAGAAAATGTCCTTTTTGCCTATGTCTCATCCTGCATTTTTTTTTTCAATTTCCAACAGTGTATTTGTTTCCTTAGCCCATTTGCTGCTAAATAAATATACTTTTCCCCCTGTTATTATTTGTGTGTAATTAATGTTGAAAACAAGTTGTGCAAATACTTATTTTACCCACTGTATGCATTGTTTACCTGGAGTAGTGTTAGCACCAGGGCACATCATGCGGTGAAAACAAGCACATGGATGCATTGTAATGCTTTGGGCACTGTACTGTTTTTTTTTTTTTTTTTTTTTTTAATTCGAGGTTTAACGACCACAGTGAGCAACTCAATAGGCAATAAGCAGTCACCCGTCCCTAATTTAGGGTCACTGGTTCTAGGGAAGGGAGAGAGCCAGTGTCGTAAGTACAAACACAACATCCATGCCTCAATGGGATTTGAACCCGGACCCCTTTTGGACGAATGATCAGAAACCATCGCTTAGACCACTGCGCTACCAAGGTGGCCCTAAACACATTGCAGGCCAGCTACATCCTTCCCCAGAAATGGCATTTCCCTTCTAGTTTTTGCCTTCTTTCAGCAGAATAAAGCACCATGCCACAGTGACTAGATTGTTCAAGAATGATTCGCAAAACACGAGGAAGACTTCCAGGTATTGCCCCGGGCTACAAATTATTTAGACATCAATCCAATCAGGCATCTGTGCTTTGTGTTGGGACTGCAGATCTAATCTGTGGCAACTTAAGCATGTAACCTACAAGAGTTAAAGGATCTGTTGATAATGTGCTGGTACCAGATACCACAAGACAGGCACCTGCAGAAATCTTGTAGCGTTGATGCCTCACCAGGTAACACCGGTTTTAGTGGCATGTGGTGGGTACCTACATCATATTATGCAGATGGTCAAAATGCTTTGGGTCTTTAGCGTATATTGCGAGAGAGAGAAAAAAAAAA
This sequence comes from Macrothele yani, assembly GCA_039090855.1. Taxonomy (NCBI): domain Eukaryota; kingdom Metazoa; phylum Arthropoda; class Arachnida; order Araneae; family Macrothelidae; genus Macrothele; species Macrothele yani. Next base: position 127,285,278 of record CM077008.1, read on the forward strand.
ATGCAAGAAATTTTTGTAGCATTGAGCGTACATTAAAGATCCAGACTTACAAATTTTGCTAGTAGACCAAGACCAAAATTGTTAGTGGCCATAAAACCAAGACCAAAATTGTTAGTGGCCATAAAATAAAAAAATAAAAAACTCAGTGGCCAAACTTTGAAAAAAAATCAAATTGTATATTTCATACTAAATTACTTTTACAAAAGTATAATATCAGTATGTTTTATTTTGCATATTTCAGTTATAGTATTCTTAAAAGTTGAAACTGAAGTAATAAAACAATGCAGGATAGTGGGAACATCACGCGGGGAGGGAGTTCGCTTACGGGAGAAATCTTTGCACCGTCCAACTTCCGGTTTTGGAAATTTTCCCGCTATTTTCAAGCTGAAATACAAATATTTATGCAGTTAAATATTACTTAACAATAATACTGGGCAGAGGCAACATCGCGAGAAAAAAGGAATTACGATTGCGGAAAAAATCTGAAAACGTCGTCAACCTTCCGTTTTCGAAATTTTCGTAAAGATGGAATTCCGTCTTCCAATGACCCCCCCACCATTGTGTTCACTGGTTCATTGATCTCGCGAATGACCAAAATAATAACGAAAAAGGCGGAATTCCTCGATTTCGCAGAAGAATCTGATGCCCGAGATTACAGGGAAATTTTTGCGCCGTCTAACCTCCGTTTCCATACATTGTTGCCTACAGTTTCAAGCTGAAATACTTTTATGCAATAAAATCATATTTAACAATAAAACTTGACACTAAGGCAACATCGGGAGAGAAAAAAAATTATGATTACTGTAACTTTTTCACTCCATTCAACTACCGTTTTCGAAAGTTTTGAGACACGAAATACCATCTCCAGACGGAATTTCGTGTCCCACCCACCCACCCGCAAATTGTCTTCAGTTTTACACTAATCCTGAGAACGATATAAATGATGGCAAAAAAAAACCCGTGAAATTCCACGAGTCCGCTTAAGAATCGTGCATATCCGGATTTTAGAATTTTTCTATGGACTATGCAGGCTTTTAGCGAACATTCATTAAAAATAATAAAAAGAAAATGGCTAACTTCTAAAGTTTTAATCAGATTTTGACAAAATTTCACACGGGAGTTTATTTTGACATGTCTTGGTTACTGTAAAATTTGCATTCAGTTATTAAAAAAATTGGAAAAAATTTTTTAATAAAAATTTCTCCCAGTTGGACTTTTCCGACGCAGACAGTTGAGCTGTCTACCACTGGCTTTCATCCCCACCGAAACCTTGCGAACCTCGTTCCCCTACGATTGCCCATCAGCCTTGGCGCATTCTTTGTGATCAAAAATAGAGGCCCTTGCCTTTTTTATAAACTTTTTTTTCTTCTTTTCTGCTGTTCTAGCAGAATGCAAAAGGAGATGGCAGACTTCCGTGCAACTCAAATTTTTTGCCATTTCGTGCGATTTCTGTACATTTGGAGTAAAATTTTTCAAAAACGTGCTAGTTCCGAACAAGTTAAAAAAAAAAAAATTCCGTACAATACACGTTAGGGTAAAATAAATGTTTTCCACATACAGGTCGCAAGAATTGGCGATTTAATAAAACATTTTTAGTCACCACGACAATGAAGTTTATCGCCAGTGGCAACCTGGCGACCGTGAGTTTGGATCTTTAGCGTACATACCCAAATGGGAAAAAAACTTTTGCTCATGGATATAAACGCTCACAGGAAAAAAAAAAACTGCTCATGGATATAAACGCTCACAGGAAAAAAAAACAACTGCTCATGGATATAAACGCTCACAGGAAAAAAACAACAACTTGCTATTCTACTATTCTACACAATACCCAAAGAAATTTTATCATATAAACACCATACATGATCACAAAAAGGATAAAAACTGTTCTTTTTGTTTGTAGAAATAACATTTTTAAAATATCAAATTGGAGAAGGGGAGGGGAACATTTTATGCTCTTAACACAAATTTAATAATATGAAACAGGAACATTTTTCAAATCTGCCATTGACAAGAATACTTTTAAGACCTATGACATGAAATGCTCGAAATTTTGACCAAAACAGACACAGGGCTTGAAAACTACCACGTCCGAGATGCCCGGGGCATGTAAATTATTGGCCTGAGCAAGTAAAAATGAAATCTAGTTGCCCGCGGGCAACTAGATTTAAAGAGAAAAAAAAAGTTTGGAATGGAGAATTTTCTGCTCAAGAAAAAAGACTGTCATTGCATGTTTTTCATTTTACTGCAGTTGTATTATTGTTACAGAATAAGTGCCAAGGCCAGGAGAATAGCGCTTCTTTAATTATATTATGCTCTACGTCCAGAAATTGGGACCATACATAGTTTTGCTGCAGATGTTTACAGTTAACGACGGGATGCATGCCTCGGACAAAACTAGCCTCCGGTGTTTAGTGACAAAACGCATAAACTGCCATGAAACAGTAGGAAGCAGACTGGTGGGCAAAAAGCCGTGCTTTATGGGGAGGGAGTAACAACAAAATATTTATTGCACAGCCCTGGGTGGGGTTACGTCTCTGACATAACTTTGTCAAGTGAGGGAAGGTAAAGTGGAAGCTTCCGCCCACGTATGTGCCCACACACATGAACCGACAGTGGAACTACTGAAACAAAAGCTAAGTTTCGTTTAAAGAGCCTGTGCAATGTGTTCCACTTAACCGGGAGAAAAGCAAAAATTACCAACGCTGATAACTTAGTTTATCTGAGAGAACAGTATTCGTGTTAGTTGTGGTTCATGTTAGCTGTGGATATAAGTTGTTTAGTAACGGATATACCATGTTTTTTTGGAAAATAAAATCCAGTAATGAGAGTATATCTCATAGTGAGCAATTCTGTGAAATTCCTGATCTGTCAGCGGTAGTTACAAATTCGTCTTCCGTACAATTGTGTGACGTAATTTCAGAATCGGAATCTACATCATTGGCAAATCTGCAACTTATGCAAGCGTACAAAAAAAAAAAAAGCTGTTGCACAATTGAAGAATCTTGGATAAAAACATTTAATTGGCTAAAGTCAAATGACAAGATTTATATTGTGCACTATTTGCAAAATCCATCCTAAAATTGCAGATACCACCAGTAATTTTTTCAAGCAATGTGGGGAGTCAGGTGATAATATAATTAGTCGAAAACATAAGATTTGCCTTTGTTTCTAAACAACAATTCTTGGGATTTTATGATACAAAATTACTTTTGTTTGTATAAGAGAGAAAGGTAAATAATACTTCAAAATTGTTGTTAAAAACTACTTAAACTGCCATACACTTAACTATGATTATTTAAATTTTTTGTAAAACACAGGACATATATTAAAAATTCTTGAACATGGCATTACTAAATTTCTCAAATGCCATCGATTACCTTTATTAAAACTTGAGATTTATGCTTTTGTGCATTTTGAATAGACTTTAAAATGGTGATGCAAAAGATGTATAAAAAGTGTATCACAATTTTTAACTTTAAAAAAATGAGGCTTCTGTTCTGTTATCTTAAAAGAGAAATTTTTCTGGGCATGTAACTTTTCAGATATTTTTCAAGCCCTGCAGACAGTTTATAATGATAGTCAAAACTACTGCTACTACCAAAAACACGTGGAAGGTGAGCAGCAAATGTTTTGAGTATTTTCACTGGGCAAAAAAATTAACCTTAAAATTCTACACACAGAGAAAAAAAATACAGCTAACTAGTAATCTCAGTCATTGAAAATTTGGTTTAAAACAGTGTTACCATAAAAGAATGAAAAAACTTTAATCCTCCACCAAGAATTTTTTTTTTTTTTTTGAAATATTTTGAGTTACTTTGCGTTTGCAGTCAAGTCTATTTATAAGTTTCGTTTTACAGTCAAGTCTATTATGGCAAAGTTCTGACATCGAAAACACGATAATGTTAAAAGCACAAGTTATGTATAGAAGCTCATATTCATCCTGAAGGTACAACTGGCTCTGGAAGTACAGTGCCCTTTTGTTTTGAACAGATATTGGAACTAACAGAAGAAAACATTCCCTGGGGGTTTGGAACACTGGAAACTACCCCACTTAAAGCAGGTGATGCGGCAGAAGCAACACTATCAACTGGAAGATTATGCGAGGCAGTAGTGACAGTAGGAACAGTAGCAGTCTTGGACAAAGTGTAGGATGTAGTGTCGGTATTCCTCTGCAAGTATCGCATGTCAAGCACTGGTGCACCAGCAGGAGATTTTGGCCTGGGAAGCGTGCTGGAACCCAAGGCAGAGGATCCGAGAGTAAAAGGGCTATCGCCATGCCACAGATCTCGGCTGCCAGCCAGGAATGGAGTTGAAGTGCTGATAGCTTTGGTTGCAGGAGCAAAAGAAGGCATGTCGCCGACAGCAGCTCTAGGAACTATGGTGGCATTAAAATTTGAATGTTTTAAATGAGTGTTTGCCAGTGGATCTACCATAGGCATTTTATGCTGGGTCACTTGTGTTTCGTTCAGTTGTTTGTTCAGCCACTTTATAACATTCTCATTAGTTTTCAGCTGTTTCTCATAGTCCTCAGTTTTGATTTCTAGAGACTTAACAGAATCGGTAAGCTGCTTGACATTATCTTCACTTTCCTTAATTTGAGATTGGAATGTAGATAACTCTCCAAGAAGGGCCTGGATTTTATTCTCCTTCTCATCGATAATTTGCTCTTGCTTGACGGCAATTTTCCCACGCATTTTAAATTTCTCTTGACTGTTGTGAATTTCAAGTTGTAACTTTCTGATTATGTCATTCCCTTTTGACATCTCTTCAGACAGAGATTTCAGTGTCTTCTCTCTCTTTCCCACGAGAGTTACTTTCTCCGAGAGATCCGCTTCAACCTTGTACAGCTTCAGTTTAAGGATCTCCATGTGATTTTGAAGTTTAGTGATCATTTTATCCTTTTCAGTATTGCTTTGTTCAAGACGTGAAGCTTGGCCTTTCAGGCGTTCAATAGTCTGATGCTTCTCAGTTATTTCAGTTTCGAGGGAACTGTTTTCCCTAGAAAACGTATTCAAACGTTGACGAGTGTGCTTTGACTCTTCTTCCAAAGCCAGCAGACGAGTACGAAGTTCTCGAGCATTTGTGTCAGACTTGTAATGCTTTTCTTGGAGCTCCTTATTTAGTGAGTCCAGGCAAGACACTCTAGCTTCTAGCTGCTGAATGTGTTTCCGGTGAGTCTGGTCCTTTTCACGCCTTTCATTATCCCATTTGTCTTCTTCTTCTCGTTGAATTTTCAACAGCCGCTCACGCTCTTGTTGTAGTTCTTCACTGTGTCTGCTGTCTTTGTCTGACAGTTCTGCATTTAGCTCCCTATGAAGAAGCTCCAACTCTTGATTTTTGCACCTGAGGTTTTCTTGACAAGTTTGCAACTGGCTTTTAAAATCATTTTCGACAAACTGCAACTTGCTTGCCAGAAGCTCATTTGCATCCTTCGTTTGTTTTAAAGAAGTGGCCAAATATTTCTTCACCACCGAGTCTGAAGCAGGAACCAGTTTCAAAGAAAGGTGAGTTAAATGTTTAAAGGGATTTGTTTCTATGATGTTCAGCTCTGCTGGGCACACTCCACTTCCCAGTCGCTCCTGAATGTTTGCTGTCAGCAAAAATCGTGGCTGAGGTTTTCTTTGCTCTTCAATACAGAGTTCCAGCAGCTCAATAAACTTCTGAGGCAGTGCAACAAAGTCTACTAGCAGACCTTGCTGCGATTTTAAACTCAGGAAGTCCTCTTCATTCAAATTCAGTGTGTAAAGAAAAAATGGATCATTATCATCAGTTAATCGAACAACAAGTTCTTGCTTGTGGACTGCTGAAGGAACTGATTGCCACTGTACCGTGAGAAGCAGTGCATTTGTCCTTGACTGGTGAAGACAGTCTTCTTTTACAACAACATTAACAACTTTCTCAAAAAGCTTTTCAGAATCAATGCTTTTGGGCAGCATTTTCTGTTCAACTTTGCAAATGACTCCAAATTTAATGTGAAACTAATTGCTTGCAACTCCAGGTCACAAACAGAATTAAATTAGCTTTGGGAACTCTTGAAATTTATTAACCATGGAGCTTTGCAGTTTCACTGTATCTTAGAATTGCAGCACAAGAAATCAAAGGTCCTCTTTAAATTGCTGACTTTCATTAGTTCCTATTTAGAAGGTTTTAATTTTTGAAAGCTGCTTTCTTCTTATTTCTTCTTTAAGTCCACATCACAAACTGTTGATCAAGGCACAGCCTGCATCCAAAGGAAAATAAAAATAAATATCCCAGTAAAGATCTTCAATTGGTCATAAACAAAAGCAAAAAAAAAAAAAAAAATGCTTACGACATTAAAATATTAAATACTTTAAACAGTACAAAATTGAGGTAATGAAGCAAACAAAATATGTTGATCACATGTGGCTCCATTTCCAATACCTTAACAGTACTTCGTTTGCAATTTGTGAAGTAAATATATTTTTAACTGTTCAGACAAAAGAATTTTCAGGTACATAACACATACAATGAATGAACAACCAAACATTAAAATTGACCCATCCAAAGGTCGAACAAATTTGTTTATGGATATTTGAAAGAATTTTTCTTCTTAGCTTTTGCATAAATTATGTGCAAATATATTATTCTATGCCTTACAATGAAACTAATTAAAAATGGAAACAGTGTTCTTTCCAACTTGAGATAGAATGCAGTTTTGAGTCTTGTAATTGGAACTTGACCAATATATCTTTATACTACGACTTCCTGTGAAAACTACTGATGAAACCATACACAAGAGTATCACCGGCATAGCAAATAATGGCATTACACCTCAAAATTTACAAGAAACAGAAGGAAATATTGTAACAGTTCCAGTTATTAGCAATTACATATGGAAAAAAACATTCTCAATGTGATACAAATGTTGGGTGAAATAAAAATGAAGCAATCACAATGTGCTTCTTTAAATTTAAATCTCCAAAAATGAAGCTTTGTTTTTTAACACTTTTGCACCATGTTTTTCTTTTAAAAATACTGTTATTATATTTGCACTTTTAAGGTATTAACCTCTTGCAAAGGTGCGCATAGTTTACGTGCAATTCATAAATGAAAAAACCATTAGAAAGTACCAATCACTCACCCTAAAGATCATGGTAACCTCCAATGACAACACACTTCCAACACGTCAATCATCGTGATGTAACTGGGCTTCCAAGGTTTACAGACTTCTTGCTTACGCTTCTTACTTCCGGGTGTGAAACATCGTATTTTTTATTTTTTTATTTTTTCTTAGCCTTATGAGATGTTACTATAAAGCTTGTCAATTCCATAAAAAATCACACATACAACTCATTCATACAATTCAAGTAAAAACTATGTACATAACCTTACATTCATAGGTGATTAAACCTTGGTCAACTGTAATTATCATTTTATTCCAATTATCAAACTGTGGGAGTAGCTAATTAAAAGAAGTTTAACACACTCATCAATTGAACAGTATAGAAAAGAAGAAATTGAATATATTGAAAAAATTGCATATGATTTTGGATACCCTAAACAGGTATTAAAAAAATGGATTTATGAAGTAACTCAAGGTTACAATAAGGTCAAGACTGATAAAAAACTTGTAAAATATGTAGGAGCAATACCATATATAGAAAATGTTTCAGCAGAAATTAATAAAGTTTGTGGCAAGTATGACATACAGGTAGGAAATCAGGTACTTACTGTAAAAAATTTAGTGATTAAAAATGAAAAAATTAGCCAATTAGAGCAGGAATTTATGAAATCCCAATAAACCAGCAACCACCTGTGTCATATATAGGCAGCACCAAGAATAAATTAAAGTATAGATTGAACCAGCATATTAATAATTGGAATAAAAAAGAAGCTAAGACAGCATTGACCCAATACTGTATGGAAAATCAACATTGTCCAAGGTTTGAAGATATTAAAATTATTAAGAGCTGTAAAAACGAAAAGCAGTTAAGAATTGCAGAATCAGTGTTAATTGAAAAAAACAGATCAAGATTATGCAACATTGAGCCAAGTAACCTAAACGAACAATGGAAAGCCCTAATAAAAATTGAACAGCAGCGTAAAAAGAAAGAGGGGAAAAAAGAGCAGCAGGGACAATAGATGGCGCCAGAGACACAATGATTCAGAGATAGCGACTGGGGCCCGTGCCTCAATGGCTCTGCTCACTTGAGCTGTGGTGGGCGGGTGAGACACACCTACCTCCTGAAGATGACAGAGACCTGTTGAAAGTACTAGAGGATTGGATGTGAGGGGCTGAATGGGTGTGACACTTGCAGTGGGAGTAGCAGGGGTTGTGAAACAGAAGGAGCAGTTTGATAATTACAGTTGACCAAGGTTTAATCACCTATGAATGTAAGGTTATGTAAATAGTTTTTACTTGAATTGTATGAATGAGTTGTATGTGTGATTTTTTATGGAATTGACAAGCTTTATAGTAACATCTCATAAGGCTAAGAAAAAATAAAAAATACGATGTTTCACACCCGGAAGTAAGAAGCGTAAGCAAGAAGTCTGTAAACCTTGGAAGCCCAGTTACATCACAATGATTGACGTTTTGGAAGTGTGTTGTCATTGGAGGTTACCATGATCTTTAGGGTGAGTGATTGGTACTTTCTAATGGTTTTTTCATTTAAAAATACTGATTCGTAACATTCTATATTAACTTTTTTAAAAGGTGGTCTTTATATAGAGTATCAGAAGAGGTGATTTCTGTAATGTTTACACTAAGTTCTGTAACAGAAGAGGAACACGTCTGCAATATTTACACTATATTATGTTCTTCCAGGGATGTCAGGTCAGGTGATGCGTAACATCACAGCCTCTCCTTGACAAATGTCAACCCCGCCTTCTCGTGGTGCATCCTGTTCCCACTAAAGGGGCTCTGACGACCGCCAATAGCGGTATAACTATACCATCGGGATCAGAGGAAATTCTATCCCACACTCACCAACCCACTTGGCCAGCGTGGTGAGTTATGGCCAAACACCTCCAAAATGACTCCACAACTTAAATCTTGGCCCTCAGTCTCCGGCAGCTGGAATGTACCTGGCCAAGGCAGCGGCCAGTGCGACATGAAGGCAGAGGGTGCTAAGAATCCCCGGAGGACCGGACTAGGCTGCCATCTGATGCTGACCTTGGCAACGTACAATGGACGCTCCTTATCTTCTGATTCAAGGCTTCTTGAATTGGAAGAGGAACTACAAAGGATCAAGTGGGACATCGTGGGGCTAAGTGAGGTAAGGAGAAAAGGAGAAGATCTCATCGAACTGAAAAGTGGACATCTCTTCTACTATCGTGGGACAGATACTGGCAGAACTAGTGGTGTTGGATTTATAATAAACAAGAAACTGAAGGATAAAGTGGTAGAAGTTGAAAGTTCCTCTGACAGAGGTGCACGACTCGTTATCCAACTATCGAGAAGATACCAGGCTCAGATTATTCAAACTTATGCACCCACCACAAGTCATCCTGAAGAAGAAATTGAAGAATTTTATGAGGAAATTTGTCATCTAAATAATAAAGGTAAGCAGCACTTGAAAATAATTATGGGAGATTTCAATGCAAAAATAGGGCAACGGCAACAGAATGAAACTTCAGTAGGTAAATTCGGTCACGGCAACAGAAACCAGCGTGGAAATACTCTCGTTGAGTTTGCAGAGGCAGAAGGGTTTTTCATCTTGAACTCCTTCTTCAAGAAAAAGCCACACAGGAAATGGACATGGAGACATCCAAATGGGACGACAAGTGAAATTGATTTTATTATGTGTAACAAAAAATTCGTCATAGAAGACTGCAGTGTGCTAAACAAGTTCAACACAGGTAGTGACCATAGATTGGTGAGATGTAAGATGCACCTCAACACTAAACTTGAACGTGGCAAGCTCATAAGACAAACAAAATCTATTGACATAACAAACCTTAAAAAACACCATAATACCTTCAAGTTGGAACTGAAGAACAGGTTCTCTGCTTTAGAAGGCCTAACATCGGAAGAAGTGGACATCTCTGAAGTTAACAGAAAAGTAACCAAAGCTCTTATGGAAACAGCAACAAAATTAGCTGGGTCTAAGAACAAGTTGCATGTAAATAAATTATCAGGAAAAACGAAAATGTTGATGCAAAAAAGAAGAGATGAGGACAACTAAAGAAGATGTGACTTCCAAAGTGGAATATATAGAGCTATGCAAGACAGTACGAAAAAGTATCACTGAAGACGTAAGAAAATTCAACTGTGAACTAGTGAGGAAAGCAATTGAAAACAACCAAAGCCTAAAGATAGCAAAGGGACATCTCAGTAAGGGAAGAAAACAGATTATGGCACTGAGAAAAGAAGATGGTTCTGTAACAAGAAATAGAGGCGAAATTTTGACAAGAGTGAAAGATTTCTACTCCAAATTATATGAAAGGGATGATACATGCACTCCAGACATCATCAAAGATACCAGTACCAGAGTTCCTCCAGTCCTTCCAGCAGAAGTTGCACATGCAATCAAGAACATGAAGCGGGGAAAAGCTCCAGGAGAAGATGGAATTACTGTAGACATCATACAAGAAGCAAGTGGCGAAATCGAAACAGTACTCGCCCAAATTTTCACTCGATGCCTTAATGAAGGAAAGATTCCTGAGGATTGGAACACCGCTACAATGATCCTGCTACATAAGAAAGGTGACATCGAGGATCTCGGAAACTACAGACCTATCAGCCTCCTATCAGTAGTTTATAAAATCTTCACTAAAGTTCTTTCACACCGCTTGAAGGTAACACTGGACATGGCTCAACCGAGAGAACAAGCTGGATTCAGGAGTGGCTACAGCACAATAGATCATATCCACGTACTGAGAGAACTAATTGAAAGAGCGAGGGAATATGAACTTCCATTGTGCATGGCTTTTATCGAATATGAAAGGAAAAGCCTTTGATTCGGTGAAATCATCAGCAGTTACAATGGCTCTGAAAACCTGTGGTATTGAAGATGCATACATTAATATTATTAATAACATCTATGAAAATGCAAGTGCAAAGATTAGGCTGTTTGAAAATACAACACACATAAAAATTGGAAAGGGAGTGAGACAAGGTGACACCATATCTCCGAAGCTCTTTAATGCCACATTGGAGGGTGTTTTTCAGTCACTGAGCTGGGAAAACAAGGGGATAAAGATTAATGGAGATTATCTAACCCACCTTCGTTTTGCTGATGACGTTGTCATTTTTGCAACTAGCCCATCAGAGCTGCAGAGTATGATCCAGGAACTTGCTGACAAGAGTAAAGAAGTGGGATTAAAAATGAACTTTCAGAAGACAAAAGTGATGTTCAATGCTTTTACAAGAAATGAAGATTTATCGATTGATGGAGAAAAGCTGGAGATAACAGATACGTACGTTTATCTTGGACAGCAGATATCAAGTGAGGGTCACATTGATGAAGAAATTAATCGGCGTACAAAACTTGCCTGGAGAGCTTTTGGAAGAAACAGCATAATTTTCAAGAGCAATATGCCATTATGTCTTAAAAGAAAAGTGTTTGATCAATGCATCCTTCCAGTGCTTACGTATGGTGCAGAGACGTGGACCTTAACTAAAAGAGACATACAAAGGCTGCAGACAACTCAAAGTAGCATGGAGAGGTGCATACTTGGTGTAACCAGGAGAGATAAGAAGAGGAACTCGTGGATCCGAAAAATGACAAGAGTGGAAGACATCATGATCAGAGTTAAATCCCTGAAATGGCAATGGGCTGGACATACTGCCAGAAGGACAGATCATCGATGGACAGCCGAAATTTTAGATTGGATTCCAAGGGACAGGAAAAGACCCAGAAGAAGACCACATGGGAGATGGGTGGATGAAATTCGAAAGTATGCAGGGGTGACATGGAGGAGACTGGCACAAGACAGACCGTTGTGGAGGAAACTTGGGGAGACCTTCGTCCAGCAGTGGATTGATAATGGTTGACAATGATGATGTTCTTCCAAAAGTTCTTGTCCATTTCTTTTGGGTTTGTTTAAAGTAGTTACCAGATAATGTTTTTGCACGTACGTGCAAGTGCCTTTCTTCATTTCCAGGTCTCTAGAAAGAAATTTCTGGAATCAGTGGCCTGTGACATGTTCTCTATTAGTGATGTTGCCACTCTATGAAAAGTGAAAGTTGCCTCTGCAACAGCTTAAATTTAGGAATAATATTTCTACAGGCCCAGCGGACCACTCGAATTTGCAAATCAGTGATCCACCAAAATGTCCACTGGTCGGTGAAAAAAAAAACAAAAAAACTTACACATTTACAGTATATGCACGAAATAACGATCATTTTTTTTTTTTTATTGCAGCTGTATATATCACAAATTTAGAGCAGCAGAATATGTACATGTACACGTGCAAATAATACATAAATAAAACACAAAGCACGGTAAAGTAGTCGTAGAAATTTGAGAAAAACAACAAAAAAACTTCACTTTTCGGCAGAGCCAGTTTATATCAACATGTGGTGACCCGCTTATTTTTACTGGTTTACAAATGGCACAAATACACATTTAGTATTCACTTGGGATTAGTATCAAGGACAGAACACTGAAGCACAATATAAAATTTATTTCAAATTAAAGTTTATAATACAAATATTACAAAATATTAGATTGCCATTCACAAATGAAAAAGTGGCTTGGTAGCTGGTTTTTAAACTGACACTTTCCAGTCTGCCAATGCAGCAACACGCTGTTCTTTCTGTGATTCCTTGAACCATTTAGTCCCACAGGAGATGCTAATGTTAAATGCAAAGTGCTGTTTCACAAAAATGACCTACACACATCATTTGACCTCTCCTGCCAGTGTCTCTCCCTGTGCAGAAACAGAAGCTGGCTTGCATCTGGTTTCAGGAGTAGATGCAAAACCCATTTATCTTTGCGACTTTCTCATCGCATTTTCATATCTTCACAGTTTTACCTTACTATGCAGTAGGAAAAAAAAGGGGTGGCAACTGTAGTTTTTATTCTGGTGTGTATTTCTGCAAAATTTTGATCTTGAATGATAAAATATAGAATTTATCAATCTAATTGTGACATTTGGATATTTTCATTTTCTAATAGTAAAATCCATAGAGTAAGAGTTGATAAAACAATCAAAATACTTCTTTTTTAAGTCATGAAATTGAATGCATACACATACAGTGCATATGCATAGCATATGAATTCCCATGGAAGTAAATAAGTACAGCAAACCATACAATTATTGTAATATGTTACAAAGTATTGAATACTTATAACATGAAACACCATTAAAATTATATCACATTTTCTGTCATATCAAAAATTCATACAAATATGCAAAAACGTACCTCCTGAACATTTCATCAAGGTACAAATTGTTGGTGTGATAATTCTTAGGTTTCTCCCACAAATTCCCCAAAAAAGGGTATATATCCGTTTCTTCATCACTAGTATTCTGTCCATCCTGTAAAACTTTACTCCAAAAACGTATTTTGTAACTACAGAGATACATGAAGGATAAATCCATGTTCAATATATACACACATTATTCTTATGCTTCCAGAAGATTCTTCGATGTGATGTGTTGAAACATATTGTTAAAAGCATGTTTCGTGAAATTTTAAAAACCTTAAAAACTTATATACAGCTAAAAGTCTAGGTACAAGATATTACATCACGATTCCAAAGGCAGTACTGCACATTTCGTAAAAAGGAGGGAGGGCTTACAGAGCCTGTTGAAAAACTTTTAAGCTTTTCGGGTGAGCCACACCCGTCATCAGAAAAGGCTAGACTGCTCGCTACCGCCGTCTGCCAGAACGGAAAACACAACGTGGTTTGTCATGTTTGCCCACGAGATTCTCCCGAGATGCTGAAGGGCACAGGTAAATTACGTCATGGGCATCTTCATTCATGTTTTAGTTCTGTGCTGCCATCTATGAACACACAGGCAGATTATAATCTATTTTTGCCACATTATTTATGAATTTTTGATTCTTTTTTAATTGGAGCGTTCTACACTTCAGGTAAGCTATGTGGTTCCTGGTTGTTGCAGGCCAAATTTTTGTGCTTTTCAATAGTAATGGCTTCCAAATACTGCAATTCCCATTCATTATCATGTTTGGAAATCATTGCAGTCTTCAAATTGAGGACTTGTATTACATTCCATACAATACCGCATCAATGCAGTTTTCTTTCTCTCCCCCCCCAATTTGTAATGTGTTGATTCAACCGTTTTTTTAATCTATTTTTTTCTTCTACAGTACATCTTTGGGGGGGGGATAATTCCAGTTTTTGTGTAATCAGAATTCCGTACACACGCCTGTTCTAAAGTTGATGTTTTTATTTTGGTGTTATTTATCCAATTGGCTATAGCCATAACTGTATCTCCTAGGTCTTTTTAAAAAAGTTTAGCTGTGCTATTAATTTTTTGATTAGCGTTTCCTACAAAGGGAAATGAGCCGATCTATTGCAGTTCTTATTCTTTTTCACCCCATGGGTATGGAGGACTTTTTATATTTTTTAATTAAATTATTGATTAGCTTGTTTGGATATCCATAAATCTTAGAGATATTTTTAATCCAGGAAATTTCTTCTTCACAAAACTTCTTAACTCCTTATTGCAAGTGTGTGTAAAGTTTTTTTTTATTAAGTTGTAAATTGCATTATTCTTATGAGTTGCAGGATGAAAAGATTTGTACGGAATTAAAATTGGGATGTAGGATGGCTTTTTATATACTTTATACTTAAATATTTTTTTTGCTTTTATAATTAATAAATCCGAAAAAGGAATGGGATTATGCTCAATTTCCAAAGTCAGTTTTATAGTTGGATGCAATTCAGTATACCTTTCAGCTATTATTTTTAATTCATCTTTCTGCATATGTGATATAATAAGGATGTCATCAGCATAACATGCCCATACTATTGGTTTATCATTCAATTGTTCTATCTTTGAAGTCTTCCAGAATAACTTCAGCGAAAAGACTTGATAATGGGGATCCCATTGGCCCCGAAGCAGAATCTTTTTCAGGAGTCTGCAATGCAGAAACGAAAAGCTAAAAACTATCTGCTAGATAAAGGGAAGCCTAAACAGTAATTTTTCTATAAAATTTATCATTCTGCATAGTGACAAAACAGTTTTAAACAAGTTAGTAAAATCCTGCGATGCATTGATTATAATACGCTTTCCGACATACCAGAAATCATTACTCAAGTTAGGAGAATAATGGCTGTGGAATAAATCTCGGTCCTGTGCCCTGTCCTTTGATCCCATATCGATGACATTCAACAGAACCCGGTTCAGTATACCTCTGAAATAACACGATAAAGTTTTGTCGCAATCGAAGCATTTTTACGTAAGTTATGATGCATAAGAGCTATGGAATAGATCCCGCTCTTGTGTCCTAACCTTTGACATCATTTCGCCCATTTCGATAGAATTCGTCCCCAGGCAGGCCCCTACAACATACTAACATTTAATCCAAATCGAAACATTTTTATGTAAGTTATGTTGCATAATGGCAATGGAAGTGATTCCGCTCCTATGTCCTGACCTTTGACCCCATTTCGCCCATTTTCAATAGCGTTTGTGGCCAGGTGGTCCCCTACCACATACTAAAATTTCATCCAAATCGAACCTTTTTCAAGTTAGTTTTGACACATAGCAACAGTGGAATAGATCCCGCTCCTATGTACTGACCTTTCACCCCATTTTGTTCACTTTAAATGAGGTTCCTTCCCAGGCGATACCCTACCAGATACTAAAATTTCATCGAAATCGAACGATTGTTACACGAGTTATCGTACGGACGGACATAAGCACACAACGCGAGACGTAATATAGCAGATGGGAATCGCGACCATCTGCTGGCAAGAGTATGACGTCATAAAACTTTAATAGTATCCACACACAACGCGTGACGTAATGAGACAGATGGCGTGACCGTGCGCCAACATTCTCAAACGCGAAATTGTGATGTCATAAGATTTCTAAGCATTGGAAACATTAATGGAATGACGCCATGACACTAAGAACGTTATAATTCGGGGTGGTTATTTAACCCACTAAACAAATTCTCCTAAAGTCGAGATCAAGCTAAATCGATTTCTAGTACCAGGAAACGGTAGGTTAACGACTTCCAAAATTCTTAGAGCCGTTTTCAAAATAAAATGTACATACATACATACATACATACAAGAATTGCTACTTTAAGGTGGACGTCAACTAATTTTGCTTCCTATACTTCCAATGAAAGAACTCCTGTACACATTTTCTTCACAATTAATGCGTTCCCAAGAATGAAAATTTGTACATCGATTAAAATAGCTTCATTTCATAACTTGGGATACTTAATATTTTCTAAACCATAACCGTAATAATATTTTCTAAACCATAACCGTAATAATATTTTCTAAACCATAACCGTAATTATGCAATCCAACATTTATTTGTCCACTGACGTCATCAAAGTACAGGTCGCACGATCTTTTTTCTGGTTTCAACACCACCAAAGGAAACATTGTTTTTTAATATAATTATGGTTATGTTTTAGAAAATGTTAAGTATTCCAAGTTATAGTATGAAGTTATTTTAATCGATGTTCAAATTTCCATCCTTGGGAACACACTAATTTTGAAGGAAATATATACAAAACATTTTCCATTGGAAATATAGGAAGCAAAATTACTTGACATCCACATTAATAGTGTGGGATAAGGGCGATGGAATGGATCCCAATTCTATGTCCTGATCTTTGACTCCATTTGTCCCATTTTCAATAGGGTTCCTCTCCAGGTGGTCCCCTATCACATACTAAAATTTCATCGAAATCTAACCATTTTACGCACCTTATGACACATAAGGGCAATTGAATACATCCCGCTCCTATGTCCTGACCTGTGACTCCACTTCACCCATTTTCAATAGGATTTGTCCCTAGGTGGTCCCCTACCACATACTAAAATTTCATTGAAATCGAACGATATTTACGCAAGTTATGATGCATAAGGCAATTGAATGGATCCCACTCTTATGGCGTGACCTTTGACCCCACTTCACCCGTTTTCAATAGGGTTCGTCCCCTGGTGGTACCATACGACATACTAAAATTTCATCGAAATCGAACCATTTTTACTTGAGTTATCATGCCGACAGACGGACGGACGGAAAAAGCTGGAGCATATATGCTTCTTCAACCTACGGTTGGAAAGCATAAAAAATGAGCAAATTTGTGATTTTCATAACTGCACAAATCAGTATTTAGTCGCAATATTCAAACTAGCTTTTCCCTGATAAGAGAAAAAAAGTGTGTAGGGAGAGATATTGATACATCGTCACGTTTCATTTGTTTGTAAAACTGATGCCCATACAGAATTTTTGTTTGAAATCTTTTTTGTGAATTGACTGAAGTCTTTGAGAAAAATTTAGTGAATTCGTTAAAATGTGGTGGGAACATTTTCATTGATATAATTCAATTTCAAAAATTATGAAATTAAACTGAGAAACAAGGCAAGAGTTCTTGTAAAGCATAAAAAAAAAAAAAAAAAAAAACTTCTAACCAGTCTGAAATGAAATTATCCGAAAGTAAAGAAAAAAGTAAAAAAATTGTGACATTCAGCTACTGGAATGCTGCGTAACAGTCATGGAAAATGCAACAGGAGACATTAAAAATGCATAGAAATATGATTTTAGTAAAAAAAACTTTCAACTTTCACCTCAATCTAACTAAAATGAAGGTATCTGGAAGAAAAAAAAGGAAAAAAAAAACAACCCTGAGACAGTAAACTTCTGGAATGCCATGGAAACGGTGAACAAAACATCGCAAATGCTAAAAAATATGGCTTTTGAAAACACACACACCTCTTTAATCCAAATGACAAGGAAGCCAAAAAATGAAAATTTGCGATTATCAGCTTCTGAAATGCCGCATAATACGTCCGTGAAAACGGATAATGCGTAAAAATATGATTTTTGAAAAAAAAAAAAACTTTATAAATATAACCGAGATGAAGCCATCTGGAAGCGCGCACACACACACACACACACACACACACAAAAGATATCAAGTTCCGGAATACCAATGGCCGTGAAAACGGACAAGGGAACGTTTTATGCTCTTAAAAAATATTGATCCTGTAAAAAACAAACAAAAAAAAACACAAATCTAACTGAAATGAAGCTATACTGATGCCAAAATAAATTTGCAGCCATCAGCTTCCAGAATGCAGCGCAAAATAGACATGGTGGAAACAGAGATACTGTTAAAAGTGCGAAAAAGTACAGCTTCCTAGTTTCATTATTGAAAGAGAGCAATATGTCTCATCAACTTGAAGTTATCTCTTTGTAAAATAAGGAAGACAGAAAATGAAAATAAAATGAAATAAAACAATTGCCTGTGTGATCTGTAATTTTTTTTTTTTTTTTTTTTGAGGTTTAACGACCACCGTGATCAACTTAATGGGCTATAAGCAGTCGCCCGTCCCTAATTTAGGGTCACTGGTTCCAGGGAAGGGAGAGAACCAGTGCCGTAACACAAACACAACATCCATGCCTCACCGGGATTCGAACCCGGACCCCTTTCGGACGAAGGATTAGAGGCCATCACCTTAGACCACTGCGCCACCGGGGCAGCCATCTGTAAATATAAACTTCAAGTCTGAAAGCGGGATCAGACATTAAAAACATGCAAAAAATTTTCCTTCACTTAGCTTTAAAATTGAAAAGAATGCTAGACTAAACTATGACTGTTAAAGAAATAGTCAGAAAAAGCAATCTGCACACCTTTCCAAAATCTGGGAGGTGTGTCGCCGTATTGCGCCGTTTCTGCTCATGGGGTTAAGTTGAGCAAATGGTTCAGAAAATTTCGTTCACTGGGGTTAAGTTGAGCAAATGGTTCAGAAAATTTCGTTCAAATGGTTCAGAAAATTTCGTTC
Organism: Macrothele yani; assembly: GCA_039090855.1. Taxonomy (NCBI): domain Eukaryota; kingdom Metazoa; phylum Arthropoda; class Arachnida; order Araneae; family Macrothelidae; genus Macrothele; species Macrothele yani. Next base: position 127,304,198 of record CM077008.1, read on the forward strand.
ACTGGCGGAAAGTGAAAAAAGAACACCAAGAAGGAGACTTCTGATACCAACGAAATTTATACAGCATAATAACGGAATACAGAGGATAACGTGATCAAAACATTATGGCAAAATACAGCTGTATTTGCTGGTAAACTGAAAAATAACATTTCCATGTAACATGGTTAGTTCGAGGTTGAACCGCCATGAACTACGTCACACTTGTGCAATTCTGGCATGGAGTCTGTCGTACAGATGTAAGTTTGGGGTATCGAGTTCCAAGCATCCTCAACCTGAACGCGTAAATTGGAGATGGTCGTGGTTGGCTGTGGAGACCGGATAAGTCGTCGTCCCATAAAAACCCACACATGCTCAATGGGGGACAAATCCGGTCAATGTGCAGGCCATGGAAGTTGTCTCACACCCTGAAGTGCATGTTGTGTTGCACATGCCATGTGTGGGCGTGCATTATCTTGCTGGAAAACACCACGATGGACCGACCTTACAAATGGCACAACAACGGGCTGAATGATGTTGTTGATGTAGGAGGTGCTGTTTAACGTACCCGGTACAAACACTATGTTTTGTACGGGAGTGATAGCTGATCGCTCCCCACACCAGGAGACCAGGTGTAGGCCCTGTGTGTCGTTGGCGAATGCAAGAAGGGTTGAGACTCTCCCCTGTGCGTCTGCGAACATGCATAGGCCATCGGAGGCTCCCAAGCAGAATCTGCTTTCTTCGCTGAACACGACAGATCGCCATCGCGTTCTCCAGTGCAGACGTTGGCGACACCACTGCAGCCGTTCCTGACAGTGGGCTGGAGTCAGAGGTACACATGCCAGAGGCACACATGCACGTAGTCCTGCATCCAGTAAACTGTTGCGGATTGTTCGTACAGTCACCTCGGGTGCAACGACAGCTCGGATTTGCGTCTCAGTGGATGTTCTGCTTGACAACGCCACTCTTCTTATGCGTCGATCGGTCCACTCATCAGTCCGTCGGTGACTCTCGGTTCCACGTCTTCTCGTGTGGGAATGTTCCTCGGACCATCTACGCCACCATCGTACCACCACCAATACTTCCCGTCTAATTCGCTCCGCAATATGACGATACGACCACACGGCCTCACGGAGCCCGACCAGACGACATCGCTCAAAGTCCGATAACTGCTGAAATCGTACACGTCTTCCATGTCCATGCATTGCAGCTTCTTCAGGGTCTTCGCACGTGTCCGTATGCCGACGACTGATTACATTCACTTCGCCATACTCCTTAAATACCACCGACGATAATTTGCATATTATGCCGTGCCGTGGCGTAAGCGCTTACCGGTTGGTCCCGAAATAAACATCACACCTACGTAAACTCGACCCTATTAACATATGTAAATTTCATTATCGTCCGCCAATTCCTTCTTGGTGTTTTTTTTTCACTTTTCGCCAGTGTATATGAAGTAAATAATAAAAACTTTTGCAACTTTATGAAAGCAATCTGCAGCGCCTGCCACAGTGCTGCACAGTTTCTATCACTGGGCCCATTGGGCCCCACTTATTTGCCTAGAGATATTTTACCATCGTATGTACAAAAGTTGTTTTTAGATATATATGTTAATATACTTCTAATTTCTCCAATTTGATTCATCTGTAATTATTTTTAATTTTTGAATTATGTCTATGGCTTCGCGAATTGGTGTGTTCGGATAAAGTGAGACTACATCCATACTAGCCATAACAATTTTTTCATTGCTATTCTTGATGTTTTATTCATCTTTTAAGAAACATTTCATTGCTGTTCTTGATGTTACAGGATGGACAGAATGTTAGTGATTGCAGGGGAGACCTAAGAATTATCACACCAACAATGTGTACCATCATGGAATTTTCAGGGGGTACGTTTTTACGTATTTGCATGAATTTTCAGTACATGACAAAAAATATGAAACCATACAATGCACTGATTATGAAGCACTTTGCAACATACCAAATGCCATGTTTATGGAATACCTTGCTTCAGTGTGAAAGGCAGAAGGTTCTTCTGTGTGGACAGAAATACAGATGGGCAAAGCCAGAGCATAAATTGTTCTTCAACCTACAGTTGGAAAGCATTACAAAAGACCCATACTTTGGGGTAACTACTTGGGCAAAAAAAGTGGCGCCGTCTTAACCCAAATATTTTGAATTGGACTTCAGTTTGCTACAATCTAAAAATTTAATAAAACTGAAGTATTGTTTGCAATTCCGATAATCACTTTTTGTGTAAGTAAATACCTGAATTTCAAAAACTGCTGTGGTGAAGCCTGGATATTTTGAAATCTGGATCAGTTCTTTATAAACTTATAAATTCCAAACAAAGGAAAACAGCAAAAAAAAAAAAAAAAAAAAAAAAATTACCAACCACTCGGGCCAGTAACAAATATTTCACTGACCCAACGAAATTCTTACTAGCAAGTGGCCAGCAGACCACCAGATAATTTGAACGCTAGCATGTTTCAGTTAGAGGGCTAAATCAAACATTAGATCACAGTTATACACAAAATGCTTGGGACGAAGTGAAATCTGAGTTGTTAAAATGAAAATGACACAAAAACAGTATTTCACATAATAAAAACACAAACCAACAATACTTATTATGTATTAACAGAAGTAATATATCTTAAATATTTCTGTTAATGTAAAAGGCAGGGAAAAACAAAAGTTGCACTTGCAGTGTGTCATTGGAAACCCATTTTCTTATAGTATGAAACACAGTTTGACAATGGAAACAAAACTTTTCATCCTCTACTGTCTATTTTCATAGGAAAAACTACTTACTTCCATCCACCCAACTGTGGAAATGATACACGACCAAAGAAATTCCAGAATTAAGGGGTTTCCCTTTATGCTTACAGCAAGTAAAAAAAAAAATGAAACATAGTAGCACACCTTTTGCAACAAGGTCTCCACTTCTGTATGTCACACAGAAAGAATTGCTTTGGAATCCGATAGATGGAGCAGAGGCTTGATCAAAATAACATATCTTGGGAAGACTTTTCACTAATCAAAACAAATTTTCTACTGACTTCTTATTTTAAAATCACAGACCAGAACACTTCTTTTGTATAAGACAGGGAGAGCATAAAATTTGTGTTGTACAAGATAACAAAATTTGTAAACTCTACAGATCTATTTAGGCTTTAGAGCTGAACTTTGGCTTGTTTTCAAGTGCATACATAGAATAAGCCATCAAGTGATACGCTACAATAATAACTATCCACAGAAAACATTTCACATAGCATGTAATGTAGGTTTTTCAAAAATCCAAGTTTGACCTTGGGATTTTGAGAAACCTATTTATCAAAATTGTGAAATACTCGTCATAGGTCTGCACTGTTTAACATACACTGTAAATTTAGAGGTGGAACTATAAACCCATTTAGTGCCAGTTAATATTTTATGGTGCAGCTTAGTGCAATAATGCTTGTTCAACTTTTAAGGAACAACAATTTAGTGTTGTCATGTCAGTACAAACACTATGTATCATCATCACTAACTTAGTCAACCATTATTAAACCACTGCTGGATGAAAGCCTCCCCAAGTTTCTTCCACGACAGTCTGTTTTCAGCCAATCTTCATGTCACTCCAGGCTGCTTTTGAAGTTCATCCATTCACCTCCCACATGATTTTCTTCAAGGTCTGTTCCTGTCCCTTGATATCCAGTTCACAATTTCAGTTGTCTATCAGTGGTCCATTCTTCTGGCAATATGTCCAGCACATTGCCATTTCAGGGATTTTACTCTGATCACAATGTCTTCCACTCTTGCAATTTTCCTTCACAAGTTCCTCATATCTTTCCTGGTCACACCAAGCATGCATCACTCCAGGCTTCTTTCAGTTGTCTACAGCCCTTACATTATATATATGAGGGCTGTTCGATAAGTATCCGGATTTTTATTCTTATTGATACAAAACCGTGTGTATGATCATATGTATGTGCGTAACTATTACGACTACTTTCAGTGAAGTGCTGTAAAAGTGGAGCTGCTTGATACTAATGTTAGGTGGCGCTGTTGATCAAAACAATGGTGGCTACATGAAGTGTTCAGTTTAAGCAGCAAGCAGTAGTGAAATTTTTAATGAAAGAAGGGATAGGGCCGTGGACATTACAAGTAGACTTCAGATGGTGTATGGTGATGCGGCTATGTGTCTCGTTCCAGTGTTTATGAATGGGGTACAAAGTTCAAAGCTGGCTGGGAGAGCCCTGAAGATGAGGTACGGTAAGGTAGGCTTAACACGGCGGTGACTGAAGAAATGATTAAATGAGTTGATGACTTGATTAAAGGTGACAGAAGCATTTGTGTTCGGGATATTGCCATGGAATTGGATATCAGTAAAGATTCTGTTGGAGGAATTATTCATGAACATCTTGACTATAAGAAGATAGGAGACAGATGGGTACTCTGAATGCTTACAGTGGTACATAAACGCCAAACGCTAGACCTTTGCAATGAACTGGTACAGCGCTATGGCGAGGCATTTCTGAGATGTAGAATCACAGGTGATGAAACGTGGATTCAACAGTTTGAACCGGAGATAAAATGGCAAAGTAGGCAATGCGTCATCCAAATTTGCTCCCATCAAAGGAGTTCAAAGTTGGTTCGTCGGCGTCCAAGGTCATGCATGGTTACTGTCTTCTGGGACAAACACGGTATATCCTTCTGGTTGAATACTTGGCAAAAAATGAAACAATAAATGTGATGGCCTGTGTGAAGACACTTACAAAACTTGCGCAAGGTATCCGGATCAAAAGGCCAACAATGAAAAACAATCAAGTCTTGCATCAGCATGATAACATTCGCCTGCATATGGCTAAATCAGTGAAAGCAGAAATCGCAAACCAGAGGTGGACTGTTCGTCCGCACCTGGCACATACCAATTTTCATGTTTTCGGTCCCTTGAAAGATAGTCTTTGTGGCCACCACTATGAGAGCATAGACAACCTGGAGGCGGCTGTCTATCAATGGATTCGCAACATCCCTGCTGATTTCTTTACTACCAGAATGAATCAACTTGTTGATCGGTGGAGGAAATGCATTGTGCCGAACGGAGAATACATGGAAAAGTGACAGACTTTTTTTTTTTTTTTGATTGGAGGTTTAACGACCACCGTGAGCAACTCAATGGGCTATAAGCAGTCGCTCGTCCCTAATTTAGGGTCACTGGTTCCAGGGAAGGGAAAGAGCCAGTGCCGTAAGACAAACAACATCCACGCCTGACCAGGATTCGAACCCGGACCCCTTACGGACGAATGATCAGAGGCCAACGCCTTAGACCACTGCGCCACCGGGGCGGCTGACTGACTTTTCGTACCACTATATTACATATGTGAATATCATATTATGCATCCTGTATTTTTTCTCTCCTGTAATCGATAGGAATAAAAATCCAGATACTTATCATTGGACATCCCGCCAGCCCCTCTGTTTGTCTGTGTGTGTGTGGTGCGAATGAAATGTCAGGCAAAGGACCAGCACACATGGATGGCAAGAATGGAAAAGTAGGGCAACTTACACCTAGGCAAAATAATCTCCCTTGGCATCGACACATAGTTGCCATCTGTCCGGCAAGGCCATGATCCCGGAACAAAAAAAAGTCTTGCAGCTGGGACCCGAAGAAGTAATTAAGTACATGTTGAACCTCGTCTGTCATGAACTGTTTCCCGGACAGGAAGTGATCCAGGCGACAAAACAGATGATAGTCTGTCAGAGACAAGTAAGGTATATAGGCAGGATGAGGCTGTGCTGCATAGCCCAAGGCATTTCGTGTCAGCATCGTTCGTTGTGTGACATGAGGGCGGGCATTGTCTTGGAGCAGAACAACACCATGTCTGTTGACCAAAGCCGGTTGTTTCTGCAGCAATTTCCGGTGCATCTGGTGTAATTCAGCATAATAACATTCTGCAGTGATGGTTTGGCCTCTTGTCAAGCAACCCTGATGAATTATTTCGGCTGTGGACCACCAGACAAGGAGCTTCATCTTGGTGTGTATAAGTGGCGTAGGATGCCATCCACAGAATTATCAAACCTGATTTCCCTGACCAAATATATAAGAAATCCCTGACCTTACACAAATAGGTTTATTTGAGTTTTTCAATATACGTGCCATGATAATAAATAAAATTGAATTGGATAATTAAGAAACTTATATTATTTGAAAGTGTTTCCGTTTGACATATAAAGTTTCCCAAATAACTGATTCATTTAAATTTTTTTTTTTTTTTTTTTTTTGGTCTCCACGTCGTCCCACTCGCAACTTTTTAATTTTAAATTTACTCTTTTTTTCATGGTTTTACATTTATTGAAGAAACATTCAAACAAACCCATACACAATATTCAGAACAGTTACTATAAAAATATTACAGTAGGAACACGTCACTGTTTTTATATTACACACCACTTTTCTTTTTTTCCCTATCTGAAATCTTCGCCTGCAATACTGCTTCTTCCAACTCTAGTTCCTTCCATACTGACTTTTTTTCCTTCAATTCCTTTATTTCATGATCAAGTTTTCTTTTTTCCTTCAGTTTTCTTTCTTCTTCGTTTTGAAGAACACTTTTTTTTTCTCAAGATAATCCTGATATCTTCATCTGGAAGCTCTTACAGAAAGAAGAAGCCTTCTATTGATGGCAATGTATTCTACTCCTCCCACATTTTTAATGGCATCAAAAACTGTTCTCTGACAAATCAGGGATTCTTCCAGGAGATTTTCCACAAGAAGAGACTTATTGACAGAAACTTCACCTTCCACTGAAGCATTTCCATGAGACATGCAAATCAGGGATTCTTCCAGGAGATTTTCCACAAGAAGAGACTTATTGACAGAAAATCCATCTTCTACTGAAGCATTTCCACGAGACAAATTTTTATTACATCCCAAAGTTCAAATTGTTTTTGGTTGTCAAGTAGAGCACTGTAAAATTTGTCTAATCCAATGGAATCATCAATGACTGTCTAAAAATTCATCAAACTGAGACTTTAAAGCAGATTGAGCTTCTACACACAATGAAGCATACTGTTTATTAGCTTTTTCAGCACAGTCATCTGAAATCCTGTTTGCACTAAGTAAAACTTTGAGCACAATTTCCAATCTCTTCTTGCCTAGACTCGGCTGCTGCACTGTAATATTTGGACCCAAACAAGTTACCTCACAGACAAACTTAAATTTTAGTGGGCTTTTCTCACTAAGTTTTTCAATCATACTGGTCACAAGTTTCCTAAATAAGCTTAAACTCTAATTTCTTCCTTTTTAAGCACTTCACTTCTTTTAATAGCTTTTTAGCACTAAATCCAATATCAACTTTCTCAATTGAGAGAAGATTTTCACTTTTTGATACATCTAAAGTTAACAGTTTTGAGACACTATCAGCTTCACTTAATTTGTCAGGCTTCAAGCTTCGTGCCATCAAATTTTTTATCAGATCCAGCAAATCAGTGTTTAAGAAAGGAATTAAAGGCTTTGGGCTCTGGAACCTTCTCAAAAAAGATTTACACTCTGAAGCTATAGTCCTAAATGCAGAAAATTTGCATTTCAACAGTGGACTTTCCATGAATTCTGCAAGAAACGTGCTGTTTGCTGGAAACTGATTACTGAACATATTTCTTGATATGATCATAGACAAGCAATGATCATATCAAGAAATATGTCAAACATTAAAAGTTTTCCAACCACTTTACAAATGCAAAATTTCAAAGGGAAATCTTTACATCCAGTAATCATAGTATAATTTGCACAGCGAGTAGGACTATCTTTTACAAGGTAGTACAAGTTACGCAGAAAGTGATGTATATCCCATTTCACTGCTTCAAGTCCAGTTTTCATAGCTCCATTGACCACGTGAAGACCACATACTCCAATGTCAACTAATAATTTACCATCTGGATTTTCAGTTCTAAGTTTATCTTTCAGCTTTTCAAGAAAGCTGAGATTAACGTTAGGTCCATCCATTGACACTTGCAGCATGTTATCCAAGGGAAGAGGTGCACCTTTAATGAATTTCTCTAAAAGGTCATTAGCTGTTGCCCGTACTAAAAACACACACTACTTAAGTATCTAGTGGAAACTTTTTGCAGATTGACGTCCCAATAACGAACAAACTGACCATTTGCCCCTGTTGAGCAATTTTGTTTAGTGATTCATCAAAACAAATTACAAAATTACAAAGTCAGTGCACTGCTTCAGATCGTCCATTAAACACTCTTTGAAATGTGGTGCCAATCCATGGTTTATCACATAAGATGCTTTGCTTTTGCCTAAAGTAAATTTTGAAGCTATCTCACTGCCAGGAAACATTAACTGAAATGTTTTGTTAATCTGTGTACAAGAGTTCAAGACATTCGCTTGGACAACACTTCCATGGCCCATATTATTTCTGACTTTGTTACATCATCTTTCACTACATAAACATTAAGGTCACTGGGCTTCACATCATCTTTCACAACATAAGTATTTTAGTCATTAGAGTTAATATTTTCTAGAAGTACTGATTCCGCATTTCCTGAGCTTGTTGATGGCAAGAGTTTGTTATTACAAAGAGAGTTCTTTTTCACAGAGGAAGTGAAAGAAGCAAGACTGGGCCGAGACATTTTAGCAGGGATGTTTATCAAATGATTAGGGCCATTTCCGTGGCTGGAGACTGCCCGACACTCCATGTTGCTAAGCTTGAAAGTTTTAGAGCACACTTTACAAAATGCTGATTCATTGTCGTCGTTCACAACAGCTATCCAACCAGAAAACTCAGGATTTAATAGTTCGTCCAACCATTGTTCATTAAACACACAATGCTTTGACATTGCTGCAGTCTTAATTGCCTTTTAACAAGGTATAACTTATATCAAAAATTTTCTTCTACTCCTTTGACCTAAAACAAAGAGAAATGTTAACAAGTAATGTAACACAACTTACAAGAATAGGTAGGAAATACAAGGTTACATTAGTAGGGAGGGGTAGTTAGTGACTGTCTGCAACACCAAGTGCAAGTGTGTTGGGTGATGAGGGTGTCACTATCCAAACGCAGAGTTAAAACTAGTTTTAGTCTGCGATTGAAATTTCCCTGACTTGCCAACATTTAAGGCATTTTCCTGACCAATTTTCATTTCCTTGACTTTCCCCGACTTTCCAGAATGTGGACACCCTGGTCCAGCAGACTGTGCCTTGCTTAACATTGTGCAGATCGTTTCCGATTATCATAAAGGACCCACTTCTCGCTGCAGGTGCCAATTCAATGAAGTAGAGGCTCCTGTTTATTCCTGGTAAGCAGCAGCGTGCAGACTTTCATACCCTAGTTTTGTTGGCAGTTGTCAACTTATGTGGCAGCCATATGTCCAGCTTTTACCTTACCCAGCGCAGCCAGAAGCTGAACAACTGTCGTGTGGTGGACACCTACCTCTGCCGCTATATCACGACACGTTCTTCAGGGGTCCGCCTCAACCACATGTAACAGAACATAGTCAGAAACAGCAACAGGTCTGTGACCACGAGCTTCGTTTTGCAGGTCCGTATTTCTGCTTCGAAACGTCACAAACCATTGCCGAATGGTTCGTTCATTGGTTGTATTATCCCAAATGCTTTTTTAATGTTTTTAGCAGCAATTCCTGCAGAATAACCAAATTAATTTCATACAGAAAGATGACTCTCAAATCCGACATCTGCACATTTCCTTTGCAAGCCATGTATGTCCAAACAAACCACGCCTAAACCTTATTCTTTCCACACATGCTAACTATTTATAGTAATTCTGCGACATAATACCCGCAACATCCGTGGGTGGTTCCATTCCGTTGTGGTGGAGGCCTGTCTCCACTGCTCATTCACACCGGACATTTTATTCGCACCAACCCAATATTTATATGGGGTTGAGTGAAAAGTAGTGGCAATAATGCGGCAATGATTAGAGCAGACTGCAGACAATTGAAGCACACTCTGGTGATAACCAGGCCTTGACTTTGTTTTTTTTAGCAGTAGCAACACTTGCTAGTGGCCTTAATTTTTTACTAGCAAAAGTTTATTAACATTATACAAAAGAAACTTTAACATTCAATCATGTGTGTGACAGTTACAAGGGTGAAATCAAAATTTTTCAATCATGACAAATTTTGATTTCACCCTTGTAACTGTCACACTGTAATGCTGAAAATATTACAAATATTTATATATAACTCACTTTTTCATGACCTGACAAATTCTAACAATTTAATTCAAATGCAAATTTTTAAAATACATTTTTTTTAATTGAACTTTATTCACAAAGTTCAAGAACACTATTCAAAATTTTTATTAGGTAATTTTCCGTATGGTTTACGATCTGGGTTCCAGGTCTTTTCATCATACCACTTTAAAACAGCAGGCCTGGGGTCAAACTTTTCTTCGGATCTTCAACCTCAATACTCATGAGAACATTCAATGTTTGTAAGTTTAAACTGCCCCTCCAATCACCCTGGATTCCCTTCATGAAACTAAACCCAACCTCACATGCAGAAGTAGATAAGGGAAATATACTGGATATTTCTACTAGTGCCAAAATGTTTTTATAATGTTTGTACTTTTCATGAAACATTCATTTCCAGAAAGCAGTTGTTCCTTTTTGTATGTGTCTAAAATATTCCACACACACACAATGCAGTGGCGCTTTACAGTTTACACTAAAACATTAAAAATGTTTCCACTAGCAACTTTTGCCATAACCACTTTTTTTTATCACTAGCAGCCCTTGCAAAATTGCTGAAATTTCTACTAGCCAATGTGGCTAATGGAATAAAAATTTTACTAACCAAATGGCAAAACCTACTGGCATACCTGCCAACTAAATTTAATGAATATGCAGAAGATTTTTACGTCAATTTGACGCACGATGTATTCCTTTTTTGTTTAACCAGTATGAGTTCTAAGTGATTTAGAACTCATACTGGTTAAACAAAAAAGGAATACAAGACACTTACCTTTATTTTGTTGTGTTTTTATTGAAGGAAACTTTTATTTATAGTAATTTAACAGTTAGCTAAACTTTTTACAGTGGCCTTTTTGGCTTTAAGAATTCTTTGGAGTACTCTTTTTGAAAACAAAGTAAATTTTCTTTGCATTTAATTAACAGAAGACTCAAGCGATTCACCTGACATTAATGATCAAAACATTGTGTGATTTTTTTAACCGAAGACAAAATTCTTTTGCATTATTAATTAAATGGCAAATACACCCTATAATTATTATTTCACTTTGGTGTTCTTTCAAATGACGAGCCACATCATTTTTCTCTCCTATCATTACTGGAGAAAAAACAATGCAATTTTTGAAAGGTATCCTGTGCTTGCTAAAAATACCAACTGTAGCTGAGAACCATGAATTCTGATATCAGAGCTTTCATTATTTTAGATAAATGGTGTAATTTTCAGAAAATGAATACTTTTTTTTTTTTTAACACCATGCATCAATTCTTACCAAATTTCCAAACTTCTTCGCTTCCGTTTTTGGAAATTTCCCACCCTTATCAAGCTAAAATGCACACACATTTATGAGGGTGATGACATTTAACAACTACATAGGAGTGGGGATCACATCACGGGGGAAAAAAATACAATTACTGAAGAAATCTTCGCGCTTCGTCTGACTTCCGTTTTCGGAAATTTATCTACCATTTTCAAGCTGAAATGCAAATATTTATGGAATAAAATGATACCTAATAATACTGGGTAGAGGAAACGTCGTGAGAAAAAAAATGTTTACAAGAAAAATCTTACCTCAGTCTACTTTCAGTTTTCGAAGGATGAAATTCCGTCCTCTGACGGAGAAAACGACCCCCCCCCAACCAACAACCAATCCTCCCAAAATTTCAGTTCAGTTGTGCCTCGATCTCGTGAATGGTCCAAAAGATAACAAAAGAGACGGAATTCCTCCAATCAGCGCAAGAATCTGGTGGCCGAAGATTACAGGGAAATTTTCGGGCAGCCTAACTTCCGTTTTCGGAAATCGTTGCCTATAATTTCAAGCTGAAATTATGCAATGAAATTATATTTAACAACAATACTGAACAGAAGCAACATCGCGAGAGGTAAAAAAACAACAACATGATTACGGGGAAAATCTGCACTCCGTTAAGCTTCTGTTTCTGAATGTTTAAAAAGAAAACGTCCCCAGACGGAATACGACCCCCGCCCTAACTAATACCCCGAAAATTTCTTCATTTTTGCATCAATCTCGAAAATGACAAAAAAAAAAAGGTGGGGGCAACTCCGCGAATCAACGGAAAAATCTCATGTACAAGTTAACAGCTGAATTGATTTCGAATGGCATAAGATTACGCTAAGATATCGACGACCGGTAAATTTTAACTTTTGGCGCAAAATTAGCACAGTTTTTGTCGAAATCTCAATTTTTTTAGCAGAATGGTGCAAGAACAACATTTTGGCACGGGCTGGCAACCCTGAAATTAAGACTAGTAAGTTATTGCTGCGCTTTTCAACTTTTTTTTTGACTTACAAAAATTAATAAAACAGGTTATTTTTCGCAAAAAAAAAAAAAGAAATTTTTCGAACAGCAGAAGAACGTTGGTCGGAAGAATGTATAAAAAAATCAGAAGACTTCTGCCAAAGTCGAAAGAGTTGGCAGGTATGTAATGGCCATACAAAGTAAAAAATAATAATTCAGTAACTTCTTTACTTACATTTCTATGAAACTAAATGGGTGATTTTTTTTTCTTTCTTTCTAATGAGAGATCCCTCCCCCATTTACTTCATAAAAACAGATGCATAGCAGTTACTGCACAGGATCATTGGATTGACTAAAAATATTGCATATGCTTTTGTTCCAAAATGATTTTTTGACAATTTATTTTCAGTGCTGTAATATCATTACTATCTTAATTTGCATGTACATTGTTTTCGAGAGGCCATTGAAGTTAGATGTCTAATTTCTTTAATAATATTTAAAACAAAGGGGAAAAAGCTAGACTATATATATACATAAAGTGGCACTAATAATGTTCAATACAGTTTAATACTGATATGTACCGTGTCTGATCTTCCCATCAGAGGTATCTATCTGCCCACCACAATCGAATACCATTTTGAGGATCAAAATCTTCAATTGAAGGGCCATTGCATCTGATCATCATTATGTAATTTAAAGTGTCACTATTCAGACATGCCTGATTACTCATTTTATGAAGTTCATTGCTGAAAAGCCACGCTCACAAGGAACAGTACTACACGGCATTAGATGTAGCACCTGCATCATCTTAAAACATTGCCATAACAGTTTTTTTGTTTAGCATACATGTGGCTAAACAGAAATTCAAAGAAAATTCCTTTACCTGTACATGACATTATACTTTGTGCAAAGTATACCATGGCAAAGGTTGCTTTAGTAACCTTGACCCCTTTAGTTGCACCAGGCTGATCAGTCAGCAGATTTTCTCTCAAAGCCCACTTCACTTCCATTCATTTTCAAAGCAGCTGCAGGAACACAGGCAAGAAAACTGACCTCCATATCCATTCACAAGTGGGGAAAAAGTTGGACAAAATAGTTGCTCGCTTGGGGAAAAAAATTACTGGCCATCGTTGGCTACTATGTCAAAACATTTACTAGCCACTACAAAATATCTGGTTGTCATTTGGCCACCGACATTTGCAAGGGCTGATCACTAGCAAAACGCATTTGCTTGCTAGCAATTTGTTACTAACTACTTGTCGAAATCGAACCCTGGTGATAACACAATCTAGTATAAGAAAGCATTTCGAGTGTTGGATGTTACTTAAGTGTTTGTGTGGAACAAAGGAGGTGGCTTATGGAGCACATGAAGTACAGCTGTTGTGCAAACGCAGTCTAAAGCACGTTTACGAAATTAGAACAATGCAGCTGGATAAAAATTGAGGTTGCACGTGGTCACAATCCAAAGGAATGTTGGTTAGGTCTGAAGGATTCATGTAGGTATGAAGCGCTACTCTACTGTACAGCTGCATGAAGGCTTTTTGCAGCTTTCGAGGACAACCGACAGATCCCACTAGAGAAGGTGCAGCTTGTGCAATCTTTACTTGATTGTAATAGGCACTGGGCCACACACAAACACACCAATTGGCAAATGAACTTGGAATCAGTGATTTCACCATACCCCACATTCTGCACAGTGTCCTTGGCATGCAAAAAATCACAGCACAAAGAATTCCTCATCATCTCAAAGAAGTGCAAAAGTGAGTTTCTCATCATCTCGAAGATGTGCAAAAGTGGCACCGATACGCTGCAGCAAAACTCCGTCTGGACTGATATCAGAATGTGGGCAACACATTTCTTTATCAAATTATTGCCATTGACAAAACCTGGGCATACGAGCTGGCACTCAACTGAATGGCAGCATCAGAGATTCCCATGCCTGAAAATATGTCAGGAACAGAATAAAGTCAAAGTAATGCTGATTGTTGCCTGTGACATAAATGTAATCCATCATGCTGTTCCTGAGAAACAAACTGTGAATGCTGAGTACTATCAACAGTTTTTAGAAAAACATCTGTGTAGGGCACTATGAAACTGGCCACATTTCATTAAAGACAATCCATCCAGTACTCATTCACAACAATGTTTGTAGTCATGTTGCACTTACAGTGCAGGAACTTTCGACAAGACGGCATTGGGGAAACCTTGGAGCACCCACTGTATTCCTCAGATGACTCCCTGCGACTTTCTTCTGTTTCTAAAACTGAAGGCACTCATACGAGGACATTTTCATGGTGTTCCTGAGATATTCTGTGATAGACTGAACTACTGCAGCTATCAATACAGTCTCACACAGGTATAGACTAAAGTTATTCACATGGCAGGTGATTACATTGAAGGCCAGTGATATTATTCATGTCTAAATAAAGCATAATGCGTGTATACACACACACGGCGGATTCCATTTCAATTCAGGCAGGGTCGTACCATTATGGTTTCGGATTTCTCTAAAAAAATTAAGGGGTGTTCCTTGACCAAAATAAGGAAACCCATATATATATATTTTTTTTTTCTTTCGGCAAAAAAATGTTTTCCCTTCGAGATAGAGGGTTTCAAATCTTGCACCATCAAACAAGCTCTCTAGAAAACAGTTATTTTTCCTAACTTCAGCGAGTCATTGCAGCGAAATTAAAAAAGATATCTTGTTCTGGTATTTTTTTTCACATTGTGTATAATATATAATAATATATGGTGCTATAGTGAGTCGCATAAATATAGAGACAGAACAAATTCTCGAATAAAAAAAGAAACAACGAGCTGAAATGTACACCTATTTATAGCAAAAATAGCATTGGACACGCAGCTGCACAATAGTTTGACAAAAACATAAATCCAATAGCCAAGTACAAGAAAAAAAAAAAAAACAGAAATACGCTGTCTCAAAAATATAAAGACTTACTAGTTATAAGCACCTTTGGTACGAATAGTGAAGCAGTTGTTCCGAATAACACTGAAAACCCGATTGGGCATGCTATCCACCAAGTGATGCAAGTGTTCTGGACGGAGTGAGTACCAGATTCGTTCAATCTGCTTTTTCAATGCCACTACACTTTAGAACTGCCGTCCATTCGCATACACATCACGAGCTAGGATACCCCAAAGGTTCTCGACAGGGTTCAGATCTGGACTGAGTGCTGACCAATCGATTATGGTAACGTGATGTGTGTTAAACTAGCTGTTCGTTGATGCAGACAGATGGATAGAGGCATTGTCTCGCTGAAACAGATAATTAACATCCGCTAGAGTTTCGCCAAACGGTAGAAGGTGGCTGCTGAGTATGTCCTGATACGTTTCGGAGTTTTGCCTGCCTTGCAGAAAAGCAATATCCATTGTCCCATTGAACGCAAAAGCTCCCCAAACCATCACAGATACCCCTCCTTTCTGTCTGCTGAAGAAGGTGCGTGGCTCAGGTCGTAAATCATGCTAACAGCAGTTCCAACCACCAGGGCCATCCAGGTTGAACTTTTTCTCATTGGTGAAAATAGTTGTGATCCACTCGTCTGTCCAGTGCATGTGGCTGCTTGCCCAAAACAATCTAGGTTCCTTGTGGCACCACGTAAGGTGTGGCAGACTGCGCATTTTACAGAGCACGATGTTGCAACTTTCCTTGATTCGTCGATGAACTGTGTCCTTTGAGACGACGATACCAACAGTCCGAGAAATGCGACAGTGATAACCTTTGGGACGAAACTAAACGCATGATGGCACGACCATCTCGTTTGGTTGTTATTCAAGGCCTTCCAGGCAGTTTTCTGGCAGTTAACGCACCACATTTCGATCAAGTCTTATAAATGACTGCTTTACTCCTCCCCATGGCTTTACAAATTTTCGCTACAGGCAATCCATTTGCTCTCAGTCTCCAAATCTTCTGCACCTCCTCACCAGAAAGTTGACTATTGCGTGGCATTTCGGCAAATGAATGTCTGACGGAAGGTCCGCTGTCTTTTGTAGGCTGGACTGAATTACGGCCCATGCGCGTGCATACAACATGCTAATTTGTACATCTTATTTGCACGTGGCTCCACTTTACATACTTGCCTTTATTTTTATGAAACACCTAAAATTACACTATTTCACTTTGTGGTGTTCAGAGTTGCAGAATGTAGGCGTACGCTGTACGCGGATAGTTTCCAAGTTATTAGCAGATAGTTTTTGCTTGCAGATTTTTAAAAAAATGAAATGTTTCTTATCTACAGCAATTAAAACACTTACTCAAGGCTTTACTCAGATTGATATACTTAATTCTATTTTAACTTGGAGAACTTTCACTTATTTTCACCATCTTCAAAGTTCCTTTGTTTTACCTAGTTTTTGGCCTCTAGATTTTATCAAGATCTGTTCTCAGTGTATAGGAACTGTACCAAAAATTTTGTTTACACAAAAAGAACTTAAATTTTATTATTGCTAGTTTCCTCTTGCAGTTGCCAGTCATTAAATTCAAATCTTTTCCTTACATGTTTTGTAAGTCTACTATGTTTAAATTAAGTTGTTGAAAATGCAATTTAAAGATATTTAAGGTTCATTAGTGGAACTGTTTTTCTAGATATAGAAGCTTTCTTTAATTAGTCTCTTGTTTTTATGAGGTTCATAGTCCAATACTTTAATATTTTGCAATAAAGGTCTATTTCACACCCATTGTTGCACATTCAATTATAATGTGCTTATTTTGTCCTCAATACAAAACATTTCATGCCACGAGTCACATATAGAAATATTCAGCCATCTATGCGCGATAAACACAAATATTTTTAATTCATGATACAGCCTTAATTTGTGTTTATCATGCATAGATGGCTGAATATTTCTATATATGACTCGTGGCATGAAATGTTCTAATAATTATTTATTGTTTTATTAATTGATTTTTAAATTATCTTATTCAATTATATTCATGCTTTGCGCGTTTTCAGCCAGTTTCCTGTTTCTATTGTGTACGCAAATACATTTTCTTTTTGTACAACTCTGGTGGTGTTCTTTTCACCCACTCTGGTCATCTCGACGGATCAAAACGTTTGTTGTAAGGTTATGTCCAATTAGGTACCATTTCAGCTTCCTACCTATATTCGCATTGCATTCATGACGCAAAGTCGACTGTCTATATTTATGCGACGCACCTTAATATTTTTTACACATCGTATGATTAAAATTTTAAAAAATCGCTAACTTCGTTATTTAAAAAAAAATATAGAATTTTTTACGATTTTTTTTAACATGTGCGGATGGAGTTTTTTTATACTTGTTTTTTTGTTAAAGACATAAAAAATCGAAAATAAAGTGCACATATGTATGTGTCTGTGAAACTGCTAGTTTCCACATTTCGGCAGCGTTAAAAACAGCCAATTTTGAAAAACCTAACACTTTGCGAACGATTTTCTAATTATTATCAATAGGAGAATATCTGTAAATTTCCATGTACCTAAAAACGCCCGTTTCTCAGTTAGAGGCGTTTGAATTTGGTTTGAAAGCCTACGATTTCCCCGTGTCCTAAGGCACCATTTTGGAAAAATCATGGACGCAAAGTACGTATTATCTTCGGGGGGGGGCAAATAAATAAAACTCCTGCTGCTCCACTAACAAAGCTGAGTTGCAAAAGACAATTTTTTTTTTTACGTACATACTTAAAACATCACATAAGAAACTATGAAAGAGTAGAAAACTACTGGTGCGACATAATTTTAAGAAAAAAAAAAAGGATGCGGGCACAAGTACTGTAAGTAATTTTCGAGGGCTAAACACCCTTGAATGTTTCTGGGAGCTGCTAACTGTAGGCTACTTTCAGAAGAGCAGTCGTTGTTTTGTTATAGTTGCTAAAATTAACTTCTCAGTTTTTCGTAATAGTAAAATTTTCCACTCAGGAGAGTTTTGTCCTCCGAAAAAGTATGTGTGTGGGGGGGGGGGCAAATGCGCTTGACCTCGCTGCTGGGTTGATAGTGGTGGTCGCTACTCAAACTCTGCATACCTCCTCTCCAAAACGTAATGGCAATTGTCTAATCCACTAAATAAATAACAATTAACACATACATGTGCACGCTTATTCATAAAATGTAAGTTGAGTATATTTCCTGTTCAATCAGCGCTGATTTTATAAGTAGAATACATATACAACTTATGCGCTTCTAGGTGTACAGATTTTTATCTATTTAAAACATTCAAAAATTTCAATTTTTGTAAGGGGGGGATTGTGTTCTCAGTGGTTTCCAACTGGGCCACGATAAACCATGTAATGCCCATGTCCTCTGTCCTGTTAGAAGATAATGCTGGATCGATGGGAGATCAGCGGAGAACGGAGATATTTGGTAAGGAGACCCCCTCTTTTTTTCATACATGAACGAAGTCACATGTATGAAAAAGGGGGGGGGGTGTCTCCTTACCAAATCTCTTCAATGCAGTTACTTTCCTTTAAAGAAAATAAAACCTGATGCTTTATATATATATATATCATCATCATCAACCAATATCAATCCACTGCTGGACGAAGGTCTCCCCAAGTTTCCTCCACAACGGTCTGTCTTGTGCAAATCTCCTCCACGTCACTCCCTCATACTTTTGAATTTCATCCGCCCATCTTCCATGTGTGTATATATATATATATATCATCATCATCATTGTCAACCATTATCAATCCACTGCTGGACGAAGGTCTCCCCAAGTTTCCTCCACAACGGTCTGTCTTGTGCCAGTCTCCTCCATGTCACTCCCGCATACTTTCGAATTTCATCCACCCATCTTCCATGTGGTCTTCTTCTGGGTCTTTTCCTGTCCCTTGGAACCCAATCTAAAATTTCGGCTGTCCATCGATGGTCTGTTCTTCTGGCAGTATGTCCAGCCCATTGCCATTTCAGGGATTTAACTCTGATCATGATGTCTTCCACTCTTGTCATTTTTCGGATCCACGTGTTCCTCTTCTTATCTCTCCTGGTTACACCAAGCATGCACCTCTCCATGCTTCTTTGAGTTGTCTGCAGCCTTTGTATGCCTCTTTTAGCTAAGGTCCACGTCTCTGCACCATACGTAAGCACTGGAAGGATGCATTGATCAAACACTTTTCTTTTAAGACATAATGGCATATTGCTCTTGAAATTATGCTGTTTCTTCCAAAAGCTCTCCAGGCAAGTTTTGTACGCCGATTAATTTCTTCACCAATGTTACCCTCACTTGATATCTGCTGTCCAAGATAAACGTACGTGTCTGTTATCTCCAGCTTTTCTCCATCAATCGATAAATCTTCATTTCTTGTAAAAGCATTGTACATCACTTTTGTCTTCTGAAAGTTCATTTTTAATCCCACTTCTTTACTCTTGTCAGCAAGTTTCTGGATCATACTCTGTAGCTCTGATGGGGTAGTTGCAAAAATGACTATGTCATCAGCAAAACGAAGGTGGGTTAGATAATCTCCATTAATCTTTATCCCTTTGTTTTCCCAGTTCAGTGATTGAAAGACATTTTCCAATGTGGCATTAAAGAGCTTCGGAGATATGGTGTCACCTTGTCTCACTCCTTTTCCAATTTTTATGTGTGTTGTATTTTCAAACAGCCGAATCTTTGCACTTGCATTTTCATAGATGTTATTAATAATATTAATGTATGCATCTTCAATACCGCAGGATTTCAGAGCCATTGCAACTGCTGATGGTTTCACCGAATCAAAGGCTTTTTCATAATCGATAAAAGCCATGCACAATGGAAGTTCATATTCCCTCGCTCTTTCAATTAGTTCTCTCAGTACGTGGATATGATCTATTGTGCTGTAGCCACTCCTGAATCCAGCTTGTTCTCTCGGTTGAGCCATGTCCAGTGTCACCTTCAAGCGGTGTGAAATAACTTTAGTGAAGATTTTATAAACCACTGATAGGAGGCTGATAGGTCTGTAGTTCCTGAGATCCTCAATGTCACCTTTTTTATGTAGCAAGATCATTGTAGCGTTGTTCCAATCCTCAGGAATTTTCCCTTCATTAAGGCATCGAGTGAAAATTTGGGCGAGTACTGTTTCAATTTCTCCACTTGCTTCTTGTATGATGTCTACAGTAATTCCATCTTCTCCTGGAGCTTTTCCCCGCTTCATGTTCTTGATTGCATGTGCAACTTCTGCTGGAAGGACTGGAAGAACTCTGGTACCTTTCATGATGTCTGGAGTACATGTATCATCCCTTTCATATAATTTGGAGTAGAAATCTTTCACTCTTGTCAAAATTTCGCCTCTATTTCTTGTTACAGAACCATCTTTTCTCAGTGCCATAATCTGTTTTTTCCCCTTACTGAGATGTCCCTTTGCTATCTTCAGGCTTTGGTTGTTTTCAATTGCTTTCCTTACTAGTTCACAGTTGAATTTCCTTACGTCTTCAGTGATACTTTTTCGTACTGTCTTGCATAGCTCTATATATTCCACTTTGGAAGTCACATCTTCTTTAGTTGTCCTCATCACTCTTCTTTTTGCATCAACATTTTGGTTTTTCCTGATAATTTGTTCACATGCAATTTGTTCTTAGACCCAGCTAATTTTGTTGCTGTTTCCATAAGAGCTTTGGTTACTTTTCTGTTAACTTCAGAAATATGCACTTCTTCCGATGTTAGGCCTTCTAAAGCAGAGAATCTGTTCTTTAGTTCCAATTTGAAGGTATTATGGTGTTTTTTAAGGTTGGCTATGTCAATACATTTTGTTTGTCTTATGAGCTTGCTACGTTCGAGTTTAGTGTTGAGGTGCATCTTACATCTCACCAATCTATGGTCACTGCCTGTGTTGAACTTGTTTAGCACACTGCAGTCTTCTATGACGAATTTTTTGTTACACATAATAAAATCAATTTCACTTGTCGTCCCATTTGGATGTCTCCATGTCCATTTCCCGTGTGGCTTTTTCTTGAAAAAGGAGTTCAAGATGAAAAACCCTTCTGCCTCTGCAAACTCTACGAGAGTATTTCCACGCTGCTTTCTGTTGCCGTGACCGAATTTACCTACTGAAGTTTCATTCTGTTGCCGTTGCCCTATTTTTGCATTGAAATCTCCCATAATTATCTTCAAGTGCTGCTTACCTTTATTATTTAAATCACGAATTTTGTCATAAAATTCTTCAATTTCTTCTTCAGCATGACTTGTGGTGGGTACATAAGTTTGAATAATCTGAGCCTGGTATCTTCTCGAGAGTTGGATAACGAGTCTTGCAGCTCTGTCAGAGGAACTTTCAACTTCTACAACTTTATCCTTCAGTTTCTTGTTTATTATAAATCCAACACCACTAGTTCTGCCAGTATTTGTCCCACGATAATAGAAGAGATGTCCACTTTTCAGTTCAATGAGATCTCCTTTTCTCCTTACCTCACTTAGCCCGTCGATGTCCCACTTGATCTTTGTAGTTCTTCCAATTCAAGGAGCCTTGAATCAGAAGATAGGGAGCATCCGTTGTAAGTAGCCACGGTCAGCATCAGATGGCAGCCTAGTCCGGTCCTCCGGTGATTCTTAGCACCCTCTGCCTTCATGTCGCACTGGCCGCTGCCTTGGCCAGGTACATTCCAGCTGCCGGAGACTGAGGGCCAAGATTTAAGTTGTGGAGTCATTTTGGAGGGGTTTGGCCATAACTCACCACGCTGGCCAAGCGGGTTGGTGAGTGTATATATATATTTGGTTTTGACACTGTGTTTCGTAACTGAAGGGAAATAAATTTTGAAGAATGCTGGTTTTGGACATATGTGGCGGAATTAATTGTCAGACGGATTTTATCGTTATATCTTATATCCGACCGGAGTGCATCATTAACACTTTTAATCCATTCGGAATTATGTGGCACTGGACTTATTTTTTCCTGAATGAGAGGTTGATGATAAAATTTTGGCCACTGCTCCATAAATAGTAGATATTTGGCTTGAAACGGTTTCTTCAAATTAAGATGACAATTGTCTCCGTTTCCGAGTAATATATGGAGATCGCTGGCGTCTCTTTAGTGAAAAAGGTAATTTCAAAGGACTTGCTTCCATTTGAAGTGTTGTTGCAAGAGCATTTATATCCGAAACTGGTTCTTCAGGAGAAGTAAATTCTGTTTCAGCACAAGAAAGTAACAACACATCCGGCTCACTGGGTGACAGTGATGAGCTTTCACTAGCAACTAACTTCATGAAATGTACTAAACAATGGTACCACAAGTACTCTTCTGATGGAGTAAAAGACAGATTTTTGTTAATCATTTTTTGGCATAATTCTTTTCCAACTTTTTTTACTTCCCTTTCTTTTGTTGATATATCACCTTCTTATGGCAGTTACCATAATCAGCACATTTAATGCGTCTAGTACTAAACAAATGAAATTTTGCTCTGCAAGCATTCAGGTGACTTCTCTACACAGGGTGTTAAGGCATTCTGACTTCGTTTCATATATTACGAACCATAAGAGGCAACTGAACTAGTAAAATATATACACGCATTTCCTTAATATTTATTTATTTGTGTGATGCAGCAAATCCGAGGATGCACGCCACATGCGTTTATTGGGGGCAGGGAAAGAGGGGTCATTCTACAAGAAATTGAAGGAGGCTGCTCTGAAACCAAAATATAAGGTAAAATCTCACTTTGTTTTTGTGATGCAGCTAGTCATCAGATCAGCAGAAGCATGCAGGGAACAGCCATTACGTGGGGTAGTCACATTAACGACCACTATGATGTAAATGCAACCATGCGACTGCAGTCTGAAAAAGTGTAAATAAACAGCTTTTCACAACAGGCTATAGCATTTGTGTGTTGAATTATTGGCATAGCTTTAACGAAGCCTTGAATGTGAGTGCGCATGTGGTAGAAGGAAGGGGAGGGTCACAGCTGTCGACCTTTGTCTGTACCCTGTATATCTTAAAATGCTAAATATTACAGCGAAGTAGTTTCACAACCTGCATCAACCCTCATAGAAAAGGATGTCGTAAATCCATTCCACCCTCACCCCATTCATATTCAGTTTCATAGTAAACACTGCAAAGAAAGAAAATTTCCGGCATATATTTTTGCTTCCAAAGTCTCAGTGTTAGTATTTAAAATAATTCGTTCATTTCCACCACTCCAGTTATGTGCACGTGCGTTACCAAACTTTAGTAACACAGTAGTCCTTTACCTTTATCTTTTAATTTTTTCTTTCAATTATGCTGTTACTTTGACCCCACGCAAATAGTTAATACAGCAAAACCAAATCAATATATATATAAGTACCATTTTTTTTTTTCTTTAAAGGAAAGTAACTGTGTTGGAGAGATTTGGTAAGGAGATCCTTTTTTTTTTTTTTTTTTTTTTTTGGTCATGCATGTGCGCCTTTGTTCATTTGTTTTACGTAATTTAGCAAACAGGAAACACTTCAACTTTGTTTCTGTTGAAAGCAGGGCCGAAACCCACAGTGGGAGAGGGGGTTTACATCTGACCTGACTTCTCTCGAAAGGAATTGTCACCGTATTCATATAAGCAGGGTAGTCGGAAACTTCAAAGCTTTTCATAATTTTCAGTTGGGGTTGATAATTCAAAAAGAAATTAAATATAAAGTTAATTAAAACAGACATTTGACGTGATAAAGATTTGCCAGATACAGGTACGGTAGAATTTATTCCATGGTTATCGTGTATGCTACGGCCGCCGGCATCTTACAGACCAGTGGAGTGGGTTGCGACAGGTTTGACGACTCTTGTTACTCACCGAAGTAAGTTGAAACATTTCTGAAAGCTACCTAAGCTTTGAGATTCCTCGCCACCACGTGACGGGGTGGAGTGGGGGGTTCAAAACTTCGCTGGTCACCCATCAATCCAGCATTATTTTCTAAGGGGACAGAGGACATGGGCAGTACATGGTTTATTGTGGTCCAAGTGGAAGCCACTGAGAACACAATCCCCCCCCCTTACAAAAATTGAAATTTTTGAATGTTTTAAATAGGTAAAAATCTGTACACCTATAAGCGCGTAAGTTGTATATGTATTCTACTTATAAAATCAGCGCTGATTGAACAGGAAATATACTCAACTTACATTTTATGAATAAGCGTGCACACGTAAGTGTTAATTGTTATTTATTTAGTGGATTAGACAATTGCCATAACGTTTTGGAGAGGAGGTATGAAGAGTTTGAGTAGCGACCAGTGCTATCAACCCAGCAGTGAGGTCAAGAGCATTGCCCCCTCTCCCCGCGTTCGCAGAGGACAAAACTCTCCTGAGTGAATATTTTACTATTACGAAAAACTGAGAAGTTAATTTTAGCAACTATAACAAAACAGTAACTGCACTTCTGACAGTAGCCTACAGTTAGCAGCTCCCAGAAACATTCGAGGGTGTTTAGCTCTCGAAAATTACTTGTTCGGCCATGTTTTAGTCAGTGGTGAATGAAGGAGGCATTAGAGGTAAGCTCTCATCTTTGTTCTTGTAGTTTTTTTAGTTCTAAGTTTAATTTATGAGCATTTTAAGCAGAAATTTTCTTTTTTTTTTTTTGCTTCAGGCAATTAAGTGCAAGCAAGTCTAGTAACTTTGTGTTTTTTCTCTTTCCCTTTGGAAATTTAACGAGTTTTGGGGCACTTTGTATGAGTAGTAAGCCGTTTTATTGTTTTGTTGTCAACAATGTTTTTTCAATGTCGGTAAGAACGTAACATCTCCATTATTATACTCTTAAAAGCACTCCTGGAATATTCTGTAAATATTGCAACTAATTGTTGAAGTCAATTTTTCCAAAGCAACTTTTTATTTTATTATTAATTTTTGTTCTTGTGATGTCAGTTGTTGAGGTAGTTGAGGGACAAAAATCCTGTTTACTATCAGGAATCTATTCCATAAATTTTTTTTTTTGTTATTTGGCATTTTGAATAAAGCTTTATAGCATAAGATTTGTAGTACTTTGGTATTGCTATTCTTGTTAAAATTCTCTCTTGGGCAGCTAGGTAACTTGGCAATGTGTTTTAGCTGAATAATTCTTTTGATTTATTCAGACACTCTCACAACTTGTGTTTTTTTTGTAATCGTTTTTCTGTTTTTAGTGGCAGATGACGAGCATGTGTTGGGCCAGGAAAGTTATAGATGCATGCAAAAAATATTAACTAAGATTCATCATGCAACTCTGAAGATGTTGTGATATGTTTTAAAAAGTTTTGGTGGGCTTAAAACTTGCATCTATGACTTTGCAGAAACTCATTTCCAACTAGGTCTTTGTGGAAGTGAGAAAATGCAGAGTTTTGCTGGTCCTTGATAAAGCCAAGACTTGGCATTCTCGACACTTTCTACATTCAGGTTGCTATTAATTTATCTTCATTTTGCTCATACCCGTTTGTATACGAGTTTTTCTTTGTTGTTTTAGTACCTGTTAAAAAATTGTTTTTTGCTTCCGTCTCTTCTTTATAGTATGTGAATTCTGAATATTCATAACTGCTGCGTTGCGCGTCATGATCTTCAGGTTTTTTTTTAAATTAGGTTTTAAATTCTTAGGCTAAAAAATTTGTCTTTGACTCTGCTCTTGGGTATATATATACATATATACACTACTAAGTAGAGACAGTAAAAAATATATATATATTTTACAAGAACTAAATCAGTATAGAAAACTTCAAAGTCCAATACGTATGAGTAAACTATCAAATAAAGCAATAGCAAATCTGAATGTAGAAAGTGTTGAGAATGCCGAGCCTTGGCTTTATCAAGTTTAGTCTTTGACTCTGCTCTTGGGGGTGTGGGGGGGTGTGTGTATATATATATATATATATATATATATTCTTACAATCTCTTTGCGGTCTTCTATCTCACGTTACATTTATTCTGTTACCACATTTTCCGTACTTTCCCAATAACACCACCTCTACTGACAATTGCCTCGCAGACTTTTTAAAATGCTGCACCGGTTTTGTTTTCTTTAACGGCGTTCGCAGTAACTAAATTTATAACTTTTTAATAGTAATCTATGGATTATACAACAGAAATTACGGTATTTACTGCAAATTACGAAGCCTCAAGTAAGAAGAAAATTAGGCGCCATGGCCCAAATTTTAGGCGCCCGGGATTTGTCGAGCCCTGGGTAAACAAAAATATATATGCAGAAACGGTTAATAAAATTTTGACGGCTAATTAAAAAGTTATTTACTGATTCAGGCGAAATTTGGAGGTCATGTTCCTATTAACAATTTATGGTGTTCATTAAAATGAGGAGATTCGCCCCTCAAAGACATCTGGAAACTGAAAGCACGTGATGCATTTGATCACTGACAACAAATTGTTAACGAATTTTGTTCAGTCAGTGTTCTAATGCTGTCTCTTCTGGATGTGTGTTAAATAATTCGTAATGTTTTTGGTCCGTTTGATTCTACAGATTCCATACATTCTGTACCGGGCAAAGAAGGGTAGTAAAGCTAGTTAGAAATAAATTTTTTACTGGCACAGCGGACCACTAGAATTTGTAAACCACTGGTCCATCAAAAATGCCCACTGGTTCGTAAAAAAAAATAAGATAAAGAAAAAGCTTAAGCCATTTACAATATACACTGGCGGAAAGTGAAAAAGAACACCAAGAAGAAATTGGCAGACGATCATGAAATTTACATATGTTAATAGGGTCGAGTTTACGTAGGTGTGATGTTAATTTTGGGACCAACCGCAAGCGCTTACGCCACAGCACGGCATAATATGCAAATTATCGTCGGTGGTATTTAAGGAGTACGGCGAAGCGAATGTAATCAGGCGTCGGCATACGTACACGTGCAAAGACCCTGAAGAAGCTGCAATGCCTGGACATGGAAGATGTGTACGATTTCAGCAGTTATCGGACTTTGAGCGAGGTCGTCTAGTTGGACTCTGCAAGGCCGGGTGGTCGTATCGTCGTATTGAGCAGCGAATTGAACGGGAAGTATCGGTGGTGGTACGATGGTGGCGTAGATGGTCCGAGGAACATTCCCACACGAGAAGACGTGGAACCGGCAGTCACAGACGGACTGATTAGCTGACCGATCGCCGCATAAGAAGAGCAGCGTTGTCAAGCAGAACATCCACTGCGACGCAAATCCGAGCTGCCGTTGCACCTGAGGTGACTGTGCGAACAATCCATAACCGTCTACTGGATGCAGGACTACGTGCATGTGTGCCTCTGGCATATGTACCTCTGACTCCAGCCCACCGTCAGAAACGGCTGCAGTGGTGTCGCCAACGCCTGCAATGGAGAACGCAACAGCGATCTGTCACGTTCAGCGATAAAAGCACATTCTGCTTGGGAGCCTCCCCGATGGCCTATGCGTGTTCGCAGACGCACAGGGGAGCGTCTCCACCCTTCTTGCATCCGCCAGCGACACACAGGGCCTACGCCTGGTATCCTGGTGTGGGGAGCGATCAGCTATCACTCCTGTACACAACTAGTGTTTGTACCGGGTACATTAAACAGCACCTCCTACATCAACAACATCATTCAGCGCGTTGTGCCATTTGTAAGGTCGGTCCAACGTGGTGTTTTCCAGCAAGATAATGCACGCCCACACATGGCATGTGCAACACAACATGCACTTCAGGGTGTGAGACAACTTCCATGGCCTGCACATTCACCGGATTTGTCCCCCATTGAGCACATGTGGGATTTTATGGGAAGACTTTTCCGGTCTCCACGGCCAGCCACGACCATCCCCGATTTACATGTCCAGGTTGAGGATGCTTGGAACTCAATACCCCAAACTTACATCCAACATCTGTACAACAGACTCCATGCCAGAATTGCACAGTGTGACGCAGTTCATGGCGGTTTAACCTCGTACTAACCATGTTTCATGGAAATGTTATTTTTCAGTTTACCAGCAAATACAGCTGTATTTTGCCATAATGTTTTGATCACGTTATCCTCTGTATTCCGTTATTATGCTGTATAAATTTCATTGATATCAGAAGTTGTCTCCTTGGTGTTCTTTTTTCACTTTCTGCCAGTGTATGTAGAAAATAATGTATCATTTCAATGGAATTATCTCCAATACTTGTTTTTAAACTTATTAGTTTGCAGCCTAAAAAGAAAGTCATACAGCAAGGTAAAAGAAATAGAAATTCATTTTTTAACTTGTGACAAATTACAAAAAAAAAAAAAACTTATTAGCTATCCGGGCCAGTAAAATCAATATAGTTTAGTGGTCTGACGGAAGTTTTACTAGCAAATGGCCAGCAGACCACTGGGTAATTCGAATGCTGAACCGTGAGGAGTTCCTGAGCAACACCAGCATCACTGTGTGCAGTCTGAAAAGGAAAGAATTAACACAGTCCAAAAAGAACTCAATGCACTGGGTTTCCATGGCAGAGTGGCAGCACACAAGCCAAACATCACAAAACTGAACACGGTGGCACGTCTAGCATGGTTCAAAGAGTGTGTAAACTGGACAATCAACCTGTAAAAAATGGTATTATGGAATGACAAATCCAGGTTCCTGTGTTTTCAGTCCGACGATAGGGTATGGGTGTGGCAACAGCCTGGAGAACACCTGCTACCAGAATGTGTAGCATGCACTGTAAAGTCTGATGGGGAGGGGGGGGTAAAGTTCTTGTACAGAATACATTCAGCTGGTATGTATGGACTTGGGCCTGTGTGTGTGATTGGAGGTTTAACGACCACCGTGAGCAACTCAATGGGCTATAAGCAGTCGCCCGTCCCTAATTTAGGGTCACTGGTTCCAGGGAAGGGAGAGAGCCAGTGCCGTAAGACAAACACAACATCCATGCCTCGCCGGGATTCAAACCCGGACCCCGTTCGGACGAATGATCAGAGGCCATCGCTTGGACTACTGCGCCACCGGGGCCGGCGACTTGGGCCTGTGTTCCATAAAATTGCCACACTACATTATGGCAATTTTACGGAACAGACGAATGTTATTACCAGGATGATAATGACCTGCCACAAAGCTGCAGCTGTTAAGGACTGGTATGAAGAGACAGGGCATGCCAGGGCAGTCAGGTGTGCAATGACTGCCCTGGCCCACTCAGAGTCCTAATCTCAACCCCACTGAACACCTTTGAGATCAACTAGAATATCAGTAAGATCCAGACAAAAACGTCTCAATTCTGTTGCTGAACTTAGTGCAGTTTTGCAGGTGGAATGGAGATGAATTTCACTTGATATCACCCGCTATTTGGTTGAAAGCCTTCCTCAATGAGTATTGGTGGTAATCTAGTCCAAGGTTGGACATACCAAATATTAGGGTAAGTGTTTTCTATTCACAAGTTTATTTCTCTAGTGCCCTGACAATTATTTGTAGAAAGTGTACATTTTTACACCACGACAAAGTAGACATGCTAGTGATGGTTATTCTCCGTAGAAAGGAAGGGAGCAATCATTCTCCTGTGTTATGGAACACCAGACCTTCACTACAGCACTCATTCATTCATGTTCAATACCAAGGGGAGCTGTGGATCTCACACATGACACTTGTGTTTGTTCACATTTCACTAATATAAAATGCTGCTGCATTATTAATTTTCATTTTGGATTGCTTTTCTCCTATGGTGAAAACCAGGGGTAGACAAATCCAGTGACTGGAAAAATACTTTTTAAGAGTAGCTAGCTACTGCTAGCAATAAAGAATACTTTAGCATAAAAGAATTACATTTTCTCTAAATAACTACCTACAATATTTTTTCTGAAAAGTAGCTACTTTTGCAATAATTTTTCATGTTTCAGTTTAAGTTGAAAGTGCAAATTCTGAGGATGACCTTCATATGTACATTTGTGCATAAGGCATTCAGAGCTAACTACCACGGTAAATTACACAAATAATTTTTCCTTGTATTTATCTTAGCTCTGATCAACATATGTAACATATTTTAGCACATTCAGTGGCATATATTAGGCTTAGGTATGAAGCTCAAGGAATTGAAACAAAAACTATATCAAGAAATATCTGAGATCAGAGCTTGAAAAATATCTAAAAAGTTTCATGCTGCAAAAATTATTTACCTGCCCAGGTTTAGCTGGATGCCCAAGGCAATTTTACAGTATTTTAAGATAAAAAACAAAACAAAAACAGAACCCTAATTTTTAAAATATAAATTAAAATATGATGTTCTTTTTACATGTTTTGCATTTCGATTTTAGAGGGGGTCTGTATTAAAAATGTTCAATGTACAAAAGCATGTGTCTTGAGTTTTTAGATGAAATTGGTATGAAATGGTATAATGATGAAATAGATATTTGAAAAATTTAGTGATTCTGCCATGTTCTTTTCGTTGAAGTTTTCGTCCTTTGTCACTAAACATTGGAGGCTAGTTCCATCAGAAGCATGCATTACATTGCTGACTATAAACATTTGAAGCAAAACTACATATGGTTCCAATTTCTGGACCTAGAGCATAATATAATTAAAGAAGTGATATTATTCTGTCCTTGGCACTCCATAACAATTAGAGGTGGGCTTAACAGTGATTTTCCTGTCACAGTGACAGTCTTGCGGAAGTAGCGGTAACTTTAAACAGCGACAAAATCACTGTTTATGATGGAACTGTAATGGGATGGCGAGTCACTGTCTTACAAGTATCAGTTACAAAATCACTGTTTATGATGGAACTGTAATGGGATGGCGAGTCACTGTCTTACAAGTATCAGTTACAAAATCACTGTTGACGACAGGGGTGATGGAGCAGTAACAGAACAGCGAGTTGAACTTTTGTAAGAAGGCTTTTGCTTACAGATATCACACGAAGCAAAATTTCTATCAATGACAGTGAAATAATTCCACATCTCACAGGTTTTTCTACGCTTGATGTCAGGCATTCTATCATGTTGAATGCTGAACAGCATTAACACTTTATTATTGTTCACTTTCATTCCTAAAGACTCCTGCTAAAGAGACTAGCACAAAAAAATTGGTTTCTC
Organism: Macrothele yani; assembly: GCA_039090855.1. NCBI lineage: Eukaryota > Metazoa > Arthropoda > Arachnida > Araneae > Macrothelidae > Macrothele > Macrothele yani. The sequence goes on from CM077008.1 coordinate 127,335,502, forward strand.
CTGAAGAAAGCTGGCATCACTAGCAACCCGTGTGATGTTTCAGCAGAAACAGCATGGTGACATTGTAACCTTGGACCCTAAAGCATTGCTCTGACACGGCTAACGATGACATTCTTATCAGTAACTTTGCAACTGTCACTTTTTGTCACTGGTCATAATGGTGACAAAGTAACAGGTACGTGATTTCCAACCCATCTCTAGTAACAATAATACAACTTCCGGTGATTAGCAGTAAAATGAAACACAACAAACGCTATTGTCATTTCTCTTGTAGTAGTAAATTTTAATCCAAACTTTATTTTTAAAAGGAAAAACATTTTTGTTTTTTCTTGAAGCAGGCGATTTTTTTTTTTTTTTTTTTTTGCTGTTTGTGTCTTTTTTTTTTTTTTTCTGTAAACTAATAACCACACACACATTCAGAATGATGAAGATGCCAACATCAATTTTTGGCAGTATCAATCCAAACTTTATTTTTAAAAGGAAAAACATTTTTGTTTTTTCTTGAAGCAGGCGATTTTTTTTTTTTTTTTTTTTTTTTGCTGTTTGTGTCTTTTTTTTTTTTTTTTTTTTTGGTAAACTAATAACCACACATTCAGAATGATGAAGATGCCAACATCAATTTTTGGCAGTATCACCAGCAGAAGTATACATTCTGATTATTTTTGTATCACCAGCAGAAGTATCAATACTGGTAGTAGTAATTCAGGTTCAAGTTCTGCAGAGCATCCCAAGACAGATATGAGCACATATGTGGAGAGATTGGTTGGTTGATAGATTTTAATGGCACAAGGTATGTGGAGAGAACATGAGATGTTCATAGCCAAGGTATTGATTTCACGTGAGGTATTTATCAATGACTTAATTATTCATAAGTGTATTTATTCATGACTGTTTTTATTGAATGTTATACACCAGAAGACAAACTTTTTGAAATGAAAACCTATTTTGAAATGCAACTATTAAATACAAGTACATAATGTGCTTCCTAGTTTTAGCTGTGGATTTTTCACGGAATTACTTAACAATATCTAAGAAATAATACATTAATTTTGACTGTTGATCATAATTCGGCACATTTATTTTTGTTTACATCACACGACCATGGGTTTTTTTTTCTGGTATCTTTTGAAACAATGCATTAGCTCCGGAAAATTTTGTTGAATTTTTTTACCCCTGGTAAAAACTGTATTGTCCTATATATTGATTTTCTCATGAAGCATTTGAAATGTTGCCATTCTTTCTTAGTTTGAAATGAAATAAACTGTTTCAGTTGCTTTTCATACAGGAAAAACTATATTTCCTTAATTTCCTAAATTTCTTTATGAAACATGTTTAAAATACATATATTCTTTCTCAGACACCCTGTATATTTTGAAATGTGAGTCAGAGGTACAAAACTATGCACACATTCATTTCGAACTGGCTATAGCAAGTGATATAAAAATCATTACAATTAGAGAGGGTGAGATTGTGAGCTGTGTTGATTTGACATAGAATGTAGTGTTCTTCCTAAATTTTTTTACAGCTGGGTGGCAAGAAATTTTAGCTGGGTGGTACTTTTAATGACCCCTTCCCCAAGTGAGAGAAAAAAAAAAGGATGTTTTGCATAACCTTATTATACTTATCAGACATCTTTAGCATGATGGTAGGCATTATTATAACATGATAAACATTAAACATAAATGATAAAAAAAAAGTACCTAACTAATAAATCATATTAGACACATTTTAGCCAGTTTTCATCAATATTTACATACCTGCCAACTACTACGGAATTTGTTGTCTGACTACAGAACTCACTGTCGAAACTACTGATTTTCATTGTTTATTTTTCTTTATTTTGCTATTTTATGATATACACTAGATTATTAAGCGAATTTGCGGAATTCCACTTTTTTTTGTCATCATTTATATCATTCTCAGTCTGATCAATGCAAAACTGAAGAATTTTGGGGAGAAGGGTGGTAGAGGCTGTTTTCCGTTTAGTGATGGTATTTCGTATTTCAAAACTTTCAAAAACGGTAGTTAAATGGAGTAAGAAATTTTGCCGCAATTTTTTTTGTTGGAAGTTTAACGACCACCCATGGGCAACTCATTGGGCTATACGCAATCGCCCGTCCCTAATTTAGGGTCACTGGTTCCAGGGAAGGGAGAGCGCCAGTGCCATATGACAAACACAACATCCATGCCTCACCGGGATTCGAAACCAGACCCCTTTCGGACGAATGATCAGAGGCCATCACTTAGACCACTGCGCCACCAGGCGGCGTAATTTTTCTCCCAACATTACCTTTGTGTCCAGTATTCTTGTTAAATATCATTTTATTGCATAAATGTTTGTATTTCAGCTTGAAACTGTAGGCAACAATTTGCGAAAACAAAGTTAGACGCCACGAAAATTTTCCTGTAGCCTTCAGGGCAAGAGATTCTTCCGTGAATTCAAGGAATGCCGCCTTTTTCGTTATTATTTTGGTGATTTACGAGATCGATGCACAAGTGAACAGAAATGGGGGAAGGGTGACAGGGGATATTTGTTGGAGGGCGGAATTCCATTTTTACGAAACTTTCTAAAATGGAAAGTAGACAGTTCAGATATTTTCCGTAATCATAATTTTTTTTCTTTTTCTTTTTTTTTTGCGATATTGCCTCTGTCCAGTATTATTGTTTAATAACATTTAACTGTATAAATATTTTTATTTCAGCTTGAAAATTGGGGGGAAATTTCCAAAACCAGGAGCTGGAAAGAACAAAAATTTCTCTCATAATCTCCCCCTCCCCCTATATTCCCACTCTCCTGCATTATTAAATATCCATCATCCCATAAGTTTTCACATTTAAGTTTGATAAGGGAAGGGGAAATTTCCAAAAACGGAAGTGACAAATTTGGAAAACGTGATGCATTTTTTACAAAAGACATGTATTGTTTCATAAAAAACTGTCTGTGTCACACAATAATACACTGCTGGACAATTGCTAAGGACGGATCATAAACGGCTATATAGCGCATAAAAAAGTAAGTGTGGTTGGATGCCAAGTGAAATAAAATAATGTCAGAATGCCAGGACATTACAAGAAAGACAATTTATTGTGCTCTGAAATCCAGAAGGCTTTAGAACGTGTTCAAGGGACAAACAGGCTATTTTGTGCAAAATACGTAAACGTGAAAAAAATGCAATTACCGTCCGCAGGCGTTCCGGCGTAAGATGTCAATACAGGATATGGCCACCATGGAGGGCGATGCAAGATTCCACACGTCGTGTCATGCTTTGCACAACATAAGCAAGCAGCTGTTGGGGTAATTTATCCCATTCCTCTGTCAGTGCACGGATGAGGGTGTCCTTGTTTATTGGAGGGCATTGGCGACCAGCAAGACTCCTCCCCAAAGCATCCCACACATTTTCAATGGAATTCAGATCTGGAGAACGTGCCGGCCATACGAGGCGTTGAATATCCTCGCTCTCAAGACACTCCTGGACAGTGACTGTTCGATGACATGTTGCGTTGTCGTCCATGAAAATGAATCTATCACAGACAGCACCACGGAACATGCGAACATGAAGTAGCAGAACATCATTAATGTATCGTTGGCCAGTCATAGTCCCAGTTGGAAGCACATAGAGGGACGTACGGCCATTGATCATGATGCAAGCCCATACCATGACACTACATGTCGGATACTGGTCCCTTTCCTGTATGTTTGCTGGACAATATGCAGTACCACCATCACGCCAGATCAGTTGTCGTCGACAATCAGACAATAAGACTGTATCTACTCTCATCTGAGAAGAGGACAGCAGACAAAACGTTATCAGTCCAATTGCGATGTTGATGGCACCATTGCAAACGGGCGGTACGGTGACGTCTGGACAATGGGATGCACACAACAGGACGGCGGGCGTATAGCCCGTCTTCATGCAAACGTCTGGCGACAGTTTTTTCGGGAGATCCACTTGCCAGTAGCAGCCATAAACTGATTTGCTACCTCACTAGCTGTTCTGCGCCGGTGTCTTTTTGTTGATATCACTATGTACCGATCTTCTGCAGGTGTCGTACTGCGAACACTACCTCCCCGTGACGTTTGCTACACTCTCCATTTGTTTGAAATGATTTCCAAAACCTTGAAACAACACTGTGGCTGACGTCGAACTCCCTGGCAACATCTGTTGTTTTTCACCCTTCTTCAATCTTGCCAATAATACAGCCATGCGTAAAATCATCTTGGTGATGTCGGGAAGACATACTGAACATTGCAAGTTCATCAATTGATTCTTTCCTTTTCAACTTTGCGTTTGAACAACAACTGTCAATACGCGTCAAATCCTTTATATCTCTTATCAGCGCTATGACGTCACGAACAAGTTCGGCAATCCAAAATTTGCATACGCACAACACGTCTTACTGTATCCTGCACTTATGCTAATTTCCACATTTTCCTGCCTTCCATTTTATGGTTGCTATCGTTGCTATTGTCATCCGTCCTTAGCAATTGTCCGGCAAAGTATGAGTTACTACAGACAAAGCTCTTGCCAATGTTGGCAGGTATGTATTTATATGTCAGTGTCAGAATTAGAAATAAATCTTCTACTCGCCCAGCGGGCCACTAGAATATGCAAGCCACTGGTCCACCAAAATGCCCACTGGTCCACAAAAAAAATATATATATATCATCATCATCATTGTCAACCATTATCAATCCACTGCTGGACAAAGGTCTCCCCAAGTTTCCTCCACAACGGTCTGTCTTGTGCCAGTCTCCTCCATGTCACCCCTGCATACTTTCGAATTTCATCCACCCATCTCCCATGTGGTCTTCTTCTGGGTCTTTTCCTGTCCCTTGGAATCCAATCTAAAATTTCGGCTGTCCATCGATGATCTGTCCTTCTGGCAGTATGTCCAGCCCATTGCCATTTCAGGGATTTAACTCTGATCATGATGTCTTCCACTCTTGTCATTTTTCGGATCCACGAGTTCCTCTTCTTATCTCTCCTGGTTACACCAAGTATGCACCTCTCCATGCTTCTTTGAGTTGTCTGCAGCCTTTGTATGTCTCTTTTAGTTAAGGTCCACGTCTCTGCACCATACGTAAGCACTGGAAGGATGCATTGATCAAACACTTTTCTTTTAAGACATAATGGCATATTGCTCTTGAAAATTATGCTGTTTCTTCCAAAAGCTCTCCAGGCAAGTTTTGTACGCCGATTAATTTCTTCATCAATGTGACCCTCACTTGATATCTGCTGTCCAAGATAAACATACGTGTCTGTTATCTCCAGCTTTTCTCCATCAATCGATAAATCTTCATTTCTTGTAAAAGCATTGAACATCACTTTTGTCTTCTGAAAGTTCATTTTTAATCCCACTTCTTTACTCTTGTCAGCAAGTTCCTGGATCATACTCTGCAGCTCTGATGGGCTAGTTGCAAAAATGACTACGTCATCAGCAAAACGAAGGTGGGTTAGATAATCTCCATTAATCTTTATCCCCTTGTTTTCCCAGCTCAGTGACTGAAAAACACCCTCCAATGTGGCATTAAAGAGCTTCGGAGATATGGTGTCACCTTGTCTCACTCCCTTTCCAATTTTTATGTGTGTTGTATTTTCAAACAACCTTAATCTTTGCACTTGCATTTTCATAGATGTTATTAATAATATTATGATGATGATGATGATATAGATACATACATACAGATATCACCTTAATACTGAAAGCCGGAAAAACTGTTTCGGAGAAATTAAAAGAAGAGATCTAACGACCACAGGGAGAAAAAAGAGGATTATAGAACTATGCCAAACTGTTATCCATGGCTTTGTCAAGGGCCAGGCACAGACAATAACTCTCGTACCTCTATAGAGACCAAAAAAGTGTGGGTTTATGCGATTGAAATGATACGAAAATAACGTATCATTTCAATGGTATTATCTCCAGTATTTGTTTTTAAAACATCTAATTTGAAAGTACAACTGAGAGGACAAAGAATGTTTCTAGAACAAGATTCCGATGGATTGGCGATATAACAGAGTAAGAGTGCATTCCCTATCTGTTTTTAAGTAAGAAGGCTTGTGGAGACTCCCAGGGTACAAAAAAATTCTTATACATCAGTAGCCTATTTTGTTTTATTGTTTACGGTTTAGCTTATTTTTCCTTATTTTTAGTCTTATTGCTCATCCCTCATACTTTTCCATGAAATTAGTTTTAGTTCCCCATTAAACACTGTGATTTGCTCTTTTGCAAAAATTACTTTCATGCATCCAATTGACCTCCTCCACTAGTGTGTTTTTGGGGCCAGAAACATAAGCTGGCTTGTGTCTGGTGTCATTATCTGCTTGCATTTACTAGGGTGGGCAAAGATTTAAAAAAAAACCCCTCCTGTCATTACAAGACAAGGACTGGGAAACTACCTTTCTGTATTTGTTGTTTCTTCCACTCTTTTACAAATCATGAGGAATAAAAAATAGCTGTTGTCCTATAGCATTTCATGAAACTATCACTAGTTTGCAGCCTGAAAAGAAAACCGCACATCAAGGTAAAAGAAATAGAAATTCATTTTTTAACTTGTGACAACTTAAAAAAACTGGCCATTGGGTCAGTAAAATCAATAGTTCAGTGGTCCAACAGAAATTTTACTGGCCAATGGCCAGCGGACCACTGGGTAATTCGAACGTTGTATGTTAAAGATTAAAATTGGTGTTTTTTTTTCGAGTGGCCATTGGCCAGTGGGTGGACAAAATTTAGTGGCCACTTTCCTTATGGCTATTCCATGTTGTATACACATTTTATCACTGAACCGTATACTTTTCATTTATTTAGACACAGTTAAATTTAAGCTTAGTAGTTACAAGGGCCCACTGTCTATTGTCCAGTGCAATTAAATGAATAAATATAATCTTAAAAGTTATATTTTTCTTAAACCACATCAACCAAATTTTATTGGAAAGATAATTTAATCATTTTTATTTGGCCTCTCGCTATGTTCACAAATAAAATCTCTCAAACTCTCCACCATAAATTAGCAGCAGTGGATGGGTCAAAATTTTCAAGCAGTTCTTACTTTTGCTTATTTTATTTAATTTGCTGTATTTTCTAAAGTCATTCTTTCATGAGCATTGTCTTGTCATCAAGAACATTGCCCACAATGCTTGCATTCTCTTAACTTCTGCATTGCTTGGCATAACAGTCAGCAGTATTGAGTACTTCAACAATTTTGTGCCATGACCTTCATGTACTAAAAATTGCTTGCTTTTTTTTTTTTCTAGCAGTTTTTAGTGAGTTATTAAAGGTTAAAAATGTTCAGACATTAAGTTTCGAAGCTGCTTCTATTCTGCTATTTTTTTCTTTTCATTCCATTTATTTTTGGTTAGGTTCTGGTGTCAAAATGAAAACTGGCTGTAAAGCTTTCAAAAATGAATTTCACATCTTATAGCAGAATCATTTTGCGGTACAGCTGAGATTGGGAGAAATGTATTATCAACCTGATCACTTTATTTTACAGACTCACAATGATTCCTGACCACTAACAGAAAATATTCAGTAATTTCCTGGGTTGTTCTAATAAATATTACATTAAAAACATTGATAAACCTTCACAGGTGTTGAAAAAATGGTCATGGCGAAATAAGAACACTCGCAGAGTATCCTAATTCTATCGGATTCTGTCCAGTTTTCGAACCCAGCGTCAGGTTTTTTTTTTTTTGGTCTTTTTTTTTCAGAAAACGTTCAGTTTTGGTAGAATTTTAATGATTTGTCATTTTTCCTGTTTGCCCACCACAGACCTTCCAAATACTACGAATTCTCCATAGTCACTATGAAAATCGCCGATCGCTGCGGAGTACGGGAAACATCGAATATACTACGAAAATAAAAATCTGGTTGTCGTTTTTTTCCCCCTTCAGAAAACATTTTGGTAGAATTTTAATGATTTGCCATTTTCTCCTGTTTGTCCACCTCAGATCTTCCAAATGCTATGAATTCTCCATAGTCGCTACGGAAATCGTCGATCGCAATGGAATATGGGAAATATTAAATATATTACGGAAATAAAAAAATCTATGAAATAATGTTATTCAATCATTTGTTCAAAGTTTATTTTCATGTTTTCAAAATTCTAACATTTCATCAAACATTTTTGGGACTGTTTATTGGATGTTTTATATGTCGCGACATTTGTTCGATATAATTTGAGCATCTTCATGTCGTTCATCGCCTGAAAATGATTGTTTTAGCACGAATGAAAATGTTCCGTTGTTTTCTAAATTTCGAATTTTTCTTACCCCAAGATGCACTTTCTTTTCACTTTCTGGTTATATTCTTATGTTATATTTTTTCTAATTATGTCTCTCGTTTTTAACAGTTTCAGTAACAAAAAAGAACTTCGTATTTTAAAAGCTTTTCTAGCGTTTTTGTTATTTCTAACAGCCTGTTCTTCAAAACCAATCAATGCGGAAAGTGTTTATTCTTTTCCGCTTTTTTAAAGCTAAATTAAATTTCAAAATTGGTACTTATTCTGCTAGTGATGGAATCTGCCTTTTTTGTGACCCGTAAAATTACTATCACGGCAGAATGAACAATACACAGAGATGCTAACCTGTTTCAGATATTTTCAGTAGTACTCGTACAAATTTTCAGTAGTTTTGGCCATTTTTCAGTAGTCATACGAAAAAGAATAATTTTAACCGAGGAAAACAACTCATTTAATTTAATTAGCATTTTTTTACTTACTTATTCATTTATATACATGAAAATCTGTATCAAAATATTCCAAATTTTTCACATGGAAAATAATATAACCATGACTGATACATTTTTTTTTACACAACAAACAATTGATTAAAAAACTTTCTTTGGTGATTTCGCTGTACAGTGTTTTGCAGATTTGAGTTCCTCAGCAGAAAATCTTTTTAATAACACACTTGCCCAGAGGAGAACATATTCATTTTTGCAATGAGAAGTGCTTCTACAGTTTCTAAACCTAAATTAGGTTGGAAACGGGCTTTATTTTTTCGCACTAAACTAAAATCTCTCTTACTCACAGCATTCGAGTGTGGAACTACAAGTATTGCAAACATTACTTTCGAGAGAATAGTATACTTAACCCGCTCCATTACAGCCTCTTAATTTTGAGATTTCTGACCAAGTGACATCTATTCTATCTGTTACTGCTATGGTCTCTAATTTGTCAGCTTGATAACAAGGAATTCTGCTTCCAGTATATCAAGTTCATTTTCAGTTATTATAAATGGAAGGCGTTTGACTATGTGTAATACAGAAGTAAATGACATTATGGCTCTAAGTGAAGGATCTACTACTTCTGCATGTTTTAAGAATTCATCATAGATCAGTATCTTTTCTTGAATATAAGAACATTCTTCAATGTGAAATTTTCCGACAGATGTATAGAACTTAGAAAGTTCATTTTCGTTTAAAATGATTTCGCCTTAATACATTCTTGTTTTTACTGCAATTATCAGTTGTGTACTTTCTGATTTTTTTTTTTTTTTTTTTTTTTGAAAAACTTATTTGAAAAATTAAGCTCAACATCACCATCAGCTACGACAGTAGGCTTCAAAACCCCTTGGATGCCATGACAATTTTATCCATCATGCTTAAAGAACTTTCAGTTTGAGGACCATGAATGCATGACAGCTTTCACTATTTTAGATAAAAGGTAGTGTAACTTGGAGAATATGAATGCTTTTGAATATTATGCATCAATTCTTACAAATTTTTCAGCTTAATCACTTTCGTTTTCGAACTCTTCCCCCTTTATCAAGCTGAAATGCAAACCTTTTTGGGGGAATATGTAAGAACACAGGATACACGTTTGGAACATCGTTGGGGGAAAAAAATACAGTTACGGGAGAAACCATTGCTACGTCCGATTTCCGTTTTCGGACATTTCCCTTCCATGTTCAAGGTGAAATACAAATATTTACGAAATAAAATTAAATTTAACAACAATACTAGGCAGAGGAAACATCGCATGAAAAATAAAATTACGATTACAGGAGAAATCTTCACTGTTTCTGAAAGTTTTGAAAGACGAAATTTCCGTTTTCGAAAGTTTCAGGCTGAAAGCATCCTTTCACCACTACCAATTGCCTCAAAATTTCTGTTCAATTATGCATCGATCTCGAGGATAACCCAAATTACGATGAAAAAGCAGAAATTCCTCGAAGCCGAAGATTACACGGGAGTTTTTGCGCCGTCGAATTTCCGTTTTCAGAAATTTCCCCTCCGTTTTCAAAGTGAAATACAAAGATTTATGGAATATAATTATGTATAACAACAATACCGGACAGAGGCAACATCGCAGGAAAACGAAATTACGATTACAGAAGAAATCTTGATTTCGTTCACTTCCATTTTTGAAAGGTGAAACGCTGTCCCGATGCGCATTTGTACGAGTTGGTAAAATTCTTTGATGCATAGTTTTATGCATTTCTCGATGTGTTTTTTACGCGTTGATGGGTACTTCACGCGCTTCACGACATGTATTTCCACGCATCGCAAAAATTTACGATGCATATTTTTACGAGTTGGTAAAATTTCTATGCGTACTAGACGCGTAATTACGCATTTTGGCGAACTGTGCAACGAAATCCAAGCATACTTTTCTGCAACGCAAGAAAAAACTTTAAAATATTAATTACTGACATGAATGGTCTATGCAAGATTTAAAAAAAAAACCTCCGATGCCAGGCAATGACACTCACGTTCTGCACCAAATGATTTTCAACAGCTTGCCGCTGCACTGCGAAAGAGCTTCAAGCCGAACTCTGCCCATGTCCACCACCAAAGCGAGCTACGCTCAACATCACCAGTATGTTGCATGCTGGGGAGGGAAGGTCTCATTGAGTGCCGGCCGCTCGCGCTAAGATCCGAGCAGCTTCGAAAGGCAGAACTGGAAGTGCAGGCAGCATCGCAAGCAGGACGGATCGTCAAGCAGCCGCCATTGTGTTGGGAAGGGGAAAAAGCAAAATAAAAATTAATTACTTCCATTAATTTTCCGTAGAAAAATCACATTTTTCTGTATTCCGTAGTACAAGAGCTTTTTCTCCTTAGGAACTACGGAGATTCCGTAGTTGTTGGCATCTCTGAATACAGTACTTATTTTTTTATATATAATTTCGCTGAAAAACTTGTGTTTACCCATTCCTTAGTAACATTTTACTGTATTAAGGGGCACATACTAGTTTTTTCGTATTTTGTTTAAAGCCAACTTCACACGTGCAAAAGAAATGCGACTCTGCATGGAATGAAAGACGGCGCGCGGCGGTGGAAAGTGAAGTCTCGATTTTCTACCTTTGATTTCTTTTTGTAAACAAAAGGGAAAATGCTTGCCCATTTTGTTTGATGATAAGCAAGAAGTGCCTAAGCAATGGAAAATTGTGCATTTTCAGAGAAACCAAACTTTAAAAAACGAGCTGCTGAAGACTAGTTGTGATGCCACAGTTCCATCTAAAGCCACAGGTATCCATTCCCGATATTACCAACTTAAGTGGAAAACGAAACAGCCGCTCCCGTTCTTGAAGAGTGAATCTATATATAGATCACACCCACTTATTTGCGGAGGAAAGAGCTGTTTTTTACTGCACAGGAGTTGAATGGTTTGAAAATACATTTCCTATAACAGGAGCGTTTTAAAAACGCAAATTAATTCTTTAGCAACAAAAAAAGGCAAATCTTTGAGCGTGGCGACTGCTAATTTTAATCTTTAGTGTATGTGGAATAAGTTTTCCACTCTTACTATTATGTGCATCATTGTGAAAATGTTCACTAAAGGAAATTTAGCTGGGTGGCAGAGAAAATCAGCTGGGTGGGCCACACAGTTAAAAGGGCTGTAGGGAGAACACTAGGAATCACAGTACTTAAAAACACACACACACATGTAACTGCATAAAACGCGTACTACACGAGACAAAAATGTGTAATTGTAAATTATATAATATGCATTACCTACTGAAATGCTAAGAGCTTCCTAGGAAAATCTTCTAAATTGCTGATAACTTTCAGTTTTTCCAAACTTGGAATGTCCCAAATTACACAAAATTTGCCTTACACTTAGCTACAAACCTAATGAAAAGGAAAAATATATCACATAATAGTACATAAAAAATATATGAGAAAACACACATGCATGCATACACACACAAATACAATGCAGATATCACAAAATAATACAAAGTAATACACCTCTTCTTCCTTAAGAGCTGCAGAGTATGATCTAGGAACTTTCTGAGAAAAACAAAGAAATGGGATTAAAGTTGAACTTGGGGAAAACAAAACTTATGAACAATGCTTTTACAAGAACTGAAGATTTAGAGAGATCTGAAGGGACAAAATTAAGAATCGATTCCCACATGTCTCGGACAACAGAGATCACGAAACACATCTACGAAGAAATTAAGATATATATATATATATACATTGAGTGGCCACTTTATTATGACCACCCCTCAGTACTTTGTTGGGCCACCTTTTGCCTTTAATACTGTGTCGATTCTTCGTGGCATGGACTCCACGAGATGTTGATAGGTGGTTTGTGGAATCTAAGACCATGCTTGATGAATAGCACTTTCCAGGAGTGTGAGATTGCAGAGTTGTGGATCCAGCTGTCTGATGGCTCATTCAACTTCATCCCACAAATTCTCAATGGGGTTGATATCTGGAGATTGTGGGGGCCACCTAAGCAAAGTAAACTCACTGGCATGTTCCTGAAACCAATCCTGTACCATACGAGCACAATGGCAGGACGCATTATCTTGTTGAAAGTAGCTATTGCCATTGGGATAAACCATCCACATGACAGGATGCACTTAGTCCGCAACGATGTTTAGATATGATGTGCCAGTCAGACGTTGATCAACACGAATTAAAGGGCAAAGCATGCCAGGAAAACATTCCCCAAACCATAACGTTTCCTCCACCACCTTGAACAGACAAAAACAATACCCCAGAATCATTTGGTGCTCTCTTGCAGATTCATGATTATGGGTGTAAGTTTTCCACCTTCCAAAAAGCTTTCAGAAAATAAAGTTATACAAATCACAACCCCCCCCCCTTCTGATATCATTGTCAAGTAAGAACACAAGACAAAATTTAGTCACCCCTAACAGAAATTACAGTAGAAAGTTATCAGTAGCACAGAGGGTGTCGTGATAGTATTGTTGGGAGATAAATAGCACTATTGTGGTCTATAGAATCATTTCTGTCTTGTGCAGTGGTGAAAAGCAATGTGTGTGTTGAATTTAGTCTGAAATATGGGTCATAAGACAAATGCTACCGAGTGGCAAAAAGGATCCATGTTTTGGCTGTGCCCACGGACACAAAGTGAATGAAGTCACCCAATTTGTTGGTGTGTCAAAGCATACTATCCAGAGGGTTTACAAACAGTGGTGTGGCTTGCAGTCAACTGAAAATCAGCAACATAACTGTGGCCAGAAAACAATTCTCACCAACAGGGACAGCTGCCATGTTTCACGACTAGTTATTGCAAATCGGTTTCAAACCAGGTAACAATTGCTCCAAACAGTCAATGAAAGTCCACTCCAACAAATTTCTGAAAGGGCATTGTGACGAGAACTGCATGCGATGGACATCTGGAGCAGAGTGTCACGAACGAGGCCTCTTTTAACAGAAAGTCACATGTTATCAATGGGCCCAGAGGCACCAAAACCTTACCGTGAAAGATTGAAAAAGAGTCATTTGGTCAGAAGAGTCTCATTTTTGTTTGTACTCCAATGATGGGAGGCGATGAGTGGTGCATCGCAGGCCCAACAAAGCTTTTAATCCTGATTGTGTCAAAGGTGTTCAAGCTGGAGGGCGTCCTGCGACATTTGGGGATATTTTTCGTACCATGAAATGGACCCTCTTGTTGCAGTGACAATGAATTTGAACCAGCTTGCATACCTCCATATTCTGAATGACGAAGTGTTGCCCTTTCCACTACATCTCCAGGAGCAGGATCACATTGCCACTCCTGTCTTCCAAGATGACAACCACCGTGTGCATAGGGCTAAAACTGTGCGAGTGGCACAACAAACAATCGGCAACACTGTCTCTGCTCGACTGGCCCGCCAAATTCACAGATTTAAATCCCATTGAAAATCTGTGAGATTATTTGGAACGCTGGAATAGACACCCACATACTCTGGCAGAACTTCGGGACCAACCGACACATTTTTGGCTACAAATCTATGCTCAATACATCCACAATCTCGTGGAGCTTCTACCACACCGGATTCAGGTTGTTATCGAGGCAAAAAGCACTGTCATCGGTTATTAGGTAAGTTCTGATGGGGATGACTAATTTTTTGTCTGGTGTGTTTATCATTCTATTGCATAAACATTCGTGTTTTCAGTTTGAAAATGGAAGTCAGATGGAGACATGTAATCTTAAATTATTTTTCTCACAATTTGTTGCTAATATATTTATTAAATAGAAATTTGTATTTCAGTTTGAAAAAAAGAAAATTTTCAAGACACAGAAGCTGGATGGGACGAAGATTTTTCCGTAGCCATTCTTTTTTTTCTCACAATGTACTAAGTTCTGATGGGGATGACTAATTTTTTGTCTGGTGTGTTTATCATTCTATTGCATAAACATTCGTGTTTTCAGTTTGAAAATGGAAGTCAGATGGAGACATGTAATCTTAAATTATTTTTCTCACAATTTGTTGCCAATATATTTATTCCATAGAAATTTGTATTTCAGTTTGAAAAAAAGAAAATTTTCAAGACACAGAAGCTGGATGGGACGAAGATTTTTCCGTAGCCATTCTTTTTTTCTCACAATGTACTCTCTGCCCTGTATTGCCATTAAATATAATTTTTCCCCTACAAAAATCTTTGTATTTCAGCTTAAAAATGGAGGCAAAAATTCTGAGAACAGAAGTTAAATGGAGTGATAATTTCTCTCATAATCGTAATTTTTTCCCCACACATTTCCTTTGTCACATATTAATGTTAAATATTATTTTATTCTCTGTATATGTTAACTGAAATATCTTACTTTGCACTTAATAGCCTCGAAAAGTATATCAAGGAACTCACATTGTGGTGCCATCTATCACTATTTAGCGTGGCTGAAATCAACTGTGATTCTGTAGTAATATAATATTTACAGCAATAATGAATACATTTCTGCTAAAATTCTACAGTGCTGTGAAACTTCAAATCTTTTTTTTCTAATGGGTTGAAATTTTTTACATTTGTGTAACCTATGGTAAAGTCGTTCACATTTGTGTACATTAGAGAAGACTTAAAAATTTCCGATTGTTTTTTTCGTCTTCATAATGGAATGGAACTCAAATAGTGTGTATGTGTGTGTTGTAAACGCATGTCAGTGGCTGACCCAGGCAGCACTTCATACCACTCCTGGCCCAGTACTTCCAAAAATATTTTTAGTTCAAACAGTATCTTTACAAAAAATATGTTGAACTGTAAGAATACTCAAGAAACGCTTATAGGATTATATCTATGAATCTTCACCACTTTGAATCTTTGTGTAGTTTTGAGGGTTCTTAACATTTTTGGCAAAAATTTTCCAAACACAAAAATTAGCAAATTTCACAAAAATGGTATTCATTAAAAACCTGGATTGGAACTTTTTTTTTCCAAAAATGAAGGACAATTGTGAGCATAGTACCTACCTAATTTGTTACAGATGAAAGGAGCAAATGTTGTAAAAGTGAAAAAATTATCAATCTTGAAGTGAAAAAAAAATCTGTAGAGTGAAAAATAGTCTGTAGAGTAAAACAGTTTTCAGTGATGGCTACTAGTTTTCACCAACAGTTACATCAAAATTAGTTCCAAAAACAGTTGAAAATACAAGATGTTTAAAAATGCTTTAAGGGAAAGTGGGCCAGTTGTAGATTTAAAGTAACAAGGGCCCTGTGGACAGTGTTAAGGAATAAGTCAGAAATTTTATAATGATGGTCTCTGATGCACATTTAACATGTTACATATACAACTAATTTACGGCACTGCTTTAATTGATGTTTATACCACACATTATTAAATTTCACCCCACTCCACTGAGTCTCCATAAAGAGTGTTCAAACATCAATGAAATATATTGTTGTCTCATAAAACCAGTCATAAAACCAGCTTTATCAGGGCAATATTATTCCTACAGGGTAAGTCTTGCGATTGCTTCTTAAACTGAATTGAATGAGGAAAACTAAATTAATGGGGAAATGGGCAGGCATATTAATAATAAACAGTGAATCAAAGTGAGAAAATGTTCATTATATTCTAAAAAAAAAAAAAAAGGCTAGAGATACCACCACAACTGAGCTCAGCTGCAGTGTAGTATTAAATAATAATAATAATAATAATAATAATAATCTCAAACTGATTTTTAGTAATCCTGCATTTAAGGTAGAAAATTAATACTTGCAGATGATATACTTTGAGCTCGGGTGGAATCATGTTCCCAAAACCGATTTATCCCTCGCTCTGCTTCTAAAAAGAAAAAAAAAAGAAAAAAATTATTATTTTTGAGGCCCTCTAGCACAGCTGAGCTCTGCACTTCCCTGTAAATCTGCTTTGTGTGTGTAAGTGTGTGTGTGTGTGGGGGGGTCTTACTTCCAAGAGAACAAAATGAAATGCGAAATGATGAAAACCTTAAAATGTACAGATCCTTTCTAGCTGCAACTCAATGAGTCTCTCTGAAGAGCTAAAAAATAAATGGGAGTGGGAACAGGGTGCCCAAATGTGAGCATACCTATTGGAATTTTGGTATGAGAAATTTGAATTGTATTTGGTTTATTATTATATACTATAATATTCCGTTCATTAATTTACAGAATTGTTGATCACTAGGAAGAGATAAGGAATTTGTATTACATATAGGAACTATTCATATAAATACAATCTTTATTTAATTCCTCTATGTCAGGAGAGTTGCTCAATGACATTCTTCTATCCAGTCACTAAATATGTTTAGCTACAGGAACTATGGCATGGTAACTGACAAAAATAATTATACGTGGTCTTTCATTATTACTACCCTATTTTACTATATTCCCTTCATTGCTTGGTTTACTACTTGATTATACTACAGAATAGTTGATTGAAGGAAATATAGAATTTGTACTGTGTAATGAGGTTATTAATATGTATATAATTTTTTTATTGAGTTCTTGTATGTCACTGATTACAACTATTGGAAAGTGTCTTGATGTGTGCACGGTACTTGAAAGATACTGTTATGCAGCAATAACTGTTAGATTTTTTATTTTACTGTTTGTTTGTTTTTTTTTTTTTTGTGGTTTTTTCCCCCCGTTTTTATTTTTGCCAAAATAATATATAAATATAAGGAGATAAGGTCAATTATATATTAGTTGGTGCAGGGGTTGGCCACCATATTGTGGGATTCTCAAATAGGCTTTTGGTATTTTTTTCTTTTGTTTTTGAATTAGGTTAATTCAAATAAGTTTTTAAATTTTTTACATAGTATATTATAAATCGTACTTGGGGGTTCTGTTTATTGATGTTTGGTTTTCATGTATGGTCTGTGATTATCAATAATAATGAGTGACATATATACACTACAGCAAGTTTCCAATCTGTTGTCTGACAACTTTAATGATGCCTTGAAATTAATTTATATAAATGTGCCAGATCTCGTATGTCTAAGGTTACTCTTGTTGAAGCATTGATCTAGGCGACTGGATCGGGGATTGACATACTCTGCTTGACTGAGACATGGTTTCTGACTCAAAATTATAGTATTGATATGCCTGGTTATAAAATATATATATATATATATATATATATATATATTTTTTTTTTTGATTGGAGGTTTAATGACCATCGTGAGCAACTCAATGGGCTATAAGCAGTCGCCCGTCCCTAATTTAGGGTCACTGGTTCCAGGGAAGGGAGAGAGCCAGTGCCGTAAGACAAACACAACATCCATGCCTCACCGGGATTCAAACCCGGACCCCTTTCAGACGAAGGATCAGAGGTCATTGCCTTAAACCACTGCGCCACCGGGGCGGCATAAAATATTTTTCCATAACAGATTTAAAACAAAGGGAGGTGGAGTGGGTATTTATGTAAATACTATTCACCAAAATTATTCTTTGATAATAGACTTAACTGTTATTAACCCTTATATTGAAATTTTGACAATTGAAAACAAATATTATATAATAATGGTTTGTTATCGCCCTCAGAGTTCTAACTCATCCTTATTTCTTAATAACCTATTTGAAATTCTTAATTATGTCAACTTGACAGGCAAAAGGGGTTTCTTGTTGGGAGACTTAAATACTGATATTGCCCAAAATAACTTACAAACTCAACAATTTGTTCAAATGCTGTCGGGTTTAGCAATACAATTACATCTTCAACGAGATTAACACCAGAAACTGAATCTACCATTGACTTATCTCTTACAAATGCTTCTTTAGAGTTTACTCTTTCGGGAGTTATAATTTATGATATTAGTGACCACCTACCAATTTTTATATTTTACAAACATACACATGCAGGGTTCCCACTCAAAAGTAAAAAAATTCCGACTTTTCCAGGTTCTCCAGGTGATTTTCTAAGTTTTCCAGAGTGGCATGTTGCAAAGAATTGCTACATTTCATTCATTTTTCTCGCCAAAGCACACAATTGTAAATTCTTTACGTAATTTGTCTTTATAAAATTACCTGCTTTTCATTAATAACAACTAACTGTGCTCATTATATTTTCTGTACCAAAGTTCCGTGAACTTTTGTGAATTATTTTCTGTACCAAAGTTCCGTGAACTTTTGTGAATACTACCCACATGGAATTTGTAAACAGTCCCATAGAAATAGGTCATATGTAAGAAAAAATCTGTCAGTTGAATAGTTTCAGTTTTTTTATAACACACAATGCAGCTAACTAAGCTTAATGATGGAATAGCTCTGTTCAAAGAAACATGTTTCAAGAGAACCAACAGAGAAAAAACTTTGATCCATCATTTGCTTGGTTCTCTTGTGAAGTGTTTCTTCAAGCAGGAGCCATTGTGCCTAATTGTTCCATGTTATAACAACTGCCTGCAGAAATTGAACAAAAGCTTAACTGGCAATTTTAAAAATTCAATTTTGCATCTTTTTTAGAGAATAAAGGAAATACTTAATATAACTGAAAGTAAGATCTACCAAATTCTAAGCAGGCAGTAATTGCAAGCAAACGTTAAATCTTGAAAAATAAGTTTTGGCAAAATAAAGTATCCATTGATTTTTACAAAAAAAGGGGGGGGGGTAATTCCCCTGAGCTTTCCCTGATTTTTACAAAAAAGGTAACTTTTCCTGAGTTTTCCCTGATTTTTGGAACCATTTTCAAATTCCCTGAGAATTCCAGGTTGAGTGGGAACCCTGACATGCTGTAAATAAAAAAATAATTAATAAAGCAACTCGATTAATAAACAATACGTTAAATAAATTTTATAATCTATTACAACATATAAAATGGAAAAATGTTTTACAGATGACTGATCCAAATCTTTTACATGACAGCTTTGCAACAGTGCTAAATGAATTATACATCCAAGCCTTTCCAATTTTACTTAACAAGAACAAAGCTAAAAAGCAACGTAAACCATGGCTCACTAGACATCTATTAAACCGAATTAATAAAAAAAAATAGATTATACTCGAAATTTATAAAAAGTAAACTACAAACTGATTTTTAAACATTTAAAACATATAGAAATAAATTAAATTCTGATATTAGGAAATTTAAGAGAATATTATACTTATATCTTTTCTCAAAACGATTCTAAATTAACTTGGAAACATTTAAACATATTACTGGGTAAATCTTTGGGTTCAATTACACCACAATACCTAACTAATTTAACCCAAAAAATTACATCCAAACAAGATATAGTCAATGAAATCAATAATCACTTTATATTAGCTCCGCAAATTCTTAAACAGCAAGTTTTACTTACAAATTCTCAATATCATCAGTACTTTCAGAATTCACACCAATCAAACACGTTTCACTTAGTACTTAAAATTACACGATCTGAACTTTTACACTTGTTGTTGCAAATTAATGTCCATAGTGGACCTGGATATGATGAAATTTCACTATTGGTTATTAAACATGTGGCTCATGTTATTGTGGAGCCACTTCTGTGATTTATAATTCTATATTTACTACAGGCATATTCCCATATGCTTTAAAAATAACTAAAATCACTCCCAAATACAAGAAAGGTTCGGTAAACGAAGCAAATAATTATCGGCCAATAGCAAATTTGACTATTTTTGCTAAATTGATAGAAAAATTAATTTACATTAGATTACTTTCTTTTTTACAAAAATATAACATATTTAACAAAAATCAATTTGGCTTTTTGCCAAATAAATCAACAGAGCTTGCAATTTCATTTACACAATTTAATCCAACAAAATGCTATAAAAAATCAATCAACAACTGCAATTTTCTTAGATTTAGCTAAGGCTTTTGATACGCTTAACCATGATATTCTACTAACCAAATTATTTTCTATTGGAATTAGGGGTTCTACACATAATTTATTCAAAAGTTATTTATCAGCTAGGAAGCAATATACTGTTATTGATATGGCACGGTCCACAATGGGAGGTGTGATTTCTGGAGTGCCGCAAGGTTTGGTCCTTGGTCCTACATTATTTAATTTGTATATTAATGATCTCTTTACAGTGGTAAAAGATAATGACTTAATTTTATTTGCTGATGATGCAACAATCTTATTCAAGGGTAACAATACTTTAGATCTTACATCTAGAATAAATGCACAACTTGTGTTGGTGACAAATTGGTTAAATTAGCAATGAATTGATTATTAATGTAAACAAAGGCTATGATCTTTTCGAAACTACAAGTACTACAATCTATGAGTGACGTGGTGTTCTTCAATGGAGCTAAAATTGGTTTTGTGAATAGTCATTCTTACTTGGGAGTATTGATTTGAAATGGAATATGCATACTGACAACCTGACTAATATATTATCTAGAAACATTGGGGTAGTTAGTAAGATTATGATAAATTTGTCCCCTAAAATAATGATACTGTTATAACTACACACTAATACAAACATAAATTACTGTATACTGACATGGGGACAAACACAATATAACTTTAAAAAAAATACAGGTATTACAGAATAGATACACAAGATTAATAGACCTAAAAACTATTAATAATTCTATACCTAATCTTAACTTTAGGTCAGAAGTAAATCCCAATAAATATAACATACTTTCAATAAAACAATTATTTGACTATAATATTGGTAAAATAATGTTCAGAAGAATTAAAAATGATTTATACCATGACTTAATATCATTAAATATTCGTACTCATACTTATGAAACCAGGAATTGATCAACACTCATACCCAATTTCCCTCTGACAGAAACAATTAAAATGAATATTAATTATCCGGGTCCAAAACTTTGGAATAACCACCTTGAGCAACCTTATGATTATTCAAGTTTTTTCACAACATAAAGAGATGGCTAAAAACACACTACCTAACCACAAACCATTTATGGGTTTGAAACACATCTAAAAAAGACTTAATTGATTTTGAACTTTAATCATGTTATTTTCAGGAGACCATGTGATCAAACAAGAATGAAGTGTTACAAAGAAAAACACAAGGGGAAACAGAGCCAATAAAATTTAGTACATACTTTTACCAAAAAAAACCTAGGTGACACACACACACACTGTACCAAGTACTTCAAAAGCATAAACATACAATACAAAAATATGCATTTTTTTTAACCACAGCTATTATAATATGGACTAAACAATCAGCAAAAGCTTTATATTAAAAATGCCAGAAAATAAAAATATCAAAACAGTGTAAAATGCAGTCATAAAATTTCAGGCTCTGACTATGAAAATTAAAATCTTAACGATGAGGTATAAAAACACATGAAATAAAAATTTAGATGAACAGTAAAATATTGTTATAAAAGTTCAGGGTTTGAAAATCCATGAGAGCTAAAAACAAAGTAAACAGATAAAAAGATCTAGGAAAATAAAACCTCAAAAATAAAAGTGAAATATTTAAGTGGGAATGTGAAAATGTCAAAAAACCTGACAAACTTGTCCTCCAATATGCTGAATCCAGAACAATGTTTATATCAGACACTTTGATACAATGAATCCATTGTATCATCTTCAAGGGCAAAGTGCTAGTTGTATTTCCTACAGTCACACCATTACAAACTGTGCTTTTTGTCCTGTCAACTCCTTGAGACATGCCATTTCCTGCGCATGTGTCTCTAAAGATATTCGTGATGGACCACTGTTTTAGTCATCGTGCTGGGCAGCCTCTCTTGGTCTCCCCCTTCTTTTCCTGACATTTTCTTCATCTATTACCCATTTCCACGACAAAGAAAGTTGAACTCAACTGGCATTACAACTAGTTTCTTTATATTTCTCTTAGGGATATAAACATCATCCATCCCAAATTTAGGGTCACTGGTTCCAGGGAAGTGCAAAAGCCAATACAGTAAGACAAACACTATCCGTGCTTTATCCAGGACACAATTTCTACTTGGATACACCAAGTGTAGCAGAATGTAGCTGTATGCAGATAGTTTCACATTAGCAGGTAGATTAAAAAAAAATTATTAACAGTAATTAAAACACTTATGGCTTTACTCAGATTAATATAATTAATTCTTTTCTAATTTGAAGAACTTTCAATTATTTTTCACATCTTCTGAGTTTTGTTTTTACAGACATTTCTGGCCTCTAGATTTTATCAAGGCCTGTTCTCAATGTATAGGAACTGTATCAAAAGTTTTGTTTACACAGAAAGAATTTAAATTTTTTGCCAGGTTTCTCTTACAGGTTGCTAGTTATTAAATTAAAATCTTTGTACTATATTTTGTAAGTCTACTATTTTTTAATTAAGTAGTTAAAAATGCTATTTATAAATTTTAAAGGTTTATTAATGGAACTGTTTTTCTGGATATAAAAACTAATCAAGTCTTGTCTTTATGAGGTTCACAGTACAATATTTTAAATATTTTGCCATAAAGGTCCAGTTCACACACATTACTGCACGTTCAATTGTAATGTACTTATTTTGTCCTCATTGGAACCTGTAATGTTCAAATAATTGTTTTATTAATTTTTCTTTAAATTATCTTATTCTATTGTTATCGTAGTTCACGCTTCGCAGCAAGTTTTCTGTTTCAATGGTTGTGTACGCAGATACATTTTATTTTTATACAACTCTGGAATGCACTATCCATGCCTCAATCATTAACAAAATAACTACAGATGGAAACATTGCAGATCCTCCAGAATATCCTGGGATTAAATTTAATCCCCATTTCATAGCTGTATGGGATCCTGCTCTGTCAACCACATAACTCTTAATTTTAAAAGGAAGGTCATAGGACTGCTAATAAATTCCTTTTACTTTTCTCTCTGCACTTGAATGACATTGTGGTTGCTCACACTGGAACAATAATATAAACACATTCTCTGAAAATAAAATGGTATTTCACTATCAGGACAAAGATATTTTACTCAAATTATAATGCTTATATAAATGCAAATCAAAATGTCGTCAACATACAGCATGTCTTCTTGTAATTGATAAACAATTTAATTCTGAAATTTTCACTAAATTCTTGCGATGAACAATACTATCAGGTTAAAGGCTCATTAATTTTGTTCTGGTCATTTTTATATGGAATTTTTAGCATCAATTCCAAAAACTTTTAACTGATCAAAAGCTCAGGATACTAAACTTCCACAAAGTGACTGTCATACATTGCAGTTACAGAGCAGTGTTAGTTTTTGCCTCACAGGAGAACCCACCATGAGACCATTTGGTTGCTAAATTGTCTATTTTTTCTCTCCGAATATTTCGTCTTAAATATTTAAGAGATGCCTGGCAGTAGATCAGCCAATACCCATACATCTACAAACCTTTTTTTTTTTTTTTAGTTTACAAACTGCGCCCTGCAATCTGGTTTCCCCATCACTGGAAATTGGGTACCAACGTTTCCGTGTTGCTTCCAATTTGTTCAAGTTGGTCAAGTAACCACCGCTCAACAACCAAACGCCTTAATATGTCCCACGTTACTTAATATCAGTTTCAAGCAAATTATCTGCGGTTTGTATGTTAAATAAAATCAAATGATACTGCTGCTTTATGGAAGCATCCAAAATATGGCTCAGGGTTCCTTCCTTTCCGTTTCAGGCTTCCATCAGAGAATTACAAAAAGTTCGTTAAGTGAAAAATTATGCTTTCCTTCAAACCTAATATCCTGCTGCATTTAAGACACAATTACTTTACTACAGTAATATTTCTCTCCATTAAATTTACAATCTAATTAATAAAAATGATAAATAAAACCAAGACCTGGGTCTATCTCAGTACTCAAGGCTTAAAAAAAAATTGTAGACTTACAAAGCAGGACTACACACATTTGTATTTAAAAATTTAGACACATCCTGCATTTGAAGAAATGGAATGAAATACTGGTGGTAAACTCACATAATATATCAAAAAGCATCTCCACATATCATAACCAACAACAACTTATAAACTCACGGACCTTTCAAAAATCCAACAGCCATGATATGTTGCCAGTCAAGACTCCAGACATTCAGAGTAATTGGTAATAACCATTAACCAATGCATTAACCTTAAGTCTAGGAGTTTTACAATAGCGTCTGGGCACAGAGACAGAACAAACACAGGAATATCTACTCCGTTATCTCATTCGCTAGGATGAAAAACACAAGCAACCAATTGGCGTACGTGATGATGGAAACACAGCAGACAGCCAGAGCAATAGCCCAGTTTTGGTGTTAGTCCTATCAAACTCTCATGTGTACGTTCGATGAATATAAAAAGCTTTGTATTGAAGTACCAGGTACTACTATGAGTTTAATACATATTCATTTTTAGTGCTGTTCGTTCTAGCAACGTGTGCAAATATTCCCTTCATATGCATGTTTGAAATGCGTGCGTGACTTTTTACACATATCGCGGATATCTTTAGCCGCTATAAAGTTCTTTTATTTTCAATCGGACTTGTTATTCGCAGTGTTTGTTCACGTTTGTTTGAGATTGTGGCTTTGCACGTGACATTATCCTATGTATATATTACCACCAGTAGCGTAATATCTTTAGCCGCTATATAGTGCTTTTATTTTCAATCAGACTGGTTAATCGTAGTGTTTGTTCAGGTTTGAGATTGTGTGTTTGCACGTGTCATTATCCTTCTATGTATACATTACCACCAGTAGCGTAACTAGCATCCCCCCCCCCTGCGCGCAAGATCTACTTCACCGCCCCTAAGCACAGAAATTTTCCCAGGATTTGGAGCACGATCGAGGCTGAAATGTAACTTAAAAAAGCATGTTGAAAATGTCATCCTGTCCCTATCTTCCTGACCCCCTCCGAATCACACACACACCGTAAGAAACACATCCTCGATCGTGTCACACTGCCTGCCCAATCGTGCTCAAACGTTGTTTTCCGGTTATGATCTAAATGTCCGCAAGGTGGCGTTACATTAGTTAACTGTTCAGTATTTGTTTACCGGCGTAATTTAACATCAGTAATTTTATTTTAACTGTTTAGAAAATTTAAATTATAACAACTAGGTTTTTTATTCGCCACAAAGTTTTTTTTTTTTTTTTTTTTTTTTTTTGAGTGGAGGTTTAACGACCACCGTGAGCAACTCAATGGGCTATAAGCAGTCGCCCGTCCCTAATTTAGGGTCACTGGTTCCAGGGAAGGGAGAGAGCCAGTGCCGTAAGACAAACACAACATCCATGCCTCACCGGGATTCGAACCCGGACCCCTTACGGACAAATGATGAGAGGCCAACGCCTTAGACCACTGCGCCACCGGGGCGGCCGCCACAAAGTTCATTGAAAGATTGGAAACTCATTTTCCTGTGGTTTCTTCACAAATTATTCTTCTGTTTCGTTTGGGAACGATCTGTTTTGTTGGTAAATGTGTAGATTAGCGTCCTAAATTATTTCGTCGGCAAAAATGGATGCTACAGTACACATTTATCGATAATAACATACATATAGTATAAATAAAAAGACAAATTTAAGTACATATTTTTTACAAGACCTCCACTCTAAAATTAGTTCGCACTTGTGCTTTATTGAGTTACTGCGGCACTGGTAGGCGGTAAGGAAATTTTACCATCAACAAAGATACAAAAGTGGACGGTAGGTATTAAAAGGTTGACGACTCCTTTAGGCCTACTGCGGCGTCTCTTCACAGCATCACACTTACACGTTAATATTACTATAAAAATATTTAAAAGACATTTAAAATATGAAATTTCTGCACAATTTGCCACTGATTTCCATGCTCAGAAATCTGTACGCCACACTTTTGCCAAGTACTAACATTTTTCCGACGAAATAATTTAGGACGCTAATTTACATTGTTATCTTTATTTAGACTTTATGTGCGTGATCTACATCATTAATAAAACGTGTTTTATGTTATCCTCAACACTCTGTATTTACGGATTTCCATGTTTTAATTATTATCTACATTCAAAGTTTAGAGATGGAATTCAAAAGTAAATTGCAAAAGCATATTTTAAAAAGTCAA
The DNA here is from genome assembly GCA_039090855.1 of Macrothele yani. Lineage (NCBI taxonomy): Eukaryota > Metazoa > Arthropoda > Arachnida > Araneae > Macrothelidae > Macrothele > Macrothele yani. The sequence goes on from CM077008.1 coordinate 127,362,102, forward strand.
ACTCGCGAAGTTGATAGCAATGTATTCGACAGATGGAGGAAGAACAAAATTTGTAACAACGGGCAAAAACCTCCACCTCCCACCACGAAAGCTTGAATCGCCCACTAGTGGGCGGTAGGGACCAGATTGACGACCACTGGCCTAGTGAATCGCTTCGGTGATGATGTGAAATTGTGCTCCGTTAAAAGGAAGGTTCGTTCGTTGCTCCACCGAAATGACGGGTGGAAGAGTTCAACAGAAAGCAGTTACGTTGTTGACAGGAGGGCGATAAATGTTGTAGTGATACACTACAGAAAATAGGTCCACATTATCCACCCCCATTTTTTAGTTGTATCCTGTACGTTGTGGGTAGGAAAAACCGGATGAAACCTCTCCTGTTTCTTTAATTTATACCTCATGTCCGACTCTTGCAAAAGGGCGACGCATGAAGGAGTGTTAAAGAAATGTTAAGGAATCTATTAATCTTTTACCTTATTTTTCCATTCATAAACATATTCATACATTCTTTTAGTAGATTAAAATGTTTAATAGATACCTTTTTATACTTTTTAAATTTAGGTTACACGTAAGAGCGGTTCCTTTAATAATAGCCATTTTCACTTACTTCCACACATAGCAGACAACCAATTGAGAGGGTCGGAATCTGCACCAGAGTTTCCGCTTGTTACAGAAAGTATACAATTTATTTAGAAATCACCTTTTTGAACACTCTACATATACTTAGCAAGAGGTTCGTAATAAAGGTATTTCAGTTTAAAAAATGGACTAAAATTAGACAAAATAAAAAAAAATTTAAAATATATGAAAAAATAGGAAAGTGGTGAAACACGATATTACAGGAAATACGAAAGATAAGGATGGAAAAGCATAAATGGATCCAGTTTCTCTTTTATTTTATTTTTTCTACTTATTTTATTTTTTATTTATGGTGTTCCATTATGGTTAAATACTTCTCTGTTATAATATCGTCAGTAAATTATTGAAATCCTACATTACGGTAAAAATCTTTAAAATACAATAAAAATATAATATTTCTGCGCCATTTGCCATTAATTTTCATACCCTAAAATCTGTACGTCGCACTTTTCTAGGTACTAACATTTCTCCGGCGAAATAATTTAGGACGCTAATCTACAGATTTACGTTGTGTTCATCCTAGAAATAGAAACTGATTTTAGTATAGTATAGTATAATACACTGCCGGACAATTGCTAAGGACGGATGACAATAGCAACGATAGCAACCATAAAATGGAAGGCAGGAAAATGTGGAAATTAGCATAAGTGCGGGATACAGTAAGACGGGCTGTGCGTATGCAAATTTTGGATTGCCGAACTTGTTCGTGACGTCATAGCGCTGATAAGAGATATAAAAGATTTGACACGTATTGACCGTTGTTGTTCAAACGCAAAGTTGAAAGGGAAAGAATCAATTGACGAACTTTCAATTTTCAGTATGTCTTCCCGACATCACCTAGATGATTTTACGCGTGGCCGTATTATTGGCAAGATTGAAGAAGGGCGAAAAATAACGGATGTTGCCAGGGAGTTCGACGTCAGCCACAGTGTTGTTTCACGGCTTTGGAAATCATTTCAAACAAATGGAGAGTGTAGCAAACGTCACGGGGGAGGTCGTGTTCGCAGTACGATACCTGCAGAAGATCGGTACATAGTGCTATAAAAAAAAAAGGCACCGGCGCAGCACAGCTAGTAAGGTGGCAAATCAGTTTATGGCTGCTACTGGCAAGCGGATCTCCCGAAAAACTGTCGCCAGACGTTTGCATGAAGGAGGATTATACGTCCGCCGTCCTGTTGTGTTCATCCCATTGTCCAGACGTCACCGTACCGCCCGTTTGCAATGGTGCCATCAACATCGCAATTGGTCTGATAACGACTGGTCTGCTGTCCTCTTCTCGGATGAGAGTAGATACAGTCAATCGTCTGATTGTCGACGACAACTGATCTGACGTGATAGTGGTACTGCATATTGTCCAGCAAACATACAGGAAAGGGACCGATATCCGACATGTAGTGTCATGGTATGGGCTGGCATCATGATCAATGGCCGTACGTCCCTCTATGTGCTTCGAACTGGGACTATGACTGGCCAACGATACATTAATGATGTTCTGCTACCTCATGTTTGCATGTTCTGTGTTGCTGTCGGTGATAGATTCATTTTCATGGACGACAACGCAACATGTCATCGAACAGTCGCTGTCCAGGAGTGTTTTGAGAGCGAGGATATTCAATGCCTCGTATGGCCAGCACGTTCTCCAGATCTGAATCCCATTGAAAATGTGTGGGATGCTTTGGGGAGGAGTCTTGCTGGTCGCCAATGCCCTCCAATAAACAAGGACACCCTCATCCGTGCACTGACAGAGGAATGGGATAAATTACCCCAACAGCTGCTTGATAATGTTGTGCAAAGCATGACACGACGTGTGCAATCTTGCATCGCCCTCCATGGTGGCCATATCCCGTATTGACATCTTACGCCGGAACGCCTGCGGACGGTAATTGCATTTTTTTCACGTTTACGTATTCTGCACAAAATGGCCTGTTTGTCCCTTGAACACGTTCCAAAGCCTTCTGGATTTCAGAGCACAATAAATTGTCTTTCTTGTAATGTCCTGGCATTCTGACATTATTTTATTTCACTTGGCATCCAACCACACTTACTTTTTTATGCGCTATATAGCCGTTTACGATCCGTCCTTAGCAATTGTCCAGCAGTGTATATATATTATACATATTGCTTCACTAAGCTTCTGTCTCTTAACTTGCTTAGCCGCCCCGGTGGCGCAGTGGTCTAAGCGATGGCCTCTGATCATTCGTCCGAACGGGGTCCGGGTTCGAATCTCGGTGAGGCATGGAAGTTGTGTTTGTCTTACGGTACTGGCTCGCTCCCTTCCCTGGAACCAGTGACCCTAAATTAGGGACGTGCGACTGCTTATAGCACATTGAGTTGCTCACGGTGGTCGTTAAACCTCCAATCAAAAAAACTTGCTTAATAGTTGCAAATCTTTATGGCCGTCAGATAAACGACAAATACGCATTAACTTGTAATATCCTGAAAAAAAATGGTTTGTAAGCATTTTAATGTGTACTCTAAATTTAAAATGAAATCACTATACGTGTTTGTGAATAATTTTGGAATACTATGAGTGATCATTAAGCCATATTTTTGACGTTGTGCTTATCAGACGCCTGTATATGTGAAATAATGCTGACTTTGTATTTCCCTTAAAAATGACATTATGTACTTGTCGATCGCTCTTTCGATGCGATGAGAATATGAGATAAGTTGCTCTAAAAAAAGAACGACTGTATAGTGCTTATCATTGTCCACAGTTCACGTAACTATTGTTCGCAGTCGCCAATCGTTTTTAAATACGACATGAATAAACTGAACTGAGATCTTTACTTATTTCATTTAATTCTCCTTTGCTATATTTCTATTTAATTCTCGTTTGCTGTGCAAAGTTCTTTAATAAAATGCTGAGAAAACTCGTTGCATATAATTCGTTTTAAATCTGAAACTTCATTTTTCCTAAGCGAACTCTCAATCGAGAGAAAATTTGAATTTACGAAATGACACCAATAAAAATAAGTAACAAACGCTTCCGTGTGAAAGTGTTTTCATTTCGAAACAATAATAATTTGATACGCAAACAAGCTTATCATTGTCTCCCGCACATCAGAACGGAGTCAACGTATCTAGCGCCACTCGCGCCCAATGGGAGAACGATCGTCATCATGCCTTAGCACTGAAACGAGATCAACTGGGCAGGCAGTGTATATATAGAAGGCGGTGTGTGTACATAGGAGCCGCCCCGGTGGCACAGTGGTCTAAGCGATGGCCTCTGATCATTCGTCTGTAAGGGGTCCGGGTTCGAATCCGATGAGGCATGGATGTTGTGTTTGTCTTACGGCACTGGCTCTCTCCCCTCTCTGGAACCAGTGACCCTAAATTAGGGACGGGCGACTGCTTATAGCCCATTGAGTTGCTCGCGGTGGTCGTTAAACCTTAAAAAAAAATACATAGGATAATGACACGTGCAAAGCCATAACCTGAACCGTGAACAAACACTGCGATTAACAAGTCTGATAAAAACAACGAGATAGAAATACATAGAGTGCTTCTGTGATTGGTTCTCTGCCGAGGCAGCTGAAGCTAACGCGGGGAGAGCCCGCCATCTTTGATGAGGTACAAATTCTGCGTGTGTCAAGGAGTCACCTCGGTTCTTCAAGCTGTTCGGCGATCGTGTTATGCTTCATTACAACTTTAGTGTTACAGTTTCGTGAATAATCACAATTACCAGCACATTGTTGATATTTAAAATGCCATAGTACTGCGCAGCTTTTGATTGTAAGAATAAAAGGAACAAGGATTGTGGAACTACATTTCACAAGTAAGCATTTTAAAATAAGGTTGAGCTGTAAATGCTCAGTTAATCAAACACAAAAAATAAAACATCTAATCCGTGTAGCTGGTGATTAAACCAGCAGATAAGCCATTTCAATATCTGTGTTATCTTAAGACTTTTTATTTCTTATATTTTGTAAACAGTCGTACTCAATGTGAAAACTGAATGATGTTTACTCTGGAAAGCTGAGGTTAACTGTGGGTTACCAACTTTGAGGCTTTTTGGGTACAATTTCTACCTATGTAAATGTTTTTTTTTTTTTCAATATACTGAGGATGTCTTGAAAATGGCATTTGCATATATATATTCTAGAATCTGTACAGTGTACATGCAACTTGTCTGACAAGACAACAAATATTTCAAAATCTTAGGAAGCAGCAATTTCTTTTTATGTGATAAAGATCATGTACCCATGGCTAATGCCCATTAGATAGCAAATACTGGTAAAGCAATTAATTTATGGTTACTTAAATTGCAGAAGTAATAATTGTGATTGGTAATATAAATTTATTGCTTGCTGACACCTGTCAGGAAACAATCTAGTATTTTATCTGAAAGCACAGGGTCACCCAGCTTGTGTTCTAGGCATTTGTCTCTGATTAGTGATTAATCTGTAGTATTACTGCAACAAAGTGAGAGTGGGGAGCTTGAAAATTTCTTGACAGAATACTCTTTATTTGTGAATGTGTTAGTCAATGTGTGTGGCTTTTGGGTAGCAAAAATACAGGCAATATTGATTTAAAACTGAAAATAGGAAACAGGGGAGTACAATGGTACCTCAAAAATGCAAACAACATAAAATATTTATGAAAACTGGCACAAACGATTATGAAATGACAATTGAAAAAAAATTATGGAATAATACAAAAGAAAGGGACTAGCAACATTTTGTAATAACTACTTGCATTTGATTTTTGCGTGATAGGTAATGGTTTTTTTTTTTTTTTTTTTTTTTTGAAGAATGTGACCTCTGATTCATGATGAATGTACAGTCAGTATGTCCATGTATAAATTGCCAGTTATTCCTTTTGCATCAACCATATATATGAGAGGTTAGTATTGAACAAATATCACTCACGTAAATCAATCTTTCTTTGAATTGAACAAGTTGTGCCTGTATTTCTCTAAAATACAAATCAGACGTATTTTAATATTGGTACCTCTTGGCTGTGTAAACTCATTGTTTGCTTTCCGTTTTTCTTCGAACTTTTTTTTTCATTTAAAACTCTCATAAAATATTTGGCGTCTATGTATTTGGAGTGATAAGCTGTGGGATGATTCAGCATTCTCATGGTGATGACCCACGAATATCTAAAATTTTTACCGAAATTGCGGATTGAGTGCAACTGTATTTTTTATTTTTGTGTTTCTTTTTTTTTTTTTCATTTACTCTATTACCGCTGACTTATATTTCTCTGAAAATTTGCTCCAAAAAATTTGTTAAATGTCAAAAAATTACGGCATGAGATTTTATTCAACGACAGCAAGCTGCATCCATTAAAATATCATTTTTTTTAAAAACACTATTGCCGTTAACTAACAATGAAAAGCGTTATTTGATACGTTAAAGTTTTAGTCTCATCCCCTAGGTGTTTATAACAACATTTCTGAGTTATATCCTTATTTAACATCAAACCATATATTACGAAAACTCCCTTGCTTAACACGGAACGGAAATCGTTCTGTACCTCATCAAACATGGCTGCCACTTGTTTCCGGTGGCTTCACCCGTTCCCCGACGTAAGCGCTCTACGTATTTCTATCTCGTTGGATAAAAATAAAAGCACTATATAGCGGCTAAAGATGTCCGCGATGTGTGTAAAAAGTCACGCACGCATTTCAAACGTGCACATGAAGGGAATATTTGCACACGTTGCCAGAACGAACAGCACTAAAAATGAATATGTATTAAACTCATGTAGTACCTGGTACTTCAATACAAAGCTTTTTATATCCATCGGACGTACACATGAGAATTTGGTAGGACTAACAGAAAACTGGGCTGTTGCTCTGGCTGTGGTGTTAAACCTCCAAAAAAAATATGGTGGACGTCTAGTGATTTTGCTTTTTATACTTCCAATGGGGAAACTTCTGTATACAGTTTCTTCATAATTAATGCGTTCCCAAGGATGAAAATTTGAACATCGATTACAATAACGTCATATTATAACTTGGAATATTTAATATTTTCTAAAATATAGCCATAATTATATTAAAAATCAATAACTTTTCCTTTGGTGGTGTCGAGACCAAAGAAAAGATGGCGTGACCTGTACATTGATGACGTCAGTTGACAAACAAATGATGAATTGCTTAATTATGGTTATGTTTTAGAAAATATTAGAAATTCCAAGTTATAATATGAAGCTATTTTAATCGATGTTCAAATTTTCATCCTTGGGAACGCATTGATTATGAAGAAAATGTGTACAGAAGTTTGCTTTTAGAAGTATAGACCGTATGCATAGGACGTCACAGCCAGGTAAACCGTCCTAGTAGACGTCCTGGTGATCAACTGATCTACAAGCACTGCTTGGATTTGCATTGTGGAGCGTTAAGAAAAATGGTGTTATGTGCTATTTTCGGCTGCAGTAACCGAAGTGGGAGAGATAATGTGTCCTATTATATTATAAATTACCATCTGAACGAACGAAGTGGGATCAGAATTATAAAAAATTAATTCAGACGTGCCAAAATTTGTGGTCATCACGTATCAGCAGAGTTGACATTGATGACCGGAAACGAAGGAATATTAGAGTGTGTGGTTTACATTTTGTAACAGGTATGTTCATAAATTTACTGATGCATCATCTACAAAAACTATATGAAGATCTTTAGACAAGAATTAACCTTTCTTATTAGTAAGATTATGCTGTACTTTATCGTGAATGTATCCACTACTATAGGGGAATGAATATCTTATGGAACCTTTATGTGTTAGGTTCCCAGGCTGATTTTGGAAAAATGATCTCATGATAACATTCACCAGCTTATTATTATTGTCATTATTATATATAAGGTAGAGAGAGTTAGTGCTGCTCTCCAGAACTATTAATATTATTATTACAACCTTACCTGTGTAATGCTGATGATTTTTACCTTAGCTTAAGTTTCACGTTGGGAAATATCTAAATTTTTTTTTTTTTTTATTGGAAGTTTAACGACCACCGTGAGCAACTCAATGGGCTATAAGCAGTCGCCCGTTCCTAATTTTGGGTCATTGGTTCCAGGGAAGGGAGAGAGCCAGTGCCGTAAGACAAACACGACATCCATGTCTCACGGGATTCGAACCTGGACCCCTTTCGGACGAATGATCAGAGGCCATCGCTTAGACCACTGCGCCACCGGGGCGGCGAATATCTAAATTACTGAAAGGTAAACTATTAAATTAAATAATTAGCCAAAGATGACAGGACGTATTTCTCTTAATTAACTGTGAATCTGCTGTTATCACAGAAGCTGGTGGCTGTGCGGGAATGCAGAATTTTGAGTTCCTATTAAGGAAAAACATTCCCCTTCCTACAATATTGTTCAGAAAAAGTGAGTATGGAATTTCATATGGGTCACCACAATTGCCCAATAACTTTAATTTATCAGAATAAAGCTATTTCTGATCACCAGATAACTCACTGACGTAACCCATGCAATATATCTTTCATTTCACTTGTACACCAATCGTTCTGCAAGAAAGCGGCAGACGAAAAAGTGACGCGAACCGCAGTTTCGTGACGTCAATGCAAACGGTCTATAGGAAGCAAAATCACTAGGCGTTCACCTTAAAAGCCACTTATACTATAAAAACTATATACAATTCACAGTAATTTATACTGATTATAAATTAATGTTAGTAGAAGTAGGAGGCGGAGTATCATCGTTGTCAGTAGTTATTTCTAAAATTGTTTCTGAAAAAATCGTTCTTCAAAAACAATTTTTCAAACTCTTTAATCGCCTTGTAATAAATTTGGCAATTGGCAACTTAAATGAATTATAGAGGGCGCTGCGCCAACATAAGCAAACTTCCTTTAGTACGGATAACGTCGCGTGTGTTTCCGTAAAGTCGTATGTAGGAATGTTCGTTTCTCAATGGGCTATAAGTAGTCGCCCGTCCTTAATTGAGGGTCACTGGTTCCAGGGAAGGGAGAGAGTCAGTACCGTAAGGCAAACACAACATACATGCCACACCGGGATTTGAACCCGGACCTCTTTTGGACGAATGATCAGAAGCCATCGCTTGCCGCACCAGTGGCGCAGTGGTCTAAGCGATGGCCTCTGATCATTCGTCTAAAAAACGTCCGGGTTTAAATCCCGGTGAGACATGCATGTTGTGTTTGCCTTACGGCACTGGCTCTTTCCCTTCCCTGGAACCAGTGACCCAATATTAGGGACGGGCGACTGCTTATAGCCCAATGAATTGCTCACCGTAGCCGATGAAACTTCAATAAAAAAAAAAGAAAAAGCCATCTCTTAGACCACTGCGCCACCTAGGCGGCGGAATGTCTGGTTTAAGGTGGATCCACCTGATCTTTGGCTTATATTTCCAATGGCAAACTTTCTTACGATCTTTGGCTTATATTTCCAATGGCAACCATTTTCTTCAAAATTAATTACTTTTCAAGGATGAAAATTTGAGCATCGACAGAAAAATCTTCATATTTTAGTCTAGTATACATACTATTTTCTAAAATTTAACCATAATTACATTAAAAATCAGTAACTTTTTCTTTGGTGGTGTTGAGACAAGAAAACAGATATCGCGGCCTATACATTGATCACGTCAGTAGACAAATAAATGTTGGATTGCTTAATTATGGTTAAATTTTAGAAAATATTAAGGATACTAGGCTATAATAGGAAATTATTGTTATCGACGTTCAAATTTTCTTCCTTGGGAACGCATTAGTTGTGAAGAAAATGGCTACAGAAGGTTGCCCATGTGAAATACAAGACAAAGATTTTAGGTAGATCCACCTTAACACTCTCAATCCTTGAGATAATGAAATTTGTGGAAGCTACAAAAAATTTACGATGCATCAAAGAAGGGTAAGTGATTCATAATGCAGTTCCTATAATTTCATGTGGAATTAAGAAAGAAGACTGAAAAAAAAATCCGCCGTTCCGGTGGCGCAGTGGTCTAAGCGATGGCCTCTGATCATTCGTGCGAAAGAGGTCCGGGTTGAATCTCGGTGAGGCATGGATGTTGTGTTTGTCTTACGGCACTGGCTCTCTCCCTTCCCTGGAACCAGTGACCCAAAATTAGGGACGGGCGACTGCTTATAGCCCACTGAGTTGCTCACGGTGGTCGTTAAACCTCCAATAAAAAAAAAAACAATCCGCATAGTTTCGCATTTCATTATTTAATCCACCGCAATAATGTCGTCACCTCATTTTTTTTATTGGAGGTTTAACGACCACCGTGAGCAACTCAATGGGCTATAAGCAGTCGCCCGTCCCTAATTTAGGGTCACTGGTTCCAGGGAAGGGAGAGAGCCAGTGCCGTAAGAAAAGCACAACATCCATGCCTCACCGGGATTCGAACCCGGGCTCCGTTCGGAAGAATGATCAGAGGCCATCGTTTAGACCACTGCGCCACCGGGGCGGCTCTCCTCATTCGATCAACGGGTTTTAGACAGAAGTAATTGTGAAATTTCTGTAAAATCTTTTGAGTGCTCTTGTAAAGCAAGCAGAAGTGGATTGGGTAAGCACTGTGTAGCAGTAATGCTTTACTGTAACAGGTAATTTTTATTTTTACATTTTTAGACAAGTGATATAGTAATACCGACAGGGGTGTAGAAAATATTAGTGGAACCCTGGGAAAGCCGCCCCGGTGGCGCAGTGGTCTAAGGCGCTGGCCTCTGATCATTCGTCCGTAAGGGGTCCGGGTTCGAATCCCGGTCAGGCATGGATGTTGTGTTTGTCTTACGGCGCTGGCTCTCTCCCTTCCCTGGAACCAGTGACCCTAAATTAGGGACGGGCGACTGCTTATAGCCCATTGAGTTGCTCACAGTGGTCGTTAAACCTCCAATAAAAAAAAAAAAACCCTGGGAAAGTCACATTTTCGTGCCCCCTTCACCCGCCACACCACTAGTAGGTTTACTGGCAGATTAAAGTTTTGTTTCTTCCGTCTGTAAATGGACAAAGCAAGTGGATCTGTATAAAGTCAAACTGACTGTTGACAGAACAAGGAAGATTTTGTTCCTTAAGGTGGTTCCACCTAAAATCTTTGCCTTGTATTTCCAATGGGCAAACTTTTGTAGCCATTTTCTTCACAATTAATACGCTCCCAAGAATGAAAATTTGAACATCGATAAAAATAACTTCATATTATAGCCTAATATACTTGATTTTTTCTAACACTTAATCATAATTATATTAAAAATTAATAATTTTTCCTTCGGTGGTGTTGATACCAGAATTTTTTTTTCTTTTTTTTTTTTTTTGATTGAAGGTTTAACGACCACCGTGAGCAACTCAATGGGCTATAAGCAGTCGCCCGTCCCTAATTTAGGGTCACTGGTTCCAGAGAAGGGAGAGAGCCAGTGCCGTAAGACAAACACAACATCCATGCCTCACGGGATTCGAACCCGGACCCCTTTCGGACGAATGATCAGAGGCCATCGCTTAGACCACTGCGCCGCCGGGGCAGCGATACTAGAAAATAAATGGCGCGACCTGTATATTGATGACGTCAGTAGACAAACAAATGTTAGATTGCTTAATTATGGTGAAATTTAAAAAAAAATTAAGTGTACTAGACTACATTATAAAATTATTTTTATCGTTGTTCAAGTTTTCATCGCGGTGGTCTAAGCGATTTCCTCTGATCATTCGTCCGAAAGGGGTCCGGGTTCGAATCACGGTGAGGCATGGATGTTGTGCTTGTCTTACGGCACTAGCTCTCTCCCTTCCCTGGAACCAGTGGCCCTAAATTAGGGACAAGCGACTGCTTATAGCCCATTGAGTTGCTCACGGTGGTCGTTAAACCTCCAATCAAAAAAAGTTTTCATCAATGGGAACGCACTAATTGAGAAGAAAATGGCTACAGCATTTTGGTCTTTGGAAATACAAGGCAAAGATTTTAGGTGGATCTACCTTAATGGATTTTAAATTTATATGGATAGCAGCAATTACTTGTTTTCAAAAGCAGGTAAAAATACGGATTTTTGAATTATTAGTATGCAATAAAAACATGTCTTGGTTATTTTTTGTTTTTTTTTATTGGAGGTTTAACGACCACCGTAAGCAACTCAATGGGCTATAAGCAGTCGCCCGTCCCTAATTTAGGGTCACTGGTTCCAGGGAAGGGAGAGAGCCAGTGCCGTAAGACAAACACAACATCCATGCCTCACGGGATTCGAACCCCGACCCCTTACGGACGAATGATCAGAGGCCAACGCCTTAGACCACTGCGCCACCGGGGCGGCGTCTTGGTTATTATTTATTCTGACACGTTACTGGATTAGTAGCATTTCACTGGAAGAATTTCAAATGCAAGGCACAGACGTTTATACTAACATGTGAAATACATAGCTGGAACTTTGGGAACGACACTGCGGGACGCAACAATATGAATTGTTCTTCTTTACGGAAGCCTCCATTATCGTTTTGTTTGATTGGTTTGATTGGAGGTTAAACGACCACAGTTAGCAATTCGGTGGACTATAACACAGCCTCCTAGATACTGAGCAGTCGTCTGTCCCTAATTTATGGCCACTGGTACCAGGGAAGGGAGAGAGCCAGTGCCGTAAGACAAACACAACATGCATGCCTCACCGGGATTCGAACCTGGACCCATCTCGGACGAATGTTCAGAAGCTATCGCTTAGACCACTGCGCCTCAGGGGTGGCATTCTCCATTATACTACTCTCTAATTCCAGAATGTATGTAAAAATACCCCAAAACAAGCCAACCGACCTAAGCAACGATCTAACAACAGCTGAGAATGTTTTCCGTACTATAATAATTCTTCCTTTCGCCGCTAATCTGAGGTTTAACAACAACCGTGAGCAACTCAGCGGGCTATAAGCAGTCGCCCGTCGCTAATTTAGGGCCACTAGTTCCAGAGTAGGGAGAGAGCCAGCACCGTAAGACAAACACAACATCCATGCCTCACCGGGATTCAAACCCGGACCCCTCTCGGACTAATGATCAGAACCCATCGCTTAGACCAATGCGTCACCGGGGCGGCATAAAGGTTTGAGACGTAATACATTCGTTATCCAGCGAAGTTGTGAAGACTGGCGATACATTAGAATTCCATGCTCGGGGTGAAAATTTGAAATTTTGATCTATGACATTAATGTCTATCTGTTCTTGTTGTTCAGGCTCAATTTGTGCAGTTGAAGTGGAAGGTTTCGGCTCTAGAGTTGAACTCGGGTGAAACGAATCATGTGCGCGGACTTTTGACGCTCCCTACATTCCCGCGAGCTTTCGGTTGATGACTCAGTGGACCTTTTCAGATTCCTCTCGTTCTCCTCTAGCTGTTTCTTTAACTTTCGTCGGTTCTTATAGTAATTTTCCCTGGATTTTTGCGCTATTTTTAAATTTTCGTCAACAAAATTTTTTTTATCTAAAAAATAAATAAATTTTAAATCCACTTCATTTCTGTTTGTCACATACATCCGTTAGCTTTGACCCTCAGCTACGGAATACGGGGCTGAGGTCATTGCTATTATTATCTATCCACTGGTTATCAACCTTAAAACGGCGTGCGCCAAACTAAATCACGCAAAATTTAGCTCAACTTTCTAACACTACTGTGTATTGAAGGGTTAAGGGGTGGAAGGTTGAAACTTATTTTGTTATAAATGAGACTCTTATAAACTATCTAATAATGATGCATTATTTATTATTCTACGATTATTAGTTTCGAAGATATAAGTGTTCAAAGTGTGATATTTTTTTGTTGCATCCGTGCTTCCGATGTTACTCCCTACACAGCGCGGAGAAAGACGCAGTTCTACGTCAAAACAAGAAAGATGACACCGAATTTTCGGGTGTAATAAACACGTCTTTTGAATCCGTTCTGACGCAAATTAAATTTATCAAAGCTATTCAAAGTCAATGGAGCAGGTATGGAAAACAATAGTATCTGACGGAAGAAAGAAGTTTTTCAATCGGGTTTTTAATCCCTCAGATATGGCTGTAAACGCAATCGTGAGCTTACGCCCTCTGGTTGCAGACTTGTGCGTTAAGAAAAACATGAATTTATATGAGAGACATTTCGCCCCGGAAACGCTCTCCAACACAGAAATAATTTTTCAAATCGAACATTTAGAAACAGAGATATCGACAAAAATAAGATGTGACTTTATGTCCCCTGGTGGGAAAACCATGCATTATTTTAGGAAGAATGTATTCTCAAAAGATTTTCCATATGAGCGGTATCGGTCTAAGAAAAAATAAAATTAGTCGAGTTTTCAGGAGCCCAGATTTTGCTACAAATACGTCAGAAGCAGAAATTAGCACTTATGCCTCCTGGTGGCCAAACCATTCTTTACCAAACATTAGAAATTATATGAAAAATATTTTCCATCAGGTCTTGTATGCGATACAGGAAGAATTTTTCAAATCGGAGTTTTAGAAGCAGAAATAACGCATAAAACGCAATTTACTTTTGTACCCCTAGCAGAAAATCTATGATTTACTTAAAAATTTTGAATTTTTAGGAAAAACATTTCGCATCGGGAACACCATCCAACAAAGAAGGAATTTTCCAAATTGGACTCTTAGAAGTAGAGATATTGACAAAAAGAAGATATACATCTGGTGTAGAAACCATGCATTATTTCAAGAAGAAAATGTTCCTAAAAGGTTTCCCGACATGAGTAGTATCAGTCAACAAACGACTTTTATTTTCAATCTAGATTTAGAAGCTCACATTTTTTTGCAAATACATCAGAAGTGGAAATTAAGTCTTACGCCACCTGGTGGCCAAACCATGTTTTACAAAAATTTGAAATTAGTGCAAAGTAGTTCCCATCAGGAACTGTATCCGGTGCAGAAAAATTGCCCTGGCCTCCAAATTCACCTGACATGAACCCAATCGAACAATTGCGGTTCGACTTGGAAAAAGCCAGTTCGCGCTAAATCACTGCCACCTTGAAATGAAGGGCAACTGGAGGACCTGCTGTTGACATTATATTACCAGATACCGCAGGATACCTATCGCTACCTCACTGAATCGATGCCTCGCCGAGTGGCCGTTGTTTTGTGGGCTAAAGGGGGTCCTACAGCTTATTAGGTAGGTGGTCAGAATGTAATGGCTCATCGTTGTACAAGTTTTACATATACTTGTATTTATTTGTCACCCCATTCACTAGAGTCCTAAATGACATGCTCCCATAGTTTTTTGCCTAAGTGTTTTGATCCGTTTATTTATGCAAATAAGAAAAATGGATCTTATGAAAATTACTAAAATGGTACCGGGTGCTTCCAACTAGTCTTACCTGTGTGCTACGCATTCTGATCTTCCTTCTTAGTGCTGTTATTATATTGTAAAAACCTAAGTTCAGAAGAAGCTTTATTTTCACTAGTTGCCGAACTGTTTTACCTGCTGTCAGGCTAATGACATTTATTAACTTTTTGGGTATTAGCTCAGGGCCCATTCCGACAATGTATCGCAAATAGTGCTTGTTCTAAGCTTTAATACGGTTGGTATTAGATTTCTGTATCTCTCTTAGTTCTGGAGGTGTCAGATAACTTAAATACACTGACCTCTTGTTTTTCTCATTTGGGCTATCACTTGTTTTTCTGCTGCAGAACTGCTTCGAACAAGTTGCTTCAGTCTTCAGCATGCATTTGATGTTACCTGCTACCTTTGGTAATAGTGTATCATACCTTTGTGGGCTTTATTGAAATGAGAAATTTAGTGTAGGTCACAGTAGTAAGGCACCAGCCTGAAACTGCCAGGGAGGAAAAGCAGCAAAGATGGTCCACCCAAGTCTAAGTAAAAACTCCCGGGGAAAAGTAACCCTAAATCAGAAACGGGCGACTGCTTACAGCCCATTCAGTTGCTCACGGTGGTCGTTAAACCTTCAATCTAAAAAGTAAAAAAAGTAAGAACACCATATCTCATTAAGAGTGTAACGTGCTAATATGACAAAAGAGAAGAAAAGTATATGTACAAGGGCATGGAGGAATCATGTCATTGCACTACAACAGAGTGCAGATACTTTTCTATCAATGTAGTAAGTCAGATTTCAATTTGTGTACCACCCCTTGATAATCCTGGCTGTGATTCCAATGATACTGTTACAAATGCAATTTGTAGACAGGCAGCTGTCCCAGCATCAACGGTCGTTAGCGAATATACCTTCCTGCCCAGAGTTGTGATCTACGCCAGGAAAATATCGTTGCTTCTACCGGTGGATTTCAAAGTTGTGTGTTTTAGGAGATTGCCGAATATTCAACACAGCTCTCATGTCATACCCGATTCTGGAAGCAGGTCCCCCACACAGAGATTTGTGTCACAACAGCTTGTGGAGACAAGCGAATGAAGTTTTTTCTATTCATTTTTGGGGTGGGTGGGTGGGAGGGGGGGGATTAATGACTACTGTGAACAACTCTAAGGGATATATGTAAGCAGCTTCCCGTCCCTAATTTAGGGAAACTGGCTCCAGAGAGGGGGAGAGCCAGTGCCGTAGAGCAACCGCACCCCTTATGCCACATTCAGACTCGAACCTAGGCTAGCTTGGACGAAGCAGCATTTACACTAGTACTCTACTAGGACGATCAAAGGCCAGCACTTAAACCAGTACTCCACCAGGACGACCAAAGGCCGGCACTTAGACCAGTACTCCACCAGGTCGATCCAAGGCCAGTACCTAGACCAGTACTCCACCAGGACAATCAAAGACCTGAACTTAGACCAGTACTCCACCAGGACGATCAAAGGCCAGCACTTAGACCAGTACTCCACCAGGACGATCAAAGGACAGCACTTAGACCAGTACTCTCCCAGGACGACCAAAGGCCAGCACAGCACTTAGACCAGTACTCCTCCAGGACGATCAAAGGCCAGCACTTAGACCAGTACTCTCCCAGGACGATCAAAGGCCAGCACAGCACTTAGACCAGTACTCCTCCAGGACGATCAAAGGCCAGCACTTAGACCAGTACTCTCCCAGGACGATCAAAGGCCAGCACAGCACTTAGACCAGTACTCCACCAGGAAGATCAAAGGCCAGCACTTAGACCAGTACTCTCCCAGGACGATCAAAGGCCAGCACAGCACTTAGACCAGTACTCCTCCAGGACGATCAAAGGCCAGCACTTAGACCAGTACTCTCCCAGGACGATCAAAGGCCAGCACAGCACTTAGACCAGTACTCCACCAGGACGATCAAAGGCCAGCACTCATTGTCTTACTAGATGATTTTTTTAATCGCTGACATACGATTTCTTAGTTCTATGTATTCTGCCTATGTCATCCTTCTTATATCCAGTACTCCACCAGGACGATCGAAGTTTTACAGACACTAAGAATTGCATATCGTGGACTACACAGATGCTTATTCGTTTGAGTGAAATGGCGTTTTATTCAAGAAACGTATATAGCGTATTAAATCCGTTTATTTTTGTGGTGTAACAAGCACAAAGATTAGCCAAGCTTTCGTACTCCACCGGGAGGCTTCTTGAAGGCAATAGTAGACATAAAATGCAGGGAATTAGAACATGTAAGAAACAAAGATGATTTTTTGAAAATAACGTGGGTGACACCTTAAGCATTTTACATGAATTTTTATCACGCAATGTGCCGCGATGTGTTTCCGTCTTTTAATAATGCATGCCAGACCATTGGTAGTTTAGTAGAGACCGTATCATTGCAGGCTAGTTTGCTGGAGAGGACTTCGACTGTTTCCCTGATGGCTGTCTTTTTAAAATTCGTGTAAGGGGCAATTCTTCTAATACTATTCCATGCAGGAGCGGCCGATGAATGCATGACTTTTCTGGCGAGAGCTCTATTCTGCATGTCCTGGTTGACACTTCGTACGTACTCTTTACATCTAGTGTCCACGGATCACTTTGTCATTCTGATATACATGCATATCTTTTCGGTGTTGTCAGAATATACCAACGGTATAGCGTACACACCTGCCTTTTCTTTCTCACACTGTCTCTCCTTGCAGATTAATATTATATGTGATAATGGGGTCGGAGACTTCATTTCTATTAATATGTTGTACTTACGTAATTAATTCTTTAACCTATATGCAAAGCCTGGGACATATGTCATGGATCCTGCGTATCTCATTGTTTTCCTTGGTGATTTTCTTACCCCTGACATTATACGATTTCTTATTCTATGCATTCTGTCTATGTCATTCTTCTTATATCGAGCCTTCAGACCTTTGCCATAAATACTAACAATTTCCTTATTATTTAGGTAAAATTGATAATATTTACAGCAAAAAAAAAAAAAAAAGAAAAAGCATTGAAATCATTCACACCTCTTTGTCACAGCATAATAATAACAATATTAAACAGGAAACGGATACAGTCAAGTTTGAAACAGTCAATGTCTGTCGGCAAAATTGTGGCAAGGAAGGATGAATCATTTTAAGGCTTTTTTTTTCTTTTTGGAGTTTTTTTTTCAATTATTTATTTGATCTGGTACTACAGTTACAGTGACAGAATAAACAGACATAGTGGTACAGTTTTGGCAGGCAGACATAGACAGTATATTCAGTTTACATCAACAATGTGCATAGCGAACATGGTATACAGTATGCCAAATGATCAAGTAACACAGAGAGAGGCTGATCAAGTACACATAGACATAGCGAACATGGTATACAGTATGCTAAATGGTCATGTAACACAGAGAGAGCCAGTGCTGATCAAGTAACACGTAGACATAACGAACATCCTATACAGTATGCCAAATGATCAAGTAACGCACAGAGAGAGCCAGTGCTGATCAAGTAACGCATAGACATAGAGAACATGGTACACAGTATGCCAAATTATCAGTAACACATTGAGAGCCAGTTCAGAAAGACAAACGCAAACATCCATGCTTTACCCGTGATTCGAACCCAGTTCCCTTCCTGGGCGAACGCTCAGAAGCCATCGCGTAGACCCCTGCGCCACCGGGGCGGCGTTTAGGGGTTTCCTAACGATTGGGAAAGAAATTAAATTCATTGTTCTGGTGGCCAGGAGAGTGGGTGGTGTGATGGCTTCGTCGACATTCTTGAGTAAGAAATTGAAGAATCAACCGAGGGCCATAGAAAAACACTGAGTTAGAAGAACTGATTAAAAATAAAAAAAGATGACGAAACCGATGACAAAGTATTCAAGATAGTATCCTTAAAGTCCCACGTAATATTACAGATGATGTGGAAGCATACCGAAAAATACTTCAACAGTCAGAGACACTTGTCGTCATGCATGACAAGTGTCATGACACTTATTTGTACCCAGTGTCATGACACTGGGTACAAATAAGTGACTAAAATATCGCTCCTTTCTTAAGTTTTACTCCATTGTTACAGCCCTTTTAGCAGGTAATCAGCCAGAAAAGATAAGTGTCAATCATCCTCCTAATGCTCTAAATGACCACTTTGGATAACAAGGCTAAGAGAAAAGCAACGCTTTCTAATGCCATGTTCACTCCTTTCAGCCGTGTTCGGCTCATTCCTCAGTCAGTGAATATATTCGTTCGAGCTGCTTTCAGTCTCTTTTTCTAACCCCGAGATTATTTGTTCCAGATTGTTCCAGAAGACTAAGTTACTTAAGAGCGGTTCCCGAAAACTCAAGTTTCTTTAGTGCAGTTCCCGAAGACTCGAGTAACTTCAGTGCAGTTTCCGGAGACTCAAGTTACTAAAGAGCTGTTCCCGAGAGCTCAAATTACTTAAGTGCTATTCCTGAAGACTCTTCATTAAGTGCAGTTCCCGAAGACCCACACACAAGTTACTAAAGTGCGGTTTCCGAAGGCTCAATTTACTTCGGCGTAATTCACGAAGCTTCAAGTTACTTAAGAGCTGTTCCCAAAGACTTAAGTTCATTAAGTGCAATTCCCGGAGGCTAAAGTTCCTTACGTGCAGCGCGATTCTCGACTTAAATTCATTAAATGCGGTTTTAATCCAGTGGAATTCTCGAAGACTCAAGTTAGTTAGGTGCAGTTCCCGATGGCTCAGGTTACTTAAGTGAGGTTTTTGAAGCTTGTTATTAGACACCCTTGTAATATATTGTGCACTATTGTATACATTATTCACTTACGCATGTATTTGCATTAATATTACTACACAGGGTGGTGTTTGCATGTACACTGTACTTAAACCGCGATTCGATTTAAATGACTTTCAAGGGTGGTTTTGGCGATACGCGATTTTTCTTATGGATTGCATTTGGAAACATCACGCTCCCTGCCCCATCACATGCTCAAAATAAAATTCATTGCACCGTGAGGACACTTAAGTGGGACAAACAACTTTGCTGTGTATAAGATCGCATAACTGAAAAGACTCCGGAATTTTCTTTAAATATTTTGCTTGTTTGTTTGGGGGTTTAACGACCAATGTGAACAACTCGATGAGCAATAAGCAGTCGCCCGTCCCTAAATTACGGGTTCCAGGAAAGGAAGAGGGCAAGACAAACACAACATCCATGCTTCACCGGAACTCGGATCCATCTCGAACGAACGATCAGAAGTCAGTGCTTGGATCAGGGCAGGAGCATTCTTTATTTATCTGGGAGGGCGAGACTGGAAATTACGCCCCTGTAGTTTAATAGTTCCCTACTTCTAGTCAAATAATACCCAGTTTTCACTTTCGCATGCCTCTGTTATAAGCATTATGATCCTTTAAAGTTCTTATTTTGGACATAATTTTACTAAAAATGTGAAAACTAGGCAAATACCCAGGGGTGCAGTTGAGGCCTGGAGGAGCCTGGCGCCGCCAGTGCAGTTTTTTTCAAGGACTGGTGGCGCCAGGCTACTTTTTACCTAATTGAGAAAGAACTTCTTAAAATTTATTTATCCAATCGTCGCCCATCGAAATCCCCTAATGTTGAGTCAGAACAACATACTGAAATTTGGACGCAATCGATGTATTTTTCTTCAAGCAGTCACGCAGATGGTTGGAAAATAAATCTCGCACCTGTGTTCTGACCTGTGAACCAGTGGCAGCTCGTGGAGTAAACTGTTGGTGAGGCGAAGACCCAGCCGGGGCTTACGGGACTCACCCCTTCTCTCTTTATGGGCTTGGTCATCGTTTTTGTGACGTCACGCTAAGCGACGGAGTAATGCACCGAGAAGATTACAGCACTGTACGTTTCTGGGCATTCAGTCGTACTTAATGCTTGAAGGAACAGCTTAATAAGGTATATATTTTTGTTTTCTGTATATTATTTTATGATATATTACTTTATAATAGTAGTTCTACCGAAATTTAAAAAAAAACAAAGAGAAAGAAAGAACTCAGAATTAGTTATCGTGCAGCACTCGAATAATCCAATAATTATCGACACTGAAAGATCTAGTAGATTTTCGTCGACACGAAAGATCTAGTAGATTATAACTTGTAAATAATATATTTTAATCTAATAAACCTTTAATGTGATCTTGTTAAATCGGATTTTAAATCGTGCAGTGGCAGTGACGATTATTATTGGATTATTCCAGAGAGAAAGAAATTTGCGTCTGTTTTACGTTTCATAGGAATTACGCTTTCTCTGTTCTGTATGAGTATAAACGGTTGCACCAGAAAAGCTGTGTTAACGCAAGTTTTAAACAGACACAGAAAATAACTTAAACGCAATCTATTAGTACGTTGAAATACTGTTACATTGCAATCTGCATGTGTAAAAGAAAAACCGGCGAAAAATTTATAAAACAGCCTCCAAAATTGCGTTTTTAGATCCTAACTTTTTCTGGTTAAATAACATTGCTTTCATCCAAAAAATAATAAATCTGGAGAGGCAAAGTGTTCCAAAATTAATATTCTGAGAATGTGTTTGAGAAGATCATTTACAAAAGAAAAGTTATAATAATGCTACACCAGGTTAATGTTGCAGTACACCCAGAAATAAAAAAAAAAAAAAAAAAAGAAAAATGGGAAAGGCCAACCATATACTAAATTAATACTGAGAACATATTTGGAAAAGAAAGTGACAAAAAAATCTAATAATGCTACTATAGTCTATATCTATAGTATGTGTGATTTTAACAACTTAGCCTCTCCCCTTCCCCTAGTCCATTTTGAAATTGAAGGAATTAGAGATATAATCTTACTATTAATCTGCATAATGTTGCAAGGCATACAGATAAAAATAAAAAAAAATTGAGGCTGCCAACTAGACTAAATTAATACTGAGAATGCGTAACTATCAGCACAATGTACACACAAAAATAAATGAATTAAAAATAAATTCACCTTGTACTGATTTCGCCCCTATGGTTATGAGCATGTGTTCGAACATGCATGCTTGATAATTTTGTCCCATACATGAAATGAAGATTGAAAATATACAAAAATGAAGATTGAAAATATGCAAAATGAAGATTGAAAATATACAAAAATGAAGATTGAAAATATGCAAAATGAAGATTGAAATATATTTATTTGTATGGGGTTTAGGGTAGTTAGACTGAAACTAGGATTTAATTTCCCTGTAATGATTACCAAATGTCTTTTCCAAAATTTGGAGATATTCCCATTGTTGTTGAGACACACAGGAAGACCAGATTCATTAAGTAGCTGCTGCGAACATAGCATATTTTCTTCTTCTTGACCTGTTATTTAAACGATCATTTTTCAACTTTGAGTAGTTATTTAAAAATATATTTAAAAATACAGAAGCGCACTTTAGTCCCAGTTCAAATTTAGTTTGATTACATTTTGAACATTTTCTGTTTACCACATCCAACTTCTTCAACCTTCTTTACCGCTAACTTTTGTAACACAAATTTTGCATTTTGTACATAGAGTAATTGTTCACAATCATCAGTCCAAAGGAATTTAAATCATTTGAAGCAAATATTGAAATTTTGACACTGATGTCTTCAGCTACCCGTGGACATGCCCGTCGATTAGAGTGACGTCACAAGGAAGTTCTTAATCCAATGGCCAGGCCCGTAAAGATAGCGAGGAATTCCCGGTGGCCCCTATCCACCCCATAATATATACAGAGTGATCGTAAAGTTCCCGAACCTTGAATTTAAAAAAGTGTTGCGTATGCTGTAAGCAAAAGTTCAACCAATTGATGTGGCAACACGAGTCAGCAACTCATCGAGATTAAATACTGCGCTTGTCGAATGCTTGAAGGAAATTGGCAGAGTGCCAGAAATGAATAACCGGTTCCATGTGTGCTACGCAGTTTGCCCACTTTAGCGTCGCCGTTTGCACAGAGGCATGGGTTTGACGACGGAGCACAGAATTTGTTTACTTGAAGCTTATTTGCAAACGCAGTCTTACAAACAGTGCATAGAAGGGCCCAGGAAAAATTTTCCGCAGCATACTGTGGTAAGTAAATCAACAATACGAGTTTGCCCGTACGATTTCGGAAAACTGGAAGTGCTCATGTTATGCCTAGAAATGGCCGACCAAGTGTGTTATCGCCGGAAGTGATAAACGATGTTGGAAAACATTTGCAACAGTCACCTACAAAATCGCTTCGTAGATTATCTCCACAAATGAAACTTTCTTACGGCTCAGTACAGAAAGCGACTAAAAGATTGAGCTTCATGCACACAAAGTGAAACTTGTCCAAGAACTGAAAGCACCTGGTATGCATAAGCCCCCGCTGCATTGCCGTTGGTTTGGTAAATTTACTCGATACAACAAGGACTTATTGAACAATGTTTTCTTTTCGGAATAATGTGGTTATTTTTCCTGTGGGATATTTAAAGGACCGTGCTTATGCAAACAACCCACATGACCTGCAGTCCTTGAAAACAAACATTATTCAGGCTGTAGCGGAAATTACGCCATCTAAGCTGAAACACGTTACGAAAAACACGTTCCGCCGAGTAGATATTTGCCTCCAGCAGCACGGAGGTCATTTCCAGAACCTTCTTTAGGTCAACATCAGTTGCTCAAAAGTCGATGGAAGATGTATCACAGCTGTAAGTAAACTTTATGTATCTGCATAATGCGAATAAAAATGGTAAAAATTAGGGTTCGGCATAAAAACAAAGTTTCCAAGCCATCGCACACCTACCAGATGGCTTTTTTCAAGGAAAGTAGACAGCAAACTGCCTTGAAAACAGCCATCTAGTTGATGTGCGAAAGCTTGGAAACTTTGATTTTATCTACGCCAATAAATTCGGATAACTAGTATAGTAATACTGTCTTATGTACAGTTGGTGCACAGTTCCTTGCGTTCTTATTTAGGGTTCGGGAACTTTTCGATCGCCCTGTATATGTTATGAAAAATAAGTAAAACCAAATTTTGTAGAGGAGGATTTGATGTATGTATATGTATATGGGATGTAAGGTCAGGTGATGCGTAACATCACAGCCTCTCCTTGACAAATGTCAGCCCCGCCTTCTCGTGGTGCAGCCTGTTCCCACTAAAGGGGCTCTGAAGACCGCCAATAGCGGTATAATTATACCATCGGGATTAGAGGAAATGCTATCCCACACTCACCAACCCGCTTGGCCAGCATGGTGAGTTATGGCCAAACCCCTCCTAAATGACTCCACAACTTAAATCTGGCCCTCAGTCTCCGGCAGCTGGAATGTACCTGATCAAGGCAGCGGCCAGTGCGACATGAAGGCAGAGGGTTCTAAGAATCCCCTGAGGACCGGACTAGGCTGCCATCTGATGCTGACCTTGGCTACGTATATGGGTGGATGAAATTCGAAAGTATGCGGGAGTGACATGGAGGAGACTGGCACAAGACAGACCGTTGTGGAGGAAACTTGGGGAGACCTTCGTCCAGCAGTGGATTGATAATGGTTGACAATGATGATATGTATATATGTATATAGTATACTTATGTATATTTAATATCTATATACTTATGTATATTTAATATCTATATACTTATGTATATTTTATATCTATATACTTATGTATATTTAATATCTGTATACTTATGTTTATTTTATATCTATATACTTATGTATATTTTATATCTACATACTTATGTATATTCAATATCTATATACTTATGTATATTTTATATCTATACACTTATGTATATTTTATATCTATTTATGTATATTATTCGACGATAGTTCAACAAAATCATAGGAAGAGATCAAGCACGTCGGAGGGGAGAAAGGTAGACTTAAAACATTGGAAACAATTTTGGAGGGGAAAATGTATATTTTATGAAAAAAACAAAGAGGAAGAATGGTTAACCCGTTTTACTTTATGTCATCCTTCCTGAGCACAAACGCACATTTTGTGCTTAATTTCTTTGTCTAGCGATAGTTAACGAGTTGTTATTGCATCACGCACAACACCGATTGAACTTTCACTCCTCCAAAAATTCAAAGGAAATAATTTTAATAGAAGAACTACTTTTCTCAAAAAATGTTTCTGAGTCCAGAATAAAAGCAACATGTCTGTTTGCGAAGGTGCACCCTTAATGTAAATCGTGATCATTTAAGGCCCACGGGCCACAAATTAAGGCCCTGACCCGAGGGAACGGTGTCTAGGAGAAATCAAGCTGAAGCACATTTCTATATATCTTGTCAAAACACGTGATATAACTTAAACATGGCGGAAATCAGAACAGGTAACTACCTGTAAAATTTTCTTTTAACCCAACAGAATGCATTCAATTTACTTTTAATTAATCAGTTCAATTCTAAAAATAATTATTTTTATTATTACTAATGAATCAAAATTTATGACTAATATTACTAAGAAAGAAAAACTCAGAACATTTCTCGCCTAACCAGAAACTACAGAAGCACATCCCAAAAAGTCAGCACTGAAATTGTAGAATACAGTGCACACTTTGACGGTAAAACAGTTCACTGACTGAGGCAAACTGTTTTGCGACCTCAGTAACTGCTTTGCCAAGCTCTTATCTGCCCGCTCCCATTGGACAAAATAGAAACACAGACACCAGTCTATTTTAAGCGGCGTTCGAGTTTCGCCTCAAAATCCGTGGAGAAAGTCTGGAGAACCGGCTTTTTACGCTTTCCAACCGTAGGTTGAAGAAGCGTATATGCTCCAGCTTTGTCCGTCCGCACGATAACTCGCGTGAAAATGGTTCGATTATGAAATTTTAGTATGTGGTTGGGGATCACCTGGGGACGAACCCTATTGAAAATGGGACAAATGGGGTCAAAGGTCTCGACATAGGAGCGGGACCATTGTCCTTATGCGTCATAACTTAAGTAAATATGGCTCGATTTCAATGAAATTTTTGTATGTGGTAGGGGACCACCTGGGGACGAACCCTATTGGAAATGGGTGAAGTGGGGTCAAAGGTCAGGACATAGAAGCTGAATGCATTCCATTGTCTTATGCGTCATAACTTGCGTAAAAATGGATCAATTTCGATGAAATTTTTGTATGTGGTAGTCGGGACTACTGGGGACGAACCCTATTAAAAATGGACGAAATGGGGTCAAAGGTCAGGATATAAGATCGGGATCCATTCCATCGCCCTTATGCGTTATAACTTACGTAAAAATTCTTCGATTGAGACAAAACTTTATCATGTTGTTCCGGAAATATACTTAACTGGTTCTGTTGAATATCATCGAAATGGGGTCAAAGGTCAGGGCATAGGAGCGAGATTTATTCTACAGCCACTATCCTCATAACTGGAGTAATAACTTGAGTAATGATTTCTGGTATGTTGCAAAGCGTATCATAATCAATGCATTGTATGTTTTTACTAACTTGTTTTTCCATTTCTGCTCCGTCTCCTGTCTGTTGTAACACAGACGATTTAGATGATCGCCTCTCTAGGCGCTCAACATATGCTCGTTTCAACCTCTTTGCAAAAATAGTATTTAAACTTTATTAATTTAAAGCTCATAAATTGAGGATTTCATTTTCTGGTTGGAGCCTTTTTCTAACAAAATTTACGAATCACACTGATAATTTCAGAGTTTCATTGAGCATGCTCAATTAAAGGCGTGTGGTATCTTACATATGTAAAAGCTTTCTTCATGGGCGAAAAATTTCTGGTGAGGCGGTGCCTCACTTGCCTCGTCTGGCCAGCCGCCCATGCTTTGAACCACTTTTCGACCATTTTCAATAGTGGTCGAGCCCAGATTTTTCCAAACAACAAACTAACATTTCATCGAAATGGTGCGATATTTACTCGAGTTATTGTGCAGACGGGCAGACAAATAGATGGACAGCCTAACAAAGCTGGAGCATATACGCTTCTTCAACTTACAGCTGGAAAGCGTAAAAAACAGCATTGGGCCCTGCACAATAGTTTAAAATCATTTATTTAAAATTGGTAAAATAAAAAAAATTATGGTCGTTTACGGAAATTAACGAAATTTATTTTTTCACAATTTTTTAACGGCAATTTAATTATGGTCAGTCATTTTTTCGCCAACAGCCGGAAATTACAGCTGTCGTCGTTCTCCAAGCTTTATGGAGTACGGAAAAAAATAGCCCATGATTTTTATGTAGATACGCGTGACTTTCGAGTGGGCAGTTTGCTAAATATTAGTCACAAAATTTGGAGGAGGGGTACTTGTCTTTCCTTGACAGGACACCCTTGATCAAAGCCACTTCTGACAATAGAGAGTATTACAATTGTTTGAAATTTCAAATTATGGTTGTAGGGGTGAGACATAGACTTTCGTGCTAAGTCCCGCCTTCTTTCTGATAGGCGTCCGTGAGTTAATTTAACAACTTCCCCCTACAGCAAATAATCTGAGGTTCTCACTCTCGTAATTTATTAATAATAAATTTATCATCCAGGCCCTTCTTCCTCCGACTTTTTGTGTAATTATCCGCGAATCAAGGAAGGGAGAGAATGGTTACTGTAAGGCACTTCATCAACTTCAATAAATACTTCGTGAATAAGAAAGATAATAAATTTAATGAATCAAAGTACTAGTGAGAGTCTGGTTCCGGTGCCAATGTCCGCGTCGACGAATTTTATGGCATGCGTCGCCCGTCACGAATTGTTCAATCTCAAATCCGTTGCCCTAACGCCACTCTAATATCCGAGTCGTTCCGACTCCACTCTGTAATTCGAAACACTCTGTTTCACGCTAAAAACCCGGAACTGCGTTCCTCGGAGCATAAAATCTCCACCGTCTATCCGTCTTCCAGACACTCGTTGCAAATCCTTTTCACTTTCTCCCAAAGCCTCCAGCTTCACGCAAATAACAGGAACTGCGTTCCTTGGAGCATTGACGCCGCACGTCTACCCGCCGTCCAAGCGCACCTCGCAATCCTCCTTCTCTCTCCGAAGCTATCTCTTATCCCCCTCGCTCCAGAAGACCCCTCCCTTCTTTTCTCGGCCCCCTCTACCACGAGACGCTGACCTACTACCAGGCGCTGACCTTGTCAGGTCCTGGAGCGAACCTGACCTTTGTCCGCAGGCACACTTTCTTCGAATCCGCACCCCAGCCGCTCCTGCTTCTCGGAAATCGCTCTACCTAGCTTATTGTCTCCGTGCCCGACGACGGCATACCACACATTCCACCTAACGGACTTCTGTACGTGGAAACCAGACTCTATACAAACAGAACAAAACATACAACAATACTGCCATTCTTTTACACAAAGGACGTATTCAGTCTTCCCAGACAGGCTGGCGCCCTTCTAACCTTGGGCATTGTATATGCACACAGTTAATGAAATAAAGTTATTTCCTTGTTTTTATGTACATAAATTAGCACTAGATCATATCTTAATTGATATGCATCTCATTATTACTTCTCGCCCTTACAATGGTTGACCCACGTCTCCAACTAACTCCCCCTCCCCCGCAATTTGGCAGTGGTTGACAGTGCCAAACCAGATATAGGAGACTGTCAAGGTACAGTTTTTAGGACTGCACCAATATATATGTTACCGTTAAAGCGTATAATTCAGTTATTTCATAGAATACTTAGTTATTTCATGAAATAACTGATCAAATTAGTTAAATCGTGTAATGAATTAATAATTCCACACTTTAACTAGTTATTCTATGAAATAACTAGATATTTTATAAATTAACTAATGATAGACAGTTAAAGTGTAAAATGAACAATTTGACTGAATTATACAGCATACAAAATGTTATTTATATAAAGACACAATAAAATCATTTGTTATAACAGGGATTACTAAAATGGCATTTGGAATTGCATAGAACATTATTTCTGAAACAAATACATTTTTTGTAGACACACTGCCTTTTACATGAACATTTTTTAAATCCCTGACCGGTACATAAACTTTGAGCTGTAGCAACCGACCGGAGCGATTTCTCTATATCCGGCACTTCTTCGATCTGAATTAGTTTTTGTTCACAGACGCTGAACTGGGATCGGGAATATAGCTGTTTTATGCTGCCGTTTCTTGTTCCCAATTGAAAAAATCCTTCTTCTGTTATTTTCATGATAACAACTAAAATAGATCTATCGTCACCCCTTCCTCTGTCAACTTCAGGTACTGGGATACAGACTGTAAGCCCCACAAAGGCTTCAGGATGAGATTTATCTGACATTAATTTCATCTTCTTAGCTTGAATTTCCAAACATTCTTTAGAGTTTTCTCTTTCACTCTGAACATTCAGTTCATTAAAACACAATTTGCAGATCTTCTGTACAACTTTGTCTTCCAAAACATAGTCTTCTAAGCATGACATATCGACAGGCTCATTACATTTCGAACAAACTACGTTTTCACTGCATTCTTGTGAACAAACTATATATACTTTACTAATGGCATTATTTAAAGTTGTTTTTTCAAGCAGCACTTCAGTATCAGGTTGAGACGCAGTACTCATTGCAGTCAAAGCACCTTGTAATTGATCTTCGTCATCCAGTGAATCAAATGCTTCCTTCGGAATAGGAGTTGTTGACAGTCCGACTCTAGCTGCGCAACCAAACATAGCCTCATTATTATTATATAACACTTTGTAGTGGGTTGAAAATGGTGTGCTATTTCTGACCAGTGGTTCTCACTTTATAGTCTTTTGAATTTGGGATTTATTTACTCGGTTATTTTATGAAATAACTAGTAAACCATAGAATACAAGTGAGATTTACGCTTTAACTGACTTGATCAGTTATTTCATGAAATAACTAGGTATTCTATGAAATAAGGGATTTCATACTTTAACGATAATATATACACAAAAACTACATATTCGATTTCGAAGGTTTGTTGGTGCCCCCCAACCCCTACCCAGCCACCTCCAGGTATCGATAACGCCTGGGCACTTCTTGGTTTTAAGGACTGCCCCACTGCAAATACCCAAGAGTCAAGTAAAACGTACCATTAAAAAAAAAATAATATTACTGTACAAGTAATCCAAATTTCTTGGCGTAGAATAGAAATCAAGTTTCCGTACATCAACCAAATACTTTTTTTTAAGGAAGGTAGACAGCAACCTTCCTTGAAAAAAGCCATCTGGCTGATGTGCGAAAGCTTGGAAACTATTATTTCTATTCTACACCAAGAAATTGGAATAGTTATACTATTTTAAGTACAGTTGGTGTGCAGTTCTTTGTTATTAATATGAACGTACAAGTTATATGAATGCCGACAGCACAGCACTCCGCAGAAACGTATAATGAGAAACGAACCAGCACAGAACGAATGGGTATCAAACACTGAACATATAACAATAAGATGATTTCGGAGTAGGGCTTGGAAAAATTCCACTAAAATTTAAGAGCTCATAGGGGACTTCTACAACGGGGCACAGATAATTAGCTTTTCATCCTTTCAGTCTATTCGGAAACGTTATGGTGGTTAGTCTTATCAGCATATCGTTTTACATATCTCACCACGCTGTTTTGGACAGTTCCTTTCGTGCATATGTGAGGCCTATACCTAACAGGGTACGTTACTCTAGACCCCGATTAGCTACGCTCTATTCAGTTAACTAAAGTCCTTAAAGACAAGTTAGTAAAATCATGCAATGCATTCATTATGATACGCTTTCCAACATACCAGAAGTCATTACTCAAGTTATGAGAATAATGGCTGTGGAATAACTCTCGGTCCTGTGCCCTGACCTTTGACCCCATTTCAATGATATTTAACAGAAGTGGTTCAGTATACCTCCAAAACAACCTACTAAAGTTTTGTCGCAATGAAGCATTTTCAGTCAAGTTATGAGAATAATGGCTGTGGAATAAATCTCACTTCTGTGCCCTGACCTTTGACCCCATTTCGATGATATTCAACAGAAGTGGTTCAGTATACCTCTGGAACAACATACTAAAGTTTTGTCGCAATCGAAGCATTTCTACGTAAGTTATGACGCATAAGGGCGATAGAATGAATCCCGCTCCTATGGCCTGACCATTAACTCGATTTCGTCCATTTTCAACAGGGTTCGTTCCCAGGTTGTCCCCTATCACATACTAAAATTTCATCGAAACTGAACCATTTTTACGCGTTATCGTGCGGACAGACAGACAGACAGACAGACAGACAAAGCTGGAGCATATACGCTTCTTCAAACTACAGTTGGAAAGCGTAAAAAAGGAAATAATAAAGGGTATAACTTTCTTTTTCAGTTAAAATTTTCAGAAAATTTATCCATACGTTGGGCATATCTATCGTTTTGTCCCTCAGAACACAAATTTACGACCATTTTGGGAGGGCAACCGCCATCCCGGTAGCTATGACCCTGCTCAGACCAGTGCGTCACCAGGGAGATTTTATCTGAATTGGAAATTGGAATAGAGCAATTCATCTCGGTTGAGAAACACAGAACTTCTTCCTTTTATTTAATCCTCTGCATTAACTATGTTTTTGTTAGAGATCAACATCCAGCATCGTTTTTATTACTGCAAAACCAAAAGCTATTAGACCATTCGAGAGGGCAGTTCAAGTTTCAACAGAGCGTGATAGAACACTATTCGTTTAACAAATCGAGAGAAAAAGATACAAAAGGAAAGAAACTTTTTTCTTCTATTTATATCGGTTCGAGAGAGAGAGAGAGAAAGAGAGAGAGAGAGATACGTATTTACCTTCATCATTAGGCTTGCCTCGGAGACAGACCATAGGGCGACGTTCGATTTATTTATTTCCCTTGTCTTATCTGTCGGTTTGCAGACAGCGTGGCAACGTCTTAGTAGAGAGCAAACGTCACACTGAATCATAAAGGTATTCTTCACGAACCTAATACACCGACGGAAAACTCTATTGAGAGAGGAACTTTTGAAAATTTTCTGTGCCTTGCCGCTTTTCCCATGGATTAAAAATTTATACAGTCTGACTTTTCCTAACGGCTCTGTTATTGAAGCGAATGCTGAAAGGGAACAGCATTAAGAGAGAATTCTCCAAATATGTGGCGTCAGTGAATAAACAAAGACATCGCCCTTTCCGCGGTTTTTTTTTTCTAGTTGATGGTTTAACGACCACCGTGAGCAACTCAATGGGCTATAAGCAGTCGCCCGTCCCTAATTTAGGGCCACTGGTTCCAGGGAAGGGAGAGAGCCAGCGCCGTAAGACAAGCACAACATCCATGCCTCACCGGAATTCGAACCCGGACCCCATATGGACGAATGATCAGAGGCCATCGCTTAGACCACTGCGCCACCGGGGCGGCACCACGTTTTATCAACACATAGCAACCGAAAAAATTGTTATCCGGTCACCTTTGGGAATCCGAATCCCAGATCTCTCGGTATCTAGCAGACCGTGTTAGCCTTACGCTACGGTGGCCAACAATTAACGGCGCTATGTGTGTTTTTCTGTCAGCTTCTGACATCATAAATCCATAAGATGGGCTCAGCTACTGAGACGTCTCCATCTGGTAGGCATTAACGGCACTGGCTATATACAGAGTGATCAGAATCGACCGCACAGTAAACCTACCGGACGACTCCTCGTGGAGAAAGAAGCTGAAAACCGTTGTCCGTTGTCCGGTCGGACGTCACATTCTGGAGATATACGCGCCGAAAGTTCGTGACGTCACATCCGGTAAGAATACAGACATTAGAAATAACTTACCCAAACACTTTGACAGAAAACATGTAATTTAATTATGTGTACCACTACATAACAAATGATAAAACACGTGGATTCGTGTCAGATTACAACATGTGTTCAAAATGACCACCTTGCAGTGCGGAATAGGCGGCAGCCCGCCGAAGAATAGACATCTGCACGCGTTGCAGCATAGCAAGGGTTACAGTTGTGAGGGCCGCGGTCGTTCAGGCTGTTGACAGGCCGTCGATATACCAGTTCCTTTAGATGACCCCAGAAGAAGAAGAAGTCCAATGGGTTAAGATCCGGTGATCTAGCGGGCCATGCGACAGGACACCACGGTCAAGCCATCGACCGGGATATTCCTTATCCAGCAACTGGCGAACATTTGCGGAGTAATGCGCTGGTGCTCCATCATGCTGGTACTATAGCTTGCTGAGAACAGACAATGGTACGTTTTCCAGTAAGTCCGGCAGAACATCACGTAGGAACACCATATAGTTGGCAGCTGTGACACGTTCG
This sequence comes from Macrothele yani, assembly GCA_039090855.1. Taxonomy (NCBI): domain Eukaryota; kingdom Metazoa; phylum Arthropoda; class Arachnida; order Araneae; family Macrothelidae; genus Macrothele; species Macrothele yani. Next base: position 127,395,092 of record CM077008.1, read on the forward strand.
GGAAGAAGATATGGTCCCATTAGGATATCACCCACAATACCACACCAGATATTAACACCCCACCGGACCTGGTGAGCGTGTTCACGTGCTGTGTGCGGATTGTCCAATGCTCAAACATGACTATTATGGGTGTTGCAGATACCCTGCCGTGTAAACCTTGCTTCATCAGTTCACAAGATCCGGCGGATGAAACTATTTTCGGCAGCATGTTGCTGTAGCAGCCACTCACAGTATGCCTGTCTTCGAGGATAATCCTATGGTAATAGACCTTGAACCCGTGTGATGTGATATGGATGCACGTCTTCGTCTTGTAGAACGGCAAGTACGGTACTTTGGTGCACACCGAACTGTCGCGTTATCGCACGGCTACTGGTCGTTGGCTCCTCCTCTATGAACTCTAGTATGGCGTCCTCGAGGGATGGTGTTCTCACAAAGGGTCCAGCGCCACTGTCTACCCTTGGACGTGGTGCAACATTGCCTATGTCGCGCATTCGAACGTCAAGCCGCCGTATAGCCTGGGCGTCCGGGTGTCGTCGTGCTGCGTATCGCTCGTTGTAGGCCCTTGCTGCACGCAATGCTGAACCATGGTATTCCCCCAATAGGAGATACATGTCACAATACTCTCTCAAACTGTACGACATATCGCTACCCACATTACTGTCAAATGTACCAACGCAGTATGAGCTTACCTGATACCGTCGCCAACCCTTTTTATCCCTAGCTGCCGTATCGCGCAGGCGTACAACTGATGGTTTCATGCCACCGCGTCCTTCGAATTTGCATACCTACCCCGTGCCACGTTTTTAAATGTTGATTGCCTTTTTTTTTGTTTAAGTGGAGGTTTAACGACCACCGTGAGCAACTCAGTGGGCTATAAGTAGTTACCCGTCCGGAATTCAGGACCACTGGTTCCAGGGAAGGGAGAGAGTCAGTGCCGTAGGACAAACACAACATCCATGCTTCATCGGGATTCGAACCCGTGCCCATTTCGGACAAATGGTCAAAAGCCAGCGCTCAGACCACTGCGCCACCGGGGCGGCACTATTGTCGTTAGATGACAACACTAGTGGTCAGTGGCTGGTTGTCTATCCTGCTTCGGAAGGTGCCACAGGCACGGATATGAAAGCTGATTCTCATAACCATGTATACGTATTATGCGCCTTATATTTTCTCTTTAATATATATTTTTTCGTCTCTTCACTTTCCCAGTTTTTTCGTGATTTTCTGTTTTTAAATTCAGGCTACCCTCGCTGTAAGAAAGTAGAGCGTTCCTATGAAACCTTTCGAAGCCGAAATGGCCGCCCTGGTGGCGCAGTGGTCTAAGCGATGGCTTCTGATCATTCGTCCGAGATGGGTCCGGGTTCGAATCCCGATGAGGCATGGATGTTGTGTTTGTCTTACGGCACTGGCTGTCTCCCTTCCCTGGAACCAGTGGCCCTAAATTAGGGACGGGCGACTGCTTATAGCCCATTAAGTTGCTCACGGTGGTCGTTAAACATAAAAAAAAAAAAAAATAAGCCGAGATGACGTAAAGCGAAAAGGCAGTTACCATTAATTTATATGAGAAAAATTTTTGAGCGTTCCTAAACCCAAAAAATAACCTACCAAAAAGTACGAAATAACACATAAAACCCAAAATAAGGTGTGTCTGGCTCTGAAGTTTCTTTTTTTTTTTTTTTTTGTTTGGAGGTTTAACGACCACCGTGAGCAACTCAATGGGCTATAAGCAGTCGCCCGTCCCTAATTTAGGGTCACTGGTTCCAGGGAAGGGAGAGAACCAGTGCCGTAAGACAAACACAACATCCATGCCCGACCGGGATTCGAACCCGGACCCCTTACGGACGAATGATCATAGACCAGCGCCTTAGACCACTGCGCCACCGGGGGCGGCTCTCTGAAGTTTCGGACCCAATGGTTGAAATCAGACAATATTTTTTTTTTTTTTTTTTGATTGGAGGTTTTAACGACCACCGTGAGCAACTCAATGGGCTATAAGCAGTCGCCCGTCCCTAATTTAGGGTCACTGGTTCCAGGGAAGGGAGAGAGCCAGTGCCGTAAGACAAACACAACATCCATGCCTCACCGGGATTCGAACCCGGACCCCTTTCGGACGAATGATCAGAGGCCATCGCTTAGACCACTGCGTCAGACAATATTACAAAAATAGACATTTCAAATAGGTGTTACGGTGTTCTACATGAAAAATGGTAGGAAATGTCATACAAATAAATGAGTATGAGAATTATTAAGATATTGACGTTAGAGATACGTGTCCTGCCGCCCCGGTGGCGCAGTGGTCTAAGCGATGGCCTCTGATCATTCGTCCGAACGGGGTCCGGGTTCGAATCTCGGTGAGGCATGGATGTTGTGTTTGTCTTACGGCACTGGCTCTCTCTTCCCTGGAGCCAGTGACCCTAAATTAGGGACGGGCGACTGCTTATAGCCCGTTGAGTTGCTCACGGTGGTCGTTAAACCTCCAATCAAAAAAAAAAAAAAAAAAAAAAAGATATACGTGTCCCAAAATGAAACGGCGTGTAATGCAAATATTACCGCAGCTACGCAGCAGATTGTTGCTGCGGGGCTGCAGTCGCAAGAAATGCCAATCCTTTCAGTACGTTAAAACTGCGTACTTGGAGTTCGTTAACAGCAACCGAAAGTTTATGCGACATGGGTCGTGGAAAGTCGTTGACGGCACGCCCTAGCAACGGAAAACTGATACATTGTATCGGAATAAACTGTCCATTCGAGGTAGTGGTATTGCAAGGTGTATTAATCGTTCCCATCATGTGGTTGCACATTATTTGACATCAAGTGGATTGTACGGCAGCAAGAAATCTACTGGCAGTCCTTCAGTTTCGACTTCACGTCAGAAAAGGTTGATTATGCGTCGGATGAGTAACTCAACATCCAGTATCAGGCAAGTCTCGTCTGCTGTGGACATAAAAGTATCGAAATCGACAGTACATCGTGTTCTAAAGAAGTGTCCATTCATCCGCCATCGGAAAATGCGGTGCTGTCCTAAGCTAACTGAAACATATAAACAAAAAAGACGTAACAGGGCTGAATAATGTCGTGGACTCAAAAATGGGATAAAGTTATTTGGAGTAATGAAAAGAAGTTTAATTTGGATGGTCCGAACGGGTGAAAGTATTATTGGCACGACCTTCGAAAGGGAGAACTGAGTTACTCCAAGCGACAACAAGGTGGTGGAGGTACAACTGCCTGGGGGGCATTCAGTGGACGTGGCAAAACATTATTAGCTGTTCTAACACAGCGTTCATAGGCGTAGCGAGGGGGAGGGGGATCCTCGGATCCAGACACCCCCTTGAGAGAAGATTGAGCACGAACTTAAAGCTATACACACTCATCGTCAAAAAAAAAAAAATATTTGCACCCAGAAGGACGTGTCGGATTGCAATGCTATTCGGATATTCGGGAGGAAGGTAAAGGTTACCAGGAACAGTAAATTATTAAACAATGAGACTGATATGGCAATATTTATTGAGCTACACGCCAATTAGTAGTCTCTCAGTATGGCGTCGGGCCGCCATGCCTGCTCACATAGCATGCCAGACGTCTCGGCATGGAGTTGTACAGGTTCCTAATGGTGTCTTGCGGTAAGCCACCCCATGCACTTTCAATCTTCTCACGCAGTTCCTGCAGATTGTGCGATAGGGGCGGAGTGTGGATAGCGCGTCCAATAGCATTTCACACATTTTCAATTGGCGATAGGTCTGGCGATGTGGCTGGCCATGGCAGAGTGTCAATGCCTTGAAGGCAAGCTCTCAAAACAGCAGCAGTATGCTGACGAGCGTTGCCCTGTTGGAAAATCGCACCGGAGTGAGAGTTCAGAAAAGATAGGACCACCGGTTGCAGGACCTCATTAACGTAAAGTTGAAATGTCAAAATGCCTGTAATGAACACCAGAGGTGATCTGGCATCGTAGGCAATTGCACCCCACACCATGACACCAGGCATTCTGGACGTGTGACACTCGACAACAAACCGTCCATCTTGGCGCTGACCACGGTGCCTCCACACACAGATCGTCTCCACTAAGATAAAAGGGGGATTCGTCACCGAAGATCACCCGCTGCCATTCTGAGTGGCTCCATGACAGTCTGGCACGACACCATTGCAGTCTTTGGCGACGACGCAATGGTGTTATGGGCAGTCGTCGTAACGGTGTGCGTGCATGTAGTCCTATGTTGTGTCCTGTGGGTACTTATTTAGTCTTCCAATGGTGTTGGCACTAATCGGACGATACATGGAGGGCACCACTGCTCGCTGAATATCCGCAATCGTGGCTGTTGGACCACCTGCGCATGTTGGCCGGACAATCCGTCGGTCCTCTCTCTCCGTGGTTCGTCTAGGTCTCCGAGAACCTTCCTGTCACTTCTACGTGCCTTATTCTATCCACTGTCGCCAACAGCGTGCTATGGTGATATCCGCACGACTGGTATGGCACGCAATACGGCGATAAGACCATCCCGCTTCCCTGAGCTCTCGAACTCCTCCAACTGCTCGAATTGTTTCCGAACTTTTCTCCAAGGCATACTTCACTTCCAGAGGTTGCAACCAACACAACAGCACGAGTCAGAATGGCAAGCACGCGCAACGGGACGACCTTATACAGCCGGTCAGGCACATAGCTACGACCCCTCCTTTCTGGCGTCACATGCGCTGCCGAACGTGATACTTGAATCATTTGCATGTCTCACGATGTCAAACCTACCCACAAAGTTTCATTCTTGTGGGTTGTTTCCTTCTGGGTGCAACTATTGTTTGGCAATGAGTATATAAGTGTATATATGAGGCTTTCAAACCAAATCCATGGTTCCCCTCCTCTCCCTTAAATTTTTTCTTGATACGCCACTGTCGGCGTTCACATAATGCTTACGCTGTAATTGGTACCAACAACCTGTGGTTGCAGCCTCGGTGGTGCAGTGGTCTAAGCGCTTATGGCCATTCGTCCGAGTTGGAGTCTGGTTTCGAATCCCGGTGAGGCATGAGTGTTGTGTTTGCCTTAAAGCATTGGCTCTCTCCCTTCCCTGGAACCAGTGGCCCTAAATTAGGGACGGGCGACTGCTTATAGCCCATTGAGTTGCTTACGGTGGTCGTTCAACCTCCAGTCCCCTACATAAAAAACGACCTGTGGGTACTTACTTAGTTTTTACGTTTTTAATAAAATTATGTCTATAATCTGAAGGGCGATTTTTGAACGATCATAATACTTTCCTATAACGGAGGCGAATGAGAAAGTGAAAACCTCGTATTATTATTATTATTATTATTATTATTTTGATTGGAGGTTTATCGACCACCGTGAGCAACTCAATGGGCTATAAGCAGTCGCCCGTCCCTAATTTAGGGTCACCGGCTCCAGGGAAAGGAGAGAGCCAGCGCTGTAAGACAAACACAACATCCATTCCTCACCGGGATTCGAACCCGGACGCATTACGGACGAATGATCAGAGGCCATCGCTTAGACCACTGCGCCACCGGGGGCGGCTCGTATTATTTGAGTGGAACTCGAAGGCGCGTAATTTTGAACACGAAGGGGCGTAATTTCAAGTCTCGCCCTCCCAGGTAAGAAAAGCTTACTACGGTCCTGCTCTTAGGCTTTTCTGATACCTTAAGACACATTTTGTTAACGGATGCACAAAATAAATTGAGTTAAAGCACAGATGCTCACAGACACAGTTCAAAGCGCTATGGAGACTTGATGTTGAGTGTAGTTCCAGAGGAAGGAGCTTGGCGGCGCTACTCTAGTTGCTAGGAGTGAGCGTTGCCACTGTAAGGGCTTGCTACAAAACAAACGATAAATTGTATTTTTCGCCATTTTTTTTGTGAAAGCGAAAATCCTGCTTCACATTTTCAATTTCTCCACTATTACTGACTGATGTAATAAACAACCTGCTGAACTTCCACAACTAGGGTATACTTTGCATATCCAAAGGAAGGATCCTCATTTTAATATTTACAAAGGATGATGCAATGCTTTTAAGCTCTTGCAACGTCGATGAGCTATCCATCAGAACATCTTGATTGCGAACACTGTTGCCACATGTGGGAGAAATTTTCAGCGTACAGGAGGTTTTTCCAGGTTACAACGCAATCCTTTCGTTCCCGGATATACCCGTACTAGTTTTCATAAATGTTTGCCAATTTTTGCTCCATACAGTTTTTCTATTAGAGGGTGCAACAGTTCATTTCTATTTGTATCATACTTGGAACCCTATCTTCGTTTCTAAGGACCCGACTTGAAAAATTACCTTTGCCTTGGATGCCTTTGGCTATGAGAAATGTTTTGTAAGTGTTAATTTCTATTTGAACCGATTTGTCGTATCTTCGTCTCTAAGGAACCGACTTGAAAAATTACCTTTGCCTTGGATGCCTTTGGTTATGAGAAATGTTTTGTAAGTGTTCATTTCTATTTGTACCATACTTGGAACTTATCTTCGTCTCTAAGGACCCAACGTGAAAAATCACCTTTGCCTTGGATGCCTTTGGTTATGAGAAATGTTTTGTAAATGTTCATTTCTATTTGTACCATACTTGGAACCGTATGTAAGTTTCTAATAACCTGATTTGAAAAATCCCCTTTGCTTTGGATATCTTCCGCTACGAGAAATGTTTTGCACATGTTCATTTTCACTTGTACCATACTTGGAACCGTATCTTCGTTCGTAAGAAAGCAATTTAAAAATCACCTTTTCCTTGGATATCTTTCGTTATGAGAAATGTTTTGTGAGTGTTCATTTATATTTGTACTGCACTTTGGACCGTATCTTCGTTTCTGAGAATCCGATTTGAAAAATTTCATTGCCTTGAATATCTTCCGTTATGAGAAATGTTTTGTAAGTGTTCATTTGTATTTGTGCCAGACTTGGAACTGTATCTTCGTTTCTAAGAACCCGATTTAAAAAATTACATTTGTCTTGGATATCTTCCGTTATGAGAAATGTTTTGTTCATTTCTCTCTGTACTATACTTGGAACTGTATCTTCGTTTCTAACAACCCGATTTAAATAAATACATTTGTCTTGGATATCTCTGTTATGAGAAATGTTTTGTAAGTGTTCATTTGTATTTGTGCCAGACTTGGAACTGTATCTTCGTTTCTAAGAACCCGATTTAAAAAATCCCATTTGTCTTGGATATCTTCCGTTTTGAGAAATGTTTTGTTAGTTTTCATTTCAATTTATACCATACTTGGAACCCTATCTTCGTTTCTGAGAACCCGATTTAATAAAAAATACGCCGCCCCGGTGGCGCAGCGGTCTAAGCGATGGTCTCTGATCGTTTGTCCGAAATGGGTCCGGGTTGGAATCCCGGTGGGCATGGATGTTGTGTTTGTCTTACGTCACTGGCTCTCTCCCCTCCTTTTCCTGGAACCAGTGACCCTCAATTAGGGACGGGCGACTGCTTATAGCCCATTGAGTTGTGCTCACGGTGGTCGTTAAACCTCCAATAAAAAAAAAAAAAAAAACCCTGCAAGAAATGACCGTTCGAAACGGGACGTTATATTTATTTTAAGATTGAAATCAAATTCAGTTTTCACTTCGTTGGCTCTAGCGACTATAACGCGAACCTTTTATTCTTTTTCCAAAAAATTTTAATGAACAGAATCATCAGTTTCTTCAAACCATAACCAAAACGAACTTCTCGTGGATTCATTGCAGCAGCGGAGATCAGGAAATTCGAAGTATTTGTTTAGATAAATGAAGACAAAGGACTGCACTGTTTGTATTTAAGTGTAGAAGAGGGAAAGCATTTACGTTTGTATCTGATGTACGTATTTAGGCCAAAATGGTGAGGAATTCCAATGAGAAATGGTACGTTTCTCTGCGTGACATTGCATCTACAACTAAGATAGTTTTGTTCAGTACAGTACATTTGTTTCTGCAAATTTGGGGTTTTTCAAACTTGTCTGAATCGCGGACAACATCACAAAACTGAATAGGACTCGAAGGACACATGGAAAAGAAAAGTATGCATGTGTTTATTATGAACATCGATTATTTTAGGCAGGTTTTGATTCCTAAAACTTAACTTTCGGAAAAAGAAACGACGTAGTTAACATGATATTTATCTTACAAAGAATTCCGAAATAGAGCCTTTGCACGTGACGTCACAAAATTGTCTGCTAGACTTCCGGGTGGTGTGACGTGCCTGCCTCGCGGGACGCACACGACATAAAGGCAGATAGCAGCAAGAACGAACGTCTGCGTAGCTCAGTTGGTAGAGCGACTTGTTCCGGAATAAGTGGACTCGGGTTCGATCCCCAGCGTGGACCAAAATAATGGAGAACTTTACTTCGTTATAATGGCGCCGGAACTTTCCGGATGACTCTGCCATTAAGGATCTCGCTATGATGTGACGTTCTTTCCACACCGCGAGATAGGAAAAATAAGAGAATCTCTTCTTCAGCGCTTCGAAAAATAAATGTGTGTGTGATGTTGCATTGCACACATCAGATTGCCTTGGAGTTTGCAAGTGCTACAGCGGATGGCTGCCTACGACGATTCGTGGTCACGGCTGACCCGTGGGCCATGCCCCCGGCCCTCTTTCGGGGGGGGAAGGGATGTGACGGGCTGCCTCGCAGGACGCACACGACACTAAGGCATATAGCAGCAAGAACAACGTCTGCGTAGCTCAGTTGGTAGAACGACTTGTTCCGGAATAAGTGGACTCGGGTTCGATCCCCGCGTGGACCAAAATGACGGAGAAATTTACTTCGTTATAGTGGTTAGAAACAAGGAGGTTAGAAAGTACCCGAGCTGGTCTCTCTCCATGCTTTTGAATGGCGGCTGCTGCTGTAAATAGAGTTAAAAAAATTGTTCTTTCTGGCAAAGTTTGCCATCTTGATGTGGTGGAAAAGCAACGTTACGAAGAAAAGCTTAGAAATAATGGCATAGAAGACTCATACGACATACCTGAAAGATATTTTTATCGTCTGGAAGTTTGAGTTGCTACGGACCTCCCTAATCTTAACTATCACGATATTTATTACTAATTAATAAGCAGTTTTTCGTGTTATACCGGAAAAGCTCTAAAAGCTTATAAAAGCCTTGATGCATATAAATATTTTACCAATGGGTGGGTTAGAAATGTATTAATTCTGAAGACTGAAAACGAAAAATTTCTTATCCTGTCTAAGGTAAGTTGTTACATTTTAACTGGTTCCAGTGTGTATGGGTGGTTCCAGTGTGTATTGCAATTAAAAAAAAGAAAATACCGACAAATCATATCCCAAAAAACGGACTAATTTTTCACACACACACACACACACACAGAAAAAACAGATACGGGAAAACGGACAACATCATAATTTATGACATCATCATTCTATGTGGACGAATATCATTAAATTTCGGTTCGGAAAAAAGGCATCTGTTGCAGTATTTAGAAATCAGCAACTGTACAAAATCTTGAAAGTTCACTTTCCGATTCGACAGCAAAGTTAATCCGTCATGCATTCAGAGCATTTGAAACAGAATAACAAGGATTTACGTAAAAACTTTGAAAATGATACATAATGATACTGAAGTGAGCAAGAAAATGTACCGACATAAATTCGACTATTAACGTAGTAAAATATGCAGATTTACGATACCTGAAATGAAGTGTTTATTGCAGATCCTCTCATACGGCCTGGGCGCCCATTCCTTCCGATTTAAGGCTGTTTTTCACATAATCAGGCGCTTTTCTGCCGTTGGAAAGCGATAAAAGAAAATTCCACTACCTTACTCGTACTTTGAGAAGCACCCATACGCCACGCAACTTTTAATCATTTCTAAAAACTTCAAACAATTCAGTGACAGAGGGTCCAGAAATCGCTTCGCTATAATCCTATATATAGGAACCTTAGCAGCCGAACTTTCTCTTAACAGAAGTAACCGTGACGTCAAAAATGATGTCGGTGCAAAGGCTCTATAGGTACCTGATCCACCTACATTTTTGGGTACTCTTTAAAATTTTCGCTGTGTGTGTATGTGCGCGCGCTTATGTGTGAATATTAATTTTTTCACTTCGAAAATACACTCAGTAGACAAAACATTCGAGATAGGGGTGATGGGTAGTTGACATGGGCATCCCCCCTCTCCTGCTCTGAGTGAAACAGACCCAAACCAACGCAGGCGATAAATAGACGAATAGCAGGGCTTTCCAACAGTGGGTGGATCGCGGATGGCCTAAGGTTAAGCATTCGTGACTGCCACGGAGATGACCTCAGGTTCGATCCCAAGCAGGTACGAACGCTCGAACCACTAAATATCCGTTGTGCGTCGGATAGGCACGTTAAGTCGTCGGACTCAGGGTACTGGCCCCCCGGTAATAAATAAGGGCGTCTTCCTCCCCCTTTCTACCTCGTTTCCGTGTCACTTTCCTATTCGTCACTCTATCTCAAATGTCCTAGCTTCCTATTTCTAAGGGTTGTTTAAGATTTGAGGAGATCTCAAACATTCCTTTCCTAGAAATCTTCTACATATGATCTGATCTAATCTTTCCAACAGTGTACCACAATCGACGAACATGAGTAAACGAGTGATTTTCATCGTGGACGCATTGTGGGCGCAAGACAGATGGGTCATTCTATCGCCCAAGTGGTAAGAACCTTAGGGTTCCCGAGGACAGCCGTATCAAGGGTGTACCGAGAGTATACCATCGACGAACGTACCAAACCCCAGAGAACAAGCGGTTGCCGATCACACACCACTGATGACCGGGGTCGACGTAGACTATCCTGGTTCGTACACACCAACCGCTTATCAAAAGCGGTTCAAATCACATCCAGGTTAAATGTCGGAGGCCCAAGCAGCGTCAGCGAGTGAACGGTATGGCGCACAATTCCTACCATGGGCTACGGAAGCCGACGCCCTACTCGTGTGCCACTGTTCACTGCTCGTCATCGGACATTACGTCTCGCCTGATGCCGGGAATATCAAAAGTGGACCACTGAAGAGTGGCGCCGCGTCATGTGGTCAGATGAGTCCCGTTTTCAGCTGCACCGACCTGACAGGAGGGTGCGGGTGTGGCATCGACAGCATAGTCCCGTCGTGCCATGTAGGTTCTGTTCAAGGAGGTGGTGGCTCTGCGATGGTTTGGAGAGCATTCTCATAGGACACATTAGGTCCCTTATTGTATTTGGAGAGGCCCTTAACCGTCGCGCGCTACCAGCATGTGCTAGTTGATCACCTACACGCTTTCAAAGCCTTCGCGCATCCTGCGGCCGATGGTCTGTTTCAGAAGGGGAATGCGCATCTCCAACGGGCCTCAACCACCTAAGAATGGCTCTAGAAACACTCATCTGAGTTTGGAAGCATCCAGTGGCCCGTTAGGTTCCCGGATTTGAACCCTGTGGAAGCTCTCTGGGATGCCGTGGAGCGAAGCATCAGATCCATGGATCTTAGACCGGCGTCTAGGGTGGAGTTGAGAACAATGCTGCTACAGGCATGGTTGGATTACCTCCAGAAACCCTCCGGCATCTGGTGGAGTCGATGCTTTGGAGTTGCCGGTTATTATTCGCGATAGAGGAGGACAAACAGTATTAGGTATGTAGCTCTAATGTTTTGTTCATTGAGTGTACATTTTCGTCCATTTTAAATTTTCTTTTGTTCACAACGTCACGCGGGTCATTCAAAATTGTCCCGCTTGCTACGGGTTTGAGACCTAAAGAAAAAAATAATTCCGTTATTTGAATAAATGGCGGAGAACGCTTCATGAAAGTACACTGGTGTGCAAAAATTAAGGGCGAAGTGAAGAAATTAGTATAACAGTGGAACAAGCAGGCAGAACGGACCGAAAGACCACTCAGGAGATAGACTAGGCTCCGGTACGGTAGGGCATGCGCATATATGCAGCATGACGTAGGGGGAGGGTGTCGGAAGGGTATAAAGCACACGGGCTGTGTACGTTCAGCAATTCGCTGAAAGCTATTGCACGGTGTACATCGGTTCGAACGACGTAGAGTTGCGGCCACCGTGTGATATGGCCAACAGGCAATCCAGTAGACGACATCAGGATGACTTTACCCGAGGTCGCGTCATTGGGAAGTTGGAAGAAGGTCGAAGTGTGACTAGTGTGGCCGAGGAGTTCGGGATCACTCACAACATCCTTTTTAACGAGCTTGGAGAGCATTTCAAACGACAGGAACAGCTGTTCGAGAGTTTAGCAGTGGTTGTCCACAAACAACGACGGCGGCGGACGACCGGTATATTGTCCTACATGCAAGAAGAGACAGACGGCAGACAGCTGGAGAAATCGCAAGGTACATGCAACAAACAACTGGACGTCCGTTATCGCGTTTTACCGTGGCCAGGAGGCTGCGCAAAGGTGGTCTATTTGCACGACGACCAGTACGGTGTGTGCCATTAACGCCTGCTCATCGGAGAATTCGGTTTCTGTGGTGCCAGGAACACAAGAACTAGACACATCAGCAATGGGGTCGAGTTCTCTTTACGGATGAGAGCCGATTTAGTTTGACGAGCGATTCTGGACGTATACATATCTGGAGAAAGCAGGGAACACGCAATCACACCTCCAACATTATCGAAAGGGACCAGCTTGGAGGTGGCAGGGTTCTCGTTTGGGGCGGTATCATGCTTGGTAGCCGTACTGACCTCCACATCTTCCAAGGAGGTTCAGTCACCGGTGTCCGCTATTGTACCGAAGTTCTCCTGCCTCATGTGCGTCTGTTTAGAGGTGATGTGGGTCCTGAGTTGCTCTTCATGGACGACAACGCTACATGGCTGTCGCAGAGCTGTTGGAGAGTAAAGATATTCAAAGCATGGATTGGCCCGCAAGGTCTCTGGACCTAAATCCAATCGAACACGTGTGGGACCTTCTCGGGAGATGCTTGGCAGCACGTAACCAGCCTCTAGCAACGATTCCGCAGCTGCGATTGGCGCTACAAGAGGAATGGGCCGCGATGCCTCAACAGTACCTTGACAACCTCGTCCTCAGCATAGACAGACGTTGTAAATCCTGCAACGCAGTGAGGGGTGATCTTATCCCCTGCTAAAGACTGGATTTTTCTTGGCAGCCGCCTGTCACATGGACGCTTCTGTCTTCTGTCCAGTTGTGCTCGAAGCTACCTTTTCAAGAAAGTGCCTTTGTATCCTTTGGATTCCTTGTTTGGACGGTTTTGCTCACTTGTCCCATATTCTTACATATTGGGGATCTTATGGTATGATTTGAGTCGATGTGGAGCACTTCTGCACGACGTTACATTCGAAAATCCGTCTCGTCCTTAATTTTTGCACACTAGTGTATAAAATGGGTCGGGCAGGACCGTAAACTGGAAATTCTGAGCCGGGCTCCTAAAATTCATACCTGGGCCGGACCGCGTTTTACAAATTAAGTGCCGTGCTTTATTTAGTCACAGCTTTCGTTGTCACAGCTTTATTTAGTTTGCGTTTCACAGCCCGGAGGTTTTCCTTATTTTTTTTATTTTTTCTTATTTTGACTGATATATCTTCTAAAGTTTCGCTCTCCCTTGAAAGTCCGCCACTAAAAGAAAGTCTTTTAAAATGCATATAAGTAAGCCAATTTTGAAATTCTTGGAGTAATCCTTCTTCCAATAAATACTTCTTTATCCATTTTTTAATATTTGTGATTGACCATTAGGTATGAGTAACGCATAGATAGGTAGATGCGTCATGACACTGCTGTCGCGATGCTGCACCAATCTGTCAGGGGACAGAACTTTCTACGTCAAGAGACAATTTCCGGGTAACATCATGCATAATTTATTTTTCGCCTTATCCATTCTAATCCGTCACTCCCCATCCCGTCTTTTATGCCTGCCTACTGGGAATTTTTACCTAAACCTTTGGTGTCGACTTTGCACCAAGAGATTTACGAAAATTACAGGACACCGCGGAGATCAAAAAAAAAAAAAAAGTAAGGGGTTGTGCGTTGATGTGAGCTTCGGGATTACTCGGAATTCCCCAGTTTTGTTTTTGCTACGACGTCATCCTTTGCATGACGTCATTATGTGGATGTCTCGCAAGCGCCCCCTTGCGTCCTTTCATCTGGCTCTCGCTTTTCCCCCATTGATTGATCTGTCGGGAGTGGGGCTGACACAACATGGCAGCGGACTTCGCAGCAACCTACAAGATACTAGTGCTCGGCGATAGCAATGTTGGAAAAACCTGTATTGTGCACAGGTTCTGCGACGAGAGATACTATGATACCTACATTTCTACAATCGGTAAGTCATGCATTTCAAACGGTCTTGTGGAACGTCTGCAATTTTTAACTTTAATGTATTTCTCGCTGTATGTTTATCAAGGAGCTCTCCTGTGATGATGATCGTTAGAGGTGGTTATAACAAGGGTTGAAACAACCGAAAGAGAGAGAGAGAACAGAACGCGTAAAGGATTTTTACAAGTTTAACTAATTTATTCCATTCTTCCGAATATGTGTTAGTTGCGTAAAAGAATAAACCATATTGGCTGATCTTACGAGCAAAATAAAATTAAATAGTTTTATTAGTTTGGGGGAAAAGTTAGGAAACTGTTCGTTTTTGAAGAGAAAATTCTGCACGAAAGGTAGAGATATACATAGCACATACTTATTTCGGTGATAATATAAATGTAAATCCCTCGGCTCAGTGATCAATATTTCTTGAGAAGCAATTAAGGAATTTGCTTCTCTTAGCGACAATTGCGTTGTTCAGGAAACACGCAACACATTTAGGAATTTTAAAATTCTGATTCGGTGCCATTGAGCAAATTGTTTATGCTGCTGTGCAACATTTGAATATGCGAAAGATATAAAGTCAGTGATATATTCACTGTTCTAACGTGTTAGAGATAAATTCTTGACCTCGGTAAACCACAATGGTTCGGTTCAAAGAAAACACCGGATATTTCAGTGTGTTCCTATTATTGGATACACTAGGAATCGATATTTGAGACAAAACAGATGTATTATCCAGAACTACATTGCAATTGCAACTACCCCATGTCCATGCCCGAGCGGTCTGAGAAGACTCTAGCTTTTGATCGTTCATACGAAATGGGGTTGAGGTTCGTGTCTCGCATGAAGTGTGAGATGGGGTGTTCGTACGACGGAACTAGCTCTGTCCTTTCCTTGGAAACACTGGCACTGAATTAGGAACGGGCTACTGCTTATAACCCTCAGAGTTGCTTACGGTGGTCATCAAATTCCAAAACAGAACAACAACAAAATAGAACAACTTTGCATCTTTTTTAAGGAGCAGATTTAACCGGAAAAAAAGGAATGAGTCAAAGAGAACTTTTCACTACAATTTTAGAGATACGATTAAAGATCTTAGTTGGGAATTTAAAAGCGTCAAAATAAGCAATATGGAATAAAACAATCAACCACTTAAGGCATGTGGCTGACATTATCACCATTTTGAATTAAACAAGAACTGGAGATGAAATGCTAATGACTTGAACAAGAAAGGCAGAAATATAGGTCTGAAAGTAAATGAAGAAAAAAGAAGCATAATGGGAAAGTGATACGCTATTACTGATGCAATTGCGCTGGATGGGGAAACAATGGAAGAAGTAAGTTCACCCGGGGAAATAAATTAAAGTAATGAAGACCTGGTTAAACAGACAGAACGAACAGTTAAAAAAATCATAAGTTGCTTAGGGAGAATTAACTGATGTATTTAGGAACCGTGTCTTCCAATAGGAAAATTTTTAATGAGTTCATTGCTACCTGTCCTAATATATGTGCTGGGAAGACATAGACACAATAGAAAATACATAGGACCGTAAAAAATGATGAAAAGGACAACGTTAAATACATGTATATCTTTGAAGGAAGATAAATACCTAGATAAAGCAACAAAGTGAAATAGAAAATGCATAAAAATTTACTTGTGGTGACTTATTAGTTTCCAAATAAATTTTTATTCCGAATAAAGATTTATTTGTGTAAACTAATAAATGGAAACGGACACGCCACTCAATTCGATGAGAGATGATCTGGTAGAATGAATCTATGTATTTCTGAACTGGGTTCCTGGAAAAGAGGAAGACCCCGGCAGAGATGGCGGGCGAGATAAGAACTTCAGGAAGGAAAAAGCGATTAAAAGCCAAAAACAGAGATAGCTAGCATAAAGAGAAATGCAGAAGATCTAGCAGTGAAACTGATCATGCTGGTGTGAAATAGAGATGAGCTCGGGCCCGGGCTCGGACGGGCTCAGAATTCATTAACTACCGAAAAACCCGGGCCCTGGCTCGGAGTTACCCGTCTTGAATTTCATTACTGTAATTAATTCAACACGTGTAATTCCGAGCCCGGTTGAATTATACGTGTTGAATTTCATTTTAGATTTGTTACCATGATGGAAGGATTTTCAATTTCCTAAGCTAGCTGCCGTTGCAAGACAAATTTTGCTTAGCAAGACTTGCATTATGCATTGTCCAAAGCTATGGCCCAGCTATGGCCCAAGAAAGGATTAGTTTAAGGAGGTCTGGTATCGAAAAACTGGGAAAAAATCACATTCCCATTTTTTGTATTTTATTAAAAATCAAGAATCTTATCTTTAAAATGATGTATTACATTTCCAAAATTGTGCAGTTAGAAGTATTGTTATTTATTTTTTTTAAATTTCCTCACTACCGCGATTTTTGGGGTGACGTTGGTTTTTAGTGCAGCAGGTCGAGCTTTAGAGAAAAGAAGATCAAGTTGAAGCGCGGAGGCATTAGATGCAATTCTCTCTCTCTCTCTTTTTTCATGATGTACTTGATCTGGAAACTGCACACACATATGATAATATTGTGATTATTATACTATTAAGCGCAAAGCTTTGTTAATGTTACAAAATACAGAATAATCTGGTCTGGAATGCTTTTTCGTTCTCTTTTTTTTTAATTTTGGAAATTTCTCTACATGCTTTTTTTTTTATATTCTACTACATCATTCTGAACTACCTTTACCAATTAGCATATATGTAAATTATATTGAAAAGATTAGTTTTCTAGAGTCAAAATTTCAAACACTTGCAACTGTCTGTACGGCGTTGTACGTTTTATAATGCAATTTATTCAAAATAAAAGTAAATTTAGAAATCAAACAGGAATAACGAATGGAATTTTTTGTTTCTAAACGATTTTCTTTTCTTCAGCTTTTACCAAAATTACTGATGTGGTCGAAAGGCACGTTGATTATTTATTTATTTTCAAATCCACATTTTAGAACATTTGGCTTTATGCGTAGAATTTTAAAAACATAATAATATTGTGAAGTGGATTAACTGAACTAAACTTTTTAAACTAATCCTTGCTTGGGCCATATTTTTGGCCACTGTATAATGCATAAATGCAAGTCTTGATAAGCAAAATTTTCCAAGAATCCGGGCCCGGGCTCAGCAAACACATGTAATCAAAGAAAGCGGGTAGGCCTTTGGACCCGGGCTCCTAAAATTGAGCCTGAACTCATCTCTAGTGTGAAAACCCAAGTTTGTCTGTGTCCCCTCACTCTGGAGTAAGTTGCTCTCCCAACTGAGCTACGCGGACAGAATGTCTCGCTGCAGATTTGTCTTCTTGACACATGTTTTCACCTCTGTAGTTAGTGCATCACATTGGCAACAACAAGAAAGTGTTACTGAAAAAGTAATGAAGCATATATGGCATCTATTCAGTTGAAAGGCCTGCATGCAAAACTGCCATATTTGAGTGGCCAAATAATTTTTTTAAGTTTCAGGTGCCTAAGGTCTGCACGATGTCAGCACATGGAATTTCGTAATCGTATGAAATTTGAGACTTAAGCTGTGGTTCGAGTCCCGGATGTGGCATGGGTGGTGTGTTTGTCCGACGGCGTTCCTTCCCTGGAACAGGTGACCCTAAATTAGGGATGAGCTACTGCTTATGGCTCTATGAGTTGCCCATGGGGGGCGTTAAACTCCGAAACAAAAACAAAAAAATCTAGGACTCCCTTTATCTTGAAAGTTAGTAAATAAAAACTTAAGGAATTTAAAAATAATAATGAGACAGTGCTTAATAAATTAGCGTTGTTACCTATACAACAGTCATTCAATTAAAAGGAGTTGTGAGTTTGTTTTCATCCACAATAAAATAATTTCTAAAATTTTTATATGTTATAAAAGCGCCTGTAAGTCATTTGATAGGGGAAAAAATGGCGGCCAGCAATTTGCTAACATTTTAAGGAACTGCAAATTTTAATGTATTGATAATGAAGGAATGACTGCGTGTTCACGTGTTCCATTTGTTCAGGCAAGAGAGGAAACCTGTAAACTATTCATTTTTAAGGATCCTAGAATTTTGATGTGATGGGAATAAATGTGTTTGAGATGTAAGACGATATTTGTTTAGTTGAAAGTGACTATGCATAATCATCCTTGGAAAGATCCTAAAATTTGGAAAGGTTGGAGATGAAAATAGTAAAAAAAAGTGACCTGTACGTTATTTGTCTAGTTGAGGGAAGTCGTCAAACTCGAATTCTTCTGGAGAATTCTGGAACTTTAGTAGATGTCGGTGAATAAGTTGCAAAACAGGAAAATGGGTTTTCTTTTTCATTTGAATGAGAATGAAAATAGTGCACTCAGTTGCTGAAGCATGTGAAGAATTTGCCATGGTGAGAATGAAAGAATTGAAGAACGTGTACATCACACGATTAGGAGAAAGAGGCAAGTATTTCCGTATTAATGTTGGAAATTTTAAAATCTCTGATATAGAGTAAATGATATTCAATAAGGAGAATTACCATATTTGATCATTCGGAGGAAGCAGTCAATTCCGTTTTTCTTAGTATAGGAACTATCACCTCACACATTGTTAGCCAGCTCGCCGGTACATGGGTGATTGTGTTACTGACATAGGTAGTCTTTTTTCTAAATAATAATAATAATAATAATAATAATAGTAATAATAATAATAATAATAATAATAATAATAATAATAATAATAATAATAATAATAATAATAATAATAGCAGCACTTAAGGCCCAAAATACAATACCCAATGGTACTCAATATACGGGTCACATTTTACGACGGTTTTTAAACCATGAATGGCTAAATATGTAACTATGTCTTTACTTGGCTTCATGTCTGTACTGACGAGTAGATCGTGCTATAGATGAGAAAAGAAAATCAATAATAATAGTAATAATAATAAACATATCATCACAGACAAGATCATTGCCTATAATCGACCTGGCATTGTGATATAAACAAAACACTGAAGAAGACACAACTGACAGATGCAGCGGTTCAACTTACAGAAAACATGCAAAGAATGTATCTGAGAAAATCTAAAATTTCGAAATATGAGAACCTGCGAATGGAAGCCCGAAGGATCTGGAAACAAAGCACAACATAGATAGTACCATTGTCATTTCGGCAGCCGCAGTGGTACCAAGTAACTTTCTGAAAAATCTCGAGGAATTAGAATTACCACAGAAACTTTTTCACCTATCCGAAAAGCAGACATCCTACAAACATGCCATATCACTAGAAAATTAAATTTCCAGGCTTCAGATGAATATCTCCGGCTTTTGCTAATCGGCTCTGTCCGTGAAAATCGACAAGAGAAATAATTTTAATCAAAGATCTGATTGCGGAAATTGAATTCTCCTTCTGTCTCTCTCAAGTACCTGAAATCTTCACAGGCATGCGACACAAAACATAGTAACATTAGGAATAATTTAAAAGATATATCTTTCAGAATCGACTAAAAGATTGAACTGTAGCTAATAAAGTAAGCGCAAAAAATGTATTTGAAACCCCTGTGCTAAACTATTGTTTTCGTATCATCAGATGTTCGAACACTGATCTTGAGGAAATTAATAAAACAGTGGGAGAAGTATGACCTTCTCCCGAATGTGAAATCCAAGCGCGTCCGTAATACAGATCACGCTCCCACAAGAGAAGCGCGGACTCGGTATTCATGATATGCGATGCTTTCACAATGTCCAAATTAGCTCCCTGCAGAGATATTTTCACACCAAAAGCCCTAAAAATAGTACATCTGATGTCATCTGTGCTGCAGCCAAAGAGAGCAAGCACTCCACTAATGTTACATAAACTGGACTCTGAAATAAATCAGTCTACGGAATATCAGATACAAAGCTGGAAACACAAGGATTTCTATGGGTCTAACTAAGCCAGTGAGATAGCCAAAAAGTTGACGAGAAAGCTTGAAACCAGTGGGTGAATGGAGGATAATTATATGAGAGGTCTTTGGTTTTCATGATTCAAGATAAGGTGACTCTATCCTGCAAAATAACATATGCAGTATATGCGGTGAAATCATCGTAAACGTCCGTGAATGCACCATGATAGACAAAGTAGATTATACACATCGACACAACAACGTGCTAAGATAATATTGGATTGATGAATAAGTTCATGCCGTTTTATTATTTCATTACGGGAATGTATTACATTATAAGGGAAAACGAAATCAATCAACTATGTATTCCCGCCACTCCCATTGTTTACGATGATTAGGTCTGTAATGCCATTCTTGAAAAAGCATGCAGGAGAAGAAATCATCAAGGAAATTCTAGAGATCAACAACAGTTTTTAACGTTCTTCCGCGAAGTGCATTCGACAGAGATCGGAACAGGTGATAGTCTGAAGGGGCGACATCTGGGGAATAGACCGGATGTGGAAGGATCTCCCATTTCATGTCCTGAATGGCCATTTTGGTTATGTTTGCACTGTGAGAGCGTACGCTATCATATTGGAGAAAGACACCATGGCGTCGATGTGGCCGTTTCTGCTGAATCGTTCCCTCCACACACCGGAGTTGCTCGCAATAGAGTACAGCGTTGATGGTCCGATTCCTCGGCAGCATTTCCCAGTGAATCATTCCTTCCATGTCCCACTAGACACATGATCTTGATCTTGATCTTCGCATGATGATCTTCGCATGATGATCTTCGCATGATGAAGGTCATGTTTTAGACGTGGTGCTGGAGTCCTGTTTTGGGCTTAACCATTCCCTCTGATGCCTGAAATTCAAATGCAGGCACCACTTTTCATCTCCAGTAACAATACGTGACAGGAAGGGTTCGTATTGCTGAGAACATTTGCGATAACGGGCCAGCAAGGAACCACATATGGCAACACGCTGATTCTTGTTGTCCTCGGTGAGAGTGTGAGGCACCTAAGACCCCAATTTCTGGACCTTTTCCATACATTCCAGATGTCGCGCTACTGTGGCCTGGTCACAGTTCATCTCAGTGGCCGATTCGCGTGTGGTTTGACGCGGATACAAGTGGATGAGACGGTTCGAACGATCCTCATCAAAGTGAGATGGATGACCTGAGCGTGGAAAGTCGTTGAGGTCAAAATTGCCACCTCGGAACCGCTCAAACCATTTGTGAGCTGTCCTTGGAGCAATAGCGTCCTCCAGATACACAGCACAAATTTGTTGAATAGCATCGGCGGCTGTGGATCCCTTGTTAAACACGTAGAGGAGCAGATGTCGGAAATGTTCATTCCTCTCTACTTGACATTCCATACTTCCGGACCTGAAAACCAAAAAGCCATTAGCCACAATCACACAACGCAATATGATTTAGATACACGATATTACTGGCTACATTTTGATATACAACTGGCCTCTGCACCGTCACTACTGACATGGGAAACACTCGTGAAATTAAACGGCATGAACCTAGGCATCAACCCAATACATCTACACAACTAACTGAGATCGTCAAACATCTCGGGATACAAGACTATCAGAGTGTCAGAAGTATCATACTGTAAGTATCAACCTGTTGAAGAACAAGACCATAATCAAGGCAAACTTTATTAAGATCCAGGTAAGAAATAGACGTAATCTCTCTGCAGACATAATGCTATATTACAAAAGACACGAAGGAAGCAGTCAATATCGATACATCGGTACCACTGTACCATATTCAGACTACCAATGCAACAAAAATCAACAAATATGTGGAATTTGCTGCAGATATTAAACATGTGCGATTTGAAAACATTTCACGTAAGTCCACCAATCTAGAAATGGTACAATTCGTTAGACTTTTATATCTCAACTTAGCGCTTTGGGCCTCTAACATCTAAGGTCATAAATCCAGGAGGCAGTGATTCTCGATGCCTGCAACAGAGTAAGGCGGTTTTTAAACCATGAATGACTATATCCGAAGCATTGGTGTAGACTTTTCTCAAAAGTTGGAGGGGCGGGAACGGCTGTTGTGACTGAACGAAACATTTCAAGTAATCTGTATATCATCATTGACGGTTATCAATCCACTGCTGGATGAAGGTCACCGCAAGCTCTTCCACAGCTCCCTGTATTGCCGCCCCGGTGGCGCAGTGGCCTCTGATCATTCGTCCGTAAGGGGTCCGGGTTCGAATCCCGATCGGGCATGGATGTTGTGTTTGTCTTACGGCGCTGGCTCTCTCCCTTCCCTGGAACCTGTGACCCTAAATTAGGGACGGGCGACTGCTTATAGCCCATTGAGTTGCTCACGGTGGTCGTTAAACCTACAATCCAAAAAAAAAAAAAAAAAAAAAGCTCCCTGTATCGAACCAGTCTTGTCCGCGTCACTCCAACATGCTTTTGAATTTCATCCATCCACTTTCATATAGTCTTCTTCTGTGTCTTTTTCTGTACTTTAGAATCCAGTTTAGCATTTCAGTTTCCCAACGGTGGTCAGTTCTTCTAACAAAATGTCCAGCGCATTGCTATTTAGGGGATTTTACCATGATCATGATGTCATCAACTCCCGTCATTTTCCTGATCCATGAGTTCCTGTTCCTATCTTTCTTGGTTATACGAAACACGCACCTTTCTATACATCTTTCAGTAGGTTTCACCTCTGAATGTTTTCTGTAGTTAAGTTCCATGTTTCTGATACATAATTCAGAACTGGAACGATGCGTTGGTAAAACACTTTTCCTTTGAGACATAGTGGTAAATTGTCTTGAAAATTTCACTGTTTCTTCCTAAAGCTCACCTACCAAGTTTTATACGCCTATTAATTTCTTCTTCAGAAGTGCATCTTGCTTGATATCTGTTGTCCAAGGTAAATGTAGGCATCGGTTATATTTAAATTTACATGCATGAACAGCTGCGTCGTATAAAGTTTACCCTACTGAGGGAAGAAGGAGGCCGTGTGAAAGAAATTTCGCTATATGCTGAAGGAATGCCAAAATAGATGAAAAAGGAATGAAGAAGAATGGAGAAATGAAAAAGACTCTGAGTCGAATTTCAAATGGAGAAATGAAAAAGACTCTGAGTCGAATTTCAAATGGAGAAATGAAAAAGACTCTGAGTCGAATTTCAAATGGAGAAATGAAAAAGACTCTGAGTCGAATTTCAAATGGAGAAATGAAAAAGACTGAATTGAATTTCGAATAGGTGGTGTTGCTGAATAGATAGTAATGCTCTGCCATTGAATAGAATCTTTTCTCTATGAAAGCGTGGAAAATAAGTAATTTAGAAATATTAAATAAGTGCGAGAAACGATGACTTCGATGTTGTAAAGGATACTATACTTGTTTTTTTTTCTTTTTCTGCTTTTCCACCAGAACAACTGATCCCCTAACGTTTGCAATTTGAAAGTTTTTTGCCCTTTTCAGAAACATAACATAGATTTTGTTTCCATATTGATTATACAGTGATCAACCGCTTTTAAATCTATTTGAAATTTAAGAAATCTAATTTACCAAGTTGTACATGCGGAAATATGCCCATTGAACGCGTTAAGGACGACCGGTTTAAGCATAACACCACATGTTACTACACTGCAGTTTCTTATCCCTAATTTTGAAGTCTTTCAGCTTTCTTTTACACAAAATAGAAAGTGAGTCACCGAAAACACACACTGTTTTCACTATGATCGGTATTTCAGAACGATAAATCGCCATCTTTTCCTCCTTGATGAAAAGAACTGATGGTTTCAATGTCTAAAGAGAATCTTATTTACTAGTAGTAGAATTTCGACGTTTTGCTGTGGAAAGAATAAATCATTTAACAAAGCCTTATAGGATGTGAAACCTGAAATTTGATCCCAGACTCCAGTGGCGTACCGGAAAAACTTCGGGTTCCCCGCAAAGAATTTTTTCGAGGACCTTTTGAGAAAATAGATCAGCTTCTCATTACTGAAAATTTTGACTTCCATATTAATAACTAGGCTTTACGGGGGTTTTAATGAATCAAATTCTTTGGAACCACAAGTATTTTTAGTAAAACCAAAATGATTACACTATATTGCGTGAAAAAAAAATGTGCACCTTGTAATTAAAATGATTGCCCTAGTTTTATAGCAATACAGAGTACTACAAAAGAGTTACGCCAAAGTTAATCATATCATGCAAATTTTATTCTTTTCGAAAAGTAAGGCCAGCCTCTTTGAAATGCCTCACGATCACACACACACAAAATATGTAACTGCCGTGTTACAACGTCTAATGATATTTTACGGTTAATACAAAAAATCAGAACATAAGTAAGCAAATCAATAAGTAATAATCAAAAATTGTAGAACAAAAAACGCAAAACTACTTAAATTATTTACTCTTGAATATTAAACACACATTTAACATATAATACCACAATTTTTTGCGCATCAGAGCAAAAATTTTTCTCTTGAATCTGTTACAAAAAACAAAACAAAACAAAAAACCATACACAGGCCTCTTCCTTCGTTCCGCGAAGAATACCTTTTAGTTCCTTAAATTCCGAAAGATGCGTAGCACTGTAATACATAACATCTTATCCTCATTGGTATAAACATTTCATTCATTGAACTGATATTTCTTTCACATTTTCTTGTTAATTAATATACATGCATAGGAACTATTGCTAAGGCTGTGAAAAAGGGGCCTAAAGTCCTTCGGAATAGCTGCTTCCTCGTCATCCAGCTTTTTGGAACTAAAGCAACGAAAATGATTTCTTACAAGGGACCTTTACAATTTTGTGAATTCGATCACTGAAAATGCTTATCACCATTGGTTTAAGCACTCAAAGAAACGCAGAAAACAATTTTTTTTATCTGCGGAACGTAAATAGGGATGAAGATAAATGAGTTCAAAGTTCGACGAAATTTTTCTTTTGATTTATCTTTGTTTAGCCACTAGAGACGTTGCCGCCAGCACGAACTGCAGAGACTGCGCTACAGTTCTCAAAACGTGCTCACTGTTCCTCCCATTTTTGTCTGAACCACACAATCATCCTTATGGTACACAATAGTTGCAATTAAACATGTATATGTCCGTTGAAAATGCAATAATACCATAAACATTTTGAAGATGACAATAAGTTTTTTGGTGTAAATATGACAAGGATGGTAAGTCAGATAATATCCGAAAACTTGAAAATTTCGTCCTCCTGGAGTGGGAATCGAACCCACGTCTCCCAGATAGCGCCCGGGTATGTTAACCACTGCACCACCCAGAACGACCAAGTCTCAAGTTTCTGATTAATTTGAATATAACCATCACAGGATTCGTTGTTAGCATACCAGGCCGCTATCTGGGAGAAATGGATTCGATTTCCGCTCCAGGAGAACGAAAGTTTCAAGTTTTCGGATATTATCTGACTTACCATCCTTGTCATATTTACACCAAAAAAAAAAAAAAAAAACAAAAACAAAAAAAACGGATTGTCATCTTCAAAATTTGTATTATATGGTGTAATCCCGTATTTCATTCATGCAATAATACCAGTTATTCTGTGAACTTTGAACATCTGTAGCTTTCGTCTCATCAGCGGTCCGCCGATAAATGTTGTCTCTTTAGATGTTATTTAAGGGGCTCTATCGATTGGTGCTATGCATTTTCAACGATCGAATTATCGAATTCCCAAAATTGTGAAGGTCCATTTAGTATTTTACTTATTTACTGAAAAAAGGCAAACTTTGTTTTTTTTCATTTGAGTACTTCATTCAAAGCTGCCTATATTTTTGGCTTTTCCTTTAACCAGGTTCATATGAAATTATATGAAACGAAAACATTTTCGTAAAATCTTTTGCTGAGGCTGAAGGCTGTCTTAGCAGTGAAGCTCCCTCTCCCTCGCAATGCGGGAGCTATCAGTACGCCCTTGTCAGATGCTCGTGTTCTAGACCACGTGTCAAAGATATAAGTCTACATGCAGGTACACATACGTGCCTCAGAGAACTTGGAAATTGCATCTTCCTGGAATGGAAATCGAACCCGCTGCTCCCGATTTACGCTCAAGTATGTTATCGTTATATCACCCGGAACGAAGGACCTCCAAGCAACTGCTTGCACATTTATTTGATTATCATAACTTTCCGTCGTTCATCGATCTTGATGCACATTTACTCCTGTTAGAGAGACGCAGCGAACTTAAAAAGATAAAAAATGCATAAGAAATCTTGAACATGTTCATACAGTAGCGAACAAAAGTATTTGGCGAAACACTTTTTCGACAATAATTTTTATTCTGCTGGACCAAATCGGGTCATTTAGGGATATGATATGTGTTGAATCGTGGGTTACAATGCCGCGTAGTTTGTATTTCGCTCAGAGCGAACTTGTTGTTCAAAATGGGCCATATTTAAGAGTCGTCAATTATTACCCATTTGTTTGCTGCATATATTAATGTTTATCTTTTAATTTTTGTGGGTTTTGTGATGTGTAGTGTGATAATAAGTCAATCTTAGGTTTTCAGAAATGGGTAAAAAGACGGAGCTCTCTGTTGGAGCTCGCCAGGCGGCCGAGAACATGATGGAATCCGGAATGCACGTCGACCCTGAAGATCCGACACCAGCCCATTTCAGCTATCTTGCAACTTTATAAGAAGACTGGGACCGTCGAGAACAGTCCGCGGTGTGGTAGGCCTCGTTCCACTACGTTGCGTCAGGATAGACGCATCCTCCGTCGATCTCGTGCTGATTCCACCTGGACTGCTGTGGACATTGCCACCGAATTCAGCGACAGCGACTACCTGAACGTCAGCCGAATGACCATCTCCCGTCGTCTCATTGTTGTTGGATTGAATGGAAGGCGCCACGCCAAGAAACCACTCATCGGAGTCATGAATCGACGAGCCAGAGTCGCGTTCGCGCGCCGTCATCGACACCGGACCGCGGCGGATTGGAGTAAGGTGCTTTTCACCGACGAGAGCAGGTTCAGCTTGTTCGGAAGTGATGGCATCCGATACGTACGACGTCGGTGTGGCCAGAGATTCAACCCTCAGTTCATTCAGCCAACTGTCAAGCACGGAGGAGGATCGCTCGTGATTTACGGCGCCTTCTCTCGCAATGGAATGGGCCCCATCATCAAGATTGACGGAATAATGACCGGCCAGAGCTACACGAACATGCTCATCAAAGATGTCTTCCCATGGGCAAACCAGAACATGCCACTCGGATGGATCATGCAGCAAGACAACGACCCGAAACACACCTCCAGAGTAGCGAAGGGAACCTTCCAGCAGCAACAGGTCACACTTCTAGACTGGCCAAGCCAATCCCCAAACCTCAACCCCATCGAGCACATGTGGCAGGAGCTGGAGAGACGATGTGCGAAGAAAACCTGCCGGAATAGGGCCCAGAAGTTCGACCAGCTGTCTGCAGAATGGGCGCGAATTCCGCAGGTCACCGTCGAGAAGCTAGTGGACTCGATGCCGGCCAGTTGTGCAGCTGTTATTAAGTCTCGTGGTTATCCCACTAAGTATTAGTTAGTGTTTAGTCGTTTTCTCGTACTTGTTTTCTGTTATCGTTGCATTAAATGAATGTGATACACACCTACTTTGTTGGTCAATTTGTATGATCTTTGCGATTAAGCTCGGTACCTGATCTGTATTAAGGTTTCCGATCCATCTGCATATGGGTCATGTTTTCAACTGAATAACACATATCATATCCCAAAATGACCCGATTTGGTCCAGCAGAAAAAAAATTATGGTCAAAAAAGAGTTTCGCCAAATACTTTTGTTCGCTATTGTATTTATCCGATCCAAAGAGAAGTTTTCCAATCTGACTTCGACAAATGTGAATGCCATGTATCAGTCAGACAGACATACAAAACGATATATAAACATGTTATTTTCCGACTTCTACGTTCATGTCAAGAAACATGCTAACAGGCTATGAATTCAAAATTTCGTTCTTACTTAGTCCGTTTTTTTTTAATTGAGTGTTTAACGACCATCGTGAGCAACTCAATGGTGTACCTAATTTAGGGTCACTGGTTCCAGGGAAGGGAAAGAGCCAGTGCCGTAAGACAAGCACAACATCCATGTCTCACCGGGATTTGAACCGGGACCCATCTCGATCGAATGATCAGACACTACTGCGCCACCAGGGTGGCTTAATTAGTCTTCATCCTTTATGAGGGAGATTTCTCATTCCAATTAAGCGTGAGTATTTACATTTTTTGTCCTCTCTTTGCACATTGGTTTAATGTCATAAACTCTTAATTAAAGTATCACGGCATTACCAAAAGAATAAGAAATCTGGTAATTTGTTTTGGAATTCTTGTCAACAATCCGAACATGATTTTTACGGATTAATTCATCAAATGAGGATAGATTATCGCGGAAATGCTCTGAAGACTTGCTTATCAATAACGGGATTTAATTAGAAGCAACGACTTTCGCTTTAGATGCTGTCTGGTTAAGTTCAACCACAGTAACATTGCGTTTACGTGGAAGTAAACGGCTTGAAGAGATTAACCAGAACAAAATCAACACCGATAATAACGTAATGAATGTCATTTATCCAACATGATTTAATTCTGAAAAGGGAGGAAATCCTGAATAGCAATTCAAGAGAGAAGGGTAATGCTGATATGTATTTGCTTTAAATTTTTTTATCGCTGTCTGTTCTGTTTGAGACTACACACTTGTCGAAGGATAGAAAGTCACGTGACACGCATGACATACATTGACTTGCGTGTCCATGCTATCACAGTACAGTTCCATTGACAAATCGTTATGACAAAGCATTACCCCAGTCTTTCTTCAAACGATATATTTTTAGAAAATCTTATTAGTTCATGCATTTGTAGGTGATTTGATTAACACAGTAATATAATTGTGCATTCTTCGATTGAAATTCATATTAAGTTGGAATTTAGTAAAATCCATTATGCCTCTTCTAATGTTTTCTATATCAAGGCAAATGTTTAACAGCCATCAGTCTTGCACTCTGTTCTTTTTTTACGCATTAATATGCTGTACTTGTACTCACTGTAATTCAATTCACAGATTCCCTGATATAATTTCTATATGTTTACATTCCAGCTTTGTTTTTGTTATGAAATGTCAAATTTTGTCCATCCGCTACAAAATCATGACATTTTTTTCTTATAGTGATGATTCATATTTAATATACCTCTGATTTTTCAGATTACTCTTCGGCATTTTGGATTTGCACTGTACTATTTGTGACGCATGCCTCTAAATTGCCATCCTTTTAAATTTTTATTTTCTTATCTAAATTTCTTTACTTCATGTTTAAACGTTTTCCAACTGAAAGACACATTACTACCCCGAACAGCTTTTGCGATTTGGCAACACTGACAGTGAGTCAGAGCAAGATAAAATGGCAACATTGAATGTACACTGTAAAATTTTTTTCTGAAATCCACGAGCCATTTTTCGTCATTCCTTTCGTAAATTAACGAAGCATATTCCTGATACAACTTTTTCCGTGAAATAACGGGAAAAAACCCTGCATTTCACGGATTTTTCACACTCCAGGAACATTCTGAATTTTCAGAAACACTTTCGCCATTTTTTTTGTCTTCACCATTTTGTTTAAGTAAATATTTTATATGAACCCAAAATTGGTGTTTCTGGGTCATACAGTGTATGTAATGTGATTTGTAGCGTAATTTTCCACTGAAAGCTACCTTATTTTGCAGCGTGCTATTGCTACAACTACATTTTTCTACTTCCGGTCTTTGGGTATGGATGGTGTAATATTTTGTAATTCGGCACTGGCTGTCTCCTTCCTCTAGAACCAATGGCCCTAATAGGCAAGCTACTGCTTTTAGCCCTTAGAGTTACTCACGATGGTCGTTAACAACCCTGCCCTCCAAAAAATGTCTAAGCGTGCTAGTAGCTTCCGGTAATCTCAATTAGCCGAGTATGATATGTTAGGAATTCTGAATATAGATAAATGGATTGATATCTGTCTTTATGTGTTAAAATCACGATATTAAAGTTATCAGTTGTGTATTTCCCTGAACTACACAACTGATAACTTAAAAGGTACTTGAACAAGCAACAGATTTCAGCAATTTGGGTGTGGTAATTAATAAAGCAGAAAAGCTAGGAAGGGAATTCGACAATAGAATAAGCAAAAAGCGAAAAGCAACATGTCAGATATAAAAGGCCATTTCACTAAGGCGACTGGTCAAAGTAGAAAATAGTGAATATACTCAATGAGTCTAAAAAGTCTCGGACTATGATAATAAAAAATCACAGAAAAGGATCCGACAAGTTTTACGTGTTTAGTGTTCAACATATAATTCACTTCACGTCCATTGCAAATTTTTCAGCGCTCTTACACATTCAAGAAGTTTTTTCGGCCCGTCTCTAAACGAACTGCGTTAATTTCCTCTGCCATATTAGTCTAGATCCTTAGAATGTCTTGACAGCGCTTCCCTTTTATTTAATTTTGGAGAATAAGAAATAGGGTACTGGTGCTAAATCTGGCGAATAGGGAGATAAAATAGGGAAAATATATATATCTTTTTTTAAACCGAACGCACTGCAGGACTTTTCCCTCACGACTGAAGTCCATTCGCGCGGAATAGAGGGGGGGGTCCAACCACGATGGTTTGACAGCAAATAAGTTTTGCAACCTACTGAATTATCAAGGTACTAGAGCTGCAGATAGCCTTGTGGTTAACATTCGTGACTGCCTTGGAATGGTCTCAAGATGGATCCCAGGCAGGCACGAACAATTGAACCACTAAATATCCGTCGTGCATCGGATGTGCATGCTAAGCCGTCGGACACCGGCTACTGGACCCCGGTTATAAATAAGAGCGTCCTCCCCTATCTGCATCGCTAGAGCCGCGAATGGCTGAGTGGTTAGCTATTCAGACTACCAATGCAAGGTCCTGAGGTTTGACCCTGTGCTGATCTTGCGGAGGTGGTGTGATTTGCTAACAATCACTGAATATTCGCCGTGCATGAACCCACTGATTAAATGGGCATCCTTTCCTATGCCCCCCTGAAATTCTCTCACCCCTCTATGTGCAACATCGTACTTGTACGGTGGCGCCATCAACTGTACTCTAATCTCACTACAAACTGTTCTGTCAAAGTCGCTAGACTTGCTCTCATTCCTTCCGTTTCTGTGTCCTGCCCAAAAGGCGAACTCGCTGTAGGTGGCTGGGACCTAAACCTACAAGAAAATGACTCACACTTATCTGCATCGCTTCCGCGTGACTTTCCTGCCCGACACTGTACCCTAAATCTCCTAGCTTCCAACTTCTTAGGGTTGTTTAAAACCTGGGATGTCAGATGCTCCCTGCCTAAAATCCTCTACATAAATCTATACTAGGTACTTCTTACCACCAGTTCACGTTTAAGGCAAAAACAAAGAGGATTGGATTCTTGAATGACGAAATGCTTCATGAAAGAAATACGGGATTACGCCATATAATACAAATTTTGAAGATGACAATCCGATTTTTGGCGTAAATGTGACAAGGATGGTAAGTCAGATAATATCCGAAAACTTGAAAATTTTCATCGTCCTGGAGCGGGACTCGAACCCGCGTCTCCCAGAAAACGCCTAGGTATGCTAACCACTACACCACCCAGAACGACCAAGTTTCAAGTTTCCGATCAATTTGAATTTAACCATCACTTGTCACATTTACGCCAAAAATCGGATTGTCATCTTCAAAATTTGTATTATATGGCGTAATCCCGTATTTCTTTCATGATTTATCTGCTTCTCCGGGCAATCACGGGATAGGATTCTTTACCTCCAGATTCGCTAAACATGAATGCCGGTTGCTTCGACTAGCGAATCCTGTGATGGTTAAATTCAAATTGATCGGAAACTTGAAACTTGGTCGTTCTGGGTGGTGTAGTGGTTAGCATACCTAGGCGTTTTCTGGGAGACGCGGGTTCGAGTCCCGCTCCAGGACGATGAAAATTTTCAAGTTTTCGGATATTATCTGACTTACCATACTTGTCACATTTACGCCAAAAATCGGATTGTCATCTTCAAAATTTGTATTATATGGCATAATTCCGCATTTCTTTCATGATTTATCTGCTTCTCCGGGCAATCACGGGATAGGATTCTTTACCTCCAGATTCGCTAAACATGAATGCCGGTTGCTTCGACTAGCGAATCCTGTGATGGTTAAATTCAAATTGATCGGAAACTTGAAACTTGGTCGTTCTGGGTGGTGTAGTGGTTAGCATACCTAGGCGTTTTCTGGGAGACGCGGGTTCGAGTCCCGTCCAGGACGATGAAAATTTTCAAGGTTTCGGATATTATCTGACTTACCATCCTTGTCACATTTACGCCAAAAATCGGATTGTCATCTTCAAAATTTGTATTATATGGCGTAATCCCGTATTTCTTTCATGATTTATCTGCTTCTCCGGGCAATCACGGGATAGGATTCTTTACCTCCAGATTCGCTAAACATGAATGCCGGTTGCTTCGATTAGCGAATCCTGTGATGGTTAAATTCAAATTGATCGGAAACTTGAAACTTGGTCGTTCTGGGTGGTGTAGTGGTTAGCATACCTAGGCGTTTTCTGGGAGACGCGGGTTCGAGTCCCGCTCCAGGACGATGAAAATTTTCAAGTTTTCGGATATTATCTGACTTACCATCCTTGTCACATTTACGCCAAAAATCGGATTGTCATCTTCAAAATTTGACGAAATGCTTGTTTACTATGAATGTGGGTTGATTCCTCATTTTTATTTTTTGTAGAACCTTATTATTTTTCTGAGTAGGCTTATAGTAATTTTTTTCTGCAGGGTTTATCGCAAATCACATTACAACTTGTTGGCTTTATTACAAATTACATCAAAATTTCTGTTGGATTTATCACAAATTGCATTTGTTTTCATCATGATTTTTCAAAGAAACAGTATGTTTTATAACTCGATATTTTTTTACATTGACGAAATGACTTCCGATTATGTTTGAGAAAAGGTGAAGTGTACTACTTCACAGTATTAAAACGCTTAAATATAAAATTTACTGGAGATAGCTATAATTGATTTTGTGTTAAGGGGTCAACAGACTGAAACATAGAAATCACAGTATCACCTGTACGAGACTTCACTGATAAGTATTGGGTTTCTTACAGTAATATGTATGATATATAATACAATAGCAAGTGCACCAACTGGTGGTTGGAGGATTTCCATTGCCCCCAATAGCCTTAATTCAATTCATTTCATTTATTTTGCTGTTCAATTCATTTATTTCAATTCAATTCAATTAATTTATTTATTCAATTCAATTCATTTATTTAATATCATGCGATGTGTTATTCACGGTATCGGATTTCGCTACATAACGTCAAAATCAGATCCTCCGACGGACGATGAAACTTAATAGTTAATTAAACCTCAAGTACTCACCGGAATCACTCCTATTACCGGAAATGTTCCTTTTAATGTATACGGTAAAAGTGAGAACAGAAATTTGCCGTTAATATACGAAAGAAATTGCAGAAAAGTTCCCTGAAAACTCAGAATTTCACCTCTTAAAAAAAAGAAACTCTGAATTTCACAGAAATGAAATTCTGAGTTTTTTTGAAGAGGAAATCAGAATTGAAAAACTGAGGAAAACTCTGAATTTCTCCTCATAAAAATGTTAATTTTTTGGTATTAACCAGAGAAAGATTAACAGGGGTATTTCTGTCAATTCACAAATGAAAAGTCCTTTAAATTCCGAGTTTTCCATCATTTCAAGGAAAAGGTTGAATCAGGGATACACTTCGTTAATCACGAAAGGAATCACAGAAAATGGTTCGTGAATTTCAGAAAATACTTTATAATGTGAACTAGCTGGTCGCAGTCCAAGGGAAAATCGCAAAACAAAATGAAATGATGGTGTAAATGAGCTGCAACGTATAGTCTAATATAACTTTCCTTTTTAGTTTCTGTACCAATGTAAATTTCAATTCGTTCTCTTTCCCGCAGTTTCTAACTTAGCGCATATTTTCTCTCTCGACTGAATGTTTTGTGGCAATTGCATTGAGGTCGGAGGTTGAGTGACGTATGAGAAAAACAGATACAGGAACGAGGTTTACGATGTATGTTCAATCTGTCTTTCGTTAGATGTATTCTGTTGGTTTTCGTTAGTGTACTGGCTAACTCACGTTTGTTTAATTCACGTTGTTGTTATATTCGGCTAGAGCTTGTAATTGCTTTGAAAAGGGATTTCTTATGCGATAGCCGATTTTATATACAAAGGCCGTTCCATAAAAACTGAGAGTAATTTTTTTTGAGTTGGCAACAGTGCAAAGGGGAAAAATTACCACGCAGACAACTAACTGAATTACAGAAGTATCCATGGCAACAGTAGGTATTAGCTGTGGCAGACGATTCTGGTTTTGTTATTGCGCAGCTGTTTAAGGTACGTCTGCATTTCGCCATACATTTATGGAGGTGAATGATTCAGAGTTAAGAAGTGAAGTGCGTTGCGTGATAAATTTTGCTATGGTTTCGGTAAAACAGCTTCAGAAACAGTTGATTTAATGAAAAAACCTTACAAAGATAAATGTTTGGGTTAGTCAACGATTTTTACATGGCATCATGATTTCCAAAAAAGGGCGTTTGTCAGCAGAACTCGCTCCTAGGCCTGGTCGACCTGAAAGTGTTGTTACGGAGCGTATTGTTAACACCGTTTGGGGAATCCTGCAAGAAGGTCTACAAATGACGTGTAAAGACACAGCGGCGTCAACTAATATTTCAAAAACGTCGGCATTCCGCCTTCCACGCGACAAATTACTGCTGCATCGGTTGTTACAGATGGGTACCTCACCACCTGAGGACAGACTCATTGTTAGCCAGAGTTCAAGTGTGTCATGAGTGGAAACATATGATTGCAAAATATCTAAACTTTCTAAACATAGTAATAACTGCCGATGAAACCTGGGTCTACTATTTCGACCCCCTCACGAAGCGCGCAATCAGTGTCTGGAAACACACAGGCTTGCCTACTCCGAAAAAAAGTCCGCCAAACCAAATCAGCTTTGATCATAGAGGTGAAGTCTGCCAGCATGTCGTTCTTCCACAAATTACTGTCAATGCCGAGTATTACATTTCAGTCTTGAAGTGTCTGCGACGACACATATCGATTAAGCAATCGTAACTGGTGGGCAAGTGGACCCTACCATCACCCCCTTATAACTACAGGCCCGCGCACTGAATAATGGAGGCTGGGTGACGTTGGGGTGGGTAGTCTGTTCATCCGTGGTGGGTGGTCGAGCAGGCGTCACTGTCATTGTGCGTAGCTGTCGTTGTCAAATTGTCAATTAAGTCCTCTCTTTGTTCTCATAAAAGTAATATTTTTAGGACAAACAGCTCCAGAAGAAAATTCAATATGCCGTTTAGATGCAGTGTACCCCACTGTCGGGGTAATTATGGCGATGGGGGAACGGCAAATCGGTACCCGGGAGATTGGTACCCGGCAAATTCGTACCCGAAAGATTGGTACCGTTCTGTTGCTACGACGTTACGGTAGCTTATACAAATTGCATGGCTAACAAATTGCCGTCAATTTGTAGATCTTTTAAAGTTATGGTGTTCGGTGAAACAATAGAATCATAATAAGACTGATTCTAATTCCGAAAAGGGGGTAGGGTGGGATTTCTTCTTGGCCCGTTTCACACACGCGGATTTTATTTGCCGAAGCAATAAAACCATCCAGCAGTGCAGATTTTGGCAAGCTATTTCATTGTTAGAACGGCGGAAAAGGTGCCTGAAGGATGAGCTTCCCTATCGGTGGTTCTTTGTTCAACAGCACTTTGTTCCCCACCCCTCACGCAAGAGGGATTGTTTTATTGTACCTTAGCGGACGATCGGCTGGTCGCCTGGGTGCTGAAGCTGAGCGGCTTGGAAGCTCTTTTGGGGGTGGGCGAAATTGAAGAGGGTTGTCAGCAAATTAGAATCGGACGTGCTGGTATTCATAAGGTTTGCATGACAAGTTAAAGCTTGTATAATTGCGTTCATATTCTTAACGTTTACATAACAAATCAAGTTAATAATGTTGCTCCTTTACTCGGCGGCGAAACATGAACTGCAGGGCACTAGGCCTAGGCCTTTTTAGCAACTTTTGTATCCGCCGAGCTCAGATTCTGAACGTTTATAGAACAAGTTAAGGTTATTGTATTGCACTTTTACTTAGGCACAAAACATTAATTAATAGACCCTAAGCATAGGCTTTTTTTGCAATTTTTAATACACGGAGCTCGTAGTAAAAAGAGTTACATTACAAATCAAGTAAACAATGTTGCTCCTTTACTTGGTCACAAAACATTAAATGCAACGCCATATGCCTAGGCCTTTCCAGGAATTTTAAATAAAATTTGGTAGAATAAAAACTGCTTAAAAGGCCTAGGCCGTATGAATTAGTATTTAGTGCCTAAGTAAAAGCGTAATATTATTAACATGAGTTGATACGTAAACGTTGTGAATGTGACATCGGTAAAATAAAAACTGTTTAAAACGCCTAGGCCTAGGGCTTATGAATTAATATTTAGTGCCTAAGTAAAAGTGCAATATTTTTAACATGAGTTGATACGTAAACGTTGTGAATGTGACATTGGTAAAACAAAAACTGTTTAAAAGGCCTAGGCCTTAGGGCATAAGAATTTATATTTAATGCCTAAGTAAAAGCGCAATATTATTAACGTGAGTTGACACGTAAACGTTATGAATGTGATAAGGCAGAATAAAAACTGTTTAAAAGAGTCTAGGTCTAGGCCTAGGCCTAACGACTATGAATTACTATTTGGTGCCTAAGTAAAAGAGCAACATTATTAACTTGGCTTGGCATATAAACGCTATGAATATGACATCGGTAGAATAAAAACTGTTAAAAGGGCCTAGGCGTAGGGCCTACGAATTAATATTTGGTGCCTAAGTAAAAGCGCAATACTATTAACTTGACTTGGTATGCAAACATTTTGAATATGACATCGGTAGAATAAAAACTGTTAAAAGCGCCTGGTCGTAGGTAGGGCCTATGAATGAATATTTAGTGCCTAAGTAAAAGCGCACTATTATCAACTTGGTTTGATACGTAAACGTTATGAATATGAAGGCGATTGATTAAAAATTGTTAAAAATGCCTAGGTGTAGGTCCTGTGAATTAATTAAGTAAAAGAGAAATATTAATAACTTGGATTCTCAGTATAGGCCAAGGAACGACAATCTTTTTGTTTCCCCACCCCTTAAACTATTGTGGCCAGTTGCCCTAAAGTCGTATGAACCAGCCTCAAAATAAAGACAAACAAAAGAGCTTATCCCGCCGTTAGATACCTTGGAAAACTGCCACACATTCGAAGTGCCCCTCGGAGGAAGAGCAACTTGTGCCCGGCCCCTTAATGAAAACCATGTGGCAGTTCTCCTGTGTGGCGGATTATAGTGAACCGGATCTTACATGCCGTTTTATGTCAGTAGGAATATCCTATTATCATTTTATGCCACTATAATAACTCCTACACTTTAACAAATTTAGTACGAAATGCAATTTGCGTACATTTCCTTACTTATATAAGGGTAAAGAGTTTTCTGCGGTGTGTTTTGCTAACGGTGGAAGAAATAATAGGAGTTTTCCGCCAAGAGAACAGATGTTCAACAACGACAATCACCAAAGAGGAAAGATCTTCCGTAAATGCAATTTGTATATGCCCCCCGTAACGTCTCACCAACAGAAGGATACTAATCTCCTGGGTACGTTTGCGGGTACCAATCTCCCGGGTACGAGTTTTCTAAAAGTCGATTTTGGGAAAATGGCCTGATTGCTTCAATTTGTGAAATAATTTACGAATTTGAAGGGAGGAAATGTATCGGGAATAGTTAGAAGGGGTGAAGATGATGCTAAATCCTGAAATTCAGGCATTAAAACTGAACAGGAGGGGATGAAACTGCATGGGTACGAGTTTGCCGGGTACCAATCTCCCGGGATCCAAAGTTTATAATTTTTGTCTTACAGAGCACTATTTAAAAGAAGTTACCTTGTCAACGTTTAAAACATCTGTATTAAGTATATTAGTAGCATTAAAACAAAACTATTTGGATCCAGAATATAACCATTTCTTTTTATCTGGAAAAATACGAGTACTTATTGGTATAGCGGTCCATCGTCATGGATCCCGGGAGATTGGTACCCGGCAAACTCGTACCCATGCAGTTTCATCCCCTCCTGTTCAGTTTTAATGTTTAATGCTACTAATATACTTAATACAGATGTTTTAAACGTTGACAAGGTAACTTCTTTTAAATAGTGCTCTGTAAGACAAAAAATATAAACTTTATATTTGCTTACCAAAATGAAGTTGTCCAAACACGTAACTAGATGGTACTAAAATTAGGAAATCTTGTTAATTCATTAAAACGTCATTATTGTGCATTTCGTAATGCAACAATTGCGTAATTTTCTTAAAATCTTAATTTATGTCATGCAATCAGTGGATCAAGCAGCAATTCCCTGTAAGTATGTATGTTAAAAAGTGTTTTATTGAGCCTTTGGTAATAATTAAAAAAATACAGGAAAAATTCTTTTTTTTCTTGACCGTTTTTTATATATTAGTGAACATGGATTGCACATAAATTGCTAGTTACTGTCTGATATAAAAATACATTTTCACTAAAGGAATTATTTCATTACTCAATATTTCATAGTCGTAAGCTCGCAATGAATGAAAAATCCGATTCCTTAAATTCGTCAACTGATATTTTTTGAAACGAAGGCGGTATTTCGTAATGGGCCCTCAAACTAATATTTCAAGTACAAGGATGATTTGTTCACAAGTACAAGAATGACTCGGTGAACTATGATGACACTATAATTTCAGGTGAAACTATGACGACAGTTATAATTTCGATTACAGTGGTTTATCACTTCCAGTGAAATGACAGCGACGCTTTCATTAAGTTGACGAATCTGTCTTGCTTACACATTTACGTCGAAATTATTGCTACGCTAGATTTTACGCTGCAATTTATTTTTCTTCCGTATTTTGAAAGATTATAAAGCAAACGTGTAAACTCTGCAGTTATTTAAAAAGCTAACACAGAAGTCCTTATTTAAATGCAGTGAAACTCTAAAGAACGCGTGACTTGTTTAGTTGGTGTACGTAAAGACGCGTTCGCTTCGCACATCGCCGGACCGCTCCCAGTATCTCCCTCTCCCCGACTACGGACTACCCTAGTGACGTCACAATCTGGTGCGCCGGCCTGTAAGCTATAACGGGGTGATGACCATAAGCCATGATAACGCCCGCTTACATGTGGTTGCTTGTGTTCAACAGTTTCTTACGAAATGCAATATTGAAATCATGCCGCAGTCTGCCTACAGTCCTGACCTCGCCCAGTACGATTTCTGATTGTTCCCAACAATGAAGGAGAAGTTCCGTGGCACAACACTCAACACAGATGCTGACGTTATTCAAGTTGTACAGGAGTCGCTAAAGTAGCTTCCATAAAATGCCTTTGCCAGATGTTTTGAAAAGTGGACTGAACGATGGGACCGCTGTATATCATCCGAGGGAAGATACTTTGAGAAAGAATAACATATATTTTGCTCTACCTATATCTTTTCATCTTGTGTGATTTTACTCTCTGTTTTTATGGAACGGCCGTTGTACTTAGAGACTGATGTTGTTCGAGCTTGATTGAAGCGCGTATATGAATGCTGTTCTTCATTATTGTTGAAGTGATCGGTCTTTGCTGACTTGAATAAAAGATTAAGACTGTACGTATATCTCTTGACGTATTCTTGAAGTAAGATTTCTGCTTTTAATTAAGAGTATTAAATTTAAAGCTATCCGGTGTTTCAGTTAAAAAAACGAGCTAGCTACGACAGTTAATCAAACTTCACGTAAGATTGGTGCTCTAGGTAAACTAACTTTTAACGTATATTTATATTCTTAGAACCAGAAGATACTGTAATAGTGGTAATGTAGATAATCTTCTAATAATAATGTAATAGAACGGGAATGTTTATTTTATGAAATGTGATGTAATGTAAATATCTTCTAAATGTTGAATTTTAATGAATATGTAAATAATTAAGAATCCTTGCAGTTTTAGAATGTTTTAAAAGTAATCGTGGGAAACTTCTTAAGGATATATTTTTGAGTTATTTGGTAGAGCCAGCAAGTCACCGGAAACGATTAGTTTATCGGCGGACTTCCTGGAGATGGACAACACCCAGGATTTTGTATATAGATAGCGACAATAGAAAGAGGCTTTTTTAGAGTTTTAAAGCGACTCATTAGGAAGGACTTCCTTTCTCGAGTAAGGGTTTTCCTTCGGCATGATGATTAGGCAGCGGACATTAAGACGCAGGGGAAAGCGTGTTTTTCGGACGGGAGTCTTGAGGCGCGTTTTTTGGAAGCAATGCGGAAAACAATAGAACGGGTCTTTCAAAGGAAGGATGTTGACGTGTTTTTGGAGAGAATGCGACAGACGGTATTAGAGAGAAGTTGGGAGACGTTTCGGAGGAAGGAGTAATTTCGAGGAGGGGAGGTTGTTTCCACGTACGAGCGGAAGCAGGAATGTAGCGGGGAGTTAGGACATCTCGCGGTGACCTGGAGTAGTCATACATTAAGCAAAATCACGAAAATAAAGGATTTTATCAAGCATCAAATCGTTTCGGTTGAATGATCTATTTATACCGTATTGATGTTTACAGTGCTCAAGAAACCTTGCAATCTTCTGATTATAACATATTTCGATAATTAAGGAAATAATTAAAACAGCACTGTTACAATACCACAGAGACTTTGTAACGGAAGGAGAGGGCTGAACAAAGTTTATAGTCAATCACTGATGATTTTTAATTCGTTTTATTATTTTCTTAATTTTGCGTTCTCATGATTTATGCGTTTTGTGTCTTAACCTGAACACCGACAGATATGCAGACGTGAATAAACATATAGAACGGTTCATTTCTTACATTCTTTTTAAACTTTTATTTATAACTTAATCAGCTTCATCGACAGCAAGTAGTATCATTTTTTACGCTTTCCAACCGTAGGTTGAAGAAGCGTATATGCTCCAGCTTTGTCCGTCCGTCCGCAAGATAACTGGCGTAAAAATGGTTCGATTTCGATGAAATTTTAGTATGTGGTAGGGGACCACCTGGGGACGAACCCTATTGAAAATGGGACAAATGGGGACAAAGGGGTCACGACGTAGGAGCGGGATCCATTCCAATGCACTTATGCGTCATAACTTGCGTAAATATGGTTCGATTTCAATGAAAGTTTACTATGTGGTAGGGGACCGCCTGGGGACGAATCCTATTTAAAATGGGCGAATTGAGGTCAAATGTCAGGACATAAGAGCGGGATGCATTTCATTGCCCTTATGCGTCATAACGTGCGTAAAAATGGTTCGATTTCGATGAAATTTCAGTATGTGGTAGGAGACCACCTGGGGACGAACCCTATTAAAATGGACGAAATGGGGTCAAAGGTCAGGACATAGAATTGCGATCCATTCCATCGCCCTTATTCCATATTATTAAAATGGACGTCAAGTAATTTTGCTTCCTATACTTCCAATGGAAAAACTTTTGTACACATTTCCTTCACAATTAATGTGTTCCCAAGGATGAAAATTTTAACATCGATTAAAATAACTTCATATTATAACTTGGAATACTTAATACATTCTAAAGCATAA
The DNA here is from genome assembly GCA_039090855.1 of Macrothele yani. Lineage (NCBI taxonomy): Eukaryota > Metazoa > Arthropoda > Arachnida > Araneae > Macrothelidae > Macrothele > Macrothele yani. Next base: position 127,436,907 of record CM077008.1, read on the forward strand.
CCATAATTATATCAAAAATCATAAACTTTTCCTTTGGTGGTGTTGAAACCAGAAAAAGAATGGGGCGACCTGTACTTTGATAACGTCAGTAGAGAAACAAATGTTGGATTGCATAATTATGGTTATGGTTTAGAAAATATTAGGTATTCCAAGTTATAAAAGGAAGTTAATTTAGTAGATGTTCAAATTTTCATCCTTGTGAACGCATTAATTGTCCAGAAAAAAGATGGCGCGACCTGTATTTTCATGACGTCAGTAGACAAACAAATGTTGGATTGCATAATTATGGTTATGTTTTAGAAAATATTAGGTATTGCAAGTTATAAAATGAAGATATTTTAATCGATGTTCAAATTTTCATCCTTGGGAACGCATTAATTGGGAAGAAAATGTGTACAGACATTTTTCCATTCGAAGTACAGGAAGCAAATTACTTGTAAATTTTATTTTGAAAACGGCTCTCAGGATTTTGATGAAAGTCGTTAACCTACCGTTTTCTGGTACTAGAAATTGATTTAGCTTGATCTCGACTTTAGGAAAATTCGTTTAGTGGGTTAAATAACCACCCCGAGTTACCACGTTTTTAGTGAAGTGTCATGGCGTCGTACCATTAGATGTTGGCGCGTGGTCACGCCATCTACCTCATTACGTCACGCGTTGTGTGTGGATCTTATTAAAGTTTTATGACGTCACACTCTTGCGAGCAGATGGTCGCGATTCCCATCTGCCTCATTACGTCAGGCGTTGTGTGCGTATGTTCGTCCGCACGATAACTGGCGTAAAAAACGTTCGATTTCGATGACATTTTGGTATGTGGTAAGGGAAAACCTGGGAAAGAACCCTATTGAAAGTGAACGAAATGGGGTCAAAGGTTAGGACATAGGAGCGGGATCCATTCCACTGCTCTTATGCTTCATAACTAACGTAAAAAAGTTCGATTTCGATTAAATTTTAGTATGTGGTAGGGGACCACCATGCAGGGGACAAACACTATTGAAAATTGGTGAAATGGTGGTCAAAGGTCAGGACTTAGGAGCGGAATCACTTCCATCACCATTATGCGTCATAACTTACGTAAAAATGTTTCGATTTGGATGAAATGTTAGTATGTTGTAGGAGCCTGCATGGGGACGAATCATATTAAAAATGGACGAATGGGGTCAAAGGTGCGGGATCTATTCCATAGCCCTTATGCATCATAACTTACGTAAAATTGCTTCGATTCCGACAAAACTTTATCATGTTATTTCGGAGGTATACTGAACCAGTTCTGTTGAATATCATCGAAATGGGATCAAAGGTCAGGGCACAGGAGTGAGATTTATTACACAGACATTTTCCTCACAACTTGAGTAATAACTTGAGTAATGATTTCTAGTATGTTGGAAAGCGTATCATAATAAATGCATTGCATGATTTTACTAACTTGTTATTTACTCCTTTACTTTTTGGCAAATGGTGTGCTTTAAATCAGAGAGAGACTTTTAGCCTATTTTTTACTTTTATAATTTTTTTTGTCGCATCTGTCTCCAAAAATATGACGCAAAATAAACAACAAAAAAAAAAAAAAAAAAAGATGAAAGGGAAAATCACAGGCACGTTGCTTTGCGGGATATTGTTAACAGAACTAACAGATCTCAACAGTATTTTTTTTTTGTCAATTCTTTAAATTTAGCTAAGTGTTCCTACGAACCTTGAAATTGATTCTCCTTTATTTTACGAATGACCAAGCCCGAAAGTATGACGAGAACAGTAATAAAAACATCAATAAAGCTACACACCACATTTTCCTAATTTTTAAAACATTATGAACTGATTTAAATTTTAAATTTAAATTTTTTTTATTAGAATTAAATGGAGTTACATAAGAATCAGTGGGAAAAAGAGTTCAGATGACAGCATAGTTTAAATGAACCAGACACTCTAACTGCAATGGGAAAATGAAGAACGGAAGAATAAATTAACCTGAGGCAGGCGGTCTGTTTTGCGTTTAAAGAAATCAAGGTATATTACGAAACTCGAAAATTAATGCACATCTGTAAAAGGAAAAGCAAGACGAGATTGAAAACATTCCTTTGGTTGGATCGAAGTGCTGCTCTTGCATAATCAATATGCCAGCAAATCCTGCAAGAGATACATTTTTGCTGCTAGCAAGAGAATTCTGATTAGTTGCAAAGTCATTTTAAAGTTCACAAATGGAGAGAAAGAGTAACTGGTTGAGTTAACTTTTCAATTGATTTCTTAAAGACCTTGATTCATTTCCCCAAACGATGGCACGCTTGTAATTCATTGAAACCTCGACTCAAGTCTCTGAAATTTTCTAAATTTCATTATTCTTGAAAAACGTTCTTTTAAATGTAATCTCGCCAGCGGCGTAACTATGACAGGGCATGCGGAGCGGCTTCCTGGGGCGCGCAGCTCAAGAGAGGATGTAAAAGTCACTTCTTTAAATCTGATTAAAATTGGAATTGAAACTTTTTCATCAGTTTCTGATACAGTTGGTTTGCGCCATACTTAGTCATTTGTCCATTTACAGAATTTGCTCATAATGCGTTTCACCAGTTTCTGCAGTCTTGGCAAATTCACATTTCTTCTTCAAAATGTTCAGAGTATAATTTCTCACATTCAGAAATGAAGTTGCAGATATGTAATCCGTCCAACTAAAGAAGAGCCACGGTGTTCTTCGACAGCAACTGGGTTTGGGGTTTTGGTTTAGTTGGATGAACAACACGTACATTGCAAGATATGGATGTCGCTCACATTATTGAAGATTCTCTAAGGGCTATTCGATCATTATTGCGGCTGCGAGCCACGACTAGCAGATGTATTACGTCCGTTTGATGTGAAACCGAAGATCCGAACTCGAAAGCAGTTGCGAAAAGCTGTACAAACAGTCAGAGTTTAATTGTGACCCTGCATGGACCGCTATAACATTGTGGTATGATGTTAATTTTGTTTTGTCGAGCAGTATGTGTGTAATATAGAGATCTTGCCAAAGAGAATAAGCTCAGATTTCAGTTTGGTTCGCTAAAAAGTACTTGTGTCGCATTTTCTTTTAAATGGTATTGTAGTTATGAGGGGACATAAAAAAAAAGGAAAGCCAATTTCGGTGTGTTTACCAAAAGCAAAGAAAACCTACGTAACTGTAGCATTAGCTTTCAATGTAGTCTCCCTGAAGTATCACGCACTTTTTTTAGCGGTCCACAAGTTTTTTGTTCCTATAGGAAAAGATGGTTTTCAACTGTCTCTGAAGCCACGTTCACCCCGCTGCTTTCACGTCTTTGTCACTATCAAACCGCCTATCACGCAATGATTGCTTAAGACTTTTACGGACTGAAGAGATGAAAATTGCTTGGTGGAGAACCGGGACGTATGGTGGATATGAAAGAACCTGACGCGCGAGGCTTTGAATTGTAGCAACTGCTGTATGAGGAAGATCATTGTCGTGGTTCAAAACAAAGGGGTTTTTTTTTAAATCATCTTCTTGTGTTGCAGATTACAGGTTTCAGTTGGTCCTTAAACATTGTTGAATACGTTGAACTTTTAACAGTTTGTTAGGCATATGCATTTCTCAAAAATAAAAAAGTTAGAATTTTTTATGGTGTGTGTGTGTGTCAGTTTTGAATTTCTTTTACGTAGAGTAGAAGACTGTATCCATCCCATGTCTCTTGCTTCCGAGGTCAAAATGGTGCATCCAGGCCTTGTATCCATCAAGAGTTCTTTCTAGTAAACTTGGATCTTGAAGCAAGAGACAATGTAAGGGTGTTTGAACACCATACATTGTCTGTTGCTTTCAGAGTCAAAATGGTGCATCTAGGTCTTGTATTCAATGAGATTGCTTTCTAGTAAACTTGGATCTTGGAGCAAGAGACAATATAAGGGTATTTCAGCCCTCATACATTGTCACTTGCTTTCAGGGTCGAAATGGTGCATCCCGATTATAACGTAACCCTTTTTACGTTATGCAAGATTTGTTGTTATTCTAAGTTCCAAATGTCCGGCTGAATAGATGTTAAACTAAGAGTAAATGCGATGCAACTAATGGTACCGGATAGCTCACTTTAAATTAAGGATTTTAGGGCCAAACGAAACATATACAGAAAGCGAAATCACTTACGTAACTTTTTATTGGTCCAGCCACTTTAGACGAAATCACATAAAGTTGTCTGTTTACGAAATCACAAACATATCACGGCGAGATGCACACACACACACACAACTTCATAACGTAGTTAGGCAGACGGTAATAAAAATATAACTTCACATACGTTTATTAGCTGTCGTACAATAAATAAACTCAGCAAAGATCTAACATATCCACACACGAACAACTGCGTCACAAAATATATATCTTTTCTCGTTCTTATCAGCATGCATACATCACTTACGTACTGACCTCAGGGGTGCTGCCAAACCTCCATTCATGTGAAAGAGAAGTTAAGTTTGGAAAGTGCAAAACAGAACAAACTAAAATTTACACAGGAAAAGGAACTAAAAATGAAAGTCAAAATAGCATATACGCTCCAAGGTCTTGTATCCAGTGAGAGTCCTTTCTCGTAAACTTGGATCTTGGATCCTCATAGTACATAATCAATAAGCACAACGCCTTTTTTGAAAACATTCCAAGGGAATTTTATGGCCCTTATTTCGACGTATGAAGGAATGTTAAAAATGGCGTGCTTATAGTTTTACTTTATCCGCCTGTTCCTATGCAGAAAGATTTCTCTGCCGCTATAGATTCGATTAAAAAATTTCTTTTGCGTTCCATAACTGACACTATGAGAATGAAGATCCCTGCATTTTTCGTTTTTCTTATCTATAATTTACACTCCTTTTGGGAAATATAAACCTGGAACTGAATTTTGTACATCACTACTTTTAAAACTAAGTTTTAAAAAATTATGTTTGCATTAAGTGGAACTAAAACTAAAATTTGCTTTCGAATAACTTTAGCTTTGCCCGGTATCGGGTTTTCGTTCTAGGTGTCCAAAAATATGCATTTACGTTATATATAAAAAAGCTGCAGTTCTGGCTTTTTTCGCCGATAGATTTAATTCACGTATGTGCTTCAATGAGCGAGGACGTTTGTGTTATTACATTTTAATGCGTGAATGTGTATATTCACGCCATATATTTTATTGAGGACTTAGATTTAAATTGATCTCGCCAATGATATTCACAAAAGACAACGGATAGTACAATAAACACATATTGCAAACAGTGACGCAATTTTATTTAAGTGAAAATGTGATCATGCAATTAATTTGTAATAATGCAGACATTCTTGCTCACTGCTGCAAAGAAATGAAACGAAATGAAAATGTGTGTAATTTATTATCAGAAAATGTTTAAATTTCAAATAAGAATCAGTTAGAAACGTCAATTAGAAATATTTTCAGTCCCATAAAATGACTGATGTCATTTCCATGAGTACGTTCGGACAATTCTATGTACTGCTCTGAACCAACGATAACTAGAAATTTTCTGCCATAGAATAAGACGAATTGCTTGTATTCTTTCTTTGCCACAAAGAAGTCTTTTCTTTTTCTCATTCTTTTACTTCTCTTCTTTTGCTTTGCTCCCTTTCTTTTCCGCTGATCTTGCTCTGGTGATTCAGAAATTCTTTCTACATACTGTAAGGTTGTAGCAATTAAAGTAGTTCTCCGATACATCTTAGAAAACCATCAAAAAATAATTTGTAAAACGAAACACGTGTTGACGAAGTTGATAGCAACGTTAGCTTGCAGAAAATATCTAAAAAGAAAAAAGGAGTTCGCAGAAATATTTTTGCTGTAAAACGAATTTACAGATAATGACACGACGAAGATATCGTTGCGACAGGACATTGAACGTTAGATGAAACCTAAGTTCCTTTCGTGACTTCTGAGAGCAAGACTTTACGAGAAAGATTACTTTGAAATATCCATAGCACTATGCCAAAATATCTTTCTTTAGGCACTTTCCATATAGTTCCAGAACCGGTGACTCTAATTTTGAATATGGAATAAAATAAAAGTATGATTTCCTCTCATGGTTTTCCCAAAAAATATAATGGTGACTATTAGTTTTTAATGATTTTAAACGTTTCGCCGCATAACACTGCAACAGAAGAAAGAAACATTGCACAAAACAACGAACTTGGGGCCCGGAAAATTTGATATAATTAAAGTGCTCTAAATGCATTCCAAGTTTCAGTAAGTTGCTTAGGAATCACAAAGTGAAGAACGTTTTTATATAAAATACAGGGCGTCCATTACGTGACTTCAACATTTTAGGTACATACATTTTAGGTACAACATTTTAGGTCCATAAAAGGAATATATAAAGGCCGTTCTATAAAAACTGAGAGTAATTTTTTTGAGTTGGCAACAGTGCGAAGGGGGATATAACCACGCAGACGACTAACTGAATTAAGGAAGTGTCTATGGCAACAGTAGGTATTAGCCGTGGCAGACGATTCTGGTTTTGTTATTGCGCAATTGTTTAAGGTACGTCTGCATTTCGCCATACAGCTATGGAGGTGAGTGATTCGATAAAATTTTGCCATCGTTTGGGTAAAACGGATCCAGAAACAGTTGATTTTATGAAAACAATCTTACAAAGACAAATGTTTTGGCGAGTCAACGATTTCTACATAGTACCAGGTTTTCAAAAAAGGACGTTTTTCAGCAGAAATCGCTCCCAGGACTGGTAGACCTGAAAGTGTTGTTATTGAGCGTACTATTAACACTGTTTGAGCAATTCTGCAAGAATATCGACGAGTGACGTGTGAAGACATAGCAGCGTCAACTAATATTTCAAAAACGTCGGCATTCCGCCTTCTACGCGACAAATTACTGCTGCATCGTGTGTGTTCCAGATGGGTACTTCATCCCCTGAGGAGAGAACAATTGTTAGTCACAGTTCAGGTTTGTCATGAGTGGAAACAAATGATTGCAAATGATCCAAACTTTCTAAACACAGTAATAACCCTGCCGATGAAATATGGGTCCACTATTTCGATCCCCTCACGAAGCGCGTAACGAGTCTCTGGAAACACACAGGCTCGCCTCCTCCGAAAAAAAAAGTCCGCCAAACTAAATTAGCTGGGAAGGTGATGATGATAATTTCCTTTGATCAGAAAGGTGAAGTCTATACCAGTATGCCGTTGCTCCGCAGATTACTGTAAATGCTGATTATTAGATTTCAGTCTTGAAGCGTCGGCGACCACACATGTCGATTAAGCGGCCGGAACTGGTGGACAGGTGGACCCTACACCATGATGACGCCCGCCCACACATGTGGCTGCTTGTGTTCAACAGTTTCTTACGAAATGCAGAATTGAAATCATGCCACTGCCTGCATACAGTCCTGACTTCGCCCCGTGCGATTTTTGGTTGTTTCCAACAAAGAAGGAGAAGTTCCGTGGCGCAACATTCAACACATATGCTGACGTTATTCAAGTTGTACAGGGGTCGCTAAAGCAGCTTCCACAAAATGCCTTCGCCACATGCTTTGAAAAGTGGACTGAACGATGGGACCGTTGCATATCATCCGAAGGAAGATACTTTAAGAAAGAATAACATATATTTTGCTGTACCCATATTTCTTCATTTTGTGTGATTTTACTCTCAGTTTTTATGGAGCGGCCGTTGTATGTACACAACCTGGGATACAGAAAGCTCTGTGTTCCTGGCATTCCTCCTGACAGGCCCAGTATTTTCAGTTCGTTTATCCTTCTAAATGAATTAAGCAGGACCTTATGGAAAATACTCGGTGGGATTGTCATTATTTATTGAATTTTGGGAAACAATTCTATTTATACGATATTTACGTTTTGACGTTTACGCGGGTGACAATCCGAAGAACATAAGAACCCTCTTTCTCCTACTCATAGCAACCGAATGTCCTCCTCGTCTCCCTCCTCAACCATTTTGGGGGTCGCATTCTGGACACCTCGTAACGAGTGTCCTTTGGGATTCGTCTTCAAGCATGTAAAAAGTACTACAGAACATCACCTTTGTATTTAACAAGGACTGTATTAAACAGTCCGAACAAACATGGCTTCTTTTAGGAGAAGTTTCACAAAATGTCCAGCTGCTTTTTATAAGAATAAATTGTCCATCCTCATACAATATGCATGTATCTTACACTGCCGTTACTGGAACACATACACATACACACACACACACACACTAAACCATATTCATCACTTTGAGGCAAATTTGAACAATGCATTAATTGAATATTTAAATTATATTTAAATATTTACAGACGCCTCTCGTCCCCGGAGATCCTCACACAATTATTACTAAACGTGAAAATGATAGTGATACTCACAAAGTTTTCAGTTAAGTTCAGTTCAGTTCATTGCACCTTCACATGGGTGCCTTTGGTGGCAGGAAGAATGTCTTGTCTGTACTCAATTTCAAGCCATGCCTTCTGCAACATTTTTTCAGTAACAGAGTTTATGGCATCTGTCATTGTTTCGAATCAATTATGCTGGTTACTGTAGAATACACTTTGTCTATGACGTACCCCAAAAGGAAAAAATCTCGGGGGAACGCGGAGGCCAGAGAATTGAACCATCACGACCTATCGAACAGCTCATTCAGGAAATCTTGGACGTCTCAACTCCAATGGAATGGGGCACCATCCTGCTGGAAAACTATTGTTGGTTGCATGGCTGCTGTCTGTGGTACGGCAAAGATCTGAAGCATGTTTAGGTATACCAAGCCAGCGACGGTGTTTTCAGTGAAGAAAAACGGTCCAACAATCAGATTTGTGCAGGTAAGCACACCGCACGTTAACTTTTGGACAATTGCGCATGTGTTTCTCGATTACATGCAGATTTTTCAAGCCCCAAATTCCCGAAATGCGAAAGGTTGTCTCGTCTGAAAACATGTGCGATAAAAAGTTTTCGTCATCAGCAATACGATCCAGCATAGGCGATTGCAAGTGTTTCTTGCTTTGGCTGGTCGTCAGGTTGGATTTCCTGCAAAATCCGTACCTTATAGGCGTGCAAGTGTAATCGATGGTGAAGAACTTGATGAACCATCGACCGTTTCATTGCAGCTTCTCTTTGGAATAATCGCCGCACGTTCTCAACAGCCTCTTCAAAGATGCCGAGATTTTAGCCACTGTGTCCTTTCAATACACTAGCAGTCGCCAAAAACTGATCGTATCAATGCTTGGTAGTCTTAAATATCGGAAGGACATTATTGAAGACGTGGCGGAAGTTTCGTTGCACTTGAGTGATCAATTTTGTTTCCGCGTACCACCACACAACCTGTGCGCGCTCGCTCGGAGTCGTCATTTTAGAAAATGATTGACTGCAGCGCCAATGCGGCTCTACTGCGCACTACAGCTTTTCCACATAAACTGTGTGAGTCTCCATAGGTAATTTTTAAAGACCAGGTCAAGCCGTGCCGGTCTTCAATTTTCAGTGGGACGTATTCACCGTCTGCTGAGAAAAGGAAATTATGCAGAACGTTGTGACGTCCCTGCTCAGCAGGACGCACACGACATAAAAGCAGATAGCAGTCAAAACGAACGTCCGCGTAGCTCAATTGGTAGAGTGACTTATTCCGGAATGAGGGGACTCGGGTTCGAACCCCGCGTGGAGAAAAATGACGGAGAAATTTACCTCGTTATAACGTATGGGAGCTGGCGCACCAGTTTACCTTGCAGATGTCTTGGTGCATTTGGCTGCTGAAGTTCTTGAGTTTGCTGAAAATTCTGCCAGAGACAACAAGACCAGAATTATTCCTAGACATCTTCATCTGGCCATCAGAAATGACGAAGAATTGAACAAGTTGCTGTCGGGAGTAACCATGGCTCAAAGTGGTGTACTTCCAAATATCCAAGCAGTACTGCTTCCTATAAGAAGACTGAGAAGAAAGCATAAGAAAAGATTTAAAATAAAGTATAAGAAAAGATTTAAAATAAAGTATAAGAAAAGATTTAAAAGATTTCGTTCCGTCCAGAACCACAGCTCTAAAACCTGAAACGAAAGAATAATAGACTTTCAGAATCTTGGAGTCTCAAGGTGGACAACCTGTATATTAGCATGGCTTTACTTGGTGCATTTAAATATTTCCATTTCAAAATTAGATGACACAGTACGATTGCAGTTTTTTTTATAAAAAACATTATTATCTTTCCTTCCTTCCTTCCGTTTTTTTTATGAGATCAGGGTTTCTGACCGAAGGTAAAAAATGCAGCACTCCCAAACTCCTTACGTCTGCCTATTCCGGAGATTTTATAATGTGGAAACTTCAATGTTTGAACGATAGAAAATGACGAATTGCAACACAGACTTATACAGAAGTTAAATGTAGTTTTCATTATTATAATAATAAGGTGAATACTCAAGAAACGCTTGTAGCGTATTAAATCCGTTTATTTTTTGTGGTGTAATAAGCACAAAGATTCGCCAAGCTTTTCGCACTCTACTAGGAGCTCTTTCAAGGCAATGACAGACAAAAAAATGCAGGGAATAAGAACACGTAAGAAATGAAGATGAATTTTTGAAAATACCGTGGGTGACATCAAGAGCATAATACATAGATTTTTATCACGCAATTACACGGTGCGTGGCGATGTGTTTCCATCTTTTAATAATGCATGCCAAAACCATTGGTAGTTCAGTAGAGACCATATCATTGCATGCTACTTTGCTGGAGAGGATTTCGACTGTTTCCCTGATGGCAGTCTCTTCAAAGTTTGTGTAAGGAGCAATTCTTCTAATACTATTCCATACAGGAGCGGCAGACGAATGCATGACTTCTCTGGCGGGGGCTGTATTTTGCATGTCCTGGTTGACACTTCTCACGTGTTCTTCACATCTATTGGGTTGTCGGAAAAGTCATGACGTATTTTAGCCATGTTTTGCAAAGGCCACTTATTGATAGAAATAACAAAGATCAATCAATGATATAATGCTCGTTTTGTTCGATAACCTTTTGCCATCTTTCAGTGATCTGCATAATGCCTCGTTCATAGAAGGACCTGTCTTTCTAGGCGAAAAACTCTACAAAGTGCTGATTTACAGCCTCATCTGAATTGAACGTTATACCACGCAAGGACTGTTGAAGAGAGCGAAACAAGTGGAAGTCTGACGGCGTAAGGTCAGGCGAGTATGCTGGGTGTGGCAACACATCCCACCCAAGTTCGAATAATTTTTGGCGGGTGATCAAACTTGTGTGTGGTCTCGCGTTGTCGTGCTGGAACACAACACCTTTACGATGAACGAGCTCTGGACGTTTCTGGATGATGGATTCATTCAAACTGTCCAATTGCCGACAGTGCACATTCGAATTGATTGTTCGGTTCCGTGGTAGGAGCTCGAAAAACACGACACTTTCAAAATCCCACCACACTGAGACCAGAACCTTCCGCTGACGAATGTCTGCTTTGGATGTCGTTTGAGGCGAAGCAGCAGGTCTGGACCAAGACCGTTTCACATTGTTGTACACAATCCACTTTTCGTCACCAGTTATCAGTCGCTTTAAGAAAGGGTCGTTTTCCTCACGTTTAAAGAGCATATCGCAGATGTTTATACGCGCCGTAAATTGAGTTTCTTTGAGTTCATGAGGAACCCACACATCGAGCTTTCTTACGTATCCCAGCTTCTTCAGGTGGTCGTGAACGCTTGAATGATGGATGTGCAATGTGCCTGCAATCTCTCTTGTCGTGTAACGTGGATTTGACTCGATCAATGCCTTGATTTGGTCGTCATCAACCTCGGTTGGCCTCCCGGATCGAGGAGCATCGCTGAGGTCAAAATCACGAGCACGGAATTTTGCGAACCACCGCTGGCATTGACGTTCTTGTAGAGCATTATCACCGTACACTTTACGCAACTTTTCACAAGCTTGACGCGCGTTTTTCCCTTTACGGAAGTAAAACAGTAAAAAATGGCGAAAATGCACAGTTTGATCTTCCATCTTCAACTTGATGTCAAATCTCCGCAAATCAACCAAATCGCTCACTATTCTTTTTAGAACTGGCACCTGTCGAATGCCATAGTGATAACAGAGATGCTCATGCCTCTAGTACTTCCAAAACCGCCCAACCACCATCGGGTGCCAAAATACGTCATGACTTTTCCGACAACACAATAGTATCCAAGGATATAATTCATATGCTCTACGTGGGACATTTGTTCTTGAAAATCATCGCGTGAATTGAAAACGCGTAGAAACAATGCAGTAACAATAGTAATAAACAAACCAGAACCTATTCTCGAAAATCAGAATTACGTCATGTACTGGGACAAACCTATCATCCCGGACAAAACCATTGATCCCAATCGGCCTGACATTGTAATTGTAGGCAAAATCTGAAGACACAATTGATAGATGTAGCGGTCCCACTTACAGAAAAAATCCAAATAACAGTACCTGAGAAAATCTCGAAATACGAGAACTTGAGAAAATCTCGAAATACGAGAACTTGAGAAAATCTCGAAATACGAGAACCTGTGAATGGAAATCCAAAGGATCTCGGAACAAAGCGTAACACAGATCATACCAGTTATCATTTCAGCAACCATAGTGGCACCAAATAAATTTCTGAAAAATCTCGAGGAATTAGGATTGCCACAGAGACTGCTTCACCTAATCCAAAAGGCAGACATTCTACAAACCTGCCAGATCCCTAGAAAATTACTGGATTTCCAGGTTTGAGATAAATATCTCCGCCTTCTGCTCACCGGCCCTGGCTGAGAAAGTCGACGACAAGAGAAATAATGATAATAATAAAAGTATTGCTTCTGAATCTAAGGGTTCCACTCATTATGTTACTTTTTACTTAAAAATATAGTAAATTTTGATGTAATGTAATGAAACTTATTTTCTAAATTCACACACGGCACAGTTTTTCAACTTTGTAAATTTCTACATTTTCCCCAAATTCACTCCCTCTTCCCCCGTACTAAAATATATAAATAACCATTTTTTTTCTATGCCTTGTATCCGAAATGGTTCAACCTTATCATTTAAGAGCCTTGGTTCATAGTATTGTAAAATATATATATTTCTTTTTTCAATAGCGAGAACGTCCAATGTGTATAATAAATAATTCACATGCGCTACGTGGAACATGTGTTCTTGAAAATCGTCGCGTCAATTGAAAACGTGTAGAAATGAGGTCATAAAGAATAATAATAGTAATAATAATAAAAGTAGTGTTCTTGAATCTCAGGGTTCCGCCCTTCATTTTACATTTTACTTACAAATGTAGTAAATTTAAATTTAGTGTAATTAAATTTATTTACTAAATTCATACACAACACTATCTTTCTACTTCGTAATTTTCCACAGGGCATGATTTTTCAAATGCGCTTTCCCCCCGGGCCAAAAAAGTCTAAATAGCCAATTTTGTTCTTGGCCTTTCATGCCGATTATCACAGTCGTCCACTTTCAGTTTCTTTGTTACAATCCCTTATTTCTTCCATTCACTATTTTACTGGTCTCCAGTTTCTTTTTTCTCTGTCATCAGTAATCCATTTCAGAATCATTTTAAACAACCTTCCTTCGCTTCTTCCCACAGATATGCTCATCACGCTGATGCCATCTGAATCGTTATCTTCTCGATCACTTCAGTTAACTTTTATTAACTGCCGTTGATGTTCGCACATTCCCATTTTTTTACTTTTTCTGACGTTAAGCTCCTTTCATTTGAACTGTCACGGTAGGAATTTGTTTTTCTGGAGCTTCTTGATTACCTGCGTCTCCGTTCTGCGAAGCATATTGCTCTGCACGGCAGCTTTAAAAATGTTTTTCCAGTGGAGATTTTTCACACAAGTACTCGATCCAGCATTTCAATTACCTCCTCCATCTCATGGGTTTTCTTCCTACTTGTAATTACACAGGTTATTACGCTAAGATTGAAAATATTCTGCAGGTCTTTCTTCTGGTTTTACTGATTCGCGTTTGAAGCTGAAGGCTCAGCTGGTACTCAAATTGAAGAATGTTTCATCAAAAAACTCTTGATGTGAAAGTGAGCTTCCTTTTTCTGGTAGTGATTATAGACAGATCTTGTGGCATTTCAGGTAACTTCTTGTGAAAATGTCACATTCATCAAAATGAGTCATGGTGCTGTCAGAAAATAACAAGCACAAGACAACTTTTGTAAAAGTTTACAAGAAAAAATATACAGTAGAACCATTTTGCAACAAACTCGTAATTAGAGAGATCCTAAATTTAACGAGCAAAATAGGAACTTTAGTATAATGTTAATTCAAAACTAATTTGAGCGTCTTTAACGGCAAAGTTTTTTGAAATCTCTGAACTTGACATGGGAGAGGAAATCTATGATAACTTTTAACAAGCGAAGTAACAAAAGATAATGAAATTCTGAATTTTACGAGGCAGACAAAACTTGCTGTGCACTGTCCTGGAATGGTGGAATAGAAATGGCGACATATTGGACGAAACTGCAACAGCGCAGGGGAATCTGGGTGTACTAGTGGGAGAATGTTGATAGAAATGTTGAAGGAGTACATCAAATGCTGAACAAGCGAGTTGTGCAAGAGACTCTCTGCACTACCTACTCTAAGGGGAGTATCCTGTTGACAGAGTCAAAACAGGTGGCCCACTCCCAGGCAAGAAGAGGATGAGTGGAACTCATGTTCATGTATTAAGTGGATTTCTGGGCAACGATTGTAGAAAGGAATCGGGAGTAATCAAAGCGTTTTTCTTAGAAAATTAAGAGAACATAAGCAAAACACAAAACAAAGAACGAATTCTTTTTTTTTTTTAATTTCTTTTTCCAGATATGTCTACTTCAAAATTCGCGGCTGATATTCATGCGCTTACTTTATTTTATTTGGTACTACTGTAGTTAATCGATTAAATATTTCAAGTGTATCAAATTATTATGTATATGTATTACAAATGTAAATCCATATCATCACGTACGCATATTTTTAGACGGAGAGATTTTTCACTCCAAAACGGATTTAGCGGGGATTTCCGTCGGTCCCGATCTCCTCGTTACAAGCGGGTTTCACTGTACTCAACAGCTGTACCCTTCGAGAAATGTCTGATGTTTGTTCCACACATAGTCTGTAATTCATGAAAAGTTCCTTCTTCGATATGGAAAAAGAATTAAGAGGAAGATGATGATGTGACGTACTACAGAGGTGAAGTACATACGTGTAAGACGACAAATCTGCAGCAATACGTTCCGTCGGTTAGAACAAGTGGCTCCGGAGCGAGTAAGCGCGGATTCGATTACCGATAAATATGTGTTTTCACAATATCAGTTTAAACCTGGATTCCGTACAGCTCGTAACCTCAACGCAGCATTTGGGGAAGGCACCGTTAGTGAACGCATGACATAATGTTAGTTTACTAAATTCTAGTCTAGCAATGTTAGCCTCAAAAATGAACCCCGCGATAGACCAGAAGGAGATATAGACGATACCAAGTTGATAGAATCCAATCCTTATCAAATATAGACGATACCAAGTATAGACGATACCAAGTTAATTGAATCCAATCCTTATCAAACTCGACGAGAACTTGGCGAGAAACTCGAAGTATACTATGCAACCATCTCCCGACATTTAACAGCCATAGCCAAAGAGAAGAAGATGAATAAATGGGTCCCGCATGAGTTGAGGGAACAGTACAAAACACGATGCGATTTGATATCTGCTCTTCTCTGCTTATCTACAACCAAACGAACAACATTTTGAGCAAGGAGGTTAGAAGAAGTAGGAGTTGGCAACAGCCCCTCTTCGTGGGCTGCTGGCGTGACGCCACTTGTTATCAGCTGACTACGCCAATGCGCCCAACCCAAGAATTTCCTGTATATCTCTATGGGGAATTCGCGATTTTGAACGGGGTTTTTGGACCCTTACTCTACCCATACAGTCATGAAAAAAATTGAGGCTGAAACATTCATTCCCGTAATTATAAAATTCCAGAAAAAATAGGAAAATATGTGTTGGTATTTCTTTAAAAAATTGAACAAAATAATGATTTTTTGAGCGGAAGTGCATACTGCGTATGGTTACTTGCATACTCCGCTTGTGCAAGTAGCCGTGTTTAAAATATTTCCAGAACTCTAATGTTGAGAAATGCGAAGTCCGAAATATTCCTTGTTCGCATCCTTGTTTTGCATGGTTTGCATGCGCTAAGCGTAACTGCTTCAGGCACAGTAAGTGACGTCACGTTTGCGAACTCCCGCAGCGCAGACTCGCACCACCTCAGAGAGAGGATCGAAACAGCTGATCTGTTTCGGCTTCATTCAAAACGGGTCCTTTCACCTCCTCTTCTTCTAACCTCCTTGATTTTGAGGCTCCTACGTCACGTGTGATGAGAAATGAACGATGTATGATAATCGTTGACGTTCGGGTCAATGGCTCAACAGCGATAAAGTCGCGAAACACACCCCGAAATATTGGTAAGTGTTTGGTGGTCAGAATCTCGTGTGATCAACTCCTCCTTTTTGAAACCAGATCAAACCATCACAGCGGACCGGTATTGTCAAGAACTTAGCACTAGGACAAGCCGCCAACGGTAACCGATAACTCGGGTACCGTTGGCAAATTTTGAGTGGAATTGTTGCAAAATCTAAGCTCAGTAAGCCGATATAACAACAAATTCTAAAAAACAAACGCGTAAAATGTATGACTTCCAGAATAAAAGTACGAAGCATTCTAAAAAAGAAATGCCTAAAATTTATTATGAACAACTTTCTTTCCCGCCTTCACGTTGGTTGTGGTCAGGTTGCATGTAAACAAAGCGGAAAGATACACTCAGATCGGGAACCACGTTTTTCATCAAAACTTACTGAACCGACAAGCGACGTCATTGACGCCATATTGCTGGCCTCCACGGCGACTTCAGCAGTTAAAGTTAGAACAAAAACAAAAGCAAAAAAAAAAAAAAAAATAAAGGGGGGGGGGGGGGAGAGCTTACTGGTGCCAATTCGAACGTTTTTCTTGTGTCCACAATATGCTCCGCTTCCTTTTTTTATCAGTTTGAAGCAAAATAACTTCAAATTGACGGCCTAAGAACTAAAAAACTCTAGCAAATTGCTTCGTGAAAAATTGCGACTATCGAATGTAAACAAATGTAATGGAATGTTCGCGCGTGTTTTTTTAATTAAAAAAAATTAATGATTAGTGACATGGGGTTGGTATCATGGTGTTTGCTCGTGTCCTATACGAATAATGACCAAAAAACGGTCCAATTTTAATTGAAATTCCTGAATGACACGGAATTTCGGGAATCGGAAGGCGTCAAAACCTGAACATGGACGATGCCCAATCGTATGCCAAAAATCACAGTGATCGGATGTGTCATGTCGTTGCTGTGCCCGAACAACTAATTGTTCCCAGTTTCGTATAGAGAGCGCATTTTTTCAATTATTATTAAAATTGGTCAGTTTTTTAATGATCATTGTTTTTATACGGCACGACCAATCACCATGATACCTAACCGATGTCTCACAATGTCTTTCCTTCTCTCTGTGGCAAGTGTCACCGCGATCAGCTGAAGATCTTTGGAGGAGATAGGTAACAAATGACCCCTACTCAAAACCCGGAAAACTCCTAAAAATGCAAGTTTTTGGACGATTTTTCCTCAATGATACGGAATTTCGGGAATCGGAAGGCATCAAAACCTGAACATGGACGACGCCCAATCGTATGCCAAAAATCACAGTGATCGGATGTTTCATTTTGTAGCTATGCCCGAACAACTAATTGTCTCGAGTCTCGTAAAGAGAACTCCTCTCGTCCTTCGGCCTCGCTTCGCTCAGTTATGCATGAAAAAACTGTCCACCAAACAGCCGGCATTAGTCAGTCGCTATGGGTCCGCACTTCCCCACCATAACGCTTGACACCACGTTGCACGCCAGACGATCCAGAAACTGCATCAATGGAGGTACGATACCTTATCTCATCCGTCTTATTCACTTAATCTGTCCCCTACAGACTAGCAGTAGGTATAATTACCTAACTGCCAAAATAGGCAAAAACTAGGAGTTAGGAGGAAAAGTAAGTAGGAAATGAATGCAGAAATTTCAAGACTGATTTTTCACGGATTTTTCAAAGGCTAGCATGTCGTAGCAGAAACCCAAATTATCTCAGTCTGTAGAAACGAGAGCCCCGCCCCGGTGGTGCAGTGTTCTAAGGCGCTGGCCTCTGATCATTCGTCCGTAAGGGGTCCGGGTTCGAATCCCGGTCGGGCATGGATGTTGTGTTTGTCTTACGGCACTGGCTCTCTCCCTTCCCTGGAACCAGTGACCCTAAATTAGGGACGGGCGACTGCTTATAGCCCATTGAGTTGCTCACGGTGGTCGTTAAACCTCCAATAAAAAACCCCAAAAAAACGAGAGCCTGTTATTCATGCTGGCCCTTGGAAGAGCCACGGCTAGCAGTCTTTAAATTCCTGCATTCATTTCCTTCTAGCTCCTGTTTTTTTGCCTGTTTTGGTAGTTAGGTAATTACGCTTGCTGTTTTTTTATATGACTATTCAACCTTCAACCTGATTATTCGTTTCAGCTGCTATTTGTGCGGTTAGGTTACCATGATTTTTTTTTTTTCAGTTTTTGTGCAATATTGGTTGCTTTTCAGAGATGATACATACATACATACATACATACATACATACATACATACATACATACATACATACATACATACATACTTACATATTCAGTATATGATTATGTACAATTATAAATTGAGTTTCGAATTTATAGCTCAAAGTAGATTTATACGGGTCAGATCCGGCTAGGGTCCGGGCTGAGTCCAATTATGAGACGTCCGGGTCCAAACTTTTTGACCTGTTTCCAACTCTGGAAGTATAATTGGGATGAGGGGTAGGCCGGTTGGTCAAGCCGCCTTATCGCCACACATTTGGTTTAGAGACGCGACAATCGGACGATGTTGGAGCCAATGGGTCAAGGAGAGCACAACCCAACGGCGCGTGGGCAGTGCACGGCCGAGGGCAACGACAGAACACGACGATCCAGCGATTGTAAGAGCTGCATGAACACAACCGATTTCGTCGCTCTCGACACCCGTACCATGTTGCGTGGCCTGTAAGTACGGAAGTGGCCATCCGGACAGTTGCCAGATGACTTGGTCTACATTCGAGGAGGCCACTCCGTAGCCTACCACTGACCAGCGAGCATCACCAGCACCGGTTGCAGAGAAGTCGGCCACGTGGGATACCAGCAAAAACAGTCTTGCTGGGCCATTGATGGCAGCCAGCACTGCCAGCAATGGCCCCAGCACTGCCAGCAATGGCCCCAGCACTATGTTGCCGCTGCCGAACCGTCAATAAAATGTCCGGGCGGCCAACAGAAGGGCCAGCAGTTGGCACTCCATCAGTTGTCATATGCATAACAGGGCCATCAGTGGTCCATCACAGGCCGTAGCTGCCACAAGTGGCCCTTCAGTGGCCCTGCAAGCACGTGCCAGAAATGATGGCTAGCCTAATGTGGTCCGCTAGTGTGCCGTTAGTGGCAGCCGGCAACCACGTGACGTAACTGGTGACTTGCCGAATCTTTTCCGCCAATTTCCCAGTAGTAGCGTAATAATAATAAGCAAAGATAACCGCAGCTTCCCAAAGCTACAATTTTTTTTCTAGCTTTACGAAGCTCGTAAATCAACGAACTGCGCTGGAGAAATTTTCTCAACAGATGGGGAAAATACCAGTTTGTATCTGAGTAGCTTTGAACCTGAGCTCTCTACCTACCGGACTAATTAGGCACGCTCGAGAGTATGCTTAAAGCTGTCTGTTTAGTATGCAATGTGTAATCGAATGCTTCCCTCTTTCATTTTACAATATTGCGAGGTATTTTTCATAAAAGTCAGTTTCATATAATTGATAAATTAATTTTTTCAACGTAACGACAGTTTTTTTTTTAACTTAAGGGAACTTCACTCACTTTCAAGGCGTGTACATACTTAGAATCGCTTTCCAAAGTTTTGTACTGTCCTTGCCGTCTTGAAAAGAGATTGCTGAATAAATATATATTTACCCGGGTTCATGTTACATTTTTAACGTTGTGTCTTTCCTTTCCGTTGTCCGAAGCTACATTTGTTTTAAAGAGTATAAGATATTTTATTTTACTTCTCGTTATTTTTAGAAGCGAATTCTTCCCAGTCTTGTGTATTCAACCCATGGATGAGTAAACCACATAGCGTTGCTTTTTTTTTCTTTCAAATAATTAATAAATTTTGTACGCGTATAATTCTTTTTTTTTCTTTCCAACAAACGTTGTTTTAATGCTTTTCCAGGATATTTGTTTCAAGCGGTTTCAAATTTTTTCTTGTTATTCATCCACTCCATTCCATGTATTGTTATTCATGGGAATGGAGTGGGTGTATTTCTTGGCTGTAATAGTATTTCACGGCTTAATCTGATATCTTTGTCGACGTAAAATTTCATTAGGAAATTAATTCGCCTCTCCACATATGGATTTTTTTCTTAACATCCACTAAAATAACACGATGGCGATAGCGTCGTCTTCAACTAACTGGTACCATGAGAGACACAGCAAGTGTTGCTTCTGCGCATGCGCAGTCCCGTTGCTTCCACCTGCTGTTGGGGGTTGCATTGGTTGCCAGCAACGGGCCACTAGTGGCACTTGCTTGGATACCCACAATTCACGGCGATGATGCAGGGCCATCAATGGCTCGCCAACTGATAGCGCTGCCACCAACGGACCACTACCGGGCCGTGAGCGGCAGATTTCGGCCAGCAGTGACACATCACTGCCAGCTGGTGGCCAGCAGTTTCCCAGCACTTGTGTTTTTGCTGGGATAGTGCCCAGTGACGTCGTGTTGTCTTCAGTGATGATTCACGGTTAGCACTAGGCGCAGATGACCATCGCTTACGTGTCTGGAGACCATCCGGCCACCGTACGAATTCTGTCTTCACCATAGAACGGAACACGGCTCGTACACCGGGAGTGACTAGGGAGCCATTTCCTACGATAGCCGGGCATCCTTGATAGTCCTCCGTACCACCCTTACGGCTCGACGGTACGTTGATGACATTCTACGACCTGTTGTGTTGCCATTTCTGTCGCAGCATCACCAAACAATTTTTCCACAGAAAAATGCCCGGCCTCACACAGAGCGACTCTCTCAGCCTGCTTTCGTAATGTCGACACCCTTCCACAGCCAGCCCGATCGTTCAACCTCTCATCGATCGAACATGTTTGGGACATGAGGCGACGCCACCTGAGCTCATCCCGGAATCTTAGCGAACTGGCCCGTAATTTGCACCCCATCTGGAGTGATATAACTAAGGACAGTATTCGTAAAATGTATGCGTCTATGACACGCCAGGTACCAGCTTGTATCCGAGCCAGAGGTGGTGCTACAACGTACTAACTTCTTCCACTCGTGTAGCTGTTTTATCCGAATAAATGGCACAACTGTTCGGGAATTGCAATAATTTTCTTTCCTATACATGTACATTGCACATAACAATTTTCATATCGATCAAACGATTCGTTCTGGGTGCTTCGTGTTTTTTTCATCTTTCTTATTTTACAAAGAATGTATAATCAGACGTAAGTAGTGATTAGACAAAACCCATGAAATACGTTTCCTTTACTTTAATTTAATTTAATATAATATTAATATTTATGCGTGTATATATATCAAAAAGGAAATTAAATGGTGTATAAGAGATGATAAAAAGGATAAAAAGAAATGTACGAAATAAATCAAATAAAGTGTAAGGAGAGCCTAAATGAAGCATAAGGAAATTGCAAGTGAAACCCAAGGAATGGCCAAATGAAACAAAATATGAAGCGTAAGGGAAGATTAAATGAGACATGGGGAGTGAATAAATGAAGCATGAGGGGAAACGAAACCAAACAAAAGGGATAACTAAATGAAGCATGAGGAAAAACTAAATGAAGCATGAGGGAAAATTAAATGAAGTGTGAAGGATAACTGCACGAATCACAAGGAAATAAATAACTGATATTAAAATGTAGCATAGGAAAAGATTAAGTGAAGCGTTGGAGAGATTAGATGAAATGTAAATGATATCCAAATTTTTCATAAAGAAAGACTAAACGAAGCAAGTGGATATTAAATGAAGTACAAGGAATTAACACATTACGCTTGGAGGCAAAATAAATGAGTAATGGAAAATTATAGTGCATCGTGACCGCATATTGTGCCTATCTGGAAGAAAGTACTCTTACATGCATCCCCGATAATACTACTTTGCATAGTTCTCTTGCTACTAAACAAGAGCCATGTTTTTTCACGCGTCTATATGTGCATCACGATCGCACTAACTCTGGGCCTTTGACTAAGCAAAGAGGAGGTGAGAAAGTTTACTCATTGTCCGATAATCCCATATTTCATGTAACCATCTCGTTTTATCCCCGAGAACAGAAATAAAGTGAGCTGTGTATGTCATCTGTTGAAAAACATATTCAAAATACAAAAGCACTGTTGTGAAAACATATCCCTATAGCACTGCGTTTTTATGTAAAACCCCATAGAAATTTTCTTACAGATATAAATATTGTTGACCTGTTATACACTGGCGGAAAGTGAAAAAGGAACACCAAGAAGGAATTGGCGGACGATCATGAAATTTACATATGCTAATGGGTCGAGTTGACGTAGGTGTGATGTTAATTTCGGGACCAACCGGTGAGCGCTTACGCCACAGCACGGCAAAATATACAAATTATCGTCGGTGGTATTTAAGGAGTACGGCGAAGTGAATGTAATCAGTCGTCGGCGTACGGACATGTGCGAAGACCCTGAAGAAGCTGCAATGCCTGGATATGGAAGACGTGTACGATTTCAGCAGTTATCGGACTTTGAGCGAGGTCGTCTAGTCGGACTCCACGAGGACGGGTGGTCGTATCGTCGTATTGCGGAGCGAATTGGACGGGAAGTATCGGTGGTGGTACGATGGTGACGTAGATGGTCCGAGGAACATTCCCACACGAGAAGACGTGGAACCGGGAGTCACAGACGGACTGATGAGCGGACCGATCTACACATAAGAAGAGCGGCGTTGTCAAGCAGAACATCCACTGCGACGCAAATCCGAGCTGCCGTTGCACCTGAGGTGACTGTGCCAAAAATCCGCAACCGTCTACTGGATGCAGGACTACGTGCACGTGTGCCTCTGGCATGTGTACCTCTGACTCCAGCCCACCGTCCGGAACGGCTGCAGTGGTGTCGCCAACGTCTGCACTGGAGAACGTGATGGTGATCTGTCGTGTTCAGCGATGAAAGCAGATTCTGCTTGGGAGCCTCCGATGGCCGTATGCGTGTTCGCAGACGCACAGGGGAGCGTCTCCACCCTTCTTGCATCCGCCAGCGACACATAGGGCCTACACCTGGTCTCCTGGTGTGGGGAGCGATCAACTATCACTCCCGTACACAACTAGTGTTTGTACCGGTTACGTTAAACAGCACCTCCTACATCAACAACACCATTCAGCCCGTTGTTGTGCCATTTGTAAGGTCGGTCCATCGTGGTGTTTTCCAGCAAGATAACGCACGCCCACACACGGCACGAGCAACGCAACATGCACTTCAGGGTGTGAGACAACTTCCATGGCCTGCACATTCACCGTATTTGTCCCCCATTGAGCACATGTGGGATTTTATGGGGCAACGACTTATCCGGTCTCCGCGGCCAGCCACGACCATCCCCGATTTACGCGTCCAAGTTGAGGATGCTTGGAACTCAATACCCCAAACTTACATCCAACATCTGTACGACAGACTCCATGCCAGAATTGCACAGTGTGACGCAGTTCATGGCGGTTCAACCTCGTACTAACCATGTTACATGGAAATGTTATTTTTCAGTTTACCAGTAAATACAGCTGTATTTTGCCATAATGTTTTGATCACGTTATCCTCTGTATTCCGTTATTATGCTGTATAAATTTCGTTGGTATCAGACGTCTCCTTCTTGGTGTTCTTTTTTCACTTTCCGCCAGTGTATGTATATATACAGTATATTAGAAATTATATACATGGTGCATAGGCAAGTCCCTTCAGCCTGAAATAACTTGCGAACGAAGAGAGGTACAGTTATGCAAGTGAGATAACGGTACAGTAAAGCGCCTACGCCCCATCGTATGCAATCGATAGCAGCGCTCCTAATGGCGAAATGCGGAAGTTAGCCATTGCAAATCGAAAACGGAAAGAGATAGAGCAAAATTTCCAAATACAAAGTTGTAGAGCATCAATTAATTAGTACAGAACGACATTTATTTCACACGGATAAGATAAATTGTCGCCTGAATACCTTAAAATGTCCGAAATCGATGCGCGATCTTTTGTGTGAATGTTTGAAGGGAACAGGCATAGGTATGAGCAAATACACACAATTTATTGTATAAATGCGTATGCCAAAATATCTTCTGCCATTATAGGCATACCTGCACCCACTGGTCTGCCAGAACGAGAACGACTTTTAGTGCTTCCTGTCTCCCTGAGCCGTCTCACTACACTTGCGATGGTAACCGCACTTAGATGTGGCCCAGCTGGAAAACGAATGGCATATTCCCGTGCAGCTAGCTTCGCGTTTCGTTGGCATTCGCCGTAAATAAGCACCATCTTGCAATATTGGGAGTGAGTGAAGCTCGCTATTCTCACACAGCGTATGTAGACCTAAACTTCTGATCAGGGAACATCCTGCTACTGGTTTTTATATCGTAGGTACGGTACAACGTCACAATCTGCATTTGCATACGGTAACATTTGCGAAATGTGAATATGCAGATTCGAATCGTCGCGCATCGATTTCGGACATTTTAGGGTAGTCAGACGACAATTTATCTTATCCGTGTGAAACAAATGTCGTGTTGTACTAATTAATTGATGCTCTACAACTTTGTAATTGGAAAATTTGCTCTATCTCTTTTCGCTTTCGATTTGCATTGGATAATTTCCGCATTTCGCCACTAGGGGCGCTGCTATCTGTTGCATTAGATCAGGCGTAGTCGCTTTACTATGCCATTATCTCACTTGCATAACTGTACCTCTCTCCGTTCGCAAGTTATTTCAGGCTAAAGGGACTTTCCCATGCACCCTGTATACAGAAGAGCAATTTAATTAGAGACAGCTGGCGTTATGCAAATGTGGTGCTGCGGCGGCCCTGTAAACGGAAACGACATGACGTATGCAGCGATCCGACAATATAAGGAGTGATGCGACGGGAATCAGTAAGAGTCGGACGCAGTATGGGTAAGACGAATGATCTAAGCGCATTTGATCGTGGGCAAATTGTCGGGGCCCGATGAATGGGTCACTCCATCTCGGAAGTCGTGCAGGCACTCGGATTTTCACCAGCCACTGTGTCACGGGTGCACCGCGAGTACATCGAATCCGGTAAAACCATCCCTGCAAGGGCCAACTGCCGTGGACAACAGCGTGTGGATCAGCTGGGTCATCGTCGGCTAGCTCGCATTGTAACAGCGGATAGACGGGCCACAGTGCAAGAAATCAATCGGCAATTTAACGCTGGTGCACAAAAACGTGTAAGCAGACACACCATCCAGAACCATCTTCTCGCTATGGGGTACAGAAGCCACCGTCCCACGAGGGTACCGCTGCTGACCCCACATCACAGGGTGCAAAGATTAGCATGGGCACGGGAACATCGCCACTGGACCCTAGGCATATGGAAAAATGTTGCCTGGACTGATGAGTCGAGATTCACGTTGGTACATGCTGATGGCAGGATACGAGTACGGCGCAAACCACATGAAGCGATGGATCCTTCTTGCCAGCAAGGTACTCTTCAAGCTGGTGAGGGTGGCATTCTCGTCTGGAGACTGTTTACGTGGACTGAAATGAGACCCCTGGTACGTGTGACATCGTCCCTCACAGGTCAACGTTACCGAGATATCCTGGACGACCATTTGCTCCCGTTTGTGCGTCTTCAACATCCCACTGGGGACCTCATCCTGCAACAAGACAATGCACCGTGCCATCGCTCCCGAATTGTATCCGAATGGTTGGATGAACACTCCACCGACGGGACCTCGCTTCCTTGGCCAGCTAGGTCACCTGACCTCAATCCCATCGAGCACATCTGGGATGCCATCGAGAGAGATGTTCGAGGCTCTGACCCCCTCCATCAAATCTTTGTGAACTGTGGGAGCTTGTTCAGGGGTTGTGGATCCGTATGGCTTCCCAACACTTCCGGTGTCTTGTCGAGTCCATGCCGAGACGAATCGCCGCTGTCATCAGAGCGAAAGGTGGTGCTACACGTTACCAGACAGGTATCTCTAATTCAATTGCTCTTCATTGTATATATACACTCTGAGTGGCCAAATTACCATGACTACCTAGTTAATACGTTGTTCGGCCACCTTTTGCTCTTAATACTGCTTGAATTCGTCTTGGTATGGACTATTAAATGTCGGTGAGTGGTTTGGGGTATGTTAGCCCAAATGCTTTGAATTGCACCCTCCAGCTCTTGAAGATTTGATGGTAACGGATCCAGCAGTCTGGTGCCTCTTTCAACTTCATCTCACAAACGCTCCATTGGATTGAGATCCGATTATTGAGGAGGTCAATGTAGCAGGGAAAAGTCTCCATGATGCTCCTCAAACAATTTGCTTACAATGTGAGCACTATGATATGGAGCATTGTCTTGCTGGAAGTATCAGTCTCCATTGGGATAAACCATCAACCTAATTTGGCGGACTTGGTTGGCAACGACATTTAAATACCTCTGGGCGATCAGACCTTGCTCCACATGATTCAAATGGCCCAAACACTCCCACAAAGACATGCTTCAGACCATGGCGTTGCCTCCGCCAGCTTGAAGAGTAGTGACGATGCAAGATGAGTCAATGCTTACGTACTGCCTTTGCCATATCCTCACCCTTCCATCCACATGGTGCAGTTTAAAACGCGATTCGTCTGACTACATTACCCTTTTCCACTTATTTACTGTCCAACTATCCTTTGAGAGGCCATCGGATTTGGTCCCTGATCCTGATTGTGTGTGTGTGTTAAAAAACCACCGTGAGAAACTCAATGGGCTATAAGCAGTCACCCGTACCAAATTTAGGGTCATTGATTCAAGGGAGAATGCCTCACCGGGATTCGGACCCGGACTCGTCTCGGATGAATTGTAATAAGCCAGTGCTTAGACCTCTTGTTTACCACGGTGGTGTTCCTGATTCAGATAGTCTGTACTCTAACGAAGTGTTGTTGCCCGTCTGTTAGACTGAACAAGCTTGCCTACTCTCCGCTCAGCTCGAGCATTC
The DNA here is from genome assembly GCA_039090855.1 of Macrothele yani. Lineage (NCBI taxonomy): Eukaryota > Metazoa > Arthropoda > Arachnida > Araneae > Macrothelidae > Macrothele > Macrothele yani. The sequence continues at coordinate 127,464,144 of CM077008.1, forward strand.
AGTAGCCATTGCCGAGCACACACCTTGCGCTCAAAACCGATTTTTTGACTGTTGGTGCACTCTCTGTACACTTTAATAACTGCTGCTCTTAAACACTTCACAAGCGCAGCCGTTTTGCTAATGCTCGCACCAATGCTTCGAACACCCAAGATGGTTCCACGCTCAAAATTCGTCAGATCGCGTCTTTTAACCATTATTTCTTGTGTAATGTACTTCATTAGTCTCTGCATGCCTACTGCGTTCCGTTTCTATACCTATTCTCAGACATCGTGTATCAGCAGCATCTGCGTGATAGCTACTTTGCATAAAATGGTGTGGTGGTCATAATAATTTGACCACTCAGTGTATATATAGTTATATAAAGCAGAGATGAGGCTCAGTGATGAAGAAAATCTAAAATCTATTTTAATTATCTTTTCAGTAGAAGCTAGACAACGGTTTATAAGAATTTTTTCAAGAAGAATAGGCTACATCTCGAGTCGCGGCAAATAGTGTTTCTTGTAATTTAAGAAGCCGTAATATTGACTTTATGCACTGTAAAAATAAGTGGTGTGAATTTACGGAAAATTTCTGAAAATAACGCGCAGCAAAGATTAGTCGTGCAAAGATTGTGCCGGTTAGTGTTCCTCTTTTAACGATAATTTCCGTATTTTTAAACCCGTATTTTCACATATTCTCCAGAGTCAGTAATTCCGTTTATTAAAAAGTCCGTTTCAAGTTTTTCCGTATTTATACAGAAAATTTGCAAGATCGAAGACATTGAATTTTTCAGCCCTTACGCCAGAGAATACTTTCGCGCTGGTGATCATGATCGAACTGAGGTCGTTTGGGTTACAAACCGCACGTCTTAACCACTGAGCCAGAATGTCTCCGGAATAGCTCTCACGTTCAAGGTAAAACTAATTGCGCGATGATATTTTTTTTCATTAATGCGAGTGATTTAGTCATTTTATTTTCTATTGGAGCTTATTATTTTTTGAAAACATTTGTAATAATTTAATTTTTTCTGTAGGAGGACGTATCACAAATTTAGTATTTTTTTAATCGTGGTTTTTTGTAGCTACGTAGCTTTTTGGAACTTGAGATCTCTTTTTTAACTGAAAATAACTTTGAATTACCTTTAAGAAAATGCAAAATGTACTGTTTTATAGTATTATTTCACAAAACTTTTGAATATAAAATTTACTCTTGATAGTTAAAGTAGCTTTTGTCTTAAGAACTCCACAGACTGATGCATAGACATCGTACAAATCACCTGTACAGTAATTTAAAAACCCGGTTTCTTACGGTAACACAACATACAATAGCTGGTGCACAAAATATCAGGGAGAGGAGGAGAAATATCCTGTCCCACGATAACCAAAATTAATGCGATATGCTATTCACAATATCCGATCTCGCTACAGAACTTCAAAATCAGATTCTTCGACAGATAATGGGAATTTAAGAATTAATCAAACTTCAAGTATTTTCGCGAATCTCTCCTCTTACCGGAATTTTTTTGTCATATGGATATGAAAAAGTGAGAACGGAGTTTTCCCGTTAACATACGAAAGGAATTGCGGAAAGATTTCTGACATTCAGAATTTTCCGTTAACACATGTTGAAAACGGCAATTTACCGTCTATATAAAAAAGGAATTGCGGAAATATTTCTGAAAATTCAGAATTTTCTGTTAACACATCTTGAAAACAGCAATTTACCGTCTACATAAAAAAGGAATTGCGGAAAGATTTATAAAAAATCAGAATTTTCCGTTAACACATCTTGAAAACGGCAATTTACCGTCAATATAAAAAAAAATTGCGGAAAGATTTCTGAAAATTCGGAATTTTCCGTTAACACATCTTGAAAACGGCAATTTACCGTCTATATAAAAAAAGAACTGCGGAAATATTTCTGAAAATTCAGAATTTTCTTGGAGTACGAAAAATCCGTGAAATTCAGGTTTCTTTCCGTAATTTCACGGAAAAAGGGTAGTATCAGAAATATGTTTCCTTAATTCACGAAAGGAATAACGGAAAGTGGATCGTGAATTTCGGAAATTTTTTCACAGTGTAATTTTGGCATCCATACTAAGATGACCACGGAAAATAATATTAGTTGAGAAACACATTGCGAAAGAAGCTGTTCTGCGGACTTCGGTGGAAAAATATTGACTTTGTTGATATCTTCCATATCACTTCATCGTGTTTAAATTATTTTGACTTTTTGCCTACCTCTCAAAATAACAATTTTAAATTATGTCCGCCGTTTTGTATGTACTTCTTGATCGAATTTCGATGACCCTAGCATTTTATTAAGTTCGAATTTTCATTAAGTAAGTAAGCGAGACTCGTTCGTTCTGGCTGACATAGGCACAGGAACTACGAAATTGCCACTTTTCGTCACTTAGCGCAAAATTTTTTGAAGTTCTTAAATTATTCTTTTTTTCTTGCTTTTTGCAATAGAATGATATGTAGCCAGGAAAATAGAAATAGTAGAGAGTATAAGGCGGTCTAATAAGATAGAGCAAGTATTCAAAAAAAAATTGGGAGGAATTTTCTGAAAGAAGCAAAAAAATCTGTTGATGATGCTGCCTTTCTTTTTTACAAATGCTACGTGAGAGACATTTTATGATCTTTCAGTCCCAGTTTAAAATTAAATCATTTTTTCCTTTGCTTACCGGATTTTCGTTCCGAATAATATTAGGTTGTCCTAAACGAAATGTCCGATTTGTACACTGTTCGTCAATCACACGTATCTGAGCTCAGAATAAATGTGATTAATCGAAATAGGAACCATTTGATTCAACGCATTTTTGCCAACGAGAAACAAGGCTATGTATTCCGGTAGCATAAAAATCAGGAGTTCTGGAAGCGTCGAAAGCTTGAAAGGAGTTTTGAGCATCAGCTTGGCTGTGGAAAATTTTCTCCTGCAAAAATTGGTCCAGATGCTTGAAAAAATGGTAATCGGTTGGCGAAAGGTCTGGTGAATATGGTGGATGAGGTAGAGTCTCCTATCCCAATTCGTTCAACTTCTGCAGAGTGATACGTACGACGTGCGGTCTCGCGACGTGTGGTCTCGCGTATCGCTGCGTTGTAGCCCAGTTTGAACTCGTAGAAGAAAGTTGCCCGAAAATCACGATTATTCACCTTTCAATAAAACGGAAATAAAGAGTAGGAAATATTATTTTGTTAATAAAGTGAACCAAAAGGTTACCATCTGCAGATTTCAAGCTTTCCAATGATATATTACACTTGCATACATATTCACTGTATTGAACTCAACACAGGGTCAAAACACGATATATAGATAAAAAATCGGACATTTCATTATGGACAATCTACATAATATCTAATTACGTACCTTTCATAAAAAAGAGTTTAAATTATATCCGCGCGTTTTTTATGTATCTCTATTCTATAGCAACGAGTTCAAATCATATCTGCCTTTCTTACATGCGGCTCATAGTAATGAGTTCAAATTATGATATATTCACCTTTCTACCATGTTTCTCGAAAGAAAGAGTTTAAATAATGTTATTCTTTCTAACGTACTTTCCTCAAAACGTGTTTAAATTGTATCCGCCTTTTTTTACCTTTCGTTAGAATGATTTTAAATTCTACCCGCATTTTTTATGCATCGCTCATAACAAAAAATATAAATTATATGTCTTTCTTATGTACCTCTCGCACATAAAAAAGCTTATGTTATATTATATTCGCTTATCTTACGCACTCCTCAAAATAACTAGTTTAAATTTTCTTCTTTTTGACGTATCTTTCGTAGTAATGAGTTCAAATTGTATTCGTCTCTTTCTGCATCATAAAAATTAATTTAAATCATAATACCCTGTATTCCATGATTCTTATAACAACGAGTTTAAATCTGACTTTCCTTTTGTTGTCCCTCCATGTAAACACGGAAATCTACTTTTGTAGTTGTAAGACGTGTAGCTATAATGAATAATTTGTTCCATGCAAACCACCAAGTTTTCGTCATGGATATCTTACAGTGGGCGATTTACTGCGTTCACTTCTCTTTTACTGAAGTATATGAAAATAGTTTTAATACCTGTCACATGTCAAAATGGACACGGTGTGCTCCCTGGAGACGCCGAAGTGATGTTCAGAATGAAGCCGATGACTGCGTGAAGCAAATGTACTTGGAGTAGCAATTACGCTTGATGGAAGGAACTGTCTTTCGAACCTCCATCTACGTAAATTGCGATCACCGGAAACTAATTAAACCTTCCGTCCTCCAGCAAGGAAAATATTCGAAGTTTAAAGCCTAACAATGAATACAGGCAGCAAAGATTGACAGGCAAGTTCCGATGCTTCCGATGATAACGCAAACAAATTATTCAGCGAGTCCATGAGAGTTTACCGATGTCTCTGTGACGTTGTGAAGGAGAAACACAACCTAGTTATTCAGAACTTCTAAAAATATTTTGCACTGCCTTAGATGTCCTCACAAAAATCTTACGAAATAAACACTTATTAAAAGAAGACAACCAATATTAGACACATTTTTGAAAAAAAAAGTAATTGTTAAGTACATCGTAATTAATACCAACAGGTAATTGCATTAAAATAGAAAAATTTAGTTGCTCACATACATACTATATATATATATATATATAGTATGTAATATATATATATATATATATTTTTAAATATATATATATATATATTACATACTATATATATATATAGAAAAGGCACGGCTAGTACAAAAGATTATTTTCATGTATTGCATAATGCCGACTGCTTCCAGGTAGATCAACAAGGTTTTTTTTTTTTTTTTTTGCTGTAGTAAACCACGAGGCTTACTGTAAATATCAGTAGCAGTAAATGCTTTTTATGCGATGTAGAGATTGATGATAGTGGGACTGTAAAGTTTTCTTACGGGTGGTGCAAGTAAGACCTCTCCTAAAGTCTGGTGCACCCCCCCAAAGCGGTGTACTGATTAGATTTTACTGCAGAGGCAAAAAATACACTGAAGAACAATTGAATTAGAGACGGCTGGTGTTATGCAAATGTGGCGCTATGGGCGGCCCTGTAAATGGAAAAACGACATGACGTATGCAGCGATCCAACACAAGGAGTGCTGCGACGGAAATCAGACGCAGTATGGGTAAGACGAAGGATCTAAGCACATTTGATCATGGGCAGATTGTCAGGGCCCGACGAATGGGTCACTCCATCTCGGAAGTCTTGCAGGCACTGGGATTTTCACGAGCCACTGTGTCACAGGTGCACCGCGAGTACATCGAATCCTGCAAAACCATCCCTGCCAGGGCCAACTGCCGTGGAAACAGCGTGTGGATGAGCGGGGTCATCATCGGCTAGTTGGCACTGCGACAGCGGACAGACGGACCACAGTGCAAGAAATAACTCTGCAATTTAACGCTGGTGCACAAAAACGTGCAAGCAGCCACACCATCTCCTCGCTCGCTATGGGGTACAGAAGCCAACGTCCCACGAGGGTACCGCTGCCGACTGCACATCACAGGGTGCAAAGATTAACATGGGTGCTGGGAACATCGCCACTGGACCCTAGACATGTGGGAAAATGTTGCCTGGACTGACGAGTCGAGATTTTTTTTTTACAAAAAATAAAGGTTTACCGAGTGATGGTGAAAAGCTGGAGATAACCGATTGGACAGCAGATATCAAGCAAAGGTCACATTCATGAAGAAATTAATCGACGTTTAAAACTTGGCTGCAGAGCGTTTGGAAGAAATAGTACAATTTTTAAGAGCTATATACCATTAGGTCTTAAAAGAAAAGTGTTTAATCGATGCATCCTTCCAGTGCTTACATATAGAGCGCAGACATGGATCTTAACTAAAAAAGACATACAAAAGGCTGCAGCAACTGAAAGTAGCGAGGTGAGATGCATGCTTGGTGTAACCAGGAGAGATTAAAAGAATTCATGAATAAGGAAAATGACACGAGTGGATGACATCAAGATCAGAGTAAAATCATTGAAATGGCAATGAGCTGTACATGTTGCCAGAAGAACGGACGACCAATGAACAACCGAAATTCTAGACTGGATTCCAAGGCAGCAGCCGTGCGACATGAAGGCAGAGGGTGCTAAGAATCACCGGAGGACCGGACTAGGCTGCCATTTGATGCTGACCTTGGCTACTTACAATGGATGCTCCCTATCTTCTGATTCAAGACTTCTTGAATTGGAAGAGGAACTACAAAGGATCAAGTGGGGCATCATCGGGCTAAGTGAGGTAAGGAGAAAAGGAGAAGATCTCATTGAACTGAAAAGTGGACATCTCTTCTACTATCGTGGGACAGATACCGGCAGAACTAGTGGTGTTGGATTTATAATAAACAAGAAACTGAAGGATAAAGTTGTAGAAGTTGAAAATTCCTCTGACATAGCTGCACGACTTGTTATAGAACTCTCGAGAAGATACCAGGCTCAGATTATTCAAGCTTAGCTTATGCACCCACTACAATTCATCCTGAAGAAGAGATTGAAGAATTTTATGAGGAAATTCGTCATTTAAATAATAAAGGCAAGCAGCACTTGAAGATCATTATGGGAGATTGCAATGCGAAAATAGGGCAACGGCAACAGAATGAAACATCAGTAAGTAAATTCGGTCATGACAACAGAAACCAGCGTGGAAATACTCTCGTTTTCGGGAAACAATGAGGGAAGCAATGACTTCTAAGTGACTTTGATAACTTTAACATCGTAAAAGCTTTGTTAACGGATGCTGCTTTTCATCAAACCGCAAAACTAAAAGTCGGGCAATGCTAGATCTAGATAATAAGAGAGATGTGACTGCACAAAGCAGCCATTCTTTTCATTAACTTGATTCATGACAACCAAACTGACGAGGGGGGGGTGTCGTATTTTTCTGCTCACTACGAGAACTTCCTTAAAGACTTTCTAAAGTTACGACAACTTCCGAGAAATTTTCTAAGGCTATGGCAACGCTCGAGAGGCTACCTTACGCTACTAAAACGCCCGGGAGACTTTCTAAGTTATGACAACGCTCAGGGCATTGATAACTCATGGAAAACATTTTTAGGCGATGACAACGCTCAGGGCATTGATAACTCCTGGAAAACATTTTTAGGCGATGACAGCGCTCAGGGCATTGATAACTCCCGGAAAACATTTTTAGGCGATGACAACGTCTCTGAGACACTTTTAAGGGATAACAACGCCCGAGAGACTTCCTTAGGCTATGGCAACACCCGGGAGACTTACTGGATTTTAATTTGTTGATTGATATTCGAAAAAACTACGTAAATTTCGAGGAACTCTAATCCCCGGTTATCATTATTTTAAAGAAATTTCACAAAAGTAAACAGAAGTTTGTCGAACGGATCCCTTACGAATCACTGCGAACTCGAATCCAGATTAACGAATAACTAAAATAAAAGTTATTTCGCTTTGGTTTGATCTTAAGTCACTCTTATACTCTCAAACACGAGCAAATTTTTGATTGTTTTATTAGCAGAAAACACAAGATGCTCATAAAAGAAGTACATAACTATTGCTCTTGAGCATCTTGTATTTTCTGCTAATAAAAATGCCTTTTCACAGGCAGAACATATTCCTATTCCTTTCTGAAGGTTAAGGATACAAGTTATGTAGCAATTTCTTAGGCGGAACGTGGTAATATCTCTAGTTAGGACAAATGTGACGAAATTAGTTTGTATCATAACAAGAAATGCGTAGAAAAATGACATACAAAAAATTCTACTTCGACGCTTAACCGCTGCAAACAAAATTGAAAGCGTATATAAATTGCACCTGAATAATTTTCCCAAAGATAAATTCACTCATTTGATATTGACGTATTTGCCCAAAACTTCGACATTATAGACCAGTCCTATATCTTTCTTTTTATTCTTGCAAATGAATAGACATTTAATATTCTTAGCGAAGTCCAAACATAATTGCTGCGTACGTGGTTGTGATATGAGAACAGAAAGTGGGCGCCACCCCGGTGGCGCAATGGTCTAAGCACTGGTTTATGACCATTCGTTCGAGAAGGGTCCGGGTTCGAATCCCGGTGAGGCATGGATGTTGTGTTTGTCTTACGGCACTGGATCTCTCCTTTCCCTGGAGCTAGTAGCCCTAAATTAGTGACGGGCGACTGCTTGTAGCCCACTGAGTTGCTCAAGGTGGTTGTTTAACCTCCAATCACACACATTCTCACAGAAAGTGGCTAAACCCAGATAGTGTTTGATCCGATCTGTGAAACTGTAGAACCATTGCATCTGCCACACAACCCTTTTTTTTTTTTTTTTTTTTTTTTTTTTGAGCATCTGTGATGAATGTAACCAATTATTTGGATATTTTTACCGTGAACTACATATAAATGATTTTGATGTTGTTGCACAGGTTGATGCTTCACGATAATGATCCATTTTAGGCAACTTGCTGCGAGAAAGCGTTGTTCAACCCGGTTACTTCTATGAAACAAATTAGTGAAATCATACAATGCACTGATTATGATACGCTTTCCAACATACCAGAAATCATTACTCAAGTTATTATTCAAGTTATGAGGATAATTGCTGTGGAATAAATATCGCTCCTGTGCCCGGATCTTTGGCTCTATTTCGAAGATATTGAACAGAATTAGTTCTGCATACCTCCAAAACAACATACTAAAGTTTTGTCGCAATAGAAGCATTTTTAGTCAAGTTATGAGGAAAATGGCTGTGGTATAAATCTCACTCCTGTACCCTGACATTTGACCTCATTTCGATGATATTCAACAGAACTGGTTCAGTATACCTCCGGAACAACATGATAAAGTTTGGCCGCAATCGAAACATTTTTACGTAAGTTAGGACGCATAAGGGCGATGGAATGGATCCCGCTCCTATGTTCTGACCTTTAATCTCACTTCGCCTATTTTCAACAGGGTTCGTCCCCATGTTATCCCCTATCACGTATTAAAATTTCATCGAAATCGAACCAATTTTACGCGAGTTATCGTGCGGACAAACAGACAGAGAGGAGGACAAAGCTGGAGCATATACGCTTCTTCAACCTACGGTTGGAAAGCGTAAAACACTGCCAACCCAATTGCTTGACCTGCAAAGTCTCGTATACTGATAACACGCGTCAACATTTACGATGCCTTCGGAATCTGGCTACATCGCAGTTTTAGGCTTGTGGGCACATTCTGGGTTCCCTGGCACCATACTTCTAGACTTAATTAACTTTGGGATTTCTTGATACCAAATTTCTACACTAGTAGTATGGCCTTCTGTGTCACACATACCACACTTCTAGAATTCTAGACTTGTGACTTCCGTGGTCTCATTTTTTTTGTTCCCTGACACCATACTTCTATACTTAATTAACTTTGGGATTTTTTGATACCACGTTTCTACACTAGTATGGCCTTCTGTGTCACACATACCACACTTCTAGACATGTGACTTTCGTGGTCTCATTTTTTTCGTTCCCTGACACCATACTTCTAGACGTAATTAACTTTGCGATTTCTTGATACCACATTTCTACACTAGCATGGCCTTTTGTGTCACACATACCACACTTCCAGACTTCTGACTTCCGTGGTCCACACTTATAGACTTGTGTGACTTCCGTGGTCTCATGGTATTACACTTTTAAGTTTGCATGGCATTCGGGGGTCACATAATACCACATTTTTACATTTGCATGTCCTCTGGTCCCCCATGATGTCTCAGTTCAAGGCTTCTTCACCTTCTAGTGTCTGTGATACCACGCCCTAGATTTGCTTAGCCTTTGGAATTTCCAGGTATTACTATTCTACATGTGTGCATATGGACACTAGAGGGACATGATGCTACACTTCTAGAATTTTATTACCTCTGGAGTATCATGACATCAAACTTTTAGACTTAAGTGACTCGGAGGCAGTGGCGTATCTTGGATCCGAGACTTGGGTTATCTCACCCGTCCCCCACCACACCATACTATTTTTTTTTAAACTGCAAAGTTTAATTTTTAGTAGTTAAGCAATAGAAGTAACTTTTTTCTAAATTTTAGGTACATAATACTATTGGTAACAAAATACCAAATAATTGTAAGGATTAGGATTGCAACACTTATTTGTACATGAACTCCATTCTTGTTCGGAATACTTTATTTCTAAATGTATTCCATTCTTCTTTCCTTTTGTGTGAAAAATTTCTTCCGAGTACTTTTTCATATTTAACAAGTTAGTAAAATCATGCAATGCACTGATTATGATACGCTTTCCAACATACCAGAAATCATTACTCCAATTATTACTCAAGTTATGAGGATAATGGCTGTAGAATAAATCTCGTTCCTATGACCTGACCTTTGACCTCATTTCGATAATATTCAACAGAACCGGTAATGTATACTTCCGGAACAACATGATAAAGTTTTGTCTCCATCGAAGTATTTTTACATAAGTTATAACGCATAAGGGTAATGGAATGGATCCCGATCCTATGTCCTGACCTTTGATCCCACTTCACACAATTTTAATAGGGTTTACCCCCAGGTGGTTCCCTACGACATACTAAAATTTCATCAAAATCGAACCATATTTACGCAAGTTATGACGCATAAGGGCAATAGAATGGATGCCGCTTCTATGTCGTGACCTTTGACCCCATTTGTTCCATTTTCAATAGGGTTCGTCCCCAGGTGATCCCCTACCACATAATAAAATTTCATCGAAATCGAACCATTTTTACGCGAGTTATCGTGCGGACAGACGGTCGGACGGACGGACAGATGGACAAAGCTCGAGCATATACGCTTCTTTAACCTACGGTTGGAAAGCGTAAAAAAGGATGTTTTTCTGTGTTGACCAAACAGCCAAGTTGCTCGAATGTACATGTCCTTGTGTACCTGTAAGATATACCTTGATTATTTTTAATGCACAGAAAAACTTCTATCGGTGGTTGCAGTTGTTGATGGAAACTTTAATATTAGGTCTGCTAATTTGTACACCTCACTAAACACTATGTCCAATTTATTTAACTTTATGTGATAAGTAATGTCTCTTACTGATTTCTTTTTGCATTCATCAAGGGAATAAAACACCTTCAGTTCATTTTTAGTCGAGTCGTATCAAAATTTGAAGCATTGAGTTCTTTAAGTTCTGACAGTAGATGTTAAGGAAATATTTCACAACATTTATCAAAACAGTTCGAATCCGACAAAGCCACGAATTTAAGATATAATATCACCGATTTCAATTCATTGACACTTCACACAAGCTGAAACAACTCTCGCGAAACACGTGCTGTTTTCGGCTGGGAACATGCGAGTGACTTAGGTAGTCTAAGTCTTCTCTTTTCTGAGTAAACCGTTGCCCAAAGCAATGCCCCATTCCCCATCAGCCGCTCATTTGTGTTGTCATGGAAACGCTAGCAGGCAATTTCTTGGAAGGTCTTCGAATCAGAACAGCGAAGACTCTTGTAGAGCAGGTTGCGTTATGATGACACTATCCCTCCACTAGGAAAGCCCGTTGGTCTTCGCTCACCAGACTGATCCTCTTAGACAAAAGAAGCGAATCCGCACGTGTTTTTTTCTCCAATGAAAGCCTCGACATATCTTAATACCGTTGATAATTGACTTTTATTTGTGTATATTTAATTGACTTTTATTTGTGCATTCTCTTGGCTTCGCAGCTAGCCTAGCTAGCCTCGAATATAAGCCACTGCTCGGAGATACCATAATATCACACTTCTACACTTGCACGACCTCTGGGGTATCATGACATCACACTTCCGGACTTAAATGACTTTCAAGGAGTTTGATATTATGCTTCCATACTTTCACATTCTGGCTCTCCTGTTCACTTCTAGACTTGCATGGCTTCCGGACTTTCCTGTTTACCGCTAAATTTGCATAGCGTCCGCGGTCTTCTGATATTGCATTTGTAGCGTTGAATGGCCTTTAGGGTCACACAACACCACACTTCTACATTTGCATGGCCTCTGACGTCTGGTGATATTGGAGTTTCAGGCTTTCTGGCCACCGAGATAGATTGTATTTGGGGATTTCGTGATACTACACATTGTCTCCAGAGTTACGCGATGCTACCCACGTCTAGATTTCCATGATACCAGGGTCTCACGATACCGTGATACTACACATTGTCTCCAGAGTTACACGATGCTACTCACGTCTAGATTTCCATGATACCAGGGTCTCACGATACCGTGATACTACACATTGTCTCCAGAGTTACGCGATGCTACCCACGTCTAGATTTGTATGATACCAGGGTCTCATGATACCACACCCATATTTGCATGGCTTTCGTAGTTTTATAACACCCCACCTATAGACAAACACAGCCTAATAGGTCTCCTGATATTAAATTTCTGGCGTTGCATGACCTCTGACGTTTCCTGACATCACACTCCTAAATCAGATTTTCCTCCGGAATCTTCTGATACCAGATACATAAACTTTCATGGCTTCCAAGGTCTTCCTATATCCCACTTTCAGGCTTTCATTGGTTCCTGGTTCAACTGTTTACTTCTTGACTTGCATGGCCTCCGGGCTTTCCTGTTTACAGCTAGATTTGCATGGGCTTCGTGGTGTTCTGATACCACAATTCTAATGTTGTATGGCTTCGAGTTAACACGATAGCATATACTTCCACGTTTGTATGACCTACGGCATCTAATGATATCTCTGTTCCGGGCTTCTTGGCCTTCGATTCCGTGATAACACAATTCTAGACTTGGGAATTCTTGATCCTCTAATTCTAGGCATACATGGCCTTTGTAGTTACACAATGCCTTACTTTTGGACTTGCATGACCCCTGGATCTCATGGCATCACACTACTAGACTAGCATGGCCTTAGTAATTTCATGACACCACAGTTCTAGGTTTTCATAGTCTCCTGTGTCTCATGATACCATGCGTCTAAACTTGCATGGCTTGTGAAGTTTTCTACTATCACACTTTCTTCCGGAATTAAATTTCCAAACTTGTATGACCTCATACGTCGCCTGATACCGCGCTCGTAAATTTTCATTGCCTCCGGAGTCTTCTGAAACCAGATTTACTGACTCGCGTGGCTTCCAAAGTCTCCCGATATCAAGCCTCCATACTTGCATAGATTGCTGGCCCACCTATCTACTTCTAGACTTTATGGTCTTCGGACTTTCCTATTTATTTTTAGATTCGCATGGCGTGCACTATCTTCTGTACATGGCGTTCGGGGTCTCCTGATATTAAATTTCTGAATTTGCATGACCCCCACTGCGTCTTGTTATCACGCAGTAAGACCAGTTATGTTATTCACAAAACATAACTGATCAATGCAGTAAAATCAAAACATAACTGAATCATGCAGTAAAATAGTTATGTTATTCACCTCAGAGAGAAGCCCCTTTCTCTGCAGTGTTTTTTTTTCCACAGTCCCTAGATATTGATAGAACCTTACGCGAAACAGTTCGTCTACTAGACATTTTCAGTAGGTGTTCGTGATTGGATGAGTATGTTTGCTAGTTTTTCTTTTTTTACCCTGAACTATATAATGTTGTTATGAGATGATAAATTTCAGTCTTGTCAATTTGTTTTGTTTAAATGAACATTTTGTAATATGCAAAATGGGGAGCCGAACATTTAACACACTTAAAGCAAAAAATCTCGGTCGGCGCTTCCTGTTGCCCAATTGAAACATGACATCCTCTCATTGTGCCCATAGCACAAGGACAAAGACCTGTTGCACGGTAACTGTAGTCCCAGAACAGAGCCGTAAATTGACTTTAGTTTGGGGCGGGTGGAGGGAATTAAAAAAATATTCCACAGCAAAAATGTGATCTATCTATCTACACTGGTGTGCAAAAATTAAGGGCGAAGTGGTGAAATTAGCATAACAGTGGAACGAGCGGCAGAACGGACCGAAAGACCACTCAGGAGATAAACCAGAGTACTGTACGGTAGGGCATGCGCATATATGTAGCATGACGTAGTGGGGGGGGGTCGGAAGGATATAAAGCACAAGGGCGGTGTACGTTCAGCATTTCGGTGAAAGCTATTGCACGGTGTACATCGGTTTGAACGACGTTGAGTTGTTCCCACCGTGTGATATGGCCAACAGGCAATCCAGTAGACGACATCTGGATGACTTTACCCGAGGTCGCGTCATTGGTAAGTTGGAAGAAGGTCGAAACGTGACTAGTGTGGCCGAGGAGTTCGGGATCGCTCACAGCATCGTTACACGAGCTTGGAGAACATTTCAAACGACAGGAACAGCTGTCCGAGAGTTTAGCAGTTGTCGTCCACGAGCAACCACGGCCGCGGACGACCGGTATATTGTCCTACAGGCGAGAAGAGACAGACGGCAGACAGCGGGAGAAATCGCAAGGCACATGCAACAGACAACTGGACGTCCGTTATCGCGTTTTACCGTGGCTAGGAGGCTGCACAAAGGTGGTATATTTGCACGACGACCAGTACGGTGTGTGCCATTAACGCCTGCTAATCGGAGACGGCGGTTTCTGGGGCGCCAGGAACAAAAGAACTGGACACATCAGCAATGGGGTCGAGTTCTCTTTACGGATGACAGCCGATTTAGTCTGACGAGCGATTCTGGACGTATACACATCTGGAGAGAGCAGGGAACACGCAATCACACCTCCAACATCATCGAAAGGGACCGGTTTGGAAGTGGCGGAGTTCTCGTTTGGGGCGGTATCATGCTTGGTAGCCGTACTTACCTCCACATCTTCCAAGGAGGTTCAGCCACTGATGTCCGCTATTGTACCGAGGTTCTCCTGCCTCACGTGCGTCTTTTTAGAGGTGCTGTGGGTCCTGCGTTCCTCTTCATGGACGACAACGCTACACCTCATCGTACAGCGGCTGTCGCAGAGCTGTTGGAGAGTGAAGATATTCAACGCATGGATTGGCTCGCAAGGTCCCCGGACCTAAATCCAATCGAACACGTGTGGGACCTTCTCGGGTGACGCTTGGCAGTGATGCATTAACAGCTCCTCGACAACCTCGTCCTCAGCATGGACAGCCGTTGTAAATCCTGCAACGCAGTCAGGGGTGATCATATCCCCTACTAAAGACTGGATTTTTCTCGGCAGCCGCTTGTCACATGGACGTTTCTGTCTTCTGTCCAGTTGCGCTCGAAGCTACCTTTTCAATGAAGTGCCTGTGTATCCTTTGCATTCCTGATTTGGACGGTTTTGCTCACTTGTTCCATATTCTTACATCTTGGGGATCTTATGGTATGATTTGAGTCGATGTGGAGCACTTCTGCACGACGTTATATTCGAAAAACCGTCTCGTCTTTAATTTTTGCACGCCAATGCATCTACAGCGCCGTAACCAGACTTTTGTTTCGGGTTTGTTTTTAAAAACTATTCCACAGCAAAAATCGCTATCTATTTATCTATCTATCTATCTATCTATCTGTCTAACCACTTAACAAAAAGATAAACTCTTTAGATTTTAATATATTATTATTAGAGAGTTACGACACATGAACTTGCTCAGTATTTACAGAAAAACAAACTGAACAATATGAGGCACGATCACATGAAAACAACAAGATTACGCAGGACACAGGATGAAAGCAAGTACAGTCTGAAAAATGAAAGTCATAAAAAAATTTGAAATCTCCGTCAGGAAGTGGATTTTAAAAATTCCGATAATGACAGGCAAAGCCACCCTACTATCATAGCAACTATTAAACGGCCAATTCAACATTAAAGTCCCTTGGTATGGTGGTGTCATCTGAATTTTTTAAATCCACTTTCTGACGGAGATTACTATTTTTTTTTATAATTTTCTTTTTTAAACCTTTTTTTCATAATAAAATAGATATGATCACAGATATTATCTATTAAAGTAGTTTAAAAAGGCAAATTATGAAAAAGTTTGAAATCTCCGTCAGGAAGTGGATTTTAAAAATTCCTAGGAATAGATCACATGAAGTTGCGATTAATTTCATTCTCTCCCTCCCTCCATCCCTACGTACGTCGCAAGAAGCAAACTAACCTCCACCAAGTACGAGGAAATAACTAACCTCCACCAAATACGTTCTCAACCTAAGCATGTGTTTTGCGCTTTCATTTTGCAATTCACACTCCGATTTCCTTCTCAAAAGACAACACACTAATTGAAGTTCGCAAATCTGACTCCTCACCCATGTCAACAGGCAACAGGCCACCACATATTGGGATGTTGGATGTAATTGTAATTCATTTTCTAACGACGCCACTTCCTCCTCTTTCCCCTCTACGGCTATTTAGACCGAAAGCGAAACCAGAGCAGGATTTACCTGAGCACTTGATCTCCGGCTTTCCTGGCGCCTCTTTGGACCCAGTGGTCTGTAAAGTTTCAATTCGAGGTGCAATCACTTACTGCCCTCTCACATTTCTAAACACAGCCCATGCCAGTCTGGAATCTTGATGTTATAAAGAAACAATTAACTACGATTCCAACTGCCGGTATTTTTCGTCTTTCTTAAACACCATAAATAAATAAATAAATTAGAGATATCAAAAACACCTGATTAATAAAGTGCCAGACACAGAGTTTCCTGTACTTCTATAAATTTGTTACTGCTGACCAGTGAGTATAGTGTATAACGAAGTAAATTTCTCCGTCATTTTTATCCGCGCCGGGGTTCGAACCCGGATCCACTCATTCCGGAATAAGTTGCTCTACCAATTGATCTACGCGGACATTTTATTCTGATTCCTATCTGCCTTTATGTCGTGTGCGTCCTTCTGGCAGGTACGTCACATCTCCTGGTACGTTACATCATCTCCCCCTTATTTATTTATTTTTTTTTCGAAGTGCTGTTCTTATTTTTCCTATCTCGCGGTGTGGAAATAACATCACACCATTGCGAGATTGTGAACGGTCGGGTCATCCGGATAGTTCGGGCGCCATTATAACGAAGTAAATTTCTCCGTCATTTTTATCCGCGCCGGGGTTCGAACCCGGATCCCCTCATTCCGGAATAAGTTGCTCTACCAATTGAGCTACGCGGACATTTTATTCTGATTCCTATCTGCCTTTATGTCGTGTGCGTCCTTCTGGCAGGTACGTCACATCTCCTGGTACGTTACAAGTGAGAAAAAAATGTCCTTCTGAAGTAGGGTTTGTCAAAGGAAAAAGCAGGAACTATTTGTAAAAAAAAAATGACAAGATAATGGCGACTCCTGTTGACTAATAACTTCCGATAAACAAGCGTAAAAAAATTCGGGGGCGGGGGTGGACCCTAAAAATACCCCTTCCCCTGGATACGGCCATGCTTCCAGAATGTCACAACCGACAACCAACGGCATTCGTAGGCAAGTGACGCTTATCTGCTTGAACATGTCCACTTGGTGTGACATTCTGGAGCCACGAAAATCGTGCAATAGTTCCTTGTCCTTCTGGAGGGACGAAGAAATAGTAACGCGAGAGTTAGAATGACATAACAGCAAGTTCAATTCTGTTACCTGCCAGGAAAATGTTAAAACCAAGATTTGTGTTGTTGTTGTTTCGGGGTTTAAAGCCCACCATGAGCAATTCGGAAAGCAATAATCAGTTACCCGTCCCTAACTCAGGTTATCAGTTCCAGGGAAGAGAGAGAGAGAGAGAGACAGAGAAAGATCCTGCCCATGCCTCACGAGGACACGAGCTCGAGCTCAGATCGGACGACTGATCCGAAGTCCGCGCATCAGACCACTTGGCTACCGGAACGGCCTTTAGCGGTTAATTGTATATTCTATTTTTAAAAATACTCATAGAAATAAAAATATGCGAACTAAAAGCACGCTGAAAGGCGTTTTGATCTACAGTTGTATTTCCTCACAAACTGACACGAAGTTCAGTTTTTTATGATCTCTGTAATATCTGAAACTACAAGTTTTTTCCTGTTTTGTAGACAGCTACGTTGGCAAAATTATTACGTAGTATTTTTAACGATAAAAATCTAAATATTATTCAGCAGTGATGGCGTTGCGTGCCAATTCAGGTTGCGTGTGCGCTGTTACGGGAAGAAAAACACGCAAAAATTTTATTATGTAACCCGAGCTGAAATATTCACGCATTGATTTTGAACATTTAAACATACGAAAGCATTTTTTTATTTCGTTTAACAAAAAAAATAATAATTAACTTTTGTTATCCAATCCTATACGGATAACAATTCAAATTCCGTTTTTAAATCTATGTTCATAAACACATCGATTCGAAAAGACAGAAAAACCGCAATTCGTGGCAGAATGTTGAATTCCACTAATGAATTCACGCGATTTCAAACGCAAACATATTACCAGTATTGCTTTTTCAGGCGCGCACACCCTGGGAAGTTTATTTAGCATCTGTGTTAAAACCATAAGGAAATAAAACCGAGACCTGCAGCGCCATCTGGAGAGCTTTGTATCACAGTTGCTTTACATGCCTCGGGTGTTCACTGTCCAAACAGCACACCTACCGATGCGAATATTACTTACTATGTTTTGTTTACTCAACGAAGCAACGAACCTTCTCCAATTTACAAAAACACTGTATAAGGGAATTAATTTTAGCCACACGCGAAGCCTTAGGACAAACTTTGGTGTGTTTTGTTATCTAAAAATATAATATAACAGAAACTCGTATCACAACGATGAATTGCGTTACTGGAATGGGATTCCAAGGGGTGCTTTGTTTGGGTAGCACACCCTGAGAGATCAGCTGTAATATTTGAAACCACAAGGAAATAAAAACGTGATCTGCAGCGCCATCTAGGGAGCGCTTGTACCACAGTTGCTTGAGCATCGTCAGATGTCTCGCTGAGAAACCGCACAACCCAGGATCTTAGCACAAATGTAATATTATTATTACTGAACAAACCTTCTCTTCTTAGTGAAAACATTGTGTGGAAAAAATTAAGTTTAGCCACCAATCGAGGTCTTAGGACCAAACTCTGGCGAGTTTTATTAGAAATAAATCCGAAAATGTAAAATCGATAGTATTAGTTAAATAAATTGCCAGTCTGTGTGGGTGTATGCCGCACACTTAGCACACCCAGAATATTAGCCCCAGTTTTATTCTATCAAGCATAATTTTCTTAAAAAATACTGGGCATCAGCAAATATTACTCTTGAAAGCAAAAACATTAACAGTCTTGCGTCGATTCATTGTCTCACAGGATTTCCTGCTCTTGAAATCATTCTCCCAGGTACACAGAAACTTTCTTAAGATAAGAAATAAATGCTGCACGTTTCAATTTTTAATGCCGTGTTTTCATGCAGCTTTCGTGCAAGAAAGGTTTCAAATCTTGGTCCCTTAACAAACCGGCTCCAGAAATTTACTCAGTAGAAGCAAAAATCTCAGAATCCACCTTTTCGTTTTTGTAATTGCGCAGCTGTTTGGATACACACGGGAATGGATCTGTTGTACGTGCCGAGGCAGACTCCTTTAAGAGCTGTTTTTTATCATGTTTTCTCACAAGATTGATGCGAATGCTCGTGTAAACCAAAAACTTTCTTCCCAAGTTTTTAACGCTCATTTTTGAGATATCAAACCCTTACTTCCCAACAGTACTGAGAGCCAGAGTTTTTGTAGTTTGGGCGCGATAGCTCGATAGCCTTGGGGATCGCAGAAAACTCGGGAACCTAACCATTACAATCTGATCGGAGGAATGAAGGGAAAATTGGCGCGCCCCCTATCGGAGGCATTAGCAGTCGATACTCCCTGAGACTGTTGAAAAATTAATCTCTTTTCTGCTGTCGATGCAGAACGATCACGAAAGCGAAGGGTCGTTTGAAACATGACCCCATTCCGTTTTCGAGAATTACATGACGTACCTTTTTCTAAGATCCCATGAGAAACTCCTTTTCAACCTTTCGTGACATTTCTTTGTGGAAAGATGAATGCACTAGGAAGTGTTCGAAAATAACGTAATCTCGACTCATTTGTGAAACGCGGATTAAAGGCGTTGTCCTGGAATTGGGTAAATAAGTCAGAAGAAAAGAAAACTTGAAAAACAAAAAAGTACTTTTTATTCCTTGGTGGCAAAGTGAAAAGTTATATGTTTTGGCCATGTTCCCTTTTCTGCATATTAAGTTACACGAAATGCGATTATACAACACCCAAGGGGCATTGCGCTTAATATTTTCTAAAAGAAAAACTGATTTAGAAATTCAGAGTATAAAGCTTTTGAACTTACCTTGTGCTATTTAAATGATTTTTGAAAAATGAATTTGGTCAATCTCTTTTCGAGCATAATTATTATATAATTATTTACACGATGCAACGGATAATTTATTAAGTAATACTTTTATTAATTATTCCCACGAAGCAATGTAGCACGAAATAAGAACTGTCACAAGAATTTCAAATGGTTATTTTAATTTAAAAATAACAGATATTGTCGCCACATTTATTTGTGTGTGTGTGTGTGTGATGTTAAGTGCCGTGAGGTATAGCAGTAACACCCCAAGGGGTAAAGTGTTTAGTAATTTTCAAAAGGCAATAGCGATATTAAAACAGCTATTTTAAAATTCCTTTAAAAATGGTTTGGATCAGTGTTTCTTTTAGGACTTTTGGTGGGGGGGGGATGGAACTTGACCGGAAGGAAGGAAGTTTTCGATTTGCCATATACACTGGCGGAAAGTGAAAAAATAACACCAAGAAAGAATTGGCGGACGATCATGAAATTTACATATGTTAATAGGGTCGAGTTTACGTACATGTGATGTTAATTTCGGAGCCAACCGGTAAGCGCTTACGCCACAGCACGGATAATATGCAAATTATCGTTGGTGGTATTTAAGGAGTACGGCGAAGTGAATGTAATCAGTCGTCGGCGTACGGACACGTGCGAAGACCCTGAAGAAGCTGCAATGCCTGGACATGGAAGACGTGTATGATTTCAGCAGTTATCGGACTTTGAACGAGGTCGTCTAGTCGGACTCCGCGAGGCCGGGTGGTCATATCGTCGTATTAAGAAGCGAATTGGACGAGAAGTATCGGTGGTAGTACCATGGTGGCGTAGATGGTCCGAGGAACATTCCCACACGAGAAGACGTGGAACCGGGAGTCACAGACGGACTGATCGACGCATAAGAAGAGCGGCGTTGTCAAGCAGAACATCCACTGCGACGCAAATCCGAGCTGCCGTTGCACCTGAGGTAACTGTGCGAACAATCCGCAACCGTCTACTGGATGCAGGACTACGCGCACGTGTGCCTCTGGCATGGGTACCTCTGACTCCAGCCCACCGTCAGGAACGGCTGCAGTGGTGTCGCCAACGTCTGCACTGGACAACGCAACGGCGATCTGTCGTGTTCAGCGATGAAAGCAGATTCTGCTTGGGAGCCTCCAATGGCCGTATGCATGTTCGCAGACGCACAGGGGAGCGTCTCCACCCTTCTTGCATCCGCCAGCGACACACAGGGCCTACACCTGGTCTCCTGGTGTGGGGAGCGATCAGCTATCACTCCCGTACACAACTAGTGTTTGTACCGGATACGTTAAACAGCACCTCCTACATCAACAACATCATTCAGCCCGTTGTTGTGACATTTGTAAAGTCGGTCCATCGTTGTGTTTTCCAGCAAGATAACGCACGCCCACACACGGCACGTGCAACGCAACATGCACTTCAGGGTGTGAGACAACTTCCATGTCCTGCACGTTCACCGGATTCGTCCCCCATTGAGCACGTGTGGGATTTTATGGGACAACGACTTATCCGGTCTCCGCGGCCAGCCACGACCATCCCCGATTTACGCGTCCAGGTTGAGGATGCTTGGAACTCAATACCCCAAACTTACATCCAACATCTGTGCGACAGACTCCATGCCAGAATTGCACAGTGTGACGCAGTTCATGGCGGTTCAACCTCCTACTAACCATGTTACATGGAAATGTTATTTTTCAGTTTAAAAGCAAATACAGCTGTATTTTGCCATAATGCTTTGATCACTTTATCCTATGTATTCCGTTATTATATATGCTGTATAAATTTCGTTGGTATCAGACGTCTTCTTCTTGGTGTTCTTTTTTACTTTCCGCCAGTGTATATACTATATATAATTTTAAGTACTATATCTGCATATATATAAATAATTAATATACATATAGTAATTACTTCTTCAAACTTTTCAAGAACAAAATTTCTCCAGCTAAACGAGGAGGGGGTGGGGGTCAAAATATTGCAAAGTGGACTACAGCCACAAAATCTCATTCTGAAAATAGTCAATCTCGAAATAAAAATGTATAATCATCTAAATGCTGCCACATAAGTTGAAACTAGGTCAAATTGTGAAATTTAATTTGCCAATTTTCTATAAAAATTATTTTGTTTTGACCAACAGAACTTTCAGAACAGAGCAGCACTGTAAAATAGCTTTTTTTTTTTCATATAATCCAATAATTACAATTTAAAATGCACATGCGAAATTAAAACTGTAGAATGAAAACCACAGTTGGGTAGTTTACAAATGGTTTAGTACTTATATAAAAAGAAAAAAATACAGGATAAGAAATAATCCGCAAAGTTCATAACGCACTATTCATTTAATCGCGTTCACTCAGTTGCATCGTTGTTTTTACGTTTTCATTTTTCACCTCCGTTATGCACTGAATGGCTTGAAATTCTCATTTATTAAAATGCATTCAACACACTCATGATCCTGATTCACGATTCCCTGACTATTAAGTATGATTAGTATACTTATTATATTTTGAAGAACGACATGTGCTTTAATACACTTTTTAGGCAAAATAAACTACACTGCTGGCTACCCAAAATGCAACACCAAGAAGGAAGCATCCAATTAGCCTGAAATTCTCAGCATGCGTCGAACGCGATAGGACATGCAAACGATTAGCATTGCAGGACATATGCAAATCATGTGCGCCCGGCACGCCACCGAGAAACACTATAAGAAGGGTGCACGGAAGGCGGGGTGTAAGTAGTGGAAGTGTGTTGTTCTGCCGGACCTGTGCGTGGGAAGCTTCCTGATGCCTCGTCGCAGAATAAGACAGTCATTCCAGCACGTTTCGGAGTTCTACAGATGACGAATAGTGGCTTATCGTGACAGCGGTTTATCGTACCGAGACATCGGCGCCCGTGTAGGACAACATCCAGACACAGTGAGGCGAGTATGGATTCGGTGGGTGCAGGAGGGACGGACGTACCGACGGGAGCGATTGCCGCAGCCGCGGCACACCACCGGACGAGAGGACCGGCATGTTGTGCGGCGGGCATTGACGGCTCGCACCGCCACATCACGAACGTTAGCGCAGGAATTAGGGTGTGTTGCGCAACAACCTGTGTCAGCTCGTACCCTTCGACGTCGTCTGCAGGAGCGGGGACTTGTCGCACGGCGCCCATTGCTCCGATTACCATTGACGTTACACCACCGGCGAGTGCAGCGGCAGTGGGCCGTTGAACGCCGCACCTGGACTACGGAATGGCACGACATTGTCTTCTCCGACGAATTCCGCTTCTGCCTGCGACACCACGATGGTCGGATCCGCGTATGATAGCACCGCGGCGAGAGACTGTATGATGCCTGCATTATGCATCGCCATACCGGTCCGTCGCCTGGCGTTATGGTTTGGGGCGCAATTGGATATGACACCCGCACGCCTCTGGTACGCATCGCCGGTACATTCTACAGCCACCGCTACATCTCCGACGTTTTGGAGCCTGTAGTTCTCCCTTACCTGCAGGACCTGCCAGCGGCCACGTTTCAACAGGACAATGAGCGCCTGCACGTGGCACGCATAGTGCAACAATTCTTCACGGCCCACCAGGTGTCACTGCTGCCGTGGCTCGCCTGTTTTCTCGATATGTCGCCCATCGAACACGTCTGGTCGCTGATCGGCAACCGAGTGGCCCGGCAAGCACCACCCGCGGCTACGCCTGATGAACTGTGGCAACGTGTGGAAGCAGCCTGGACCGACATACCCCAAGCCCACATCCAAAGCCTCTTTCGTTCGATGCCGCGGTGTGTAGCTGCCGTTATTGTCAGCCATGGGGGCCACACAAACTATTGATGTCTGCGTGTTCCGCAAGTTGCACGGGCCTGTAAGTTCAATCGTTTCATCTTTGTATCTGTTGCTATGTGTCCAGTAAATCAGGCTTTGCTATCTCGTGTCCTTCTTGGTGTTGCATTTTGGGTGGCCAGCAGTGTATAATACTTGAACAAATATTAAAAATATATATAATTGGAGAAATATTTGTAGCAGCAAAAGAAACGAAACTTTCTTTTTCATTATAGCCTGAATTTATTTACATTTGGCTCGGTAACAAGTAGTGTCTCGGGGGGCGGGGGGTCGTATCCGGGGTCTTTGATCTTCCGGATGTATGCCGGAAGGAAACACTGGTTTAAATGATTATTTAGATGTGAAAAGCTTATGTTAAACAAGTTAAACAATTGTTTAAAAAATAATCTTCGCCGTATTTTAGTTTGAGCAAAATTGCGTAAGCAACCCTTACCTCCGGGTCTTGTATCGGTAAAACTGTATGTAACATGTATGTGTACATACTCGAATAAAAGAAACGAAGAAAGTCGTAGCCTAGAAACATTTACCTAATTTCATTTGCATGCAGATAAATACGCATGACGGCAAAAATGTACTATCAGAATTTCGAGAAAAAAAGGCGCGCATAGCCTAAAGCATCGAAGAGTTGCTATAGCAACCGGGGCGAGAGTGTTGTGTGCTTACTCACGGTCACTGCGTCCGCTGTTTCCGGCCTTCGGCCCTTTTTCTCACTCCTAGTCTTACACGTTTTGAACTGCGGAGCTGAAACAAACGAAAATGCTAAGCTTCCCCATTTTTAAACCCTCGTAATGGATTCTAATGCGCATTATAATTTTTACCACAGTATTTCTGGATAAAAAGTGAGCGTTACATTCAACTAAATACGGTTGTATGTATTTCAGGAGGTATCGTAGACAGATAAACGTTGCGAGGAAGATGAGGGGATCCATCTCCGAGACTGCATGACGTCTAGGATTTCAGCGTTCGACTGTCGCATGTGTCTATAAGGAATACATCAAACTGGAAAAACTGGAAGCAGCAGGGAGAAGTGTGGCGGTAAACGGGTTGCTGATGTTCCAAGTGGGAGTCGGAATGGAGGGCCACAGTGAAGACGATAATGTCATTATACAACGACGGGGAACCTCCGAAGATTTGTGCAAGAACCATTGGAGTACAATGGCATAAATACGCCACGACAATGGACACTTACATCAAGCAGCTTTATTAACAATACGTCACTGGACTATGAGTATTGCGCAGCAAATGAGCATCGCCACTTAAACGTATAGGGCTTGAAACGGGGAATCTTGGTCCGCCGAATCGCAGTTAAGTACAACTCGCCGATCGGAGGATGCGCGTGTAACATAGACCATACGGGGTATGGACTCCATCCGTCAAGTCAGTGTGTTACAGCCCGGTGAAGGGTGTGGAGCGTGTTAAGTGGCCAATGTAAATACTCTCATGTTCTGGAGTGTGTTTACGCTAGCCACTTAACACGCTCCACACCTTACGCTGGGCACTTTTGGGCCCCCTGATACCTATTGAGACTATGATTACAGCGCAAGGTAACACTGACATACCCACCGACTACCTACACCCGTTCGTGGCTATCCATTTGCCACATCAGTATGCTTTCTTTCAATAAAATAAGCTCCCTGTCTCATCAGTATCGTTTGGAAAAGAATTGATTAAAGAAGCATTCCAGTGAGTTCGCGTCCTTGAAGTGGCCCTCTCACTTTCCAGATCCAAACCCGATTGAATTGAACATCTATGGAACGGAACGACGCGTTCGAGCCCTAAACTCTTCCAACACCTGGTAGAATTCATGCCACCACGTGCTACTGTTGTCATGTGGGTGAAAGGTGTGCCCGAACGTTGTTAGGTGGATGGGCATAATAAATTTTCCTTTCAGTGTATTTGTATGTAGGAGTACTGTTTTCAGTGGGAAGTGAAGTGTGCCTCACCACTGAAAATGTGTTCGGAATACAGCACGTCAGCGAGTGAGCATCGTTGATATCAATCCTTCATTTTTTTACTTTTGTTACTGAAGAAAACCCCTTGCATGCTCAAGGCCTGCTAATGTTAGTCGTTTAACCGGCCTTCTGAGAAAAGTTTCAGGAAAATAACCTCAGACAGCGATTTTTTTGGGTAAGGGGTAGCGTTTGGCGCGAGAAACTTAATGGGCTTCAAACATCATGCCGTATCAAATTTAGGGCCACTGGTTCCAGGGGTTGCAGCCAGGATAGAGTTTTAAGGGACTCCCTGAAGAGCAGGGTGACCAGACGTCCGGCTTTTGGAGGACATGTTCTCCTTTTCTTAGCACGTCCTCCTGTCCTCAAGGCATTAAAGGAAATTGTCCAAATGTCCGGCTGTTTCAATATCAAAATACAAGGGTTGCCCCCAAACAACTGGGAATGCCTTTATAAAAAACTATGCGTACCTTAATTGTCAAGGAAGTGGTCATCGTCCTTGAAGTACTGTCCATTGCATCGAATAGAGGTGTCCCAACGTTCCTTCCACTTTTCGAAAATGCTCACCTTAATTATCAAGGAAGTGGTCATCTTTTTCGAAATACTGTCCATTGCATCGAATACAGGTGTCACAACGTTCCTCCCACTTTTTAAAAATGCTTACCTTAATTACCAAGGAAGTGGTCATCTTTTTCGAAATACTGTCCATTGCATCGAATACAGGTGTCCCAACGTTCCTCCCACTTTTTAAAAATGCTCACCTTAATTATCATGGAAGTGGTCATCTTTTTCGAAATACTGTCCATTGCATCGAATACAGGTGTCACAACGTTCCTCCCACTTTTTAAAAATGCTCACCTTAATTACTAAGGAAGTGGTCATCTTTTTCGAAATACTGTCCATTGCATCGAATACAGGTGTCACAACGGTCCTCCCACTTTTTAAAAATGCTCACCTTAATTACTAAGGAAGTGGTCATCTTTTTCGAAATACTGTCCATTGCATCGAATACAGGTGTCACAACGTTCCTCCCACTTTTTAAAAATGCTCACCTTAATTATCAAGGAAGTGGTCATCTTTTTTGAAATACTGTCCATTGCGTCGAATACAGGTGTCCCAACGTTCTTCCCACTTTTTAAAAATGCTAACCTTAATTATCAAGGAAGTGGTCATCTTTTTCGAAATACTGTTCATTGCATCGCATTCAGATGTCCCAAAGTTTCTCCCACTTTTTGAATGTCTTCTGGAATTCTTCTACTGAGATGCTGTTGAAGCAACCCCGAGCGGCTTAAATAAGTTCCTGATCAGTCTCAAATTGTCGTCCCCGAAATGTCTTTTTTAAAATAATGAACAACCAGAAGTCACATTATGACAAGTCTGGACTATACGCAGGTTGGAGCATCAACTTAATATTCATTTTGTCTAATTAAGAAGCCACAGAACTCACTATGTGCGGCCTTGCATTGGGCTGCACATGAAAAGAAATAGGGAACCGAAGTTATAGAAACTCGTCTCATGCCCAAATGCTCGGTTAAAATTCTGTGAATTGATGATTTTGAAATGTGAACCATATCTTTGATATCTGAATTGATAGAAGCCTGCCTTCCCGTAAAATAACACCTATTGTATTCATATTTATTTTCATATTATTTACAGAGGGTAAGTCGAAAGTTTTGCAATATTTGCATAAAAGTATTTGCTGCGGCGGGTATATTACGTGTTTAAACTAGTTCAAGTCGCACACTGCAGTCAGTCGAAAGGGATGTAAAGTGGTAGTCGTTGCTGTGAACAGCATTGCATGCCGTCGTTCTGTCAGTGGTTGGGACGCCTAAAAGATGAACCGCCACAACCGGCTAATTAGAGAACTTTTGCTTTACGAGTTTGAACTCGGCCATAACGCTGCTCAAGCAACACGAAGCATTTTTCATGCCAAAGGGGAAGGTTCCGTGGACCACAGCACCGCATCCAGATGGTTCAAGAAATTTCGCTCAGGTGACAGAAACCTCGACGATCAGCCAAGGTCAGGTAGGTCGCGAATCGTGGATTCTGAGGCCGTACGCCAAGCCGTAGAGGCAAATCCTACAACCAGCACTCGGAGATTATCAGGCGAGTTGGGCATATCACAGACCACCGTGGTTCGTCACCTTCAGGACCTCGGCAAGGTCTACAGGAGCTGCCGCATTGTCCCTCGCGGACTGACGCCAGCTGAAGCAAACCGCCGAATGGAAGTGTGCACGAAACTTCTAGAAAACCCGCGCCATGTACGTTTCATCAAGAGAATTGTTACGTGCGATGAAAAGTGGGTCTGTTTCCGTGGTCCTAACACACAACGGCAGCGGATGAGCCCGGATCAGCTTCCTGAAGCTGTTGCCAAATGTGGGAACTTTGAGCACAATATGGTGCTCTGCGTCTGGTAGAATTTCGAAGGGATAACTGATTACGAATTTGTTCCAGACGGTCGGACCATCAACGCCAGCCTCTACTCTGAACAGTTGGAGCGGATGTATGCCGTTTCGGAGGAGAAGATGAACAGAAAGTGTGCTCTCAGGACAACGCTCGGTCTCATACCGCGTGAACGACCCGGGCAAAACTTCCGGAACTTGAGGGCATCGAACTGATGCCACACCTAGCATATAGTCTGGATCTTACCCCGTCGGATTATTACTTGTTCCGGTCCATGGACCACCTCCCTACGCGGATGGCACTTCAACAACCGGGAGGAGGTGTCAGCTGAGATGTTTCGAAGGACAAGAGCTGGTACCACCGCGGAATCGAAGAACTGGCAGATCTGGCTAAGGACGGTGCAAAACGATGCCCTATACTTTCAATGCTAGTCAGCTTTCGTCGTAAAGGTACGTAAGAAGAAATAAAGTGATCCAAATATTGCAAAAACGTTCGATTCACCCTCTGTATTTATTTACACTTATTCATATTTATTTTTGTACAAATTTGTTGTGTCCACCTTTTTTCTCGAAATGTCCTCCTATTCCAAAAAGTCATCTGGTCAACCTGCTCAAGAGCTCAGCATTTTTTTTAATTCGCATTAGGAGTGCTATTTTGCTATTTCGTATATCCATGACTCAGTTTGATCCAATTTTGTTCTCCGCTAAGTGCTCTTCGGAAAAAAAACCCGTAGAAGTTCTGAGTTTCCACATCGTCAGGCCTTCTTTCTGTAACCTGAAACTAGAGCACAGACAACACAAACGATTACCGCCGCCCCGGTCGCGCAGTCGTCTAAGCGATGGCCTCAGATTATTCGTCCGAAAGGGGTCCGAGTTCGAATCCCGCAGAGGCATGGATGTTGTGTTTGTCTTACGTCACTGGCTCTGTCCCTTTCCTGGAACCAGTGACCCTAAATTAGGGACAGGCGTCTGCTTATAGCCTATTGAGTTGCTCACGGTGGTCGTTAAACCTCCAATAAAAAAAAATGATTATCTGCCTTTTCCCAGTCCCTGTATATCCCATTAAGACAAACATTTGCATAAGCTTGTTCTTGTGGAGCCGTATCACAAGGTCTGGGCTAGTATTATTACCCTCCAGGGTACGATTCTTTATTCCTAACTGGACAAACTCCCTAGTTTAGGAAAGGATTTTCTGTTACTTGCCACTTTGACGCTAAAATTCGTCCTGAAAAGTAGATGTCAGTTTTATTCTCTCAATTACGATATTTATTTTGATATATCTGGTGATTCTAATTAGGGAGAAAATTTCTTTTCCCATAAGATATCAATAATATATCGATGTCGCCTGCACATTATTGGCGTACTGTTTACATAGCTTCCATCGTCATCATCCTCCCCCTGCCTCCCCTAAAAATCTCTCGGTTCCGGGGAAGAGTCACACTGTAAAAAAAATTCTGACATTCACGAGCCATTTTTCGTAATTCCTTTCGTTAAATAACGACGCATGTTTTTGATAAAACCTTTTCCGTGAAAAACCCGAATTTCTCAGATTTTTCGTACGACAGGAAAATTCTGAATTTTCAGAAACCTTTCCTCAATTCCTTTCGTACAATAACGGAAAAATCTTGTCTCACATTCTCCGTATGCATATGAAGGAAAATTTCTGGTAATAAGAGCGATTCACTGGAATACTTTAGCTTTGATTAACTATTAAATTTCAATCGTCAGTCGAAGAATCTGATTTTGAAGTTTTGTAGTGAGATCGGATAATGTGGGTAGCATATCGCATGAAATTTTGGTTATTGTGGCAACAGATATTCCTTTCCCTCTCTGCCATTTTGTGCACCAGCTATTGTATGGTGTTATCGGAAGAAATGGGGTACTTAAATTATTGTATAGGTGATTGTACAAAGTGTATATATGTGTCAGTCTTTGGACGCTTTAAGACAAAAATTATTATAGTTATCAAGAGTAAATTTTATATTTAGATGTTTCGTTAAATAATACTATAAAACAGTACATTGCATTTTTAAAATGTTAGTTGAAAGTTATTGTCACTTTAACCCTTTAACAACCATAACAAACGATCATAACCGCCCGAAACGCCTGTCGAGAGTGTGTCAGATTTCCCATCATTACCTGTTCTTTAAAGTTCCACGACCCATAAGGGATCAGCAAGAGTCACTGTCACTCACCATTGTTGTTACTAAGCAAAGAAGTGAAACAACAAACTGTTTCGGGCGTTATGGTATATAGAGTGATACCAGATTTTAGGGTAATGGTCGTTAAAGGGTATAAGATCGCAAGTTCCAAAGCATTCTGTTGCTTCGAAAAATCACGATGAAAAAAAATACGTAATTTGTAATAAGACCCCTACAGAAAAAAAAAATTCTTACCAACAAATTCAGAAAAATAATGAGCTCCAAAAGAAAAGAAAATGATTTATTCATCCGCATTAATTTCAAAAAAGAAATGAAATCATTTCGCAATTACTGAACCTGATACTTGAGGCAGCTCCACGTGCCTTTCTGGCTTTATGGATAGCACGCATATCTTCCTTTGAAGCTAAACGAGAATGGTTCGATCTTAACCAAACGGAAAGAATGCGAAAATTGAAGGTTTTACGAAATTTCTGTAAAAATACTGACAAACCTGAAATAAACGGAATTACAGAATTGACTACGGAAAATCTGTCAAAATGCGTAAGTTAGAAGAAAAGGGGCATACTTTGCTTCACGTTTTATTCAGAAATTTTCCGTGTACTCACACCACTTATTTTTCACAGTATAACGCCGTAAGACAAACATGCAATGGATGCCGTATACTCAGTATGCTAACCTGGACCCATCTCGGGCGAAAGATTAAAAGTCAGCGCTTCGTACCACTCGAGTACATTACTGTAGCGCCATAAGAAAGTACACAGCTTGTCCCAAAACAACTGAGAATGTTTTTATAAAAAAATGTGCAATATTGTATTCGACTTTGGCATAAGTCTCGAGGGAACGGTACTCGATGTGGTAATCATAACAACCGGCCACACCTGTTCATCACGCATGCGTCGTCGGTAGCGTGCAGTTTAATAAACGTGTTTTCGTGAACCCCTAGCAAGTGTTTTTGCGCTGTGATTTTTCGGAAAACATGGATGTGAAAAGGGAACAAAGATGAGCCATTAAATTTTGCTGTCGACTTAAGGAGTTTGTCGGAGAGACTTTCCATCTTATGCAAGAGGCTTATAAATGTCTAGGGAAATCAATGACACACAGATGGCATAAAGCATTTATGGATGGTCGTGAGTCAACGGCTTTAATCGCTCGTGGAGGAAGACCTTCAACGAGTGTTAGTAAACATCAACACAATGAGTGTTATTATACAGCAAGACAGACACCTATCATTTAGAGATATCGAATATATGGTTTACATTTCAAAATCATCAATTCACAGAATTTTAACCAGGCATTTGGGCATGAAACCAGTTTGTTCAATTTGGGTTCCCCATTTCCTTGATATGCGGCCAAATGCAAGGCCGCACATAGCAAGTTCTGTGGTTTCTTATTTGGAGAAAATTAACAATAAGTTGATGCCCCCCCTCCAACCTGCATACAGTCCAGACTTATCATCTTGTAAAAATGGTGAAAAAAAAATGGTTGTAAACTTGTAAAAATGGCTGTTCTCATTTTACTGGTAGTAAAATCATGCAATGCATTGATTATGATACGCTTTCCAACATATCAGAAATCATTACTCAAGTTATTACTCAAGTTATGAGGATAATGGCTGTGGAATAAATCTCGCTCCTGTGCCTTGACCTTTGAGCCCATTTCGATGATATTAAACAGAATTGGTTCAGTGTACCTCCGAAACAACATACTAACGTTTTGTCGCAATAGAAGCATTTTTAGTCAAGTTTTGAGGATAATGGCTGTGGAATAAATCTCCCTCCTATGCCCTGACCTTTGACCCCATTTCACGCACTTTCAATAGGATTCGTCACCAGGTGATCCCTTACTACATACAAAAATTTCCTGGAAATCGAACCATTTTTAAGCGAGTTATCGTGCGGACGGACGGACAGACAGACAGACAGACGGACAAAGCTGGAGCATATATGCTTCTTCAACCTACGGTTGGAAAGCGTTAAAAAAGACATTATGAGGACGACAATTTGAGATTTATCAGAAACTTATTACAGCTGCGCAGAGGTGCTTCAACAGCATTTCCGAATTCCAGAAGACATTCAAAAAGTGGGAGGAACGTTGGGACACCTGTATTCGATGCAATGGACAGTATTTCGAAAAGGATGACCTCTTCCTTGATAATCAAGGTGAGCATTTTCAAAAAGTGGGAGGACTGTTAGGACACCTGTACTCGATGCAATAGACAGTATTTCAAAAAAGATGACCACTTCCTTGATAATTACGGTGAGCATTTTCAAAAAGTGAGAGCAGCGTTGGGACACCTATATTCGATGCAATGGACAGTATTTCGAAAAAGATGACCACTTTCTTGATATTTAAGATGATCATTTTTAAAAAGTGGGAGGACCGTTGGGACACCTGTATTCGATGCAATGGACAGTATTTCGAAAAAGATGACCACTTCCTTGATAATTAAGGTTAGCATTTTCAAAAAGTGAGAGGAACGTTGGGACACCTGTATTCGATGCAATGGACAGTATTTCGAAAAGGATGACCACTTCCTTGATAATTAAGGTGAGCATTTTCAAAAAGTTGGAGGAACGTTGGGACACCTGTACTCGATGTAATGGACAATATTTCGAAAAAGATGGACAATATTTCGAAAAAGATGACCACTTCCTTGATATTTAAGGTGAGCATTTTCAAAAAGTGGGAGGACCGTTGGGACACCTGTATTCGATGCAATGGACAGTATTTCGAAAAAGATGACCACTTCCTTGATAATTAAGGTTAGCATTCTCAAAAAGTGGGAGGAACGTTGGGACACCTGTATTCGATGCAATGGACAGTATTTCGAAAAGGATGACCACTTCCTTGATAATTAAGGTGAGCATTTTCAAAAAGTGGGAGGAACGTTGGGACACCTGTACTCGATGTAATGGACAGTATTTCGAAAAAGATGACCACTTCCTTGATAATTAAGGTGAGCATTTTCAAAAAGTGGGAGGAACGTTGGGACACCTGTACTCGATGCAATGGACAGTATTTCGAAAAAGATGACCACTTTCTTGATATTTAAGGTGAGCATTTTCAAAAAGTGGGAGGACCGTTGGGACACCTGTATTCGATGCAATGGACAGTATTTCGAAAAAGATGACCACTTCCTTGATAATTAAGGTGAGCATTTTCAAAAAGTTGGAGGAACGTTGGGACACCTGAACTCGATGCAATGGACAGTATTTCGAAAAAGATGACCACATCCTTGATAATTAAGGTGAGCATTTTCAAAAAGTGGGAGGAACGTTGGGACACCTGTACTCGATGTAATGGACAGTATTTCGAAAAAGATGACCACTTCCTTGATATTTAAGGTGAGCATTTTCAAAAAGTGGGAGGACCGTTGGGACACCTGTATTCGATGCAATGGACAGTATTTCGAAAAGGATGACCACTTCCTTTATAATTAAGGTGAGCATTTTCAAAAAGTGAGAGGAACGTTGGGACACATGTATTCGATGCAACGGACAGTATTTCGAAAAGGATGATCACTTCCTTGATAATTAAGGTGAGCATTTTCAAAAAGTGGGAGGAACGTTGGGACACCTGTGTTCGATGCAATGGACAGTATTTCGAAAAGGATGACCACTTCCTTGATAATTAAGGTGAGCATTTTCAAAAAGTGGGAGGAACGTTGGGACACCTGAACTCGATGCAATGGACAGTATTTCGAAAAAGATGACCACTTCCTTGATAGTTAATGTGAGCATTTTCAAAAAGTGGGAGGAAGGTTGTGACACCTGTACTCGATGCAATGGACAGTATATCGAAAAAGATGACCACTTCCTTGATAATTAAGGCACCCATGTATGTATATATATACCAGGTACTAAAGAGCAAAACTAAAAACTAAGGAAAAACTTTAGAATTTAAAACGAAAGTTGCAAAATAACCTGAAGATCAAAACGCGCAACGCAGCTGTTTTGAAAATTCAGAATTCACATTCTATTAAGAAGAGACCTAAGCAAAAAAAAAATATATATATATTTTTGACTCATACCAAGTACAACATGGAAAAGGTTATGTATCTACCGGTGTGAGTAAAACGAGAAAAGATAAAAAAATAAAATAAAACAACTGAATGTAGAAAGTGTCGAGAATACTGAGCCTTGGCTTTATCAAGGACCAGCAAAAACTCTGCATTTTCTCACTTCCACAAAGACCTAGTTGGAAATGGGTTTCTGCAAGGCCATAGATGCAAGTAACAAGCCCACCAAAAATTGTTTTAAAAAATATATATATGTCATGACCTCCGCAGAGTTGTATGACCTAGCACTGGTTAACAATTTCGCTTGCATCCATAACCTTCCTGGCCCGACCCATGCTCTTCATCTGTTACTATTAAACAGAGAGAAGAAGATTAAAGAGAACTCAAGCTGTGAGAGTGACACAATAATTAGAAATAATTTTCAGCTATAACGAAATGCCAAGTTCGCCTGAGAGAGAATTTAAACCTGAAAAGCAATGCAAAAGAAATCCAAATTTTTACATTGCAATTAAAAAAGGAAATATTAATTTTTTAAAACTCAGATTTTTGAAAGAAAACTTGATTCTAAAACCCCCTACTCTACGACTTCTGACAACACAAAAACGAGAATAAATTAAAGACAATAATTAACTAAAGAAAAGCTTTGTGAAAGTTATATGACTTAAACAATTAGTTGCAATATGTACAAAGTATTTCAGCAGTGCTTTAAGTGCATAATTAAGTAGTTATTAAGAACTTAACTACTTTGAAAATACAGCGCAAAGAAAAGGAACTATGCTTAGCCATCTGCTGGGCCTAAGTATCCTACAAGACGCGCAAAGTTACCAAGAAAAGAAAGAGTTAAAACCCGCAAAAATGTTATATATTTTTTTAGAAACATTCACAATTGTTTTGGGACAATCCTTGTATGAACATATAAATTGGAGTGCTGAATTTTGGTGAGTTCAGTAGCAATCCGTAGAGTGAATTCTTCAAAAATATTTGCGTTGTTCATTCTCGAATAAACTTGGAAAAGCCGCCCCGGTGGCGCAGTGGTCTAAGGCGCTGGCCTATGATCATTCGTCCGTAAGGGGTCCGGGTTCGAATCCCGGTCAGGCATGGATGTTGTGTTTGTCTTACGGCACTGGCTCTTTCCCTTCCCTGGAGCCAGTGACCCAAAATTAGGGACGGGCGACTGCTTATAGCCCATTTGAGTTGCTCACGGTGGTCGTTAAACCTCCAATAAAAAAAAAAAAAAAACTTGGAAAATAGCATTTCAGTGCTAAAGTATCACAGCTTGTACCTAAATGAATAAAGTCGGATAAAACCCGCCTACGTTGCATGTTTTCGTGTAAGTAAACATGTTTTAGCATTTTCTCTCCGTTTTGTTTCGGGTAACGATTAGCAGGAATGGGAACAAAATCTTCGGAGCTTTCTCCTTTTTTTACGGCGTCATCGAGGTAACGTACGCAAAACAGCAAAATGCGTTTAGACTCTGAAAAAAAAAAGTCCCTCGGAATTTTCGAAACCTTGACAGATAAAAAAGAAGGAGTTTGATTAACGATCTTAAAATGCCGAGTTACTTTAAGGCGTGCGTTTTAATTCGATTAGTTTCCGTTTCGTTCGCTTTATTTTTGCGAGGGAGACGAGAAAGACACAAAAATTTCATTTCACGTAAAAGGGGTGAATTTCCTTTTGGACTGATCTAATCAAGGACAGACCTTTTTTATTACATTATAGTCCCGTTTGTGTGATCGCATGAGGGCAAATGCGCTAATGAGAGTAAGGCCATATGTTCCTATGTGTTACTGTACTTTCATTCTTCGTGTTCCGATGCGTCGAAGAAAGAAAAATTATTCCTCAGTTTATATCTCTTGCATTATTGATGAAATTAGAAAGAAGCAATTCATTTTCTTTTGTAGTGGTCGATGCGTGTTTAATCAAGGAAAGCAAACAAAAATGGAATTAAAAGTTATTACTTTTTCAATAAGCGTATTTCTACGTTTCTTCATTTCACCGTGAAACCATTCTACCAACGATGAAAGTAAAAAACCAAATGTAAATTAATTAATTAAATAAATTCCCAGGTGTTGATTATATCCAACTGAATTGATTAAGATGATTCGTAAAGTGAATAGGGATATTCAGATATCAAAACTGGAATTTCTAAAAGAAAAGAAAGAACAAGAAGAGAGCAAGCGATTCAATGAGAGAGAGAGAGAGAGTGAGATAGACAGACAAACAGACAGAGGGACAAAGGTAGACATAGATACAGAAAGACAGGCAGAGAGACAAACAGACAGACAAAGATGTTCAAATTGTAAAACTGCATATTTCTGTGGATGGCCTAGTGGTCAATATTCAGAACTGCCACGGAAAAGTCCCAGGATCAATCCCAGTCAGACACGAATGCTCAAATCACTAAATATTCGCCGTGCGTCGGATGATCACGTTAAATCATCGGACCTTGGGTATTATTGCACCCCCTCCCCGGTTATAAATATGGGCGTCTTCCTCCCTCTTTCTACCGCGCTTCCGTGTGACTTCCCTGTCGGGCACTCTAGCCCAAGTCTCCTAGCTTCCTACTTCTAAGGGTTGTTTAAGATCTGGGGTCAGACACTCCCTTCCTAAAATCCTCTACACAAATCTCCTAAACTGTATGTTTCAGAGGCGCAGGTGGGGGTGCTTCGTATGTGGAGAGCTAGTGTGTCAGATGGAGCCGTCGATTACAATCCTAGCAGAGAACAAAACAATAGCACATTATTATTATTAAGTGAAACTTATAATAATAATATGAGACTAAACCTGGAAGCGGACATTAAATCTTAAAGATCTTTAAATATTGTGTATCTACTATATAAATTTGAATGTTTGTTTGTTTCAGATCTACAATTTTCAATTTAGAACCACCAAATTCTATCCCATGGTACTCTGAATTAGACCGTAGACGGCTTTTGGAATTAGTCGGAGCCCTGTGTCAAGGGGACCCCTTTTACCTTTTTTTCTTTTGAATTCGAATTTATTGTTTGTTTGTTTGTTTGTTTGTTTGTCCGCTATGCAAATCTACAGTTTTCATTTTAGAACCACCAAATTGGGTATACTACCTCATGGTACTCTGAATTAGACCGTAGACGGCTTTTGGAAGGAATCGAAGCCCTGTGTCAAGGGGACCCCTTTTACCTTTTTTTATTTTGAATTCAAATTTATTGTTTGTTTGTCCGTTATGCAAATCTACAGTTTTTCAATTTAGAACCACCAAATTGGGTATACTGTCTCATGTTACTCTGAATTAGACCGCAGACGGCTTTTGGAAGGAGTCGGAGCCCTGGGTCAAGGGGACCCCTTTTACGTTTTTTTTTATTTTGAATTCGAATTTATTGTTTGTTTGTCCGCTATGCAAATTTACAGTTTTCAATTTAGAACCACCAAATTGTGTATACTATCTCATGGTACTCTGAATTAGACCGTAGACGGCTTTTGGAAGGAGTCGGAGCCCTGTGTCAAGGGGCTCCGTTTTACTTTTTTTTTTTTAATTCGAATTTATTGTTTGTTTATCCGCTATGCAAATCTACAGTTTTCAATTTAGAACCACCAAATTGTGTATACTATCTCATGGTACTCTGAATTAGACCGTAGACGGCTTTTGGAAGGAGTCGGAGCCCTGTGTCAAGGGGCTCCGTTTTACTTTTTTTTTTTTTTAATTCGAATTTATTGTTTGTTTATCCGCTATGCAAATCTACAGTTTTCAATTTAGAACCACCAAATTGTGTATACTATCTCATGGTACTCTGAATTAGACCGTAGACGGCTTTTGGAAGGAGTCG
Source organism: Macrothele yani (assembly GCA_039090855.1). Lineage (NCBI taxonomy): Eukaryota > Metazoa > Arthropoda > Arachnida > Araneae > Macrothelidae > Macrothele > Macrothele yani. The sequence goes on from CM077008.1 coordinate 127,502,465, forward strand.
GAGCCCTGTGTCAAGGGGCTCCGTTTTACTTTTTTTTTTTTAATTCGAATTTATTGTTTGTTTATCCGCTATGCAAATCTACAGTTTTCAATTTAGAACCACCAAATTGGGTATACTATCTCATGGTACTCTGAATTAGACCGTAGACGGCTTTTGGAAGGAGTCGAAGCCCTGTGTCAAGGGGACCCCTCTTACCTTTTTTTTTATTTTGAATTCGAATTTATTGTTTGTTTGTCCGCTATGCAAATCTACAGTTTTCAATTTAGAACCACCAAATTGTGTATACTATCTCATGGTACTCTGAATTAGACCGTAGACGGCTTTTGGAAGGAGTCGGAGCCCTGTGTCAAGGGGCTCCGTTTTACTTTTTTTATTTTGAATTCGAATTTATTGTTTGTTTATCCGCTATGCAAATCTACAGTTTTCAATTTAGAACCACCAAATTGTGTATACTATCTCATGGTACTCTGAATTAGACCGTAGACGGCTTTTGGAAGGAGTCGAAGCCCTGTGTCAAGGGGACCCCTCTTACCTTTTTTTTTTATTTTGAATTCAAATTTATTGTTTGTTTGTCCGTTATGCAAATCTACAGTTTTCAATTTAGAACCACCAAATTGGGTATACTGTCTCATGTTACTCTGAATTAGACCGCAGACGGCTTTTGGAAGGAGTCGGAGCCCTGGGTCAAGGGGACCCCTTTTACGTTTTTTTTTATTTTGAATTCGAATTTATTGTTTGTTTGTCCGCTATGCAAATTTACAGTTTTCAATTTAGAACCACCAAATTGTGTATACTATCTCATGGTACTCTGAATTAGACCGTAGACGGCTTTTGGAAGGAGTCGGAGCCCTGTGTCAAGGGGCTCCGTTTTACTTTTTTTTTTTTTAATTCGAATTTATTGTTTGTTTATTCGCTATGCAAATCTACAGTTTTCAATTTAGAACCACCAAATTGTGTATACTATCTCATGGTACTCTGAATTAGACCGTAGACGGCTTTTGGAAGGAGTCGGAGCCCTGTGTCAAGGGGCTCCGTTTTACTTTTTTTATTTTTAATTCGAATTTATTGTTTGTTTATCCGCTATGCAAATCTACAGTTTTCAATTTAGAACCACCAAATTGTGTATACTATCTCATGGTACTCTGAATTAGACCGTAGACGGCTTTTGGAAGGAGTCGGAGCCCTGTGTCAAGGGGCTCCGTTTTACTTTTTTTTTTAATTCGAATTTATTGTTTGTTTATCCGCTATGCAAATCTACAGTTTTCAATTTAGAACCACCAAATTGGGTATACTATCTCATGGTACTCTGAATTAGACCGTAGACGGCTTTTGGAAGGAGTCGAAGCCCTGTGTCAAGGGGACCCCTCTTACCTTTTTTTTTTTATTTTGAATTCGAATTTATTGTTTGTTTGTCCGCTATGCAAATCTACAGTTTTCAATTTAGAACCACCAAATTGTGTATACTATCTCATGGTACTCTGAATTAGACCGTAGACGGCTTTTGGAAGGAGTCGGAGCCCTGTGTCAAGGGGCTCCGTTTTACTTTTTTTATTTTGAATTCGAATTTATTGTTTGTTTATATGCTATGCAAATCTACAGTTTTCAATTTAGAACCACCAAATTGTGTATACTATCTCATGGTACTCTGAATTAGACCGTAGACGGCTTTTGGAAGGAGTCGAAGCCCTGTGTCAAGGGGACCCCTCTTACCTTTTTTTTTATTTTGAATTCGAATTTATTGTTTGCTTGTCCGCTATGCAAATCTACAGTTTTCAATTTAGAACCACCAAATTGTGTATACTATCTCATGGTACTCTGAATTAGACCGTAGACGGCTTTTGGAAGGAGTCGGAGCCCTGTGTCAAGGGGCTCCGTTTTACTTTTTATTTTGAATTCGAATTTATTGTTTGTTTGTCCGCTATGCAAATCTACAGTTTTCAATTTAGAACTACTAAATTTGGTATACTATCGAGTCGGAGCCCGGAGTCAAGGGGCCCCCATACAAAAATTTCGTAAAAGTTTCCATTTTTTACTTTTTTGCTTTGACTTCGAATTTAATACTTTTTGTTGTTCCACAGTTTTCAATTGAGAACCACCAAATTTGGAATATTATTTCATGGTACATTAATTTAGGCCGTTGATTGTTTTTGGAAGCGGTCGAAGCCCGGGTTTAAGAAGCCCCCATACAAAATTTTCGTAAAAAGTTCAATTTTTTGCTTTTTTATTTTGAATTCAAATTTAATACTTTTTGTTGTGATAAGTGCCTGGCCTTTACCATGTCGATCAACAAGGCGCAAGGCCAGTCACTGGCAGTGGTTGCTGGCATTCATTTGAAGGAGCCTTTCTTTTCACACGGACAACTCTACATTGCCTGCTCAAGGGTTGGCAATCCTAAAAAATCTCTGCATTTCTGCTACCAATGAAAAAACCGAAAATTTTGTTTACCAAAAATAAGCAATAACCTAAATGAATTAAAATTTACTAAAAAATTACAGGCATATCTTTCATTCATAAACTTTCACCCGCTAAACTTGGTGATTCCACTAATAGTAATATTTACCTGGGAAATACCGGGTAATTCTGCAGTATGTATGTAAAAAACAACAAAAATCAAACGGAAAAACTAGAAATTAAAATAGTGTGGGCCCAAACACTCTACAGAGAATAAATTTCAAATTCAATGAAGAAATGTAATACAGTATTAGGTACGGTTGATGCCGTAAAAAAAAATTATCGTTCTTATTTGATTTGTACAAAATTTAGATAGCGAATTATCACCAAATTCTCCCGAGCAACGCCGGGCAGTTAAGCTAGTTTCATTTTAGATGTACTGTAAACCATATAACATTAAATTCATTTTTACCTCCTTACTATTCACTCTATCATGCACTTACTTGTACCTCAAAAATTACGGAGAACGCGTACAGTAAAATACGTGTATTTTGCTTGTGACAGTACTGTGTAATTTCTTTTGAGGTTTTCCTTTTTACTCTTCAGGATCAGGAGGGTGCACTGCAAAGGAAAAGAATATGGAACTGAAAAAGAAATAGTTTCTTTTCGAAAGCAGCACGAGAATCAAAGAAAGACGAATTCGCACCTGCTTTATACTGCTCCTGCGTGTGCTCCTAGAGTGACAACTGCCGCCCCGGTGGCGCAGTGGTCTAAGGCGCTGGCTTCTGATCATTCGTCCGTCTGGGGTCCGGGTTCGAATCCCGGTGAGGCATGGATGTTGTGTTTGTCTTACGGCACTGGCTCTCTCCTTCCCTGGAACCAGTGACCCTAAATTAGGGACGGGCGACTGCTTATAGCCCATTGAGTTGCTCACGGTGGTCGTTAAACCTCCAATCAAAAAAAAAAAAAAAAAAAAAAAAAAAAAAAAGAGTGACAACTAAGTAGGACATCTGAAATAACCAAAACTTCCAAGTCACCGTAAGCTGTTAACTTGTCGGCGCGCATATGTTGGTTGTAAAACAATAAAATGCTGAAAACCGGTTGTTCATCTGTTGATGTAAACTGAAATATCCTACAAACGAAAACCAATGTATTCAGCCCTAACTGAACCCTTCAGGAGCTTATCAACATATTATCCTGAGAATGGGAGTCATTCACTTCTGCTTTACAGAATAGCAGCTAGATTTTACAGCTTTATTTTTATATTTTCATTCTTGCTTTACCTACATAAAACAACTAAGGCACTACAGCAGAAACACCAACGCTAGGGGAACAAAAAGACTGTCTGAAAGTGTAAAAAACGTAAACTAGGTATGCACTGGGAGGCCAAATTATTATGACCACCTGGCTATTACGTTGTTAGGCCACCTTTCGCCCTTAATACTGCTTAAATTCGTCTTGGTATGAACTCTATTAAATGTCAGTAAGCGGTTAGGGGCATATTACCCCAAATGCGATGAATTGCACCCTTCAGCTCTTGAAAATTTTATGGTAGCGGATCCAGCTGTCTTTTCGACTTCATCCCACAGATGCTCCATTAGATTGAGATCCAGTGATTGAGGAGGCAAATGTAGCAGGGAAAAGTCTCCGTGATGCTCCTAAAACCATTCGCGTACGATGTGAGCACTATGACATGGAGCATTGTCCTACTGGAAGTGTCCATCTCCATTGGGATATACCACCGGTATATAAATGGGTGGACTTGGTCGGCAACGATATTTAAATATAAGATACCTTTGGGCGGTCAGACTTTGCTCCACACGAATGAAAGGGCCCAAAAGCTCCCATGAAAACATGCTCCATATCATTACGTTGCCTCCATCTGCTTAAAGAGTAGTAACAATGCAAGATGGGTTCATGCTTTCGTGCTTCTATAACAATATCCTCACATTTCCATCTGCATGGTGTAGTTGAAAACGTGATTTGTTGGCCCATATCACCCTTTTCCACTCATTTACTGTCAAATTCTTGTGTTCCTGAGCGAACTGGAGGCGTTTCTTCTTGTTAGCCACAGATATCAATGACATATGGACAGGCCGTCTGCTTCTGTAGCCCATACGATGTAAAGTGCGGCGAACCGTACATTAAGAGGCCATCGGATTTGGTCCCTGATTCCGATTATCTGTAATCTGACGAAATATTGCCAGTCTGTTGGACTGAACAAGTTTGCCTACTCTCCGCTCAGCTCTAGTATTCAGTATCCGTTCACAATCACATGCCTTGCGCTCAGACCCTGTTTTTAGACGGGTGGTTCACTCTGCAAACTTTAACTACTGCCCTCGAAAATTTCATAAGTGCAGCCTTTACTTGAAAAAGGAACTGGGCAGCCCCGGTGGCGCAGTGGTCTAAGCGATGGCTTCTGATCATTCGACTGTGAGGGGTCCGGGTTCGAATCCCGGTGAGGCATGGATGTTGGTGCTGCGGGCCGCTGCATTACCGTATTTTCAGGGCATCCCAAACACCGTTTTTCAACAGGTTAACGCCCAGTCGCATACCTCTCGGATTAGCTTGAATGCTCCACACGGTGTGCGGATGCTTCCGTGGCCAGCACGATCCCCCGACCTCTCGCCAATTGAGAATTTGTTGGACACGATTGGACGTCGGATGAGTACCTTCCCACCCCCGCAAAATGAAAATAAACTGTGGACTCGGATCAACACCACATGTTCCACAATACCCCAGGACTCTATTCGGACTCTCATTGTCCCGATGCGACGTCGGATTCAACGCTGTATCGCCCCAAACGAGGGTCACAGTCCTTTTTGATCGTCCTGTGTATACTGGAGCCTAGTCTGTATGTGACAATTAAATTATTTGTTCAAGACCTACTTGGCTATCTGTGTGTGCAGTTTGGTCTGTTTTCGAGTATTCCTTCATGGTGTGGCATTTTCTCTGTCAGGCAGTGTATACATTTGGGTAAATTTCGAGATGCTCCACTCAACGTTATGTTTGATAAGTTTTATGAACGGAGAGGGGCGCAAAATTGTGCTCCAAGCCCTGGAAGCACTCCCCGTGCCTGCGCTCCCGACCTGTTTTATTGTGTTAATACTAGCAGCACAATTCTTCTGAAAACTGTTCCAAACAGAATGCTATGGAATTAAAAGGAAACAGGTCTCAAGAGCAAGCAGTCTTCCTGATCAGTTTTGATACCTTCTGAATAAATAGTAGGTAAGCCCATGCGCCAGGGATTTATCTAGGAACTTAAAGTTGTAGGGGTGCTGAAAATGTTTGGGAGGTGTTGAAAAAAATGGGGGGAATGAAAGCACTTTTTTCGAAGCCTGAAAATTTCTATAGTGAAATTGATTGCACTTTAAACATATTATTAAAAACGGGGAAAACTTTTAAGAAATGGAGAACAGTTGAATTTTTTTATAGTTAGGAATGGTAAAAACCGGAATTCTTTTTCAACGAAACTTCACGCAATTATTTTGTTTTTGTGTTACCTTTACTGTTAATCTCTATTACTTTTTTTTTGCCGACAGTGGCATGCGAAGCCACATCTCCCTACTCCGGAGCGGCTCTTCTTCCAGTTGAACTATGCCAGCAGGCTTATCGCTACTTGATTTTCCGTTTGATTCATACGTCACATCTCCCATGACTAAACATTTCCCTAAACGCGGTCAAATCAATTAAATATTAGCATGGGTTGCTGAAAGAGTAGATATTGATGTTTTTACAAATCTTTGGGGCGTGCTGAAATGATTCAGAAGTACATCTGCAAAATCTGTATCAGACTAAAATAAAGAGGTGTGTACAACACATATGTTCTTTGTTTGCAGTGGCTGAGTTTAATAATATGTTTGAACGAGAAAAACTAAAAAAGAAAGAAACAGACTGTATACATAGATTTCAAATTAAAAAACAACAAAAAAAAATGGAAAATTATTGCGTTGTGTTTGTTTGTTTGATTTGTTTGATTGGAGGTTTAACGACCACCATGAGCAACTCAATGGGCTATAAGCAGTCGCCCGTCCCTAATTTAGGGTCACTGGTTCCAGGGAAGGGAGAGAGCCAGTGCCGTAAGACAAAGACAACATCCATGCCTCACCGGGATTCGAACCCGGACCCCTTTCGGGTGAATGATCAGAGGCCAACGCCTTAGACCACTGCGCCACCGGGGCGGCTATTGCGTTGTGGCAGAAGGTACTTTAAGGTAAAACTGAGGAGTTTATTCAAATGCTAACTACCATTGATAACCGTGCTATATAATAATAAAACGGACTAATACTCAAAAACCAAAAAGCCTCCCCGGTGGCGCTCTGGTCTAAGCGCTATAGATTATGACCATTCGTCCGAGATGAGTTTGGGTTCGGATCCTGGTGAGGCATGAATGTTATGTTTATCTTACGGCATTGGCTCTCTCCCTTCCCTGGACCCAGTGGCCATAAATTAGGGACGGGCGACTGCATATAACCAGCCATTTGAACTGCGCGTACCTCTGGAAAAAAAACCCTTACTCTTCTTCAGATAATGGGCACTCATGAAGGCACATTTGGTGTCCTCCTATGGGTAGAAAAAAAAAAAAAGAAGAAGAACAAGAAGAATTAAGACCTTTACAGAAAGGAGATGTTCATTACATCTCCTTTCTGTAAAGGTCTTAATTCTTCTTAGAGACCGGTGACACTCTTTTACGTTATTCATAACTGATCCAATATTCAAAACATAACGGGACGGCTCCATGTCGCTTTATGCAACATATTCCGTCCCAAAAAGCTTCACGAACAATCATCATAGGCATTGTCGTCAGTGGCGTTCCCACATAGTGGTTAGTCGGGGTCAGAACTTCCCTCCCGTCTACTACTCGGTGCTTTTATTAAAAAAATAAAAGTTTCGATAGAAAAAATGAAATTTAAATTTAAAAAAAATTTTACTCTTTGCTGGAAATGCGATATTAGTACAAACTTCACGAACACAACTCAGTTTTAAGTCAAAAACATAAAAAAAGAATTCAGTTCGATTTTTTTAATTGGTGGGGTACCGCGACAGCGGGAAATCCACCACGAGATTGCGTGGATAACGACACCACATCACACAGTCAACGGCACCACACGTCACGAATGAAATGGCGTGTGATTGGTTGTTACTTGTTGCGGAGGTCTCTGTCTCTCCTCACAGAAAAGGTCTCATGCTTGATCTTGGCTCACTCTCTTGGCATATGTGCTTCTGAATTCCGAAGAAAAGTTCTGTGAAGAATTTGGGGCAGAAGTACGTATTCCACGTCGAACTGGAAGGCCAATCCATCGTTGTAATATTATGAAGGGCACTCCGGGAGGAATATTGCCGCATCTAAATCTTCATTCCTTTTCTTGATTCTGTCACAGACCAAATTCAAGGCCGACTACTCAAGCGCAAAACGATTTTGCAAAGTTTTATGTGTCTTTTGCCAAATAAGATAGGTTTTACCGTAAAACGAGAAAATGGCGCCTAAATTTTTTTCGAAAAATACGGGTGTATTCTTGATTGTAGTTTAGAGGAAGCTATGAGAGAACTACAGCTGTGGTAGTGGCATATTCACAATATTGAAAATATTCCGAGAAATAGTCTCGGTGCGTTTCTCATGTGCGATGAAAATGTATTTCGGACAGTAAGAAAACTTCTACAAATACTTGCAACATTACCAGTAACTGCCGCAGTAAGTGAAGGATTGTTCTCAACGCTACGACGAATCAAACCTTATCTTCGAAACACAATAAGAGGAAATCGATTAGCAGTATTAAATATACATAAAGATATCACGATTGCAATTGATGTAGTACTTGATGAACTATCTAAACAATTTAGTAAAATCATGCAATGCATTGATTATGATACGCCTTCCAACATACTAGAAATCATTACCCAAGTTATGAGGATAGTGGCTGTGGAATAAATCTCGCTCCTGTGCCCTGACCTTTGACCCCCTTTCGATGATATTAAACAGAATTGGTTCAGTATACCTCCGGAACAATATACTAAAGTTTTGTCGTAATGGAAGCATTTTTATTCAAGTTATGAGGATAATGGCTGTGTAATAAATCTCGCTCCTGTGCCCGGACCTTTGACCCCATTTCGATTATATTAAACAGAATTGGTTCAGTATACCTCCGGAACAACATACCAAAGTTTTGCCGCAATAGAAGCATTTTTAGTCAAGTTATGAGGATAATGGCTGTGGAATAAATCTCGCTCCTGTGCTCTGATTTTTGACCCCATTTCGATTATACTCAACAGAACTGGTTGAGTGTACTTGTGAAATAACATGATAAAGTTTCGTCACAATCAAAGCATTTTTACGTAAGGTATGACGCATAAGGGCGGTGGAAGGGATCCCAGTTCTATGTCCTGACCTGTGACCCCATTTCGACCATTTTCAACAGGGTTCGTCCCCAGGTTGTCCCCTACGACCTACTATAATTTAATCGGCATCGAACCATTTTTACGCAAGTTTTCGTGTGGACAGACAGACAAAAGGACAAAGCTGGAACATATACGCTTCTTCAACCTTCGGTTGGAAGGCATAAAAAAGTACGTTGAATTGAGTTGCGTTTGAGGTAAGCCAGGAAATAAATATTTGAAACTGTAATAGAAGCACTGTTTATTTTTACCATTGAAGATTGCGCCTACTGTGCATTGTTGGGGTGTAAATCGACTACAAAGTTTAACTGATTAATCAAAATTTCTTAGCCGATTAATCGGTTGGTTATGTCGTTCCTTTAAAAAAATCGCCTGCAACACTATTTCTGGGAAGACATTTTATTTTTTCGCTAAACGCTCCACATAGCAGAATCCAGTATACGCCACTGATTGTCGTTCTGACTTTGATTTGGAAAACAGCATCACATTTGACATGTAAATGTTTGCTCATAAATTTAATGTCCTAATTGCATTAAAGGAAAAAACAAACAAACTCGTCATGAATATTTTAAAAGAAAGGTCGAGGGTGCTGTAAAACGGAATTTTCACGTAACAAGGAATCACCTCACTTTCAGTGAACCATTTGAAAGCTCATAAAACTCTGCGAGTATAGTATTGTAACAATAACGACACTCGTGGGAAATGTGTCGCAATCGCAATTGCCTGATCCGATTTGTGCCTTTCATCTTCTGTCTGCAAGCAGGACGGGGGACCCATAAAATTCGGAATTACAACAACAGGTAATACAAATTTGTTTTTGTTTTTTCTGCTATTAAACATAAATAATTTCCGTCAAAGTCTAAGAACATCATGAAGACAGAGCTGTTTCAGCCGACTGATGTCCTTCTCAGGGAAATGAGTCATAAACGGCTCTAGGCAGAAATGGCTCTCCATGCATTTGCAAATCCTTTTTAGGGAGCGGGAAGACTCAAATGGCATAATTCTACAATATCTACCACACACTGAATCTGGCCAAAATTTTGTTCTCGACCCGAACTGCATGTTACTTAATTCGTACACGAAACGATCCGGCAGAGAGCACTATATTTTGAACTACGTATGTTATTATATTGTTCTCCAAAATTCAGATCTTAGCTCAACAAAGAAATATAATCAAAAGATCGCTGTAAATGAAGATGTTTTGATACATAAGCAATAAGCTTCAGTTATTGCTTATGTATCAAAACATCTTCATTTACAGCGTTCTTGGTACAGATCTCGAACTTCACAAATATCCATCTCATATCTCACCTATCAGCTTTTATGCATCATACACACTGAAGTGCCAGAAAAACTGGTACACCAGTCTAATACTTGGTAGGTCACCCACGGGAGCGCGGGACTGCAGAAATACAACCGGGCATGGACTCCACTAGCTTCTGGAAATATGCTGTAGGCAATGCGCACCATACTTCCTGCAGAGCGTTCCACAATTCGGGTTTATTCCGAGGTCTCGGATTCCTGTGTTCGATAGCGCGTTGCATGGCATCCCAAATGTGTTCTATCACGTTCAGATCTGGGGACTTGGGTGGGAATGGCAACACCCCAAACTTAGATGAATGCTCCTCTAACCATAATGTGGGGTCCCGACACTTGTGTGGAGGTGCAATGTCCTGTTGGAACAGGCCCAACCCATCAGCATGAATGCAGGACATGAACGGGTGTACCTCGTCAGAAAGCATGCGCACATAGCGTTGGACGGTCACAGATGTTTGTAGACGTGCATTTACACATCCATACATGTAGACGTACATTTTACACATCCCATACCATTACGGACCCCCCACCAGCCGGTACAGTTCCCTGTTGACAAGCGGGATCCATGGCTTCATGGGGTTTGCGCCACACACGAATCCTTCCATCTGCCCGATACAGTTGGAAACGCGACTCGTCAGACCAGGCTACTTGTTTCCAGTCATCAAGTGTCCAGTGGCGGTGTTGCCGTGCCCAAGCGAGGCGCCTAGCTCTGTGTCGTGCACCCATCAAGGGGACTCGAGTTGGGCGTCGGCTCCGAAAGCCCATATCGTGCAGGGTACGTTGCACAGTCCGGACGCTGATGCTTGTTGAGGCTCCAACATTGAATTCCGATTATACCTGCTAGAGTGTTACACGCCTATCGCGTGAGACGATTCTTGACAGCCGACGATAGTCACGTTCACCCAATGTCTTTTTACGGCCACACTGGTATCGTAGGTTGGAGGTTTTGCCAGAATTCTTGTAGTCACGGTACACCCTTGCAATAGTCGTCCGTGAAAATCCGAACTTCGTTTCTTTCTCCGAAATACCATGGCGTATCTCACGAGCGCCAACTATGACACCACGTTGAAAATCGCTTAAATAGTTATTACTTGTCATTCTCAAGCCAAAAACAGCTCTGGCGGCTGGCAAGGTTGTCTGTCGCTTTATATACGCACTGGCGGACGCAACCAAGCACGCGCATAGGTGACGTTTCTATGTATTTTGCATATGCTCGTTTGTACCAGTGTTTCTGGCACTTCAGTGTACATGATTTCTTTTTCAAGCATTTCTAAATTTGATCCTTCTATGATTTCCTTGGAGTTTCTTCAATTTCCTTTCTAGTTCTTTGTGATGAATAAACTCTCTTGGTTGACACCTCATTATTTTACCTTCAACATGTTCAAACCACCTCAAATTAATTTTTTTATTGGTCTCCATCCTGCTAAAAAGGTTTTGTTTCACGCTACATATCTGTAACACATCTTCTTTCCAGATAATGTTCAGAATGACTTCTGCTGTAGGAACTTACGTAGGTTTCGCTTCTATACATCAGAGTAGAAGCAATTCCGCTTTCACAAACAGATTTCCGGAACTTTTTTAATAACCCATCACTTCTATGAAATTTTCTTAAAGCAGTAATGGATTTCAAAGCTAAATTCGTTTACCTACTAATTTTATCAACCATTCTGTTTTCTCCATCAAACACGCTTCCTAAATGCAGAAGTCCATTCACTTAAATGTAACTGTGTATCACCTATACTGATTTTCCAATCAAGATTTACCGTATACAAACCATTTGCCGGTGGTGAAAATCGAACCCACATCCTCCTGTTGAGGAGCCGAATGCTTTCCCAATTAAGCTACACCGACGAAATTTATTGCTGCAACTTTGCTGTTTTTGCATGTGCGTCACCTCTAAGGAAGGTATGTCACAGACTAGCTGAGCCACCGAGTTTCAAATTTATACTCTAAATACACTGCTGGCCACCCAAAATGCAACACCAAGAAGGACACGAGATAGCAAAGCCAGATTTACTGGACACATAACAACAGATACAAAGATGAAACGATTGAGCTTACAGGCCCGTGCGACTTGCGGAACACGCAGACATCAATAGTTCGCGTATTGATGTCTGCGGCGTGTATCATCAATAGTTCGTTCGATACCGAGGCGTGTAGCGGCCGTTATGGCTGGCAATAACGGCCGCTACAGCCGCGGCATCGAACGAAAGAGGCTTTGGATGTAGGCTTCGAGTATGTCGGTCCAGGCTGCTTCCACACGTTGCCACAGTTCATCAGGCGTAGCCGCGGGTGGTGCTTGCCAGGCCACTCGGTTGCCGATCAGCGACCAGACGTGTTCGATGGGCGACATATCGGGAGAACAAGCGAGCCACGGCAGCAGTGACACCTGGTGGGCCGTGAAGAATTATTGCACGAAGCGTGCCACCTGCGGGTGCACATTGTCCTGTTGAAACGTGGCCGCTGGCAGGTCCCGCAGGTAAGGGAGGACTACAGGCTCCAAAACGTCGGAGATGTAGCGGTGGCTGTTGTGTGTACCGGCGATACGTACCAGAGGGGTGTGGGTGTCATATCCAATTGCGCCCCAAACCATAACGCCAGGCGACGGACCGGTATGGCGATGCATAATGCAAGCGTCATACAGTCCGTCGCTGCGGTGCCGCCACACGCGGATCCGACCATCGTGGTGTTGCAGGCAGAAGCGGGATTCGTCGGATAAGACAATGTCGTGCCATTCCGTAGTCAAGGTGCGGCGTTCAACGGCCCACTGCCGCCGCACTCGCCGGTGGTGTAACGTCAATAGTAATCGGAGCAATGGGCGCCATGCGACAAGTTCCCGCTCCTGCAGACGACGTCGAACGGTACGCGCTAATACAGGTTGTTGCGCAACACACCCTAATTCCTGCGCTAACTATCGTGACGTGGCGGTGCGAGCCGTTAATGCCCGCCCCATAACATGCCGGTCCTCTCGTTCGGTGGCGTACCGCGGCTGCGGCAATCGCTCACGTCGGTCCGTCCGTCCCTCCTGCACCCACCGAATCCATACTCGCCTCACTGTGGCTGGATGTTGTCTCACACGGGCGCCGATGTCTCGGTACGATAAACCGCTGTCCTGATAAGTCACTATTCATCCTCTGTCGAACTCCGAAACGTGCTGGAATGACTGCCGTATTCTGCGACGAGGCCACACTTCCACTACTTACACCCAGCCTTCTGTGCACTCTTCTTATAGTGCTTCTGGGTGGAGTACCGGGCGCACATGATTTGCATATGCCGTGCAATGCTAATCGTTTGCATGTCCTCTCGCGGGCGACGCATGCTGCGAATTTCAGGCCAATCGGATGCTTCCTTCTTGGTCTTGCATTTTGGGTGGCCAGCAGTGTATATTATCCCACGTTCTTTTGATTCAAAAGACGTGCTTATTTTTACCGGTAACTGGGAGACTTTTGTCAAAGACATAAAATTACACCCGGGAATGCTATGTCATCCTTCGTGATTTAGCTGGGATTACTTTTTAATGGTATCTATGGAGAATTAAAAGCTAAGGTATTATGAAGAACTATGTGAGGTCTGATCAAAAAGTATCCAGACTGGTTCCATAAGTTCGGAATCGCGCGACGCAGCAAGAAGCTAATACAGGCGACCTTGGAACCAACTACGCATGTGCAGTGAGTCACGTTTTCCCTACTCGTCCGGTTTTTTTTTACCGTAGTTCTTTGTTCTTACCTGTGTGAGGCTGTTTGTCGCATTTGTCATGTAGGAAAAAAATTAATCAACGAATTTGCATCGGATGTTGCTAAAAACGTGGAGAAACTTGCAAAGACACATACTAAAATTTACAGAAAGTCTATGGGGAGGATTGTATGAGTCGTGTACTGGCTTATAAATGGCATTAACGTTTTGAAGATGGCCGTAGCCGCCGCCAATGGTGCAGCGATCTAAGCGCTGGCTTACTACCGATAAGGATCCGGGTTCGAATCCCGGTAAGGCATGGTTTTTTTTTTGAAGGTTTAACGACCACCGTGAGCAATTCAATAGACTATAAGGAGTTCATAATTTAGGGTCACTGGTTCCAGGGAAGGGAGAGAGCCAGTGACGTAAGACAAACACAACATCCATGTCTCATCGGATTCGAACCCGGACCCCTTTCGGACGAATGATCAGAAGCCATCGCTTAGATCACTGCGCCACTTGGGCGGCCCTGTGATGCATGATGTTGTGTTTGTCTTAGGGAACTGACTCTCTCCCTGCCCTGGAGTCAGTGGCCCTAAAAAAATTAGGTACGGCCGACTGTTTACAGCCCATTGAGCTGCTCACGGTGGTCGTTAAACCTCCACTCAAAAAAAAAAAAAAAAAAGATGGCCGTGAATGTGTTGACAGTGGTGAACGGTCTGGGAGGCCTGCAACCAGCAAAAGTGAAAACGATGTCGAACTTGTGCGTACAGCTGTGCAAGAAAGCGAGAAAATCGCCGAATCACTATTCGTGAGTTATCTGAACACTTCAACATTACTTTTCGTTCAGTTCAGTCGATTCTTACGAACGATTTAGGTATGAGACGCATCTCAGCCAAATTTGGCCCAAAATTGCTTCAGCTGAGCAAAAACAGACCCGTGGTTAAAGTGCTAAGGACCTGCTTGAGTGCGTGAGAAACGACGAAAACTTTTACAAAACTATCGTAACTGGTGATGAATCGTGGGTTTATGGGTATGGCCCAGAATCTAAGGCCCAGTCTTCACAGTGGAAGACCCGAAACTTTCCCCGCTCCCCAAAACCACGACAGAGCAACAGCTATGTCAAGACAATGCCGGTTTTTTAAATCACGAGGGAATTGTGCATAATGAATACACTCCATCAGGCCAGAAAATCAACAAGGAGTACTACTGTCAAATTTTTCTGCGTTTGAGGTTACGTAGTTCGTCGAAAAACGTTGGCATTGCATGAGCGTTGTAAGCGGCAATTTTACCATGATAACGCACCTACCTGATCGCAACTTGTGCAGCAGTTTCTTCCGAAACACCGCATCACCCAGCTCCGACAGCCATGCTCTTCGCCAGAACTCGCTCCGTACGACGTTTTCTCTTCCCCAAAATCAAATACCACTTGAAAGGTAAAAGATTTCAAGATACTGAGGAGATGTTAGGCGTGTGCAAAAGTTCTACCCGTTTTTGTAATAGATGCAAATTGCGATCGGAGTAGTTACGTCACAGATGACGCGGCGATGCTGAATTTTCAGCCAATAAAGCGTTGAGCAGTAGAGCATATAGAGACACTGGGTTTGTCCGAGTAAGTCATTCGTAGCGGAAATCACGGCCGGTGTAGCATGGCACGCGATAACGAGCACATTAGACATTGTTTACTGCACGAGTTCGATAAAGGCGGTACTACAACTGCCGCTTAACGCAGTTGGGTCAAAGAATATAAACGCTTCGCGTGAAGAAGCTCAACTCTCGTAGAGATAATGTAAAACAGGCGACAGCAGCGCCACCATGTAATGCGGCAGCAGATGCTCTGCGGGAAAGTTAACATTCAGGCGCAAAAAGCGTAGGAGACACGGGACGGGAAGCCTATTTCACGGAAAGGAAGCTAAGCTTTGATCTGCGACTGTTTCCTTCGGTCTCATTGGGTCTACTAAAGCATTTTTTTTTTGTTGTTCTTTTCTGAGTATCCCTCCTGTCCCTTCTTTTGGTGAAACAAATATATACATTAGCAATTAATATTATTTTAAGGAAATTTTAGCAGTTTTATTCTCACTTTAAGCACCGTAGTAATACCAGGTTGCTTGGCATGAATTTCATATTTACAATATACCTTAAATGTCAAAAATGCTGAGGCTGGTTTCCCAGTAGCAGCCATAATAATAATAAAAAAAAAAAAGCAAAGACAACCGCAGTTTCTTTCCCAAAGCTACAATTTTTTTTCTACCCTTCCGAAGTTTGTAAATTAAACGCACTGCGCTGGAGAAATTTTCTCAACAGATCGGAAAAACATCCGTTCGTATCTGAGTAGGTTCAAACCTGGGCCGCTGGCGTGATAGCTGAGCTCTCTACCGACCGGACTAACTCGCCACGATTGAGTGTATGCTTAAAGCTGTCTGTTTGGTATGCATTGTGTAATCGAATGCTTCCCTCTTTCATTTTACAATATTACGAGGTATTTTTCATAAAAGTCAGTTTCACATAATTGATAAATTAATTTTTTCAACGTAACGATAGCTTTTTTTTCAGCAAACGTTGTTTCAATGGTTTTCCAGGATATTTGTTTCAAACGGTTTCAAATTTGTTCTTGTTATTCATCCACTCCATTCCATGAATTGTTATTCATCGGAATGGAGTGGGTGTATTTCATGGCTGTAATATAAACGCAGATCTAGATGAGAACAACAAAACCTTTGAACAAAACGCCAACACAAACAAGCGTTTATATTCTTTGAACACAAACACGCATGCTCAGTCTAACTCAGTCTGCTCGGCATCCTGCGGCATCAGCCTGTAATGTTGGCTTCTGTGTAGTAATTCTTTGCCGCATAATATAGTGGCGCTAGTTACGTCTCGCTGAGCCTTACCTTCTTATCAGTTTAGATATTCTTTGGTTGGGTGCGGGTTCGCGTTCCATACGAGGAATGGGTGGTGTGTTGGCCTTACAGAGCTGGCTCTCTATGTTCTTAGGGACCACTGGTCCCAAATTAGGACCAACTAACCACTATAGAACTTAGATTTGCTCATTTTTTTTTTCTTGATTTAATTACTACCAAACAAAACAAAAAAGAAAGAACCAAACTTGCGGTTGCAATAAGCACGTCTTTTGAATCCTTTCCAACCCGAACAAATTCTTTCAAAGTTATTCATAGTCAATGGAAGCGGTTAGGAAAAAAAATCAACCAGATTCCTGCAATCGATATAACATTCAGAAAGAGAAATAGGTACTTACTCTCCCTAGCGGCTCAAAAGTACGTTACGAAAATAAACAAACTGCGCACTGATAGCAAGAGAAAAGTATTGCAGACAAAAGGAATTTCAAATCGAACAATTTACGCCTCCTAGCGGAAACATTTTACATAATGGAACAGTAGAACATCAGCAAAAAGTATTCTTAAGGTGGACGTCAAGTAATTTTGCTACCGATACTTCCAATGGAAAAACTTTTGTACACATTTCCTTCACAATTAGTGTGTTCCCAAGGATGAAAATTTTAACATCGATTAAAATAACTTCATATTATAACTTGGAATACTTAATATTTTCTAAAACATAACTATAATTATATTAAAAATCAATAACTTTTCCTTTGGGGGTGTTGAAACCAGAAAAAAGATGGCGCGACCTGTACGTTGATGACGTCAGTAGACAAACAAATATTGGATTGCATAACTATGGTTATGTTTTAGAAAATATTAAGTATTCCAAGCTATAAAATGAAGCTATTTTAATCTATGTTCAAAGTTTCATTCTTGGGAACCTACTAATTGTGAAGAAAATGTGAACAGAAATTTTTCCATCGGAAGTACAGGAAGCAAAATCACTTAACGTCCACCTTAATAGCAAAAGTTATGCTAGAGAAAAAGAATTTTTCGAATGTCTCTTGGAAGCAGACATAGCTAAAAAAGGTTTTGACATTTACGCCCTCAATCGCGAAAAAAAGGTTTTGATTGCAACGATTCTAGCGAGAAAACTATGCATTATTTAAAAGGGGGCGGGTGATGTTCCCTGTCTTTATCATAGCGAATGACATACAGAAAAAGGTAATTTTTCAATAGGATTTTTAAGAGAAACACACAAACTGCATACATAAATACACAAACACCACCTAGCGACAGAACTGTGAACAACAAAAAACTCCACTAGTGCAGGTTAAGTGTTCCTCAAGGTAGATTTTATTCGGTTTTAAAAGAATTTTTTAAATTAGATATTTGGAAACAGTAATATCAAGAAAACCAGATTACACATTTTCGCCCCCTAGCGGAGAAATTGTAATTTATTTTTGACAAGAAATTCACACAGAATGTTGTCATAATTAGTAGTATCAAGAAATTCACACAGAATGTTGTCATAATTAGTAGTATCTGACGAAAAAAGGACTTTTTTCAGTCGGGGTTTCAGACGCGCAGATATTGCTGTAAATATGCTGTAAAAGGAAACGTGATCTTACGCCCTCTAGGTGCAGACTTGTGCTTTAAGAAAATTTTGAAATTATATGAAAAACCTTTCTCACCAGAAACTCTCACTCACAAAGAAAGAATTTTTGAAATCGGATGGTTAGAAGCAGAGATATCGACAAAAACATGGTATATGTGTACGCTCCCAGCGGGAAAACTACTGAATATACTGTATTAAGTAGAAGGTTGCCTTAAAAGATTTTCCGTGGTATTTTTTTTTTTTTTTTTTTTTTTGATTGGAGGTTTAACGACCACCGTGAGCAACTCAATGGGCTATAAGCAGTCGCCCGTCCCTAATTTAGGGTCACTGGTTCCAGGGAAGGGAGAGAGCCAGTGCCGTAAGACAAACACAACATCCATGCCTCACCGGGATTCGAACCCGGACCCCTTACAGACGAACGATCAGAGGCCAGCGCCTTAGACCACTGCGCCACCGGGGCGGCTTTCCGTGGTATGCTGTATCTGACCACAAAATAATTTTTTCCGTCGGGTTTTCAGAAGTGCAGGTGTTGCTGCAAATACACCAGAAACAGAAATATACACTTACTTCCCCTAGTGGCAAGCCCGTTGTTTAATAAAAATTAGAAATTAGAAGCAGAACATTTCCGATCAAGAGCTGTACTGGAAGCAGGAGGAAATTTTCAAATAGGACTTTTAGAAGCAGAGATATATGAGAAATTGCAATTTAAATCTACACCCCTTAGCGGGAAAAACTATGCATTACTTGAAAAAGGAAGTGGGCAGCCCGGTGGCGCAGTGGTCTAAGCGATGGCTTCTGATCATTCGACTGTGAGGGGTGCGGGTTCGAATCCCGGTGAGGCATGGATGTTGTATTTGTCTAAGGACGTTGGCTCTCTCCCTTCCCTGGAACCAGTGGCCCTAAATTAGGGACGGACGACTGCTTATAGCCCTCTGAGTTGCTCACGGTGGTCGTTAAACCTCAAGTCAAAAAAAGAAAAAAGAAACTGTGCCAAAACTAGCCTTCGTTATGAGTGACATCGAATGGAAGAAATAATTTTTTAAATCGGATATTTAGAAGTAATCATATGGAATAAAATATATTTTGAATTTGACAGCATTTCAATATTCCAAAGGCGAAGTTGCGCATCGTAAACAAAAAAAAAAAAAAAACTCCGAAAAGTTTGGATCATCATTTATTTCCCGATGCAAAAAAGATTTTTCAAATCAGACTTATAGTTTCAAGTGTCCGCAGGAGAAAAGACTGATGGGACGGACAAAGTAATACGATAAGCACGTTCTTTCTTTTCATACTGTTACAGAGATTTAATTTAGAATTTTAAAGAAAATATTAAATTTATTGCAACGTTTCTTTCGCATCGTGTACCCTTTCCTCTGTTCTACAAGCCTGAGAAAATTTTATCTTTTTCACCCAGTCAGGAAGCATGGTTTCTCACTTGCGCTATGCAGAAGCTTTTTCTAAGAGTCATCTTCAATGGTATCACAATAGTAAAGCCATTTGCAATTTTCGTCTTTGTGTTTTAAGCTTTGCCCAATACAATTAGCACCTTTGCCATCTTTACTTCAAGGGTAACCGAAAGGAACGCGGAAGTCGTTTTATATCAACTTTGAGGCTTTGTGAAGCCGACATCGGCGACCCCGAAGAGATTCGGTGACGAAAGGGTTGGAGGTGTGGTCACTTCCTGGGGGTGAATTCTCTGGTGGAGAAGGGGGAAGCGTGGAGTCAACGCAGGA
Organism: Macrothele yani; assembly: GCA_039090855.1. Lineage (NCBI taxonomy): Eukaryota > Metazoa > Arthropoda > Arachnida > Araneae > Macrothelidae > Macrothele > Macrothele yani. Next base: position 127,522,432 of record CM077008.1, read on the forward strand.
GGTTAGAAGTGAGCGGTCGAGAAGGAACGGCCAGGGGCGCCTTACGTGTTCGCCCACGACGTCTTATGCTAACGGGGAATTGGATTTTTTTCCATGTGCGCTGGATAAGAGACGAGGGAATGACCGAAGGTGATATATAAGGAAAAGGGGTTCCTAAAGAAAGAGATTGTTTGCGGAAAGAGAGAGAGTAAGACAAACAAATACCTATGGACAGCCATCCTCGAACTAAGCCAAAGAGAAGTGTAAATTATTTTAGAGATATAAAAGCATTGCATCAGTGACGTACCGGAAAAACTCGAGCCTCCCCGCAAAAAAGCTTTTCGAGGCCCTTTTGCGAAAATCCATTAGCTTTCAATTACTCAAAATTTTAACTTCCAAATGATTAACAAGGCTTTACGGATGTTTTAATAAATCAAATTCTTTTGAACCTACGAGTATTTTTCGTAAAATCAAAATTATTTCACTTTATTGCGTGAAACACAAATGTGTATGTTGTAATTAAAATTACAACCCTGTTTACCGATACAATTTACTACATAAAATACTTACGTCAAAGTTAATCATATCATGCAAAATTTATTATTTCAAAGAACTAAGGCTACTTTTTGAAATGTCTCACGATTGCACGCACAAAACATTAAACTGCCGTGTGACAGTGTCTAATGTGTTTTCCGATTTATACGAAATGTCACAACATAAGTAAGCAAATAACTAACAATTTTTTTAAGAACTGTAGCACAAAAAACGTAAAATTATTTACTCTGGAATATAAGAAACACACCATAACGCCACAATGTTTTGCACATAGAAAAAACAAATCTTTTTTTGACTCTGCTTTAAAAAGAATGGCACGGGTCTCTAACTTTTCGCTCCCGCGAAGAACACTTTTTAGTTCATCATATTCGGAAGGATACATAGTTATGTACAAACAATACATAACACCTTATCCTCATTGGTATAAATATTCCGCTCATTGAACTGATATTTTTTCACATTCTCTTGTTAACATACCTGCATAGAAACTATTGTAAGGGCTGTGAACTTGAGGCCCCTTGTAACAGCAAGGGCTACTGTAAGGGGCCTCAAGTTCTTTTGAATAGCTGCTTCCCCGTCATCCAATTTTTATGAACTAAAGCAACACAAATAATTTCTAAAGATTTTAAGAGTTTACTGAAAAAAAAAATCTTTTCTTCTTAATACTTCATTCAAAGTTCTTGGCTATTTCTTTAACCAGTTTGATACGAAGTTTCCGCAAAAAAAATTGTAAAATTTGTTTGTTCAGGTTAGAGGCCCTTTTAAGCATGAGCCCCCCCGCACTGAAGGGGTTTCGGGGGCTATCAGTACGCCCCTGCATTGCATGAATATATAAGCGTCCTACTTACTACGTATTATTATCATCAACTACGTAGTGATGGATCGTTTTTTACAACGTTAACCTGGAAGAAACAAACCGAGTTAACAATACAAAAGAGACGGGCTAAAAAAAAAAGAGAAAGGAAAAAAAAACCTGGACATAAAAATGTGTCAGTACTTTTGAGTGCAAGACCAGATTGAAAATGGAATAGAATCATGTTTCATGAAGGTAACCCCCATTTTGTGTAAAAAATCTTGCAAATGGATTTCAAATAATGACCATTAGTAGAGAGAGATAAGGATTCTTACTCATCGCTGAAAATCTGAGTCCTTCAGTCTTTGTCAGTTGGGAAGGTCAGTGACTGCAGTCGAGTTCGTGAATCCCTCTCACAAAACGTGAAAGTTTGAAACTTTCCTAATTTAGCAAGAGCAGCGGAAAAATCGTTATTCTTAGTTGTCAAAAGCTCTCACGGGTCTGAATTTCCCTCCAACAAAGAGAGGTAATTCCTATGCGAGCGCAAATCGCAATTTAACCTCCGGTCGGACGTGCATGGTGTTCACTGAGTTCAGCGCCCTCTCGAGTTGGCACAGAATCAACGGCGGACATCTTTTCATTTCATCAAAAAGCTGAGATTTTTCATCCAACGACGATCAGGGTGACAAGTCCGCGTCGTAACACTCGTCAGTGCTCGCTCGCGGTGAGATTTTATTCCCATTCCCAGACAGCTAATTAACAAGTTCACTGAAAAGGAAATTATGAAAAATGATCGTATGTTAATCAGAATCCGAATTAGAACGTCTTGTTTCCGCTTGGAGATCTAAAGAATGTCAGTCTTCACGGGCAAATGATGATGATGCCAAATTTGTTTAATGGGAAACAAATTGATACTTCACTGATGCCAGATATGATTTTGTTAACGGCAAATGAAACGCTCACTGGATAAGGCTTTAATTGCAAATATTTGATGCGCGTCGTCCGGCATTCTTTTTACTCCTGCTAATGGATTAGCAAACAGCTCACGCTTGGTTGCTAAAAACCTATATAATCGACAGCAATATGTTTTCTCTTCCTCTTCACATTAGATTTCTGTCAGCAGAGAACTTCTGGCTTCCGAATATTTACCAAACTCTCATTCATCACCAAGTCACATGATTTAATCCTGGTTTATATCCTGACTATTCATGTAATCCTAGTAAATACGCCTCTAGCAGAGAAACTGTGCGTTACTTAAAGAAGCAAATGGGTGCAAACAATTCTTTAAAATGAAGAGTATCTTACCAAAAAAGGAATTTCCTAATGGTTTCTAGAATCGAATAAACTCTTTCAAATAGAAATGTGAGTTGCCTCTCCCGCCGCGGGTGGCCGAGTGGGCAACGTTCGTGACTGCCACGGAAAGGACCTCAGGTTCGATCCACTAAATGTGCGTCGGATGGGCACGCTAAGCCGTCGGACCCCGGGTACTGCCCCCCCCCCGTAATAAATAAGGGCGTCTTCGTCCCCCTTTCTACTTCGCTTCCGTGTCACTTTCCTATCGGGCACTCTAGCCCAAATCTCTTAGCTTCCTATTTCTAAGGGTTGTTTAAGACCTGGGGTCAGACACTCCCTTCCTAAAATCCTCTTCATGTGAGCTGCCCCCTGTGAGGAAATTTTGAGCAATGGAAAAGTAGAAAATATACGAAAAGTAATCTTCATAGCAAAAGCTATGCTAAAGAAAGAATTTTTTTTTTTTGAATACGTCTTCTAGAAGCAGAGATAGAGAGAAAAATAGTTTTAAGATTTACGTCTTCTAACGAGAAATTATGCATTATTTAAAGAAAATAATCATGGGCGTAGGATGGCCAAAAATTTGGGGGAACGAATAAATTTAAACTGATGTTTTCCTTTGATGAGGGTACGAAAAAGTGCAAACATACTGTATTTTCTTTTGTGGAAAGGTCATTCTTGGAAACAGTTTCTCCGTAAATATCACAAAATTTGGGTCTTTTAGGTGCATACATTCTTTGTTATGCATTATTCTTCAATCACTGCTGATAATGAACGATGACGAAAAGTCCAACGTATTTCTGACGAGATGCTAAGTTTTCGGAAAATAAAATCCTCTCTTTCTCTCTCTGCCCCCCCCCCCCCCGCCATTCTTTTAAATATTACAAATCTTTTTTTTTTTTTTGCTTATACATGAGAAATGTTATGTAACGAGTTCTCTACATTGATAGCATTTTGCCGTGGTTTTTACTTCCTCCCAAAAGCGAATCACTGACAAATCTGAAAGGTTAGACCAACAGTGCGTCTGTATAAAGCTCTTGGTTCTTCCCTTTCGAACTTAGCATCGACTCCACTAAACCTCCCATTCATATCCGTTGCCACATCGTAGGCTTACTATCGCATTTAAATTTTCTGAAATTGTGGAGCATATGCCCCTCCGCGCGCCACCTCAACGCTACACCTATGAGAAAAAAATTACCAATCTTTACTGTAGCGAACGGTATAGGGTAAAAAATCGAATTTTGCAACAGGAGTTTTAGAAGCGGAAGCACAGTGGTAAACAAAAATACATACTGACACCACGTAACGCCAGAACTGTAAACTACAAAAAACCCACGAGGGCATTCAAAATGTTCCACAAGGAAATTGGAGTTCAAAGGGCTCTTTAAATTGGACTTTTAGAAGTAATGGTATCGAGGAAAACAGATTAAAAATTTGCGCCCCCTAGCGGGAAAATTGTGTATCATTTTTGGTGACGAAATGCACATAAAATGTTTTCGAATCTGGCCGAAAAAGGTTTTTTCACTCAGGCGTTTAGACGTACAGGTATTGCTGCAAATATGCTGTAAACGGAAATGTGAAGTTCCGCTCTCTAGTGGCACGTTGTGTCACTAGAGGGCGTAGAAATACTGTTGCACTGGAATGGCGCACTAGAAATGTTACTGGACAAAGAAAGAATTTCTTAAATCGGACTCTTAGAAGCAGAGATATCGAAAAAATAGACTACGTCCCCAGGTGGAAAAACTGTGCATTATTTCAAACAGAAAATATTCGCAAAAGGTTTCCTGTGGTGAACGGTATCTGACCGCAGAGGAATTTTCTCATTCGACTCTTCAGAAGCGCAGATATTTCTGCAAATACATCGGAAACACACACTATCGCTTCCTAATGACAAAACAGTTCTTCACCATAAATTAGAAATTACAGAGGGTGAGTTGTAAGTTTTGCGATATTAGCATAAACGCATGTGCTACGGCGGGTATGTCACGTGTTTAAACTATTGTAGTTCAAGTCGTGCACTGCAGTCAGTCGAAAGGGACAGAAAGTGGCAGTCGTTGCTTTGAACAGCATTGCATGCCGTCGTTATGTCTGTGGTTGGGACGCCTGAAAGATGAATGCACACAACCGGCTAATTAGGGAACTTTTGCTTCACGAGTTTGAACTCAGCCATAACGCTGCTCAAGCAACACGAAATACTTGAAAACACTGGCAATTCCTCCATATTAGGAAATTCGGGTAAAATGCAATTTGTGCACAGTACTTCACTTGAAAAGGGTGGGTGACTTTTCGTGGAGGAGTTTCCTGCGGCGAACAGTTCCCTAAATCGAAGAGATTAAGGTGTCCATGGCATGGACAAATGCTATGGACCAAGAAAGTTGGACAGTAAGAACCTCATCAGTCAGTGCAGGAAAGCGAGAATGTGTTTCATGAAGGCATTTTTTTATTATTATTTTCATCGGAATTGAGGTCTGAATATTTTTTATTCTTTCAAAAAGATGCGTGAGGGTTTTTTTTTTTCATATCTGCACTGCAGTTATTAGTACCGAAGCATAAGAGCTAAATGAAAAAGATCCGTGTTTTCAAATGGAAAAGTAGGAACCACAGCTTTTCGAGTAAGAGTATCATTGAAACTTTTAATTGCTTTTTCAGAAGTTAGTTTTATGTCGATTTAAGGAATAGAAAAGGTGAGAATACTTGATAATTATCAGTATTAAATCAGGAGAGAAAAAAGTAATAAGAAAATGCTGTAACAATACAATAGAAATTTATTTTAACACTATTAAATAAGAAAAAAATAAATAGTCTGGTATTCTCGAATTTCTTTGTTTTTCAGCCTAAAGATTAACTGTTTTGGTTTATGCTGGTTTAGGGGGATTAGGGCTGAGAAAGAACTTGATTACCCTACCCCAAACAGAAAAAACAATTAACAGCGACCCCCCCCCCCCCTCTTCCCACAACGTCAGGACAGTTTCTATAAAAACTCCTCATCGCAACTCAGGAGGGAAAGGGGAAAGGTCTAACACAGTGTATTCCTTTGGCTGAAAAAAGTTTGGAAGTAGCATGAAAGTAATTTTATAACAGCAGATCGCCTTAAACAATGAAAGCTATGGGAAGCATAAATATTTCCTTCGCCTACCACTAAGAGGAAGACAAAATTATTTTAACTGTTCCTTTCAAAACAAGTACATCGATAAGAACTCGAAAATTTGGAGTATCAACAAAGCAAGAAAAATTATTTGTTTCTAATATGAGAAAGTAAAATATCGGTTGACAATTCAAAGCAGTCGCTTTACGGATTGATTTGTTTCGGTTCGTGGAAACCAAATCAAAACTGGCAATCTAATTATACATTTTCGTGGCCCCTTAAGCTCTGGGGCTCTAGGCGGGCACCTAGTGCACCAAGTCGGAAAGCTCTGAGGGGGACTGGGGACTTTTGGTCTATTATATGTACAGATCAGATCAATCTAGAGGATTTTAGGAAGGCAGTGTCAGTCCCCAGGTCTTAAACAACCCTTTAAAATAGGAAGCTAGGAGATTTGGGCTAGAGTGCCCGATAGGAAAGTGACACGGAAGCGAGGTAGAAAAGGGGGAGGAGGAGGACACCCTTATTTATTACCGGGGGAGGGGGCAGTACCCGGGACCCGACAGCTTAACGTGCCCATCCGACGCACGGCGGATATTTAGTGGTTCGTGCCTGCTGGGATCGAACTTGAGGTTTCTCCGTGGCAGTCGCGAACGTTGACCATTAGGCCAGCCGCGGCACAGGTTATGTACAGGTTACACCCTATCGTGTTATGCATCGTTCCAAAGCTCTCGTCAATAGCAGGTAACTCTTCCCCCACCCGGGTCGAGAGGAATCCAAATTTCGCTAAGACGTATACTGTCCAGAAAGATCCATAGCATCAAAATGCATTTTGTTAAATGCATGAGGTTCTGGTAATTTGCGTAGATTGCAATGAGATATTGTTACGTTTTATTATTTTTTCGTGATTAAATAATGTTCCACGATAGTTCAGTAAACCATATTGTTGAGTAACAATAAAAATAACGTCACTTCATGGCTCAACATTAAAAGAAAAACAGATTTCAATAATGCTTTTGACTGAGACGCACTGTTGCCCATTTTCGTTACATCGAATTTTTTTTTACTTGGGTTTTACTTTGCTACTGTCGAGAAACATGCATAGCATCAACATAACAGCAACGCACAAGACCGACGTCTTGTGCGTTTGGCAAGATGCCTCCAAGATTTCGTTTATTTTGAAGCTCAAACGTAGCTTCGATGGATTCAACTTTTATTCAGCCTGTTATTGCTTCTGAATCGTGTATTGCATTCATCAAAATTTGGTCTTATTCTGGTCATTCATGTCATTCATCCTCAATGAGAGTTATCGAGGAAGAACTACGTTTTCGGAATTTGAATTATATGCTAAAGTTGCCTAAAAAGCTTTCAAGACCATTTGTGTGATGAATTCTCAACGAAGCTGTGGCGTGCAAAATCCCAAAAGCTTTCAAGTGTTACCGCAGTTACCTTCCTTACGTAAACTCACGTCATATCTCGAACGCTAAATCACAAGCAAATGAATGCATAATAAAGAGAGTTGCATATGTATGAGAAAGAACCTCCTAGGAGGGTTAGACTTGTATATCAGATGCAAATTTTCCTTCAATGAAGTTCTCTCAAAGTATTTTCTCTTTGATACTGTGAGGGTGAAGTTCGTAGAACATTTTGTATCCTTCTCTCCCCAAAAGAAGTTATAAAACTTCTTTTCCGTGGTATGACTTGAAATATCTCATTACAGAACTTTTAGGTTTTAGGATATAAAAGTACGTTATCACTTTTTTTTTAATTTCTATACGTGCCAGTATATACACTGAGCTGCTACTTCATAACGTACAATAGTGTGCAAGTTAATTAAGACAAAAAAGAAAAATCTTTAAATTTTTACGTATTTAAAGAAAAAAATATAAATAACGAGGTACGACAATTTAATTCCGCGAATGCACATGTAGAAAAAATATGTGTATACTTGTGCACTAGCATTTACTGTGACCTTCGAAGATATTCCTTTCCGCAGCTATGCATTTAGTAAGACGCTGTTGCCATTTCTGGAAACATACCTGGAACTCTTTTTCTGGAATACTCTTGAGTTCCTTTGCCACCTTCGAAGTTATTCCTTTCCGCAGCTATGCATTTAGTTAGACGCTGTTGCCATTGCTGGAAACATACCTGGAACTCTTTTTCTGGAATACTCTTGAGTTCCTTTGCCACCTTCGAAGTTATTCCCTTCCGCAGCTATGCATTTAGTTAGACGCTGTTGCCATTGCTGGAAACATACCGAGAACTCTTTTTCTGGAATACTTGAGTTCTTTTGTCACGTTACGCTGGAGGCCAGAAATGTCTAAAAATTTTCGCCGTTTTACAACAGTTTTTTGCGCATTTTGGAGGTTTCAAAAATCACAAGCGGCTAAGTCAAATGAATAGGGTGGATGATTCAATTTGGTAATTGATTCCTTAGCCATGATGTCGCGAAAACTGAGAGCATCATAGCTTGGGGCATTGTCAGGCCACAGTTCAGCTCTTTTCCTTCGAACAGAATCCCGTAACATTTTCAACACTACTAAATATCATTGTTGGTTGACCATTTGTTCCCAGTGTTTCTTTCAGGCATACATCCATGGTGTAGGGCGAAAACCCATCGGAAACGACCATTCGCTTTCCCGGAGACATTTTATGTTACTGAGCTAATGCTTATAAATTCAGGTTATAATAATGGAAAAGGAAATTTCGTTTCTTTTGATGCTACAAATATTTCTCCAATTATAATTTTTTAAATAGTTTTTCAAGTACGAGGTCCGATTGAAAAGTTCCGAGACCAGGCCGATATACAACAAAGTACTTACATTACTTAAGTCAGGCTGTGAACTCACTCAAAGTAGTCTCTTTGGGCAGCGATAAACCGCTGCCAGCGTTTTTGCCACTGTTGGAACGCTCCCTGGAAGTCCTGTTCGCGAATCGTGTCAAGCACGTAGTCATGCTGTTGCGGCTGCAAAACGGGGTACGTGTTGCTAACGCTCTGTGAGCTGCTGCATTGTCGTGATGGAGCAGGAAATCGCCCCTGCGCCACATTTCAGGTCGTTTGCGGCGAATGGCCTCCCTTAGACACGGCAGAAAATCGCACTAAATAAACGGTGACGTCTGGCCCTGGGGGACGAATTCACGGTGCACAACCCCGAACGTCGAAGAACACGATGATCATGCTTTTGGTTGCACTCGGGACCTGTCGGGCCTTCTTCGGTCGCGGAGATGTCGGGCTCTTCCACTGCGATGACTGTTGTTTGGTCTCCGGGTCGTAACCGTAGACCAAAGTCTCGTCCCCAGTGATGACCCGCGACAGGAACATTATATGCGTCTCCGTTCCCGATTTGCCGAGTTTTACGCAGAATTTGATGTTAGCTCGCTGCTTTAGTTTGCAGTCCATACCGAAATCGCAGCTGTGTTCTGCACGCGGTCACCAAATATCATGTAGCACAGCTCTCGATGTTCACAGAACGACGCCACTCGGCACAATGACTCATTAAGGTCAAGGCCCTCGACCGCTGCTCGTGCACCCGCGTACTACCATCTGTTGACTATCTACGTACCTAGTCTAGGAACTTTTTGATCGCACTACGTATTTATAGTTTATAAAAAGTGTATTAAGACCAACGACCTTACATACAGGTAGACTACGAATGACGTCACAATTTATGACTCCAACAACAGAAAGGGAAATGTCACCTGATCTTAGTCAAAAATGTTAAAAGAAAATTCTACAACTTTTAACCAGTGAGAAACGAATTAAATTATTAAGCAGATTCTATGCCACTATGGTAATAACTTGATTCCAATCTGCAGTAAAAAATTTTACGGTTAGTATGGGCCACTATTCCACCTGAGGTTTTCGTATTTGTAGTAATGATTATCATGTACGAGAGGAAATAATCAGTTTTTTTACGGTTAGTATGGGCCACCATTCCACCTGAGTTTTTCATATTTGTAGTAATGATTATCATATACGAGAGGAAATAATACATTTTTTTACGGTTAGTATGGGCCACCATTCCACTTGAGTTTTTCATATTTGTAGTAATGATTATCATATACGAGAGGAAATAATACATTTTTTTACGGTTAGTATGGGCCACCATTCCACCTGAGTTTTTCATATTTGTAGTAATGATTATCATATACGAGAGGAAATAATACATTTTTTTACGGTTAGTATGGGCCACCATTCCACTTGAGTTTTTCATATTTGTAGTAATGATTATCATATGCGAGAGGAAATAATCAATTTTTTTATGGTTAGTATGGGCCACCATTCCACCTGCGTTTTTCATATTTGTAGTAATTATTATCATATACGAGAGGAAATAATCAATATTGAGGTTCGATTCCCAATCCAGAAAACGTGTGCCAATTAAAGTAATAACATAGTCATTCGCGTTAAGAAATGAATCTACGTGTTGTAAATTTTTCACAAATATTCATCGCAATAATCTAATCATGGCCTGTAATAAGGACTAACTATACATATAGGTACACATTTTACAAAAGTAAAGTTACTCTGAGTACGGTAACGGCATTTCCGTATATTTTACGTAATATTTAACAGTATACTTCTGGATTTTTCATGTTATTATATACTGTAGCTCTGTATCATAAATTATTAATGAGAACACCACTTTACATAAAGTGCAAACGTAGCCGGTTCATACAAGAATACACTAAACAAATGACCTCCTTCGTCCTCAAGATTCATCTTGTAACTCCGAAATGGTTGCAATAAAATTTCTATAAATGACAATTTCTTAATGAAAATATCCTTAGGTTTATTATTCCTAAAAAACGCACTTGTTACGTACATGATTTACTAAATGGGGATATTTAAAAGTAGGCTGTCATGTCAAAAGAAAGCATTGAAACTGGATAGCACGCAACCACTGCTGCCTTAATGTCATGTGATCTGACGACTCTCATGTTGGGACAACGGCGGCTCTGTGGCAGCCACTGCCAGTGCGCTGTCTAATACTATATACTAGCTACCAGGCACGGTTTCGCACGGTAGCAATTTTTTTTTTTTTTTTTTTTTTGATTGGAGGTTTAACGACCACCGTGAGCAACTCAATGGGCTATAAGCAGTCGCCCGTCCCTAATTTAGGGTCACTGGTTCCAGGGAAGGGAGAGAGCCAGTGCCGTAAGACAAACACAACATCCATGCCTCACCGGGATTCGAACCCGGACCCCGTTCGGACGAATGATCAGAGGCCATCGCTTAGACCACTGCGCCACCGGGGCGGCGTAGTAATTTAGAATTTACGGCGAATCTAAAGAGAGACCATTATTACGTTCAACAGGAGACTGCCTTTCTCTCTTTTTTTTTTTTATTGGAGGTTTAACGACCACCGTGAGCATCTCAATGGGATATAAGCAGTCGCCCGTCCCTAATTTAGGGTCACTGGTTCCAGGGAAGGTAGAGAGCCAGTGCCGTAAGACAAACACAACATCCATGCCTCACCGGGATTCGAACCCGGACCCCTTACGGACGAATGATCAGAGGCCAGCGCCTTAGACCACTGCGCCACCGGGGCTGCCTTTTCTCTTTGTAAAGCCATTCTTTGTCTTTCATTTGCCAATCGAGGTTCTGTTTCTTGGAAAGTTTCTTTATGACGGGATAAACAAATTCTTTTAGCGTCCGATGTACTACGAAATATATTCAATTTTCGTCTCGGCATAATGTTTAAAACAATAGTTAAATTTTAATTAAAGAACTACTCAAAGTGATACATACGTATGGACGAATATTTAAATTTTGATTAAGGAACTACTCAAAAGATACATACGTATGGACGAAAACAACTGCGCATTTGGTCTGTGCGAACGCCGATAAACCAATTCTCTTTTAGCGTCCGATGTAACTACGCATTTAGTCTGTGCGAGCGCCGATAAACTAATTCTTTCGGAGTACGATGTAACCACACATTTAGCCTGTGGTCTCACATGCTGCCAGACCGGCCGCGGAGCATGCGCCTCGCGTCTTTTTCCCGATGAGCAAAAATGTTTCGTAAACCGGTCGCCGCGCGTCGAAGGCATTTTTGGGCTACTCGCGTATGACGTAGCTGTGGAGGCAGATCACTTGCTTCGATGGTTTGTATATATGCGGTTGCTATTAGTTTTTTGTTTATTTAGTGGTATTTGATCAGTCTTTATGATCGAGAGTCATATTTTTATTGAGATAGTATACAGATAACTATTGTGGTAACAAAAGCTAAGCGTTATAAGATAATCATTATGATAACAAAATGAAATCGTTCTATTGCTCTGTGTTTGTTAGTCAGAAAACTTCACAACTCCACCATTCTGTGCTATTATTTCGAATGAACGATGCCTACCAATTATTGTGCCGCAGCCATGTACCCATCGCAGATTAAGAAAACCAAAGGAACTGATATTATTAATCACGCATTCCCAAAAGATCAGATGCTGCAAAAAACGTGGTTAACTACTCAAATGTTAACGAAAAGATGTGAATGTGAAACATGCCAGAATTTGCTCTAAACACATTACTGAAGATGGTTATGAACGTGTTTTGGAAAATCGTTCATTCACTGCAGTAAAAGTCAAAACATACAGGTTGCATCACCGAAATTTAGCGACTTTCTAAGTAAAATTCAAGCATAATTTGTATCCAGATTTTTAAAAATGCTCGCCATTTCGAAGTCAGAAATGTAAAAATGGAGATTCAAAAAGTAACAATGCCGTGTGTAGAAGAAAGTCAACCACATTTTGGTAGAGAAACGAAACAGACTATTTTCTGGTATATTTCAATACAAACCTTTATTTTGTATCTAAATTTTGTCCTATTAACCTATGGGAATAGTTATGATGCTAATTATTAAAACTGCGCAAATTAGAAAGATCGAGGATTTTTTCTTGTCGATATAAATTTCTTATTTGTTTCGGTAAAAATCTCAGATCCCCACCGTGTTGTTTCACAAACGCATATGACAAACGATGAACGCAACTCTATTATATTAGTTAAAAATTCATTGCGAAATTGACTTTTTTCTTTTCTTTAGTAATTGCGTGACGAAGTGAAAAATTTTAAATGCAGAAAATTTTTAAGTTTTGCTCATATAAACTTTAAGCTCTCCTCATTGGCTTGATTGCGTATGAATGTGTGTGAATTGCTTTCGCTCCGTGCCTCTATAGTGACGTCAAATGAAAGAGCCAATGAGAGCGTAGATCGCTGATGGAACCAACCTTATGAGGATGTAGCGCGTGACGTCTTCGAGAAGTTTAAGTGAAGTGGCAACAGTTCCTGCAAGTTTCTGAAGAACAAACATAGCTGACTGCCCTGCAGTTAGTCTATAAAGTGCGATTATTAGCGCTCGGTGTTTATTAAAATTTGAAGCCAAAATGTCTAGATTTTGTGGCTTTATTACTTGCTGTATTAGAGGAAATCGAGACCGGAAGTCCTTTTTTAGGCTGCCAGCTGAAGGAAGTACCGAAAAGATTTGCTTATCTGTCAAGCAAAGGGAGATTGCTTCCACTATTGAAGAGTTAGACTCTTCAAAGACAGAGTACCTTTTAAAGGTTAGTTTTATCCAGAAATCAGTGATTTTTAGTAAAGCAGAAAACATATCTTTTACTTGCTCAAATGCTGTTGGCGTGCGGTGCTTGCACGTATTGAGCCAGACGTTTCACTCGTTGATTTCAAGTTTTCAGTTTTATTTTAAAAGGTGTTGGGTATTTTTTGCGTAGGGTTTATTGCTACTGATTATTTTCATATAGAACACCTTTCAGAGTTTGTCTCTTAGTCAAAAAATGTTCTTAAATCAAAGCTTCGGTACCCAATTGGCACTTCTATACACGTGGGGTTTTCACCATCAGGGACTTTTATTCAGAAAGTTCCTGGTTAATCTAGGGACTGTTGAAACTTTTTATAGAACTAAAAGTTAATTTGTTAGCCATCCTGACTTTTAGTCAGAATCAAATCTCTTTGGCCGTTCTGGATTTTTTAGGAGCTTGACCCACTTTTTTGCGAATTTTCGGCTTTTCACTTAGTGTTTTCACTTTTAAAATTATTTGGCTGTCAGTGTTGGGGTTTTTTACTTTACTATTTTGTTCTATATGACATTTTCTCTCCAAACCACCGTTGATTTTATTTTCAGTATACCTGGATTTTTAACCGGAGCTGAAGCACACTTTTGCGAAAAAAAACATAAAATAGGTAAAATTATTTCGAAATAAAATTCTTTTTGGTTTTTAGGTCTGTTTACATACCAGGATTACGCTGCTAAATTTATATACGGATAAATAAATTAGGGCGCAAATCCAAGAAAAAATTACTGTGTTTTGTCCCCACAATTTTGCGTGAAGAACCAGATTTTTCTCTCAATTTTTCTAAGTCTTGAAAATCGCTTTCCAGAGCATAGAACAACACTTTTTATTGAAGAGTTACTAATTACTCACTAATTAGTGATCTCACTAAATTACCATGTGAAAGAATATCCCCGATGAGAAATTGTTATATGCTTCGAGAAATTTATATGATTCTAATGCGTCTAACTGTGGTATGATAATGGTGCTTCGACCGAAGACGAAGTAATAGAAAATATTTACTATTTGTACTTCTGGAAAACTTTTCGCTTCACCTTCGAAGATACTTACATTCAGCACATAGCGATCTTTTCCTTCAATCTCATAATTTTTTTCCAAATACCGCATTTTGTACTCGAAAGTTAAACTTTCAAAGTAAGACACCATCATTTCAACGGGGATTGGTTTTCCTTCACTTACGTTACTAAGGCTCGTTGCCATGATGAAAGTCACGTGTCTGCTACACCCTCATAGGCAGTGGAAGCCACGAAAGAATGCGAACGGCAGTTTTTTTTGACTTGTCACTAAAATCGTTACTGCTCGGCTCCCTTTTATCATAGATTAATGTTTCTTACACCTAAACCCTCCTCAACAAATGCTCTATGGAATGGTGAAAACCGCATCAAAATCCGTCCAGCGATTATCGAGATTAGCCAGAACAAACAGACAGACGACTACCGGGGACTTTATTTTATACTATGTATAGATGGGCGAACGGTACACCACACATGCATCATCCGGGACTGGAACCCGGGCCTATCTGACGGAGCCAGCGTCTCAGACCACTGGAGCCCTGAGGTGGCTGATTGTAGTCTAATCCTTTTGCATATTTTAATTCATCATTATAGCTATGCATTACGCCTGATATTTAATATTAGTAAGCACTCTTTGCATCATCGTACCTCCGCTGAAATATTCATTCATGACCATCACTATTCACCGAACATGCCACTTGACCACCACGAGGTAGATTAACAGGTGATCATTATTTTTATGGGTAGAACGAAGAACAATTATCTATAAATAGAAATATTTATAAATGGTCGACAGGCGACTGACCTAATGATGCAGTTGTCGCTACGGAGTTGACATTTGCAGTTGCTCGTTCCTGTCTTTTACCACAAAAGGCGTTAAAACTTATTTGTGTTCAAAACGTGGAAGTACCTTTGATATTAAAAGTTTCCATACATTATTACGGGAATCAGCGGGCAACTAAAGGCCCAGCCCTTTTTTGTTAAATTATAATTGAGCTCGTACTCATTGTAGAATCGAAATTTAAACATCATAGTGCAGTTGTAAAAAATGGCGCTCGATAGGAGCATCTTCTCGAAAAAATACATACAATAAGCCTTGATTTAATTAGCAACCACTGGCAGCATTTACTTTCGGAGGCGGAGGGCGCAGGGTGAATAAAGAAACCTGCAGGTGTATTACTTGCAACTAGTAAACATATACACTGCTCAACGTAGAAAATGTCACACCAGGAAGTATTTGTCGGAGGGCCACTCAAATTGGAGAGTAGGTGTCGACAATTGGATTATGTAAATGATCGGTGTTGCAAACGCGAACCAGCCGACCCGGTGGTACAGTGATCTAAGCGCTGGCTTCTGACCATTCGTCCGAGAAGGGTGCGAGTTCGAATCCCGGTGAAGCATGGACGTTGTGTTTGTCTTACTGCACTGGCTATCTCCCTTCCCTGGGACCAGTGACTTCAAATTAAGGACGGGCGACGGATTATAGCCCATTGAGTTTCTCACGGTGGTCGTTAAACCTTCAATTAAAAAAAACAAAGAAACACGCGAACCACCAATCATGTGATAGGTGAGAGAGGTAAAATATCAAAACAGCTTCGTGTGCCTAAGTTTGGCAGTCTTCATCTGAGCGTTTGGATCATTACGTCGGAGGGATCTCAATGGGAGAGCACATGTAAGAAGTGAGAATGGCAAGGCGACATTATGGGGAATCATACCATCACACGGACATATTTTGCAGAAGTTTCGTCATAGGGCATGTACGGGTGGTTGCTCCCTGCCTCGCATGGCAACGGAAATGCATCGGCATGCAACAACTATCGGCCGAATGTGGCGGCATTAGTTGGACGAAGGTGATGTGCGTCGGCGTAGTTGGACTGGTGAACGCAGGCGGACGTCCGAACAACTCGATTGCCACATTCTACGGCAAGCCGTAGCAACCACACAATCCATAGTGAACGACATTCGACGAGATGTACAGGCAGCTATGGAGATCCCTGTATCGACATGGACTACGAATCGCAGATTGACTGAAGGAGGTTTGTGCTTCCGCCAGTCATTGCAACGACTGGCACTCATCACAGCACATCGTCGCACAAGGTTGCAATGGTACCTTACCAGACAGGCGTGGCGGTACGACTGAAGCCATGCCGTAATTAGCTACGAGTCTTCCATTCGTGAGCGTCGTACGGATCTTCAACCTGGTGATGTAGTCTGCAGCGCTACAAGTTTCGACAGCTGCACCACTCGTACGCATAATGGGTGCAATGACAGCTCAATGATACGTCAATGAGGTGCTTTAACCTGTTTTGTTGCCGTACCTCCGTAGTATTTTGTTTCTCGCCGTACACCTTGCAGACCCTGCCAACATCCGTCGATAGTGTTTACAAGGTGTCCAGGTACTGTTCTGGACAGTGCAATCCTCAGACTTCTCGTCAGTAGAGAACGTGTGAGACGTCGTTGGTAGAAGACGCGAAGCCCGTGCGCGAGCGCGAGCTCCTCCATTTTGTCCCAAACATGGACAGGAAGGGATGTCATGCATAGATTATACTTCCAGTTAAGATGGAAGTGGCATTGTAAATTTTATGCACCAGGAGGAAAGCTTGCAGGTCCTCTTGATAAATTCGTATTATTTGGAGTTCACCACGAAATAAAAAATGCACAAGCCCAAAATTTTGTCCAAGCAAAGTTTTCACATGAAAAAAAAATGCCCAAGCCCATAATTTTATCCAAGCAAAGTTAAATCTGGTATTGTCGGTTAAGGATTTGTCAGCCGCACAGGACAGTCCCGATTTAGCACCATCGTACTTTTACAACATCAGTTCTTCAAAACTGTACCAGACCCGTAATCAATTTGGTTCAGTAGGCACTACTGTTAGATACCATCACATGAGTTGCCCGGTTTAAAAAACTACATCATTCAGCTTTTGGGCCAACATTTTTTTGCGCTTTCCAACCGTAGGTTGTAGAAGCGTATATGCACCAACTTTGTCCGTCTGTCTGTCCGTCCGCACGATAACTTATCTAAACATTGCTCGATTTCGATGAAAATTTAGTATGTGGTAGGGGACAACCTGGGGTCGAACCCTGTTGAAAATGGGCGAAGTGGGATCAAAGGTCAGAACATAGGAGCGTGATCCATTCCATTGCCCTCATGCGTCATAACTTACGTAAAAATGCTTCGATTGTGACAAAACGTTCTCATGTTGTTCCGGAGATATACTGAACCGGTTCTGTTGAATATCATCGAAATGGGGTCAAAGGTCAGTGCACAGGAGCGAGATTCATTCTACACCCATTATCCTTATAACTTGACTAAAAATACTTCTATTGCGACAAAAATTTAGTATATTGTTCCGGAGGTATACTGAACCAATTCTGTTTAATGTCATCGAAATGGGGTCAAAGATTAAGACACAGGAGCGAGATTTATTCTACAGCCATTACCCTCATAACTTGATTAAAAATGCTCCTATTGAAATAAAACTTCAGTATGTTGTTCCGGTCGTATGCTGAACCAATTCTCTTAAATATCATCGAAATGAGGACAAAGGTCAGGGCATAGGAGCAATATTTATTCCACAGCCATTATCCTCATAACTTGACTAAAAATGCTTCTATTGAGACAAAAGTTTAGTATATTGTTCTAGAGGTATACTGAACCAATTCTGTTTAATGTCATCGAAATGGGGTCAAAGATTAAGACACAGGAGCGAGATTTATTCTACAGCCATTACCCTCATAACTTGACTAAAAATGCTCTTATTGCAATAAAACTTCAGTATGTTGTTCCGGTCGTATGCTGAACCAATTCAGTTTAATATCATCGAAATGGGGTCAAAGGTCAGGTCACAGGAGTGAGATTTATTCCACAGCCATTATCCTCATAACTTGAGTAATAACTTGGGTAAAGATTTCTGGTATGTTGAAAAGCATATCATAATCAATGCATTGCTTGATTTTACTCACTTGTCGAGTTTTCCTAAGCTTTTGATTAGAATATACTGTATTTCACAGAAAGATTTAATTGAAATATGTTCTAGAAATGAAAAGAAAGGAACTAAAAGGAAGATTAAAATTTATACTTGTGCCGGCACAATATCATGAAAATAGCATTCTTTATCAGTGTGAATGTAAGAAATTTAAAATATTTGAAACACCTACATTATCCTGTTGTGTTGTGATCAGTGTAATGTTCAGTTCTTCCGAAACGCAAATAACTTTAACCTTGAAAAGCCTCTGGGTGAACGATGTTGAGTGTTTTTCCATTTGAAACCAAGACAAATAAGTTTTAATTTCTTCCATCTCTGGAGCAAAATACATAAAGCTGACCATAGAAAAAAGCATGGGTTTTGCAATTGTGCTCAACAACTTTTAAACATTGACTTTTTGTGCTTGTTCATACTCATGGAGAAACTGAAACCAGCACGAATCTGTGAGCATTTCTACTCAAGTGGAAGGTCAGATGGGACCACTGGAATGCGTGAACTAAAAATATGGTTTTCTGCAGCATTCCTTAGATGGCATTTTACATGAGTTTCTTGACAGTCAGTCGTGTTGCGATGGTCCAACCTGCAACTATCTCTGTACCAGGCCCCAGCTAGCTCAAAGAAGGACTGTTTTAAAAAGGTTGACATTTTTAAGTTAAGTAAATAGCGAAAGTGCACAAAATTTAACAACACAGATTCAAGTTCAACTGTTTAAGGAAATCTCAAATAATTCCAAATTATCACAAATATTTGCTTTAAAGGCTAAGAATACATTGATCGTTCATGTAGAAGAAACGTTCACAAACTCCGACGCGGTCATAATTCACACATACCAGTCCTTGAATAAACGTCCCTCAAAATCACGTGCACAAAACTGTAACATAAAGCAATAAGCTGGCAAGAACTGTCGACGAGGGCAGACCAATGTATCTGTCGTTCCACATCCTCAGCGGTGATTGAGCGTAAACACCCCTCTGCTGCATCGACGTTCACCGGCAAGTAGAAGAATCAAGACTGGGACTCCAGGCAATAGTCCAACCAAAACTGTCGACGAGGTTATTCCATTACACGCGATGGTCCGCGTCATCAGCAAGGGCACAGCATAGACACCCCTCCGCTGCACTAACGTTCACCGGCAGGTGGAAGAATTAAGACTGAAACAGAAGGCAACTCCGACATCATCATCGCATCAACTCCAAACGTTCACGACTGTAGGCCCTACATCAGATTGACAATCTCATCAACAAGCATACTGAACCATCATCCTAAGAAAACAAATGGGGGTAGGCTGTGTCCAGGACACACCCGCAGGTTTTATTTACGTGAATACGTGTTTGACAGTAAGGGTTTTGAGGTAGAAGTCAGTTGATAAATGAAAGAGGAATGTAGTTAGACTGTAATTTTATTTATTAAAGGGCGATGATATGAGAAGTAACAAACATATGACATACAATTCTATGTTTCGTACAAAGGTTAAGTCGATACAAGTATTGCCTAAGGTAGTTGGTGGATAATTTACATAAGTCAATTGGAAATTGTCTTTTATGAACTTGAGTAAGTTGGTGTTTTGTTGCGCATCAAGGTTAAAGTCACCAGTGAGAATGACAGGTACTTGGGTGTCCGGCACTTGGTATGATTTTCTTGATGTTTTCAGAGTAATCACATAGCATCCGGAACATGAAGACCTCTAGTGATGTTTGTGAAACGTTGGCATGAATGTAAACCGAACCAAGTATGAAGCGAGTTTGAGCAGACACTCTCGCATCAACTAGACACATGTCATCCACATAGTCATCTTCAATTCTCAGTCTGTTGTTGACTGAGACATTTACGGGTTAGCAATCTGTTAGACTACTGATGTTTCTGCAAACGGCAACTCCCCCAGCAGTTCGTTTTATGGGCGAAGTAGTACGTTTGGAAGTGGATGGTTTGTGTTGGGCTATTGCCCTATTTCTTTTCGCCTTCAATTCGAAACCGGGCAAATGTATGGAACTAGAATCATCCGTCCAAGTTTCCCTCACGGCCAAGTAGTCCATTGATTCACATGTACTAGCTGTAGAAGTGCTTGGTTGTGGCACCACGCGTTGCGCCGCTTCGGCTTTCTTCTTCTGTCTGTAAGACCTACATCATTCTGCATTAGTCGTTCTTGGCTTGTTCGATTCCTTTTGAGTTCTTCTTTCTTTTGATATACGTTTGTAGGATTTTGAGTAGGACTTTTGCTTCAAATATGTAGACATTTTGATTTTCACACAAATATTTTTTCGTTTATCACTTATAAAGTGTTTATTAAATGTTTATGAATTGTTAGCTTTTAGATAGATCTCTTCCAGACGAATCGTTTGAGACCAATATCACGATCCTACCTCTACGCGATCTCGAGTTATACTGATTTTAAGGGGCTTAACTCAGGGTGTTCGACCCCAAAATGGCGGACGCCTTCTTCTCTCCCTGCGCATGCGCATGGAGAGAAGAATATTTTTTATGGTAATAACCAGTGATATTTTTAGAATCACTGGTTATTACCATTTTTATGTCAGTTATTAGATTTTAGCTAATTATTATAATTTAGAAATTATAAGCATTTGATCAGTCGTAAGAAATTATGTCCGCCAAGTTTTCCTAGAGGCCCCATGGTCAAAGAATATCTAACTGAGAAGAAGTTAAGGCTCGGCGAGACGTAACTAGCGCCGCCATATCTTAAGAGTTAAAATACAGTGCACAGAAGCCAACATACAGGCTGATGCCGGAGCAGACTGCGCATGCGTATTTCTGTTGACTTCAATTCTTTGGGTAAAGAACTGTCAGCCGATCTACCCACAGCACGTGATTGCTACCTTCTC
The DNA here is from genome assembly GCA_039090855.1 of Macrothele yani. NCBI lineage: Eukaryota > Metazoa > Arthropoda > Arachnida > Araneae > Macrothelidae > Macrothele > Macrothele yani. Next base: position 127,543,554 of record CM077008.1, read on the forward strand.
GGTAGCATAATCACTTCGCAAATCGGATATGTTAGTTTTGTTACACCAATCGTGTTAGTTAAGGCTTTTGTTTGTTCTTCAGTTTTTCAGAAACATTTTCAGTAATGCCAAATACTAGGGATTGTCTGCATTTTGTACGGATCCTTAGGCCTAACTATAATATTTGCTAAAATTTAATTTAAATAGTAATACTAATGTTATTGCATATTTTTCTCACCAAAATAAGGGATGGGCGGGATATCCGAAATCAGCAACAACAACAACAAAAAAACTGCTCTAAGCAAATAGTCATCAGATCGAAGGAAACCATCGTAGATCAAAGAAAAGCTTCACTGCCGTAGTTCCCCTAACGTCTTTTGCTCCTGAATGTTAACTTTCCCACATAGCATATTACCTCTTAAGATGTGGTGGCGCTGTTGTCTCCTGTTTTACGTTATCTCTATAAGAGTTGGCGTTCTTCAAGCTTTATATTCTTTGCCATGGTACCGATTTTAAAGACGTATCCTCGTCAAAAAATAAAGACAGAAGCAACAGCCTCTGACAACCTGTTCGAGCAGCAAACGGCTGTCGTGATAACAGACAGTCGCCCTCGAATCACAGTTCCCCGTTTCTTTATCTCACTCTAGAACAAAGAACTCAAAACTACGCGTTCCAATTAACATGCAGATACACACTGAACAAAGAGTCAAAGTACTCACATACCAGAAATATGGAAATGCCCATGAAAGGACAATGAACCGAAGAAAAAGCTTCTAAAGAAATGCTTCGAGGCTTCAGATTCCTCATATGTTCCTATCAAATTACCCATAACGTGACAGTGTTCTATTGCAAAGTGTTGGTCAAATCGGAATACGCCAAGATAAAGGAAATAAATAGTCAAGGTGATATGGGAGAATGCGCGAACGGATGAATAGCAAAGTCAAGTTTTGAAGAAATGCAATGTGTGAGAAAACTCACATTTTTCTCACATTGAATTTTTTTTTATTTTATTTGCATTTCATTGGAATATATTTCCTTTCCAAAAGACTCGAGTAACTATTTCTGTTTAAATAGTGCGGCTATTAACAAATTAATGAGAAGTCTGACCGACTAAACAGCAAAATAAAATTTCAAATTGTAAATCGCGCGCGTTATATCAAATTTGAAACAATGGTTGAAGAAACCTAATCAAGTCTTCCCATAAAAAACTGCTTGGAACTGTTATTAGTGCATAGTAACACAATGGGAGCTACGGTCTGAAACGTAAACAAATCTGCCGGTAACTGCGGCGAAATGATACACGCAACACTTCGGAAGTGCACTGCGCCCCTAAAACGCCCTATTCAGAGCCCATTTAAGAGCAAACTAGGGTGGCTGCAGCCCCGGGCACCGCATTTTCAAGGGGTCACAGAATTATGCAGGTTGCTTGAAGAATTGACAGAGTTCAAAAGTTTTTTTTTGGGGGGGGGGGTTCAGATAGCACAGCGAAAACTGTAAGAAACTGCCTTGTGAAAAAAAAATTTCTATTGCTTTCCTGTTTTTTAGGAGTCCGCAAAATGTATAGTTGTCCCTAGTTCATCTTCAAATCTTTCGAAAGCATTACAGAAGTTTTTTTGTATACATCTGTAATTGGGGGAAATTTTCATACATTAAGAATTCGTTTGAATCATGATATTTGGGCCATAATATTTTGTCCACTACTTTTGATATAAGATATAATTTTAACAAGCTGAACCCTGAGGGGAAGGAAGGGGGAGGGTTAAAGCAGAACTGAACTGGTGACCATTTTGTAACCACGCAGTTTTATATTTTCTTGCTAACACTGATTTGTCCATGAATCATAAGATACATACTTCAATATGGCGGGGATATTTTTACGGCTTCCTCATCATATTTTGGGAATGTTTTCCCCTGGGTATATTTATTCTGCCACCCATAGTGAAATCCTAGATGTACCACTAATACTGGGGCCCCAAAATACTGTCCAGCCCCCTGGCCCCCTGTCTTCTTAAATGGAATCTGGCCCTATTGAAAAAAATATTTACTGGTCAGATCCAGCTAACACTACGAAAACAAATTTATGCAAATTCCTGCCCCAGAAAACGCAGTTTACTTGCTAGGGAGTACAAATGTATGATCTATTTTTGTCGATGTCTCCGCTTCTAAAGTCCGATTTCGAAAAATCCTTTTTAAGTCTGATATCATTTATTATACTTTGGGGACGCATTTCTTTTATGTCTTTCAATATTTCCTAAAGTCCGATTTTGAAAAATATCCTTTTTACGTCTGATGTCATTTATTATACTTTGAGGGCGCATTTTTTTGTATCTTTCAATATTTCCTAAAGTCCGATTTTGAAAAAAATCCTTTTTACGTCTGATATAATTTATTATACACTTTGGGGGCGCATTTTTTATGTCTTTCAATATTTTATACTCTTCAGTTGTGCCGTTAGATGGTGCAAGGGTGTGTATCTTTTTGCAAATGTATCTGCGCTTCTAAAAGTCTTACTAAAAAAATTCGTTTTGTACTGTATGCCATTCACTACGGTAAAGATTAGGAACATTATTGTATTCAAATAATTCAGTCTCCCCACTACAGGGCGTATATATTTAACCGTTTTGCTTCGCTATCTCCCTTTGTATGAGTCGTATTTGAAAAATTATTTTTCTTTCTCACAGGTTTTGCTGTGAAAGAATGCCTTGTGCCATGGGCGGCGGAACCCACGAAGGTGTAACTTTTCCGAGAGTTAAAACAATAAGAAAAAGGACATAGATCAAAACCGTAGGCTATGTACAAAGGCCTCTCCATAAAAACTGAAAGTAATTTTTTTGAGTTGGCAACAGTGCGAAAGGTAAAAATAACCATGCAGACGACTAACTGAATTAAGGAAGTATCTATAACAGCAGTTGTTAGCTGTAGCAAACGATTCTGGTTTTGATATTGCGCAGTTGTTTAAGGTACGTCTGCATTTTCGCAATACAACTATGAAGGTCGGTGTTAAGACGTAAAATGCGTTGTGCGCTAAAATTTTGCTATCGTTTGGGTAAAACGGCTCTAGAAACAGCTGATATAATGAAACAATCTTACAAAGATAAATGTTTCGGTGAGTACGATTTTTAAATGGCACCATGATTTCAAAAAAAGGCGTTTTTTGGCAGAACTCGCGCCTAAGCCTGCTCGACCTAAAAGTGTTGTTACGGAGCGTATTGTTAACACTGTTTGGGAAATCCTACAAGAAGATCGACAAATGACGTGTGAAGACATAGCGGCGTTAACTAATATTTCAAAAAACGTCGGCATTCCGCATTCTACACTACAAATTACTGCTGCATCGTGTAGATTCCAGATGGGTACCTCACCACCTGACGAGAGAAAAATTGTTTACTAGAGTTCAGGTGTGTCATGAGTGGAAGCAAATGACTAAAAAGATCCAAACTTTCTAAGCAGAGTAATAACTTCCGATGAAACATGGATCTAATATTCCGAACCCTTTCACGAAGCGCGCAACGAGTGTCAGGAAACACACCTTCTCCGAAAAAGTCCGCCAAACCAAATCAGCTGGGAAGGTGATGATGTCAATTTTCTTTGATCGTATACGTGTAGTTCACCGACATGCCTTTCCTCCACAAATTACTGTCAATGCTGAGTATTACATTTCAGTCTTGAAGCATCTGCGACAAAACATATCAATTAAGCGACCACGACTGATGGGCAAGTGGACCCTACATCATGGTAACGCCCGCCCACAAATGGCGGCTTGTGTTCAACAGTTTCTTACGAAATGCAGTATTGGAATCATGCCACAGCCTGCCTGCAGTCCTGATCTCGCCCCGTGTGATTTCTAGTTATTTCCAACAATGAAGGAGAAGTTCCGTGGCGCAACATTCAACACAGATGCTGACGTTATTCAGGCTGTACAGGGATCGCTAAAGCAGCTTCCACAAAATGCCTTTGCCACATGCTTCGAAAAGTGGACTGAACGATGGGAGCGTTGCCTATCATCCGAGGGACGATACTTTGAGAAAGAATAACATATATTTTGCTGTACTTATATTTCTTCATTTTGTGTGATTTTACTCTCAGTTTTTATGGAACGGCCATTGTATGTACACTGAAGAGCAATTGAATTAGAGATACCTGTTTAGTAACATGTAGCACCGCCTTTCGCCCTGGTGACGGCGGCGAGTCGTATCGGCATGGACTCGAAAAGACACCGGAAGCGTTGGGAACCCATACGGATCCACGACCCCTGAACAAGCTCCCACAGTTCACGAAGATTTGATGGAGGGGGTCATCTCTCTCGATGGCATCCCGGATGTGCTGAGGTCAGGTGACCTAGCTGGTCAAGGAAGCGAGGTCACGTCGGCGGAGTGTTCATCCAACCATTCGATACAATTCGGGAGCTGCATTGTCTTGTTGCAGAATGAGGTCACCAGTGGGATGTTGAAGACGCACAAACGGAAGCAAGTGGTCGGATATCCCGGTAACGTTGACCTGTAAGAGACAATGTCACACGTACCAGGGGTCCCATTTCAGTCCACGTAAACAGTCCGCAGGCGAGAATGCCACCCCCACCAGCTTGAAGAGTACCCTGCTGGCCAGAAGGATTCATCGTTTCATGTGGTTTGCGCCGTACTCGTATCCTGCCATCTGCATGTACCAACGTGAATCTCGTCTCATCAGTCCAGGCAACATTTTCCCACATGTCTAGGGTCCAGTGGCGATGTTCCCGTGCCCATGCTAATCTTTGCACCCTGTGACGTTCGGTCAGCAGCGGTACCCTCTTGGGACGATGGCTTCTGTACCCCATAGCGAGGAGATGGTTCTAGATGGTGCAGCTGCTTACACGTTTTTGTGCTCCAGCGTTAAATTGCCGAGTAATTTCTTGCACTGTGGCCCGTATATCCGCTGTTACAATGCGAGCTAGCCTACGATAACCCCGCTCATTCACATGCTGTTGTCCACGGCAGTTGGCCCTTGCAGGGATGGTTTTACCGGATTCGATGTACTCACGGTGCACCCGTGACACAGTGACTCGTGAAAATCCCAGTGCCTGCACGACTTCCGAGATGGAGTGACCCATTCGTAGGGCCCCGACAATTTGCCCACGATCAAATGCGCTTAGATTCTTCGTCTTACCCATACTGCGTCCGATTCTTACTGATTCCCGTCGCATCACTCCTTATATTGTCGGATCGCTGCATACGTCATGTCGTTTCCGTTTACAAGGCCGCCCACAGCGCCACATTTGCATAACGCCAGCTGCCTCTAGTTCAATTGCTCTTCAGTGTATATACTCGTGAATATCATTATCAATTGTTTTCAATCCACTGCTGGATGGAGGCCTCTTCAAGTCTCTTCCACAACTTTCTGTGTTGAGCATATCTCTTCCAAGTCTCCCCAGCATGCTTTCAAATTGGGTGGTATTCTTCTGGATCTTGTCCTGCCTCTTGGTATCCATTCCAAGGAGGTTATATTACTGGAAACACCACTCCTATCCACGCAGCATTGGCCGTCATAAGTCACCATCCGTGCTGCAAATGACGTCATGAGCAGGCACGACGCAGCCGCATAAAAGAAGCTGCTTTGAAACCAATGGAACAAAAGCTTCTAAGCGTATATAAACAGATAAAATGAGTAATTCAATAATCTTTATCAATGATACACAAGCTTACTGTTTCATCAACGGTATAATTTAGTTCGTTTTTGCCTGCTTGTGACGTCACACCACAGATCAGCTGTGACCTATGGCGGCAGAGCCATTGGTGTCTCCAGTAATATAACCTCCTTGATCCATTTTAATAATTCAGTTGTCCATCAGTGAGCAGTTTTAGCAATGTATCCAGCCTATTGCCACTTGAGAATTCTTTACCGATCTTTTTTAAAATGAAGAACACAACGTTGAGTTAACTTTTAAATTTATATCTGGAAAATCAATTTTTTAAATTGTATCGGGTTGATGCATAAGTTCATGCCGTTTTATTTCACGAGTGTTTACCAGGTCAGTAGTAAGGGTGCAGATGGTCGGTTGTATATCAAACTGTAGCCAGTAATATAGTTTATCTAAATCATATTACGTTGTGTGATTGTGGCTAATGGTTTTTTGGTTTTCAGCTTCGGAAGTATGGAGTGTCGAGTAGAGGGGAATGAACATTTCCGACATCTGCTCCTCTACGAGTTTAACAAGGTATCCTCAGCCGCCGAAGCTAATTCGTGCTTTGTATGCGGATGATGCTATTGCTCAGAGGACAGTCCGCAAATGGTTTGAGGGGTTCCGAGGTGGCAATTTTGACCTCAACGATTCTCCAAGCTCAGGTCGTCCATCTCACTTTGATGAGGATCGTTTGAACCATATTATCCACTTGAATCCGCGTCAAATCAAACGCAAATTGGCTACTGAGATGGACTGTGGTCAGGCCACAGTGTTACGACACTTGGAATGTATGAGAAAGGTCCAGAAATCGCGGTCTTGGGTGCCTCACGCTCTCACCGAGGACAACAAGAATCAGCGTGTTGCCATATGTGGTTCCTGGCTCACCCGTTATCGCGAATGTTCTCAGCAACACAAATCCTTTCTGTCCCGTATTGTTACTGGAGATGAAAAGTGGTGCCTGTACGTGAATTTCAGATATCGGAGGGAATGGTTAAGCTCAAACAAGACGCCCACCCCACCGTCCAAAGCATGACCTTCATCCTGCGAAGATCATGTTGAGTGTCTGGTGGGACATGGAAGGAATTATTCACTGGGAAATGTTGCCGAGGAATCGGACCATCAACGCTGCACTCTATGGTGCGCAACTCCGCTGTGTGAAGGAAGCAATTCAGCAGAAACGGCCACATCGGCGCAAGAGTGTCCTTCTCCAACATGATAACGCACCACCTCACAGTGCAAACATGATCAAAATGGCCATTCAGGACATGAAATGGGAGATCCTTCCACATTCGGTCTATTCCCCAGATGTCGCTTCTTCAGAGTATCACCTGTTCCGGTCTCTGTCGATCACTCCGTGGCAGAACGTTCAACAATGATGTTGATCCCCAGAAATTCTTTGATGATTTCTTGCTATTGCAGACCTATCCAGACTTGGAACAACATCGTAAGCAGTGAGGGAGGGATACATAGTTGATTGATTCCGTTTTCCCTTCTGATGTAATACATTCCCGTAGTGTGATGGAAAAACGGCATGAACTTATGCATCAACCCAATACTTGAAGAGTTTTCCAAAAATATGCCAAACGTAGTGATGGTCTCCAGGAAGTCTTCATAAAACAGAAATAATGTTGAATCGTATGTGAACCATAAATGTTTAAGACGTTTCGTTGGAAAACTCCCTCAGTTAGAGGGACCATGGAATTCCAGAGGGGTCCGGATCCTTGTGTTCTCTACCTACTGCCGATCGTGCCTTGTGCATATTTCTTTGCTTTTCTGTTTTGCATAATTCTGCCGCAGAGGGTCAGCGTATATATTTTCTATTTCGATTTCGATTGTAAAAATTCCTTGAAAAAAAATCGTCTCTGGGTAAGGAAGAAACTCCTCATTACAAAGACTATTTTGAACCTGCTTTCTTTTTTTATGTAATGCATAATTTTTCCCACCAGGTGGCGTATCATATTTTCTTCCATATATCTTCTTTTCTATTTTCAATTAGAAAAATCCCTTTTGCCTTGCGTATTTTCACTAAGAGAAATGTTTTACGCTGAGTTTGAGAATTTTCTTAGAACCTATCTCAGCCTCAAGTGGCCAAAAATAGTTTTTCGATTTGTGAATGGTTTTTCGATTTGTGAATGTTTTGCCGATTACATAATTTTTGTTGACATTTTATTTCCGTAACCGGCTTCATTCACCGTGAAGAAAAGTGCTCACATTGCTCATGTTGGAAGGGTTTCAGAGACGTGCTCCTTCCTTACCCCTGAGAATTCCGTGGTATCTTTCTTGTTTATTATGTAAGCATAAATTTCTTTTCACTTCTTAGTGGAAGCATCACATTTAATTATATCTGCTGCTCTTTCCGATTGAAATCCCTTGATATTGATCGCATTGTTGCCACTAAAAGTAAAACGTTAGTGAGCAAGAAAAAAATATATATAAGTAACGCCAGAGTGTTATGAGATCAGTTCTATTAAAAATCGTTAGGCGTCGACCCTAATTTTTTTGTATCCCTGGTTTGGTTAAATTTAATTACCACTTTCCTGAGCAATTGCAAAAAATCGCTGCTAAGCTACAAAGAATCGACATGAACGGCGCTACAAAGAGGAATTTGATAACGCCCTCTTGTCGTCTAAGAGCAGTGGTGCTGGAAAAGGGGTGGAAGGACTGATTTCCCGTCTTCCTCTGGGAAAAATACTCCAGTCTGAATCTGCTTTTCTTCCTTAAAAAAATTCGCCGATGCTCATAAAAAATAGATCTAGTAAATAACTTTGAAACTTTTGTCGTCTTTTATTTCTTGGGATAAGATTTCAAATCTGAAGCTTTGGGATGACGAAATCAGGTGTAAGCTTACTCGTTGTTCAGCTTATAGCTATGGTTAACCATATTGACTTAGAGATGAAAAAAACTTAATTGAAGACGACGATGCGAAAGTAAAGTAATCTGTTTAAAGAAATGAGATTTTACGAAATTAAATTCGAAAGATATGCCCTTTAACAATTTGAAGAAGCGTGTTGCTTAAAAGCAAAGTTTTACTAGTGAACAGGAGGTAAACTTTGCTTTGAATATATTTTTGTTCCGTCTTTATTTTTTAGTGGAAGTTTGCATAGCCAAGATAGATTTAGTATATCTGATAGGAAAAAAAAAAAAAAAAAAGAAAGGAAGAAAAAAAAAAGGGGGGGGAATAAAAAGGAATAAAAAAAATGGTAACTTTGCCCTCCGACATAAGACTCCGATTCGCTCAAGCACCGATCTTTTCCTCAATTCGGGGTTTAACGATCGCCATGGGCAACTCTATGACCTGTAAGCATCTTCCGCTTACTTAATTAGAGCAATCGGTTCCAGGGAAAGGAGCGAGCCAGTGCCGTACGACGAGCCGCGGCCAACCAGCGCCATTGTCATACTGGCTCCTGGCCAACACATACTATTTTGTGACGTCAGCAGCGACGTCCTTCGTATCAAGAACGCAGAGCGAGTTTTCAGAAGATTATTTCTTAAACAAAGTCATCGCTCTTTCCACGTTTTTCTTTAATTAAGACACAGCAACCGAAAAATTGTTATCCGGACACTGCTGGAATCGTATCCCAGATATCTCGATAATTAGCCGAGTGCGTTGAGCGGTGTCCGGGTAACAATTTTTCGGTTGCTGTGTCTTAATTAAAGGAAAACGTGGAAAGAGCGATGACTTTGTCCATTCACATTGTCTCCACGTATTTGGAAGAGATTATTTCTTGTCTACGCTAAATGAATCCGGCTTGCAGATCAATGGATCTTATTCATTTCTCACTGCATCATGGGAAATATGTTCGGTGGCTGCGGACCAGAAGCAGTTTGTTTACATCGATTGTTCCATTGCTTAGCAAGGAATACTTTGCAGGGTTTAAGGAAAATCGCAATTTTTCATATATTTGTTAACGACATGCCTAACTTTCGCTTATCGTATGGTTTTGTAAACAATTCCTGACATCTAAACTGTATGGGGGAGGGGAAAACTTTCCCAGGGATAAGGAAGACGGACGAGTGTTCTTTTTCAGCCTTATATTTCGATCGACAAGCTGGAACGCATCACCGATCTGGTGTTTTTAAGTGTTTATTCAGTCACTAGAAACCTTTCAAGCCAATGTAAAAAATAGTGAGAGCATCCACACGCTGCACTGAATGCCAAGTTTGCTGAAAACAATAGAAACACTGTTCTTTCATGACTTACAAAAGTGTGCAGGAGCTGAGGAAAAGAGCCACAAGAAGGGACGACGACCGTAATGTCATGGCTCTTCCCATCCGGTCATGCCCCACCCCAGCTGCACAGTGTCTCATTGGCCGTGGACAAACACACCACTGCTCATGCTTCATCCGTAATTCGAGTCCTTCCTGATGCCTCCTGCACCACGGGGCGGCAAGTTACTGACCTAATTTGCCCAAATTTTTGACAATACGAGCTCCAATTTCTCATTAATTGCATTTTCTGAGGTCACTGATGCACACACTGTGAAAAAATTTTGACTGCTAATTTTACGGTTTTGAAACGAAGTTGCAATCATTAGACCGCAAAAATAACATTTTTGCGCCGTGTTATTTCCAGAAAATAACTGTGAAGGAACAGTTAGGAACCGTAAATCTTGCAGTTTTACGCCGTATTATGTACGGGAAAATCCCTGTAAAGGAACAATCAGAACCTGTAAATCTTACAGTTTTGCGCAGTATTATCTACAGAAAATAACCGTGAAGGAACAGTTAGAAACCTTAAATCTCACAGTTTTACGCTGTGTTTTTAACAGAAAATAACTGTGAAGCAGTCAGACACCATAATTCTTACAGTTTTATGTCATATTATTTACAGAACATAACTGTAAAGGAACAATCAGGAACTGTAGATCTTACAGATTTACACCGTGTTATTTACAGAAAATAACTGTAAAGGAGCAGTTAGAAACCGTAAATCTCACAGTTTTACGCTGTGTTTTTTACAGAAAATAATTGTGAAGGAGCAGTCAGACACCGCAATTCTTATAGTTTTAGGCCATATTATTTACAGAATATAACTGTAAAGGAACAGTCAGAAACTGCAAATCTTACAATTTTACGCCATATTATTTATCCAGAAAGTAATTGTGAAGAAACAGTCATGAACCGGGAACCGTAAATCATACAGTTTTGAAACATATCAATATGATCTTCTTTCCCGCACTTTCTACAAGTTGGAGGTTGTCCTCAAAAGGATACTTTCAGAAAGAAAAAGGGCCTAGCTTCAAACACGAAAGAATATTCTTTGTTAATTTCATAACAATGATTCTGTTACCATTCAAAATGCCCTCAAATTCAGAATAAAATTTATCAGTATATCTTTGATACTGTATTTCAATATCAGACGCACAGATATTTTATGAATTCCACTCTTACACTTAGAGGTATATACCGAAGCATTATTGAAGTCTAAGCATTGCTATTTAAAACATTCCCCCCCTCACTATCTATTAGGGGTATGCAAAAGTTTCCGCCGTTTTAAGGAGAAAGGAGACAGGAACAATTAGGAAACCAGTACACATTTATTCAACGTTAGCACCAATGACCTTTTGCCATTTTTCAGGCAACAAATGAATGCCCCTGTGATAGAAGGACTCGGGTTTTGAGCTGAAGAACGCAGTGACGAAATTTTCCACCTCTGGAACTGTGGTGAACCGCTGTTGGGCTAGGGCATGTTGCATAGAGCCATACAGATGAAAGTCTGAGGGTGCAATGTCCTGGGAGTAAGCTGGGTGCGGTAAAACCTCCAAGTGTACTGTTTAAGGGTTGATTTCGTGGTGACACCAACATGTGGTCTGGCATTATCATGTAACAGGATGACTGGGCTGCGTCCTTTACCTGTCCATTGGCATTTTTGCTCGATTGCGGTGTTCAGTTTCATCAACTGATCGCTATATCGTTGTGCAGTGATTGTTTTGCCCGGTTTCAACAGTTTGAAGTACAGCACTCCATGCATATCCCACCACACACACAACAGCTCCCTTTTCCCGCGGATATTCTGTTTTTCAGTGGATGTTGATGGCTGTCCTGGGTCGACCCCAGGATTGCTTGCGTACGGGGTTGTCGCAATACACCCATTTTACATCCCCGGTGACAACCTTCCACAAGAAATTCTTCCCCTGAAACCTCTTCAGCAACGACATGCAGATGCCCAATCGTTGACCAATATTACGCTCTGTTAATATGCGGAACCCAGTTACCAATCTTTGGGATCTTCCCCAAGGCCTGTAGACGCCGTACCACCGTCGATTGAGCCACTTTCAAATGTTTCGCCAGTTGCGTGGTCGATTGTGTGACATCCTCTTGCAACAGCGATTCCAGCTCCTCCTCTGCGAGTTCCTGCAGTCTACCCACACGTGGCTTGTCTTCCAATCTTAGATCACCTTTCTTAAACCTGGCAAACCAGTTCCGACACGTCCGCTCACCCATAACCATTTCGCCATACGCCTGACATATTGAACCGTATGCTTCACTCGCACGTTTACCTAAATTAAACAAGTATAACAAACAGTGCCGCAAATGAACTTTATCGACCGCCATGCTTGGCTTCATATACGAACTGACAGCACGGGTCGCCGGCTGGTCAGACCCCTACAGCGCCCGCTAGCGGGGGCTACGGATACTTTTGCATACCCCTAATAATAAAAGTTAATCTGATACATTAGCTCTAAGTAGTCGCTTCGTCTTTTAACAAGAATATGTAGTTAGTTTAACTCACTAAGCATCTCAATGCCTACTATTCCACCGATATTTTAATTTTTTGATTAATAACTCGTATTTCTAAAATTACGTCTTCACCAATACAACATTAAAACCTGAGCACGTGGCCCCTAGATGTCATGGACTTCTGATTGTTCATTTTTTTCCATTTTAATCAATCAATGAATTATATACAGAAAAAAAGCAAAAAGTAATTAAGGAGTGGCAACCCTATCTACGAGGCTTCCCGATAAAAACACAAACCCACGCCCCCGAAATAAATAAATAAATAAATAAATAACTTCGCTTGTACGTTCTTTCGATGAAATATTCCGGCTGAAGATCAGAGATCCGTCCCGAGAGCAGAATTGGAAAGGGATAAAAAAGTTTGAACCTGGACGTTGCATAACTGGACCCGACCACGATCCGTAACTGATCCGGACCTAACCCTAACAAATCTTTTTCGAACTATAAATTCCAAACTCAATTTATAATTATACGTAATCATTGTATATCGTAGATTATATAGAAATAAAAGAAATATATTATGGGAACGTATAATTTACGCACTTACTTACAAGAAGTGTCGAAACTGTTGTCCTTTATTTACAAGACATAACTCTTTTGCACATGTTTTTAAACACATCTGCAAGAATAAAAAAAATGATCATTATCATATGTAGAGGATTTTAGGAAGGGAGTGTCTGACTCCAGGTCTTAAACAACCCTTAGAAATAGGAAGCTAGCAGATTTGGGCTAGAGTGCCCAGATAGGAAAGTGACACGGAAGCGAAGAAGAAAGGGGAGGAAGACGCCCTTATTTATTACCGGGGGCCAGTACCCAGGGTCCGACGGCTTAACGTGCCCATCCGACGCACGGCGGATATTTAGTGGATCGAACCTTCCATGGCAGTCACGAACGCTACCCACTAGGCCACCCGCGGCCCGCAAGAATAAAAAAATCTCTCTGCAGTAATGTTAAAGTTTCTCCACTTAATTCTGATGGCGCTACAGTCAACATTTTTGAATTAAGTAACTTGTACACTTAATTTCAGTTTTTGCTGTTTTCTTGATAACATATCAAGCTTTAGAATATGTTTCACAGCAACGCCAATTTTCACAAGTTTTGATGAGTTGAAAGTTTCCAACATGTAGATGTCGATTTCATCATTGTCCATCCGAAGAAAGGGACACTCATGAAATCAACATTGGTGGTGCAGTGGTCTAAGCGATGGCCTCTGATCATTCGTCCGAACTGGGCACGGGTTCGAATCCCGGTGTGGCATGGATATTGTGTTTGTCTTACGGCACTGGCTCTCTCCCTTCCCTGGAATCAGTGACCCTAAATTAGGGACGGGCGACTGCTTATAGCCCATTGAGTTGCTCACGGTGGTCGTTAAAAAATCCAATCGACATTCATATGGTTTTTTTTATTGAAGATTTAACGACCGACGTGAGCGACTGAATGGGCTATAAGCAGTCGCCCGTCTAATTTAGGGTCACTGGTTTCAGAGAAGGGAGAGAACCAGTGCCGTAAGGCAAACACAACATCCATGCCTCACCGGGATTCGAACCCGGACCCTTCGCGGACGAATGGTCATAAGCCAGCGCTTAGACCATTGCGCCCCGGAGCGGGCCATTCACATTTTGGAAACTTTCAACGCAGCACAAGCTCGTGAAAATTGGTGTAGCTGTGAAACATACCGGGTGATCATAATTAAAGTACCCCTATTCAACGCTGTCTAGAGAGATCTTTAGCAGTCCAAATGCAACCAAATTTGGTATGGTGACATTTCCAGACATGCGGAAGACATCTCCGTAAAAAAAAAAAAAAAGTACGAAAACTCACCACTATGGCACTTGTAAAGCTGCAAGCAACGAAATTTGCATAAACACACGTGTTGCAGCTAATTTCTGGGTGTATAAGTGGCCACAACTGCTCAATGTCATATATGTTTTATGAAAACGACGGTATTGGTGCGGCTGCACTTTGGGAAATGCACCGATGACCATTGACTCCACAAGCTCTCAGGAGAATGATCACTCGGTTCTAGGAAACCGGACATCTAGGAGTTAAACTCGGTCCAGGGCGCAAACCTATCACGCCACAAGTCATTGAAGATGTTGCCACAGCTGTTATTGAAATTCAATGAATAATGTTGCTCGTTCCAGTAGTGCATGCGCAGGGTTACGGCAGTTGAATTTATCCTATGGCACAGTGTGGCCTCCTCATTCTCCGGATTTAAGTCCTTGTGATTTCTGACTGAGGGGACACTTAAAAACTTAAAAGGTGTGGTTTATCAAAAACATGTTGCAAATTTGTCAGCCTTGAAAGATAGTATCGCATAAAATGTGAGCAGCATCCCAGAGCTCACATTCTATGTGAGCTCTGGGATGCAGTTGTAAAACTGAAGCCGTTGAACACAGTGTTTATCACCTTAAGTTTTACAACTTCAGAATGGGGACAACATTGAGCAGAAACCCTTGCATCGCTAAGGTCAGTATCTCGGTATAGCATGAGTGTCTTGTATAAATAAAATATTTTTTGCTTGCAGTACTACAAGTGCAACAGTGGTGGTGAGTTTTGGTACTGTTTTTTACGCTTTCCAACCGTAGGTTTAAGAAGCGTATATGCTCCAGCTTTGTCCGTCTGTCTGTCTGTCCGCACGATAACTCGCGTAAAAATGGTTCGATTTCGATGAAAGTTTAGTATGTGGTAGGGGACAATCTGGGGACGAATCTTATTTAACATAAACGAAATGGGGTCAAAGGTCAGGACATACGAGCGGGATCCATTCCACCGCCTTTATGCGTCATAACTTAGAAAAAAATGCTTCGATTGCGACAAAACTTTATCATGTTGTTCCAGAAATATACTTAACCGGTTCTGTTGAATACCATCGAGGTCAGGGCACAGGAGCAAGATTTATTCCACAGAGCCTTAACTTGACTAAAAATGCTTCTATTGTGACAAAACGTTAGTATGTTTTTTCGGAGGTATATCAAACCAATTCTGTTGAATATCATCGAAATGGAGTCAGAGGTCAGGGCACAGGAGCGAAATTTATTCGACAGCCATTATCCTCATAACTTCACTAAAAATGCTTCTATTGCAACAAAACTTTAGTATGATGTTCCGGAGGTATACTGAACCAATTCTGTTTAATAACATCGAAATGGGGTCAAAGGTCAAGGCACAGGAGCGAGATTTATTCCACAGCCATTATCCTCATAACTTGGGAAATGATTTCTGGTATGTTGGATAGCGTATCATAATCAATGCATTGCATGCTTTTACTAACTTGTTTATTATTTTTTTTTTGTATTGTTTGGAAATGTCTTTTGCATGTCCTAAAATGCCACCATACCAAATTTGGTTGGATTTGGACTGCTAAACATCTATGTAGACAGCGTTAAATAAGAATACTTTAATTATGATCACCCAGTATTCTGGTTCCTTAATGAGGCGAAGCAACTTCCAGCGTTCACTCTTTCACTTTTTGTTTTCAACAAGAACATGTTTGTTGGCATCGACGCCTTTTTCAATCTCCCTACTATTAAATTCAGCCATATTAACAAATAAGGCATTAATTCCGACACGACATGCAATGGGAATGTGATGTTAGCACGTTAAACGAAAACCTCTGAATGCTCAATGCAAAAGATGCGCCTTGCTCCGGACAATCGCTCTGAAAACAAACGCAAAGGAAATATCGTTTTACGATACAATGTCCGTGTGACAAGCGTTGGCGGCGTACCTGTGACCTACCTACGGCCCTACACACGATACAACTCAACCTGATGGATACAGCAATTCAAGCGATTAACGAGGATGCACAGTTTTCCTGTTGTGCTTCTGCTGATGACCAGTTTGTGTTGCCATTCCCATAACTGCAGATTCTACATTTTTAAGGTGTTGAGAATATGATTACGCTATTTTTCTGTAGCGATATAAAATAATTTTCCGTAAAAATTAATTTTTTTTGAGAACTAACATGTACTCGAGGTATAAACATTTACTGAAGATCCGAACCGTATTTGGTTAAGTCACTGACGAAGTTTTTTGAGAATGTTGAATGTAGACACTCAAATTATAGACTCCACTTCCTAAGAATATCATTAACGTGTGCTCAGTAACATGAACATTTATCCAAAATATTCACAGCATTTTCTGATATTATTGACTGTGAAACACCGCCCAGATTATAGATTTCGCGTTCTAAAAATATTGACAACATGTGCTCCAGTCATAGACATTAGTTCAAATTACTGACTAAGTTGGTCTAATTATTGGCTGAGATTATTGACTGTACGTTATCAAATTATGGACTTCACTTCTTAAAAATATTATTAATGTCACAAATTTGGAAGACTTTTGTTTAAAAGATTCACTGTGTTTTTTCTAATTACCGACTGTACAATGTCAAATTATGTGCTACACTTTCTAAAAATATTGACAACTTGTACTAGACATACGCTCGACATTTATTTAAACTATTGACTAAATGCGATCAAATATTCGGCACTATTTTCTGATATTATTAACTATACACGAGCAAATTATGAACTAAACTTCCTCAAAATATCAATATCATATGCTCAAGAAATGAACGAGGAAAGCATTTTTCCAAAATATTGACGGAAGTACCTCAGATTATTGATCGAGTATGCTCCAGTTCTGAGTTTATCTATACTAAAGTGAATCACTTTATTCACTTGAGTTCTCTTTTTTGTTCGCTCAGATTATTGCTTGCGTTCTATTTGCTTACCGGATGCGTTCGCTCAAATTATTTATTGCATTAACTCAGTATATTGACTACAACCTCTCGATATACTATTTGCACTTCTCATATGATTATTACATTTTCTCAAGTTATCCATTGCATTCGCGGAAATTATTTCATTACGAAGTAAGGGATAACATTTGGAATGTCATTTTTTTTTCTCTGGGGAACAAAGTGAACTGAATGATCTACTTATCCACGCTGGAAGCTTTGTGTTTCTGTAGTGTCTGACCCCACTGTCTCAGATTATTGGGTACATATACACACACTGTTGACTGCAATTGATCAGACTATTGATTCTTCTTTTTCTTGAGGAAGTATCTCCGTAGTAGAGGTTAGGGGCCACAGAGGGGAAATCTCTTTTATCTACGGTAGATCTGATTATAAGAGTGCAGTGTTCAAATTAGTCCGGTCTCTCATATTAGTTAGCCATAGTGGTCTTCTTCCTCGTCATCTTTTCCCGTTAATCTTGCTGTCAGTATCAATAGGAGAATATGATATTTTCCATTTTGCATTAGATGTTCCGTTTTATCTACACCGATGAGTTATTACATTATGACCACCACAAGCCTAGAGAAATGAGCGCGCCTGGAGACCGAACGGTGGCGCAGGTGAAGGTCACAAAGCAGTATATATATATATTGTAACGTACCAGGAGATGTGACGTACCTGCCAGAAGGACGCGCACGACATAAAGGCAGATAGGAATCAGAATAAAATGTCTGCGTAGCTCAGTTGGTAGAGCGACTTGTTCCGGAATAAGCGGCCTCGGGTTCGAATCCTGGCTCGGATAAAAATGACGGAGAAATTCACTTCGTTATAATATATAACCCGAGGAGCGGCGTTTGGTTAGTAGAGTGTTCGGAGTCGGAATGGGAAAAGCTGCCGATTTATCGGACATTGATAAAACACAAATTGTGATGGCACGGCGCCTAGGAACTACGATCTCGGAAACGACGCGGCTTGTGGGTTGTTCTCGTGCCGCTGTAGTGAGTACGTGTCAAAAGTGGTGCACAGATGGCCAAACGACGAACCGTTGCCCAATCGTGTGTCGTCCTCAGTTCATTGAGGCCATAGGCAAGCGGAGACGGTAGCTCATCGTTCACAGCGACCGCAGCGCCACAGTGCGACAAATCACCCGATGCTACAACAGTGGTGACCAGGGCAATGTGTTACAGCCAGGGCTGTTAGAATACAAGGGCTGGGTCATAGGCTTCGGACACGCGGATCCCTACGAAAGCCAACGTGTGACGTCAGTATGTTGGAACGGAGCTGACAGCTGGATGGCAGCAGTGAGGGATTCAGTGGCTCTTGCAAAGAAATACAACAAATGATTAATTCTAGGTATTTATCAGACTTAAATAAAAAGTAAGAGAAAAGACTGGGGTATTTGTTAAAGGCAAATGAACATTTTCGTTATACACACACAATACGTTTAAATTTTCAGGTCATAAGTTTTCTTGTCAACAACTTGCACCATCGAGCAGACGTGTGTATTAAAATATATTTGATCTGCGAGTTAAGCAAATAGATCACCTGAAGTGAAAAAAGTATTTTTATTTTCATGTTTCCTTCTCTGTTTAATTTCTTAAATTTCGAACAGCAATAATAAAATCGGAAATTTTTTCGTATGCTTTTCTTTTCGTTTTTCCTTAAACTTTATTTGCGGTGTTTTTGTAGTGAGTCTTCGACATCTTTCAAAATCAGTATTTTTTTTTTCACGTAAAGATACTAATGTACTACATTCAAATTACGAACTTTTAATGCGCGAAATTTTAAAAGAACCAGAAAGGTAACACAATGTCCTTATTCCTTTGTACACCATTGTTAAAAATCTATGAATTAATGAATATATATTTTTGTATAGTGGGCCCCACTTTGGTTGAACATCAGATGCCTTTGCATTCTGAATTACTGCAATATATGCACTTATATATTAAATGGTTAGTACACTTTTAATACGCGCTTCCATTCTTGAGTTTTTTATTCTTTAAATCAATTTTCAGCTTTGTATTCAGAACTCTGTTTTTCTACAATAGTCGTTGCGTAGTCGTTTTTTTTCCTACAATAGTCGCTGTCGTCTTCCGTTAGCTTTCATTTTTAACGCTTTGGTTCTCTCGAATTTTAAAATTTCAATTTATTTTTTAAGCGATCCAACATTTTCAAGTGGCAATCTATTTTCCTCAGTTATTTTGATACAGGAAGAACAACTGATATCCTCTGATGTTTAATCAACTTCATAACATAGATCCTGCGTTTCTTGCACACAAATCTTTTTCAGACTTAAAATATCCATCCGATCGAAATCACTTTTTCAAATATCTCGTTTGTGCTTTCTGTTACTTCGTGGAGTGACACAGTGTCCGTTTTGTTGACATTTCGGCAGATTCAGAACAGGCACCGCGTTTTGTTTCAGTATTTCTTTTTCTCCTGGAGTCGAAGTAGGCGATTTTTTAAATCATTTTCGTAATCTGAAGAATGAAAATGTTCACTGCTAATTCTAGCATTCGCTACATTCATAGAGTTTGACCTATAGCACTTGTTCAGCCATTCCTTCATCAAATCTGGATTTTTCAAAGGAAATGCATGGTACACAATATACTGAACTTCAGTTTTTTCGTAATGGTTCTTACAAGTAGCCACAATACAACTCGACATTGTTATCAGTATTTCATCGTAAACTAACTGAACGATTTCTCAAAAAGCAAGTTCCAAGAGCTGAATACTTATCCACAAAAAGCAAAGGAAAGAATGTAGCGTTCGCGACAGCTTCACGGTTCCAACTGGAGTTCCAACACAGTGACGTCAGAAACAGGTCATCTGTCACCGCTGAGGGGATCCGTGGCGGCAAAGTTTCTTCAAAGGAATGACCCAGCCCTACAGCACAAAGTTCATCGCAGCCTTCTGCGCATGTGCCTGCGTCATGGGCCTTGCCACCGGGGCGGCTCTTACCTTGTGGAGTTAACTCTATCTTTTTCATACGTTATAAACGGATGGTATCACATTTTTAATTGTAATTTCTTGCCTTGTGGGGTTAACTCTATCTTTTGCCTACGTTATAAATGGCTGGTATCACAATTTTTTTGTCATTGTCATGACCGGTGGTACGCGGATAGCAAAATTTCTTTGGAGGGAAAAGGGTGCGAGAATCGGACAGTTTAACAGTCCCGAGGTTCACTTTGCCATTTTTCAAGAAGAAATAAGGGAAACAATTGATTATTTTTGGAAATTTTTGCGGATAATGGCCCGCCCACATTAGGAGGGGGGATACAGGAAGCTCCAAGCCCTCACCCCCAGTTCCGGCGTCTCTAGATAAGATGGGATACCTAAGTCAATAATTACACAGCACAGAAAACACGGTCTTCTGATGTCAAAATCAGTACATACAGTATATGGCCAAACTTTTAGTAATGTTGTTTGCTAGGAGCGGATCGGAACGATCCTAGCAACAAGATTATTAAAAGTTAGCCCACATATATTGACTTTGAGGTCAGAAGACCAGGCTTTCTCTCCTGTAATTATTCCAAGCAGGGAATTCTAAGATTTCCGTCCACTAAAAAAACATCCATATCTACAGGGGAATACCGCATAAATTCGGTAATATTAGTTCAAAGCACACCACACTGTGCACAATCAAAAAGCGCTTATATCGTAAAAACTTAAAACCTCATAAATTCTTTCACGAAAGAAATTATATTAGATCCTGGATGAAAGAGAGCTGTTAAAATAAGCATTGTAAACTAATTCAGTAATGAACAAATTTCAACATTTTATCGGTGAAATGATTTTAAAAATCCGCTCACGTTTAAATTTAGCATCAAACCACGCTCATAACGGAGTGTTGTATTCAACAATTACTTTCCTCTTAAAAATTGGGTTTTGACAAAGAGAAAAAAAGCACCTGAGTTTTTTGAAAACCCCATTTCTGATTAAATCACCATTAAGATTATACCCAAATTGAAATGAGCACATGCCAAATAATAGTTTTCCTATTCTATTAATTTTAGTATTCATTTGGTCACTGACAACCTATTTAGCAATAGTACTGGTATATATGTATATATATATTTAATATTCCTTTGGTCACTGACAACCTATTTAGCAATAGTACTGGTATATATATATATTTAATATTCATTTGGTCACTGACAGCCTATTTAGCAATAGTACTGGTATATATATATTTAATATTCATTTGGTCACTGACAGCCTATTTACAATTTTTCTGAAAAACCCTGCTCTTTACCAGTACTGGTAAACAGCAGGGTTTTTTTTTTAAATAAATGTGGGTGGAATTTTGAAATACATCTGACGGAGAATCGTTTGTGCTGTTTGTCACTGTGTAAATCAAGGAGTGGAGATGATGGACCCTAACAATGGGTACGAGCATCTCCTTCAAGATTACAAAAGAAGGTTAGGGCATACCAATGACTATATGCGCCAAGACTAAAAAACTTAATGATCTTGTACGAGATCTGAACTTAATGAAAGGAAGTGCTGAGCTCCTTGAATCTGTACTGAAATCAAAAAATCTTTTACCACCAGAAACATATTTTTCACTGTACCGACATCTGAACGAGAGTTTGTTCAATATATTTCTGAGGAAGAGTCTTCGGTATATTGTAGTCATATAGTTGATATAACAAAATATTTTGGTACTGTTTACGCCCTTTCAGTGTGCGAATGGCGTTTATTTATTGACTCTCCTAAGTGAAACTTAAAAGGTGTTTTGTTGCATAATGAGAATGCACATACACGGTCGTATCAGAATAAAATGACCACCTACCGAATAATGGGAATAACAACCCTTGGCTCGGGTGACAGCGGTGAGACGACGTGGTATGGACGCAATGAGGCCCTGCAAGGTTGTCCGAGACACACGTGCCCATTCAGACTGCAGCAGAGCACGGAGGTACCGGAGACTACGTGGTTGTGGGTTCGCACATCGAACCTGTCGATCCAAATAGTCCCGCAAGTGCTCTATGGAATTGGGGTCGGGCGATTTCGCCGACCAAGGGAGAACGAAGATATCGCTGTCGTGTCATTGGAAACAATCACGAACCCCATTAGCGACGTTGTAAGGACACATTGTCCTGTTGGTAGACACCATCACCACCTGGGTAAACATCTAACATGAAGGGATGCATGAGGTGGTCAGCGAGGATGAACAGGTAGCCATTGGTGTTCAGGGACTCATCCAGTGTTACCAGCGGTCCCTGGTCATACCAGTAAAACATACCCCAACCATGCACACTGCCACCGCTGGCTTGTACTTGACCGACAAGTGTGTCAGGGTGTTGGCTGTCGTGTGTCTGACGCCGTATTCGCCACTTCTTGGGAGTAGAAACCTCGATTCGTCGGAGAAGGCAACCTTTTCCCACTCTTCCACTGTCCAATGACGGTAGTCCCATGCGAACTTCAGGCGTCGTTGCCAATGGACCTGGGTTAACATGGCCGCCTTAACGCAGCATCGACTTCGGAGACGCACGCGGAACACGGTTCGCTCTACTGTTATCGCGGACACGTGCCTGGGTGTCCCAGCGTTTATTTCAGTGGTCAACTGCTGCACTCTTGCGCGTCGATTGCTCTTTACCAGTCGAAGGAGGCGACGTTCTCTTCCGGGGTCGATGGCCATTAGGGCTCCACACTTATAACGTCGGGAGGTACTCGGTGTACCGGTGGTCCATTCTTGGTACACCTTTACTACAGCGCCACTCTAACATCCCATAAAGTCTGCTCTTTTTGAGATGCTTCCACCCTTTGCGCTGTTTCCGATGATCATTCCTTGTTGAACGTCAGTCAGATCACTACCTCTGCACATTGTGCTCACGTTACGTACTATGGCTCATCTGTCCTGGCCGGCCGCTTATACACTATCTACCAACAAGTAATTGGACACCCTGGCAATCGACGATATCTGCGGTCCTGATACACGTCACGGCCGCCGCCGTTTAATATCGTGTGGGAAACAACAACGCAACCAGTCGCATGCAAGATGCCACGCAGTTCGGAGCTCTCTGATTTCGAGAAAGGTGTAATCGTCGGGTATCACAGAAATGGCCGATCCATACGTGACATATCCAGCGAGTTCAAGTACCCAAAATCGACAGTGGCCTACGTGATTGGCAAGTGGAAGATGAGAGGTGACTGTAGGAATGTGCCCCGACCCGGCAGACCCACAAAACTGAGAGTTAGAGACGGACGGGTGCTGGCCAGAGAAATTCGGAGGAACCACACCAAATCGATGGGCCACATCCGCGAGGAGTTTCTACAGGCATCCGGGGGTGTTTTTTCGATGAATACCATCCGTTAGGAACCCCATCTGCTCGGTTATCATGGACGTGCTGCCGCCCACAAGCCTTTGATTACCAACTCCAGTAGCGCTGCTCGGCTAACGTGGTGCAAAGAACGTTGACAGTGGACCGTTGAACAGCGGAAACAAGTTCTCTGGAGCGATGAATCAAGGTTCATCCTCTACCGTTCGGATGGCAGGGTCTGGGTTTGGCGTCTGTCTGGAGAACGCCTCCTGCCGGAACGTATTGTGCCAACTGTGAAGTTCGGCGGCGGTGGGATTATGCTATGTGGGTGTTTATCCTGGTATGGCATGGGACCCTTGGTCGCAATTCCTGGTAGACTCAACGCCGAGACCTACTGCACCATTTTGGATGACCATGCGCTTCTTACGTTGTGGCAGTTTTACAGGGTGGGCCCATGTTATTTCAGGATGACAATGCCACCTGTCATGTTGCGAGGTCCACCATGGCTTTCTATGGGGACAATGGGGTTAATCGAATGGACTGGCCTGCGCAGAGCTCTGGGACGAGTTGGAGCGTCGACTTAAGGGGTGCCCCCACCGTCCGAAATCGGTGAAGGAACTGACATGTCTTCTCCAAGCCGAGTGGAAGAAAATACCGCTAGCCGTCGTACAACGCCTGGTTGAGAGTATGCTCCGAAAGGTCGCAGCTGTAATCGCCGCTCGTGGAGGCTCCACAAACTATTGAAGGTGAATAAACTTCGTTTTCCTTTGCTATCACAGGTGTCCAATTACTTGTTGGTAGATAGTGTATCTCCGAATGGTCGACCTTGTCAAGTGCACTCTGTGACGCGCCTGAGCGGGTACACTGTGATTCCGGTGTGGTCATATTATTCTGATATGACTGTGTATGTCTATCCCAGTGATGCATTCTGTGCATTTATAAGAATCGTATCAAGTCTTAAGCTTTTACTAACAAGGGTGAAATACAGTATAAGGAACAAAGATGGTTTTCATTTGGCGATTTTTAAATGATTGGCCTGCTGTTTGGACAAGAGGCTGTCAACACCAAAATGCCTTGTTTTTTGTGCCAATGGGAGAGCCATACCAAAAGCTAGCACCCAGAAGGGAAGAACTGGACACCTAGAATGCGTTTACTGCCTAGTCCTGAAAACACACTGCGTGTGAGCCACTTGTTAATCACACAAATACTTCGTCCACTTCATGTGAATTTGGGTTTGTGAAGCAGTTTGTTAAAACATTTGATGGAGAACGTGACTGATTTAGAAACATTAATAATAAATTCCTATCTATTACATATGAAGATCTTAAAAAGAACATTGCTGGGCTTCAAATTATAAAATGTATGGTCAGAGAGTTTAAAGAATCGTTGAATTCATGTGAAAAAAGTGTGGATAAGCTTCAAAAATGTAACGGAAAATCTCTGCGGAAACAACAAATATCCATATGACAAAATTTTCGTTAAAGATATTTTGAAAAAGTTTAGATCACTTGGCAGCAACGGGATATAGAAAATTCCTTTTTTTAGGACATGTATTGACTACTTCCCGAAAAATTCAGGTGATGTAAATGAAGACCATGGAGAAAAACTCCATCTAGACAATAAGGAAATGGGAAACAGATACCAGAGAAGATGGAATGTGAGCATGATTTAGGATTATTATTGGATGCATCAGTAGAGTGCAGAAAATAGTTGTGCAAGGAAGCGAAAGTTTCATCCATCATATTGCGTGTATACGTGTAAATTCATATTATTTAATAAACATTAATAAAAACACAGTTTTATATGCTTAAATGTTTACATAGTTAAGCAAAATATGTCGTATTTTGAATTTATTTTTTGTTTGAAATAAAGATTAAAATTACTGGAAAATATGTTAAAATGACCCTTCTTCTCCACCAAAACTCATCAAATTACTAAATTTTAAAATGTGCCCATTGTTATCGTACTTTCTGTTTCTTCTTCATATTTGGATTCGTCAGTTATTACTTTCCGATTTTCATCTAATGTCAGATTTGCTTTTCATAGCCGAGTTTACGAGCTTCACTATCCATCATTTTCCAGTAGACAACATCGACTGAAATCAAAGTTGTTCCTTGATGCATCGTTGTCCTGGTAACGGATAGTAAGACAAAGGAAAAAAAAATAAAAGGAGAGAAACGACGAAAAACCTGACACGTATATGCTTAGTTGAAAGACGTATGATATTTATAACTAGGTTCTTTTCCTTTCTCTCAAAGAAATCTTTTGCCTGCCATTTCCTTCCTCTCTCTTTTTTGTTCCCGATGAGCTCTTTGAAATAAAAGCTACAGCACGCAAATTCGTAGTTCTCAGTATTTTAAGCGAACTCAAAAATTACCAATACCACTATAAAATGTTCACTGTAGGCTGAGAATCTCTGTGTGTGTTTATTATTTGTAAGACTAGAATTTATGCAACTCTTACAGGTAGTCTGTTTGAAAATTTCTGGTTTGGAAGAAGCATCACACGTTTTTCGAAGAACCTAATTAACAGTCAGTAGATCCATTTTTTACGTTCCGGCGGCAATGTGTAAACTGCGATTCGTTGGACCAGGCTACACTTCAAAGAGTTGGCATGGCGATTCGTCGGACCAGGCTACACTTCAAAGAGTTGGCATGGCGATTCGTCGGACCAGGCTACACTGGGAACGTCTAGCCTGATCCCACGAATCGCGATGACAACTCTTTCGGGTAGATGGCCGACTGTGGGTATGGGCGTCAACCCCATGACCCAATGGATCCCTCATGCCTACAGGGAACAGTACAGGCCTGCGGAGGATCTGTTATGGTGTGGGGTGTTTTCAGCTGGCACCTATTAGAACCTCTCATACGTCAGATGACCGCTCTGAGCCATGGAGGCTGCATAGCCATCATTGGGGATCATTTGCACCCGTTCATGTCATGCAACCAATCCGACCTTTTTTAACACGACAATGCGTCACCGCACACGTCCACAGTCGCCCGATTATGGCTGGAGGAATATTCAACGGAGTTTGGGATCCTGACTTGGCCCCTACGTTAGCTGGATTTAAACGCCATTTCAGATGCTGTTCAACATGCCGTCAATGCCAGGAATGATATTCCACCAACGAATATTATGGAATTGAGGGACACTCTTCAGAAAGCATGGTGTGCACTGTATCCACAGTACTACAGAGAGCTCGTGGAGTCCATGCCAAGTCGCGCTGCTGCCGTTAACCGATCGTGAGGAGGACCAACGTGGTATTAAAGAGATATTCCAGTTTTTTTCTTTTGTTCTTTTTTTGCACTTCAAAGAATGCGAATATTATTTATTTATTTATTTATTTATTTGAAGGGGTTCTTTTCACCGGAGCACACGCCTTTTGTCATTGTTTACCACACTGCAGAATTCGACCGTTAAATAAATAGCACAAAAAAGAAATATAGTCCTTAAGTAAAAAGTACTGTCAGTTATTTCTATACAAACGCAAAATTCGTCTTTCCAATTTTAATAAAATCTGGGATACATTTTTGAAACGCAGACGTTTGGAACTTTGTATCGACTTGAGAAAAGCAGAAAAACAGCTGGTATTTATTCAAGCCATGACCGTCCAAAAAGCGAAAGCAGTGACTTACTGGATCACGTGACTCATATTCAAAGTTTCGACTGTAAAAGCTCTTCAAACCTCTGCAGCGCAGAGATTGTTCCAGCTTTGGAGTTGACATTGCTTTGATAAACGATGTTTGGGGAATCTGGCAGCAGTGGATTCATCACGCCCAAATGGATATCCTCTTCTTTCCCACGCATTTTGCAACACAGCAATTCTGTCAAAGTGTTTAAAGGTGGTAAAGGAAAGTATGTGTGTAGGGAAGCAAATTTTCCTCCCTAGAGAAAGCATCGTAGTGTTTTTCCATTCTTTACACGCCGGCAGATTAAATGTTCTGTGTAGCAGGAGAAAAATTTTCTGCGCTCTTTTCTCCTTTCTTCATTTCCCTTTCCTCCACGACTTCTATCGACTTCACCAAAATGGGAATGCAAACAGAAGAGATGTTTTCCTTGTGCTATGTCCTGTTTACTGGTTTCACAAAACAAGATTACACGTGCGCTGAAGTTGTGCGCTGTAAAATTCTGCTGTTCTTAGTTTCTAACTTAGGAAAAGAGAGAGAGAGAGGGCGCTCAAATATTATTAAGGAACATCTGTGTTGTAGTTTGCTCCTAAATTAAATTAAAGAGTAGAACAAAGGCAGTGTGTCTTCGAATTTCTGGGTTTTATTCAACTTCGACTGCAAGACACATTTATACGGTTGTACTCTTATACATTTATACGGTTGTACTCTTGGGAAAAAAAAACATTTTCAAGAGGAAGATGCAAATAATACAATTCAAACTTGACTCAATCGGTTTAAAGCATCTGACTTTAACATTTCTTTAACAGATGTAAACATGATGGAGCTCAAACAAAAAACATGCTTTTTAACGGCAGTGGGATTTCCCGTTGATTCTGAAAGAGGTATAATGAATTAGCTTTATACTCGTTCCGCTAAGCTAATTATATGAGTGATTCTCTTCCTACCAGCAAGCTAATGATATACTTGTACTAAGCTTCAAAGTAGTGAATTCAAAAGGGTGTTGTTACTAGTTAATTACGAACGTAAATAAAGTCTTATTTATGGTAAGAAACTAATTGTAAACCTAACAGCCAGACAGAGGTCTGACAAAAACTATGAATTGAGAAAAACTAACTTACACAAACTTCTTTATTATAAGACTCTTGGTCAACTAAAGCACACACACAACTTGTTTTACACTAATGAAGAATCTCTCCTCTTATTATAAACGCTCTCCGTAAACAACAACGCTCTCTCATAACAACAACAAAAGCTCCCCCTAAGTCTCGATGAACGCGCCTATATACTAGCTACCACCACGTCATGACTTACACTCATTGCCAGATCTCATTCATCGGGTGAAATAATATTTCGTTCAGTAAGAAGATAATTTACATAGTAAAATAAAATAACCAGAGATAGTAAAATCAAAAGGAAAGTGAATATAGAGTATACGTTACAGAGGAACTGAAAAAATATTTATTATGCACTGTTAAAAATTTTGCAGTAGGCTGCAGCACCAAAAAGTGGTACTACACCAGCTGCACCACTTTCTGAGAAAGGATACAGCACTGTGCGGTGCAAACAAAACCTAACAACATGGTGTAAATTTGCGGTGCACAGTTTTTTTGTTTTGTTTTTATTGGAGGTTTAACTATTACCAGGAGCAACTCAGTGGGCTATAAGCAGTCGCTCGTCCTTAATTTAGGGCCACTCGTTCCAGGGAAGGGAGAAAACCAGTGCTGTAAGACAAACACAACATCCATGCCTCACGGGATTCGAACCAGGACCCATTTCTGACGAATGATCAGAAGCCATTGCTTAGACCACCGCGCCACCGGGGCGGCGAGGCGCACAGGTGCACCACATTATGATATATATTATGATTCAAGGTTGTACTATGTATTTGGTATTGTCTCCACCACATAATGGTGTATCTTTTCCTAGAAAGTGGTGCAGTTGGGGTGATACCATTGTTTGGTGCAACCTACCACAAAATTTTCAGCAGTGTAATATGAAATATTACAATTAAGAATTGATGATAACTAAATATTTGCCGCCCCGGTGGCGCAGTGGTCTAAGCGATGGATTATGATCATTCGTCCGAAAGGGGCCGGGTTCGAATCCCGGTGAGGCATGGATGTTGTGTCTGTCTTACGGCACTGACTCTCTCCCTTCCCTGGAACCAGTGGCCCTAAATTAGGGACGGGCGACTGCTTATAGCCCATTGAGTTGCTCACGGTGGTCGTTAAACCTCCAATCAAAAAAGAAAACCAAAAAGCCGCCCCGGTGGCGCAGTGGTCTAAGGCGTCTGATCATTCGTCCATAAGGGGTCCGGGTTCGAATCCCGGTGAGGCATGGATGTTGTGTTTGTCTTACGGCACTGGCTCTCTCCCTTCCCTGGAACCAGTGACCCTAAATTAGGGACGGGCGACTGCTTATAGCCCATTGAGTTGCTCACGGTGGTCGTTAAACCTCCAATCAAAAAAGAAAACCAAAAAGCCGCCCCGCCCCGGTAGCGCAGTGGTATAAGGCGCTGGCCTCTGATCATTCGTCCGTAAGGGGTCCGGGTTCGAATCCCGGTCAGGCATGGATGTTGTGTTTGTCTTACGGCACTGGCTCTCTCCCTTCCCTGGAAACAGTGACCCTAAATTAGGGACGGGCGACTGCTTATAGCCCATTGAGTTGCTCACGGTGGTCGTTAAACCTCCAATCAAAAAAAAAAAAAAAAAAAAAAAAGAAAACCAAAAAAAACTAAATATTTGTTAGTAAAAAGTAAGAAAATGCTTCGGCAATCTTTGTTTTCTAGTATTCGAACTTTGAAAATTTCTCCTACTCCAAATCTATGCTAATGTATTGTTATCAATATTCTAAAAACTGAAGATTTTTTAGGCCTTTTTTTTTAAATGAGTTTCCAGCGATTACATCGCGGAAATTACGTGAAGAAAATATGAATTTGTATTTACAGAAACCAAGGCCGTCTAAAAAATACAAGGCCATAACATTAGAGAGATTATTTCCCTCCGTTTGTGATGTCATTCTCACGTTACACAGACTGATACGTCGGTGTCTTATGTAACCTCATACACGACAGCGTTAGAAACCGATTGGAAGCCTTGGTTTCCTCGTGACGTCACTGAAAGAGGGATCTCATCTCTCTAATGTCATGGCCTTGTATTTTCTAGACGGCCTTGCACAAAAATACACATTTCCCTCTCGTAAGAGAAAAACTGTGCCTCTGGAAAAGCGGAAAATGTATGGATTGATTTTCAGGTTATTTTGCACCCTTCGTTTTAAATTCTAAAATTTTTTCCTTAGTCTTCAGTTTTGCTCTTAAGTTACCTCTGTTGCATTTACAGATATCTGTTCGATGTTGGAAGCGTAAACACTGTTCCAAACGCACATGCATATTTGTGCCACCCAATGTGAAAAAATGTACTTCAGAAAATACGATGAGACTGATTTGCTATACTTGATCGTGACGTCTAATGAGATGCTGCTACCTCGATGAACTGAAGTGAGTGTTAGGATGCATGAGCAACATTACGATCAGTGTAAGTCTACGTGGCCACTGTCGAGCGGAGCTGTTTTTTGTTCTTTCCGCCTACGGCTCTGGAAATGAAAAAACGTACTACTTTAAAATTGTGAGTTTATTTATTTAAACACAAGACTTATATGGGTCTAAAATTTTCTTTTAAAATCGTAAACACAAACACTCAACATTCGCAGAGCTTTCGCTCTCCGCTGGAAGGCTTCGTCTGGGTTTATTTTATTGGGTGAGCTTAGATCAGTAACACGCAACGCTGAAACAATTTAAAAAAATTGATATTTAGGAAAAAACAGTTGTTCCGTTCGCGTGAAAGTCCGTGGTTGAGACATGCTCACGTAGTATGGAGGGACACTATCGGTTGTTCCTTCTATGCTTGTTTCGGAGATTTCTCCTGGCATCTGACAGGTACAAGAACAAGGTTTCATTACACGGATGCGAGAGAGTTAAGATTTCAACACTTTCCCACATAGCAGTGCAAGTGTAGTTTGTTTAAGGTGCTGGACTCATCAACCTGTTCCTTAACGGGGTTCCTCCTTTTTGGATAACGGTTGCACAAAGCGGTTGTCACTTTCCCATTTCTTATGTCTTTGTTCCTTGCTTCTTATCAGACGGGATCGTTTCGTCAACCCTACGTACGATTTTGTGCTGGCGTCTGGATAGATAAATATATCGTTAACTCCCTTTGAG
Organism: Macrothele yani; assembly: GCA_039090855.1. Classification (NCBI taxonomy): domain Eukaryota; kingdom Metazoa; phylum Arthropoda; class Arachnida; order Araneae; family Macrothelidae; genus Macrothele; species Macrothele yani. The sequence continues at coordinate 127,574,788 of CM077008.1, forward strand.
CTTTCTTTGTTTAATGGTGGCTTGCTTGTTGACACAGTGTCGTATATAGATGTAGGAGATTCAATGGCCACATTTATTCTGTACTTTTTATGAGCTTTTCTGAACCTGAAAGAGAATTTGTAAAAATGTGTTATGGGCCTACAACATTTTAAACCGCTGTTGTTTGGGATATTTGTAGTCAACGCTCGTGACTGCCATGGAGGGAGGGACCTCAGGTTTGATCCCAGGCAGGTACGAACGTTCGAACCACTAAATATCGGCCTTGCGTCTGATGGGCACGTTAAACCGTCAGACCACGGGTACCCTCCCCCCGGTAATAAATAAGGGAGCCTTCTTTCCCTTTCTACCTCGTTTCCGTGTGACTTTCCTGTCGGGCACTCTAGCTCATATCTCTTAGCTTTCTACTTCTAAGGGCTGTTTATGACCTGGGGTCAGACACTCACTTCCTAAAATCCTCTACATACGATATGATCTTATCTGATATAGTCTGAGTTTAAGCATTTAACTCTTCGTAAAAGGGAATCTAATGTTTTTCTAGTAAACCCAGCTGAAAGTCCTTTGTCGATGATTTTTGCTATTTCTTTATCTCTGGCTTAAACGTATGGTGGAAGAATTAAGAAACCCTCTTCCAAACCATGCTCTGAAAGTAGCTGTTTTGTACGACTTTGGGAAGGATTCCGGTTTGTACAGACTACGGTTTGTAGAACACTTCCGTGTGAAGTAGGCCATCTTCCCACCAGGAAAATTGATATATATTGGGACTCATATAAGTCTTGTGTTTTAATATATAAGGGATGAAGCGTATTCGGTAGCATTTATTTTGAAGATGACAATCCGTTTTCTGGTGTAAATATGACAAGGATGGTAAGTCAGATAATATTCGAAAACTTGAAAATTGTTTCGTCCTGGAGCGAGAATCGAATCCGCGTCTCCCAGATAGCGCCCAAGTATGCAAATCACTACACCACCCAGAACGATCAAGTCTCAAGTTTCCGAGTAATTTGAATGTAACCATCATAAGAATCGCCAGTCGAATCAACGGCATCGTTTTTAGCGAATCTGGATGAATAGAATTCATGTCTCCGTGACTGCCTGGAGAAGCAGATAAACCATGAAATACGGAATTACACCAGAATACAAACAAATTTTGAGTCGCGATTACGTCTATTGATGTAAATTATGGCAAGAGTGGTAAGTCAAATAATATCTGAAAACTTGAAAATTTCATCAGCCCGAGTATGCTACACATTACAACACCCAGAACGACCAAGTTTCATCGCTCTGAAGCGAGTTCGATTCCCGCTGTAGGACGAAGAAATTTTCAAGTTTTCGGATGAAATTGTTTTCGAGTTCGACTCGTTCCTGGACGATGTAATTTTCAAGTTTTCGTATATTATTTGACCTACTACTCTTGCCATAATTTACACCAATAGACGTAATCACGACTCCAAATTTCTTTGTATTCTGGTGTAACCCCTATTTCATGGTGGCATCCGTACACTTTTGAATAAGCTAAGATTTGTTGACTAGAATATGAACCTCACCGACACACCGGATGAAATTTTGATGTCTAGTAAAAATACACTGAAGAGCAATTGAATTAGAGACAGCTGGCGTTATGCAAATGTGGCGCTGTGGGCGGCCCTGTAAACGGAAACGACACGACGTATGCAGCGATCCGACAATATAAGGAGTGAAGGAGTGATGCGACGGGAATCAGTAAGAGTCGGACGCAGTATGGGTAAGACGAAGAATCTAAGCGCATTTGATCGTGGACAAATTTTCGGGGCCCGACGAATGGGTCACTCCATCTCGGAAGTCGTGCATGCTCTGGGATTTTCTCGTGCCACTGTGCCACGGGTGCACCGTGAGTACATCGAATCCGGTAAAACCATCCCTGCAAGGGTCAGCTGCCGTTGACAACAGCGTGTGGATGAGCGGGTTCATCGTCGGCTAGCTCGCATTGTAACAGCGGATAGACGGGCAACAGTGCAAGAAATCACTCGGCAATTTAACGCTGGTGCACAAAACGTGTAAGCAGCCACACCATCCAGAACCATCTCCTCGCTATGGGGTACAGAAGACATCGTCCCACGAGGGTATCGCTGCTGACCGCACATCACATGGTGCAAAGATTAGCATGGGCGTTGGAACATCGCCACTGGACCCTAGACATGTGGGAAAATGTTGCCCGGACTGATAAGTCGAGATTCGCGTTGGTACATGCGGATGGCAGGATACGAGTACGGCGCAAACCACATGAAGCGATGGATCTTTCTTGCCAGCAGGGTACTCTTCAAGCTGGTGGGGGTGGCATTCTCGTCTGGGGACTGTTTACGTGGACTGAAAGGGGACCCTTGGTACGTGTGACATCGTCTCTTACAGGTCAACGTTACCGGGATATCCTGGACGACCATTTGCTCTCGTTTGTGCGTCTTCAACATCCCACTGGGGACCTCATCCTGCAACAAACAACGCACCATGCCATCGCTCCCGAATTGTATCCGAATGGTTGGATGAACACTCCACCGACGTGACCCCGCTTCCTTGGCCAACTAGGTCACCTGACCTGAATCCCATCGAGCACATCTGGGATGCCACCGAGAGAAAGCAACGGGTAGTTTGAGAGAAAACAACAATATCTTTACGAATCAAAATATGCGCCGTCATTATCTGTCATGTTCCGCCATCGGTCGGGCAGCTGACGGATTCCAGTCATGAAGAATACTTCGTCGTGTGACGCGATGAAGTCGTCAACAAATTTTTGCACTTCGTGACATGGCCGGAAACGTACAGCAGACAAACCATGTCGCATCGATCGGAACAAATGATAGTCTGAAAGGGCTATATCGGGACTATACGCCGGGTGCTCCAAAACTTTCCAGCAAAGCGTCTATAACGTTTCCTTGACCGATTTCGCGACATGCGGCCTACCGTTGTCATGCAGTTATTTCAGGGGAAGCAATCCTTTGCCTGTGAATGGACGTTTTCGACAGATTTCCTGGTTCAGTCGCAGCAATTGTTGCTTGTAGCAATCAGCAGTAACAGTTTGACCCTGTTCCAATAGTTCATAACAGGTGTTTTTTGCGTTTGGGATTGTCGTACCATATCCACGTTTCATCACCGGTAACGATTTTTCACAGGAAAGACTTTCTGTGTTGTTTATTTAACAGATTCAAATACTTCATGTCACGCTCATCCTTGTTCCTCGCGCTCAGGACATTTGGCACCCATTTTCCTTCCTTCTGAATCTTTTCCACTGCATGTAAACAATTGGAAATGGTTTGTTGAGTTACCCTCAGTTGTTCAGCTAGTTCTTTTTGCGTTTGAGACGTGTCTTCATCCAGCAATGCTTGCAGTCTCTCATACGCAGCCTTCTGCGGGGCGCCGCTACGTTCTCATTCGCTAACATCAAAACCACCTGCTTTAAACCGTCTAAACCAAAAGTCACACGTGCTTTTCGATACAATATTCTCCCACAGAACAGAGCAGATCGATGCACATGCTTTTGCAGCACTTTTTCTTGATGAAATTCGTAACGAATGCAGTGTCGAATAAATGCAGTATCCCTTGCCATCTTTCACCTACCGAAGTGCAAGTGCGTTTGACTGTTGGGCAAACTTCTGCGTCGCATTTTATACTCTGGACCAGTTACGGTCACACGACAACAACGCGGGAAAATGTCGGATATGTAAGTTAGAGGTATACGTCACACAAAAAAAAAAACGCTTTAAAACTTATTTGTACACCTAATATTATCACTAACGGCCTGAGAGATCGATAGTGAAGGAATTTCAAAAAATATAACTTAACAACAATTATTTGCTTAATGGTTGTCGAAGTGCACTTGTAGTCACCATTCCTCTGTTCACAGAGATTCGCCGCTATCACAATAGCACATCCGTAGATAAGACGATTTTAATTTATATATAATCGAGATAATGGGAGTCAAATATACGCACATTTTGTAAAGTATCATTCTTCAAACTACCATCACACACCTTTTACTCGCGATGCAGTTTACTTACCTCTGATCCACTTTCAGTTGTTGCCAAAACCCATAAGAAATTTCGTAGAAGTAACGTGCCGTTCAGAAGGGAAAAAGTTAACGGAGAAATATCATAATTTACAAAAGATAGAAACTCAAAAGGAAGGTTAGAGGTGTAAATCAGAATCACATGACTCTTTATTCTGCAGCAGTTCCAAGGCAGTATGTTTAGATATAAAAGGCACAGGATGCATGAAATATTGGGGGAAAGTTTTTTTTTTGTTTTTTCGCGGAAGATCCTTTTCTTGGTACGTGGCTATAAGGCACGTTTCAAATAAATAAATAGGTATTTGTCGAAAAAAAAAAAGGCACAGGACGCATGAAACATTGATAACTATCTTTCTCAGCAGAAGATTTTGAAAACGTATGTGTAAACCACATTCAAGAAAAAAAAATCGTTCAAAGAAAACGTGGATGTAAACCACTTTAAAGAAAAAATCTTCTGCTGGAAAAAATAGTTCCCGATGTTCCATGTGTTCCATGGCATTTTATTTGAGAATAGATGCTTTAATGAGAATACACTGCCTTGAAACTTCTAAACCAAACAACTGTTGGGTTTGCATTCTTTAATACTTCAAGAATTCACCCGTTTAACGATAGGATGATTATCATACCCTACTTCTTTTTAAACTTTTGAACTGACGGAATCTCAGCTGAACTAACAACATTATTTAAGCTCGCATGTTCGTTAAACTTGTCTCTAGCGGTCAAACATTATCGATAAATACTCTGTGGTTACTGCTTTCGTTACCAAAGATTTATGCGCAGTTTGTGTACTCGCATGATTAGCTGGAGGGCTGCAGCCGCTTGTGCATATCAGATCTGTGCCAAACTTTAACGGAGAAAATACAATTCCTTGAAACGTGGAGAAAAAGGCTTAATGTGAATTTGAGATTTTTAACCGATCGATTATTCAGGTTTTGTGGATTTTATTCGGTGAAACTTTTCTTGAGACTGTTATTTCACAATTTATTTTACGTTTGGCCTTTCAACGAATATACTAAGTGGACCTTTTCTTCTCCTATGAAGTGTTCTTTCTTTATTTTTTTGTTAGATTTAACTACCACCGTGAGCAACTCAGTGGGCTATATATTATAATAGCATAATATGAGAATTCATGTTTATTGTAATGAATTATAGATATCAAATCTCTATAGAAAAACGAATGATCTTTGTAGCATTCTCATATTCTTACTTCGTAAAAAAATGGGAATGGTATTAAATCTATATGGACAAAAATTAACTAACCATGTTTCTTCTGACGACTTTACATAAAATCCATTGTAGGAATTGCAGATTTTACGACTGTGAAAATCTTTTTACATAATCAAAGCACATTATAAGGGGAAAATAAATAGCGAATATCCTCGAACACTTTTGTTCACATAACACAATGCACGTCTATTCACAAGGGTTACTTACTAGTAACTGCGTCATCGCTCTTTTCTTCTTTTGCGAGGCAGACGGCTCAGTTAAAAGCTTTCTTTAACATCTGCGCGTTTTCAGAAAAACAGCTGCGTTCGGTATTTTTCTTTTTGGGGTACATTATGGCGTGAGAGGAAATAATATATGTATCCGCGCCGGCAAACACTTTAACACTTTTTAGCACGTCTTTTGTAAAAAAATATCGCGCTTATGTTACCGGTTTGTCCGTCCGTCCGTCTGTACCCACGATATCTCTGCAACTATCAGTCCAATTTGAAAAATTCTTTTTGCACCGATACTACTCATGTCGACAAACCTTTAGGAACATTTTCTTCTTGAAATAATGCATGGTTTCTACGCCAGGGGTCGTAGATGTATATCTTATTTTTGTCGATATCTCTACTTCTAAGAGTCCGATTTGAAAAATTCTTTCTTTGTTGGATACTGTTTCCGATGCGAAATGTTTTCCCTATAAATTCAAAATTTCCAAGTAAATCGTAGACTTTGCGTTAGGGAGCACAAAGGTAAATTGCGTTTTCTGCGTTATTTCTGCTTCTAAAACTCCGATTTGAAAAATTCTTCCTGTATCGCATACAAGACCTGATGGAAAATATTTTTCACATAATTTCTAATGTTTGGTAAAGAATGATTTGGCCGCTAGGGGGCATAAGTACTCGTTTCTGCTTCTGATGTATTTGTAGCAAAATCTGGGCTCCTGAAAACTCGACAAATTTTTTTTTCTTGGACCGATACCGCTCATATGGAGAAACCTTTTGAAAATACTTTCTTCCTAAAATAATGCATAGTTTTCCCACCATGGGACGTAAAGTCACATCTTATTATTGTCGATATCTATGTTTCTAAGTGTCCGATTTGAAAAATTCTTTCTTTGTTGGAGAGCGTTTCCGGTGCGAAATGTTTTTGATATAAATTCATGTTTTTCTTAACGCACAAGTCTGCAACCAGAGGGCGTAAGCTCACGATTCCGTTTACAGCAATATGAGGGATTAAAAACACCATTGAAAAACTTCTTTCTTCCGTCAGATGCTATTGTTTTCCATACCGGTTCCATTGACTTTAAACAGCTTTGATAAATTTAATTTGCGTCAGAACGGATTCAAAAAACGTGCTTATTACACCCGAAAATTCGGTGTCATCTTTCTTGTTTATTTTAGGAGAACGGAAGAACCACAATGAACAGCTCTAAGGGCTGTAAGCGGCAGGCGGTTCCTGATTTGGGGCCGCTAGTTCCAAGGATATGATAGAGCCAACGCCGTAGTCGAACACGCCACCCATGTCTATAACGGGCCCATCTCGGACAAGTAACCAGAAATTTAAGCTTGTAACCACTCAGGCACCTGGGTGGCTGAACATTACCGCTCTACGAGAATACCAGCAGATACATGGACGTTACTGAGTTGTGTTTTTGTACAGCCTTAGGGTGTTGGTGGCTTTTTAATTGTAGTCTTGCACAAACTTAGTATATCAACGGCTTTTTGATTGCATAATTTCAGGGATTTAATGTAGGAATTGCTGTTTAACTGTGTATTACTACAAAACTACAATGCAAAATTTTCAAAACTCCGTCTTTCCGTTGACCTAGCAGGTGGACCGCTTGTTATGGAGCCCTTACACTGACTTACTACATACAGAATGCATTTTAGTTGTGCTACAGACCAGGTATGTACAGTATATCATTATACAGGGAGCATAGGAAAGTAAGTCCCTTTAGCCTGGAATAACTTGCGAACGGAGAGAAGTACAGTTATGCAAGTGAGATAACGGTGTAGTAAAGCGACTACGCCCAATCGAATGCAACAGATAGTAGCGCCCGTAGTGGTGAAATGCGGAAGTTAGCCATTGCAAATCGAAAACGAAAAGAGATAGAGCAAAATTTCCAATTACAAAGTTGTAGAACATCAATTAGGTAGTACAAAACGACATTTGTTTTACACGGATAAGATAAATTGGCGCCTGAATACTCTAAAATGTCTGAAATCGATGCCCGACATTTTGTGTGAACGTTTGAATGGAACAGGCAGAGATATGAGCAAATACACAGCATAAATGCGCACTTATGTCAATACAGTTTGATGACTCAGACAAAAGAGAAACAAAGAAGTTTGTAAGATCATGTAATGCATAGATTATAATACGCTTTCCAACATACCAGAAATCATTACTCAAGTTATGAGAATAATGGCTATGGAATAAATCTCGGTCATGTGCCCTGACCCTTGATCCCATATCGATGATATTGAACAGAACCGCTTCGGTATACCTCCGAAATAACATGATGAAGTTTTGTCGCAATCGAAGCATTTTTACGTAAGTTATGATGCATAAGGGCTATGGAATAGATCCCGCTCATGTGTCCTAACCTTTGATCCCATTTCGCCCATTTTCAATAGAACTCGTCTTCAGGCAGGCCCTACAACATACTAACATTTCATCCAAATCAAAGCATTTTTACGTAAATTATGACGCATAATGGCGATTGAAGTGATTCCGCTCCTATGTCCTGACCTTCGACCCCATTTCGCCCATTTTCAATAGGGTTTGTGGCCAGGTGGTCCCCTACCACATACTAAAATTTCATCAAAATCGAACCTTTTTTACGTTAGTTATGACGCATAAAAGCAGTGGAATGTATCCCCCTCCTATGTACTGACCTTTCACCCCATTTCGTCCACTTTAAATAAGGTTCCTTCCCAGGTGATACCCTACCAGATACTAAAATTTCATCGAAATCGAACGATTGTTACGCGAGTTATCGTGCGGACGGACATACGCACACAACGCGTGACGTAATGAAGCAGTTGGGAATAGCGACCATCTGCTCGCAAGAGTATGACGTCATAAAACTTTAATAGGATCCACACACAACGCGTGACGTAATGAGACAGATGGCGTGACCGCGTGCCAACATTCTCAAACGCGAGATTGTGACGTCATAAGATTTCTAAGCATTGGAAACATTAATGGAACGACGCCATGAAAGTAAAAACGTTATAATTCGGGGTGGTTATTTAACCCACTGAATGAATTCTCCTAAAGTCGAGATCAAGCTAAATCGATTTCTAGTACCAGGAAACGGTAGGTTAACGACTTTCATCAAAATTCTTAGAGCCGTTTTCAAAATAAAATGTACATACATACATACAACAAGAATTGCTACTTTAAGGTGGACGTCAAGTAATTTTGCTTCCTATACTTCCAATGGAAAAACTTCTGTACACATTTTCTTCACAATTAATGCGTTCCCAAGAATGAAAATTTGAACATCGATTAAAATAGCTTCATTTCATAACTTGGAATACTTAATATTTTCTAAACCATAACCGTAATTATATTTTCTAAACCATAACCGTAATTATATTTTCTAAACCATAACCGTAATTATATTTTCCAAACCATAACCGTAATTATGCAATCCAACATTTATTTGTCCACTGATGTCATCAAAGTACAGGTCGCGCCATCTTTTTTCTGGTTTCAACACCACCAAAGGAAACGTTATTGTTTTTTAATATAACTATGCTTATGTTTTAGAAAATGTTAAGGATTCCAAGTTATAGTATGAAGTTATTTTAATCGATGTTCAAATTTCCATCCATGGGAACACACTAATTGTGAAGGAAATGTGTACAAAAGGTTTTCCATTGGAAATATAGGAAGCAAAATTACTTGACGTCCACCTTAATAGTGTGGGATAAGGGCGATGGAATGGATCCCAATCCTATGTCCTGACCTTTGACTCTATTTGTCCCATTTTCAATAGGGTTCCTCTCCAGGTGGTCCCCTACCACATACTAAAATTTCTTTGAAATCGCACCATTTTTACGTACCTTATGACGCATAGGGCAATGGAATTCATCCAGCTCCTATGTCCTGACCTTTGACTCCACTTCACCCATTTTCAATAGGGTTTGTCCCCAGGTGGTCCCCTACCACATACTAAACTTTCATTGAAATCGAACCATATTTATGCAAGTTATGACGCATAAGGGCAATTGAATGGATCCCGCTCTTATGGCGTGACCTTTGACCCCACTTCACCCATTTTCAATAGGGTTCGTCCCCTAGTGGTCACATATTAAAATTTCATCGAAATCGATCCATTTTTACGTGAGTTATCGTGCCGACAGACAGACGGACAGACGGACGGAAAAAGCTGGAGCATATACACTTCTTCAACCTATGGTTGGAAAGCGTAAAAAAGGCAAACTGACGCACAGTGATAAAAAGATAACGTCGAGTATGTTCGAAGAGTTCGCCATTGCCCACGATACACATTTGTATTCGTGAAAGTAACTCTGCATGCACACTCCTCAGCATGGAAGGTGTCATACTATTGCAAGCATCTGTAACATGACGACGTAGATCCAGCAGACTTGTAGGCGCTGTTGCATACACCTGGATTTTTACGCAACCCCAGAAATCCAAACTCGCCATTCTCCCACAGCGTACGTAGACCTAAACTTCTGATCAGGGTCCATCCTGCTACTGTTTTTTATATCGTAGGTATGGTACAACGTCACAATCTGCATTTGCATACGGCTACATTTGCGAAATGTGAATACGCAGATTCGAATCGTCGCGCATCGATTTCGGAAATTGTAGGGTATTCAGGCGACAATTTATCTTATCCGTGTAAAACAAATGTCGTTTTGTACTAATTAATTGATGCTCTACAACTTTCTAATTGGAAATTTTGCTTTACCTCTTTTCGTTTTCGATTTACAACAGCTAACTTCCGCATTTCACCACTGGGAGCGCTACTATTGGTTGCATTCGATCGGGCGTAGTCGCTTTACTATACCGTTACCTCATTTGCATAACTGTATCTCTCTTCGTTCGCAAGTTATTCCAGGCTAAAGAGACTTTCCTATGCACCCTGTATACTTTGCTAAATGGATAGTTGTTATCCACCTACGGGGGTAATGCACTACTTATGATACATAGTGAGCTAAGTTCCCCAGGACGAAGCCCCATGGGAAAGGGGTGTAGAGTATTTCTTTTACAACGAGATATCTCTATATACCCCTGGACCAAGGGCTTAACGTCTCTTCCGAACCAATGCGGCTGCTTGTCTGGAGGAGCAAATGAATCGAAGTAATTATCATCGGGGTGTATCTTTTCGCGGACTTCGTATGAGTGGGAAATTCGAAGCATGTTTTGTATTAAAATGTACCCAAACTCTCCGATGTAATAAGCACGACTTTTTGGAAATATTTCAAACGTATACCACAACTTAAAGGGGTTTTTTTTCATCAAGTACAAAAATATTACTCTACCTCTATTGGAAAAATATTACACCTGTAAAAGCAGATGCGCGCATGTGAATATAATTTATTGAGATTTGAACTAGGCAGTGCGGAAAAAAAATTCGAGACTGATTTATGGAAACTGAGACATCGAGTAAAGAGCAGAAATTTGCACCAGCTGCGAAAAAAATTTGCATAAAATACTGGAAAAGGTACATCATATTTTGATCACGGCTGAATAAATCAGGCGCGAAAGTAGATCAGATCTTTTTTTGTTTTTTTTATTGGAGGTTTAACGACCACCGTGAGCTTCAACAATATTTTATTTGGAGCAAACATGGACAGGAAGATACAGATGGCCTGTGCTTAACAGTTACCAAAAGATAAGCAAGTGGATGACCTATTTACAATGACAATGAGATATTTACATTATGTGGATGCACTATATACAATGTAAGCAAATTCATAACACTGACAATACTGGACTGATGGGTTGACTTACTCTATGTACAACATATGTTCGCAATGTGCATCAGCAGAGTGCCATCTCTAATAGGTGAACACCAGTACAAGGTATAACTATAAATTTTACAGTGCAAAAACAAACATGTATATTTTAAGCAATCTTGAAAAAAAAAAAGAAGAAAAGAGAAGAAAAGAGCAGAAGGTTTATACTTTTCAGTATCTGAAAGATAAGCGAATAAATGATCTATCCACAATGATGGTGTGAACTCTATACAAATTGAATGCAATATCTCTCTTGTGAAACGCTGTCAAATTACAAAGAGAACTATTACTTAGGCTTAAACAAGTGCCTCAATCACAGTGCTATAGATTAACTTGTAATGAACAACAACATATGTACACAAGATGCAACGGCATAGGGAAGACACAAATAAGGAATTACAATTCCATGGTACAACTGTAAATTTCACAGTGCAAAGAGTAAAGTATATTAGTACAAACAGAACTTGCGTTTTACAGAAAATTTATACTTCGAGTACAATACAAATAATGAAAATATGAAACTGACTCTTTGTACAGCAAATATGCAACACAGCGCAGAACATTATCTAATAGACTGATTATTTCCTATTAGGCACATGTGACATGAGAAAAACCACACTGTGTAACATTAACATATAATTGAAATACTATCAAAGCGTTTGCTCCGCACCATGAGCATAAAACTTAAGACATGTAATTGTGACCCAACATGCGAAATGTGCCAAACATAAATTTTACAGTGCAATTAGTAAAGTACATTAGTATATACAAAACTGAGCTTTTGGCATAGCAACTATACTTCAGGTACAGTACAAATAACCGAATGATGAACAATTACCCCCTGCACTACAAAAGTGCTAAACCTTGCAGAACATGGTGCAATCGACTGATCATATCCCTTTATGTACATGTAACATGATCAGAAACCACACTGTGCAAAATCAATAAGACAATTTAAACACTATCAAACAGTTGCTTAGCACCGTGAGCAAAAACCATATATTATAAAGCCCGGCAGACATAAGGAAAGTGCCGAAAAAAAAAAAAAAAAAACTTTAAACTTATTCTAAGTGCCTGTGGTATAACAAGAAACTCACCTACAGGACCTTGTTGGTGAGAAACATGCAAACGTGCAGTAACATTAAGAAGCGATTATGACAAGGGCACCTAAGAACACGATAATCACAAAACTATACTTCAATTAGTCCAAACAATTTCACAGACGTCAGAACAAAAGTCTAAGGTCTTCTGATGGACCAGAAAACCATTGACGAAAAGGTGACCACACTGACATAAAGTGTGGGATTCGATTCGCCGCCTTAGCAACAGTGAAAGCAAGCCTCAAGCGTGAAATCATTCTGTTCCGGAACTGACTGCACATCGCAGCTCCCGCCTGAAAGATGGTAGGCTGTATAGGGGTAGAACGTAGCTGTTGATAGTAGCAAAAAATCACATGTTTTGCTAATATGAATACATAAGCACATGACTCTGATATAGGAATAGGCGGAGTACTTGAACTGAGTAGCGTGCTATAGGCTGAGAAGGAGAGATCATTAGTACTAAGGCACTGTGCAGTAGTGAAGGTCAGATGTAGCAAGGGAAGAAGCACTGTGCAATGTTGATACACATGATCTACATCCGCAATCGTAGAGCAAAACATGCAGTTAGGCGAATCAACAAGCGTCATCCTGAATAATTTGGTAGGAACTGGTAACCGCAACTCAATGGGCTATAAGCAGTCGCCCGTCCCTAATTTAGGGTCACTGGTTCCAGGGAAGGGAGAGAGCCAGTGCCGTAAGACAAACACAACATCCATGCCTCCCCGGGATTCGAACCCAGACCCCGTTCGGACGAATGATTAGAGGCCAGCGCCTTAGACCACTGCGCCACCGGAGCGGCGTAGATCAGATCAGATCACATGTAGAGGATTTTAGGAAGGGAGTGCCTGACCCGAGGTCTTAAACAACGCTTAAAAATAAGAAGCTAGGGGATTTGGGCTAAAGTGCCCGACAAGAAAGTGACACGGAAGCGAGGTAGAAAGGTGGAGGAAGACGCCATTATTTATTACGGGGGAGGGGCAGTACCCGGGGTCCAATGGCTTAACGTTCCCATCCGACGTACGGCCGATATTTAGTGATTCGAGCGTTCGTACCTGCCTGGGATCGAACTTGAAGTTTCTCCGTGGCAGTTACGAATGTTGACCACTAGGCCAAGGACGCGAAAATAATTTTCAAGATCGGCCTTTATTTATAAGTGCAGATCTTGTTCGAAATAGCAATATACCCTGGCGCCCCCAGCGAGAAAAACAATTCAATCGGAAAGTAAGGTAGCATGTACTCTGATCACAACTAAAGCCAGGAGATGCAAAAAGATATTTTCCAATCAGACAGTTAGTACACGGAGATATCGTATAAGTGAAAATGCAGATTCACGCTACCTAACGGATATATTTTTCTCTAATAAAAAATATATAAATTTTTTGTATATATATATTTTATTAGAAAAAAGTTCATAAATGTACGAAATGCTTTCTTAGCGGATGTAGGGAGAGAGAGAGAGAGAGATAATTTTCTCGAAATGACCCATAGAGGAGGAAATTTATTGCCAAATGAAAAAAATCCATTTAAGTAACTTCAATGAAAGATGCCCATGGTGGAGTTCGAAACCACACCTACTCGCCCTGGAGCCGAGTTCTCCCAAATAAACTACACCGACGTAGCTTATAGCTTCAACTTTCTCATCTTGGCATGTTCGTCCTCTCTAAGGTAGGTACGTCACATATATCCCTCCCCCTTCAGAAAGGGCTGAGACAAAATCGTAGGCTTCCGGGTCAGCCGTCAAACCACGCTTGAAGGGCAGCTCGATGTAGAAGAAGGAATTTTCATTAATTCCAGAAAGTTGGAAGAAGCATCACACATTATTTTCGAACCTCACTGCCAGGAGATTCATTTTACGTTCGGGCGCAAATGTGAAGAGAAAACCTTTCTCTCTCGGTCGAACCAACGCCTCCTCGCTCCGGAACCAGGTGTTCTCCCATCTTAACTACGCCGACGAAGCTCATCGCTGCAACATATCCATCTTGATATGCGCGTCACCTCTGAGGTAGGCAGGGAAGACATGGGCTAGTTGTCGCAATATTTATTTTTGGAATTTTCATATTTTTTCTGTTGTGATCAGGAAGTTGTAACTAGGCGCGCGTAATGCAGCACTATTCAGCTATTTATAGCAATTAAGAATTCCACGAAATTGCTCGCCAAATGTTAATATTAAACAGCATCTTAAGGGCTTACGATTTGTAACAAATACCATACTGTGCAAATTAATTGGGACAAGCTATTTTATTCTCAGAATTGTAATGTGATCGCCAGTTGATGTCGGAAACTCGCGTAAACGAGTTTTATCAGCTGTGAGGTGGTGTGACTGTTAGAAATTTATAGTAAGAATGTGGTTTGACCGGTTTTAAACAGGAAATAGGCACTTCAGCTTCAGTTGTGAGCTTTCGTGTATGACAGCTGGATGTTAGTTTTTGCTCTCTGTGAGTACGTGTGGATTTCGTGTATTGAAAAATGTATATTTCCCCAAGGAAGCGTGCAAAAATAATTGATCTGAAGGATCACACTTCTATGACAGTGAGAGATATCGCTTCTGCAGTTGGCGTAGGCAAATCAAGGGTATCAAGACTGCTTACGCGATACAATGCATCTCGATCATCGTCTCCAAAAAGGAGACGTAAATGTGGAAGAACACGGAAAACAACTCCACGAACCGATAAATATATAATCAGAAATAGTAAAATGAATCCAAAAAAAAAAAAACAAGCACCGATCTTCAAAAGATTTATTGCTAATGGTTGTGATGTTAGTGATTCAACTGTACGCCGTAGGCTTCTGGAAGTTGGCCGGAAGGCAAGAAGACCAACGAAAAAACAATATTTGAATGCGAAAGTGAAGATAAAACGTGTAGCCTGGGCCAAAAAATATAAATCATGGACTGCTGACGACTGGAAAAAGGTAATTTTCAGTGATGAATCTCATTTATTTGTGCAGGGTTACCAAGCAAATGTCGTTAGACGAAGCAACTGTGAACCCTTAAGACCTGAGCATGTCAAACAAACTGTAAAACACCCTCTGAAACAGATATTCTGGGGTTTTTTTCACATCAAATGGCACTGGAAGCTTAGTTCCTGTTCAAGGTATGATGAATTCAGCCAAGTACGTAGAAATATTACAACGTAGGATTGTTCCATTCTTGCAAACTTTTAGCGGGACATTTCAACATGACTGGGCCCCATGTCCCAATTCGAAATTGGTCAAGAATTTCATGCTGGAAAATCAAATTCATTTGCTTGATTGGCCTGGAAATTCACCAGACTTAAATCCCATAGAAAATTTGTGGAATATTTTGAAGAGACGTTTAGGTAAAATGGACTGTACAATCAAAGAACGCATGATAACGAATGCTATAAAAGTGTGGTTCCACGATTATGAAGTCAAATATACGTGCACTCAATTAGTGGAGTCAATGCCAAAACGAATTCAAGAGGCCATTTCTGCTAAAGGAGGATATACTTCATACTAATACAGGTATTTATCTGTGTATATGAAGGCATAGAATGATATAAAGGCATAGTTTTGGAAAAAAGAGTGATTTTTTTTACTTTGTCCCAATTAATTTGCACAGTATAGTAGCCCCTTGGCGGGGCATGTTGGTACACTGCCTGGGGCATATTCTTACAAAATTACAATTTTGGAAAAAAAAAGTTCAGAAAAGGAGAATATTATCACTACAAAACACTATTTAATAAAAAGTTATAGTAATGAAAATGATTCAGTAAATATGGCATTAAAGAGATATTTTGAACTGAAATTGATTAACATATTTAGAAAACAGTTAATCATTTTGAATTCCTGAATTGCAATTTCTGCAAATGTAAAATGTAAGAACTCCACTTTCATCCCATTTTTCATGAGTCCATTGTTTACATTGAATGCATCTCTGCTTTGCTCGTTTTCTGGTCGTATTTCTCGTGTCTGCTTTAGGTATTGGTCTAAGATCTTCTGCAGTCTCACGCTTTACAGGTGCTTGGAGTCCATTACACTGCAACAACTTACCCCAGCGCGAGTGCATCAACAAGCCCCAAATGCCGCCATTACATTCTACAGAAAATTCTAAGGGGTTATAGCTGTGCTCACAAACTAGAAACAATTGAAAATAGACGCTTTATACAACGTAAAAACAATGGCTACAAGATATCAAACATACCGTGCTTCAATGAATGAAATACGGGATTACATCATTGCACAATACAAATTTTGAAGATGTAAATCCGTTTATTGGTGTAAATATGACATGGATGTTAAGTCAGATAATATCCGAAAACTTGAAAATTTCGTCGTCCTGGAGCGGAATCGAACTCGCGTCTCCCGGATAGCGCCCAAGTATTCTAACCACTACACCACCCAAAATGACCAAGTTTCAAGTTTCCGATTAACTTGAATATAACCATCACAGGATTCGCTAGTCGAAGCAACCGGCATTCATGTTTAGCGAATCTGGAGGTTAAGAATCCTATCCCGTGTTTGCCCGGAGGAGCAGATAAATCACGAAAGAAATGCGGGATTACACCATATAATGCAAATTTTGAAGATATTATATGGTGTAATCCCGTATTTCTGTTATATGATGTAATCCCGTATTTCTTTCATGATTTATCTGCTTCTCCGGGCAATCACGGGATAGGATTCTTAATATCCAGATTCGCTAAACATGAATGCCGGTTGCTTCGACTAGCGAATCCTGTGATGGTTATATTTAAATTAATGGGAAACTTGAGACTTGGTCGTTCTGGGTGGTGTAGTGGTTAGCATACCCGGGCGCTATCTGGGAGACGCGTGTTTGAGTCCCGCTCCAGGATAACGAAATTTTCAAGTTTTCGGATATTATCTGACTTACCATCCTTTTCACATTTACACCAAAAATCGGATTGTCATCTTCAAAATTTGTATTATATGGTGTAATCCCGTATTTCTTTCATGATTTAACGATAAGTAATATTCTGTTATTTACTTTTGCTATCAAAAAAACACAAATCTTTCACAGGATGCATTCACGTAGGTGATCCTTCTTACTACGTCTATAGGTTGTTCATGCATGGATGCACATTCCACTGCTTAGCAATGCACTGCCACCAGGCAGAGGGGTTCACAACCTCAATGTAACATCTTACCCCGGGTAACAACTAGCCCCGCTCTCCCCTACGTAACACTTCACCTAAATATGCTCTGGCTTTCCTTGCGATAAGGCTGTGCATTATACAGTGTATGTCACTAGAGTGCATTAAATACAGTTCACATAGTTCCAGAAATCAAACGCAGGAAGGAAGCTTTTTTTTTTTTTTTTTTTGTCGTATGTTTGGAAGTGTAGATTTTCTTCAGAGCATAAAGACATTTTTACGCCACCAAATTAAAAATCTGTGAATCACAGAAAGTCTAAAATTCACGAATAAGCACGAGCTATTCGATGCAGTTTTTCGAATATGACTTACAAGTGGAAACAAATTGTATCTAAGACGGACAAAATAACGATATCAACTCGCACTTTAAGGTGGTTCCACGTGAAATCCCTGCCTTATGTTTCCAATGGTAAAACTTCTTTACATATTTTCTTCGCAATTAATGTATTCCCAAGGATGAAAATTTGCACATTGATAAAACTGACTTGAAGTTACAGCATGGAATACTTAATACTTGCTAAAACACAACCACAATTTTATTAAAAATCAATCATTTTCATTTGAGTAATGCTCAGACCTGTTAATAGATGGCGCATCCGTATGTTGATGACGTCAGTAGGCAAACAAATGTTGGATTGCTTAATTATGGTTATGCTTTAGCAAGTATTAAGTATCCCATGCTATAACTTAAAGTTAGTTATATCGATGTGCAAATTTTTATCTTTGGGAATGCATTAACTGCGAAGAAAATATGTACAGAAGTTTTACCATTGGAAACATAAGGCAGAGATTTTATGTGGAACCTGCTTAATATCAGGATTATTACTTAATTATTTCCTTTCGCGAGTTTAATATGAAGACAACGTTTCCGAATTACATCTCTCCATGAACTTATATTGAATATCTTTGACATATGCGCCTAAAAAGTTACGGCGCTTCTG
This sequence comes from Macrothele yani, assembly GCA_039090855.1. NCBI lineage: Eukaryota > Metazoa > Arthropoda > Arachnida > Araneae > Macrothelidae > Macrothele > Macrothele yani. The sequence goes on from CM077008.1 coordinate 127,593,208, forward strand.
GTTTATTTCGAGACGGACAGAAAAAGTGAAACATTTCCCCATAAAACGTTTATTGAACTTAAAAAGTAAAATATTAGTCCCTAGATCTATTTTTAAAATTGAAGCATGTCGTAAAGGGCTGAGCTACTTTTTTAACGTATAAGATTTCTATTTTACCACGATATCTGGAGAAAGCTGTTATTATCCAAAATGCGGTTTAACATCTACCATAGCAACGGCACACAGTATATGTTAGACGGGACTGTGATTGATCGGCGCAATTACTATATTCCTATATAGCGAAATGTAGTAATTGCAATGTTTCGCTAGTTTTGTGCGTGAAGATGATGAAACCCCTCATGCAAGTAATGACTTTTGGTTCTACTGCTTTTGTCACTATCTAGAATTAGGGCGTTTGAAAAAATCATTTGTACTAAGTTTGCTTGAAATCTTCGAGGCTGTAGTCGCTCTCTTGTTAACTAGAACAATAATAAAAACAGAGTTCGATTTTTAGTCAGTTGAGACGCGTTTTTGTATAGGTAGAAAAAGGAAGCATATTCATAACTTACGAAAAACAAAAGATCTGCAAACTCAAAATCCATCTTTTAGGATCGGCGTATTCTGTTAGACAGACGTCACTTAACTTTTGCTCAAACTCTAGTTCTGTTCTTGTACTTAGTATTGCTCAAAGCATTTTAAAAACTTCTATAGACTAAATTTTTTAAACTTATATGATTAGTTCATAAGGTAAATTTAATAAGTGTACCTTTTTGTAATAATAATGCAGTAGAAGTAGCTTATACGACGGTCATAACAAATGTTATGCACGTGTTACTCTAAAATGAAAGCGGATGATACAATCGAGAAAATAAGTGCGTCATGTTAAGGTCAGACTCTCAGCAACGTAGTGGTGTCAGAACGACACGCTATCATTTGCTGTGTGGACGTGGGAGGGTTTGGAAATGGAAGCCTGCAGCTCTTCAGGTCGAGTCGCATCGTTAGACCAGCGCTCGTACGTGAAAACAGAAACTCTGCGGGGGAAAACTCCGACATTGATCCACACTGCCTTACATGAAGTTTGTGGAGAAGGAACTCTTGATGGGGGCACAATTTCTCGCTGCGCATCGCGCTTTTGGGAGGGCAGAAGAAGCATCGAAGATGATCACCTCTCACGCCGACCTCAAACGGCGACAGACAAAACATCTGTCACCGTTGTTGCAACGCTTCTCGATGATTCACACGTGTAAATCATCGAGAATTTACTTTACACGTGTAAAGTAAATTGCTATTGAAGAAGTTGTGACGTATATTCTAATTTAACTTTCATTTTTAGTTCCTTTTCCTATGTAAATTTGAGTTTGTTCCCTTTTACACTTTCCAAACTTAACGTGATATCTTCTCTCTCACATGAGTGAGGTTGGCAACACTTTTGAGGTCAGAGAGAGTGACGTATGAATGTGATAAGAATGATAGATAAAAAGGACGATACAGCAGTTGCTATGTGTATGTGTGGGTGTGGAGATGTTCGCTCTGTGTAGAAACTAGATCATATGTGGCTCTCTTGTGGATCTACTGAAATATTGCTGGACCAATAAATGGTTATCGTAAGTTGACTTCTGTTTATGTTTCTTCTGGCCGTAAACTATTGCATCGCATTCTTATTTAGTTCAACATTCCTTAGTCATGCTTTTAGACATAGCGTAATACCAATCTTGCTCACGAAAAATACTTGCGTTATAAAATTTTTGCCTCAACCCAATGCAGCAAATTTCTTGTCACACATAGATAACTTTGAATGAAGCTCACCTTCTGTGTTCTTACTGTTCTACGCCTTACTCCTTTAATAATTTATTCTATAACAATATCTAGAGAAACGTTCTTCTCTGTAACTTTCACAGCGTGATAGACCAAATAGAATATTTTAAAAATTTGGACATGCAGCACATTTTGCAACTTGTAAATGATCACCAGAATGAGGAAATAATACATTTGTCCTGTCTGCTTTAAATGGCTTAGGATTTCGGGAATTGGAATTAAAGGATAATGTATATATTTGATTAAACGAGTATTTACGCTGAAATGTGACACATCGTGAAACATTGCAAATAGTGTAAATAGATCGATAAAATAAATTAATCGCGTTTTCCATTTAATGATTTCCCTGGAAAGATGACCTAGTTGTTACGAGGAACAGAGATTTAGAGGGAAGGTGATAACGTTAACGTACTCCAAGAACACCAAACAATAATATTGAGGAAATTAACCAAATGGAACTTATAATTTCATACAAGCAGCAAAAGAAAACTCATGATTTTATGCAAAGTTGCTAAAAATCCTACAAGAACTCGTAATGTTATACGAAATTCCTAAGGAAAATTCAGTATTTCATACAATGAAGGTAAGGAGAGTTAATGCATAATCATGATTCTATGCAATATAGCTAAAGGAGAACATATCAAGCAAGAGCCAGATAGAACAAGAAATTAATAGGAGTATAACACTTGGCTGGAAAAAGTTTAAAAGAAATACTACAATTTCCAAGAGCAATTTACCAATATGTTTTATAAAAAAAGGCCGCCCCGTTGGCGAAGTGGTCTAAGCGCTGGCTTATGACCATTCGTTCGTGAAGGGATTCGGGTTCGAATCCCGGCGAGATATGGATGTTGTGTTTGTCTTACGGCATTGGCTCTCTCCCTTTCCTGGAACCAGTGACCCTAAATTAGGGACGGGCGACTGCTAATAGCCCATTGAGTTGCTCACGGTGGTCGTAAACCCCCAATAAAAAAACGTGTTTAATAATGCGTCTTTTCAATTCTTACTTATGGATCAGAGACATGGACCTTAACAAAAAAGACAAACAGAGAGGCTGCGGTCAACTAGAAAAAAAATGGAAAGATGCATGTTTGCTGTAATCAAGAAACATAATAAGAAAAGGAACTCATGGATTAGGGAAATGGCAAGCCTTGATCAAAGCAAAAGCTGTCAGGAGAGGGTAGGTTGGGCACATTGCTAGAAGAACTGAACACCGTTGGACAACTGAGACTCTAGATTGGATACCAAGGGGCAGGAAAAGACGGGGCAGGAAAAGACCCAAAAGAAGACCAAGTGGAAAATCGGTAGAAGAAATTCAAAGGTATGCTGGAGTGACATGGAAAAAAATTCCCAAGTCAGAGAGCTGAGGAGACTTTGGGAGACCTTTTCCAGCTGTATATTGAAAATGGTTGATACTGATGATGATGAGCTAAAGGAAACTCAAAATACTTGAGGCCGCCCAGGTGGCGCAATGGTCTAATCCAGAGGTGGGAAGCCTTTTCGTGTTGGAAGGCCGCATTAAGGTAGCTGTAATCTAAAAAAGCCGCATTCAAGAAACTTCAATTAGATATACTTCGAAATGCACATTATTTTGTAAACTTTTTACTATGTACTATCTTCAAAAATATAAAAAAAAATTTTATTCTAAAGTTAACTAACCTTTTAATGACATTGTTGTGACTGCTTTTTGTTGGGAAGCATTTCAATATTTGGTTGTAACATGGAGATCCGCACTTTTAGCCGATCTTCTAGATGGGTATTGCCTAGCTGTTTTTCTTTCTTTCGCTGACAATTCAACTTTAAATAAATCATTATTAAGGAATATTTTATACTCCTTCAAAGCATAAATTTTACAACAGTATTTCACATTAATTAATAAACAGGAACCGCACACCAACTACACTGAAGAGCAATTGAATTAGAGATACCCGTCTAGTAACGTGCAGCACCACCTTTCGCCCTGATTAAGGCGGCGATTCGTCTCGGCATGGACTCGACAAGACACCGGAAGCATTTGGAAGCCATACGGATCCACGACCCCTGAACAAAGCTCCCACAGTTCACGAGGATTTGATGGAGGTGGGTCAGAGCCTCGAACATCTCTCTCGATGGCATCCCAGATGTGCTCGATGGGACTGAGGTCAGGTGATCTAGCTGGCCAAGGAAGCGAGGTCACGTCGGTGGAGTGTTCATCCAATCATTCGGATACAATTCGGGAGCGATGGCACGGTGCATTGTCTTGGTGCAGGATGAGATCCCCAGTGGGATGTTGAAGATGCACAAACGGGAGCAAATGGTCGTCCAGGATTTCCCTGTAACGTTGACCTGTAAGGGACGATGTCACACGTACCAGGGGTCCCATTTCAGTCCACGTAAACAGTCCCCAGACAAGAATACCACCCCCACCAGCTTGAAGAGTACCTTGCTGGCAAGAAGGATCCATCGCTTCATGTGGTTTGCGCCATACTGGTATCCTGCCATCCCCATGTACCAACGTGAATTTCGACTCATCAGTCCAGGCAACATTTTTCCACATGTCTAGGGTCCAGTGGCGATGTTCCCACGCCCAAGCTAATATTTGCACCCTGTGATGTGCGGTCAGCAGCGGTACCCTCGTGGGACGATGGCTTGTGTACCCCATAGCGAGGAGATGGTTCTGGATGGTGTGGCGGCTTACACGTTTTTGTGCACCAGCGTTAAATTGCCGAGTGATTTCTTGCACTGTTGCCCGTATATCCGCTGTTACAATGCGGGCTAGCCGACGATCACCCCGCTGGTCCACACGCTGCTGTCCACGGCAGTTGGCCCTTGCAGGGATGGTTTTACCGGATTTGATGTACTCACGGTGCACCCGTGACACAGTGGCTCGTTAAACTCCCAGTGCCTGCACGACTTCTGAGATGGAATACCCATTCGTCGGGCCCCGACAATTTGCCCACGAACAAGTGCGCCTAGACCCATCGCCTTAGTCATACTGCGTCCGACTCTTACTGATTACCGTCGCATCACTCCTTATATTGTCGGATCGCTGCATACGTCATGTCGCTTCCGTTTACAGGGCCGCCCACAGCGCCACATTTGCATAATGCCAACTGTCTCTAATTCAACTGCTCTTCAATGTATACTCAAAATAGTATAACTATACTAGTAATTCGAATTTCTTGGCGTAGAATAGAAAATCAAAGTTTCCAAGCTTTTGCACATGAACCACATGGATTCTTCAAGGAACTCTATCTTCCTTTTTCTAGCCATCTGGTTCACCAGATGGCTTCTTCAAGGAATTATAGAAAATCAGTTTCCAAGCTTTTGCACATCAACTAGATGACTTCTTCCAGGATGTCTATCTTTCTTTTTCTAGATATCTGGTTGACCAGATGGCTTCTTCAGGGAAGTATAGAAAATCAGTTTCCAAGCTTTCGCGCATCAACCAGATGGCTTTGTGACGTATATTCTAAATTAACTTTCCTTTTTAGTTTTTTTTCCTATGTAAATCTTGAGTTTCTTCTCAGTTATACTTCACACTTAACGTGATATCTTCTCTCTCAAACGAATACTGTTGGCAACACAATTGAGGTAGAATGAACGTGACGTGTGCCTGTTATGAGATAAGAACCATAGATTAAAACTAAAACACAACAGTTGCTCGTGTAGAGTGTGGAGTGTGGAGTGTTTAATGTAGGGTGTTGAATGTGGTTGATACTGATTTGATAAGTAAAATGTGAGGTGCTGTGTTGTATTGATGAAATCATCTGGAATAAAGCCAATTTCCGTAAGTTCGACTTCTGTTTAAGTGTTTCGTCTGGCTGTTAAGGTTTAATTTAGAAACTCTTTCATCGTATGGTGATGTTTTAAAATAACGTAGAAGTACGGAAAGACATTACGTTATAGCTTCTTCAAGGAAGGTAGACAGCAAACTGTAAAGTGGATAATAGAACACTTCAACAATTTGAACGCGGTGACTTGACCAGACAATAAATGAACAGATGCAAATTTAATTATTCATTCGCTGGCAAGAGGCGTCATGTTAGTTGGGCACGCGGTATCGTGTGAGAAAACGCAGTATTATTATTGTTATTATTATTATTATTTTTGATTGGAGGTTTAACGACCACCGTGAGCAACTCAATGGGTTATAAGCAGTCACCCGTCCCTAATTTAGGGCCACTGGTTCCAGCGAAGGGAGAGAGAGCCAGTGCCGCAAGACAACCACAACATCCATGCCTAATCGGAATCCGAACCCGGACCCCATCCGGACGAATGATCAGAAGCCATCGCTTAGACCACTGCTCCACCGGGACGGCGCAATATTATTTGACGAACTGGTTCCAAACTCGTGGCAATTCCAAAGAGACGCTGTCGTTGCAAGCCTCACTGTTGGTAATGATATCTAAGGTTTCGCGAATGACAGTAGATTTAGGCGGTTAGTAGGAAGCTAATTGCCGCCCCGGTGACGCAGTTGTCTAAGCGATGGACCCTGCTCATTCGTCCGAAAGGGGTCCGGGTTCGAATCCCGGTGAGGCATGGATGTTGTGTTTGTCTTACCGCACTGGCTCTCTCCCTTCCCTGGAACCAGTAACCCTGAATTAGGAACGGGCGACTGCTTATAGCCCATTATGCTCGCGGTGGTCGTTAAATCTCCAATTTCTTGATATCATCTCACATAGGAAAAAAATTATTATGGAATATCATATAATTATCATATCAAGAAATTAGCTTCCTACTCTACGCCTAAATCTATTGCCATTCGCGAAACCCTACAGATCATAACCAACAGCCAGGTGTAATGATAGCGTCTGTTTAGAATTCTCTCAAGTTTGGAACCAGTTCGTCAAATAATGCTACGTTTTCTACCATGGTACCCCGTGCCTAAACAACATGACACCTCGTTTCTGTGAATGAATAATTACATTCGCATCTTATTGTCTAGTCAAATCATTGGGTTCAAATTGGTAAAGTGGTTATCTACCTTCCTTGAGAAAGCCATCTGGTTGATGTGCGAAAGCTTGGAAACTTTGATTTCTATTCTACGCCAAGAAATTCGGATTACTAGTATAGTTATGCTATTTTGAGTATTTAACATTTTGAATTTTCTTTTATGTTATATTTAAAGCCATCCCTCTAGAGAAACGCATAACATAAGTTCCATTGTATATACACTGAAGTACCAAAAGTCACGGGATACATACCTGGTATAGTGTTGAGCTTTCTCTAGCCCGGCGAAATGCAGCAACTAGACGTGGCATTGTTTCACAAGTGGCCGGAAGACTTCTGGAGTGATGTCGAGCCATGCCGTCCGAACAGCCGTCCACAGTTTCCTGGTATTTGTACGTGCAGGAAACAATGTGTGAATGGACCTTTCCACCACGTCCCATATGTTCTCTATTGTGTTCATTTAGGGCGAACGCGGTGGCCACACCATCCGTCGGAACTGTCCAGAATGCTTCTCGAACCAATTTCGGACAACTTGTGCTCGATGACATGGTGCATTATCCGCCTGGAAAATCCCATCGTTGTTGGGGTACATGAAGTCTATGAAGGGCTGCAAATGGTCACCCAGCAGAGCAACAAAGTGGTTACCGGTGAATGACGTCTTTACGAGGACCAGATAACTCAAACAGTGTCACGTAAAGTCATCCCACACATGTATGGAACCACCACTAGCTTGCACAGTGGCTTGTTGACAGCTTGGGTCTACCGCCTCTTGGGGTCTGCGCCAACCCCGAACCCTACCATCAGCTCGTAACAACTGGTAGCGTGACTCATCGGACCCCGCCACATGTTGCCAGTCTTCCAGGGTCCAATTACCGTGTTCAAAACCCCAGATAAGGCGCTGTGTCTGATGTTGCGGTGTTAACAAAGGCACTCTGCTAGTTCTTCTGCTCTCATGTGCCATGGACGCTACATTACACTGCACTGACCTGATGGATATGTCCCTGGTACCTCCTGCATTGAATGTGGATGCGATTTGAGTCAGTGTTGCTGGTCTGTTAGCATGGGCAATCCTTGTCAGACGCCGCTGGTCACAGGCCATTCAGCACTCTTGGTCGGCCACTGTGCTATCCACGGTGGGAAATAATGCCTTCCATGAGGTATTCCAGGTACACACGTGACACCGTGAATCCAAGAATGTTGAATGTTCGAACAACTTCGCAAATTGAATGTCCCATCCGTCTGGCTCCTATTACCATGCCTCGTTCAAACTCCAATAATTCACGTCGGCTTGCCATAATCCTACTGGCGGTTAATCAGCCTGACTCACGAGGTTACACCTTGAACCAGATAAAAAATCGTGGGGTGCGTCGAAGCCTTTGTACGACGGCAGCGCTAGTTAAAAGTTTGCATTCTGCTATCCCATGACTTTTGACACTTCAGTGTGGAACCCTCATTTTTTTTTTTTCTGTTTTTTTTTCAAATTCACAAATGATCTCATTTAAACTCCATAAACTATTCTCCTGTGTTCTTACTTTTTTTTTCTCTAGGAGGAAAAAGGAGAAAAGCAACTTGCCAAGCTTACCGAGGGACACAAAAGAAAAATGTTCAAGAAACTATTTTATATTAATAACATGAAAGGCATATTAACTACGATATGAAATAGGGTAACCAAAGTATGCAATCCCGCTTGAAGGTTTTTTTCTTTCATAGAGTGCTAATGTTCTCAATAAAAAATACAAGTTGTCACTAAGAAGTTAAAAAAATGCCAATGATTGATTGCTAATTACATGCAAATTAATGCAATGAACGAATTAGCCTGCTTCACTAATTAGATTTCTTTAAGACCCTCAGAAATGCAGCGCTTTTAAAGGAAATAGGACGCTTAAAAGTCATTTTAATCATTCTTCGTTAGAAAGGGAACCATACTGGGTTGAGGGAGAGGCGCTTGAGAAATCAAGACTTTTAACCTAATTTATTGCGCAGTTTGCTCCCGGAAAACATCATCTTCACTGAACTTTACCTACACAAAGCCAGTTCTTTAGCTTTTACGGGTAAATATATCGTCGCTTAAAATAATCAGTTTTCAGCTTAGAGCATACATTTTGTTGTGAAGCTGTGAAACGGCGGTGAACTTGAAATTCTCCGAGCATAATGTTAAGGGAGCATAGAGTTTCGGTTGTGATTTTTCTTTGTAATTTTTAGCATTTTAAGAAAAATAATCTTCTCTGCTTAGAGGGGCTTTCCAATTAATAATTACTAACGTGAGAAAACAGAATGAACCGCGACCGAGAGATATATAAACAGAGCACCCATACCTCATTTGAGATTCGAACTCAGCTCTTTCGTCCCGGTGGCCGAGAGGTACGAGGCCCTGGCTTCTAATTATTCGACTGAGATGGATCCGGGTTCGATTCCCGGTGAGGCATGGATGGTGCACTTGTCTTACGGCTCTGGCTTGCTCCCCTATCTGAAATCAGTAGTAAATTAGTAAATTTGGGACAAATGACTGCTTATAGCCCATTGAGCTGCTCATGGTTGTTTTATACCCCCACCCCTCCCCAACACACACACACACACACACACACACACACACAAACACACCACCCGGGAAAAAAGAACACGACCTTCGACCCAGGGATTTAATAATTCTGCCAGTGATTGGTCAGATTATGTCATCGGTTTCTGAAATCTACTGGTTTTCCCTCTTTTTCATTCTTCTCAATTTTCTGTTTATGTGAAAGAAGTCAGTTATCAATCACATGGTTTGTGTTAGCACTTTCTTATGCTTTTATAATCAATCATTTGTGAGGGTTGCATTACTTCCAGAGAATATCAAATTCCAATTGATCACACGTTCTGTATATCAAACGCTCCCCCTATTTTGGAGTTGTTCCTCTGAGGTTCATATGTTTGGGTATAAATTCATACTTCCGAATTATACACTCAGAAAACAAAACGTTAATGATAGGAGTGGTATGCAGTTGACATCCGCATCCCCCGCGCAGTGTGGAACAGACCCGAACCGAACGCTGGCGATAAATAGGCGGGCAGCAGGGCGACCCAACAGTGTATTGCAATCAACGAACACGGTAAACGTGGTGATCTGAGCGACTTTGATCGTGGAAGCATTGTCGGCGAAAATCAGATTAGTCATTCTATCGCCAAGTGGAAGATCTCTCGAGTTCCCGAGGGCAACCGCATTAAGGGTGTACCGCGAGTATAACGTTGAAGAACGTAGCAGTGTCCAGAGAGCGACAGGTGGTCGACCACGCGCGATTGATGACAGAGGTAGACGTAGACTATCCAGGCGGGTACAGACCGACCGCTTGGCAACGGCGGCATGAATCATATTCAGGTTAAATGCCGGAGACCCAACCAGCGTCAGTGAGCAAACGGTGCGGCGCATGCTACTTATCCTGGGCTACGAGAACCAACGCCCTACTCGTGTGTCACTGTTGAATGCTCGTCATTGGACATTACGCCTCGCACGGTTCCGGGAACACACAAACTGGACCTTTCCAGAGTGGCGCCGCGTCGTGTGGCCAGATGAATCCCGTCTGCAACAGTACCAAACGGACGGGAGAGTGTGAGTGTGGTGTCGACAGGATGAGGTCATGGCCTTGTCGTGCCAGGTCACCTCTGTTCAAGGCGGTGGTGGATCTATAATGGTTTTGGGAAGCCTTCACATGGAATACATTAGGTCCCTTAGGGTATCTGGAGAGGTCTTTAACCGATGCGCTCTACCAGCATGTGCTGGCTGATCTCCTACACGCTTTCATGACCTTCGGGTATCCTGAGGCCTATCTTCCCTTAGTGTGTCTGGAGAGGTTCTTAACTGCTGCGTGCTACTAGCATGTGCTGGCTGATCACCAACACGCTTTCATGGCCTTCGGGCATCTTGCGGCCTATGGACCCTTAGTGTGTTTGAAGAGGTCCTAAACTGCTGCGTGCTGCCAGCATCTGCTGTCTGATCACCTACACGCTTTCATGGCCTTCGGGCATCCTGCGGCCTATGGTCCCTTAGTGTGTCTGGCGAGGTTTTTAACTGCTGCGTGCTACCAGCATCTGTTGGCTGATCACCTACACGCTTTCATGGCCTTCGGGCATCCTGCGGCCTATGGTCCCGTAGTGTGTCTGGAGAGGTTCTTAACTGCTGCGTGCTACCAGCATCTGTTGGCTGATCACCTACACGCTTTCATGGCCTTCGGGCATCCTGCGGCCTATGGTCCCGTAGTGTGTCTGGAGAGGTCCTGAGTCCCTGCGTGCTACCAGCATGTGCTGGCTGATCACTTACACGCTTTCATGGCCTTCGGGCATCCTGCGGCCTATGGTCCCTTAGTGTGTCTGGCGAGGTTCTTAACTGCTGCGTGCTACCAGCATCTGCTGTCTGATCACCTACACGCTTTCATGGCCTTCGGGCATCCTGCGGCCTATGGTCCCTTAGTGTGTCTGGTGAGGTTCTTAACTGCTGCGTGCTACCAGCATCTGTTGGCTGATCACCTACACGATTTCATGGCCTTCGGGCCTCCTGCGGCCTATGGTCCCTTAGTATGTCTGGCGAGGTTCTTAACTGCTGCGTGCTACCAGCATCTGTTGGCTGATCACCTACACGCTTTCATGGCCTTCGGGCATCCTGCGGCCTATGGTCCCTTAGTGTGTCTGGCGAGGTTCTTAACTGCTGCGTGCTACCAGCATCTGCTGTCTGATCACCTACACGCTTTCATGGCCTTCGGGCATCCTGCGGCCTATGGTCCCTTAGTGTGTCTGGCGAGGTTCTTAACTGCTGCGTGCTACCAGCATCTGCTGTCTGATCACCTACACGCTTTCATGGCCTTCGGGCATCCTGCGGCCTCTGGTCCCTTAGTGTGTCTGGCGAGGTTCTTAACTGCTGCGTGCTACCAGCATCTGTTGGCTGAGGACCTACACGATTTCATGGCCTTCGGGCATCCTGCGGCCTATGGTCCCGTAGTGTGTCTGGAGAGGTCCTGAGTCCCTGCGTGCTACCAGCATGTGCTGGCTGATCACTTACACGCTTTCATGGCCTTCGGGCATCCTGCGGCCTATGGTCCCTTAGTGTGTCTGGAGAGATTCTTAACTGCTGCGTGCTTCCCGCATCTGCTGTCTGATCACCTACACGCTTTCATGGCCTTCGGGCATCCTGCGGCCTATGGTCCCTTAGTATGTCTGGCGAGGTTCTTAACTGCTGCGTGCTACCAGCATCTGTTGGCTGATCACCTACACGCTTTCATGGCCTTCGCGCATCCTGCGGCCTATGGTCCCGTAGTGTGTCTGGAGAGGTTCTTAACTGCTGCGTGCTTCCCGCATCTGCTGGCTGATCACCAACACGCTTTCATGGCCTTCGGACATCTTGCGGCCAATGGTTCCTTAGTGTGTCTGGAGAGAATCGTAACCGCTACGCGCTACCAGCATGTGCTGGCTGATCACGCTTTCATGGCTTTCGGACATCTTGTGGTCTATGGTCACTTAGTGTGTCTGGAGAGGTTCTTTACTGCTGCGTGCTACCAGCATGTGCTAGATGATCACGAACAAGCTTTCATGGCCTTCGAACATCTTGTGGCCTATGGTCCCTTAGTGTGTCTGGAGATGATCGTAACCGCTACGCGCTACCAGCATGTGCTGGCTGATCACCTTACACGCTTTCATGGCCTTCGGGAATCCTGCGGCCTATGGTCCCTTAGTGTGTCTGGAGAGGTCCTGAATCCCTGCGTGCTACCAGCATGTGCTGGCTGATCACTTACACGCTTTCATGTCCTTCGGGCATTCTGCGGCCTATGGTTCCTTAATGTGTCTGGAGAGGTCCTGAACCACTACGTGCTTACAGCATGGGGTGGCTGATCACCTACAGGCTTTCGTGGCCTTCGGGCATCTTGCGGCCTATGGTCCTTTAGTGTGTCTGAAGAGCTCCTAAACCACTGAAGGCTACCAGCATCTGCTGGCTGATCAGCTACACGCTTTCAAGTCCTTCGCGCATCCTGCGGTCGATGTCCTATTTCTGCAGTACATGCGCAACTGCACCGAGCCGCAATCACCCAGGCATGGTTCGAGGAAACACTCATCTGAGTTTGAAACCATCCAGAGGTCCCGAAGGTACCCGGATTTAAACCCTGTGGAAGCTCTCTAGGATACCGTGGAGCTGAACATGAGATCCATGGATCCTGGACAGACGTTTTGGGAGGAGTTGTGGACAATGCTGCAACAAGCATGACTGGTATTAACTTCAGAAATCTTCCAGCATCTGGTGGAGTCCATATCTCGGCGTGTACAGGCTGTTATTCGTGCTAGAGAAGGACCAGCACGCTATTAGGTAGGTATCTTTAATATTTTGTCCGTTTTTTGTCCGTTGAGTGTATATATCTTGAACATCATTGTTCCATGATATAAAATTTGAAATAACTTAGTCATTTACTTTTCATACTATATCTGTTTTTTTTTTTTTTTTTTTTTTTTTTCTTTTGGTTTCGCGCTGAACTCTTGATCTGTTGTGTATATGTAACTGCTGATTGTGTGATTGGTATTTACTGACAAAGAACATTTCTGGTAATAATTTCAATCACTATCTGGCTGAAATGTGTACTTCGTTTACTAATTCAATGCATTGAAACTGCATCCGAAGTAGATATAAATATAAAAACTGAATGTCAGTTAAATATTTTCCATTGTCTATAAAGGGGACGTTTCACACACACACACACACACACACACACACACACATATGCTAATGCTTTTTCAGTAAAACGCTTACTTGTGTACGATTTTTTAAAATCTCTTTTCCACATATGACCAGAATTCTGTATCTGCTTTTACAGTTAATGACCTATATTAAAAGAACAAAGGGGGTGACCAGTATAAAAGGAATAGTGTTAAAATCTAAGTGACTCTGGTCCCTCTTAGAATTGGGAGATGCGCAATGCGGTCTTTGTGCACATTGATGGTATAGCTCTATCAGCGACTCCAGATGTCTCACCTGTTGAACAATCATTCAGTTTTGAATAAATAATACATATGTAAAGAATGCAAAAATCTTAAAGGAATTTTAAGGTTTCAGAAAGATTAATGGCTCAGAATTGCCTACATTTGGCAGAGATATATTGTAAAGGATGAAAATGGTTATCTTCACGCAAAAGTAATGTGCGTAGAATGTTTAATTGGTTATCAAACAGGAGGATCCACATGAGCTGAATTTCAACTATCAGATAAATCCAGAGGAAGGAAAATTTCATTTTACCATCTCCACCGACGGATGGGGACTTCAGAAACTAATACTTCCTGGTTAAGTACGAAGGGTATCATACTTCGCAACTTTAATGCTCACGGGAACAGTCTCTAAAAATAAAGATCTTCGCTTCGAACGGCTTCACGTTCACTGAAGTCGCCGAAACTAGGCCTTTAATATGTATGTTTATACTCAGTTTAGAAACACCTGCTACCCAATATTTTCAACAAGCCAAATCCTGAGGAAATATCTGTCAGGGTAGATTTAGCAAAAGTCACGTTTTGCTGTTGTTAACTGCTACGAACCTTTGCTTTCATCGAAGTTCATTTATATTTGGCACTGAACGAGTTGTTTGCCTTTCACCGAAGTGAACAAGACAAAAATCTGATCAACAATTAGCTGTCAGAAGAGAAGTGAACATTTTCTTAATAATTTCAGTCATTTCAGTTTAGAATCGACGTCTCTGGAACTTCCTCGATTTATAAATCAGACTTTCCTTTTAGAATCATGTGTTTTTGCTAAGTAATACTATTAAAGCTGGATTGAATGTAAATATTCAACATGAAATGACAATCACTTTAAATAAAAGTGAAGCAATTTGAGTTATCTTGTAGTTTTATTTACTTTTATTCTCACTCCTCATAAAGAAAGGATGAAGAAATTCACAGCACCAAAATAAAAAGAATTAAAAGACAAATTGATTGTTATGTCCTTCATTCATAATATTTCAAAACACTGCTTATTAGTTTCCTTAGTTTTTCAATACATGATTTTGAAATAACGAAATTATTTTCTTTTTGTTTCAGGTATTGATTTCAAGCAAAAAATCATAAACTTAGACGGAATGCCGATAAAATTACAAATATGGTAAGAAATTTCTGTCGTATGCTATTATATTGTTTGACTTATAGTAACGAATCTATATTATACATGATAGCCCAAACATGTTTGATATTCCAAGGCTAAGTAACGGCATTGTTGTTAAATCCTTTCACTTATCTGACTGTAAGCCAAATCGCTAACAGCACACGTTCACATAGATGCGTTAAAACATCGAAGCAATATATCAGGCGCGAACCATGTGATATTTTGAATCCAAAAGCCGTTTCTGTCCTTTCTGGAACAGAAGTTTTTAAAGGTAAATATTTTTCTTCTTTTTTCGGACCCATTGTGAGTGCTATTTACGAGTACTTACAAGACACTGAATCCTATTATTTTTTGCAGTCGCATGAACTGATAACTGCTGTTCAGTTATCAGTTCAGGATTATGTTTTAGTCAGTGTTTGGACTGCTATTACTAATGACTTTCGATGCCAACTGCCGAACAGAATTTTTAATTTTGAAAATAATGTGGGTGACACCACGAGCATATTACATGAATTTTCATCATGCAATTATACGGTGCGTCGCGATGTGTTTCCCTCTTTTAATAACGCATGCCAAACCATTGGTAGTTCAGTAGAGACTACATCATTGCATGCCACTTTGCTGGATAGGATTTCCACTGTTTCCCTGATGACAGTCTCTTTAAAATTCGTGTGAGGGGCAATTCTTCTAATGCTACTCCATACAGGAGTGGCCAAGCAATGCATGACTTCTTTGGCGAGGGCTGTATTGTGCATGTCCTGTAGGTGTGCGATCCATGGACACTAGATGCAAAGAACACGTACGAAGTGTCAACCAGGACATTCAGAATACGGCCCTCGCCAGAGAAGTCATGCATTGCTCGAGCACTCCTGCATGAAATAGTATTAGAAGAATTGCCCCTTACAGAAACTTTGAACAGACTGCCATCAGGGAAACAGTCGAAATCCTCTCCAGCAAAGTAACATGCAATGATACGGTCTCTACTGAATAACCAAAGGTTTGGCATGCGTTATTAAAAGATGGAAACACATCGCGGAACACACTATATTTGCGTGAAAAAAATTCGTGTAAAATGATCATGGTGTCACCCATGTTATTTTCAAAAATCATCTTTGTTCCTTACGTGTTCCAAATTCCCGCATTTTTATGTCTACAACTGCCTTGAAAAAGCCTTCCAGTGGAATGCGAAAGCTTGGGAATCTTTGTGCTGACTACACCACAAAAATAAACGGATTTAATACGCTATATGCGTTTCATAATTATCACTCTTGTGACTGAGCCATGAAATTGGACACTGGTGACCAAACCTCTTTTCGGTAGTGTTTCAGCGGGCGAGGGGGGGGGGGCATCACCCCTGTATGCACTAAGTATTCACAACTCACTCTACTAACGCTAACCGTAAATTTGGATTGTTAATTTTGTTGGCACGAAAATCGGTTCACTATGCTACTCAGTATGGTTGCTAAATGGGTAATACATGAGAAATATTTTCCCTTATGTGCCTCCCAAAAAGAATGGTGAAGTTCTTACAAGGGAGAATGGGGGTGAGGTCATGTGTAAATACTGTATATTTCTAAGGTTGTCACAGTTCCCCGAAATTCCTGAGTCAACTGCCTGTTTGGGACCTAATGATAAATCACTGTTCTACATCTCACAGCCAATGGAATTTTACCATTACTGCAAACATCTAAATGCTGCACCTCCGGAATAAATATCCATTTTACCACACATATTTCCATTAGAACTTTGAAATCTCCGTGATAAAACTAAGAATTAGTCTCTGTGTGGTCCTTAAAAGAATTTTCCCAGAAATCAATTCAATTTCCTTAATTGCTATCATCTGAAAATACACCAAACATGATTCTTCACTTAAAGATAAGCCTCTTTTGCTTTTCAATTACCGAAGTCTAGTGTATTAAGCTAAATCTCCCGCCTAAGCTTTCATAAATTTTTCAAAAATCCCCGCAATTTCCAGTTCGCCAGCATAGCTTTCCAGGAATTACCTTGGAACAAATCGTACTCATTGTGTCAGGATTCGTCTTCAAGAAGTACCACGCCCCCCCCCTCCCTCCCCATGTATCACTACTAACTGCTCCAACTTTGAAATAACGCTTGAAATAAAATGTTTTGCTTCCTCTAAACTCTTCCTTCCCAACATCTTGCCTTGCTTCCTTTTTCCACCGGACATGGTGTATTTTATTTTTGTTAGGTCAAATTATTAAGATTTTTTGGCTCTGCTTTTTTTTTCTCTTAACTCATTAGGGCTCAGATAGAATGAATTAATCCGCAACTTTATCTGCATACTACTACAACTCTAACATTTCATTTATCTTCTTTAAAACACTTTTCAATCAAGGAACACTACTCCGACCCTAATTTTAGTCCTTCAACTTATACAACTGAATGTGAGATAAGCTCAAAACCGAAAGAAGTTATCATATCGCATAGCCAAAGTCTTTGTACTTTTGGATATATCTGATTAACACATGAAGTAATTCGAAGGTCTTTAAAGTGGATCCCCCTAAAAACTCTGCCCTATGTTTCTAATGGTAAAAACTTCTGTAGATATTTTTCCTCGCAATTAATGTTAATTCCGAAATATGAAAATTTGAACATCGATAAAAATAGCTTTAAATTTTTGCCTAGCATACTTAATATTTGCTAAAACTTAACCACAATTATATTAAAAATCAATAATTTTCCCTAGGGTAGTGTTTGAGATCTGCTAATAGATGGCGCCACCTGTACTACTAATTGTAATCATGTTGCATTTTTTTTTCAGACTATCACACCGTTAGTCTCAAGTGTTGATTCCATTCCGAAAGTTAATAAAATTATTGAAAAAATGCGATATGATTACAATTAATAAAGTGTGGCGCCATCACACTTTATTAATTGTAATCAAATTTCTTTTTTGTAAAGTGTGGCAGCATTAGTTTTAGTGTAGCGCCATCTATTAGCAGATCTCAAACATTACCCAAAGAAAAAGTATTGATTTTTAATATAATTATGATTACGTTTTAGCAAATTGTAAGCATACTAGGCTATAATTTGAAATGATTTTTATCGATGTGCAAGTTTTCATCCTTAGGAATACATTAATTGAGAAGAAAATGTCTACAAAAGTTTTTATCATTAGAAAGGTAGGTCAGAGTTTTTAGGTGGATCTACCTAAATCGACTAGTGCCGGAATACACCAAAATTACGAGAAAGTCCGCAGCTTTGATCTGACAGAAACGGATAGTGGCAACCCCGGTGGCTCAGTGATCAAAGCGCTGGCTTCTTATTCACCGGATAGGCTCCGGTTCGAATCCCAGATGAGACATCGGTGGTACTCTTTTATTGCGGCATTTACCCTCTACCATCCCTGAAACTAGTAGCTCTAAATTAGGGAAGCTCGTTTACTAATAGTTTTTACTTGATCACGATAGTTGTTATACACCGAAACAAAATAAAACGGATAGTGGGAGTAAATCTCTAGAGCTGTTTCAGCTTCTCTCGAGAAGATAGCAATTTTTAAACAAACAAAAAACAACAAAAAAAACATATAATTTAATTTTTTACCGACGCATATGCCGTTTTGCCGTTTTCTGCATGAAAATTTTCGACAAAAAGAAGGGGGGGGACGGTTTTGGTATACACAACATACTCGTCTGAACTTGCGTTGCCTCCCCATGGACAAGTATTCAGACACGCGAACTTTTGGCTAATCCTCAGAGCTGGGCCCGGGATGGGACTGGTCTCTTTCTTGGATCCACTGGCCCTAAATTAAGGACGGGCGACTCCTTATAAATTTATATGAAATTTATTTTAAGGAAAAGGTAAAGAAACTTGGTCTCTGTCAGCTCTTTTACAAAATTACGAAATTCTTTGAAAAGGCTCTTGTTTTAAAATCAAAAGCGAACATTCAACAAATTTCAAATTTCGTGCCTAAAACGCTTCCAGAAAAAGGATGTCTTGTAAGTTTTCGGTGTAATCAGAGCTCCAAAACTGATCATAGTGAATTTCTTTCCTCACACAACTGACCTTTAATTTTTTATTCAAAAACATTTCTTTATTTAGAAAAATTTATCAACGTTTATTCACAATTAAATGTTGTGTTAAGATCGACTATAGCTTCGCAGAGCGTTTAGCTCGCTATCGTCCTGATGATGTGGAGCCAAACGCTTTGCGAAACTATAATCGATATTAATAAGACATTTAATTGTGAATAAACGTTGATAATTAATCATATCTCAACACCAAAAGCATGTAGTCTTAAATTGTACATTTTTTTATTATCGGATCACCTGTTGCAAGATTATATAGGAATTATAACCCACCATTTGCTGAACGTAACACCTTCCAATACGATATTTTTGTGTTGCATATTTTTTCTTCTTGAAAAAGTTGCCAAGTTTGGTCTTCGCCCTTATCATTTCTCTAAATTGGATACCTTGTGCTTTGCTGTCTCAGCTTCTTCCGATGCTTCATGATGCAGAAGGGCGAACTTCCTTATTGGTTTCCTTTACAGAAAACCATGTACTTTAGGAACTCGCTTTTCACTTGCTGAGATTTAACAACTCTTTCTTATTTTCTTCACCGAGTTCACCTTATTATCGATCACTTTTGTGTTTTTGCTTTCCAACGGTATATTACCTAGCTGGAAGTGACACGTCTGACAGCTTCTCTGAAAGGCACTTAAATAGTTTTAGCTCTTGAAATAGTTATTCTTTTCCGGTTTCCTGCCTTACGCGGTAACTTCATTTTAGAGTAAAACTTCTTTGGGGAGTAAGACATGCCAATTTGCTCATATGAACTTTGCTTCATTTTAAGTTATTCACATGTGATTAATTAAATCAGTGAACACTCCTGTCAAGTGTACCTGAAAGCACGTCTTAACATTCAGACAGACTAAAAAAACTACCGAATTTAGCTATTTTGGATCGAGTAAGACTGGTAATGTTGAGGGAAGATCTCTGAGAATAAATTGAAAATTAGCAACATTAAGTGAAACCTGCCTAAGACGGAATCCAAACAACTGGAACTATTTTCCACTTTAGGCAGGTTCCTGTTTTATATACACAGCTTGTCCCAAAACAACTGAGAATGTTTTATTATTAAAAACTGTGCAATACTGCGTTCAGTCTGTAACGTACCAGGAGATGTGACGTACCTGCCAGAAGGACGCACACGACATAAAGGCAGATGGGAATCAGAATAAAGCGTCCGCGTAGCTCAAGTGGTAGAGCAACTTATTCCGGAATGAGGGGACCCGGGTTCGAATCCTGGCGCGGATAAAAATGACGGAGAAATTTACTTCGTTATAAGTCTTGGCACGAGTCACGAAGTTAGTCGTTGTAGTAACCATAGCAACCGGCTACATCTGTTTATCACGCATGCGTCGTCGGTAGTGAGCAGTGTAATAAGCGTTGTTTTGTGAAACCCTAACAAGCGTTTCCGCGATGTGATTTTTCGAAAACATGGATGTTAAAGAGGAAGAAAGTTGCGCCATGAAATTTTGCTGTCGACTTAAGAAGTCTGTCGTAGAGACTTTCCGTCTTGTACAAGAGGCTTATAAAGATGAATATCTACGATAATCAACAATTTACAGATGGCATAAAGAATTTATGGACGGTCGTGAGTGGGCGGGCGGCTTTAATCGCGCATGAATGCCATCTGTAAATTGTTGATTATCTAGGATAATCAACAATTTACAGATGGCATAAAGAATTTATGGATGGTCGTGAGTGGGCGGGCGGCTTTAATCGCGCATGAAGGAAAACATTCAACGAGTGTCACAGAGGTAAACATCAATACAATAGGTGTTATTATGCTGAAAGACAGACACCTTTCAATAATAGATATCGAAGACATGGTTCACATTTCAAAATACTCAATTCACAGAATTTTAACCGAGCATGAAACGAGTTTGTTCAACTTGGGTTCCCCATTTCTTTTCATCTATACGGCCCAATGCAAGCCTGCACATGGCCAGTTCTGTCGTTTCTTATTTGGAGAAAATGTATATTAAGTTGATGCCCCAACATGCATATAGTCCAGACTTGTCACCATGTGACTTCTGTTTGTTCCCCATTTTTTTACATTACGGGGACGACAATTTGAGACTGATCAACAACTTATTACAGCTGCCCATGCTGCTTCAACAGCATTTCAGAAGAAGATTTCCAGAAGGCATTCAAAGAATGGGAGGAACGTTGAGACACCTGTATTCGATGCAGTGGACAGTATTTCTGAAACAATGACCACTTCCTTGATAATTAACACTTTAACCGGCTGTAACGAATTAACTCGGAGTTAGCAAAATGGGCTGAAATCTGCTCCAACGAATATATTCGCTGTCAGAAAAGAGACTGCAGCAAGTGAATATGCGCATCAGAAAACTCTGATTTCCCCTTAGGTTTCTTGTTCAAACAAAATGGTCATTTACAGGGATGACCGACACAAATCCTTTCTGACTGGTTACCAACTAAAAGGCTACAACAATATCGACGAACCTACGAAAGGAGAGAGATTATGTTTCAGATACTTGCTTCTGCCCAGTGGCATGATGTTCCTGTCAAAGGGACTATCGCATCCTCGTCATGCCTTGGGTCATGGAGCAGAGAATATAGGACTAGAGGGGATATCTTCTCCCAAATGACAGGTTTATGGCCCATACCGCTGAGATGAGTAGGGGAAAGGCATGCAGAAGAGTCCTCAAGCATTTTCTATCATTAATATGGAAAGGGCTGTTAGATTCTGAATTTCTCAAAATGCTATGGACATTTCAGAATATATTGCCTACATAACAGCATAAAAGCGCA
Source organism: Macrothele yani (assembly GCA_039090855.1). Classification (NCBI taxonomy): domain Eukaryota; kingdom Metazoa; phylum Arthropoda; class Arachnida; order Araneae; family Macrothelidae; genus Macrothele; species Macrothele yani. The sequence goes on from CM077008.1 coordinate 127,614,838, forward strand.
GCTACGCAGTTATCAAGAAAAAGTTATTCCGACATTATTCTGATTCAGAAATGATGAATATTTATGTAACACTGATAATGTATAAATTTGATCTCCACAACTTTTGCCTGTGTTCTACAAATGATAGCAGAAAAGTGGCTTTTCGAAGCCATGACTGACAATTTTAATATAAGTATCAGGAAACAGTGTTATTTATGTCACTCTTTTAATACTATGCATTTTTCTCGACAGTAGTAAAGTAAATCTCAAGTAAAGGATTTCCATGTAACGAAAATGGGTAACGGAAGTAGTAGGTGAGCCCCCTAGGTTGATTTCCTCAAATGTTGAAATTTGACTTCCTCTCGACGCCCCCCCCTTCCGAGTGTTCCCTGTTATTGACGAGAGCTTTGAAATGATATATAACGCGATGGGCAGTAACCCGGAGATATCCTAGACCAAAAGTTACAATGTCAGGAATTAGTAAACCTTATTATTTGTTGTTATGATTTAATTCCACTTGGTATGTACTGAACTGTGGTTCTGTGTGGTCGTGAGTGATGCGAATAAATGAATAAATGTGTTGCACGTAACTAAATGTATACTCTCAAATCGCTCTATTTATATCACACCCACAAAGATCTTGGCGTGCGAAAGATACATAGCATAAATTATCTACATCGATACTCTCTCGATTATTTTTCTTGCACCAGATGTAACGTTGACAGAGACTCAATTTCTTTTTCTTTCCGTGGTGCATGTGTCTGTATAAGCTTAATAAGGTTTTAGATAAAGCGCTTCTTTTTTTTTTTTTTTTTTTTTTTATTGGAGGTTTAACGACCACCGTGAGCAACTCAATGGGCTATAAGCAGTCGCCCGTCCCTAATTTAGGGTCACTGGTTCCAGGGAAGGAGAGAGCCAGTGCCGTAAGACAAACACAACATCCATGCCTGACCGGGATTCGAACCCGGACCCCTTCGGACGAATGATCAGAGGCCAACGCCTTAGACCACTGCGCCACCGGGGCGGCATAAAGCGCTTCTCCACGGGTTTCTAGAACCGAAGTAAATCACCTTGTGCACGGGAGGTGTGGTACAGGGGCATGCAAATATTACCAACTTTCCTGAGAGTTTAGGTGGTCTTCGAAAAACTAAAAAAAACCGTCATATGTGTGTACATATTGGATACGTGCTAAAGTTCTCCCAGTTTGCATATATGAAAAACAAGGCTGTTCTTTTATCCTTACATAATGCTTCATTTCAATCTATTTGCATTGTCTTCATTATTAGCGATAACCTGTTCTCATCAATCGGTTACCTGTTTAATTCCTCTACCAAATGAAGTGGGGTTAAAAAAAAAAAAAAAAGTTTGAATAGCCGTTTCGATCTCTGTACGATCGTTCACGATTTTACCAGCCATATGATTTTGCAGTGACCGGAACAATTGAAAATCTGTTGGTTCCAGGTCTGATGAATACGGTGCATGTTGCATAAGTTTCCAGCAAAGTTTTCGTAATTTGTTTTGCATTACCATGGCTATGTCTGGTGAATACAGTGCATGTGACATAAGTATCCAGCAAATTTTCCGTAATTCTCGCTACATTGCCGAAAAGATGTCTGGTGAATACGGTGCATGTGGCATAATCTTCAACAATTTGTGCTGTATTGCCATCGCTATGTCTGGTGAACACAGTGCATGTGGCATAAATTTCCAGCAAAGTTTCCGCAATTCGTGCTGTATTGTCATAGTTATGTCTGGTGAATACGGTGCTTGTGGCATAAGTTTCCAGCAAAGATTCCGAAATCTGTACTGTATTGTTATAGCTACTTCTGGTGAATACAGTGCATGTGGCATAAGTTTCCAGCAACGTTGCCGCAGTTCGTGCTGTATTGCAATCGCTGTCTTTTGAATACGGTGCATGTCGCATGAGTTTCCAACAGTTTCCGTAATTCGTGCTGCATTTCGAAAACTATGTCTAGGGAATACAGTGCATGTGACATATATTTCCAGTATGGTTTCCGCAATTTGTGCTGTATTTCTGTATCTATGCCGGGTGAATACGATGGTTGTGGAATAAAAGTCCAGCAAAGTTTTGGCAACTTGTGTTGCATTGTCATGGCTAAATCTGGTGAATGTAGTGCATGTGGTGTAAGCATCCAGCAAAGTTTCCGGAGCCGCCCCGGTGGCGCAGTGGTCTAAGGCGCTGGCCTCTGATCATTCGTCCGTAAGGGGTCCGGGTTCGAATCCCGGTGAGGCATGGATGTTGTGTTTGTCTTACGGCACTGGCTCTCTCCCTTCCCTGGAACCAGTGACCCTAAATTAAGGACGGGCGACTGCTTATAGCCCATTGAGTTGCTCACGGTGGTCGTTACATCTCCAACAACAACAAAAAAAAAGTTTCCGGAATTCTTACTGCATTGCCAAAGATACACTGAAGAGCAATTGAATTAGAGACAGCTGGCGTTATGCAAACGTGGCGCTGTGGGTGGCCCTGTAAACGGAAACGACATGACGTATGCGGCGATCCTACAATATAAGGAGTGATGCGACGGGAATCAGTAAGAGTCAGACGCAGTATGGGTAAGACGAAGGATCTAAGCGCATTTGATCGTGGGCAAATTGTCGGTGTCTGACGAATGGGTCACTCCCTCTCGGAAGTCGTGCTGGCACTTTGATTTTCACGAGCCACCGTGTCACGGGTGCACCGTGAGTACATCGAATCCGGTAAAACCATCCCTGCAAGGGCCAACTGCCGTGAACAACAGCGTGTGAATGAGAGGGTTCATCGTAGGCTAGCTCGCATTGTAACAGCGGATAGACGGGCCACAGTGCAAGAAATCACTCGGCAATTTAACGCTGATGCACAAAAACGTGTAAGCAGCCACACCATCCAGAACCATCTCCTCGCTATGGGGTACAGAAGCCATCGTCCCACGAGGGTACCGCTGCTGACCGCACATCACAGGGTGCAAAGATTAGCATGGAAGCGGGAACATCGTCACTGGACCCTAGACATGTGAAAAAATGTTGGCTGGACTCATGAGTCGAGATTCACGTTGGTACATGCAGTACGGCGCAAACCACATGAAGCGATGGGTCCTTCTTGCCAGTAGGGTACTCTTCAAGCTGGTGAGGGTGGCATTCTCGTCTGGGGACTGTTTACCTGGACTGAAATGGGGCCTCTTGTACGTGTGACATCGTCCCTCACAGGTCAACATTACCGGGATATCCTGGACGACCATGTGCTCCCGTTTGTGCGTCTTCAACATCCCAGTGGGGACCTCATCCTGCAACAAGACAATGCAGCTCCAGAATTGTATCCGAATGGTTGGATGAACACTTCACCAACGTGACCGCGCTTCCTTGGCCAGCTAGGTCCCCTGACCTCAGTCCCATCGAGCACATCTGGGATGCAATCGAGAGAGATGTTCGAGGCTCTGACACCCCTCCGTCAAATCTTCGTGAACTGTGGGAGCTTGTTCAGGGGTCGTAGATCCGTATGGCTTCCCAATGCTTCCGGTGTCTTGTCGAGTCCACGCCGAGACGAATCGCCGCCGTCATCAGGGAGAAAGGTGGTGCTACACGTTACTAGACAGGTATCTCTAATTCAATTGCTCTTCAGTGTATGTCTGGTGAATACGGTGGATGTGTAATAACATTTCCGTGCCTCGTGACTTCGTTGCTTCTGTCGCTAATGATTCTCTTCAACGGCATTTGAGGTTTTTATTTGAGCGATAATAGTCTTGATATATGATTCTGGCATTGGACCTTTCTGGTCCTGTACCTAAAACCTTAACCATACGTCAGCATCTTGCATTTGCATCTATTACCATATTCCCGGACGCTATATAGTATATCTCATCTATAGTGACGAACATATACCAGATGCCCAGTAGACGAGTGGTGTGATGCGTTATCTTCCAATCATTTGTGCATGAATCCTGGATGAGACATGGATGATGTTATCGCCTTACGGCTCTGGCTCTCTCCCTTCCCTGGAGCCAGTTGCCCTAAATCTGAATTAGAGACAGGCGACTGCTTATAGCCAATCAAGTTGCTCACCGCGATCGTTTAACATCCCAAAAGGGAAGAAAGAACCCGTGCAATGCAGTTCCTACATTTGTTTCTAATTTTGGTATGAATTTTATAATTCCTCTATATTGCTAAGGAATCAGCTTTCCGTAAAAAAAAAATCGAGTCATGCGTCATTAAAGCTGCAGTCTCGGATTACATGCTGCATGAGAGTGTTTTCCATCACAATTAGAACGGGAACAATTTCCCCATCTACCACGTGTGTGAAGACCAGTAAGCCGGGTGGCACAGTGGTCTAAGCCAAAAACCCCTGGAGAGGAAGCCCCAGCGCGCGAACTGCGAAGGGGTGTGACGTCACGGTCAGAGGGCCATCGCAATATCTCTCTGCAGAAGCAGAAGGATCGGAGGGTCTGTGTTAGTTTTACTTTTAGTATCACTTTACTTTGCTACTGTCTTAAGTATCAGCTTGATTGTAAAAAGAAGTGCAATGGTGGGATTTCAAAAGCATTTTTCCACTGATGAGTGAATGTTCTTTAGAAGTTTTCGTTTCTTTATGCAAGAAACACATCGGGGGTCGGGAGGTGGGGGAGAACGTACTTATGTATAATGAATGAACACATTTGTTGATGCTTCTCTCTTCGGTTTACCGGTGTGTGTGTGTGGGGGGGTCTGTAAATGTGTTAATTGATATTTTCAATATCTGTTTCAGTTGAAAAATGAAAAAATAAAGTTTGCTTTACGATATACTTCTGGAGAAAATTAATACCTTTTGTGTAATATGTTTTTTTTTTTTTACGAAGTTGAAAAGAAAAAAAAGATATGACATTTAGATTTGCGACGTTATGTGCATAAATACAAAGATATCCATATTAAAACTTTCCATGTACATTTGACAAAGAACTTTTTCCTTAAGTGATTTTAATTTATATATTTTTTTCTTACCTTCTAGAAGTAGTTGCAAGATATCTTACCGCAATTTCAGATACTCACAAATTTTTGCTTTCGCGTTCATTACGAAATTGGAGAACTTTTTATTATTGTTTTATTTTTTGATAAATCGAACGTGAAAGGAATTTCTAAAAGTTTTGAGTGAAATGATAATGTTCACAGAGTCCGGCCAATTTGCCATTCACGCACATAAAAAAAAAAAAAAAAAAAAAAACGTATTTGGAAAAATGCTTAACGTAAAATGTTGGGCTTTTGATATTATGCGTGAAAAAACTATTATGTTTGTGTTGCTTCAGCCGAAATTGAAGACTAAAGGAAAGAGAAAATTTCCTGTAAACATTAATTTTTAATACCGGTACATGAAATCCTTTCGCAGCCCGAGAGCAACTCTTTGTAATTCTCTGATTTGTAGATATCATTCTAGGTAACTGAGAAAAAAATTGAAACCTAAGGATGTAACCTTTTGACATTACTATCTTAAGTATCAGCTTGATTGTAAAAAAAAAAGTGTAATGGGGGGATTTCAAAAGCATTTTTCCACTGATAAGGACGAAAAATTTATAAAAAAAAAAAAAAAACCCGGTCGATTTATTGTGCTGTGCGGGAATTATTTAGTAACGCACTCGCGAAAATATTTCTCAGCGCAAACACCGCGATACTCCATTGGCGTTCTCAGGAACGGCGAGGCGAGTCTCGAGTCGGCCCGCTGGCTCTGACGTCACAGACCAGTTCGGAGGCCTTTTTACTCTTCAGGGGTTTTTGTTTGAGCGATGGCTTCTGATCATTCGTTCTAGATGGGTCCGGGTTCGAATACCGGTGAGGCATGGATGTTGTGTTTGCCTTACGTTGCTAGCTCTCTCCCTTCCCTGGAACCAGTGGCCCTAAATAAGGGACGGGCGACTGCTTATATCACATTGAGTTACTCACGGTGGTCGTTACACCCTCAATCAAAAGAAAAAGAAAAAGACCAGTGACATATCTCAACGTCTGTTGCTCATCTCAACTTTGAAAATGCATGTTTTCCATTGTTTCTGTGTCATAGACAGGAATGAGAAAAATCTTTGCACATGTTTAACAAACGGAATATCTTCAGGAACAGTGAGTGCATGAAGAATCTTTTCAACACAGAATCATTTTGCGTATTTTCTGGAAACAAAATATGGAAGTCACTATTTGCGGCCTCAGTTGCCAAGTTGTACAAAACGCTGGATTCTAATCATTCGTCAGAGATAAATCGGGGTCCGAATCCTGGATGAGGCATGGATGGTGTGTTTGTCGTACTTCTCTGGAATCAGTGGTCCCAAATGCTCACGATAGTCATTAAACCAGTGACATAAATGCTCACAGTGGTCGTTAAGTCAATGGACCTAAATGCTCACGGTGGTCGTTAAACCGGTGTGCCAAATCCTCACGGTGATCGCTAAACCAGTGGTCCTAAATGCTGACAGTAGTCGTTAAACTAGTGGACCTAAATGCTCACGGTGATCGTTAAACTATAAACTAGTGGACATAAATGCTCAAGGTGATCGTTAAACAAGTGGAATCAAATGTTCAAGGTGATCGTTAAACAAGTGGAATCAAATGTTCAAGGTGATCGTAAAATCATTGGAACTAAATGCTTACGATGGTCGTTAAACAAATGTACCTAAATGCCCACGGTGGTTGTCAAACCAGTGGACCTAAATGTTCACCGTGGTCGTTAAACCAGTGGACCTAAATGCTCAAGGTGGTCGTTAAACCAGTGGTCCTAAATACTCAAGGTGGTCGTTAAACTAGTGTGCCTAAATGCTCACGGTGGTCGTTAAACTAGTGTGCCTAAATGCTCACGGTGGTCGTTTAACCAGCGTACCTAAAGGCTCACGGTGGTCGTTAAACCATCAGATCCAAATGCTCACAGTAGTCGTTAAACAAGTGTAACTAAATGCTCACAGAAGTCGTTAAACCAATGGACTTAATTGCTCTCTGTAGTCGTTAAACCAGTGGACCTTAATGCTCACGGTGGTCGTTAAATCAGTGAACCTAAATGCTTATAGTGGTATTTAAACCCTCAAACAAACAAAAAAAGGTTCTTATATCTGTTTTATTTTTATTTTTTTTTGATTGGGGGTTTAACGACCACCGTGAGCAACTCAATGGGCTATAAGCAGTCGCCCGTCCCTAATTTAGGGTCACTGGTTCCAGGGAAGGGAGAGAGCCAGTGCTGTAAGACAAACACAACATCCATGCCTCACCGGGATTCGAACCCGGACCCCTTTCGGACGAATGATCAGAGGCCAACGCCTTAGACCACTGCGCCACCGGGGGCGGCTGTTATTTTTTTTTTTTTTTTTTTTTTTTTTAGAACGGAAGACGTTTAATTTTTGCTTTCTTGTTTAATGAAAGTCATATCGAGTGACATGACTTTGAAAAATTCAAAACCACAAATCCAAATGAAGAAAACCAAACCGAATAATAAAGTTTTAAAGAATAAAGTAAAACCGCATCTAATTTTGTTTAGGAAAATCTGGAAATGCATTCTCTGTATGCGTAGGCAGAATAAGCGGAATAACGAATCGATTATGAGGCGAATCGAGCGCAAGCCATACGTGGGAAGAGATTATTACGCAGTTCGCAAAGAAACATGGTAAACACCTTATTCCATTTTTGGTAACATTTGAATCATGTGCTGACGTCAGAGTTTTGTGTCCGCTCTCATCGCGTTGAAACCAATTTCACGAAATCGCATGAATTAAAATGATTCATCTTGTATCTATGAATAAGCTACTCTCAGAATTAAGGGCGTTTAAAAGTTATGTGGAGCTTAATCGAAATAAAACGACTTTCGTTTCGAAAATATGTAACTCTTGGGAATACCAACACCGTATTGTGATGGAAGTACATTTAAAATTGCTCTCCCGTTTCCTAGCCTCATTCAATTCTGGAAAGAAACATTTCAGGCAGCCTGCCTTCCTCGGCTACAAATACACTATTACTTTCGACAACAACGAAGCCTTGTTTTGCTTGTTCCAAACGAGACGCGTTTCATATCTATGTATATAGATAAATCAGTCTGCTAATGACCTCAATTTCCAAGCTGAGAACTATAAAAATTCTACGGGAGTTACATACGGAGTGAAGAGCCGCGGGTGGCCTAGTGGGCAACATTCGTGACTGTCGCGGAAAGGACCTCAGGTTCGATCCCAGCAGGTACGAACGCTCGATCCACTAAATATCCGCCGTGCATCGGATGGGCACGTTAAGCCGTCAGACCCCGGGTACTCCCCCCCGGTAATAAATAAAGGCGTCTTCCTCCTCCTTTCTACTTCGCTTCCGTGTCACTTTCCTATCGGGCACTCTAGCTCAAATCTCCTAGCTTCCTATTTCTACGGGTTGTTTAAGACCTGGGGTCAGACACTCCCTTCCTAAAATCCTCTACATATGATCATTCATTCATACGGGGTGAAGACAGAAGTCCTCCTGGTGGTTGGGTAGTATGAGCTGTTGGCTTCTGACCATTCATCCGAGATGGGCCGGGGTTCGAGTCCCGGGTAAGAAATGGGTGGTGAATGCGTCTGCGGCGCTGTCTCTGTCCTTTCCATGGAAACAATTGCCCTAAATTAGGGATAGCTGACTGTTTATAGCCCTTAGAGTTGCTCATGATAGTCGTTAAACGCAAGTACAAAAGAAAAAAATGAAGAAAGGGTATACCATGATCTGCTAATTTATCAAAAACAGTAGAACGTTTTATGAAAATAGGTTGATACGTCGTCCGTTATTCTTACGTCACTATGGATACATAAACATGTGAACGGGGGCACTCCCAATAACATAATAGTCCGGAATACTTTACCTAGGGAAAAAGAGATGGAATCTGATGAACTTTAAGCGTGGGATGATAGCGATGCTGTGGTGCTAATATTAGTAAAACTGCTGCACTTACGGAATGTGGAAAACCAAGAGGAGTAAAGACATACCAATAAGTATCAATGAGTTCACTGCTTGATACAGTTCCGTCGTTTTAAAATTATTACAACATACTCAAATCAAAGCTTATTTTACTGATATTTAAAGGACCAAATATGACGTTCGTATCCTTAATGGTTGTATTTCTTTTTTGATTGTGGAGAAGTAAAAGTACATGAAAACATACATTTCGACAAAGAAGAGAAGTGTGTCATCGTGAAGTAAAAAATATTAGGTTCTTCGCTATTTCAGTTGTCAATCTAGTATTTTGGTTGTCCAAGGCGGTCAGTTTTTTTAGCGAAAGTCCGGCTTATTTTCACTTGAGGGTTTTCACTTCAACTCTTGTCATTTCTTTAATTCATATATTCCTTTTTTCATCTTTCCTGATCATATAAAAAATACATTTCCCCATGCTTCTTTGAGTTGTTTGCAGCCTCTAAATGTCTCTCTTAATTAAAGACCTTGCCCCTGATACCTAAGTAAGAACTGAAAGTATGCATTGATTAAACACTTTTCATTTAAGACACAATGATAAATTGCCCTTGAAAATTGTACTGTTTCTTCGAAAAGCTCTCCAACCAAGTTTATACGCCTATTTTATTTTCTTCTTCTATGTGGCCCTCGCTTGATATCCGTTGTCCAGGGTAAATGTAGACAGCTGTACTACCAGATCTGCTCCATCAGTTTCCAAATCTGTTTCTGTTAAAGCTCCGCACATCAATTTTGTCTTTTGTAAGATCATTTTTTACTCCACGTCTTTGCTTTTGTCAGCAAGTTCCTGGACTATGCACTCTAGCTCGATAGGAGTGCTTGCAAAAATGACCATGATGTCAGAAAAACGAAGGTGAGTTAAGTAATCTTCATTAATCAATATCTTCCCAGTTCTGTGACCCGCCAGCCCCGCATGACGCAAACGACATAAAGGCAGATAGCAGCGATAACGAACGTCCGCGTAGCTCAGTTGGTAGAGCGACTAGTTCCGGAATAAGTGGACTCGGGTGCGATTCCCGGCGTGGACCAAAAATGACGGAGAAATTTAGTTCGTTATAGTTCAATGATTGAAAGACATTCTACAACGTGGCTTTGAAGAGTTTGGGAGATATGGGGACAACATATCTGTTGTCACCTTGTCTCACTTTCATTCCGATTTACACGCAGTGATCACCGAATTATGACCACTCCTAACAAAAGTTGATGCGGCCCGTTGATCACGTGATTTACGAGAGGGCCCGATGAGTCGACCGACGCAGCATAGATTGTATAAGGTATGCGTGCAGCAGTAGGTAATAAAATTCGGAGCGTGGGGTAAACGGAAGAATTTATCGGACTTTGAGAAAGGACTGATTGTGAAACCTCGGAGAGTGGGTGCCTCGATTTCCCAAACGGCTGAACTGGTGGGTTGTTCCGAGCCGCCGTAGTTAACGTGTATCGGTATTGGCGTGAAAATAGTCAAACACCGGCTCGGAGGCTAAACTGCACAGGACAGCGCGAGGTTGATGTGAGAAGTGAGCACCGGATTCGACAACTTGTACCGGACAACAGACCCAGCACTGCTCAGACTTTGACTACCCAATGCAACAGAGATCTACCCGGAACAGTATCTGCCATGACCATGCGTCACACGCATAGGCTATAACAGAAGACGACACCGACGATATCATCTCCTAACCACAGTTCATCTGTGCAAAAGACTCGCCTGGTGCAAAGATAGTGTAAGTTGGACGTCGGATGACTGGATAAAGAGTGTGCTGGTCTGACGGGTAGCGTTTTTTTACTAGACTCCGAGGATGGTTGTGTACGTATTTAGCGCACACAACATGGCGGCACTCCTCGAACCCTCCTCCACGGTCTCCACAGTGCAAGCCCGCGGAGGCGGTTGTATGGCGTGGGGCATGTTTACCTGGCAGGAACGTGGATCCCCTGTGCATGAGGAACAACGTATGATTGATGCTCACTATCGTGAACTGCTTGTTGACTTTGTACACCCAGCAATGTTCCACTTTTTCCGGAAGGCGACGTTGTCTTCCAAGATGACAATGCGCCGTGCCACAAGTACAATGCTGTGCGGTAATGGTTTGAGGAACACAGTTCAGGCTTTCAGCGTATCGACTGGCCACCGAACTCCCCCGATATCAATCCAATAGAGCCCTTGTATGACCCTATAGAACATCATATCAGGCATCTGGATACACCAATTACCTCCATACCTGCATTGAAGGCCACATTACACACAGCTTGGTTGGCCATACCTACCAACTGCTTCCGGCATCTTATTGAATCAATGCCACGTCGGATAGCTGCTGTACTGAGGGCGAAAGGAGCACCTACAAAGCATTAGGTAGGTGGTCATAATTCAGTGATCACTCAGTGTATGTTGAATCGATGCTACGTCGGATAGCTGCTGTACTGAGGGTGAAAGGAGCACCTACAAAGCATTAGGTAGGTGATCATAATTCAGTGATCACTCAGTGTATGTTGAATCGATGCCACGTCGGATAGCTGCTGCACTGAGGGTGAAAGGAGCACCTACAAAGTATTAGGTAGGTGATCATAATTCAGTGATCACTCAGTGTATGTTGAATCGATGCCACGTCGGATAGCTGCTGTACTGAGGGCGAAAGGAGCACCTACGAAGTATTAGGCAGGTGGTCATAATTCAGTGATCACTCAGTGTATACAACTGCTGTGTCGTCGAAAAGTAGAACCTTTGCACTTCCATTTTCGTAGATGTTGTTAATAATGTTGATGTATGTATCTTCTATCCCGCTAATTTCAATGACATTCAAACTACTAATGGTTTCATAAAGTCGAAAGCTTTTTCATACTCAGTAAAAGTCATACGTAATGGGAGTTCCCCCTTATTCTCTCTTTCGATTGTTATCTGAGATCCAATTTGAAAGCTTCATTGTTTTTTTGAATTTCTCATGTGAGTTTTTTTGTTTGCTTTATTAGCTTGCAACGTTGAAGTTTTGTGTTGAGGTGCATCTTACATCTCCCCTTTCTTTGGTCACTACCTCTATTGAATCGGTTAGGCACACTGTAGTCTTCGATGGTCAATTTCTTGGTGCACATAATAAAATCAATTTCACTTCTCATTCCATTTGGGTACCTCCATGTTAATTTCCTTGAATCAGAATATATAATTCATACGTTGGCTTTTATTAAAAAAAAAAAGGAGTTCATATTAAAAACCTCTGCGCCTCTGTAAACTCAACGAGAGTATTTCAACGTTGGGTTCTGTTGCCGTGACCAAATTATCCTTCCGTACTTTCATTCTGTTTTTGTCACCCTATTTTCGTGTTGAAATCGCCCACAGAGATCTTCAAGTGCTGCTTACCCTTGTTATTTAGAAGTCGAATTTCCTCGTAAAATTCTTCGATTTCTTCTTCAGGATGGTTTGTGGTGGGTGCGTAGGTTTGAATGATCTGCATTCTTTTTTTCGGGGGGAGGGGGTGATAACGAAGCATGCAGCTCTGTTTCAGGAAATTTTAACTTCAAGAACACTGTTCTTCAGCTTTTTTGTGAATTCGAAATCCAACACCAATAGTTTTGCCATTGTCAAGTTCACGGCAGTAGATATTTACTTTTCAGTTCTATGATATCCTCCCCTTTTTCTTACTTATCTGGCTGATGTCCCACTTGATCCTTTGACGCTCCTCTCCCAATTCAAGAAGCCTTGAATCAGAATATATAGTTCATACGTTGGACGTAGCCAGAGTCAGCATCAGATGACAGCCTAATCCGGTCTTCCCGTGATTCTTAGAACCCTCTGCCTGCACGTCGCATAAGCATGTACATCCAGTAGCCGGAGACTGAGAGCCCATTTTTTCTGTGTCGAATCATTTTGGAGGATGGAGGGTATTGGCTATATAACTCACCCAATGGACAAGCAGGTTGATGTGTTTGGGATAGCATTTCCTGTAATCCCGGTGTTATAGTTATACAGCTATTTGTGGGTCAACAGAGCCTCTTTAATTAATTCAAACACTCGACGTGGATCAGGAACACCAAAGAGAAACCATCGCTCTTTCCACGTTAATAAGTGAGTCACGGAAATATTCTCATCAGCAGCCACCGGGAATCGAACCCAGGTCTTCCAGTTACGATCCACAATCATCATACATCATACGATCATTTGGCAGTTAATCACATGTGAGTCTGGAGAAGTCGATGCCGCTGTGGTGCAGTGGTAACATGTCCGGCGCGTAACTGGAAGACCCTAGGTTCGATTTCCGGTGGTAGCCGATGATAATATTTTCACGACTCACTTATTAACGTGGAAAGAGCGATGATTTCTTTTGGAGCCTTTTTAGCTCACCAACAAAAGGTGGGGTTGGCATTTGTCTTGGATATGCTGTATGTTGCGCATAACTAGACTATATATTATGTCTCAAAATAAAAGTGTTTAATGAATGCATCTTTCCAGTGCTTATGTACGGAACAGAGACGTGGACTTGAACTAAAAAAGGCATACAAAGACTGCAGACAATTGGAAGAAGCATGGAGAGACGCATGCTTGGTGTTACTATAGGAAAGATAAAAGGAGGAACTCGTGAATCAGGAAAATGACGAGTGGAAGGCATCATTATCAATGATCAAAGTAAAATACCTGAAATGGCAATGGGCTGGACATATTGCCAAAAGAACGGATCACCGATGGTCAACCGAAATATTTTAATAGATACCAAGAGACGAGAAAAGACCCAGGAGGCCAAATGGAAGATTGGTGGATGGAATTCGAATGCATACTAGAGTGACATGGAGGAGACTGGCTCAAAACAGACCGTTGTGGAAGAAACTTGGGGATACTTTCATCGAGCAGTGGATTGATAATGGTTGGCAATGATAGATAGACGAGCCCCTCGATTAATGGGCGATTATTTCTTCACCTTCATTTCATCTATGATTTTCTACGTCTATGAATTTAACATGTAAACGTTATTATTTTGCCACCTAGCAAAATAGTAATTTGATGCTGCGCGCTTTATCACAGGAAAAATAGTGCCTCAAAAGGCTGCTTGTTTAATAAATAAAATTCAGTACTTGAATGTATCAGTTCTACCGATCTCTTAAGAAGCCTGAGTTTCCTTTATGTTGCGTCTGTCGCTAATATTCAGTTTTGTAATGGATTAAAGCTTGAGAAAATCTAGCTCAAAATGAAATAGCACCCAGAAAACATTCTTGCATTGCGCTTTCAGAAAGGTATTTATCTTAAAAGTTAAACCTCTCACTTCATGAAACAAAATTAAAAACAAATAGTACAGCACCGACCCTGGAATCTTATTTGGGGTGAGAAAATAATGAGATTAGAAACAATTGCGTTTCTATGATAGAGAGTTAAAGAATGAATTGCAAACCGACAAACTTCTTAAAGCGTTTGCTGAAATTTCGTTCAATTATCCGTGAGACAATCGTTGTTTTGTTCTGAAAGATTTACTAAAGCGAGAAAATTTTATGCTGATTTTGTGAGGGGTGACAAAACTGTTTTTCCGTTAATTGTAGTTGTGTTGTATCGCAATTCTCTGCATTTCTAATTAAATTGAAACTGTGGCTAAAAAACTACAACCGCCACCCCGGTGGCGCAGTGGTCTAAGGCGCTGGCCTCAGATCATTCGTCCGTAAGGGGTCCGGGTTCGAATCCCGGTCAGGCATGGATGTTGTGTTTGTCTTACGGCACTGGCTCTCTCCCTTCCCTGGAACCAGTGACCCTAAATTAGGGACGGGCGACTGCTTATAGCCCATTGAGTTGCTCACGGTGGTCGTTAAACCTCCAATCAAAAAAAAAAAAAAAAACTACAACCCGTATTATTTCTCTAAAAGTTTATCAAAACAATTGTCATGCCAACGTTATACGTTATTATTCCTTTGTTATCTGGGTAAGAACAGTTTTTATTTTGTTTAAAGACTATTTATGAATTAAATCTTATGCAATTCTGTCTTTGGCTTCTCAAAACAAAAGTAAATGTAGTTCCTCATAACAAAAGTAAATAAGTGTGTTATTTCTCTCAAAGCTTATCAAAACACTCGTCCTCATAACAAAATTAAATAAATAAATAAAATAAAGTCAAGTAAAATAAAAGCTTAAACTTTCGTTTTCGTACTTCATTCTCTGTTTTGAAGAAGTGCAATTTCACTTCAATGCCCTAGGAATCACGAGAATTAAAATTTTCTTTAGTTTTTATTAAAAGGAGAAAATTCTTTAAGGTTTATGGATTGTAATCACGTGTTTTGGCACACAGATGCGTGTTATCAACAAGCAAAAACTAAGACTCTTATCGTTTCGGCTGCAGATGTATCGTTTTCAATGTATTAGGTGCTTGAATTAATTCCCGCTGTTTCTTGCCACACAAACACCTGTGTGCTGCCACAGAATGGTACAGGATAGACTATTCAAAGTAGTGTCCGTTGGCAGCTACGACTCTTTCCCAGCGAACCATTCATCGAGCCATTTTTGGATATCCGCGACAGAAAGGAAGTGCTGCTCTGACAGGCCATGTTGTAGCGACCGGAACAAATCGAAGTCCGAGGGAGCAATGTCTGGGGAATAAGGCGGGTTGGGTAAGAAGTCCCAGCCAAGTGCCTCCAAGAGTTCCTTCGCAGATTTAGCGACATGAGGTCTAGCGTTGTCGTGGAGAAGAATAACCTTGTCATGTGGGATCCAGTTTCCGAGCTTCTGGATCATTACCATTTCCTTTAAACGTTTGCTAACCGTTGACTCATCGACCCGTAGTGTTTCAGACAATTCGTGGAGCGTCTGACATGAATCCTCGTCCAATAAGGCCTCCAATGCACCATCTTCGAACTTTTTCCGCTACCCAGGGCGCTCTTTGTCCTTCACGTCATATTCGTTGTCTTTGAAGCGTCGGAACCACTCTCTGTATGTTGTTTCCGATAGGGCATATTTCCCCATAGGCCTGCACTAGCAAACGATGACTTTCCGCTGCAGATTTCTTGAGATCAAAGCAGAAGAGCAATGCTTCCCGCAAATGCTCCTTTTTTGGTACGAAACTCGACATCGTGAATGCGATACAAACTCGTGTTCTGTGCCCTCTGATCGCGTGTCACACACACTGCTTCGCCCAGAATACGGACGGTACGTGCGTGCGCAAGGGAGGTCACGTGTGGCCCGGGTCACTGCGCACCACTGCTGCGCTCTATTGGGCAACAGCGGGAATTAATTCAAGCACCTAATAGATATTCGATACAAGCTTTTAACCATCAAATTCGAAATATAAGCACACTGGACAAAAAATTAGTCACCTCTGACAGAAGTGACAGTAGGAAGTTACCGGTTGCTAAGAGGGGGGCCGTGATGGCATTATTGGAAGATAAATAGCACAGACGTGGTCTACAGGACAAAGAGCAACGAGTGTATTGATTTTAGTCTGCAATATGGGTCGTAAGACAGATGTTACTGAGAGACGAAAAGGAGCCACCGTGTTTGGCCGTGCCCTCGGACACAAAGTGAATGAAGTCGTCGAATTTGTTGGTGTGTCGAAGCGTACTGTCGAGTGGGTCTACAAACAGTGGTATAGTTCGCAGTCATCTGAAAATTGGCAAAATAATTATGGCCGGAAAACCTTTCTCCCCAACAGGCATCGCCGCCATATTTCACGTCTAGTAACTGCAAATCGGTTTTAAACCTGGCAACAATTGCTCCAAACAGTCAATGAAAGTCCGCTTCAACCAATTGTTGAAAGGTCATTGCGGCGAGAATTGCATGCGGTGGATATTTGGAGCAGAGTACCACGGAATAGCCCTCTTTTAACAGCAAATCGCACATTATAAATGGACTCAGAGGCACCAAAACGTTACTGTTGAGGATTGGAAACGAGTGATTTGGTCTGATGAGTCTCGTTTGTTTGTACTCCAATGATGGGACCCGACGAGTGCATTGCAGTCTCTTTAATCCTGATTGTGTCGAAGGTGTTGTTGCGCAAGCTGGAGGGAGTTCTGTGATGTTTTAGGGCTGTTTCTCGTACCACGAAATGGGTCCTCTCGTTGCAGTGACGACGAATTTGAAACAACATACGTACCTCCGCATCCTGAATGACGAAGTGCTGCCCTTTGCTCTACATCTCCAGGAGCAGCATCACATTGCCACTCCTGTCTTCCAAAACTACAATTGTTATGTGCACAGGGATAAAACTGTGTCTGAGTGGCACGACGAACAATCAGCAACACTGTCTCACCTCAACAGGCCCGGCAAATCCCCAGATTTGAATCCTATTGAAAATCTGTGGAATCATTTGGAACAGAAGGTAAAACGCCGGGATTGACAACCTAGAGTACTCTGGCGGAACTTCGGGACCAATTGACGCACAAGAGGCTGCAAATCGATGTTCAATACATCCATAGTCCCGTGGAATCTCTAGCACACCGGATTCATGCTGCTATTAAGGCAAAAGGCGCCGCCGCCGCCCCGGTGGCGCAATGGTCTAAGCGATTGCCTCTGATCATTCGTCCGAACGGGGTCCGGGTGTGAATCCCGGTGAGGCGTGGATGTTGTGCTTGTCTTACGGCACTGGCTCTCTCCCTTCCCTGGAACCAATAACCCTAAATTAGGGACGGGCGACTGCTTATAGCCCATTGAGTGGCTCACGGTGGTCGTTAAACCTCCAATCAAAAAAAAAAAAAAAAAAAAAAAAAGGCGCCGCCACCCGTTATTAGGTATGTTCTGACAGGAGTGACTAATTTTTTATCCGGTGTGCTTACCCCCTGGCAGAGCAGTAAGTAACATCTTAAAACTACTTTTGCTTTCTTTTCTGCAAAACTGATTTCTCCATTAGGCGAAGTAAACTCACATCGTACGTACTGCTATGCCCCTCTTCTCCATTTGCTGGCCCCTGGGATACGACTCCCACTTCAGAAACGATAATTGGTTACGACCGAGGACCAAGGACTGCCGGACCAATTGTGGATGTCTATCCCCGTATATCTCCCCCGGTCAGAGGAAGGATTCCGAGCATTATCTACCAATGACATCAAACAAGGGCAAATACAAGAAAGTGTTAAGCAGTGACATTGTGACGTGCCACTGAGGTGACACAAGTGTCAAAACGGCAAGTTGCAGTGTTAAGCAAAGGTCGGTGTAGTTCCATTGGAAGAACAACTGGCTCCTTGGCGGGAAGACGTGGGTCCGAATTCCATCATCGGCAAATTTGGGCTTTTGTGTTATTTTGACCCTGAAAAATAAATGGATAATTTGGCCGTGAGGTTCAAGAAAAATGTACGATGCGTCTTCCATACATCGTCTGGAATTAATGAAAAAATTCCTTCGTCAGCGCATCGAAAAACGTGTTATGCTTCTTCCACGTGTCGTATTAAATAGAATTCCTTCTTATACAGCGTGCTACTGAGAGCGGATCTGAAACATGCGATTTCGTAACCCCCCCCCCTCCCGCCTTTCTCAATGGGGTATATATGGGATGTACAACTGAGGTGACGCAAGTTGCAACGATAAGCCAAAGTCGGTGCAACTGAGTCGGAAGTATAACCAACTCCGGAGCCGAGAGATGTGGTTTAAAAACTCGCCACCCACAAAAAGGTTTTACGCTATTAAATTACATAGGTACATTTAATTATCTACAGTATTTACAAATTATTTACACACCTATTTACAAATGTTCTTCAGGAGAGACTAGAGCGTGTTCTCGCCAGTTGAAAATAATAAGCATTTCTACAAACCAATTCTAAGCTCCGTTATCACGAATCTATTTGGCTTGGCACTACAATTTGCTGGTAAATATTGGCCTGCATGGTAGAAACAGCACTTACGGTTTTGGAGCAGGTCCTGATTCTCTGGCTGGTTGAACAATCAAATTAATTCACGGGCATTAGTAATCCGCGTGCATTTAGAAAAGCTGGCATATTAATAGCCAGCCGTTCGATGACACGCAGAAGATTTCGGTCGACACAAACACGTCTTCGCAGAAGGAAGGGGATCTGCCGACTCCCAATGCAGATAGCCTGTCTGAATGCGGGGTGGCCGTTCCGGTGGTGCAGGGGTCTAAGCACTGGCTTATTATCGTTCGTCCAAGTTGGTATGGGTTCGAATCTCGGTGAAGCGTTTGTATGGCACTGATTCTCTCCCTTCCCCGCAGCCATTAGCCCTAAATTAGGGAAGGAGGCTGGTCGTTAACACCTCAACCAAAATAAAATAAAAAAATGTAGGGCGTGGAGACGGGTGCTAAAACATTACTTCTCAGAGAGCTTCCGGAACTCTTTCCGGTAACCAGGCCAGGAGATTATCCCGGCCCGTCGCGACCGCTGTCGCTCGCTCACTTGAAGCATCTTTTTCCCTTCCAGTTAATGGCTTCTCGATTTCCAAAGAATTGCATTGCCTCAGTAGCCCAATCTCGGCAGGTGTAAGGAAATCACTGGTTCTAATCCTTACTCCTTACAGACCCCAAATTCACCACTCGAAGCAGCAACTGAGTAGATTTTTCTCCATGTTGGAGTACAGCAGCACTGCTCGGCTTTACCTCCCGTCAGTTTTCTCTTATGGGAGACCTCTTAGCCTCGACCACTTTCGAGGGTGGCATGAATTCCAGACAGTCTCAGATTTTTTGAATGTTTTTGAATTTTGATTTGTTCCTAGATGGCTTCAGCAAGTGCGACTGACATCGAAGTAACAAAGAGCCCAATTGAGATATTTCAGTTTTGTGAGGCCTTAACGTCTGCAAAGTAATCCTCTCAAACGCAACTCGGAAATTTCCGAATATTCGAGGCGTCGTTGTAACAGTATTTTGCCACCGAAAAAATCCGATTTTGAGTCAAAATTGCGTCTTGAGAAACGAAGTGAATGCGACACAATGACTGCTACGATCTTGAATTTCACAGAAGGTTCTATGTGGTTGGGCAATTTTGTGAAACATCAAACCAGAACATTACACCACCTCCACCGGGCTGTCACACCTCGACTTGTCAGTTGGGGTCTGCCTCCTTCTGTGGTCAGTGCTGTACATGCATCCCCTCGTCGGCGTGTTGTACCTAGAACCTTAATTAATTGGACCAACCTACTTATTCCCGGTACACTTGGGATGTTCAGTTGTCCGTTGGTGATGACCAACCTACTTGTTCCCGGTACACTTATAATGTTTAGTTGTCCATTTGTGATGACCAACCTACTTGTTCCCGGTACACTTATAATGTTTAGTTGTCCATTTGTGATGACCAACTTACTTGTTCCCGATACACTTGTGATGTTCATTTCTCCATTTGTGATGATCAACCTACTTGTTCCAGGATCAGTTTTTCTTCCTAGGTCCAGCTGTGATGACCAACCTACTTGTTCCCGGTACATTTGGGATGTTCAGTTGTCCATTTGTGATGACCAACCTACTTCTCCCCGGTACACTTGTGGTGTTAAGTTGTTCATTTGTGATGACCAACCTGCTTGTCCCCGGTACACTTGTGGTGTTAAGTTGTCCATTTGTGATGACCAACCTACTTGTTCCCGGTACACTTGTGATGTTCATTTCTTCATTCGTGATGATCAACCTACTTGTTCCAGGTTTAGTTTTTCTTCCACGGTCCAGCTGTGATGGCCAACCTACTTGTTCCCGGTACACTTGTGGTGTTAAGTTGTCCATTTGTGATGACCAACCTACTTGTTCCCGGTACATTTGTGATGTTCAGTTGTCCATTTGCGATGACCAACCTTCCTGTTCCCGGTACACTTATGATGTTCAGTTGTCCACTTGTGATGACCAACCTACTTGTTCCCGGTACACTTGTAATGTTCAGTTGTCCATTTGTAATGACCAACCTATCAGCTGCCTATTTGTGATGACCAACCTACTTGTTCCCAGTACACTTATGGTGTTCAGTTGTCCATTTGTGATGACCAACCTACTTGTTTCCGGTACACTTATAATGTTCAGTTGTCCATTTGTGATGACCTACCTATCAGCTGTCCATTTGTGATGACCAACCTACTTGTTCCCGGTACACTTGTGATGTTCAGTTGTCCATTTGTGATGACCA
Organism: Macrothele yani; assembly: GCA_039090855.1. Lineage (NCBI taxonomy): Eukaryota > Metazoa > Arthropoda > Arachnida > Araneae > Macrothelidae > Macrothele > Macrothele yani. The sequence goes on from CM077008.1 coordinate 127,635,724, forward strand.
ACCTATCATTGTACATTTGTGATGACCAACCTATCATTGTCCATTTGTGATGACCAACCTATCAGCTGCCCATTTGTGATGACCAACCTACTTGTTTCCAGTACACTTATGGTGTTCAGTTGTCCATTTGGGATGACCAACCTACTTGTTTCCGGTACACTTGGGATGTTCAGTTGTCCATTTGTGATGACCAACGTACTTGTTCCCGGTACACTTATAATGTTCAGTTGTCCATTTGTGATGACCAACCTATCAGCTGTCCATTTGTAATGACCAACCTACTTGTTCCCAGTACACTTATGGTGTTCAGTTGTCCATTTGTGATGACCAACCTACTTGTTCCCGATAAACTTATGGTGTTCAGTTGTTCATTTATGATGACCAACCTACCTGTTCCCGGTACACTTGTGGTGTTGAGTTGTCCATTTGTGATGACCAACCTACTTGTTCCCGGTACACTTGTGATGTTCATTTCTCCATTTGTGATGATCAACCTACTTGTTCCCGGTTCAGTTTTTCTTCCATGGTCCAACTGTGATGTTCCTTTTCACATTGCAGCTTTGTAGCCCGGTGACGTGCTGTTAACAAGATTACTCGATTCGGGCGTAAGATACCATAGCTGAGTCGTGATGTTGTACGTCGAGCGGTTTTTGGACAGACTTCTTAGATGCCCGTCATTGAATTTCGACGTCATCGTCTTCATTGCGACTCTTCGTTTCGATACTGGAGAGGCGGCGATCCCCTCAAACATCATCTTCCCGTCTACGGCCACACTTTTACCACGGGCTGCCAGTTTTGGTGTAGTCCTGGTATACACGTGCGACAGTCACACACGGTAGTCCCAGATGGTAGAGCGTCTGGGTTTTGCCTCATCTTCCTCGCACCGGCTCTCTACCCATGTCCTAAATCGTTCAGGTAGCTGTGTTTGTCCTTCATTACAGTCGCAAGTACGCTACACATCAAGTAGGTATATGAGCTATTTATTGTCCACATGGGGATTTTGGCTGGCTAGTTTTAAATGCGTGGTCTGTGTATACTAAATCCTATTGTAATGTATATGCAAACAGAGCACATCAAGGGTCTTATGTCTCTGTGTGATTCCCATGGAAAATCGACCCTCTTAGCTAGAGTGCTTGCGATCAAGTTTCCTTGGGCACCTGGGACGTTTTTGACGTGGGACTCCGTCTAACTCCGCGGATAGTATGGGGCGACTTACGGCCGACCACCTGTGACAAAAATAGGTCCCAATTGAAATTTTTATAGCGTTAAAAATACGTATAGCACACTAATCGTGTTAGCATATTCGTAAACACCATGGAGTCCAATTCGCGTACTGCGCAATACATCGCACGCGCGCTACGCTCCCCTCGCTCCCTGTGCGAGGGGGAGATGATGCAATACTTCTGGGTGTGCCGCCGCGTTTGACTCAGTCCATCTCGGCAACTATTAACGCAACACGACTGTGCGTGGTATCGTTTCAAAGCTCTTGACGAGATCTATTCAAATATACAAAGAGCATTTCGCGGTGGTTTGAACTGAATATTAAAAAAAAATGTTTTCTTATGAACCGGTGAATACTTTTGACAATATCGCAGTTTATTTGGACAACCCTGAGTGCAAAACGACTGTCCGTGGTATCGTTTTAAAGCTCTCGACGAGATCTATTCAAATATATGAAGAACATATCGCAGTGGCTTAAACTAAACTTTTTAAGAATTGTTTTCATGTGAACGGGTTAACGTTTTCGACAATGCCGCGGTATTCGCATAATGAACGCCAGCAAAAGTAGAGAAAATCAAAACGAGAGGCAAGAGCAAGTGAGGAGGAATGTAAGAAGCCCAAGAAGACAGAGCATCCGTTGGGTAATTCGTGTATCGATCTGCTTTGTGTTCGCAGTGTATCTAGCATTATTTATGAAAATTATGTAAGCTACATTTCATATCATAGACCTGTGTTGGCTATAACAAATTAAATAAACGCTTTGAAATTCTACTCGACTAGCTCATTTCACCTCTCCGATCGGCAAGTCGCAGTTTTAAGTTCTAAACTGACAGCTCAATCAGAAATGAGCCGACTTGTAAATTTTTTTTCTTGCTTGCTTCGGGGTTTAACGACCACCGAGCGCAACTTTGAGGGCTATAAGCAGTAGACATCCTTTATGTAGAGCCACAAGTTCCGGGTAAGGGAGAAAGCTAAAGCTGTGAGTGAAACGCAACACTCATGCCTCATCCGAGGATTCGAACCCGGGCCCCACTCGGACGAATCGTTAGAATTCAACGCTTAGACCACTGCGTCACTTGAGCGCCACCCGTATGATCACCCTCTACCACGTCTAACACTGGATGATGCACGCGATTTATTAGGCGTTCACCAATGTAAAACCCGTAACACTTACGGTGCTTCATCATTTAGGAAGATTTTAAATATTGAAGGTGATTTATTGGAGTCTACAGTGTTAAGAATTTTGTGCTAGGTTGTACCAAAAAGTGATACTATACTAACTGCACTACTTTCTGAGAAAAGATACACCATTCTGGAGCGCAAACAAAACCCAACAACATGGCTCAACTTTGCACCAAGTTATGGTACAAGGTTGCACCCCATTACGGTGCGAGGTTGCACCATGTCTTTGGTGTTGTTTGCACCACATTACGGTCCGAGGTTGCACCATGTCGTTGGTGTTGTTTGCACTACACAATGGTGTATCTCTTCGTAGAAAGTGGTGCAGCTGGTGTAGTACCACCTTTTGGTGCAACCTACAACAAAATTTTTAACAATGTAATGAAGAAGAAGAAACAACCGAAATTCCTGAAATAATATATATAATGCGTTACTTAGAAGGTTTCGAAAATGTCGACAAAAATTAAGTCCCGGTGACTGGCTATAAAGCGACTCACGCGAAAAAGGGTTGCAATAGCATAAGATTACTTTGCTGTTATTGAGAATCAACCCAACAAGAGAGAGGAAGGGAATACAGATAAAGAAGTTGACAACTCATTTTCCACACAGCAGCAGCTCGGTTCTGGTTCATTTGCCCAACGTTTACTTCACTGTAGGGTAACTTGACCGAAAATCCCTTCACCGAAAAGATTGTTTCACCGAAAGATCACTTGATCGAAACATTCAATTCACCGAAGGGTCATTTGATCGAAAAGTTCATTTCACCGAAAGATCTCTTTACCTAAAAGTTTATTTCATCTAAAGGTCATTTCACCGAACGGTCAGTTTGTCGAAAACTTTGGATTTCATTACACGATCTGTTGAAGCATGGTGCCAATTTGGAAGACAGACCACACCGAAACGTTAGGGGATCATACTCAAATTGCCCTTTTGATTTCTCAGCGTCACAGAGAACGCCAAGATTTTGTTTTATACAAAAATAATTAATTTTAAGTCCCTATTCCGCGGTTTAGATCTTTTTAGCAAATTTTAATAGTGCGTGCTCATGTTCATAGGGTTTACATAAAAAGTCAAGTTAATAATGTTGCACATTTATTTCGGCAAAAATTATCAATTTTGATCAGGCCATGGCCTTATAATTAATGTTATATTTCGAAAAACCTACTCATGGTGAGGTGTTATATAGAAATTAAAAAGTGCATTTTTTATACAATCCCATAACGTTTAGGCGACACTTTTTCAAAAACCCGCACCATATTCCAACAGATCTGTAACAACAAAATTCTAAGTTTTTGATAAACTGACCATTCGGTGAAATGGTCTTTCAATATATAATGAACTTTTAGGATAAGTAATCCTTCGGTGAAATGAACTTTTCGATCAAATGTTCTTTCGATGAAATGAATCTTTAGGTGAAGTGACCTTTCGGTGAAATGAACTTTTCGGTCAAGTGACCCTTCGGTGAATGTACCTTTCGATCAAGTGATTTTCGGTCAAGTGATCTTTTGATCAAGTGAACGATGCCGCAGCAGCTCATAGCTATTGAAAAACACGGATTATCAACCTTTTTCAGTTATCTGTGCTTTCTCTCTCCTTCACTGACCCTGATAATCGAGAGTGCAATTTAGGTAATTTCCAAATTATCCGTGCTTTTCAATAACCGTGAATCCCCTCCTCATTCTTGTCTCGGAACATCGAGAGTACGGAGTAATAAAATCCGGATTACCCTTGTTTGTCAATTATCCGTGCATTACCTACCCTTCATCAGTTCAGATAGTCGAAAGTACGGATTATCTAATAGATAAATAAATAAATAAATAAACAAAGGTTTTATCTGTGTTTTTCAAATATTCATTTATGCTCTCCTTTCCATTGCCCCCATAATTGAGAGCACTGCTTATAAAATACGGATTATCTCTGAATCACCGCTCCTCCATTAGTCAAGATAATCGAGAGTACAGAGCATTGCGGATTTTCTATACGTCTTTTCTCCACAATTGGCATGGATAATAGAGAGTTCAGCCTATAAATTACGGATTAGCCGTATTTTCCAATTATTCTCGAATCACAGCTCCACCATTAGCCAGGAAAATCGACAGTACAGTGTATAAATTAAGAATTATCCGTACATCACCTCCCCTCTATTTTTCCGGATTAGCGAGGGTACGGCGCATATACATGCATAACCTACCATCTAGCCGCAATATTTGCAAGTGCAGAGCATATATTCCGGATTACCGGGATTTTTAATTAACTGCGCGTCCCTTTACCTCCATTAGCTTGGATAATGAAGAGTGCATTGCATATATTGCAATTTATCCGTTCATCACCACTTCCATTAGCCCGGATAATCGAGAGTAAAACGTGTAAGTTAATGATTGTCCGTGTTTTTAAATGATCCATGCATTCCATCCCCTCCGTTAGCTCAGATAATCGAGAGCACAGTGTATAAATTACAGATCATCAGTGCATTCCTTCCCCTCCACTTGCCCGGATAATCGGAAGCAGATCGTATAAAATGCAGATTATCCGTGGTTTTAATATAGTCTATGCATCCAAATAATGGAGGACACGGTGCACGTAAATTAAATCTTTATTGGGCTTAGGCGCCGAATGAGATACGATCAACTCAGCCGTATCTTCAATGCTGGTACCACATCTTTAGTCCCACTTCTCTCAAATGCTGAATGGTCAATGCTACATGCAAACTTTCTGTACTGTTTTAAATTCCGATGAGATATCACCTTCTATAGTCGACGAATTTTAAATGAACGGCTATCAAAATTTATTGCGCACGTTTTCATTTATCCTGACAGCTCAAAACGTTTTTTTCCTGAACGGATGCAGCGTATGACTTACGAAAGTGCGAGTTGTAGAAAATGGAAGAATGTATTTATTCAAGCTGTCTTCTGACGTACAACTACGTCTTTCTCCGCGCGGTAGCCAATGAAAACATGCTACACTTTGACCGCTTATATCTTCGAAACTAATAATCGTAGAGTAGTAAACAATACATCATTTGATAGTCTATAGAGTCCCATTTATAGCAAAATAAGTTTCAACCCTCCACCTTTTAACTCTTCGATACAGTAGCGTTAGAAAGTTAAGCTAAATTTTGCGTGATTTTGTTTCGCCGCACGCCGTTTTAAGGTTGATAACTAGTGAATAGATAACGATAGCGATTACTTCAGCCCTGCATTCCGTAGCTGACGGTCAGAACTAATGGACGTATGTGATAAACCGAAATAAAGTGGATTTAAAATTAATTTATTTTTCAGATAAAAAAAATTGGGGACGAAAATTTAGAAATGCCGCGAAATCCTGGGAAATTTAGTATAAGAACCGAAGAAAGTTGAAGGAAAACGAGAATGCGAAAAGGCCCGCTAAGTGATCAACCCAAAGGTCACGGGAATGTAGGGAGCGTCAAAAGTCCGCGCGCCAGGATGCGTTTCACCCGAGTTCGAGTCCAGGGCTTTCACTTCAACTGCACAAATTGAGCCTGAATAGCAAGAATAGATGGAGATTGATGTCATCGGTTCAAATTTTCAAATTTTCACACCGAGCATGGAATACCAACGTACCACGCCAGTTTTCACAATTTCACTGGATAATGAATGTATTACGTCTCCAAACTTTACACCACAGATGGATTCTGAATCTAGACATTATAACAAGGCAACTAAGGAGTTTGAAAGATTGTTTCTGAAGAACGATTTCTTCAGAAATAATTTTAGCAATACCTACAGATAACGATTATATTACGCCTTCTACTTCTACTAACATTTATTTATAATCAGCATAAGTTACTATGAATTATATATAGTATAGGTTGCTTTTAGATAAATAAGGTAAAACATTTCTTTCGTTTAATTTCTTAAAAATTTTATATCTGAAAAAAAAATATCAAAGGGGCACAGTTGCAAATGTGTCGCAACCTATAACGTAGGGCTACGTCAAATGTCCATAGTGCCATGAAATAGTGATCTTTGTTAGCAGCGCGGTAACACTATTTTTGGAATACACGAATGCGGAAAAATCTCAGCTATAAGTTCGTAAGAACTCTTTCTAAATCACATTTTTCAGATATTATCTGACTTACCATCCTTGTCACATTTACGCCAAAAATCGGATTGACATCTTCAAAATTTGTATTATATGGCGTAATCCCGTATTTCTTTCATGATTTCTTTCACATTAATGCCTTTCCATTAGGTGCAGAATTATTTATTTTCTATGCCTTTTCGGCTGTGTTCACATAGCTCTCGCTGCAACCATGAATTTCCTCTTTCAGGAGGAATGTAACGGAAATCAATTTGAAAAACACATGCCGTACATTCCTCTACGAACCTAAGGCAAAAGGATTCATCCAATTCCATGTCGGTAGTGAAGCAATATACGTAGTTCTGCATCGCGAGAACTACGTATATTCCTTGTCAGAAAATTCCAACTACCGATGGAAAAATAATGCCGGAATACAGTTTTTTTCTGCGTCTTTCAATGCATGCGTGATATGAACGTTTATTACGCAGTGGTCTAAGAGCTGGCTTTCTAACCATTCATCCAAGATTGGTCCGGGTTCAAATTCTGGTGAGACACGGATATTAGTTTGTCATACGTCACTAGCTCTCTCCCTTCCCTAGAGCTCCCCGTCCCTAAATATAAAGAATGACACTCTCCCGTCCCTAAATTAATGATGGGCGACTCCAATTGTTCGCTGTGATCGTTAAACTCCTGACTATATTTTTCTTTCTAATTTGGAGGTTAAACGACCACCGTGCGCAACTCAATGGGCTATAAGCAGTCGCCCGTCCCTAATTTAGGGTCACTGGTTCCAGGGAACACAGAGAACCAGTGCCGTAAGACAAACACAACATCCATGCCTCACCGGGATTCAAACCCTGACCCCTTTTGGACGAATGATCAGAGGCCATCGCTTAGACCACTGCGCCAGCGGGGCGGCCCCTGAATATTCGATGCCGGTAGTGAAACATTGCATGCATCGCGAGAGCTACGTATGTTCGTTGTCAGAAAATTCCAACCACCGATTGAATAACAATGTCCGAATACGGGTTTTTTTTTCTGCGTCTCTCAATGCATGCGTAATAACAACGTTTATTATGCAGTGGTTTAAGAGTTATTATAGTTCAACGTTTATTATGCAGTGGTTTCTGACCATTCATCCAAGATGGGTCTTGGTTCGAATTCCGGTGAGGCATGGATTTGTGTTTGTCGTACAGCACTGGCTCTCTCCCTTCCCTAGAGCCACTGTCCCTAAAGTAGGGACGGACAACTGCTTGCAGCACATCGAGTTGCTCACGGTGGTTGTTAAACTCCTGAATAAAAAAATTAAAAGCATTTAGCTGTACTATTAAGCAGAGCACGCACACACTTTCAAGATCACACACGCGCTCTCAGCTGTCTCTAGTTCCCATATATATATATATATATATATATATATATATATATATATATATATATATATATATATTCTATAAAGAAGATACCTAAGCAAAAAAATACATATATAATTTTGACTCACACCTAATACAACATAGAAAAGGTTATGTATCTACCTGTGTGAGTAAAAGGAGAAAAGATAAAAAAATAAAATAAAACAACTGAATGTAGAAGGTGTCGAGAATACTGAGCCTTGGCTTTATCAAGGACCAGCAAAAACTCTGCATTTTCTCACTTCCACAAAGACCTAGTTGGAAATGGGTTTCTGCAAGGCCATAGATGCAAGTAACATTCCCACCTAAAATAGTTTAAAAAATATATATATGAGTCATGTCCTCCGTAGAGTAGCATGACCTAGCACTAGTTAACAATTTCGCTTGCATCCATTAACCTTCATGGCCCGACCCATGCTCTTCATCTGTTACTATTAAACAGAGAGAAGAAGATTAAAGAGAACTCAAGCTGTGAGAGTGACATAATAAATAGAAATGATTTTCAGCTATAACGAAATTCCAAGTTCGTTTGAGAGAGAATTTAAACCTGAAAAACAATGCAAAAGAAATCCAAATTTTACATTGCAATTAAAAAAGGAAATGTTAATTTATAACGAACAGATTTTTGAAAGAAAACTTGAGTCTAAAACCCCCTACTCTACAACTTATGACAGCACGAAAACGAGAATAAGTTAAAGATAATAATTAACTAAAGAAAACTTTGTGAAAGTTATATACCTTAAACAGTTAGTTGCAATATGTACAAAGTATTTCAGCAGTGCTTTAAGTGCATAATTAATTAGTTATTAAGAACTTAACTACTTTGAAAAAACAGCGCATAGACAGCGCATAGAAAAGGAACAAGCTTAGCCTTCTTCTGTTCCTAGGTACCCCAAAAGACGCCCAAAGTTACAAAGAAAAGTAAGAGTTAAAACCCGCATAAATGTTAACAGAAAAACCAATGCTTAAAAGCTGAAAAGCTAAAAAACGACAGAGAAAAGGTACATAAAGTACAAACATTGAACTTATAAAACCTAGAACCCAAAAACAAGGAAGAGAGCTTACCTCTTGTGTGACAAAAACTTTTCTCCTCACAAGAGGAGAACATGGCTGACCCCTTCCGCCACTCCCTAGACGCTGGGGGGCAGTGAGGGTGGGGCTGATGGCCTCCTCATACAGCAAGAAACCAACGCGCGGAGATTTTAACCAGAGAAAAAAATATATAAACTTAAGACTGTGGATCTGTATGATCAGAATGAGCAGAATTAACTCTCCAGAATACATGAGAAATATTATAAAATACACGAGCAGTTTATTTAATAATCTTTGCATGTATTAAATCACCTTAGTGAGCTTCTATAGATTAATCAGAATCTTATTAATTTTAATGTTGGTTTTACTATTTTTAGTATAGCTATCCTATTGATGAATAACTAGTTTTCTTTTTTATTTGTTTTTATTTTCTTTTATAAACAGATTTTTAAGCTTTTTTTGTGATTTTGTTTATATTATTTAATTTTTTGTTTTAATAGGACCGTCATATCCATAGCACTAAGGTTCCTTTAGGTAGTTAATAGGCATCCTCTAGCCAACTTCCTTACGGCTTTGATTGGTCAGAATCATATTATTAACTGTGTAGAAAATTAAAGCAGATCTGCCAACCTTACTCTATTATTCAGAATAATTTTTCTTAAAGTTCTTTTGATGAAAGAAGAAGGAATTTCGTTCTCTAGAAAACTTTCTAATAGTATATTAATGTGGTAATTGAAATCCAAATTGTTGCTGCAAATTCTTGAAATTCTTAGGACCTGAGAAATTAGTACATTCTCAATTACTTTGGTTGAAATGTTATTATTCCAGTGTAGATATTTAATTACTTTGAAAGGAAAATTAACTCTTTTATCAAAGAGGCTAATAGATGGGTTACCTCTGTTGAGCTTAATGCTTAAGTCTAGGAACTCAAGTTCCTGATTACTGTGGTTGGTTTTACATAAGTTAAGAGAGCTAGGATAGATATTATCAAAATCACTCTCTATAACTTCTGAATTATTGATACACAGCAGATCATCAATATATCTAAAAGTGTAAAGGTAGTTATCTGAGCAGGTGGGGTGATTTTTAATGAATTTATATTCCTTAAAGAACAGGAATAGATTAGCGATATTTGTGGACGTTGATGTTCCCATTGGAATACCGTTCACTTGCTTATAGAGAGTATTATTATATAAGATATGGTTATTTTTTATGCAGCAATTGAGATAAGAGTTCCAAGTTCCTACATCAACAAATTGGTTAAGTTTAAATTCTGCATACAGCTCTTTAAAGGTAGTGATTATATCTGATAGAGGCAGATTAGTATATAGGTTTTCAAAATCATAACTATTAATATCTAGGGGACAAACTTTGAGTATAGTAGAAATTACTTCTGCATTATTATTAATTATCCAAAAATCTCTGTACATCAAGTTAGAACAGTTTCTAATGTGTTTCAAAACCTTCTTTAAGACATCTTCAAAAGCAAGATCTATTTTCTTTTTATGACTCCTTACTCCACTAGCTATGAACCTGAACTTTACAGGATCCTTATGAAACTTAACCGTTGCAAAAAGAAATGGAAATTCAGGCCCATATCTTCTAGTTTGTGGAATTTTAAGTTTCTTGAAGAATGCCTTAAACCGATTTTCTAACTGCTTGGTAGAATAACTTACGGGCTCGTATGTTACTCTATTATTGAGTTCCATAGTTAACAATTCAAAATAGAACTTCTTACAGATAATTGCAAAATTATTGCTAGCTTTATCCGTAGTGGTAAAAATAAATTGGTCTTGTAGTTTGGAGAGTGACCTTTTAGCTTCTCCAGAGAAAAAGAGATTTCTGTCGAAATAAAAGTCCAGACCTGCCAACTCACCGGTGAAGCTATTGATTATATTATATTTCCATTCTGCGAAGGCCTCAATAGGCTGAAGTTGTAGAGTAGGGGGTTTTAGACTCAAGTTTTCTTTCAAAAATCTGTTCGTTATAAATTAACATTTCCTTTTTTAATTGCAATGTAAAATTTGGATTTCTTTTGCATTGTTTTTCAGGTTTAAATTCTCTCTCAAACGAACTTGGAATTTCGTTATAGCTGAAAATCATTTCTATTTATTATGTCACTCTCACAGCTTGAGTTCTCTTTAATCTTCTTCTCTCTGTTTAATAGTAACAGATGAAGAGCATGGGTCGGGCCATGAAGGTTAATGGATGCAAGCGAAATTGTTAACTAGTGCTAGGTCATGCTACTCTACGGAGGACATGACTCATATATATATATTTTAAACTATTTTAGGTGGGAATGTTACTTGCATCTATGGCCTTGCAGAAACCCATTTCCAACTAGGTCTTTGTGGAAGTGAGAAAATGCAGAGTTTTTGCTGGTCCTTGATAAAGCCAAGGCTCAGTATTCTCGACACCTTCTACATTCAGTTGTTTTATTTTATTTTTTTATCTTTTCTCCTTTTACTCACACAGGTAGATACATAACCTTTTCTATGTTGTATTAGGTGTGAGTCAAAATTATATATGTATTTTTTTGCTTAGGTATCTTCTTTATAGAATGTGAATTCTGAATTTTCAAAACTGCTGCGTTGCGCGTTTTGATTTTCAGGTTATTTTGCACCCTTCGTTTTAAATTCTAAAATTTTTTCCTTAGTCTTCAGTTTTGCTCTTAAGTATATATATATATATATATATATATCTGCATACTTTCGAATTTCATCCCTGCATACTTTCGAATTTCATCCACCCATCTCCCATGTGGTCTTTTTCTGGGTCTTTTCCTGTCCCTTGGAATCCAATCCAAAATTTCGGGTGTCCATCGATGGTCTGCTCTTCTGGCAGTATGTCCAGCCCATTGCCATTTCAGGGATTTAACTCTGATCATGATGTCTTCCACTCTTGTCATTTTTCGAATCCACGAGTTCTTCTTCTTATCTATCCTGGTTACACCAAGCATGCACCTCTCCATGCTTCTTTGAGTTGTCTGAAGTGCCAGAAAAACTGGTACAGCAGTGTAATACTTGGTAGGTCCCCCACGGGAGCGCAGGACTGCAGAAATACGACGGGGCATGGACTCCACTAGCTTCTGGAAATATGCTGTAGGCAATGCACACCATACTTCCTGCAGAGCGTTCAACAATTCGGGTGTATTCCGAGGTCTCGGATATCCTGTGTTCGATAGCGCGTTGCATAGCATCCCAAATGTGTTCTATCACGTTCAAATTTGGGGACTTGGGTGGGAATGGCAACACCCCAAACTCAGATGAATGCTCCTCTAACCATAATGTGGCGTTCCGACACTTGTGTGGAGGTGCTTTGTCCTGCTGGAACAGGCCCAACCCGTCAGCATGAGCAGGACATGAACGGGTGTACCTCGTCAGAACGGATGCGCAAATAGCGTTGGCCGGTCACAGACGTTTGTAGACGTACCAGGGGTCCCAGTGAAGTTCATGGGGTTTGCGCCACACACGAATCCTTCCATCTGCTCGATACAGTTGGAAACGCGACTCGTCAGACCAGGCTAATTGTTTCCAGTCATTAAGTGACCAGTGGCGGTGTTGCCGTTCCCAAGCGAGGTGCATAGCTCCGTGTCGTGCACCCATCAAGGGGACTCGAGTTGGGCGTCGGCTCTCAAAGCCCATATCGTGTAGAGTACGTTGCACGGTCCGGGCGCTTATGCATCTTGTGGCTACAGCATTGAATTCCAATGATACCTGCGAAAGTGTTGAACGCCTATCGCGTGAAACGATTCTTGACAGCCGACGAGGGTCACGTTCACCCAATGTCTTTTTACGGCCGCGCTGGTATCGTTGGTTGTAGGTTTTTCGGAATTCTTGTAGTCACGGTACACCCTTGCAATGGTCGTCCGTGAAAATCCGAACTTCGTTTCTACCTCCGAAATACTATGGCCCATCTTACGAGACGAGCGCCAACTATGACACCGCGTTGAAAATCGCTTAAAGTGTTATTACTTGTCATTCTCATGCCGAAGGCACCTCTGACAGCTGGCAAGGATGTCTGTCGCTTTATATACGCACTGCCGAAGGCACCTCTGACAGCTGGCAAGGATGTCTGTCGCTTTATATACGCACTGCCGAATGCAACAGAGTACGCAGATAGGTGACGTTTCTATGTATTTTGCATAAGCTCATCTGTACAGAGGCAAAGAGTGTCCGGGGTCGACTTCACAGGATACCATCTACGCATTCGCGTCCTCAAACACAGGGAGCCTGCGGAAAACCCCGGAAAAACCACAGACTATAGATGGCCGGCAGGCCGGGATTCGAACACCCGTCAGAAATGTCCGTCACCCACACAGCGCATAACGACTTAATCCCGTAGATATAGCTGAACTCTTTTTTTTTTTTTTTTTTTTTTGCCTTTAGCAAGCCCCCTCCTCTTTTTTTTTTTTTTTTTGGAATTTTGACTTGAAGCTGGTTTTTGGAACTCAGACAATGAAAACCAATCGACCAAATTTCGAATTGCTAATTACGATTTCTCAACGAGGTATCGCTCCCCTGGCTTCTCTTGTTTTGGAAAGGACAGTTTAACGACCATAAGCAGTCGCCCCTCCTTGATTAAGGGTTACTTGTTCCAGGAAAGGGGGCGAATCAGTGCTGTAAGAAAAGACACAGCACCTATGCTTCATCTGGAACTCGAACCCGGACCCACCTCTGAGGATTAGCCAGAAACCTACGCTTCTGATCATTCACCCGCCGGAGCTGCCATTCTCTTTTGTTACTGTAGATGTGCTTTTTATGTTTCTAGTTCGAGGACATTACTGCAGTCACTTGTTAGATAAACAGTTTGTTGGAAGACTAGGAGAAAAAAGGCTGTAAGTATACTTCGTCTCAAGGAAAAGGTAAAACACAAATAACATCATACGGGGGGACAAGAAGAAAGCAAAAAAAAAATGCTGCTATCGATTTCATCGCTGGCCAAGGGCTGTTTGCTGAAAGATTGTAGTTAGATGCGAGGGAAATGGGCGAGAAGATTATTTCCAGACATTAAGGTTTTCCTCGCATCACGTCCATTCGTGTGTTGGACGGCGCCATCGGGGGTCGTACTACATATCTTCTGCGCATCGGTAGGAGGAAATCCAATATATATATTCCGGCTTAAGAAACGTGACTTGCAAGTGTTTGTTGATGCACTAAAGGGAAACTACTGCTGCGGGAGAAAAGTAATAACACATCGGCAAGAAGTCGTATTATGAGTATCAAGCACTTTCAAGGGAACACAGAACGCGATCGTGTTAAGAAGCATTGAAATGAATCCGCAAAGAAAAACAGGACACTGACAAGGAACAAAATCTTACCGTGATTAAGACTTGAGGGTACTCTTGCTAGGCGAATCCTGCTTTGAAGGAGATAGAACATACTTACATCCTATAGCTATTTTCTTCTTCTGTAAGCAATGAAGGTAAATTAGTGAACACATATTTCTTTGAGCGTGAAGGCACAACAAAAGAACACAGAAATATCAGTATCCAAGTTTCAGTATTTCAGATGCAAGAAATCGCCAAAATTTATTTCTTCAAGCTTGTAAGTACAGACAGTGCACGCATTTAGAGACCTAAGGTGGAGAAAAACGAAGAGTGTGAGTTTAAAAACATACAGTAATAAAAAATCCAACATGTATTTTTTTAACATCAAGGCGAAAAAATTCCAATATAAAACGGACAGCGATACAAGTTAGAGGGGTGCACGTGCCGGGTCAGGTCGGGCTTTTTTTAGTTTAGAGAACAAAGGAACGGGCTGGGGGCCGGGCTTTTTTCCAGACACTCACGGCCCGGCAAAACCAAGTCGACCCATTTTTTTTTTTTTTTGTCGCAATGGTAAAGAAACAAAGAAACGGTGTTTCCTAATATGTTTAACAGTTTTGCTGGCTTTACTTGTACTTCCAGGACATAGCTCAGAGCATAATCACAGAGGCGGGGAGAGGCACTCACTGTGTTTTTGCCATCTGTAGGTATTAAGAAGGTAAAAAACATTTCGGGGCTTGTTGACAACAAAAAGATTTGACCCCGAGCGAGTACATGTGTCCTGTAGAGTGAGGGGCGAGTACGTGTGTCCTGTGGAGTGAGGGGCGAGTACGTGTGTCCTGTGGAGTGAGGGGCGAGTACGTGTGTCCTGTGGAGTGAGGGGCGAGTACGTGTGTCCTGTGGAGTGAGGGACGAGTACGTTTGTCTTGTGGAGTGTCTGCAGTGGAGTGGGGTGTGTGCGTGTGTTTGTATGAGAGAGTGTGACAGCATCGAGTGTTTCTCCTATCCCTTATCTGTACTGGAATAGATTTTTGTAGTGTTACGGCTTGCTATTTCAGAGAAAGGTATATTTTAAACGCGCTTAGTCCTCTCTCTCTCTCTCTCTCTCTCTCTCTCTTTAAAGGTCATATTCTTCGATAATTTCCAAAGTTTAGTTAATACTTTTAGGCTTAGATTCAACTAAATATTTTCAATAATATCTCATTTCGTTATTTAATTTTCACAATATAATAAAATATAATAGAGAGACAAAATAATTCAAAATGGCACGTCACGAGCCGGGCCTTAAATGCGCAGGTTTGAGCAGGGCAGACCTCTAATATAAGTAGCAAGCACTTGAGAGCCGCCCCGAGAAAGATCCGGGTTCGAATCCCTGTGAAGCATGGATGTTCTATTTGTATTACGGCACTAGTTCACTATCTTCCTTGGAACCAGTGCCCTTAAATTATGGGCGGGAGACCGCTTACAGCCCGTCGAGTTGCTCACGGTGGTCGCTAAACCTTCAATAAATAAAAAAAAGCGCTTGAGTGCGAAGAAGCGTGCAAACTGTAGGCACCATACTGAGATATCAGATAGAGATAGGTGAACGTTGGCACGAATTGTGAAACGGAAGCAGAAGCCCGCGGCTCGGTAAATAGCAGTAGAGTTGAACAACAGTTGGAACGATCGTGTTTCTTCTCAACAAAAAGCTGAAACACAAATGGTGGACAAGAAGAAAGCAAAAAAAAAAAAAAATGCTGTGAAGCATTTTATTCTTTTTGCTGGGATTTTATCACTTGTTCTTTTTTTTTTTTTTTTTTTTAATGGCCATGCTGCAATCCACAAACCTTTGATTACCAACATCAATGTAACATTACCTGTAAGGTGGTGAAAAGCACATAAAAACTCAGATGCCAAAGACTGGTAACGTGCTATTCGGTCTGATGAAACGTGAACTAAAACACTTCCTTCTAATGGCGTAAAACACATACACAATTTAAGCCGAGCTTTCGCGCTCCACCGGAAGGCTTCGTCTGGGCTAAGCTTTCAAAGCCTTCGTAGAGATAGCAACTTACAATGTTGTTACAATTCAAAAATTTGATATTATAGAACCAAACTGTTTCACTTCACGTTGAGGTCCGTGCTCACGTGTGGAGTCCGTGTTTTAAAACGTGATCATGCGGCATGGAGAGGAATTGCCTGTTGCTTCCTTGATGCTTGTTCAAGAAATCCTTCCAGGCATGTGATATCTCATAAGACAAATTTTCGTTGCATGGGTGTGGGTGGGTCATGATCTCGAGACTTTCACGCGTGGCTCTACCAGCATAGCTTGTATAGGGTGCTATTCTTTTCATCATGCTCCAAAGTGGGGTTGCTCCTTTTTGGACGACTTCCTTGCGCAAAGCAGTTGCAGTTTTCCCGTCCTAAACGTCTCTTTTATGCTCCTTGGTCCTTACCTGTAATGGCCTTATAGTTCACCCAATGTATGACTTTGTGCTGCCGTCTGGATAAATTAGGGGTATATCATAAACTCCCGCTGTGGTTTCTTTATTTATAGGCGATTTGCTTGTAGATACCGTGTCATGTATAGACGCAGGAGATTTGATAGCCACATTTACTCCATACTTTTTAACGATTTTTTTAACTTGAAATAGAACTTAGGATAATACGTTATGGACCACAATATCTTGAATTGTTGTTGTGTGTGGTATTAGGAGTCCTTGGTTTAGACATTTGGATCCGCCGTAATATTGAATCTAGTGTTTGGCTAGAAAACCCAGCTGAAAGTCCCTTGTTGATGATGTTTGTTATTTCTTTTTCTCTGGCTTCTATGGTTGAATAATTGACAAATACTTTTCTGAACCATGATCTAAAAATACAGCTGTTTTTTTACGAAATCGGGCAGAAGGAGCTGGGAAGGAGGACGTTAGGAACCGCTGACGGTTTGTAGACTTCCGTGTGTAGTTGGCCGTAGTTGGCCTTCCTGGTAAGAAGACCGTCGAAGAAGTGCAAGGTTCCGTTGCTTTCCTTCTCATATGTAAAATCGATGGACTGGTGGAAGGAGTTTATTTCGTCGTGGAACTTCTTTAGGCTTTGCTCTCCGTGTTGCCATACATTGTGCTTCACACTGTTTCCCACCACTGGTAGAGTGTACGTCTGTCCACAAACTTCAGAAGCGTACCACCCCGATTAATTGGTTCCGACCGCGAAGCATGGAGATGGATCTTTGATGCTGTGAAGTGCCATATCATAGCATTCCTTAGGGTCATTGATTTTTCCACGGGTTTGTGCCACATCAGAAATGTATGAATCCATTCTTGGGGACCACTTGAACCCAGTGTTACAGGCGTTGTTCCCTAAAGACAGTTCCGGATTTCAAGCAGATAACGCACTCGCGCGTTGTGCGAAACGTTTCAAGCTGCGTTCTGCAGAACATGAAGATGAGGTACAGCAACTGCTCTGGCCACCTCAATCTCCAGACCTCAATATTATTGAACATTTGTGTGAATATCTAGAGCGAAAGGTCAGATCACAATTTCCACTCCAACATCACTGGCACAGTTGCAGGGGTTGCGCTGCCGATCGCATTCTTCTCAATTTGCGAAAAAAAAATCGTTTTGGCGATGGAAAAATAGTTTTGGCGAAACTATTGGCGATTATCTTCTTTAATGATGTTCGGGCAAAAAAAGTCTTTTAAAAAGATTGCTTTTGCTCGGACGTCACGTTAAATTTTGCTTCACCAATGCCAAAAATACCTTAAAAACTGATATATTAATAAATCTTTTAAGATGGGTCCATTTAAAATCTTTGCCACTTAACCATAATTATATTAAAAATCAATCATTTTTCCTTTGGTGGTGTTGAGAGCAGAAAATAGATGGCGCCATGTTTACATGTGACTTACTAAATGCTATCCCGTGGCATTTTTTTTTCAATAATTTCATTAACTTTTGGACTGCAATCCACACGTGTGTCTATCCATGCGATAGTCCGGAATGTTTAAAACGATTCGAGCTATTCAAATTAAATATTCCAACATTAATTCAGCTGAAAATGTTGCAGACTGACTTGCTGGTTTATTTCGTAATTAAAAAACAGCATCTACAATTCTGTTAACATTTCCAGCAAAATTATTATCAGAACATTTATTCTAAGTGACTCAAATCATTGTAAACATTCCAGACTGTTGCATGGATACACTCAAATTTTGATTCCATTCCGAAAATTAATAAAATTATTGAAAAAAAATGCGACGTGATAGCATTTAGTAAGTCCCGTGCAGATGTCGCGCCATCTATTTTCTGGTCTCAACATCACCAAAAGAAAAATTATTGATTTTTAAAATAATTATGGTTAAATTTTAGAAAATATTAAGTATATTTCTAAAACTTATTAGTACTTATTAACTTCATATCATGGCCTAGTATATTAAGTTTTCTTTACATTGACCCTCTGGTATATTAAGTATACTAAGCCACGATAGGGAGTTATTTTTATCGATGCTCAAATTTTCATCTTTGAGAATGCATTAATTGTGAAGGAAATGGCTACAGAAGTTTACCCATTGGAAATTCATGGCAAAGATTTTAGGTGGATCCACCTTACATAGAGAAACTATTGGCGATTACCTTTTTTAATTACGTTCGAGCAAAAACAATCTTTTAAAAAGATTGCTTTTGCTCGGACGTCAAGTCAAATGTTGCTTCGGCAAGATATTTTAAAAATTAATATATAATCTTTTAAATGCGATCATATTTCTGGATTTCTTGTCTTTTGATGTGAACCATCAACCAAAGTTGCATGACTTATATGAAAATAGCTATTAGATGAAAGTTTTATAAGTAATTAAGTGCAATTATTGAACAACATCTGTATTTTTTTTTACATTGACCCTCTTACAACCAAGTTACAAAATAAATGTAATACCCAATTTTTCAATTGATTTGAAATTTATCCTGTCAATAATTCTTTGTTTAGAAATTTTACAGGGAGTGATGAATTCAAAATTGAAAATAATTGTCTATATTTCTTTCTGTTAGGATTCGGGATCCTATAACATAATACTTTTTTGCTTAATTGTAAAAAAATTACAACCCATTGTTTTTGTATTATTATTACCTTTATGTTTTATGGCTTTTATATTTCCATTGGAGAATGTAACAAAAATTGGCGACTTCAGATCACATTTGGCAAAAAAATATTGAATTTGGCGGATGGGTTGGAGAAATCTTTAAAAAAGCCAGAGCAACCGCTGCAGTTGGGACACATTTTTACAAGAAGAATGAAGAAGAATGGTCCCAAATTTCATTATCGTATGTGCGTGACTTTTATAAGTATATTCCAAGACAAACTGATTCTCTTCTGAATGCTCGAGATGTGTTTACAGCTTATTAATAAAAAGTTCCTCACAATCAGAAAGTGTTTCCATTATTTTGATAAAGTAGGACACCCCAGTGGCGCAGTGGTTTAAGCGCTGACTTCTGACTATTGGTGCGATACAGCACCGGGTTCGAATCCAAGGTGAGGCATGGATGTTGTGATTGTCTTGCGAAACTGGTTCTTTGTCTTTCCTGGAACCAGCGGCAATAAATTTGGGACTGGCGGTTGCTTATAGCCCATCGAGTTGTTCACGTAGTTGCCGTTAAGCCCTACCCCCCCCCCAATAAGAAGCAGATTCTTTAGAAATTCTCCTTTTCATTCATTATAAACTAATTCTCCACTAAAAACAGAAAAGAGCACTAACCTTGCAGATAGCAAAGTCTCGAAATAAACATGCTGAATTTATTTTTGTTTCTTCCTTTTTCTGCCCCCCCTTCCTTCCCTAGAACAGCTGAAACAATTTAATATACACTATTCAGAAAACCAGTTAGGATATTACGGCATATATTGAATCGCCGTTCGCTGTGACAGATTTCTTAATTAGGTTATTTCATTGGGAGGACACTTCATCGCCCCGTCGCCGCCCCGGTGGCGCAGTGGTCTAAGCGATGGCCTCTGATCATTCGTCCGAAAGGAGTCCGGGTTCGAATCACGGTGAGGCATGGATGTTGTCTTTGTCTTACGGCACTGGCTCTTTCCCTTCCCTGGAACCAGTCACCCTAAATTAGGGACGGGCGACTGCTTATAGCCCATTGAGTTGCTCACGATGATCGTTAAACCTCCAATCAAAAAAAAAAAAAAAATCGCCCCGTCAAATTGTTACGGACTATTCGTCGAGGAAATATTTCTGGACTACATCATTACTTTTTTCTTCGCGGACAAAGTTCGCTGCCTACGTCAGTTCATCGCAGACAAAGTCCCCATCTACGCCAACTCCTTATTGACAAATTCGATGCATTTTCATGTTTTAGTTACCTACAAATCGTACAGACGACGTTTCTGATATTTCTTTTATGTCCATCCTCCGTCCCTTCTTCTTCAATTCGAAAATTCTTCAGTTCGAAACAATATCTCTGTTTCAGAATATTACACCGAAAACGTTATTTCTGTAACGGATAAAGGATATAAGTGCACAAGATTTGAGATATGTCTGCTCGTCCGTTCATGCCTCAGTCAGTCAGCCTCAATCTTAACAAAGACGACTTCTTCACTTGAAAAAATCAAACTGATGACATTTTTTCTGAGTTTGATAGAGGAATGCTGACAGACCGACAAAGGGAAGACAGGTATGTCACAGATCGTTTTCTCATGGTTTCCTCTAAGGGATAAAAAAATTCTTCAATCCGAATTTTAGAAGCGAATTTATCGTCTATGCAGCAGAGTTGGAAACGGGTCACCCGAACCCGATCCCAACCCGGCCGTCACATAATTCGACCCGACCCGGATATATACCTGACCCCGACAAATCTGTTTTGAATTATATTATATATATATATATAGGTGATGCGTAACATCACAGCCTCTCCTTGACAAATGTCAACCCCGCCTTCTCGTGGTACATCCTGTTCCCACTAAAGGGGCTCTGACGACCGCCAATAGCGGTATAACTATACCATCGGGATTAGAGGAAATGCTATCCCACACTCACCAACCTGCTTCGCCAGCGTAGTGAGTTATGGCCAAACCCCACCAAAATGACTCCACAATTTAAATCTTGGCCCTCAGTCTCCGGCAGCTGGAATGTACCTGGCCAAGGCAGCGGCCAGTGCGACATGAAGGCAGAGGGTGCTAAGAATCCCCGGAGGACCGGACTAGGCTGCCATCTGATGCTGACCTTGGCTACGTGTAATGGACGCTCTCTATCTTCTGATTCAAGGCTTCTTGAATTGGAAGAGGAACTACAAAGGATCAAGTGGGACATCGTCGGGCTAAGTGAGGTAAGGAGAAAAGGAGAAGATCTCATTGAACTGAAAAGTGGACATGTCTTCTACTATCGTGGGACTGATACTGGCAGAACTAGTGGTGTTGGATTTATAATAAACAAGAAACTGAAGAATAAAGTTGTAGAAGTTGAAAGTTCCTCTGACAGAGCTGCACGACTCGTTATCCAACTCTCGAGAAGATACCAGGCTCAGATTATTCAAACTTATGCACCCACCACAAGTCATGCTGAAGAAGAAATTGAAGAATTTTATGAGGAAATTCGTCATCTAAGTAATAAAGGTAAGCAGCACTTAAAGATAATTATGGGAAATTTCAATGCAAAAATAGGGCAATGGCAACAGAATGAAACTTCAGTAGGTAAATTCGGTCACGGCAATAGAAACCAGCGTGGAAATACTCTCGTTGAGTTTGCAGAGGCAGAAGGGTTTCTCATCTAGAACTCCTTTTTCAAGAAAAAGCCACACAGGAAAGGGACATGGAGACATCCAAATGGAAGGACAAGTGAAATTGATTTTATTATGTGTAACAAAAAATTCGCCATAGAAGACTGCAGTGTGCTAAACAAGTTCAACACAGGTAGTGACCATAGATTGGTGAGATGTAAGATGCACCTCAACACTAAACTCGAACGTGGCAAGCTCATAAGATAAACAAAATGTATTGACATAACCAACCTTAAAAAACCCCATAATGCCTTCAAGTTGGAACTGAAAAACAGATTCTCTGCTTTAGAAGGCCTAACATCGGAAGAAGTGGATACTTCTGAAGTTAACAGAAAAGTAACCAAAGCTCTTACGGAAACAGCAACAAAATTAGCTGGGTCTAAGAACAAATTGCATGTGAACAAAATATCAGGAAAAACCAAAATGTTGATGCAAAAAAGAAGATAGATGAGGACAGCTAAAGAAGATGTGACTTCCAAAGTGGAATATATAGAGCTATGCAAGACAGTACGAAAAAGTATCACTAAAGACGTAAGGAAATTCAACTGTGAACCAGTAAAGAAAGCAATTGAAAGCAACCAAAGCCTAAAGATAGCAAAGGGACATCTCAGTAAGGGAAGAAAACAGATTATGGCACTGAGAAAATAAGATGATTCCGTAACAAGAAATAGAGGCGAAATTTTGACAAGAGTGAAAGATTTCTACTCCAAATTATATGAAAGGGATGATACGTGTACTTCAGACATCATGAAAGGTACCAGTACCAGAGTTCTTCCAGTCCTCCCAGCAGAAGTTGCACATGCAATCAAGAACATGAAGCGGGGAAAAGCTCCAGGTGAAGATGGAATTACTGTAGACATCATACGAGAAGCAAGTGGAGAAATCGAAACAGTGCTCGCCCAAAT
The DNA here is from genome assembly GCA_039090855.1 of Macrothele yani. NCBI lineage: Eukaryota > Metazoa > Arthropoda > Arachnida > Araneae > Macrothelidae > Macrothele > Macrothele yani. The sequence goes on from CM077008.1 coordinate 127,658,522, forward strand.
TTTCACTCGATGCCTTAATGAAGGGAAGATTCCTGAGGATTGGAACAACGCTACAATGATCTTGCTACATAAAAAAGGTGACATTGAGGATCTCAGGAACTACAGACCTATCAGCCTCCTATCAGTGGTTTATAAAATCTTCACTAAAGTTCTTTCACACCGCTTGAAGGTGACACTGGACATGGCTCAACCGAAAGAACAAGCTGGTCTCAGGAGTGGCTGCAGCACAATAGATCATATCCACGTACTGAGAGAACTAATTGAAGGAGCGAGGGAATATGAACTTTCGAAAGTATGCGGGAGTGACATGGTGGAGACTGGCACAAGACAGACCGTTGTGGAGGAAACTTGGGGAGACCTTCGTCCAGCAGTGGATTGATAATGGTTGACAAGGAGGAGGAGGATATATATATATCATCATCATCAACCATTATCAATCCACTGCTGGACGAAGGTCTCCCCAAGTTTCCTCCACAACGGTCTGTCTTGTGCCAGTCTCCTCCATGTCACTCCCGCATACTTTCGAATTTCATCCACCCATCTTCCATGTGGTCTTCTTCTGGGGCTTTTCCTGTTCTTTGGAATCCAATCTAAAATTTCGGCTGTCCATCAATGGTCTGTTCTTCTGGCAGTATGTCCAGCCCACTGCCATTTCAGGGATTTAACTCTGATCATGATGTCTTCCACTCTTGTCATTTTTCGGATCCACGTGTTCCTCTTCTTATCTCTCCTGGTTACACCAAGCATGCACCTCTCCATGCTACTTTGAGTTGTCTGCAGCCTTTGTATGTCTTTTTTAGCTAAGGTCCACGTCTCTGCACCATACGTAAGCACTGGAAGGATGCATTGATCAAACACTTTTCTTTTAAGACATAATGGCATATTGCTCTTGAAAATTATGCTGTTTCTTCCAAAAGCTCTCCAGGCAAGTTTTGTACGCCGATTAATTTCTTCATCAATGTGACCCTCACTTGACATCTGCTGTCCAAGATAAACGTACGTGTCTGTTATCTCCAGCTTTTCTCCATCAATCGATAAATCTTCATTTCTTGTAAAAGTATTGAACATCACATTTGTCTTCTGAAAGTTCATTTTTAATCCCACTTCTTTACTCTTGTCAGCAAGTTCTTGGATCATACTCTGCAGCTCTGATGGGGTAGTTGCAAAAATGACTATGTCATCAGCAAAACGAAGGTGGGTTAGATAATCTCTGTTAATCTTTAACCCTTTGTTTTCCCAGTTCAGTGATTGAAAGACATTTTCCAATGTAGCATTAAAGAGCTTCGGAGATATGGTGTCACTTTGTCTCACTCCTTTTCCAATTTTTATGTGTATTGTATTTTCAAACAGCCGAATATTTGCACTTGCATTTTCATAGATGTTATTAATAATATTAATGTATGCATCTTCAATACAGGCAGACATGAAAATGAATCGAATTTGTCAATAAGGAGTTGGCGTAGATGGGGACTTGGTCTGCGGTGAACTGACGTAGGCAACGAATTTTGTCCGCGAAGAACAAAGTAATGATGTAATCCAGAAATATTCATTAAATATAGCACATTTCTCGTTTCCGGTAGAGAAAGACTATTGCAGTCCAATATTCTGAAGTAGAGATAGGACAAGTCAACGGAGAAAAAGAAGTCTTCATCTGATAGAAACTTTTGTAGTCCAATATTCTTCAATGTGGATATCGTTTATCAAGAGAGAGAAAGAAAGACTGAAGAATACACGTTACCAAAATATAACATGCTTTTCTGCATTCTATTTGCACGTTACTAAGAGGTGTAAACACCAGGAATTTTTCAGGTCCTGCTCCAAAAGTAGAGAAAGATTTTGTTTCAGTTCTATATTCTCAAAGATATTGTTTTTGTAGACAGAGGGAAGAATCAGAGGGAGAAAAGAAATTTTATACATGAGCACATGCTTTCCTTCATCGGGTTGAGAATTTTTGCCGTCCAATATTCTACAGCGCGCATTTCAAAGAGAGAGAGAGAGAGAGAGGAAGGAGGGTCACACATTGCCAAACTATAGCATGCTAATTAATAGCGAGGAACTGTACACCAACTACACTTAACATAGACTGCCCCGGCTTGTGATCATGGGTCCGGGTTCGAATCCCGGTGAGACATGGTTGTTGTGTTTGTCTTACGACACTGGATCTCTCCCTTCCCTGGAACCAGTGATCCTAAAATAAGGGCAGACGACTGCTTATAGTCCATTGAGTGGCGCAAAGTGGTCGTTAAACCTTTCGAAAAAAAAAATACTTTAAATAGTGAAACTATGTTAGTAACCCGAATTTATTAAAATGGAATTCAAAGTTTCAAAGCTTTCAAACATCAACCAGATGGCTTTTTCAAGGAAGGTAGACAGCAAACTGCAAACTGAATAATAGAACGCATCAACAATTTGAACTCGGTGACTGGACTGGAACAATAAGCGAATAGATGCGAATGAATGTAAAATTCATTCAAAGAGATGGGGCATCATGTTGGTTGGACACGCGGTATCCTAGAAGGAAAACAAAAGGCATTATTTAAAGAACTGGTTCCAAATTCGTGGTAACTCTAGAGACGCTATCATTGCAAGTCTCACTGTTGGTATAGTAGCTAGAAGGATAGTGTGCCGTGCGATAATACCTCACTGTTTAAATTTCCGTTCCCTCTTTTCATGAAACCGCTAGATGGCGCTCCGGCGAGCTTCGATGCTATGATTTTGAAACGTTAGCCTGCTTTCCTATGGCGTGTTTGGTGGATAGCGAGTAAAACGTAATTTATTTGATCATGAAAAGAAGTAATACTAAAAGTGTAACGTCTGAGAACGTGTTTTGTACCTGGATGTAACGGTGGTTACAGATCTTGTAAACAACAAGTAACTCTGTTTTCCGTGCCGAAAGATGAGGCAAGTCGGGAGGAATGGAGCAAGGCAATTCCTCGTGGTGACAAACAGCTAGAACAGAAGTATGTGGTATGTGTACGTCATTTTGATAAATGTTTTCTGGAAAGAAATTTTAAAACGCTTATAAATGGTGAAATGATATTAACGCCCAGAGCTCCGGCCAGTACTTTTAGATAATGCTGTGCCCATAATTTTCCCAGCACAAATTAAAAATGAAAAAAAAATATTTTTTTTTGTCTTATCTAATGTAAGTTGCCGAGTACATGTTTTTCCATGTTGTTTAAACAATAATAAAAAATTCAAATTTTCGGGGGGAGGGCTCGATGCTCCCCCATATAAATTGTATAGGTAAATCAGTGCCGCGGATTTTAATTTCTTCTATAAACTTCATGCAGCATGTATCACATTATCAAGTCACTAATGTGACACATACTTTACATTTTTAGCTAAATTTCTGTCTGGATTTGTTGCGAGAAATATAGTTATCTCTGAAATCGTTTTGAACAAGTTACCAATAGTATTATTCGATCCAGGGTTTAGTAAAATCGAATCCCAAACAATGTTTTTTATGTTTCAATTTACCAATAAAATTTTGTTTGGGGATATCAGTGATTTTCATTACTTTTATCTTTTAATCGCCAGCGAGATACGAACGGGACAGCAATTTAAAATCCTTACTGAGATAGAAATGTTTCCTGAAATGCTCATGAACGATTGAGCGTTCTAAGGGGCATATAATTGTTAACATTTTACGGAAAAGTCACGTAAATTCAAGTGTTTAATTAGACATATAATTACGGAGAAACTTTGTGTCCAGTAATGTATTTGTACCTATCAGCCTTGTAACGCGTACGTTCAATGCGAGATTACGCATTTGCCGATTGAAATTGACGAAGCTTCCCCAAAACCACCTCCATTTGGAAGAATATTCACTTATATCTGTCCATGCATGATATTAATAACTTTTAGTATAACTGCAGGATAACGAAAATGATATTTTTTTTGGTAAAATTTTAGTGAAATTATTATACTGCACGGAACGAGAAGCACGTATATCTATGAGCGTAGTTCACAGCAATAGCATCGAAGCTCTCTTCAGCGCCCTCTGTGATTTCATGATTTTTCTTTTTTTTTTTTTTTTTTTGATTGGAGGTTTAACGACCACCGTGAGAAACTCAAAGGGCCATAAGCAGTCGCCCGTCCCTAATTTACGGTCACTGGTTCCAGGGAAGGCAGAGAGCCAGTGCCGTAAGACAAACACAACATCCATGCCTGACCGGGATTCGAATCCGGAACCCTTGTGGACGAATGATCAGGGGCTATCGCTTAGACCACTGCGCCACCGGGGCGGCATTTCATGATTTCAAGAACCCGTCTGCGGACGGCACACACTATCTGTTCTAGACACTATACTGTTGGTAATTGTTTTTTTTTTTTTGATTGGAAGTTTTTCTTTTTTTCTTTTTGGAGGTTTAACGACCACCGTGAGCAACTCAATGGGCTATAAGCAGTCGCCCGTCCCTAATTTAGGGTCACTGGTTCCAGGGAAGGGAGAGAGCCAGTGCCGTAAGACAAACACAACATCCATGCCTGACCGGGATTCGAACCCGGACCCCTTGTGGACGAATGATCAGGGGCTATCGCTTAGACCACTGCGCCACCGGGGCGGCATTTCATGATTTCAAGAACCCGTCTGCGGACGGCACACACTATCTGTTCTAGACACTATACTGTTGGTAATTGTTTTTTTTTTTTTTTTTGATTGGAAGTTTTTCTTTTTTTCTTTTTGGAGGTTTAACGACCACCGTGAGCAACTCAATGGGCTATAAGCAGTCGCCCGTCCCTAATTTAGGGTCACTGGTTCCAGGGAAGGGAGAGAGCCAGTGCCGTAAGACAAACACAACATCCATGCCTCACGGGATTCGAACCCGGACCCCTTTCGGACGAATGATCAGAGGCCATCGCTTAGACCACTGCGCCACCGGGGCGGCCTGTTGGTAATGATCTCCAAGGTTTCTCGAATGGCAGTAGATTTAGGGGTAGAGCAGAAAGCTACCTTTGAATTCTATTTTAAACCAATAAATTCGAATTACTAGTGTAGTTTTAGTATTTTAACAAAAACATGCTTCTCTTCATTATATTTGCACGTTAAGAAGAGATCAAAATTATACTGATTCTTCCGTCCAGAAATAGTGTTGGCGAGACACTGACACGCCGCTCTTTTTGTTTCTATGGACACCCATGCTGCCTAATTATCCGTAGTAAAAACTCCCAGTTATATCCTCAAGTAAGAGGTAAAATTGCTCGTCACTTACGACGTAAGAAGAATATATGAGTGTTATGTTCATTAAAACACCTGTGCTGTTAGATGCACACTCACGCGCTAAACAGAAAAAGAGAAAGCAAGTTAAAATTCACATAAATGTTAATTTCGGGCAAACCCCATTCCATCGAACTCTTCCTTTTATGGGCAATATACGGCTTCTTTGGCAGTTCTCTTTGCCCTCCTGTGAGCCGAAATCTGTCTGGGCGCGAGCTCATTTTCCTCCTTTTACGATATGCTGTGGTTAAAATATCATTACATCCACGTGTTTTCATTTTCTCTGGCCCTTGTAATCCGCCATCGAAAATCCCAGAGGCGGAGAGGAATACAAGCGGAAAGAGAAATCCGGTGTTGCGAAGCTCAGCTATAGATAGAACCACTGCAGCCGTTAGGCATACCCGCAGAACACAAATGTAAAAAAAAAAAAAAGAAAAGTTAAGCCTGTGCCTGGCTGATTCAGCCCGGCCATCCCTCTCCAATATCCAAACTCTAGACTTGCCTTATGGTGATCTCACGGTTATTGCAAGCGCCAAAACTGTTCGTGGGATTTCTTGTTTTTGTTCGTTCCTTTTCGCTCCTGTGGCAGCAGTTGTTTTCCATTAGGAGGGCGGAACATTTACCAGGTGATCGATCCACGACGCTACTAGTAAAGCTTCGCAAGCTAACTTTGTCGATGCGAGGGCGACACTTTGAAGCAAGTATTGCGGCGGAATCCTCTCAGAGTCTCTCTTTCCCTGCAGGATTAGGGCCTGCGATGCGAACGCTGTTACGAAACTATTCTCTGACTCCCCCACAAGAAGAAATGTAAAACAGGTGAACGATTTTATTTGAGGTTCTCAGTATCGTGTGAATGGAAGTACATATAGCGCCATTTCTGGCATTTTATTTAAAAGAAGAGAGAGATGGAACTCTGAGAGCAGGGATTTATACACACACACACACCAATTCAAATTTTTACAGACAGCCCCGAGAAAAAATTTCAACACCTCTCCATTTAGAGAAATGCAACACACACACACACACACAGTGTATACAGTATACATATATATACACTATAGACAAAAGTCACCGGACACCCCTTCAAAAGCAAATGAACGGTTCCGCTGCGTTGTTAAGACGTGCGGCACCGCAGCAAACGGTATAAAAACAAGGCTACAGCTGACCGCGATCATATCGCACTGTGAGTGTGAGTGGAATTGTCGCAGGTGGGAGAGAACTGACTTTGAGAAAAGAAAGATTGTTGGGCGTTATATTAGTGGGTTGTCCATAAGAGAAAATGAGAGGCGTTTAAACATGCCCAAGTCAACTGTTTTGGATGTACTAAATAAGCGTAAGACACATGGCGTGCCTGAAGCAGCAAAACGTACCGGCAGACCAAAGAAAATCAGTGATAGAGGACGTCGAAGCCTCAGAACAGTAGTTACAGCTAATCGAGGGATTACTGCACAAGACCTCAGTGTACAGTTGAGTAAAAAGATTAGAACCTTGGTATGTTCACCTACCATTCGTAGAGAACTTCATTCTATGGGTTACTGTGGTCGTGCGGCTGCTCATAAGCCTTTCATCTCTACTAGGAATGCTACTTGTCGTTTAGCATGTTGTAAAGAACATTTATCGTGGACCGAATATCAATGGAAATGGGTCCTATGGACTGATGAATCCAGATACACGATTCATCAGTCTGATGGCCGTGTGGGTGTATGACGGTAGCAGGGGGGGGGGCGCTATTTACCACAGTGTACTGTTCCTACGGTCAAGTTTGGAGCTGGCAGTGTACTCGTGTGTGGGTATTTTTCGTGGTATGGTCCTGGTCCATTAGTTATCGTGGACAAACCTGTTAACCAGCATATCTACCTCGATATTCTGGACAATTATGCCTTGCCAACTCTGTGGCAATGTTATGGAACCGAGCCTTGTTGGTACCAGCAGGATATTGTACCGATCCATAAAGCAAGGACTGTTACTGCGTGGTTTGACGATAATTCCGTATCGTGTGTGGACTGGCCAGCACAGAGCCTTGATCTTAATCCCATAGAGCACCTATGGGATGAATTAGAGCGCCGTAAAAGACATTTGGAACCAAGGCCTTCTACTAAGCAACAGTTAGTGGCTGCATTATGTACTGAATGGAAGCGCATACCTATCGCTGTGTTCCAAAACCTTGTCGAAAGCATGTCTTGAAGGGTCAGTGCATGCATTAAGGCCAAAGGTGGACCGACACCGTACTAATGTATGTCAATCAATGCTAAGTTAAGTTTCTCTTCTTAGTGTTTGTTGTCAATATAGTGTATATATATATATATATATTATCATCGTCATCGTCAACCATAATCAATCCACTGCTGGATGAAGGTCTCCCCAAAAATCTACCACAACGTTACTCCCGGTATGCGAGCCATGTGTCACTCTACGGTAAAAGTACGCTGGACGGTTGGTTTCCAGACACGTAAGCGCTGGTCAACGGCGTCCAATGAAAACCGTGACTCATCACCGAAGGCAACACGACGCCAATAGACACTATCCCACGTTGATCGGGCCCGACACCACTGCCATCAGTGTCGGCGATTCTCGCTGGTCAGTGGCAGGCGGCGGAGTGGCATCGTCGAATGTAGTCCCCGTGCCGCAAATCGTCTGGCAACTGTCCGGATGACCACTTCCTTACCTACATAGAACGCAACATTGCCACGAATGGTTGAGAGCGACGAATTCGGTTCTGTTCGTGCGGCTCTCGCAATCGCTTGATCTTTGCGTTCTGTCGTTGCCCTCGGCCGTCCACAGCTCGCGTGCCACTGGATTGTGCCCTCCTCGACTCATCGGCGCAATCATCGCCCAATTTCCATGTCGCTCCGACCAAATAGTTGGCAATATAGCGACTTGACCAACCAGCCTCTCTCAGCTCAATTACACGTCCTCCCTCAAACTTGCTCAGCTTCTCGTATTGTGCATGAATCCAACGTCGAGGCATCTTCTCAGTCCGTGGAGGTTAATGCAACCGCAATCACCTGTCAGAACTGCCTCTGCGTGCGAGCTTTGCTCTCAATAGATTCTTCTCGATTCGCAGTTTCCATGCGCTGTGGCGGGCCACTATTAAGTCATTGGTCGTTATTTTTTAATCACTTTTTTTTTTTTTTGCAAAGAATGTTCTTTATCTCTTATCTGGCGTACATATCAAGATAACACGCGGTTCAGTAGTGTATATTGTCTTATCTATATATGCAGAACTCTTTTCACTGGGTATGGCTTCTTATTTACCCCAAAATCACCGTCAGCCGTTGCCAAGAGATATAAGCAAATTCGGAGGTTGACGTGCCGTTCAGAAAGAAATATAGCTAAGAAGTAACATAATTTGCATAAGAATAAAAACCCGAAAAGGGAGATTAATTTATAGATATACGTCACAGCTTTGTCTTTGAGTTTCACGGAAATCATTTAAATAATTTACTTTCAGTTCGCATTTTAGGTTTGTTAAATAGCATTTGTGTACTACTGTATAAATATGCATCATCATCCACATCAACCACTATCAATCTACCTCTCAATGAAGGTCTCACTGGTCTCTTACACAACTTTCTGTCTTGAGCCAGTCTGATCCAAGTCACTCCGACATGCCTTCGAACTTCATCCACTTATCTCCCACTTAGTGGTCTTCTGGTATTTCAGCTGTCAATCTGGTATTTCAGTTGTCCAAACGTGGTCAGTTCTTCAAGCAATATATTCCTACCTATTGCCACTTGAGAGCCTTCGCTTTAACCATGATGCCATTAACTCATTTTCCTAATCCATGTATTGCTCTTTCTATCGTACCTGGTTACCCCAAGCATGTATTCGTATCCCTTCATGTTTCTTTGATTTGTTAGCAGCCTTTGTATATCTTGTTTAGTGAAGTTAGTTCATCTTTCTGATCCATAAGTAAGTACTGAAAATATGAATTGATTAGACACTTTTCATTTAAGACATAATGGTAAGTTGCTCTTGAAAATTGTACTGTTTCTTTCAAAAGTTTTTCAAACGAGTTTATACGCATATTTATTTTTTCTTCTATGTGGCCCTTTCTTGATATCCGCGCTGTCCAAGGTAAATGTAGGCATCTGTTATTTCCAGATATGCTCCATCGATTTCCAAATCTGTTTTTGTAAAAGCTCTGCACATCAGTTTTGTCTTCTGTAAGTTCGTTTTTAAACCCACTTCTTAGTTTTTGTCAGTTAGTTCCTGGATTATGCACTCTAGCTCTGAAGGGGTGCTTGCAAAAATGACTATATTGTCAGCAAAACGAAGGTGGGTTAAATTTTCTTCCCAGTTCAATGATTGAAAGGCATTCTGCAATGTGGCATTGATGTGCCTGGGAGATATGGTGTCAACTTGTCTCACTTTCTTTCCGATGTATATAAGTCCTGTGTCCTCAAACAGTAAAATCTTTGTACTTCCATTTTCATAGATGTTATTAATAAAGTTGATGTATGCATCTTTAGTCCCGTAAATTTCAATGAAAATCAAACTGCTGATGGTTTCACAGAATCAAAAGCCGTTTTATAATCAATGAAAGCCATAGATAGACAGATTTGTACTTGTATATCTTGTTTAGTATATCTTGTTTGCAACTACCCCACCAGAGCTGCAGAGTATGATCCAGGAACTTGCTGACAAGAGTAAAGAAGTGGGATTAAAAATGAAGTTTCCGAAGACAAAAGTGATGTTCAATGCTTTTACAAGAAATGAAGATATATCGATTGATGGAGAAAAACTGGAGATAACAGACACGTACGTTTATCTTGGACAGCAGATATCAAGTGAAGGTCACATTGATGAAGAAATAAATCGGCGTACAAAACTTGCCTGGAGAGCTTTTGGAAGAAACAGCATAATTTTCAAGAGCAATATGCCATTATGTCTTAAAAGAAAAGTGTTTGATCAATGCATCCTTCCAGTGCTTACGTATGGTGCAGAGACGTGGACCTTAACTAAAAGAGACATACAAAGGCTGCAGACAACTCAAAGCAGCATGGAGAGGTGCATGCTTAGTATAACCAGGAGAGATAAGAAGAGGAACTCGTGGATCCGAAAAATGACGAGAGTGGAAAACATCATGATCAGAGTTAAATCCCTGAAATGGCAATGGGCTGGACATACTGCCAGAAGGACAGACCATCGATGGACAGCCGAAATTTTAGATTGGATTCCAAGGGACAGGAAAAGACCCAGAAGAAGACCACATGGGAGATGGGTGGATGAAATTCAAAAATATGCGGGAGTGACATGGAGGAGACTGGCACAAGACAGACCGTTGTGGAGGAAACTTGGGGAGACCTTCGCCCAGCAGTGGATTGATAATGGTTGACAATGATGATGATGATGATGATGATATCTTGTTTAATCAAACATTGTCAGGTAACGTACGAAATAAATTTTGTTAGGATATAAACTTTTGCTGGAATATTTATCTGAAATCTCGAATATACTACGTACGTTGTAAAACTTAAGACATAACATTTTATTTATATTTATGCTAATCTGAAATCTGGAAACTCTGGTTGAACACTGCTAATTTAGACCATCAGCGTTCTGGGAACCGTCACTTATTCCAGTAAAAAAAAAACATATGTACACGTAAGTAGCTCCTACAGAATTTTCCTGCAGCAATTTAAAATCCAGTTCTTGTGTGAACAATGACTTTTCTGCGGTATGTAGGGAAAATTTCTTTTTAAGGTTGCTATGGAAAATCTTTGGGGAACCGTAATACCCAATTAACGTTCCCTTCTACTGTTGTCGCCTCCAATCACTTACTAATTAAGGAAAAATGCCAAGTTAATCTCGTTAACTTTACCACTTGCTTTCGTCGTGCCTGTGTCACAACTTATTAAATGTAAAGAATAACGAAGGACATAGGATGCACTGAGTTCTGTAATATAATGATCTCAACACCTCTTGGCAAGTCAACGTAACCAATCGTGCTAAGGAAAAATTATATGGATAACCACGTCCTGGTATCAGTTATCCATTGCAAATGAAATTATTGCTGTCTAGCTTGAGTACCGTACAAGTTACAAATGCCGTGCTATACTTCTTAGAGAAAAGTAATACACTTGGATAATAAATTATTCTTACAACGAACTATTATTTATCATATCGCATAGAATTCTATGGGGTCTGGCAGACGTGTTCTCCTCAACTTTTTCTTAAGTACGGACCGCCCCTAAATTTTGTCTTTAGTTTGTCCCACATCATTCTATGCTTATCTATTTTTTTAATTCCAAAAGCTCATTATTTTTTCAGAATTTGAATTAAAATTCACAATAATTGAGTACTGCATTTTTCTAACACCAAGTGTGAGGTCATCTTTAGCTTCATAGAAATGTGTGTAATTTAATCGAACGGGAAAGACTTCCTGGATGATGTGGATGGGCAAGGCATTCTCCAAGATATGAGATTCTGCTCTCCGGCATTGTACCCTTTTGAATACTCCTTCCTAGCTCCGGATGTCTTATGAAATCTTTTGACCCAGAATGACCCTCCTGTTTTATGGCATATCATTTAATTAGCTCTCCATTTGATGACCTTACCACCGTTAGCCACAGTCAGAATGACCGCAGGCCGGATTGTTTAACTATTAGTCAGAAATGATGGGATACCTACTTAGTAACGGGTAGCTCCACCTTTCGGCCGTATTAAGGTAGTCACATTCACATGGCGAGGCATTGAATCAACTTGGTTAAACAAGTTAGTAAAATCAAGCAATGCATTGATTATGATACGCTTTCCAACATACCAGAAATTATTACTCAAGTTATGAGGATAAAGGCTGTGGAATAAATCTCGCTCCTGTGTCCTGGCCTTTTTACCCCATTTCGATGATATTCAACAGAACCAGTTCAGTACACCTCAAGAATAACATACTGAAGTTTTGTCGCAATAGAAGCAGTTTTACGCAAGTTGTGAGAATAATGGCTGTGGAATAAATCTTGCTTTTGTGCAATGACCTTTGACCCCATTTCGTTGATATTCAACAGAACCGGTTCACTATACCTCCGGAACAACATAATAACGTTTTGTCGCAATTGAAACATTTTTTGGTAAGTTATGATGCACAAGGGTAATGGAATGGATTCCACTCCAGTGCCCTGACCTTTGACCCTATTTCGCCCATTTTCTATAGGATTCGTGCCCAGGTGGTTCTCTACCACATACTAAAATTTCATCGAAGTCGAACCATATTTACGCATGTTATGACGCATAAAGGCAATGAAATGGATCCCGCTGTTATGTCCTGACCTTTGACTCCGATTTGCCAATTTTCAATAGGGTTCGTCCCCTGGTGGTACCCTACCACATATTAAAATTTCATCGAAATCGAACCATATTTACGCAAGTTATGACGCATAAGGGCAATTGAATGGATCCTGATCTTATGGCGTGACCTTTGACCTCACTTCACCCATTTTCAATAGGGTTCGTCCCCTGGTGGTCCCCTACCACATACTAAAATTTCATCGAAATCTAACCATTTTTACGTGAGTTATCGTGTCGACAGACAGACGGACGGACGGACAGACGGACGGAAAAAGCTGGAGCATATACGCTTCTTCAACCTACGGTTGGAAAGCGTAAAAAAGCGTTCCACAGATATCCCAAACCATGCTAGCTGCACCGCTGTACATAATTCCGACGCATTCCCAGGTGGAGGACCTAAAGCTTAAGCAGACCTTTCCATAACATCCCAAAGATTTCCCACGGGGTTCATGTTCGGTGAACGGAGTGGTCACTCCAGGGTTGACACTTCTGCGAAATGCTTCCCTCTAAATTCCAGGAAAGGGACACCTGTGGTGGTGGTAGTGTTCTGGTGTGAGGAGGCTTATCGTTAGGCGTCCGTGTCGACCTCTATGTGTTGCCACATAGAAACCTCAGTCCTAAGAGGTATATTGACAACATTCTGGACCCTATTGTTCGTCCGTGTACAGCCGCAATTGGCGATACATTTGTATTGCAGGTAGATAACGGCCGCTCTCACACAGCTTGCCTCGTGCACCACTACCTGGAACAGGATACTATAGTCCGTATGGAGTGGCCAGCACGCTCTTCCGATCTGAATCCCATCGAGCATGTCTGGGATGCTCTCGGGAGGCGTGTTGCTGGCGTACAGCTCCCTGCCCGAACACTTCAGGGACTCCGCGCTGCTTTTCTCGAGCAATGGACGCATCTACACACGGAACTGCTCGACACCATAATTAACAGCCTGGAACATCGCTGTCGGGCCTGTATTGCTGTTCAGGGTAACCACACTCCGCATTGAAGTAACTTTTACTATTTCATCTTGATACCTATATTTCTGTATTTTCATATTTGTATCATTCATACAAAATGTAAATGCTTTGTAACACATGTTCTTAGTTTTTTTTTTTTTTTTTGCTGCGTTTGTTCTGATAAAGCTTACCACCAAATTTCATCCAAACCGGTTGCATACTTTTTGAGTTATTACGATTTTTCCATTTGTTGCCTAATTTATGAAAACCAGTGCAGTATAACTACACTATCTACCAACAAATAATTAGAGACCCCTGCGATCGACGATATCTGCGGTCCTGATACACGTCACGGCCGCCGCCGTTAAATATCGTGTGAGAAACAACAACGCAACCAGTCGCATGCAAGATGCCACGCAGTTCGAAGCTCTCTGATTTCAAGAAAGGTGTAATCGTCGGGTATCACAGAAATGGCCGATCCATACGTGACATATCCAGCGAGTTCAAGTACCCAAAATCGTCAGTGGCCTACGTGATTGGCAAGTGGAAGATGAGAGGTGACTGTCGGAACGTGCCCCGACCCGGCAGACCCACAAAACTGAGAGTTAGAGACCGACGGGTGCTGGTCAGAGAAATTCGGAAGAACCGCACCAAATCGATGGGCCACTTCCGCGAGGAGTTTCAACAGGCATCCGGGGAGTGTTCTTTCGATGAATACCATCCGTAAGGAAGCCCATCTGCTCGATTATTATGGACGTGCTGCCGCCCACAAGCCTTTGATCACCAAGTTCAATAGCACTGCTCGGCTAACGTGGTGCAAAGAACGTCGACAGTGCACCGTTGAACAGTGGAAACAGGTTCTCTGGAGTGACGAATCAAGGTTCACCCTCCGTTCGGATGGCAGGGTCTGGGTTTGGCGTCTGCCTGGAGAACGCCTCCTGCCGGTATGTATTGTGCCCCTGTGAAGTCCGGCGGCAGTGGAATTATGCTATGGGGTGTTTCTCCTGGTATGGCACGGGACCCTTGGTCGCAATTCCTGGTAGACTCAACGCCGAGACCTACTGCACCATTTTGGATGACCATGCGCTTCCTACGTTGTGACAGTTTTACGGGGTGGACCCGTGTTACTTTCAGGATGACAATGCCGCCTGTCGTGTTGCGAGGTCCACCATGGCCTGGTATGGTGACAATGGGGTTAATCGAATGGACTGGCCTGCGCAGAGCCGGACCTTAACCCTATCTAGCACCTCTGAGACGAGTAGGAGCGTCGAATTAATGGGTGCCCCCACCGTCCGAAATCGGTGAAGGAACTGACCTGTCTTCTCCAAGCCGAGTGGAAGAAAATACCGCTAGCCGTCGTACAACGCTTGGTTGAGAGTATGCCCCGGAGGGTCGCAGCTGTAATCGCCGCTCGTGGAAGTTTCACCAACTATTGAAGATGAAAAAACTTCGTTTTCCTTTGCTATCACAGGTGTCCAATTACACTGCTGGACAATTGCTAAGGACGGATCATAAACGGCTATATAGCGCATAAAAAAGTAAGTGTGGTTGGATGCCAAGTGAAATAAAATAATGTCAGAATGCCAGGACATTACAAGAAAGACAATTTATTGTGCTTTGAAATCCAGAAGGCTTTGGAACGTGTTCAAGGGACAAACAGGCCATTTTGTGCAGAATACATAAACGTGAAAAAAATGCAATTACCGTCCGCAGGCGTTCCGGCGTAAGATGTCAACACGGGATATGGCCATCATGGAGGACGATGCAAGATTCCACACGTCGTGTCATGCTTTGCACAACATTATCAAACAGCTGTTGGGGTAATTTATCACATTCCTCTGTCAGTGCACGGATGAGGGTGTCCTTGTTTATTGGATGGCATTGGCGACCAACAAGACTCCTCCCCAAAGCATCCCACACATTTTCAATGGGATTCAGATCTGGAGAACGTGCTGGCCATACGAGGCGTTGAATATCCTCGCTCTCAAGACACTCCTGGACAGCGACTGTTTGATGGCATGTTGCGTTATCGTCCATGAAAATGAATCTATCACCGACAGCACCACGGAACATGCGAACATGAGGTAGCAGAACATCATTAATGTATCGTTGGCCAGTCATAGTCCCATTTGGAAGCACATAGAGGGACGTACGGCCATTGATCATGATGCCAGCCCATACCATGACACTACATGTCGGATATCGGTCCCTTTCCTGTATGTTTGCTGGACAATATGCAGTACCACTATCACGCCAGATCAGTTGTCGTCGACAATCAGACGATAGACTGTATCTACTCTCATCTGAGAAGAGGACAGCAGACCAGTCGTTATCTGTCCAATTGCGATGTTGATGGCACCATTGCAAACAGGCGGTACGGTGACGTTCTGGACAATGGGATGCACACAACAGGACGGCGGGCGTATAGTCCTCCTTCATGCTAACGTCTATCGACAGTTTTTCGGGAGATCCGCTTGCCAGTAGCAGCCATAAACTGATTTGCTACCTCACTAGCTAAGCTGCGCCGGTGTCTTTTTGTTGATAGCACTCTGTACTGATCTTCTGCAGGTGTCGTACTGCGAACACGACCTCCCCCGTGGCGTTTGCTACACTCTCTATTTGTTTGAAATGATTTCTAAAGTTCGTCAATTGATTCTTTCCCTTTCAACTTTGCGTTTGAACAACAACGGTCAATACGCGTCAAATCCTTTATATCTATTATCAGCGCTATGACGTCACGAACAAGTTCGGCAATCCAAAATTTGCATACGCACAACACGTCTTACTGTATCTCGCACTTATGCTAATTTCCACATTTTCCTGCCTTCCATTTTATGGTTGCTATCGTTGCTATTGTCATCCGTCCTTAGCAATTGTCCGGCAGTGTACTTGTTGGTAGATAGTGTATAATAGGAATCCGAATTCCTTGGCATAGAGTAGAAAAGAAAAGTTTCCAAGCATCAACCAGATGGCTTTTCCAAGAAAGGTAGACAGCTAACTATTAGGTTGTCGGAAAAGTCACGACGTATTTTAACCATATTTTGCAAAGGTCATTTATTGATAGAAAGAACAAAGATCAATCAATGATATAATGCCCGTTATGTTCGATAACTTTCTGCCATCTTTCAGTGAGCTGCAGAATGCCTCGTTCATAGAAGGACCTGTCTTTCGTGGCGAAAAACTGTACAAGGTGCTGATTTACAGCCTCATCTGAATTGAACATTTTACCTCGAAAGGTCTGTTGAAGAGAGCGAGACAAGTGGAAGTCTGACGGCGGTGAGTATGCTGGGTGTGGCAACACATCCCACCCAAGCTCCAATAATTTTTGGCGGGTGATCAAACTTGTGTGTGGTCTCGCGTTGTCGTGATGGAACACAACACCTATACGATGAACGAGCTCTGGACGTTTCTGGATGATGGATTCGTTCAAACTGTCCAATTGCCGACAGTACTCATTCGAATTGATTGTTTGGTTCCGTGGTAGGAGCTCGAAAAACACGACACCTTTAAAATTCCACCACACTGAGACCAGAACCTTCCGCTGATTAATGTCTGCTTTGGATGTCGTTTGAGGAGAAGTAGCACGTCGGGACCAAGACCGTTTGCGCAGCACATTGTTGTACACAATCCACTTTACGTCACCAGTTATGAGTCGCTTCAAAAAGGATCGTTTTCCTCACGTTTAATGAGGATATCGCAGAGGTTTATACGCGTCGTCAATTGAGCTTCTTTCAATTCATGAGGAACCCACACATCGAGCTTGCTTACGTATCCCAGCTTCTTCAGGAGGAAGTGAAGGCTTGAATGATGGATGTGCAATGTGTCTGTAATCTCTCGTGTCCTGTAACGTGGGTTTGACTCTATCAATGCCTTGATTTGGTCGTCATCAACCTCGGTTGGCCTCCCGGACCGAGGAGCATCGTTGAGGTCAAAACCACCAGCACGGAATTTGGGAACCACCGCTGGCACTGACGTTATTATAGAGCATTATCACCGTACACTTTACGCAACTTTTCACAAGCTTGACACGCGTTCTTCCCTTTACGGAAGTAAAACAGTAAAACATGGCGAAAATACACAGTTTGGTCTTCCATCTTCAACTTGATGTCAAATCTCCGCAAATCAACCAAATCGCTCACTATTCCTTTTAGACTGCAGCTAGAACTGGCACCTGTCGAATGCCATAGCGATAACAGAGCTACGCATGCTTCTAGTACTTCCACAACCGCCCAACCGCCATTGGGTGCCAAAATACGTCATGACTTTCCGACAACCCAATACAAACTGGATAATAATAGAAAATTTCAACAATTTGAACGTGCTGACTTGACTAGACAATAAATGAATAGGCGCAAATGTGATCATTCATACGAAGAAACGAGGTCACGTTGGCGGGCACGCGGTACCGTGGTAGGAAATGCAGCATTGT
This sequence comes from Macrothele yani, assembly GCA_039090855.1. Classification (NCBI taxonomy): domain Eukaryota; kingdom Metazoa; phylum Arthropoda; class Arachnida; order Araneae; family Macrothelidae; genus Macrothele; species Macrothele yani. Next base: position 127,676,406 of record CM077008.1, read on the forward strand.
TTGAAAAATTGATTCCAAATGCGTGGCAACTCCAGAGACACTCTATCATTGCAAACCTTGCTGTTGCTAAAGATTTCCAAGGTTTCGCGAACGGCAGTAGATTTGGGTATGGAGTGTGGGGCTAATTTCTTTATATCGTAACATATAATATGCACTAATAGATCAAATGAAATTACGTACCTCTAATCCTTAGTCTATATGATGCACAATATTGGTGTGAAATTTTTCTTTGTTTATGGAATTATTGACACTTCTCAATACATGTCGCGATATTCCAAACGATAATTCCTTGGGAGATGAAACATTCGATTTTAATCTTTTCTTTTATGTACACTATGTACAAACACTATTACATTCTGGTTCCAGCTCTTTAAATGTTAAAATCATTATATACATGTTGACAAACTATTCTATTTCATTGATGTTCTCTGTACTTATTGCACTAGTAGTTCAATTTGAACATCAGTAAAAGTCACATTCCATCTATGTTCACTGTATCTGTTGCACCAGTAGTTAAACTTGAAGTTTAAAATATTTGACTGTTAAAATCCAATAAAAAGTTTAAAATCACGGCATGATTGAGATCACCAACCATTCCATAAATTATTCCACATAGGATTCTTTATATCATTCCACATAGGATCAGCGGACTTGAACTTGCCTTCTCTTGATAGGGCAGTGGCTATTTTTTCGGTCTTTTGTATCCCTCTTATGTTCGTTGATTCTAATTCCAAATGAACGTTTGATCATTCCGATGTACTATCATCTGGAGCCGTCCAGATATTTTAGTGGGATGGCAAAAACACTTGCCTCATTGAGAAAAGGGGGCTTGTCAATATTTCTCTTGAGCATCGTATATAAAGATGCCGGAGACCCTTAGGCCAACACCGAAGTTCATCTTCCTGAGCGCGCTTTTGAGGTGATAGGAAACATTTGGTATGTAGGGAATAGAGCCGAGGTAGCGAAGTTGTGGCATAGAAAATTTAACACGGCTGATTATGGCTTTTTCGATAAAGTTATGCATCTGGTTCGATGTACATCCTGCCTCAATGGCCAATTCGACGATGTTTTTTTAGTTCGGATTGCCTAGAACGAACATCGGAGGACATAGTGAAGGCTCTTTTAATTTGAGAACGGAAGAAGGCCGTCTTGTAATCATTAAGGCAGAATGAACTGAAGAGCATCAGGTTAGGAATGGAGGTGGGTTTATAATAGACTTCCGTACGAAGGCGGCTGTCATGCGATATTTTTTACGTTCTCGAATTAGAAGAGCCTTCACCATCTCCACCGATGTTCGTTCCTGGACAATCCGAACTAAAAAACATCGTCGAATTGGCCACTGAGGCAGGATATACAACGAACCAGATGCATAACTTAATCGAAATGGGCAACTTGTTCACTATCACGAACTTAGCAAGGTATTATCACGAAGTTACCAAGTTTTCATAGAATAACCACTTGTAAACATTATGCGAAGACATCTGTTGTGGAACACAAACACACAGTCCCATTGTTATCCAAGTTACTGGTATTATGTACAAATGTGTTGCGTGTGGGGTACTGGGGTTTGATAAGCTCGGGGAATAAATTTTTGTAGTCAAAATGGAAATTTCTGATACTATCACGAAATCGCCACTGTTTACCCTACTTCCCGACCTCTGAGAATTCTTCATTGATGCATTGCAGATTACGTCATACGTCATATGACTTTGGGGGTTCACTGGTAGTCGTCCCGTTTAGTAAATTACGAGAGAAAAGCGTGTGTTGCGAACTGGAAGACACAGTGCTGGAGCGAGACAAGAGTGAGAGAGAAACCTAAATGAAGACAAAGTAGACTCAAAGCAGTTATATCTATGGGGAATTTCTATGTATCACTTTTAAGGCTGTCCTTCAATGAGTGTAAGAGAAGTTCTCTCCTATACCTGCAATGGAAATTCTTTTGTAACCATTTTCTCGAAGGCTATTACTTTGTAGTGTTTGAAGTTTCAATCACAAATGAAAACGACCCATAGCTAATATATGCAGCAGTTATTATTGCGAAAAATGTGTTAGATTTTTTAATTCAATTTATCGGACTAGAAAGTATTCCAATTTGGCGCTAGATGGCGTGATAAGTCAGCTTAGCAGTGTTTCTGTCTGGAAAAAACGAAATCTCTCATTTCTGTCTGATATTTCTAATTATCTGAGCCAAATAAAAATAAATGAATGGAGACAAAAGGGAGATTGGAATCTTTTCTTCCATAAATCATCTTAAATCCTATTGTACGTTCATTTTTTGAAGAGAAAATGCGTACATTAGCAAATAACCCAGGAATTTGAGTTATAGAAACTCCACCTACTTACTGAGCTCCACTCCCAAACAACGTCATTGGATAAAACGTAACGCGCGTATTTTGTCTTTTCGTTGTGGAGTCAACGAGAGACCGCTTCCGTTCTGAATATGGTGAAGTCTGCAGTGATTCTCTGACGCCAACTTCTGGGACAGTCACTCAAGACGTAAAAGCCACGCCCAAGGAGGGATTTTTGCGCCATCTATCGCAGAAGATGAACCCTAACACTCATTCAAAGACAGCCTTAAAATAAAATTAAAAAGGTGTGAAAATACCAGTTTGTCTGTGACGGAGATCGAAGCCGTGTCCCCTCACTCCGGAGTAAGTTGCTCTCCCAACTAAGCTATCCGAACGGAATTTATCGCTGCAGGTTTGTCGTCTTGACACGTGTTTTACCTATGTAGTACGTCACATCATCTCCCTTTTAAATTTTTTTCTCTTTTGAAGCAACAAACGAATTTTTTTCATTAATTCTAGACGATGTGTGGAACAACATCACACATTTTTCGAAGAGCCCAACGGCCAGTACAGCCATTTTTACGTTCGGGAGCCAATATGAAAACACCAGTTTGTCCGTGACGTAGCTCAAAACCGTGCCTCCTCACTCCGGGGTAAGTTGCTTTCCAACTAAGCTACACGGACGGAATGTATCGGTGCAGATTTTTCGTCTTGACATCTGCTTTACCTCTGTGGTACGTCACAAAGGTTATGGCTTTTAAACTTTGGCTGGGGTAAATACCACTTGGTAAGGGCCACCGCTGATGTATCTCTTCAAAATCACGGCCAAGGTCAGAGAATAAGGCTACTAACAGGAATCCAGTTCCACTCTTTATTTAAGTAGTCATCGTGGTAAACACATGACACGTCGTTCTCATCAGAAAATACGTTAGCCTTCATATGAAATCAAACGTCCTCAACATGTAATATCGTTCTCCTCTCTACATGAAAATAACTCGCCCAATTGCACAATCAAAAGTGCGCGTCAGTCGCTCGTCTAAGATTGCACACTGGGCTCTTATCTCAGGCGTCCTCAACTACGTAGCTTGGCCTTTCACCTGCTTTCAAGATTTCTAACGTCGAATTCATCCGATGGAACTGTGTGACGTTAAGTCAGAAAATATTTAACGAGAAGAAACCAAATTTACGTAAGACAGATACTAAAAAGAAAGGCTAAGTTAGAGGTGTGAATGTACGTCAAAAAACTTACAACAAATCATGTATGTGTAATGCGATATCTGCTTTACTTTTTAATACATATTATTATAACGTAAATTATATTTTCATATTTCCGATGTTCTGTGGGATATTTTAAAATAAAGATCCCTAAGGATCCTTATTTTTCTTACTTTCTTGACAATTCCTGAATTCAATTCCCTGCTTCGTTCAAGCAAAGAACTATTTCTTCATGCTCGCTTTGCAGAAGTCAGAGTCAAAATGAAATTCCAATACTAAAAAAAAAAAAAATACAATAAAATTCAGAATTTTTTCTTGAAAGTTCATGGGGATATTGATTACGGGAAATGCAGCATTTTCGATGCGAAATAATCATCCAGCGCTCTCTCAACACCAAGTCTGAGATAATAAAAAAAAACCGTGCTTATTGATGGAAGATCAAACTCCAAAAGTTGATTTTTTCCCCTTGAGGGTGGATTTAAAAGCAACATCTGGTTTCAGGCGGTTGAATCCTCTGCAGTAGACTCAAACAAGTTTGGAGCCGGGGATCAATCAGAAATTTTCATATGACCCAGTAGACTGATATGAACTAAACAAAAAATAACCACCGGAAATGTTGAAAAGGCGTCAAGCATTCATAAGATGCATACGATCATAAGCTCCTTTGCGCATTTGCTCGGCTAAGAACTATTCATAATGCATGAGTGAATAAATGGGTTTTCGAACCTTCTGGGCGAGAGAGAGAAAGGAGAAAGCGTTTCAGCACGAAATTTATTCAGAAAGCGAACAGGAATATCTCTGAAGTATGGAAGCGAGATTTACTGCACGATAGATTCAAGGAATTTGTTTCATTTTTTTTTTTGGATATTGTCTTTGAAATAATAGGTACGCTTTAGGTGTTAAAAAATAAAGAGAAAAGGAAAGACCGAGTGCGATATTTCGCAGAAGTAGCAACAAAACATGAGATTTCAAGCTGTTCATACATCGTTTAACATAAATTCTCAACACTACAGGAATATAAAATTTCCTAGAGATGTTGGAGAATTGTTTTCGAAAGAGAACACAGACTCAAAAGGAGTTTACGTAGTCGAGAGTAATTGTATTTGTCTGGCTCTTTGGTGGATATTGAAGCTGAAAATATTTTAGCATGTCTTTTATGCAGTGCCGGACTATGGTGTTTCATAAGCTGCTCTGGAAGGTGGATTTTTGGGGAGCAACCGCATGGAATTTTTTTAACCCTTTGACCGGTTGGAACGAATTAACTCGATGTTAGGAAAATGGGCTGAAATCAGCTACCACAGATATATTCACTGTCTAAAAAGTGGACCGAAAGCGGTTGGAACGAGTCAACGTGCTCAAGAGAAAGATTTGCTTCCCACTTTAGCTATGCCATTCAAAGTGGTCATTTAGGGAGATGATTGACTCTAAACCTTTCTGACTGATTACTCTTTAAAATGACTGTAACAATGACAAAGAACCTAAGAAAGAAGAGAGAAGATGTTTGAGTCACTTGTTACTACGCAGTGGTATGATCAAGGAGTATAGAATAAGGGGAGAGAGCACGTGCTCTCACCATTGAAGCCAGCTAAGCTGCGTGGCCGCCATGTTACATTACCCTCAGTTGCTCATTTTTGCTTTGTAAGTTAAGGAAGATTTCAGTTTTTTATTTCGTATGAGAAGGGCGTTTGCTTGACTGATTTATGGAATTGTTCATTTGAAGTTCAACTAACATTAAAAGCTGAAGAGAGATCTATTGTATTTGCGGTTCAAAAACTTATGATGGAATAGATTAACATTTCTAGTACGAATTAGAAGTTTGTCCAGTTTTCAATAACTCCTGGTCAAAGATCACATTCCCGAAAACGTTTTATTAAAACTTTGTTAAAAACATTCGTTTCTCGCGCACAATAAAATCCGTGTTTTTTTTGTTATTTTAAATTCGTAAATTATCGCATTTCTTATTAGTACATAGTAATCTATCAACGCTAACGGATTTTATTGTGCTCTACATATGTTTTTCAATTTGCATATTCCGTGCACTCTTCTTTAAAATTTTGTAAATTATCAAAGTTTAGCACGAACTATTGTTTCTAAGCTAACATTTCGTTGCGTTTCTGTCTTCAGAAACATTCACTAGATCACATGAAATAAATCAGAGTTTTCTTCTTCACTTTAGAGTTTGTGAACGGCTTCATGCTTTACTTTAAACAGCATGTACTTTTCGTGTGACGAGTTAAAGGGATTTTTGTCGTACGCAGCAGTAAAACGTGACTTAGCAGTGCTTTGAAAGAAAAGAATGGAAAACAGTGGTGATATTATAGACTACATCCATAAATGTACATGATATTTTTTATTTCGCAAGAAGGCTTTAAAAGAGTTAGCCTTCTTATATTGTTAGGTACGTAATTCGATGTGAAAGCAATCAGAAGGGTAACATAAGATGGCTGCCGCTCAGAGCATCGGCTTCAGAGCTTTACGTAGGGCTTGCTTGTTATGCTCCCTCCCCTTATTCTATCCTCCTCTGGTATGATGCCCCGGCCATGTCTTGGGTTTTGGAGCAGAGAATAAAGAAATTTAAACGCCTGTCACCAAGAAAGCACTAGTGGGATACCAAGGAGTATCACCTAGTGGTGGTATGTAAATTGCGAACTAGACTGTAAATTGCGAACTGAAATCAGACCGCCATTAAAACTCTATATGTAAATTGCGAATCAAGACCCATCACAAGATCAAGGACCTGCTGGGAGCTACTGCTGCAGCCAGTCCATTACCCCCCCCCCTAAGCGAGTACCACCTTTCCGGTTGCTGCATCCTTTACTGTACGAACAGCGGTACACCAATCGGTGCGATGGCGAACGCGCACTTACTCATATCTTTGCGTCCAAGCCGCCGAAATTCTACAGGGACGGTATGTAACAGCTGTCCAATCGCCGGGAGCAGGGTGTGGCAAACATGACGTCTACATTTTGTACTGATTTGTACTTGTACGTATGGTATTTAGCACTTGTCTGTTGCCTTGCATTTACAGGCATTACTTTTTTCCAACCGAAAATTATTTGAAACTTTCTCTTGTGTGGAAGTTTTCAAGTGCCACATCACCGTCTAGTCTACGCAGGCGTTGTAAAGTGGCTCTTGGCTTTCTGATTCTCCGTGCAAACAATGACTGATCACTGAGTCATTGTTTCAAACAATGACTCATCCCTGAGTCATTGTCTCATCACTGAGTCATAGATACGTATGCGCTGGTCATTTGTTTGCGCAGATGACCAGCGCATACGTATCTGGCGATCAGCCGGCTAGCGCGCGTATTCTGCCTTTACCGTAGAACGGCAAACGGCTCGCACACCGGGAATGACTCCCTGGGGAGCCATTTTCTACGATAGCCGGGCACCCTTGGGAGTCCCCCGTACCACCCTCACAGCCCAACGGTACGTGTACGACATTCTATGACCTGTTTTGTTGCCATTCCTAATGTAGCATTATCGAGCAAATTTTCAACAGAACACGTCACGGCTCTTCGAGGCCGGCCTTCGTAATGTCGACACCCCTCCATGGCTAGCCCGATCGCCCGATCGAACATATTTGAGACATGATGGGGCGCCACCTACGCCCCATCCCGGAATGTCGGAAACCTGGCCCGCAATTTGGACACCGTCCAGCATGCTATACTTCAGGACAGTGTCCATGAATTGTATGCGGATAGCCGCTTGTATCCCAGCCAGAGGTGGCGCTATAACGTACAGATTTGTTCCACTCGTGTGGCTGTTTTATCCGAATAAATAGCCCAACTACTCTAGAATAGCAATAATTTTCTTTCCTATGCATGTACATTGCACATACCAATATTCATCTCGATTAGATGATTCCTTCTTGGTGCTTCGCTTTGTTTTTCAGAGAGTGTACACACTAAGTGCCACTTTATTATGACCACCCCCTCAGTACTTCGTTGGGTCACCTTTTGCCTTTAATACTGCGTCGATTCTTCGTGGCATGGACTCCACGAGATGTTGATAGGTGGTTTGTGGGATCTGAGAATATGCTTGATGAATAGAACTTTCCAGGAGTGTGAGATTGCAGGGTTGTGGATCCAACTGTCTGATGGCTCGTTCAACTTCATCCCACAAATTCTCAATGGGGTTGAGATCTGGAGATTGTGGAGGCCACCTAAGCAAAGTAAACTCACCGGCATGTTCCTGAAACCAATCCTGTACAATACGAGCACTATGGCAGGACGCATTATCTTGTTGAAAGTAGCCATCGCCATTGGGATAAACCATCCACATGACAGGATGCACCTGGTCGGCAACGATGTTTAGATATGATGTGCTAGTCAGACGTTGATCAACACGAATTAAAGGGCCCAAAGCATGCCCGCAAATCATTCCCCAAACCATAACGTTTCCTCCACCAGCTTGAAGGGTTGTAGCAATGCATTTGGGGTCCATGTTTCCGCCAAATTCTCACTCGGCCATCGGCATGGTGCAACTGAAAACGTTATTCATCGGACCACATAATTTTTTTTCAATTATCGACTGCCCAATCCTTGTGCTCCTGTGCGAACTGGAGACGTTTTCTCTTGTTAACTGCAGACAGAAAAGGTGTTCGAACAGGACTTCGGCTGCCATATCCCATCCGATTCAGTGTACGGCCGACAGTGCGTGCAGAGATCATTTGAGGGGATCCTTGATTAAGATGGTCTGTAATTTGCTGCACTGTTGCCCTTCTGTTGTCTGTTACCAGTCTGGACACTCTCCGTTCCGCCCGAGCAGTCACTAGTCGATGACGACCACACCACGTTGCACGTAGAGACCCAGTTTTTTGGCTGACAGTCCAGTCTTTAAACACTTTAACAATAGCTGCTGTGGAACATTTCACGAATGCAACGGTTTCGGTGATACTCGCTCCATGGCTCCGAGCTCCTACAATCATTTTACGTTGAAAGTCCGTCAAATTGCATTTTTTACCCATCTCGTCACCAAAAAATCACTTCTACTGCTGTCGCAAGTGCTAAGCTTTCCCTTTTTATACTAGCCTCGCCCTCTGGCGGCAACAGCGTGCAGCCATAGCTCATTTGCTTAAAACTGTCAGGTGGTCATAATAAAGTGGCCACTCAGTGTATATAAAACATATTTACATGAGAACACAGAACCTTAAATCAGAGGTACAGTATGTGTCACAGGTAATGACCAAATGAATTTATGTTATGTAATAATTGTTACATACACTGTTTCGGCGTCAGAGTTTCAATAAATAAATAGAAGTAAAATTTTGCAAAAAAAAAAAAAAAAAAAAAAAACTACAACGCTCAAATAGTCCAATACGCAACACTCAGTTGCCATAATTGTTCAATTCAAAAGCGAGAGGAAGCGATGGCTTCTGATCATTCGTCCGAGATGTGTCCGGGTTCGAATCCCGGTGAGGCATGGATGTTGTGTTTGTCTAACGGCGCTGGCTCTTCCCCTTCCCTGGAACCAGTGGCCCTAAATTAAAGACGAGCGACTGCTTATAGCCCATTGAGTTGCTCACAGTGGTGGTTAAACTTCCAATAAAAAAAAAGAAAAAAAAAGCGATGTGGCGCAGAGTGGTCTAAGCGCTGGCTTATGACCGTTCGTCCGAGAAGTGTCCGGGTTCGAATCCCGATGAGGCATGATTGTTGTGTTTGCCTTATGGCCTTGGTGCTTTCCCTTCCCTGGAAGCAGTGGCCCTAAATTAGGGACTGGAGACTGCTTATTGCCCATCCAGTTGCTCAGGGTGGTAGTTAAACCTCCAATCAAAAAAAAAAAAAAAAAAAAAAAAGCGAGATCCGTAATGAACTATGTCTTTCGTCATCACCCACTCTACATCAGCACCGACAGCTGTTTTGCCAGAACAATGTTGTACGGAAATGGTAAGGGAACAGAACTGTTACAAAGAGAGAGAAGACCAGATGTCTCGCAACGATGACAAGTAAAAGAAGAACTCATACGTAAGAAATATGAACTATCGGACACGAAGAAGAATTTTTTTTTCGTCTTTTATTTTACCGCGAAAATAATCCTATTCCATCAATATCTACTTCCAGTTTATTTCATTCGAATTCTTGTTCTTCCGCTGCGATGGAGTATTTCAAGGAAGAACTATTGATCAGTCGGTTTCGGTAAACTTCGTAGTTTCTTGAAACTCTTTATCGACGAGAAAAGAAAAACTAAAAGAAGTTATAAGCAACGGGCTAGAGACAGTGTACCGAGGATGGATTTCGTTGATTCCAGGAAGCAACATGATCCTCTTGCGATAGCGAAATTCACGAATCAAATATCTGAAATCTCCGTAAATTCCTGCGCTACAGGAAAGTGAAAACTTCGGAGAAAATTAATACTTCGCAATAATTCGCGCACACACGTAATATATTCAATGGAAGTAAGAGTTATCAGAATTTGTATTCTGCATTTGATTTGTATCCCAAACTTGTCCCCATACACTATATTATCAAAAGTATTCGGACACCGCAATGTTTTAGTACAAATTGCTTTACTAACGCAATTACTAGTTAGTCACCTTTTACTTGCATGCAGCGGCAACACGTCGTGGCGTACTATCAACTAATTTCCGGTAGGTCTCGACAGGAATGGTTCGCCATTCGTCCTCGAAAGCTGCTGCCAGAGTGAGAGCGAAGACGTTCATTGTGACCGATTTCGTATCCGCCGCTCCCGTCATCCCAGAGGTGTTCCATGGGATTAAGATCAGGACTCTGAGCAGACCAGTCTAACAATACCACCGCATTTTCAAGATACCAGTCCTGCACACGCCGTGCAGTGTGGCAAACATCTCGATCGTCTTGGAAGAGACAATTTAACATCAAAATCCAGCTCCGATTTTGACATTTAACTAATCGCAATACCGAACCTTGTCCCTCTTGATTCGCACTGCCCAAAAGAATACAAACTTTCTGCGTTTAGAGAGCGTATAACGTATGCAAACCCGATTACCTAAACAATAAGGAAATTGATAATATTTATAGCAAAGGTCTAGATGTCATAGACAGAATACATTGAACTGTATGAAATCGTATAATGTCTGCGATAATGAAACGTAATAGTAAGACAATGAGATACGCAGGATCCATCACATATGTCCTGAGCTTTACATATTGGTTAAGGAACTTATTGCGTAAGTACAACAACTGAATAGAAATTAAATCACCGACCTCGTTATCACATATAATATCAAGCTGCAAGGAGAGACAATGTGAGAAAAAAAGGAGGGCGGGGGTGTTCGCTATAACGTTGGTGTGCCCTGACAACACGGAAAAGATATATATCGGAATGACAAAGCGATCCTTGGGTACTAGATGTAAAGAGCACGTGCGAAGTGTCAAACAGGACATGCATAATGCAGCCCTCGCCACAGAAGTCATGCATTGCTCGGCCGCTCTTTTATGGAACAGTATTAGAAGGATTGCGCCTTACACGAACTTTAAACAGACTGCCATCAGGGAAAGAGTCGAAATCCTTTCCAGCAAACTAGCATGCAATGACATGGTCTCTATTGAACTACCAATGGTTTGGCATGCGTTATTAAAAGAGAGAGACACATCGCGGCACACCGTATTATTACGTGATAAAAAAATTCATCTAAAATGCTCGTGACGTCTCCCACATTATTTAAAAAAAAAAAAATCAGTTTGTTCCTTACGTGTTCTAATTCCCTGCATTTTATGTCTCCCATTGCCTTGAAAAAGCCTCTTAGTGGAGAGTGAAAGCTTGTCGAATCTACACCACGAAAACAAACGGATTTACTACGCTATAAGAGTTTCTTTTTCTCCATGAGTATGTAATATATACTCATGGAGAAAAAGGAGGACAAGGAAGAGTTGGAATAATGATAAAGAGAGTTTGGAAAGATAAAATAAAAAATATTACACCAATATCTCCAAAAAATCACTTCCCTAACACTAAGATTAGTAGGTCCAATACTATAAAAATATATCAAGTTTATGCCCCTACTATTGGGCATTCTGATGAAGATGTAGAAATTTTTTCATCGGGAACTTAAAGATAGACTCTGCTGTCGAAAAAGGAATGAACAGATTTTGATTTTGGGTGATTTTAAATCTAAAGTAGGTAAGCAAGATAGGGATGGAACATCAGTGGGAAAATTTGGTGTAGAAGTCAGAAATGAAAGAGGTGAAAGGTTCGTAAGTTTTGCAGAAGGACATGGTTTATTCATGATGAATACCTTTTTTAAGAAAAAGGATGCACAAAATATGGACATGGTCATCACTAAATGGAACAACAGCAAAAATGAAATAGATTTCATACTTACCAACAATCATATCAACGATTAATACAGTTAGATTTGACAGTGATCATAAGATGTTAAAAACTAAAATTAAGTTGGATTCTATGCTTAAGAGAAAGACTGTACACAGGAAAACCCATATAGATGAGGAAATAATAAGATTAAACAACGATTACTTTAAATCTTGTCTAAGTGAGGAATTAAAACTAATACCCAAGGAAATGTTAGAAAATCAAACTGTAGAAAAAATCTCAAAAACATTCTCAAACAGAAAGTACTGAAATAGATTAAGTCAAAAAAACCTGCGGCCTGATAAAAAAAAAAGAGAAGAATTCAAAAAGAAAATAACTCTGAGCCTAAGACAAAAAATAAAATATGTTGAAATAAAAAAAAACTGGTAAGGAAAGAAATAGGAAAAGATATAAGATCCTATAATACAAATAGAATGAAAGAAGTATTGAAAATAACAAATGTCTAAAATTAACAAGAAAGAAGCTAAATAGAGGATAGAACTGGATACCCTGTTTAGAGAATAAAAAAGATGAACCGGCATATGATAAAAAAGAAATGATTAACATCTGTGAGAAGTTCTATACCACCTTTTATAGAGCTATACAAACAGTTGATTCGGAAGAACATTTAGAATAAAATTTAGAGGACATTCCAAAAATAACAATAGATGAAATAGAAAAGGCTATTTTAGAACTAAAGAAAAGTAAAAGTCCAAGACAAGGTGGAATAAAAGAAGGAGGGGAAATTTTATGGAAATCCCTGACAGCTTTATTTAACGAAGTGACAGAAAAGGAAGAAATCCCCGAACAATGGAATAATGCAGTTATAACTCTTTTATATAAAAAAAAAAAAGAAACAACGATAATATTAACCACTATAGACCTATAAGCAGTTTGTCACAAGGGTATAAACTCAAGCCGGTTTTAGGTCTGGTTACTCAACAATAGACCGTCTACATACCATTAACCAATCTGTGGAAAAAACAAATGAATATCAGAAGCTCGTTTAGTTTTTGTAGACTATACCAAAACTTTTAATTCTATATATAAAAAATGAAATGAGTTCTTCAATAAAGGACAAACATTGGAAGGAAAATATGTCAGTTTGATAAATAAAATATATAGCAAGGCTACAGCGGCAATAAAGTTGGAGAGCTGGGCTCAGTTTTCGGGATACGGAGAGGGGTTAGACAGGGAGATCCACTATCTCCAAAATTAGTTTGTATTGGAAGATTTTTTTAGAAATTTAAACTGGGAACAAAAAGGATTAAACATAAATGGAAGTTATCTAAGACACTTAGGATTTGCTGATGACATAGTCATCATTGAAACTAGCAATAGAAAAATGGAGAATATGATAAAAGACTTATGGATGGAAAGTTTTAAAACAGGTCTGACCATGAACCCAGCAAAAAGTAAAGATATGAACAATACAGAAAACGATACAGAAAAGATTTTAATAGAAGGAAAATACATTGAAAAAGTAGACGAATACATCTACATATTTAGGTCAAGTAATCAGTTTTAACGAAAGACAAGAAATAGAAATCAATAGAATAATTAATTATCCAAGGTAATAGAGCCTTTTGGATACTTAAACACTATTTTACCGGCGATCTTCCATTGTGTTTAAAAAGAAAAATCTTCAATGCATGTATTATCCTCGTGTTTACTTATGGAAGTTCACAGAGCGACAATGTAAAAAAAATAAGAGTATCGCTAAGAAAGTTAGAGAGAAGAATGTTAAAAATAACAAGAAGAGATAGAGTTAGAAATGAAATTATAAGTGTAAGAACAGGAATAACAGATAGTATAAAAATAATAAAAGAATCAAAGTGGAGATGGGCTGGACTTGTTGGAAGACTGAAAGATGGACATGATTAATAACAGAATGGCAACCGAGAGATGGAAGTAGATGAAGAGGGCGCCAGAGAATAAGATGAAGATATGACCTTCAGAAATTTAAAGGTGCTAAATGATGGACTGAGGCTAACGATCAAGGAATTTCGGAAAGGCTGGGGAAGGCCTATACCCTGCAGTGGGTGTCAACAGGCTAAGAAGAAGCTTTTCTTGAGAGAGAATGGCCATTTCCATAATACTGCCACATTGTTGGTAGGGCAGAATCGCCCAGAACGTCGAGGTACACTTCAGAGTTCATGGTTGGTGGTGCAATAGCCAACGCGCTGAGTCCCATCCATGAAAAACAACTACACACTATGATGGAGCCTCCGCCGAATTTAACAGTTGGAAGAACACAGTCCGACGAAAATCGTTCACCGTGCTGTCGCCAAATACAAACACGCCCATCAGATTGGAAGACTGAAAAGGTGTGACTCAACACTCCAAGAACAACTTTCCAGTCGCATACAGTCCAGGAATGATGGGAGACACATTACTTCAAGCGATGCTTCACATTCGCGGTTGTGATATGTGGCCTCTGTGTCGCTGCCCTACCATAATAACTTACACTGTGAAACTCTCTGCGGATAATTATAGTACTTACCGCGCCATTACAAGTATATCCTTCTTAGCAGCGATGGAAACGGCAGAGGAAGAACGGGATTTCTCAGCGTTTCTTAATACAGCTCTTGTCTCACGTTCCGTCAGTTTATGCAGCCTTCCTGAACGTTTTCTTTGCTGTAGTTGCACTGCCTGCTTCCATCTCTTCACAAAATCACGTACAGTCGATTTTAGTATGTTTAGTTTAGCAGCAATGTCCCGTATGGAAACGTTACTCAAAGGACATCCTATGACCATCCCACGCTGGAACTCAAAAAGTTCACGTCCGCGTGGCATATCGGCTTCAAAGTTACTGATAACACAACAGAACATCTTAGCTTTATACAGGGTGTATCAGAAATGATGGTCACAACTTAAAGGGGTGATAGAACACGGCACAAGGAACAATATTTGTTATAGAAGGCATGGTCGGATGTGAAATGTTAATGCGCAAACACATGAAGGACGACGAACACGGCAAAGGAATAATCTTTATGAACGGATCATGTACAAAAAGGTATTTACGGATATTTTACAATAATTGTTCAAAGGAACGTCCACCTACCGTAAGACATGTCTCACAGCGGCGACGGAGCGATTGAAATACAGTTTGGAGGATTCCCGGCATGGCACGTACTTTGCCAGCAGCGGCGCTAAACAGAACAGATGCTGCAAACTCTGGCTGCACTGTGCACTGTTGCATGGTACCAGCGTGCAAATGTCACACGGCGAGGGAAATCCGGTTCTTGTAAGGCCTGGACCCCCCATGGAGATGGTAAGGGTGGAGGTGTTCCTCGTGAAGCACACGCCATACCGTCATATGACTCACTCCGTGGATACGTGTCATCGCTCGAGGGCTGCCTTCCGGCCGATCTTCCAGAATCGCCTCTATCCTATTCGGTGTTCTCGCCGTCCATGAAACAGCCTGCGTCCTGTCTGTGGGCGTGGATCGACCCCGTCTCACACAGTGTCTGTGCAAGCGCTGAAAGGTTCGGCGATCGGATACTCGCCGATGTGGAAAACGCTTCCGGTACAGTCGTTGAGCTTCGACGGTGTTGCCGTTTGCGGCTCCGTACATGAATTGGATATTGGTCTTCTCAGCATTGGAATACCACTGCATCTCGGTGGCCGCACAGCTTGCGAATGACGGTGTGTGTGTGCGTGTGTGTGTGTGTGTGTGTGTTTGTGTGCGAAATGCGCCGGGAAGCACCCTGTACGGGCTAACCACGCGGCTTCCGACCACGCCTTGTATTACAAATATTTTTCCTTGTGCTGTGTTCTATCACCCCTTAAAGTTGTGACCATCATTTCTGATACACCCTGTATACGTACCTTCCGACTCACAACACACCTTTATAGCAACCGTTCTTTGCACTTGTGTAAATATTTGGTAGTGTCCGAATACTTTTGATAATCGTGACGTACCTTCCCAGCAGGACGCACACGACATAAAGGCAGATAGCAGCGATAACGAGCGTCCGCGTAGCTCAATTGGTAGAGTGACTTATTCCGGAATGAGTGGACTCGGGTTCGATTTTCAGCGTGGACCAAAAATGACGGAGAAATTTACTTCGTTATAATGGCGCCCGAACTTCCCGGATGACCCGACCGTTCAAGATCTCGCAATGGTGTGATGTTCTTTCCACACCGCGAGACAAGAAAAGTAAAAGAATCCATTCTCCAGCGCTTCGAAAAATAAATGTGTGTGACGTTGCATTCCACACACCAGATTGACTGGGAATTCTCAAGTGCACGTTCTACAGCGGATGGCTGCCTACAGCGATTCATGGTCACGGCTGACCCGTGGGCCATGCCCCCGGCCCTCTTTCGGGGGAAGGGGAGATATAACGTGCCTGCCCAGCAGGACGCACATGACATAAAGGCAGATAGCAGTGACAACGAACGTCCGCGTATCTCAATTGGTAGAGTTACTTATTCCGGAATGAGTGGACTCGGGTTCGATTCCCGGCGTGGACCAAAAATGACGGAGAAATTTACTTCGTTATATAATATAGTGTAAATAACCCAAAACGGAGCCGTTTCTCGAAACAGAAATATTTTTGAGATATATCCGTTGCTGATTGTAATAAATTTTTGCCGGAGGACATTTCTTTTTTTTTTTTTTTTTTTTTTTCAATATGAATTATTGAACTCCTCTTGATGTCTTTGAATCAAAGAATTTTATCCATTCAGGTAAAACAAAAACAAAATAATTAATTGGAGATTTAACGACCACCGTGAGCAACTCAGTGGGTCACCCGTCCCTAATTTAGGGCCACTGGTTCTTTGGAAGGGAGAAAGCCAGTGTCGTAAGACAAACACAACATCCATACCTCATCGGGATTCAATCCCATCTCGGACGAATGATCAGAATCGATCACTTAGACCATTGCGCCACCGGACAGCTGGGAAAAACTTATGATATATTGACACTACTTTTGGTGTCCTGCTTTTGATGATACGAAGTGAAAATTACGTCAGTCTGCCTTTTGTTTCAACACAATTCTGAACCACTATACTTACCACAGTCAAACTTTGCATAGACCGCTTCGCTGTTGGATCACACTGGTAATATGACAATACGACAGTGTAAAATTTCGCGGTTCCGTATTGTTTCATGTAACACTTTCAACGATAAAATTCAGCCATTTTCCCGTAGTTAATACCCCATGTTATTTACGAAGTAGAATTTTATTTTGTTGTTCACTCTCTTGTAAGCCTGGGCAGCACTTTACTATGCCGGAAGTTTTTTTTTTTTTTTTTTCTGTCTGTGATGTGGACTATATGGGTAGGCCGAGCACGTTCTTCTGTTAGCATAATTCGAATTTTTCAAAAGTAGTCGTTCTCACAAAACATTTCGCATTTGCACATTTTAAGGTATATTCTTCAGGCAGCGTTGTTGAATTCTTTGCTCGGAGCTCAGCAGTACTTCTTCAGATAAAAAAAACAAAAAAAAAACTGAGGAGATACGATACGTTGCATGGTTTACGCTTCACTTTGTGTGAGTTGGGAATGGCGTCGCCACGATCCAATCTACATTTGGAAACTACTTTTGTTATGTAGCGCGCTCTCCAGAGAAGACACTTTTGGTTTGAAATGGTAACAAACAAATGAAAAAACGCCTGACGATGCTTTTTAAGTAACACCTTATTCCAAGTACTGCCTTATTCCTTCAGAATTTTCGCAAAAAGAAAAAACATTCGGCATTGTGCGGGAAATTTTTTTAATTCAGTAATAATAAATAGAACACTTGATTTCACTTCGTATAATATTCAACTTAGGAAGGCCGCCCCGGTGGCGCAGTGGTCTAAGCGATGGCCTCTGGTCATTCGTCCGAACGGGGTCTGGGTTCGAATCCCGGTGAGGCATGGATGTTGTGTTTGTCTTACGGCACTGGCTCTCTCCCTTCCCTGGAACCAGTGACCCTAAATTAGGGACGGGCGACTGCTTATAGCCCATTGAGTTGCTCACGGTGGTCGTTAAACCTCCAATAAAAAAAATTAGGAAGTACAAAGTACTTCTTATACTCTGTTTAATAAGAAATATGCAATATTTTTATCAAAAAGTAATGTAAAATATTTTTACATTCTCTATAAAAAGTAACATAAAACATTTTTGTATTCTCTAAAATATGTATCATAAAATGTTTTCATTATTTGTATAATATATAAAGACACCGGACGAAAAATTAGTTACCTGTGGATATATATGTAATTGTTTAATATGATACACTGAGAAAAACGTTTTGTTAATTCAACAAAACTTTTTGTCGATGTTCAGTCAACCGAATTTGTTGTTGAATTTAAAAAAATATTTTGTAGAAAATTATTGTTGATTTAACAAAATTTACTGTTATCACGAAAAAACGTTTCTTTCATTTAACAAAATGAGTTGTCGATTTTTGGGAATTTGTTTTATCCAACAAAACATATTGTTATCATGACAAAATTTAACGTTATTTTTAATACACCACAATATGAATATTCAAGAAACGCATACAGCGTATTAAATCCGTTTATTTCTTATGGTGTAGTAATCACAGAGATTCGCCAAGCTTTCGCACTCCTCTGGGAGGCTTTTTCAAGGCAACGGTGGACAATATGAATATATATGTTGCCTTGAAAAAGCCTCCCAGTGGAGTGCGAAAGCTTGGCGAATCTCTATGATTACTACACCATAAGAAATAAACGGATTTAATACGCTGTATGCGCTTCTTGAATATGACAAAATGTTTTGTTACAGCAACAGAATATATTCTGCCATGAAAACAATATGTTTTGTTGCAGCAACAAAACATCTTGTCATGATAATATGTTTTGTTGGATCAAACAAATTCCCCAAAATCGACCTAGTCATCTTGTTAAATGAACAAAACGTTTTGTCGTGATAACAATAAATTTTGTTAAATGAACAAAACGTTTTGTCCTGATAACAATAAATTTTGTTAAATCAGCAATACTTTTCAACAAAAGAATTTTGCAAATTCAATAAAAAAATGTGTTGACTGTATATCGACAAGAATGTTTGATGATTCAACAAAATTTTCAACAAAATTTTTGTTGAATTAACAAAACATTTTTCTCAGTGTATGTTTCTGAGGTTATAATAATAATTTTATTGGAATACTTCTGGGTTATGTAACAATCAAATATGTCTTATTTTTCTCTACAAGCAAATTTTAAGCTGAAATTTCGAAATTTTTGAAAAATTAAAATCAGTGGGTCGAATGACAGGTTTAAGTGCCCGGCAAAAAGGTGTCGTAGCTTTTGGCTGGTCAAAAGGTTACAACATAAAGTAAATTGCTAAATTTTCAGGTGTAAGCAGAAGAACAGTTGTGCGTGTTTATAAAGATTGGTGTAAGTCAAACGCGACTGAAAATAAAAGGAAAAACTGTGGATGAAACACCATTTTGACAAGCAGTGACCGGCGCAGAATTTCTCGTCTGGTCAACAGAAATAAATTTCAAATAAGGCAGGAACTCCTCCAGTATGTTAATAATGGACTTCACACGTCTATATCTGAATGAACATTGCGTAGAGAATTTCATTGAATGGATATCTGGAGTAGAGTGGCAACGCTGAAACCAATGTTAACTTCAGCTCACAACATGAAAGATGACACCGAATTTTCGGGTTTAATGAGTACGTCTTTTGAAACCGTTCTGACACAAATTAAATTTATCAAAGCTATTCAAAGTCAATAGAACTGGTATGGAAAACAATAGTATCTGACCGAAGAAAGAAGTTTTTCAATCTGGTTTTTAATCCCGCAGATATTGCTGTAAACGGAATCGTGAGCTTACGCCCTCTGGTGGCAGACTTGTGCGTTAAGAAAAATTTGAATTTATGTGAGAAGCATTTCGCAGCGGAAACGCTCTCCAACAAGGAAATAATTTTTCAAATCGGACTGTTCGAAACAGAGATATGGACAAATATAAGATATGCTTCTACGCCCCTGGCGAAAAAACTATGCATTATTTTAGGAAGAAAGTATTCTAAAAAGGTTTTTCGATGTGAGTGGCATCGGTCCAAGAAAAAAACAACTTTTTACTCGAGTTTGATTTTGTTGCAAATACATCAGAAGCAGAAATCAACACTTATGCCCCCTGGTGGCCAAACCATTTTTTACCAAATATTAGAAAATATATGAAAAACATTTTCCACTAAGAGCTGTGTGCGATACAGAAAGAATTTTTTAAATCGGAATTTTAGAAGTAGAAATAACGCAGAAAACGCAATTCATCATCGCGCCCCTAGCGGAAAGTCTATGATTTACTTGCAAATTTTGAAATTATATGAAAAATATTTCGCATCGGAAACACTCTTCAACAAAGAAGAAATTTTTCAAATCGGATTCCTAGAAGTAGATATATTGACAAAAATAAGATATGCATCTACGCCCCTGGCGTAAGAACCATGCATTATTTTAAGAAAAAAATATTCCAAAAAGGTTTATCGATGTGAGGGCCATCGGTCCACGAAAAAATTTTCCAATCGATATTTCAGAAACTCAGATTTTATGGCAAATAAATCAGAAGCAAAAATTAACGCTTACGCCCCCTGGGGGCCAAAGTATTCTTTACCAAAAATCAGAAATTATGTGCACAGAAAATTTCCATCAGGAGCTGTATCCGGTGCAGAAATAATGTTTCAAATCGGAGTTTTAGAAGTAAAGAGATCGGGGGAAACGCAATTTACCTTTACGCCCCCTAGCGGAAAGTCTATGAAGTACTTGAAAATTTTAAAATTTTACGAAAAGCATGTCACACAGGAAACTATCCAATAAAGAAGAAATTTTTCAAATCGGACCATTAGAAGCACATATATTGACAAAAATAAGATATATCATCTACTCCCCCTGGCGGAGAAACCAATTTTTAAGAAGAAAATATTCCGAAAGGTTTATAACCTGTTTTTAAGTGAAAATCCTACAAATACGTGGCGTCAGTGAATAAACAAAGACATCGCTCTTTCCACGTTTAGCAACGCACAGCAACCGAAAAATTGTTATTCGGCTGCCGCCGGGGAATTGAATCCCGGATCTCTTGATATCTAGCCGAGTACGTTAGCTTTACACCACGGTGGCCAACAATCCACTGCGCTATGGGCGTTTTTCTGTCAGCATCTGACATTATAAATCCGTAGGATGGGCTCAGCTACTGAGACGTCTCCATCTGGTGGGCATTAACGGCACTGGTTACATATTAATTATAGCAGTTAAATCCAAATTTGTTTTTAAGAAGAAAATATTCTGAAAAGGTTTATCGGCGTGAGTGCCATCGGTCCACGAAGGAATTTTTTCAATAGAGATTTTAGAAGCTCAGATTTTATGGCAAATACATCAGAAGCAAAAATTAACACTTACGCCCCCTGGTGGCAAAAGTATTCTTTACCAAAAATTAGATATTATATGCAAAAGATTTTCCATCAGGAGCTGTAGCCGCTGAAGAAAAAGAATTTCAAATCGGAATTTTAGAAGAGATATCGGGGAAAACGTAATTTACTTTTACGTCCACTAACGGAAAATCTATGCGGAACTTGAAAAAGTAACTATACCTAAAATACTCTTCGACATAAATGGAATCGAAGGATAAAAGAATTTTTTCAATCGGATGTTTAGAGGCAAATATATGGAATAAAATGTATTTTGAATTCGACATCATCTGCATTTACGCCCTCTAGCGGCGAAATTGTACATCGTAAAAAAAAAACGAAATGAAGGATCATCATTTGCGTATTTCAAGCTCCCCAATGCAAAACTAATTTTTCAAATTGGACTAATAGTTGCGGAGATATGGTGTCTACAGACGGACGGACAAACCAATAACATAAGTAAGATCTTTTTTTACAAAAGACGTGCTAAAAAGGCTCGATTAGCTTGATCCAAAGCTCACAGGACATAAACTGTTGATCGTAGAAAGCTGCCATATGGTCTGATGAATCCAAATTTTGCTTAGACGCAAATGCGTAGTAGGGTCAACAGGAGGTCAAAAGAAACATTCAATCCTGAGTGTTTTCAGAGTTTTGTAAAACGGAGGTGTGTCTGTAATGCAGTGGGGTTTTTTGAATGCTTGTAATTTTAGCCACTAGTAGAGGTGAAGAATACGATGAATAAGCATGCTTACAGAGAAATTTTAGTGAAGAACATGATACAACTTCGAAACAAATAAATAGACTGGCAAGCTAAATAGCCAGATTTAAATCCCATCGAGAAAATGGGACCACTTTGGACGAAGCGTAAAAACCAAACTTCAGCGTCCCAGGAATCTCAAAGAATTGCAAAACAAACTGTCCTTAGAATGCTCAAAAATTGACTCAAGTTATTTAACTCATGTTGTGGAATCTCTTCCAGCAAGAATTAATGCTGTGATTTCTGGAAGTGGTGATATAACTAAATATTAAAAGTAAATTTCTGGAAGTGATTAATTTTTCGTCTGGTGTCTGTAGCATAAAATGTTTTTATATTCTACACAATATGCAGTATAAAACACTATTTTATTGTTTATTTTGCCATTCGGAGCCAGCGCGTTGACATTTCCCAGTTCCAGAGGGTGAAGATGAAAAACAGAGCTGCTCCTGTGACAAACAAGAGTAAAGCCAGCTGCCATTTGGATTTAAATGCCATGAAAGACATAAATTTCGAGTTGATCTGGCATTTATTTACTAAGTATAAAACAAGCCTCAGGAAATACCATTTGCATAGAAGTTGGCGCTTTTTTTTCTTCACATGGGAAGTTCTATCTGTCATCCTTTTCTATTTTTCCTAGGTGTCCTTAATAAACCCCGTGAGGATCTAGGGCTATGGGGAGCCGATCGCCATTTAGTTAGGGCTATTGTAGAACTCTGGATCTGGACTAGCTGCAGTCTTAATGACATTCGTGAGGATCTAGGGCTATGGGGAGCTGATCACCATTTAGTTAGGGCTACTGTAGAACTCGGGATCTGGCCCAGCTGTAGTCTTAATGACGTTTGTGAGGATCTAGGACTACGGGTAACCGATCGCCATTTATTTAGGGCTACTGTAGAACTCGGAATCTAGACTAGCTCTAGTCTAAATGAGATTTGTGAGTATCTAGGGCTACAGGGAGCCGATCGTCATTTAGTTAGGGCTAATGTGTAACTAGGAATCCGGCCCAGGTGTAGTCTTAATGACCTTCGTGAGGAGCTAGGGGTACAAGGATCCGATCGCCGTTTAGTTAAAGCTACTGTGGCACTCGCGCTCTGGCCCGGTTGTAGTCTTAATGACCCCCTGTGAGGATCTAGAACTAGAGGGAGCCGATCGCCATGTACATAGTTAGGGCTAATGTAGAACCCGGGATCTGGCCCAGCTGTAGTCTTA
The DNA here is from genome assembly GCA_039090855.1 of Macrothele yani. Lineage (NCBI taxonomy): Eukaryota > Metazoa > Arthropoda > Arachnida > Araneae > Macrothelidae > Macrothele > Macrothele yani. The sequence continues at coordinate 127,699,534 of CM077008.1, forward strand.
ATGACCTTTGTGAGGATCTAGGGCTACAGGGAACCGATCGCCGTTTATTTAGGGCTACTGTAGAATTTGTGACGTATAATCTAAATTAACTTTCATTTTTAGTTCCTTTTCCTATGTAAATTTGAGTTTGTTCTGCTTACACTTCCAAACTTAACGTTATATTTTTTCCCCCAAACGAGAATGAGGTTGGCAACATTTGAGGTCAGAGTAAAAGTGACGTATGAATATATGAGATAAGAACGATATATAAAAGGACGAGATAACAGTTGCTGGTGTGGATATGTGGGTGGATATGTGTAGACATTGATTGTTAAGTAAAATGTGAAAGTGCCATGTGTGATGTTCTATTGACTAAGTGCTGGAATAAAGAAAGAATTTCCGTAAGCTGACTTCAGTTTATGATTCGTCTGGTCGTAAAAATTCAATTAGGAACTATTTCATCGTAATCTTATCTAATGATTTAGACATAACGTGACGACAATATCTTGCACGAAAAAGACATTACGTCATATTCCTTATGTAAGTATGTAACAGAATTATTGTCCTATGTGACCCAGAAGATAATTATTATAACTAATAATTGATAAGGCAAAACAAAATACAGTAACTAACACACCCTATGTAAATGAAGAAAAAGAAAAACTGAAACCTTCCTTAGAGGGTAGGAGAAGTTTGGCGATCACCATGCCCACAAGAGAATATCTTCTCATTGAGGATTATTAGTTTTGGGGTATTTTTTGACAGTGAGAGTTGTGTTTAAAGTAAATGGGCTCTGTATGAGGTTAGTAGCTGTAGATATGAAAGTTGTAAGAGGATAAAATAAGTAGATCCAGTTAAAAAAAGCAGAGTCTGTAATGCTGGTTTTATAACTGAGCTGGGTCCTTCTACGGTAAAAGAAAAAGTTAATAAGAACGTATTGAGATAGTAAAGACACATTTAACGAATTGGAAATAAAGGTTTGCGGGAAAAGGTGTTAACTTATGTGCTGCGAAGCTGCAGACCAACACGCAGACTTTCTAAACCAAGGCGAATGAAGGAGTGAAATACGTCAGGAAGAAATACGGTAGAAACAGAAAATGAACAGGAAGAGATGGTGAAAATTATATTGCTAACACAAGAATTAATTCCTTTTGTGGTGGTCTGGACCAAAAACATGCGTGAATGCTGAGCAGATACACAGGTGTAAGATGATAATTGTGGCTCCAAGCACTGAAAATAATTGGTTTTCTAAGAACGAACCCAAAATCTATGTCTCACCCAGGATTCAAACCCTGCAGTCAGTGATGCAGTTCTAAATAAAAAAAGTGCCTTAGCAGTGAAATGGTTATAAAAATACAGCAAGGGTAGAAAATTTTTCAGAAGCTTTATGAAATCTTATTTGTTTTTGTCATTTATTATTTTTATTACATTTTCAGTACTAATTACTTTCATCAATGCACAATAAAATTGTTTAACTTCAACAGTTGTAAATAAAAGAAAGAGTGTTACACGATAATTCTCAGAATATCAAAGTTTTATTTAAATACCGCTCTGACGTTTAACAAGATTTTTCGTTTGTTTGGTAGTTTTGCTAATCACCGTGAGCAACTCAATGGGCTATATATAAACAGCCGCCCGTCCTTAATTTTGCGCCAGCCACGTAAGACAAGTACATCACCCCCACCCCACCAGGGACTCGAACCCAGGCACAACTCGGACGAATGGGTAGACGCTAAAGCCCGCACAGAACACTACCCCCTCTTTTATTTTTTATTTTTTTGTTATTATTATTATTTAGGGGTTGAACGATCACAGTGGGCAACTTGTAGGGCTATAGCAGTCGATCAACCTTAATTTGGGGCCACTGGTTCCAGGGATGGGATAAATCCTGCGCCATCGGTCAGACCCCATCTGGAGTCTGGCTCAACTGGGACGAATAGTCAGAAGCAAGCGCCTCAAACCACTCGACCACCGGGGCGGCCATTTCAGCAGCATAAACATTAAGTTAAGCCTGTCTTTGAAGAAGTGTTAGGTTTCATATTCTGCGATAGATGGCGCAAAAAGTCACTTCTTGGGCGTGATTTTTACGTCTTTAGTGACTGTCCCAGAAGGTGGCATCATTGAATCACTGCAGACCTCACCATATTCAGAATGCAAGCGGACTTTCGTTGGCTCCAGAATGAAAAGACAAAATACGCTCTGTTACGTTTTAACCAATGACGTTATTTGGGATTGGAGCTCAGTAAGTAGGTGGAGTTTCTGTAGCTCAAATTCAGGAGTTCCCTGCTAATGTACGCATTACCTCTTCAAAAAATGAACGTACAATAGGATTTAAGATGACCCATTGAAGAAAAGATTCTAATCTCACTTTTGTCCCCATTCATTTATTTCTATTTGGCTTAGATAATTAGAAATATCCGACAGAAATGAGAGATTTCGTTTCTTCCAGACAGAAACAGTGCTAAGCTAACTTATCCCGCCATCTAGTGCCAAATTGGAATACTTTCGAGTCAAATAAATTGAATTAAAAAAAATTCTAACAAATTTTTCGAAATAATAACTACGGCATATATTAGCTATGGGTTGTTTTTATTTGTGATTGAAACTTCAAACACTACAAAGTAAAAGTCTTCGCGAAAATTTTTACAAAAAAATTTACATTGCAGATAAAGGATAGGAGGTGAATCCTAACACTCATTCAAAGACAGCCTTAGGATACTAATATGTTTCCACACAGAACATAGTTTCCCTTATTTTTTTTATACATGGTCATCTAAAAAATTCCTCTCCCCTGCTTTTCTTTCCAGCTAACCACAAAAAGTTCCTTAGCCCTCCTATCTGCAGTGCAAGAAAGAGGAGCCCACTCCCTTGCCCTCCAGATGCCATATGAGGGTTGTATCGAGGGGATCAATGCTTTTCAGCCAGTCATTGTAAATTTAGAGCAAATTTAAATCAGAAGTGCTAAGCTACACATTTTGGCAGAAACGCCACATCAAAAGAACAATCTAAATTCGACCCCAGACATCATATCAGTGAAGAACGTATGCATTTTTGATAGGAGTCTCTATTAACGGGTGCTTCCAACAGACCTGCAACACTCAGAATTCATGAACTAGAGGGTGAAACTATGAATGATGAAGAAATGTTCACAAGTGAACTATTCTGGCGTGATCACAGAAATAACGGAGGGAAACGCAACAGCTTATAACATGAAGTATGTTAAACTCCCACGTGTACAATCTTCAGCTGCAGCCAATCATTGTGAGAGAACTCCGATAACGACCGATCGATTAACACCCCGCTCTTCCTCAAGCAGATAATGGATTTGATTTTCCCTGATGAGCAACTACCCGCACTCACCCTCACAAGCCATGTTCATGGCCATTTATGGAGTTTGGGGAAATCATGCTTCTAACTTCCTAGCTGGATAAACCTATCAGAAACCTCCTAATGGAATAGGAACCACTGGGAACTCTGTTCTTCTGGAAACTCAGCTCAGTAGACCAATTTTCGTCATTCTTATTTCGTATATTTATTGCGTCTTATTTCTGTTTCACAGCAGTAATTTGGAGATACTACGAAAAAAAATGTATTGTAATTAATTCCGGAAATAAAAAAGTTACACTAAAGCAAAAATTAATAATAATAATAAATTTCCTGTTATAATGAACACGTCTTATGACTAACAAGTTAGTAAAATGATGCAATGCATTGATTATAATACGCTTTCCAACATACCAGAAATCATTACTCAAGTTATCACTCAAGTTATGAGAATAATGGCGGTGGAATAAATCTCGGACCTGTGCCCTGACCCTTGATCCCATATCGATGATATTCAACAGAACCGGTTCGGTATACCTCCGAAATAACATGAAAAAGTTTTGTCGCAATCGAAGCATTTTTACGTATATTAGGACGCATAATGGCGATGGAAGTGATTCCGCTCCTATGTCCTGACCTTTGACCCCATTTCGCCCATTTTCAATAGGGTTTGTGGCCAGGTGGTCCCCTACCACATACTAAAATTTCATCGAAATCGAACCTTTTTTACGTTGGTTTTGACGCATAAGAGCAGTGGAATGGATCCCGCTCCTATGTACTGACTTTTCACCCCATTTCGTTCCCTTTAAATGAGGTTCCTTTTCATGTGATACCCTACCAGATACTAAAATTTCATCAAAATCGAACGATTGTTACGCGAGTTATCGTACGGACGGGCATAAGCACACACCGCGTGACGTAATGAAGCAGATTGGAATCGCGACCATCTGCTGGCAAGAGTATGGCGTCATAAAACTTTAATAGTATCCACACACAACGCGGGACGAAATGAGAAGATGGCGTGACAGCGCGCCAACATTCTCAAACGCGAGATTGTGACGTCTTAAGATTTCTAAGCATTGGAAACATTAATGGAACGACGCCATGGCACTAAGAACGTTATAATTCGGGGTGGTTATTTAACATACTAAACGAATTCTCCTAAAGTCGAAATCAAGCTAAATCGATTTCTAGTACCAGGAAACGGTAGGTTAACGACTTTCATCAAAATTCTTAGAGCCGTTTTCGAAATAAAATGTACATACATACATACAAGAATTGCTACTTTAAGGTGGACTTCAAGTAATTTTGCTTCCTATGCTTCCAACGGAAAAACTTCTGTACACATTTTCTTCACAATTAATGCGTTCCCAAGACGGAAAATTTGAACTTCGATTAAAGTAGCTTCATTTCATAACTTGGAATACTTAATATTTTCTAAACCATAACTGTAATAATATTTTCTAAACCATAACCGTAATTATGCAATCCAACATTTATCTGTCCACTGACTGACATCATCAAAGTGCAGGTCGCGCTATCTTTTTTCTGGCTTCAACGCCACCAAAGGAAACGTTATTGTTTTTCAATATAATTATGGTTATGTTTTAGAAAATGTTAAGTATTCCAAGTTATAGTATGAAGTTATTTTAATCGATGTTCAAATTTCCATCCTTGGAAACACACTAATTTTGAAGGAAATATGTACAAAAGGTTTTCCATTGGAAATATAGGAAGCAAAATTACTTGACGTCCACCTTAATAGTGTGGGATAAGGGCGATGGAATGGATCCCGATCCTATGTCCTGACCTTTGACTCCATTTGTCCCATTTTCAACAGAGTTCCTCTCCAGGTGGTCCCCTACCACATACTAAAATTTCATCGAAATCGAACCATTTTTACGCACCTTATGACGCACAAGGGCAATGGAATGCATCCCGCTCCTATGTCCTAACCTTTGACTCCACTTCACCCGTTTTCCATAAGATTCGTCCCCAGGTGGTCTCCTACCTCATACTGAAATTTCATTGCAATCGAACCATATTTACGCAAGTTATGAAGCATAAGGGCAATTCAATGGATCCCACTCTTACGGCGTGACCTTTGACCCCACTTCATCCATTTTCAACAGGGTTTGTACCCTGGTGGTCCCCTACCACATACTAAAATTTTATCAAAATCGAACCATTTTTACTTGAGTTATCGTGCGGACAGACGGACGGAAAAAGCTGGAGCATATACTCTTCTTCAACCTACGGTTGGAAAGCGTAAAAAAGAATGTATGTTAATTTAAAACGCAATAAGAATCGAACTTTTATTGGCATATCATCTTCATCATCATTATTACCAACCATTTTCAATCCACTGATGGATAAAAGTGGTCTCTTCCACAGCTCTTTGTCTTGTGCAGTTTCTTTTCCATGTCACTCCAACATGCTTTCGAATTTCATACACGCCGCCCCGGTGGCGCAGTGGTCTAAGGCGCTAGCCTCTGATCATTTGTCCGTAACGGGTCCGGGTTCGAATCCCGGTCAGGCATGGATGTTGTGTTTGTCTTACGGCACTGGCTCTCTCCCTTCCCTGGAACCAGTGACCCTAAATTAGGGACGGGCGACTGCTTATAGCCCATTGAGTTGCTCACGGTGGTCGTTAAACCTCCAATCAAAAAAAAAAAAAATTCATACACCTGTCTGTTACGTGGTCTTCTTCTGGATATTTTTCTTTTCCTTGATATTCAGTCTAATATACCAGTAGTTGCTCAGCAGTAGTCAGTTCTTCTAGCAATATGCACAACTGTTTGTGAAAATTTCAACTCCAGAAAGAATCGCGCTACTGAAATGAAATTTATATCGCAGATTCCTCGTATTACAGGAGATAACTGATTACATTATACACAGTCGAGTCACATTATTGAGACCACTTTCTACTTTTGACGTCAAATGCGTGTAGCCAATGAAAGAAGAAACGTGTCGTGAGCTGGCTTGGAGGGTATAAAAGGTGTGCTGTAGGTATTCTAAAAACATATCACGCGTTGCTGCCATGGATAAAAGGAGCGATTTATCAGATTTGCAAAAAGGGATGATTATCGGCTTTCGGGACAAGAATGGCAGTATTTCTGAAACAGGGCAGTTTGTGAACTGCTCGCGTCCTGCTGTGGTTAAAGTGTATCGTGATTGGAGAAATGGCACCATTGCAAATAAACAACGTGGAAACTGCGGAACACCCGTACCATTGATGTGAGAGGTTAACGTCGACTGCGAAAGTGCGTGAGGGTCGATCGACACGCTACAGTGGAGCAACTCACTGGCCAAATGAACCAGGAGCTACCGGAAGTGTGTCTAAAACGACAGTTCAGCGAACCCTCCTGCGTATGGGGCTCCAATGCAGACGGTTGGTCACTGCACCTTGCTAACGAAGGTGCATGAGCGGAAAAAGCTTACATTTGCACGGCGGTATCGGAATTGGACATCCGCTGATTGGCAAAGGATTGCCTTCTCCGATGAATCACGTTTTCTGCTTCATCGAACAAATGGACGTTGATGTATAAGGCGAGAAACATCGGAGAACAAACATTCTTCATCCATTGCTAGAAGAACACAAGCTGGTGGGGATAGCGTTATTCTTCTGGGGAATGTTTTCGTGGCATTCCAGAGATCCACTCATACCAGTGGAAGGCACTATGAACCGAATTCGTTATGAATCCATCCTTGCAGACCACGTACACCCATACATGCTGATTGTCTTCCCTGGTGTGAATGGGATCTTCCGGCACGACAATGCGACGTGTCACGCAGCTAGAAATGTCCGAGAGTGGTTGGAAGAGTACGACAAAGAATTCAAAGTACTTCGCTGGCCCCCTAATTCCACAGACTTAAACCCAATTGAGCATGTGTAGGACCACCTCGATCGTGTTGTTCGCTCTATGGATCCTCCACCACGCACCCTCCAGCAGCTGCCAGATGCACTGCAGTCAACATGGCTCCACATACCTGTGAACACCTTCCAACACTTTATTGAGTCACTCCCAGCCCGTCTAGCTGCACAAGACGGTTACTCTGGATATTAGCTGGTGGTCACAATAACGTGACTCGACCGTGTACAAGATTTCTTTGCTTCAAAACTTAGTATCGTGTGAAGCCACCTGGAGTAAAAATAACAACCTCGACACGGCGTTACATTGAATGGAAGACAATTTTGATATCGCCCTGGAGAATAGATTGCCAGACTGATTCTATACGAGACCATAGTTCATTCGTGGTAACAGGCGACTGCGTTTGACGGGCCACACCCTTAGCTACCATGTCGCAGACATGTTCTATCGGGGATATATCTGGTAAACATGCAGGCCAGGAAAGAGGCGGTATCTGCCGTGCATGGAAGAGGTTTCGGACATTCCGGCCACATTTGGCCGAGCATTGTCTTCCTGGAATACAACTCTGAAGGTAGGATATCAGCTCTGCCTCTAGAACATATCTGACGTATCGCTGACTGTTGAGGGTTCCCTCAATTCGTATCAGGCGAGATCGCGAATTGAACCCAATGACTCCCCAAACCATGAGGCTTGGCGTTGATCCGGTATGACGCTGCTAGATGCCGTTCACCACAATATCTTCGAAAACGTATGCGACCATCATGGTGCATCAAGTTGAATCGTGACTCGTCAGAAACAGACCTGATGCCAATCAGCGTCCCAATGTCTGTGTTCGAGACGCCATTGCAGCCTGAGGCGTCTGTGGTTGAAGGTCAAAGGAATGCGCTGCAATGGGCAGCTAGCGACAAGTTAAGCAGACGAAGTCAAACTGTGCTGGAGGACAAAGCCTGACCTGTGACAGTGCTCCACTGCTGTGCTAACACGGTAGATGTAGCTGTGCAGTTTGTCTCTGCCATGCGGTTTCGGTGTCTGTCATCCCGTGCAGTCGTGTGATTTTGCTATCCATTTCCTGGATTTCTGTGCGTCTGAGGCTCATCTGTCCATTGACGTCACGTTCGCAACACAGTACTGGTGTTTCGTTTCGAATGGCAATTTTGCGGTGGGAAAATCCAGTTTCTCTCATCCGAATAATCCTTCCTCGCTCAAAGTTCGTCAGGTGTTAATAATGCGACCTTCTTCAGCGATGGGGCTTAGAGAGACACAAGAAACACGCATTTGACTCAGTGCTGGCTCTTCTTTGATTGCAACTCGTTTATACTCAAGACCGGACAGTTCAGAAGACGCTGCTGCGAAACCACATGCGTATTGTCACTGACATCGTAACCATTAGCATGTCCGAACCTTTTGTACGTATCCCGTAAGTTTCAAGCTAATACCAGCAGTCATTCATAGTGTTGCAATTTTCACAAACCGCAGTGTACCGATTTTCACAAACAGTGCCTATTGTCTTTACTTTGAACATGATATCCCCCACTCGTATCATTTTCCTGATCCACGAGTTCCTGTCCCTATATCTTCTGGCTGTGCATCTGTCCATGCTTCTTTGAGTTGTTCTCTGCCTCTTCGCAGTTGTTCTCTCCTCTTCACAGTTGTTCTCTGCCTCTTCGCAGTTGTTCTCTCCTCTTCACAGTTGTTCTCTGCCTCTTCGCAGTTGTTCTCTCCTCTTCACAGTTGTTCTCTGCCTCTTCGCAGTTGTTCTCTCCTCTTCACAGTTGTTCTCTGCCTCTTCGCAGTTGTTCTCTCCTCTTCACAGTTGTTCTCTGCCTCTTCGCAGTTGTTCTCTCCTCTTCACAGTTGTTCTCTGCCTCTTCATTCTTCCTACTGTGAAATTACCACTCGCACGGACGAAACGTCACAAACCGTAGTGTTGTCGATCTTCACGAACAGTGCCCATTGTCTTTACTTTGAACATGATGCCACCCACTCGTGTCATTTTACTGTTCCATGAATTCCTGTCCCTATCTTTTCTGGCTGTGCATCTATATGTCCATGCTTCTTTGAGTTGTTCTCTGCCTCTTCATTCTTCCTACCGTGAAATTGCCACTCGTACGGACGAAACGCCACAAACCGTAGTGTAACGATTTTCACGAACAGTGTCCATTGTCTTTACTTTTAACATTATGTCATCCACTCGTGTCATTTTCCTAATCCAGGAGTTCCTGTTCCTATCTTTCCTAGCTGTGCATCTGTCCATGCAATTTGAGTTGTCCTTTGTTTCTGTATGTCTTACTTAGTTAAGGTCCACGTCTCTGATCCATATGTTACAACTGAAAGTATGCCCTGAATTAAACTTTTCTTTTGAGACATAATGGAAAATTGTCCTTAAAAATTCTACTGTTTCTTCAAAATGATCTCAAGCCAAGCCTTACACGCTTACTAAATTTTTCTTCGATGTGACGATCTCCTGATATCTGTTATTTCTAGATTTGAGGCAACAATTTCTAGATCGTCAGTCCTTGTAAGAGCATTGCACATCAATTTGGTTTTCTGGAAATTTATATTGAGAATAGAAATATCCACTTTTTTGCAGACCAAAGAAATGATTTAACGGCAGCAGAAAATTCACGCAAAATGTTATTCACAAATAGGAAAATAAAACTTCATTTCGAAGGACTCTTACAAACTGAGGTATGGGCACAAATACAAAAAAGAAACACTTTGGCTTCCTTAGTAGAAATACTGCGCATCATAAAAAATAGGAAGTGTCCGTAAATATGTTTTAATGACCGATAACTTGTGGGGAAGAAGTTCTTTCAATCGATATTTTTAAACAGAAGCTATGACTTTAGATGCAGATATGAATTTCAGCTCTTCTGCGGCAGAATTGTGTGTTGTGGAAACGAAAAATGTGCACCAGTGAAGACTATACCATAGTAGAAGCTTTCCGACATAAAAGAAATTTTTTCAGTCAGAATTATAGGAGAGGAGATAATCAGAAAAAGGAATAAGCATTTAAGTACCCTAGCTAAAAAAACTGCACTTTATTACATTAATTATTTATTACATTATAATATGCCTCGTTCTTCATACAAAAGAATTTTTTTCTACTAGGTTCTTAAAAGCGGAAATACATTTGAAAGAAGAGAGATACGATTTCTTCCATTAGCAGCAGAACTGTATGTAATGAAAAATCAGAAGACACGCGAAAAATTTACTTCATAGAGAAAGGCATCTGAAGCAAGCAGGAATTAAAAAAATTTAAAAGTGCAGAGGTTAACAAAATGGAACTTTATGTTGCTCAGAGGGAAAACTATTCTTTATTTAAAGAAATTCTTGTATATAAAATTTGTTCCATAGTGAACGACATTGGGTGTGTTTGGTGCGTGGCACGCTAAAAGTTCCTATATAGTACATACTCCTGGAACACACAAGGAAATAGTCAGATTATAAAATTCCCTTATCGAATAAGGTAATTCTATCTATCATCACCTGAAAAATATTTTTTATTAAACAATTTCATTTCAGCTACTAGTCGGATTTGGAAAATAATTTTTCCTGCTGCTCAGTTCTATCTCGCTATAGGATAAGAAAATTTCTTCTTTTGCATTGAGCAGTTAACGAGCTTAGTTGGATTGAAAACAATATTTTTTAGCGTTGGATTTTTCTACCGAACATTCCATTAGAAAAGTCATTTTTCTCATCGTCTGGAAAATTTGTTTACATCGGATACTTCCATCTAGCAATCATACTCGCTATTGTTTCTTTCTTTCTTTTTTTTTTTTTTTCAGAGTTCCATCCGATTGAAAAATTCTTGTTATTGCATTTGATACAAATAAGAAATTTTCCAGAAATCGAACTGAAAACTTCCTATGTATGTATGTATGTATGCATGTATGTATGTAAGTATGTATGTATGTTTGTTTGTTTGTATATTGCATCCCCCAGTCTTATCTAGTGGTCACACTGCAATTTTTTTTCCATTCATTGGAGAATAATCTCCACTAATAGCATTAACACATTTCTTGTTTCCCGAGAGACAGTTCTGTCTAATAGACTGATCACAAAAGTTTGTTTTTTTCATTGGAAGTTCTATCTAATAGTTTTATTAGAAAAACATTTTGGTGTGGAAAAATTGTGATGTGTACCTTTTATTTTACTTTCTCGTTGACCTTCTTTTTGTTATGTAAATTTCTGTACTTCTCAATTTAAGATTTCCTCACTAAACGGTACATTTCTTCCCTGAACAACTTGTACACTTTGGCAACAATGAGTCAAAAGAACATTAAATGTCGACATTAAATGCAAAAATGTGGTAGATTAGGTGGTAGCTTGTTGTAGATTTACCTGACTAGATGAATAACGTGTTGTAGCTATTTGTTTGGGAATTCTATGTTTATATATAAATACTACGGCAAGTCAAATGAAAGTGAGACAAGACGATTATGTCAGGAAGCATTATTACCTTTATATCAAAACAAAACAAAATCACCATCAGCATTGAGGCATTTTCCCCACTGATTAACGAATTCCACGCTCAAAGAAGTTCTTTGATTGCTGCATCAGAATTAGTGTAACTGCCTCTTGCACTTCAGAGACCGACGTAAATCTGCGATCGTTCAGCTTATTCTTCAACTCACCTGGAAAAGTTACACGGCAAAAGATCCGGATTGTAGGGAGGATGTGCAAGAGTTTCCCATTTGAACTTCCACAGCGTTTCCATGTTAACATTAACCGTACGGGGTAGAGCATTGTTGTGCAACAACATGAAACCCCTCGACTATAAGCCATGGCGCTTGTTCTTATTTTCCCTGCGTGGCATTGCGGCGTGGTACAATAGCGGTCAGCATTGACAGCTTCCCTATGTTCAGAACATTCCTTCAGTAATGGCCACTCACGGTCAAAAAAATATTACCTATCCCTTTTCAGCGGAAATGTCCTTTTTTGGCCTTCTTTAGGGGACGCGATTGAGGATCGTGTTTCAGTCTCATAGTGGTGGCACCATGATTAATCTCCGGTGATAATGCGATGCAAGAACTGATTTCCTTCTAGGTGATATCGCAGCAGATGTGTCAATGCGGCGCCTAGTCTTTGCTCCCTCTGGTCCCCTCTGAGAATCTTTGGAATTCGATGAGCTCAAAGGAGCCGATAATTTAGATGTTCATGAATAATTGTGTGAACCCAGCCGTGACTGATGTTCATATTTGCGGCCAGCTCATCAATACTCAGGCGCCGATCTTGTTTAATTAACGCAGCCACCTCTGTTAATGTTTTCAGCATGATGACACGATGGCTTTGTCCAGGTCTCGGGTCATTGTTGCAGCTTTTTCACGTCCTTCTTTCTCAAAGTGCCTTCTGCAACACTTTTTTTTTTTTTTTTTTTTTGTTGGAGGTTTAACGACCACTGTGAGCAACTCAATGGGCTATAAACAGTCGCCCGTCCCTAATTTTGGGTCACTGGTTCCAGGGAAGGGAGAGAGCCAGTGCCGTAAGACAAACACAACATCCATGCCTCACGGGATTCGAACCCGGACCCCGTTCGGACGAATGATCGGAGGCCATCGCTTAGACCACTGCGCCACCGGGGCGGCTGAAACACTTTCAGCCGTTAAACATCTAGCCACACATGCTGTTCTTCTACTGGAGAGTCCATTGCGGTGCAGGCCTTTGTTCAAACCTATGCCACTTAGATTCCACAGTACCTCTCCTCACAACCGTGCCTCGAGTACTGACCTGTCAGATCACTGCGTCCGACTAAAGAATTTCTGAAATCGGACAAATAGTGTCAGAGTATGGTGTCCACAGACGGACGGACGGACAAACCGATAACATAAGCACGATCTTTTTATCAAAAGACGTGCTAAAAATTAATGCAGATTATTTAACTCACTTTCGTTTTGCTGACGACATAATTGTTTGTGCAAAGTGCCACGTCAGACCTATGTAGTATGTATGTTCCAGGAACTTTCTGACAAGAGTAAAGAAGTGGAATCTTACAGAAAACAAAATTGATGCACAATGCTTTTTCGAGAACTGAAGATCTTGCGATTGATGGAACAATTCTAGAAGTGACAGATGCCTATATTTACCTTGAAAAACAGATAATAAGCAAGGACCCCATCAAAGAAAAATTTAATAGGTGCAAAAAACTTCAAGAACATTTGGGAGAAACAGTACAATTTTCAAGAGCAATTTACCAGTATGTCCTAAGAGACCAGTGTTTAATTAATGCATTCTTCCAGTTCTTACATATGGATCAGAGACATGGACCTTAACTAAACATGACATACAGAGGCTGCGAACAACTGAAACAAGAAAGATCGTGTATTTGAGAAATGAATTTCCCCGAAGAAATAATTCTTCATTTATACATGGTACGCATTTAATCACGATGTGCCTCCGCAGACATCCCCAATCACCAAATCATGGCTAGAGGAATATTCCACGGATTATTGGCATATTTACACTGTATTCCATGTATTTACTTCATTGAGAAAGATGACACCGAATTTTCCGGTGTAATGAGCAGTTCTTTCGAATCCGTTCTGAACGCGAATTAAATTTATCAAAGCTATTCAAAGTCAATGGAACCGGTATGGAAAACAATAGTATCTGACCGAAGGAAGAAGTTTTTCAGTCGGGTTTTTAATCCCACAGATGGCGCTGTAAAGGAAATCGTGAACTTACGCCCTCTGGTGGCAGACTTGTACGTTAAGAAAAATTTCAAACTATAATCGAGAAACATTTCGCAGCGGAAACGCTCTCCAAGAAAGAAATAATTTTTTAAATCTGACTTTAGAAGCAGAGATATTGACAAATATAAGATATGCAACTACGTCCCGTGGCGGGAAACGCATGCATTATTTTAAGAAGGAAGTTTTCTCAAAAGGTTTTTTGATGTGAGCGGTATCGTTCCAGGAAATAATTTTTTCAGTCGAGTTTTCAGAAGCTCAGATTTTGCTGCGAATACATTAGAAGCAGAAATGAACAATTATGACCCCTGGTGGCCAAACTATTCTTTATCAAATATTAAAAATTATTGGATTCATAAAAACCAATTCTCATCAGGAGCTGTATACGCTATAGGAAGAATTTTTCAAATCGGAGTTTTAGAAGCAGAAATATCGGGGTAAATGCAATTTACTTTCACGCCTCCTAGCGGGAAATCTATGCGTAACTTGAAAAGTAACTGTACCTAAAATACTTTTCGACATAAATGGAATCGAAAGGTAAAATATTTTTTTTCAATCGAATGTTTAGAAGCAAATATATGGAATAAAATGTATTTTGAATTCGATATCATCTACATTTACGCCCTCTGGCGGCGAAATTGTACAACGAAAAAAAAACGAAATAACACGACTTTTTTTTTACCAAGACGTGCTAAAAAGCATGGAGGGATGCATGCTTTCTTTCTGTAACCAAGAAAGGTAGGAAGAAGAACACATGAATCAGGAAAATGACTAAAGTTGATGACATCATGATCAACGTAAAATCACTGAAATGGCAATGGGCTGGACATAGGTTTAAAACCTAAATCTTCCATTATAAAAATTTTCAGCCTTCGAAAAATTTGCTTTCATCCAAAGAAAAATTTGCTTTTATCCAAAGTTCTCAAAGTTTTCCAGCATGCCTTTCTTCCCCATTTGAAATTTTAAGAAAGTTGTAAATTCTTACATAAATCCTTGCTTTCCACCATAAAACTCATGTGATACTCAATTATCAGGTCGTACTGTGTTTGTTTTTCCTAAGGTTGCTTTCCTTTACAAGCCTTCTTAAAATTTCCTTTTCTTTAAAAATGCTGTATTTTCGCATTTTCTGGAAAGGTGTCTTAGGAACTTTCTACTCATAGGCGCGGACTTTGTGGGTTCGAGACACTTTTTGAATACCCAATGATTTTGTTGTAGGTTCCTCAAACCTCTTATATTTTTGCGCGCATTTCGTGGGGAAAAAACACGTACGCATATGTGCATAAATTTTGTTTTTCTTTACCAATTCTTCAAGTTTTTTATTATTCATTCCCTGTTTACTATATATAGAAAGTGTGTATAGAAATTTACCCCTCAGACTGTTTATTGTGCCTCAAAAATCAATTAGTGTTTGTTCGTTCTCATCAAATTTGATGCGACAGACAATACCTGAAGTACCGTTGTTTAAAAGCATTTAAAACTGCCTCCTTTATAAAAGAAAATTCTTCGGTTTGTCTGCAAAAGTCTAGCTCTACATTCGGAGACGAAAACCTATTCGAGGCCATAGTGATAAAGGCGGAAATATGTTGTACAGTCAGTTGACCCACCCTATCTTCGGGCAGTCGGGGACCAAGGAGGTTAGAAGAGGGAGAAGATGGCATCAGCAGCCAATGGTGAAGGCAAATCTGATCATCTGGTTTCTTGCGCCATCCGAGTGGGGAGGGTTTAGTGACGTGACGTCACTTATTGAAGACCTGTGCAGAAACACAGGTTGATAGTGGCCGTCTCTTACCCTCAGCAGCAGTCCCTGAATGTCAACAAGGCTCCCACAGCTTTAGCAAGGCCGTGATTAGTTAATACGCAATATGCACTTCCGCTCGACGAAGCATAATTTTGTTTAATTTTTTTAGAAAATATTAAACAGTATTTCTGCAACTTTTTGCAAATTTTTAGTTATGTGCATGTACATTTCGGTCTCATTTTTTCCTGACTGTACATGCTGCACAAGTGCCTCTAAAACCTCTTCAAAGTCAACGATGTTCCCATAGGTACAGAAGCAGCCCAAGGTAACCTCCTATTTTAACTCAGAAATCATTTGAATAAAAAATTGTTGGAATTTTTAAAATCGGTAAAAAAAACCTTAAAATAAATTGTTTTAGTTACTTTTATAAGGCAATTGAGTTGGAAATTCCCACAGTATCTGTGTATTGCACATAATAATGTCACTCCTACAAAAGCAAAATAAATGAAATAAGCAATTATCTAGAGAAAAAACATTCTGTAATTAATTATAATTTGCTTCATTTTAGCATTTCAGGCATCTTATTGTGCCAGATAATCTGACTGAATGAAATTTAAATTAGACTTAATGCATGGGTAATTCGGTTAAAAATTTCCGGAAACCCCAATAATTTTTCAAGTCGGCGCTTATGTTTCTACTAACCATCTGGGCAATAAAATAGATATAACAATAGCCATTTCATGATAGAAAGGGTTTTCCTAAAAAGAAGCGGCAAACAAACAAAAAACTGGTTATATTTTTTCCAGGAAAGTCCAGAAAAACAGTAATAAGTAATGCAGACGCCAATAAGTCTGTCGGAGATGACAGAGAGACCCCACAGAGATAAAAACTAATGATGCTATGATGTGGAAGTAGAGGATAACAAAAGACCTTGGTAATGTCGTAAAGCAGAACATAAAATTAATTTATTATTCAAATTTTTGTGCATTACCATGGCGATCGGAAAGGTGTTCATGCCAGTTTAACTTGTAGTTTACCCGAAACAACCGTCTATGTAAACTGCATCCTTAATGACTCTTAAACGCCTCTAAAAGAAATAACGGAACTTCGTCATATCCTCATTATCTGGAAGAAGCAAGGCACAATCAATGCATAAAGCATACATCGCTGGGTAACGCTTGTCTCCTTTTGGTTGCTGCTCTAACGATGTAGAATAAATATGATGAGAGATACACCGTTATATTACATTAAGGACAGAAGCACTATTTATTATATGCTACTCTAAGAAGACAAAACTGATGTACAACGCTTTTACAAAAAATGAAGATTTATCAATTGATGTAGAAAACTGGAGATAACCGATACTAACATTTACCATAGGCAGTAGATATCAAGCGAGGATCACATTGATGAAGAAATTAATCCGGGTTTAAAACTTGGCTGGAGAGCTTTTCGAAGAAACAGTACAATTTTTAAGAGCAATATGCCATTATGTCTTGAAAGAAAAATGTTTAATCAATGCATCCTTCCAGTGCTTACGAACGAAGCAAAGACGTGAACCTTAACTTCAAAAAAAAAAGATACAAAGACTGCAGACAACTAAAAGAAGCATTAAGAGAGACATGTTTTGTGTACCCACGAGAGATAACAAGGGGAACTCATAGATAAGGGAAATGATAAGAATGGCAGACATCATGATCGTAGTAAAATTCCTGAAATGGCAATAGGCTGGGCATTTTACCAAAAGGATGGGCGAGTGAAATTCGAAAGCATACGGGAGTGACATTGAGGAGACTGGCTCAAGACAGACCGTTGTGGAAGAAATTTAGGAGACCTTCATCTAGCAGTGGATTGATAATGGTTCACAGTGATGATGATGATGATATATATTCTTGAGATTAAGTGATATTCCAATAATATTAGATTATATTAAAAACAATTGCTTGCGAAGAAACGAAAAGTACAGCATAGTGATTTGTTGTAGTTTTATTATAGTTTATAAAAATTAATGGTCGTATAAAACTTGGTTGGAGTGTTTTTGGAAGAAACAGTATAATTTTTAAGAGAAATATGGCATTATGTCTTAAAAGAAAAGTGTCTAATCAATACATCTTTCCAGTGCTTACGTACGGAACAGAGACGAGGACATCAACTAAAAGAAACATACAAAGACTGCAGACAACTGAAAGAAGAGTGAAGAGATGCATGACTGGTGTAACCAGAAGAGATAAGAAGAAGAACTTGTGAATAAGATAAATGAAAAGAGTGAAATACATTATAATCAGAGTAAAATTCCTGATATGGCAATGGGCTGGACTTATTTTGAGGAGAATGGACCAACGATGAACAACCGTAATTTTAGACTGGATTCCAAGGAACAGGAAACGATCCAGAAGAAGACCATATGGTAGATGGTTGGATGATATCCAAAAGCATGTGGGAGTGACATGGAGGTGACTAGCGCAAGATAAACTGTTGTGGAAGAAACTTGGGGAGGCTTTCATATATATATACATTGCCAGAAGGACAGACCATCGATGGACAACCGAAATTCTAGACTGGGTTCCAAGGGACAGGAAAAGACCCAGAAGAAGACCACATGGGAGATGGGTGGATGAAATTCGAAAGTATGCGGGAGTAACGTGGGGGAAACTGGCATAAGACAGACCACTGAGGAAGAAACTTGGGGAGACCCTCATCCAGCATTGGACTGATAATGGTGGACAATGATGATGATGATGATGATGATGATGATGATGATGATAGATATATATATATATATAATTTCTTCTCAAAGGCGTAGCGACAGAGGGGCAGCGAAAAGATTGGTATGATGTTGCTGCTAAAGTTGGAAATGTGCAACGGCAAGTAATTTTATAATACAGAAACATACATTTTTCACGTGTACGAAATTTTCTTGCAATTGAATGGTCACCTTTCTCTCTCTTTCTCTCTCTCTCTCTCTCTCTCTCTCTCTCTCTCTCTCTCTCTCTCTCTCACCCTTTCTCACTGTCTTTTATTATTTGTTTCGTAGTATAGCAACCATGATTTGTAACTCTGGGCATTAAAACCGAAACATAAAAAAAATGCTGAAGGAAATACGAAATGTCAAACATCAGTAAAATCGATTTACTTTTATTCAAATTATGCAGTAGCTTTAACATATCTTCAGTTTCTGTATTACTTTTTCCGAATAATAAGTGTTTTGAACATAAGGCTGTTTTCCCGGCATTTAAAAGCAATTTTGTTTAACTAAGAATTAGTGCATACCTTTGAAGAAAGAGAATTCGCATTAACAGTTCCAAAAACTTTTCGAAGAATGTTTAAGCATTACTCTTTTAGCGCCTGATCGCCAATCTGGGTGAACGGTTTCTATTGTAAACAACAGCGTCGGCATTTTTTGTCCTCCGAAGGTTCTCTTCGAGTCATAATGGCAAACAATAACACTAAAAGGGAAATAAATTCTTAGTTTTATTCCTCAGCTCTTTATTTCATTAGGCATTCCTCCAAGAGGAAAAGCGCGTGCGAATTGTTTTTAAAACATCTCACTTTCGAAAGACGGCTTCATGAAAAATACAGACTTTTAAGCGTTAAATTACTATGTTCACCATGGTCTTTTGAAATAATGTATTTTAATTTCCCTTTACATTTTCCGCAGTATCATAAATGTGCATTTTTCGTCTGTTAAACCATCATGCGAACGACAATTTTCCCGCTCGACCGTTTGGAACCCTCGCTCTTCCTGACACCTAACTACAAAATTCGTAGTCTTTCCTTTAACGTTAATTAATTACTGTTGCCCTTAACGAGCAACTTTGACACAGGTCATTTGACTTTGGGAGAAAGTGGAGAAGTTTTCGCATCGTATGATTAACTCCCGTGTGGAATGAAGCGACAGTATTTGCTTTTTCAGTTTCCACAATGTCTGCATGAAATTTAGTAAAACTTCACTGAAAGAGATTGCCTTGATGCTACGTCATTAACACCGATGTGCGTTCTCTAAAAACTAAATAGTCTTCCAAAAAACAGTTAATGGTGGTTTCGCACTTTAAACAGAGAGTCGCTATTAAAGCAAATGTTTTGCTGACGGCGTTGCTGTTTTTGCAAACAGAAAATCATGATCCAGAAATTTTCGGGAAGTGACAAAGAAATTTGCACTTGTGAAACCATCATAAAGAAATCGATGTTTTGTTTAAAACTTTGCCGCTGTTATGAAAAGCTGCAGGCTTGTAAAACTAAACAATGCGGTTTGTAATCTTCAACGCTTCATTGTTCTCTTGGGAACAATTTGTACTTTCCTTGCGAAATCACTCACAGCACCTCCGCATGCATGCTCCGAGTTTCTTCGGTCATTATGTTTGTGGCGTCCTGAAAATTTTGCCTTGAATGGCGTGAAGAATCCGCAATGTGAAAGATATGCATACCTTTTCTGATATGGAAAAGTTTTAAAAATGCTATGAATTCTAAGGCGCAATAGCATATGTTTCGACAAAACTCTCAAACCAATTAGTGCTATAGGCATCCTAGTTTGTAGCAAGTCTTTTGTCCAAAAAATATCGTGCTTATGTTATCACTTTGCTCGTCCTTCAGCCTGTGCGCAGCATATCTCTGCAACTATTAATCCGATTTGAAAAATTCGTTTTGCATTGGTAAGCTTAAAATGTGTGAGAATCGTGATCTTCGCATCCCGTTCTTTCATTCCTTTTCGATATATAACTTCACTGCTAGACGGCATAACAGCAAATGGCATCGAATTCAAAGTACATTTTATTCCACATATTTGCTTCTAAATATTTGATTGAAAAAAATTATTTTTCCTTTCAATGCCATTTATGTTGAAGCCTATTTTAGGTACAGTCTTTTTTTCAAGTGATGCATAGATTTCCCACTAGAGGGCGTAAATGTAAATAGCGTTTTCTCCGATATCTCGGCTTCTAAAAGCCCGATTTGAAAAATTCTTCCTGCATGGAATACAGCTCTTAAAGGGAAATGTTTTGCATGTAATTTCAAAATTTTGGTAAACAATGGTTTAGATACCAGGGGCATAAGTGTTAATTTCTGCTTCGGATGTACTTGCAGCAAAATATGAGCTTTTGAAAACTCGACTGAAAAAACTGTTTGGTGGGCCGATACCACTCACCTCGGAAAACTTTTTGAGAATATCTCCTGCTTAAAATAGTGCATCGTTTTTCCGCCAGGGGGAGTAGATGCGTATCTTAGTTTTGACGATATCTCTGCTTCTAAGAGTCTGATTTGGAAAATTCCTTTTTGTTAAAGAGCGTTTCCGGTGGAATATTTCTCGTGTAATTTTTCAATTTTTTTTTATCCCACAAGTGTGCCACTAGAGGGCGTAAGCTCAAATTTGCGCTTACAACAATAACTGCGGGACTAAAAACCGGATTGAAAAAATTCTTTTACTGCCAGATGCTACTAACCGTGAAAACTTTTTGAGTATTTTTTTTTTCAAAATGATGCACAACTTCGTCGCTAGGGAGGAAATGTTTCATCTGTTTTTCGCAATATCTCTGCTTCTAAATGGGCGATTTAAAAAATTCTTTTAACACCGCATACCATTTATCTTGCGAAACACTTTAGGTTGGTTTTTGAGGAATTTTGTAATGCGCAGTTCTGTCGCACGGTGGTGTTTTTGTGCTTCAGTTTGCAGCTGTATCACCGCTTCTTAAAATCCTATGATAAATTTCTGTTTTTACTGTATGCCATTCGCTACAATAAGTATGGGGAGCATTATCCTCTTTAAATCCCCGGCACAGCTTAGTTGGCTAACGCGCTGTGCTTAGTGTGGAACCCCAACGTTCCTTACGGGTGTTCGAGCCCGATACTGCCGGCCATCTAGTTTGCAGTTTTTTCGGGGTTTTCAGCAGATTCCCCGGGTGTGGGGACGTGAATGCCCGGATAGTTCCCTCTGAAGTCGGCCCCAGACGTACTTAGTCCTTGGTCCCTCTTTCCTGACAGGATTTACTAGATGGGGTGGTAGTAAAAATACAAGGCAATTGTAATCTGCTGCCATTTGGTGGCAGGCTCATACGGCATTTGTCCCATGGTTGTTGATGATGATGATCCTCTTTAAATAATGCCAAGCTTTTCAAGGTGACGTAGAAAAGCTTGGCATTATTTAAAGAGGATCATCATCATCAAATCCTTTTTCTCGTTATCTCTGTTTCCGGGAGACGTATTTGAAAAGTTCTTTTTCCTTAGCATAGCTTTCACCATGAAAAATACTTTTCGACTATTTTCAATTTTTCCATTAGGCAAAATTCTTCCGCCAGAAGGAGTGGAGTTATATCTTGTTTTCTTCTAAATTTCCTCTTTTAACTGTTCGATTTGAAAATCCCTCTGTCTCTGCGGTACTTCGTTTTGCTATGAGAAAACTTTTGTGCGCCATTTGTTTATCTTCGTAACATACTTTTTAGCCGCTGGTGGAAGTAAGTAGCTGTTTCTTTTTCTGCATAATTTATCTATTATGAAAATCCAATCGATTTTTTTCTGACAGGTTTGACGGTTTGACTGACTTTGAATAACTTTGATAAATTTCATTGGCGTCGGAAAGATTCAAAGTGCGTGCTCATTACAACTGAAAATCCGGTGCCATATTTCTTGGATTTTTTTTTAACTGTTGATGTAGTAACATTCTAACAAAAAGAAAATGCTACCTAGCGAAAACATTTTACATTTGAAAAGCTCAAAATTCTTTTTACACAGACTTCAAGAAAGTATTTAAAATTAGATGTTTAGAATAGTGACAACCTAAAATGTAATATTAAACCCCTTAGTAGTAAAAAAAACAGTGCATCTTTAAAATCGAAAGTTACGTCGCTAGCATTAATCACGGTTGAAGCGAGCCTGCGCTAGAAGAATTTCTATTCGCAGAAGCTTTGGTTTCGAAAAACGAATAATGGAAATTCACACCACATAATTGGAAACATTTTCATTAGAAATTAAATAAACAAATAAATAAAATTAAAAAAAATGAAAAAGGTCGAGGGAAAACAAAGTCAATGAAAAAAGAAATTTTCATATTGACCTTTTAGAAGAACAGGAGTAGTTCCGATGCTAATACAGCGCTCTTCCTCTCAGAGGAAAAATAATGAAACTAAAAAATACAGGTGTTTATCAAAATAGTTATTCACCTCTCTTCAAGTACATTGTTTCGTTATGTATAATTCTGAAGATAGAACAGTTTGGTCTGCATTGAAATGTTACGTACTTAAGAAGCTTCACATTTTTATTTTAACTTTTCGCGTCGATCAGTCTCTTGTTTCGAATCTATTGATCTCGGTTTTCAACGCAAATCAGTTTAAAAGAAATACTGTGACGGAAGCAAAAGTTTCAGAGCCCCATTCCCCTTCTCCCCATTTGAAGCTTTAAAGTTCTCCATTCGTAATTCTTTACAGATTTCTAATTCCTTCTCTTGTATCAAACAGCCGCTAACAAGAATGCTCTTTAACCAATCTGAATTGAATCAATCGAAAACTACAAAATCAGTTGCAGCTGTCTCAGTTTTACGAACTTTTACATTAGCACTGTCAGCTGCAAAGGAATGAAAACAAAACTTGAGGAGGTACTGTTAGTACTGTAAAGGAATGAAAACAAACTGCGAGGAATTGCTGTTAGCACTGTCAGATGCAAAGGAATGAAAACAAAACGTGAGGTGTTGTCGTATGTACAGGCGGATGGACGAAGTAATGCTATAAGCCAGCATAATTTTGTTTATTGAAAAACGCGCTAGAATTCACATTCGCGAGTATCGACATGAAAGAAAAGTGGAAATATATTTTTGTATAAACACTGAGGTGCATGAAAACTCGAAATTATTTCCTAGGTAAACGAAGTTAAAAAAAAAGCTCTATGATAATTTCAAAGCGACGATAATTTCAAAGCGACGTCCCTAACAATTGAGTTTACGTATATGTCATTACTGTAATTTAAAGCGTTCTTCAGAACTATTGAAATCCCGAGCAATGATGTTCATCTTCACAAAGTCAGAAAAAAAAAGACGACGAAGACATTTGTATCTCGTACTTTCCGACCATCATTACGTTTAATTGCAGTCTATTCGTACTAAGACGTCGTGCTCAAGAGCTTTCTAGATATTTGTTGTGATGGCGCTAATTCTTTCTGTCTTACTGGGTTTTATTTACTGAATGATGTTCATAAATTGAACTACCTTGCGTATCTCTTGTATCTATGTATTTCTTTCACAAGATTAAGGAGAGAATGTTATGAAGTACCATACACACGACCTTTAAGCATTCGATCATTCATATAATTATATCATCTTTTTCCAAAGCCCGTTTTGATCTTTTATTTTTATTATCAACAGAATCACTTCTCCCGGAGATTTGGTTTCTTCTTTATTCAGTATCTACTTCACATCGATGATCTCTCAACATCTGAGTTTTAAGCAATATGTTACATTTCTGTCTGTTAATCTTTTTTCGTTTCAGTTTTCATTTATTATTATTATGTATCTTGGCCTTTCTTTATTACCCCTTCTTTCTACAGTTAAATTTAAGTCCTTCTCAGTCATGTATGGCTGAATGTGTTTCTCTTTTGTGATTTCGTATGATTACTCTTCACGAGTGTTGAAATATTCTTTTTAAATCCACTTCTAATCTATTATTCTAGCAAAAGTGTTCCCCTGTAATTCATTCCGAGGCTGCAGTTTTGTAGAGCCAACTTTGTTCCATTTTTTTCTTTGCTTGGAATTCATTCTGGTCTCTTTTCCCTTTGTCTCTTTTGCCTTTGCGCGGTCGCGTGTATGTGTGTGCGTGTGTGTGTGTGTGCGCGAGCGCGCGCGGCCTCCATGAACGTCTGAATCCACCCGTATCAGTCTTCCACTCGTAATTTTGTGCCACTGTAGGAAGGCGCTCGGATGATTTACGTATATCTCTATACAACCTTTCTTTTGAGTTTCGGTGTTCTTATATAACTTTCGTTACTCCTCGTTAAAGATGTCCTCACTGAAAGGTACACAGTGCGGCAAAGAATTTTTAAGACTGGGTCTGTAAAATGAAATAGAAACAAGAAAATAAAATTTGTTTTGGTTTGTTATTTAAAATAAGTCCCTCCGGCTTCAATACACTTGTTACAGCGATTTAATAATGATTCGAATGCCTGTTCCAGTTCACTTTGCAGAACTGCCTCCAAAGCACCCGTCGAAGCTGTTTGTATGGTCAAAATATCATCAAAATAACACCCTTTTAACGTCCTTTTAAGTTTTGGGAACAAAGAAAAGTCGCAAGGTGCTAAATCAGGCAAATACGGTGGATGATTCAACACACAAACATTGTTTTTCGCCAAAAATCTACGAACAAGAAGTGAGGTGTGACTGGGTGCATTATCGTGCAACAAACACCAACTGTTTTCATCCCGATATTCTGGACGAATGCAACAAATTCTGCCCATCAAACGCCTCAAAACATTTAAATAAAACTCACCAGTAATTGTTTGTCCACTTGGAACAAATTTTTTGTTTATAATACCCTTACTATCGAAGAATGTAATAAGCATTGTGTTGATTTTTGATGGGTTTTTTTTTTTGGCTTGTGGTGAATTTTTTTACTTCCATTCCGCACTTTGTCGCTTTGTTTTAGGATCATATTGAAAACACCATGTTTCATCACCTGTAACAATCGATTTTAAGAAGTTTGGATCATTTTCAGCGGCTGAAATGATGTCTCCGCAATGTGCACTTCTCCTTGATTTTTGTTCATTGGTTAACGTGTGTAGAACAAATTTACCCCAGACTTTTGTTTTGCCCAAATCTTCATGCAGGATGGTTCAAATCGTTTCTTTGTTGATGTTTAAAGACTCTTCCATCATTCTTAGTGACGCACATCGATTGTTTGCCACGAAATCACGCACTTTTTCAATAATCTCAGGTGTCCTAGATGAACTTGGTCTTCCGGTATGCTTATCATCTTCTAGCGTATCTCTTCCGTCCAAAAAACGTTTGTGCCAAAGGAAAACATTTGATCTACTTACACAAATCTCACCGTAAACTTGTTTCATTATTTGGTACGTTTTCGAGGCACTTTTACCAAGTTTTGCGTTAAATTTAATGACAGCCCTTTGTTCCATCTTAATAATTCAACAAGAAAAATTTTACTTCTTTAATGAACGGCCGTTTCATTTGAGTTACTTTAGCAACTGCGCAGTACTTTTGGCAGAAAGCAAGCATATGGACACGGTTTATAACGCATTCGCGATTACACTGGTGGCGCCACCGTAATTTGAAATCTAGCGCCAGTCTTAAAAATTCTTTGACGCACTGTGTACATTACTTCCTCAAACAGCTTTTACATTTTGGCAACCCTGACAGTGAGTCAGAACCGGATGCAGTGACATCCATGAATATCTGAAGCCATAAGAAGTTTCCCCATCCGTGATTCCGTGCAACTGTACGATGATGCTGGAAGGATGTACGCATATATTTAATTAGCCATCCTTTTAAGTTTCGGTGTCTTTATGTAAATTTCTTTACTTCTCGTCAAAGATTTGCTCACTGAACGGCACATTACTTCCCCCGAGCAGCTTTTAAATTTTGGCAACCCTGACAGTGAGTGATGAAAAATAAATACACAACGTTATAGGAAAACGAGAAGATATTGTGACTACAGTGAATATGTTGACAATATACTTGGAATAACGGAAGAGGTTATAGATTTACGTGAATGGACAAATAAGTGCTGTAGCTATCTGACTGAGATTTATGTGTTCATACAGGAGTTTATTATTGAGTGTCAGCGGTGCAGCGTGATTACAATGTATTTGTGGCCTGAATTACCAGTGCATGGAGAATAAACAACCGACAGTTGCGTAAGTTTTTGTTGGTCCTTTCAGCCTGAATTTTTAATTGACGTAGTTATTTCTAGAGTGTGAGGTACGTGTTCAATCAATTAAGAAAATTAGTTTTATTCATTCATCAGCAAGTTTAGTTAAAGATAGTAATTGACTGCATCTAAAAGCAACGTTCAACTAATAAAAACACTACCGGATAGACACGACGTCCTTTACTTACCCCAATATTAAAATCCGGTACCATTGATACCAGAATTCACCGCTTGTGACTGCCACGGAGGAACTTCAGGTTCGATTCCAGGCAGGTACGAACTCTGGAACCACTAAATATCCACCGTGCGTCGGATGGGCACGTTAACCCGTCGGACCCCGGGTACTGGCCACCCGGTAATAAATAAGGGCGTGTTCCTGCTGTTGGGCACTGTAGCCCAAATCTTCTATAGCTTCCTATTTCTAAGGGTTGTTTAAGACCTGGGGTCAGACACTAACTTCCTAAAATTCTCTATATACTGTATATGATCTGATACGAGAATTCAAAAGCTCACTTTCTAGAACATTCAAGCGTTGGGCGACAATCCAAGCCAATATTTTAAACAAATGTCCATCACATGAGAACAAACCGATATTTTGAGAGACTGCAGTTCATAGTTTGAACGTTTACGGACAACAACCCAGATCCAACAATGTGGGAAATCAGAAGTCAGAGCCTTTGACAGTTCGGCCGCTTTACAACTACAGCATCTTTCCCTAAACAATCAGCATTACAGTTCATACACATCTGCATGCATGCCTTTGTTTGTTTAACACGACTTTTGGCGTACAATGTGTGCAAATATTCGTGTGATTAGTTTTAAAATGTCAGTCCGTCCGTCCGTTTTTGTGAGAACCATATATCTACACAGATTAGTCAGATCTAAGAAATCTCTTTCCCGTCCAGTAATTTGGCCTATTGTGACGTGCCACATGACGCAAGAGTCAAAACGGCAAACTGCAGCGATAAGCCAAGGTTGGTGTAGTTCAGTTGGGAGAATAACTGGCTCCTGAGCGAAGTGATGTTAGTTCAAATTTCACCACCGGCAAAAGAAGGGCATATTTTTACATTGGCACCAGAACGTAAAAATGAATCTCGTGTCCGTGAGGTTCGAAAAATGCGTGATACTCTTTCCTCACATCATCTGGAATTAACCAGAATCCTTCTTCTACAGTTAGCTCCTTTTAGCTGTAATGTTCGTGTATATATGACTTACTGAGCACTACCTACAACCAATTATTCTTAAATACTTCACTTAAAGGGAAACAGGAGTCACCCAAAAAACGTCAAGAAAAAGTTACTTTCAGTTAGTTTTCATTCAGGCAAAACTCCTCAATGCAGAACTGCAACTCACTTTTGAACAGTATCAGTAACTTAACCCAACTAATGTGAGTTAATAAGCACAGAACTTGGTTAAGGAAAACACCAACACTAAAGATATAATACGCAGCCTTTAAATAGATCAAACTTCAATTTAAACAACGCTGCTTCCACGAAACACATGTGACGTACCACTGAGGTGACGCAAAAGTCAAAACGGCAAGTTGCAGCGATAAGCCAAGGTCGATGTAATTCAGTCGGGAGAATAACTAGCTCTGGAGCCAGGAAATGTGGATTCAGGTTCCACTGCCGGCAAAAAATAGCTTCTTTCCAGACTATGAGAACGGTTATCGATTCCTTTTGCTCCTATTTCTTCAGCGCGATCTTGCCACAAGGAGCGTGAATGCGGATGACTGCCTCTATTTGATGAAAATCATTTCTGAAGTACCCCTCAGAGCTGTGGGGTATGATCCAGGAACTGGCTAAGAAGAAGTGGGATTAAAGGTGAACTTACAGAAAACAAAACTGATGTGCCATGTTTTTAGAACTGAAGACCTAGAAGTTGATTGAGAAATTTAGCAGTAACTGATGCATCCATTTATCTTGGACAACAGATATCAAGTGAGAAATACGTAGAAGGAGAAATTAATAAGCTTGTAAAACTTGGCAAGAGTACATTTGGTAGAAAAAGTGCGATTTTCAAGAGCAATTTAAGATTATGTCTTAAAAGAACAGTGTTTAATCAATGCGATCTTCCAGTTTTTACTTATAGATCAGACTAAAAAAAAAACATACAAAAACTCAAAAATGTGGGAAACTAAAAAGATGCATAGAAAGAATCCCTGTTTGCTGTAACCTAGAAAAGTAAAACAGGTATTCGTGGATCAGGAAATAAATGTCAAGATTTCATAGCGTCATGATCAAAGTAAAGACCCTCAAGTGACAATGGGCTAGACACATTGCTAGAATTGACCACTATCGGCCAATTAAAATGCTGTGCCTGGAACCTAGGGACAAGGAAAGACTCAGAAGACCATGTGGGAGATGGATGGATGAAATTATAAAGCATGCAAGAGCGATATGAAGATAATTGCTCCAAGCAGACAGTTGTGGAAGAGACTGGATTCAGAATGGCTGATGATGATGACAATGATATTTTATTCCATAACTCCGCACCTGAAATTATGACTGAAAGAATCTTTTTCGCACGATTCACAATGCCGAGTATTTCGTATGTAGTTACTGATTCTCCACAATGCACGGTTTACCGACTATGGGGCAGAGAGATACATTTGATTTTCTTCAGTACCTTTTCACCCGAAAACAACTTTTGGCATCATATATCTTTCCTCTGTGAAGAATATTTGCTACATTGCCTTAAGAAAGCCTCCCAGTGGAAAATGAAAGCTTGATGAATCTTTTTTCAAATTTATACTATTAAAATAAACGGATTTACTACGCAATTAGCGTTCCCTACGTATATATATGCTGCATATACACTGAGTGGACACTTTATTATGACCACCCCCTCAGTACATCATTGGGACACCTTTTGCCTTTAATACTGCTTCGATTCTTCGTGGCATGGACTCCACGAGACTTGATAGGTGGTTTGTGGAATTTGAGACCATGCTTGATGAATAGCACTTTCCAGGAGTGTGAGATTGCAGGTCTGTGAATCCATCTGTCTGATGGCTCGTTCAACTTCATCCCACAAATTCTCAATGGGTTGAGATCTGGAGATTGTGGGGGCCACCTAAGCAAAGTAAACTCACCGGCATGTTCCTGAAACCAATTCTGTACAATACGAGCACTATGGCAGGACGCATTACCTTGTTGAAAGTAGCCATCGTCATTGGGATAAACCATCCACATGACAGGATGCACTTGGTCCGCAACGATGTTTAGATATGATGTGCCAGTCAAACGTTGATCAACACGAATTAAAGGGCCCAAAGGATGCCACGAAAACATTCCCCAAACCATACCGTTGCCTCCACCAGCTTGAAGGGTTGTAGCGATGCATTTGGGGTCCATGCTTTCGTGCTGTTTCCGCCAAATTCTCACTCGGCCATTGGCATGGTGCAACTGAAAACGTGATTCATCGGACCACATAATTGGTTTCCAATTATCGACTGTCCAATTCTTGTGCACCTGTGCGAACTGGAGACGTTTTCTCTTGTTAACTGCAGACAGCAAAGGTGTTCGAACAGGCCTTCGGCGGCCATATCCCATCTGATGCAGTGTACGGCGAACAGTGCGTGCAGAGATCCTTTGAGGGGATCCTTGATTAAGATGGTCTGTAATTTGTTGCACTGTTGCCCTTCTGTTGTCTGCTACCAGTCTGGACACTTTCCGTTCCGCTCGAGCAGTCACTAGTCGATGACGACTACACGTTGCTCGTAGAGACCCAGTTTTTTGGCTGACAGTCCAGTCTTTAAACACTGTAACAACAGCTGCTCTGGGACATTTCACGAATGTAGCGGTTTCGGTGATACTCGCTCCATGGATCCGAGCTCCTACAATCATCCCACGTTGAAAGTCCGTCAAATCGCATTTTATACCCACCTCGTCACCCAAAAATCACTTCTACTACTGTCGCAAGCACTAAGCTTTCCCTTTTTATACTAGCCTCACCCTCTGGCTGCAACGGTGGGCAACCATAGCTCATTTGCTTAAAACTGTAAAGTGGTCATAATAAAGTTGCTACTCAGTGTATAACTCTCGTTATAGGGCGTAAGTACATATTTCTGTTTAAGTTGTACCTTCTCTTCTGAAAGGCCAAAAATGTTTTTCCTATGTTACATTTACCTGGCGAACTTTCGCTTACATTTACTGCTTTCCACTAGAAGGTGCAAACGCATGTCCTGTTTTTAGAATGACCACTGCTTCTAAACGTTCCATTTAAAAAACTCTTTCTATGCCAGATAGTTCCACTATAAGGAACATTTTATGTATACGTTTTATCTTTTAAATGCACAGTTCACCTCTACGGAACGCAAATAAAGTTTTTTTTTTTTTTTTTTTTTGGTTTACGTGTTCGCTCTTAAAATGTCAAATAGAAAAAAAAAATTTGCCTAGGATAATTGTTATTATGACGAGCATTTGAGCATTTATCCTACTTCTAAATTTTTTCCGCTAGAGCATAAAAAGTATATTTCTATTTGAGGCCACATCTGATTTTCTGCTACTACTAGATTTTTTTCCGCTAGAGCAGAAAACGTATGTTTCTATTTGAGGCCACATCTGATCTTTTACTATTTCTAAAATTTTTCCCCTAGAGCAGAAAAAGAATGTTTCTATTTGAGGCCACATCTGATTTTCTATTACTTCTAAATTTTTTCCGCTAGTGCAGAAAATGTATGTTTCTATTTGAGGCCACATCTGATCTTCTACTACTTCTAAATTTTTTTTCAGCTAATGCAGAAAAAGTATGTTTCTATTTAAGGATACATCTGATCTTTTACTACTTCTAAAAAATTTCCGCTAGAGCAGAAAAAGAATGTTTCTATTTGAAGCCACATCTGATCTTCTACTATTTCTAATTTTTTTCCGCTAGAGCAGAAAAAGTATGCTCCTGTTTGAGGCCTCATCTGATCTTCTACTACTTCTAATTTTTTTTTTTTTTTTTTTTTTTTTGCTAGAAAAAGTATGTTTCTGATTGAGGCCACATCTGATCTTCTACTGCTTCTAAATTTTTTCCGCTAGAGCAGAAAAAGTGTTTCTGTAATATAAATCTAAGCTGTCTCACCGTACGATAAAAACACCAAGTTTCCAAACTGCAAACTAAAAACATTTATTTACAGACTAAAAACCTTGCAGAAAGCTAGCGCTTTCGGAGAACACATGTCTCCATCTACTGGCCCGAGTGCCACAGGACAAGCACCGCCCATCAGATATATATAGCCCACCATTGCCCACATGCAAAATGGTACCAAGTTCCAAACATACCCCCTCCTCCTCCCCTTTACCAGAAATGAAGAGTACACACATACTAATTTAGAAACCCATCAAACCCCTCCCCCTTCCCTTGGTCCAAATAAAAGTAAAGGACCTGAAAACAAATCAAACAAACTATTAAAGCATAATAATTTTAAAAAACTAAATTAAAAAAAAAGTTCAACTGCAAATCAAAGTCCCTCGTCCGTGGAGGCCTCTTGGGTGGTAACTAATCTTCTCCAAGTGCTAATTACATAGGTCGGCAGATCCTCATTACAACAAGAGTCACCGTAGTATAGGATGAACAAACTCTCGGACATGAATATAGGAGTAGACCTGCCGACGTTGGAATTCAATATCTTGGCACCATTCCAAACTGGGGAATATCCCTCAAGATTTACACCAGTAGTGAGTGCAGTGCTTTTTGTTCCGGATCTGAGGGCGTACCTATGTTCTCCCAGTCTGACAGACAAGGTCCTGAGTGTAGAGCCAATATATATTTTTTTAATTTTGGAATTAATAATAGAAATATGTTCTCTCTGATCAGACGTGACCCAGATAGGACTTCCACCTAGCAACAACACGGTGTTTACAGACTCCCCCTAAACCACTCCGACCCTGACATGGCTCCAAAAATATATATTGGCTCTACACTCAGGACCTTGTCTGTCAGACTGGGAGAACACAGGTACGCCCTCAGATCCGGAACAAAAAGCACTGCACTCACTACTGGTGTAAATCTTGAGGGATATTCCCCAGTTTGGAATGGTGCCAAGATATTGAATTCCAACGTCGGCAGGTCTACTCCTATATTCATGTCCGAGAGTTTGTTCATCCTATACTACGGTGACTCTTGTTGTAATGAGGATCTGCCGACCTATGTAATTAGCACTTGGAGAAGATTAGTTACCAACCAAGAGGCCTCCACGGACGAGGGTCTTTGATTTGCAGTTGAACTTTTTTTAATTTTGCTTTTTAAAAATTATTATGCTTTAATAGTTTGTTTGATTTGTTTTCAGGTCCTTTACTTTTATTTGGACCAAGGGAAGGGGGGGGGTTTGATGGGTTTCTAAATTAGTATGTGTGTACTCTTCATTTCTGGTAAAGGGGAGGGAGGAGGGGGTATGTTTGGAACTTGGTACCGTGTTGCATTGTGGGCAATGGTGGGCTATATATATCTGATGGGCGGTGCTTGTCCTGTGGCACTCGGGCCAGTAGATGGAGACATGTGTTCTCCGAAAGCGCTAGCTTTCTGCAAGGTTTTTAGTCTGTAAATAAATGTTTTTAGTTTGCAGTTTGGAAACTTGGTGTTTTTATCGTACGGTGAGACAGCTTAGATTTATATTACTGCTTTTTCGTACGAATCTTGAGTAAACAAAAGTGTTTCTATTTGAGGCCACATCTGATCTTCTACAAGTTCGATTGAAAGAAAACCTGTTTTGTATTGGGTAACTTCGACTGTGCCGTACATTTGGCCATAGCTTCCTGTTTTTTTTTTTTTTTTTTTTTTTCATGAACAGTTCCACTGCAACAGAGTAAGTACATGTTTCTATTTACGCCAGTATCTTCATCAAGGAGCGTATTTAGAGAGGGGCCCAAGGGGCTATGTGTCCCCAGAAAGTGTTTTTTTTTTTTTTTTTTTGGTTAAATTGCGACTTACATTAGGAAAAAATGCATCAACTTATTAGAAAAAAATGCTTTAGTTTTTTTCTTTTATTTTTCATTAACTTTTATTTTGTTCTGGTGGATTTCAAAAACTTCCATATTTTGTTGCCCTCCCCGTAAAAAATTCTATATACGCCTCTGTCTTCCTCTGTACAATTACAAAATATTGAATAAAAATATTCCCTAAGGTTTAAAAATGTCGTTTGTATTCTGATTTTAAAGCCTGCTGTGCTAATGGTGCAGTGAAAAAGGCATTCATTTGAGGTTTTTCGTTACTGTGAAAGAGCCGCAAATTGTTTTGTAGAAAAAGAAAGAAAACGAGAACAAGAGTCACAATCTGAAAAGTATTTTTATCAATTAGTGGAAAAACCGGAAAACTGTATATCATGAAAGGCAAACAAGGCAGGCAGGCTGTTCTCCTTGATGAATACTAGCCCATTCTTTAACGTTATTTCATTAAAAACTTCATTCATATCTATATATATAATCAAATTGCTTTACAATCATGAAGAATAAGCACTTTAAATGATACCCCTTGTACGAGTATTTGTATTTCATGTTTGCAACAAGTTCAAAAGCAGGTACTTTTATGATAATTTGTAAGAAAACACCCACACACACCCGAAAAAAACATCATCATCACATATTATTCAATCAGTTGCAATTATTCTTCTGTTACTGTTTGTGCAATTCAGACTTTTGTGAGTTTTCAAATGAGTTCTTTTACATAAAAGCATTTTTTTTTCATTTCCGTTTCAGGGACACAGCGGGTCAAGAAAGATTCCGAACGTTAACGACGGCGTACTACAGAGGTGCTATGGTAAGATTAAGATACTCTCACTTTTACAAAGCAATTATTTTTACCGAAATATTGCTTGACTTTTTTTTTTTTTTGTTATTTGGAGATTTAACGACCCCGCGTGCAACTTGATGGAATATAAGCAGTCGCCCGTTCCTAATTTATAGGGTAACTAGTTCCAGGAAAGGGAGAGAGCCAGTGCTGTAAGACAAACACAACATCCATGCCTCAGCGGTACTCAAACCCGGACCGATCTCAGACGAATGGTCAGAAGCCAGCGCGCAAACCACTGCGACACCAGGGCAGCTCTCTGACTTTTGCAGTGACCAGAAAGAAAATATGATACCTGAAGGAAAACATGATGCTAGAGAAATATGTGCAATTTATGAAGGTAATGCACACATATGGACCAGATTCTTATGATCACCCTGTCTGAAAGCGTTTTGCAACACGTACCAGTGACCTACCGGCGAGAAGTACTTATAAACGGCACGGGCAAGGTGTATCATTTCGTCGATAGGAAGCTCTTGCAATGGGGAAAGGGGGAATTTGTAGTTGTTTGAAAGAAGAATGTTGCATTTTTAACAAGCGCGCACAGATAAACTTTTCTAAGCACACAACCCGGTGGATGAGAATAAGTAGTCAGCGGCCCGCTCATGATGAAATGCTGACAAACCGTCGATACCTTCAGTAAACACGGGAGCACAGTTACTGGACACCGGACAACTGGAAAAGTGTCTGTCCGATGAGACTAGGTTTCAGCTCCAACATACCGCTGGGCATATCCGTATTGTATGCCGCGGGGATGAACAACTGCAACGACACTTCACGGTTAGAAAGAAGCAAGATAGCGGCGGCGGTATCATTGTATGGGATGGTTCTCATGGTTCAGCCTACCCTTAACTGATGTCGTAATGCGCGTGGTAACTAAAAGAGTGAGAGAAGTGACATGAATACATGTTCTCGCCGCCCCGGTGGCGCAGTGGTCTAAGCGATGGCCTCTGATTATTCGTCCGTAAGGGGTTCGGGTTCGAATCCCGGTGAGGCATGGATGTTGTGTTTGTCTTACGGCACTGGCTCTCTCCCTTCC
Source organism: Macrothele yani (assembly GCA_039090855.1). Classification (NCBI taxonomy): domain Eukaryota; kingdom Metazoa; phylum Arthropoda; class Arachnida; order Araneae; family Macrothelidae; genus Macrothele; species Macrothele yani. The sequence continues at coordinate 127,734,801 of CM077008.1, forward strand.
CTGGAACCAGTGACCCTAAATTAGGGACGGGCGACTGCTTATAGCCCATTGAGTTGCTCACGGTGGTCGTTAAACCTCCAATCAAAAAAAAAAAAAAAAAAAAGAATACATGTTCTCAGATATACAAAGAACAAAAAAGGAAGTAAAAGAAAAGGCTGGAGAACAGCATTACAAAATAAAGACTGCGGCGTGTGAATCAAATGGGCAATGAAGCAGCGATAAGCTTGCCGGCGAAGTTCGCCGCAGAGCAAGAAAACACGTGGGTTCGAATCCACTGTCGGCAAAAGATGTTTTATTGGCGCCAGAAAAAAACAAGAAAGATGACATCAAACAGAATTCATCGCTCTTTCCACGTTTATAATTGAGTCACGGAAAAATTCTCATCGGCCGCCACCAGGAATTGAACCCAGAGTCTTCCAGTTACGGGCCGGACATGCAACCACTGCACCACAGCGGCCTCGAGTTATCCAAACTCACATGTGATTAACTGCCAAACCAATCCAATACAGAAAACGCAAAATCCAATCCAGCGGCCTCGAATTCTCCAGACTCACACGTGATTAATTGCCAAACCAATCCAGTCCAGAAAAGCAGCAACTGGGCAAATAACTCGCCTCCTAGTTATTATTTTATTATTTTTTATTTTTGATTGGAGGTTTAACGACCACCGTGAGCAACTCAATGGGCTATAAGCAGTCGCCCGTCTCTAATTTAGGGTCACTGGTTCCAGGGAAGGGAGAGAGCCAGTGCCGTAAGGCAAACACAACATCCATACCTCACCGGGATTCGAACCCGGACCCCTTACGGACGAATGATCAGAGGCCATCGCTTAGACCACTGCGCCACCGGGGCAGCTAGGTATTTGTTCAGTTGCTGTTTTCCATTTTTGGTGAATCCTGCCAGCATTATGCGGGGCTCCATGAAGCAACTTGCCATGTGGTTTGGCAGTTAATCACATGCGAGTCTGGAGAATTCGAGGCCGCTGTGGTGCAGTGGAAGCATATTCGGCGCGTAACTGGAAGGCCCTGGGTTCGATTCCCGGTGGCAGCCAATGAGAATTTTTCCGTGACTCACTTATAAACGTGGAAAGAGCGATGAAATTCTGTTTGATGTTCCTAGTCCACGTCCAATGTCTGTATTAATTAAGAAAGATGACACCGAATTTTCGGGTGTGATGAGCACGTCTTTTGAATCCGTTATGACGCAAATTAAATTTATCAAAGCTATTCAAAGTCAATGGAACCGGTATGGAAAACAATAGTATCTGACCAAAGGAAGAAGTTTTTCAGTCGGGTTTTAAATCCCGCAGATATTGTTGTAAACGGAATCGTAAACTTACGTCCTCTGGTGGCAGATTTCTGCGTTAAGAAAAGTTTGAAATTATATGAGAAACATTTCGCAGCAAAAACGCTCTCCAGCAAAGGAAGAATTTTTAAAATCGGACTCTTTTAGAAGCAGAGATATCGACAAATATATGATATGCATCAACGCCCCTGGCGAGGAACATATGCATCATTTTAAGAAGAAAGTATTCTCATAAAGTTTTTCGATGTGAGCAGCATCGGTGCAGGGAACAATTTTTTTCAGTCGAGTTTCCAGGAGCTCAGATTTTACTGCAAATACATCAGAAGCAGAAATTAACCTCTATGCCACCTGGTGGCCAAACTGTTCTTTACCAAATATTAGAAATTACATGAAAAAAATTTCTCATCAGGAGCTGTATGCGATAGAGGAAGAATGTTTCAAATCGGAGCTTTAGAAGCTGAAATATCGGAGAAAACGCAATTTACCTTAACGCCCCCTAGCGGAAAATCTATCAGTCATTTGAAATTTTTGAAATTATATGAACAAAATGTCGCACCCGAAACGCTATCCAATAAAGAAGGATTTTTTTTCAAATCGGGCCATTAGAAGAAGAGATATTGACAAAAAAATGATATACGCCTACACCCCTGGCGGAAAAACTATGCAATATTTTAAGAATATATTCCGGAAAGGTTTATCGGGAGTGGAGTCGGTCCACGAACTAATTTTTTCAAGCGAAATTTTAGAAGCTCGGATTTTGGGGCAAATACATCAGGAGCAGGAATTAACATTTATTCCCCCTGGTGGCAAAAGTATTCTTTACCAAAAATTATAAATCATATGCAAAAGATTTCCCATTAAGAGCTGTATCCCTGAAGAAAAATATTTCAAATCGGCGTTTTAGAAGTAAAGATATCTGGGAAAACGCAATTTACTTTTACGTCCCCTAGCGGAAAATCTATGCGTAACTTGAAGAAGTGACTATACCTAAAATAGTCTTCGACATAAATGAAATAGAAAGGTCAAACATTTTTTTCAATCGGGTGGTTAGAAGCAAATATATAAAATAGAATGTATTTTGAATTCGATATTATCAGCATTTGCGCCCTCTAGCGGCGAAATTGTACAAAGTAAAAAAACAAAACAAAATGAAGGATCATCATTTGCATATTTCAAGCTTCCCAACGCAAAAATAATTTTTGAAATCGGAGGAATGGTGTCCACAGGCGGGCGGACGGACAAACCGATAACATAAGCACTATCTTTTTTTTACAAAGGCCGTGACGAAAAGGGTTTTCCTGGTCGCGAGGATTGAACGAAGAAAAAGTTCTTTTATGGTTTTTCTGAACAATATACGTAAGAAATAAAACAAATACAATGGAACCTTGGTTGTACGTTTATCCAGAGGATGACCTGAACCCTTCAAAAGGCCGATGTACCTGAACCAAATAGTGCTCAAAATTTTTTGTGCTTCCTGAACAGAAATCTTCCCGTAGAGACAGGGTTTTTTAAAAACAGCGGGAAAATAATTCCTTTATCCCTCTATCTCCGAAGCACCGTCCATAAACCTGTTTCATGATCAACAATCCCTTTCGAGTCTTTCATTCTCTGCACCAGGATCCAACGCATGATGGGAAAGGACTAACATTCCTGACATAGACATCATGTCAAAGGGGTTAGAAACAAATGGCTCAAATATCTCAAAAATTGGTTACCTGTTAAAAGGGCTATAGCAATGGCGTAGAACCTAAGAAAGGAGAGATCGATAGGTTCAATGCCATTGTTATTTGTTAGTTATAGCCCTTTTATCACCTAATTAGTCGGAAAGTATTGGTTTTAATTATCCCCCACGCCCTAAACAACCATTTTGAATGAAAAAGCTATAGGGTAAGTAACGCCTTCTGAGCGCAGGTTCACTCATTCCAGCAGCTTTCGGCCTAATTGTTAAACGGCGAATATATTCATTCGGGCTGACTTAAGGCCGATTTTGATAACCCGGACTTAATTCGTTCCAGCTGGTGAAAGGGTTAGAAAACGTATTAAAGGAAATTTTAAAATGTTAAATACTGTCGTAAAATGTTGAATACCCCCCCCCCCAATCACATTTTTTTTTTATTGAAGGTTTAACAACACCGTGAAGCAACTCAGTGGTCTATACGCGTTTGCCCGTCCCCAATTTAGGGTCACTGGTTTCAGGAAAGGGAGAGAGCCAGCGCGGTAAGACAAACACAACATCCATGCCTGACTGGGATATTCGAACCCGGACCCTTCTCGAACTAATGGTCATAAGCCAGCGTTTAGACCTCTGCACCACCAGGGCGGCACACAGCATTTTATGTTACGCTGATTTACGAGTGTTGTACCGAAAGTAATTCAAAAGTGGACATAACTTTTTATTAACTGACAGAGGTCGTTCAAATTGCACATGTTAGTAGAGTAACTCTCTCTCTATACAAAGGTACTACTCAGCATAGTCTTCATCACAAGCGATGCATTTGCGCCATCGTTGAACCCAACTCTCGAATTCCCTTTGTGCGGACTATTGTATCCACTTCTTCACAGTCGTTTTCACCTCGTCTGTGTCATCAAATCTTTGTTCCCTGGACACTGTCCTTCATTGGGTCGAACAGGTGGAAATCGGAGGGCGCTCGATCTGGGCTGTATGGTGGATGGGGACCACGACCAGCCTAATTCGCTGATTGCCTGATTTGTTGACAAAGATGTGTGTGGTCTCGCATTGTCATGGTGAATGTGGATCCTTTTCAGATTCTTGTTCGGTCTCTTCCTCCTTATGGCTCCTCTAAGCTTCTTGAATGTCTCAATGTACCGCTCGCTATTCACGGTACTGTCACGTTCCAGAAAATCAAGGAAAATGACAACCCTGTCATCCCAAAAAACAGTCACCATGACTTTCTGTGCTGTTGGCTGGCTCTTGAACTTTTTAGGCTTTGGTGAAGAGGTGTGACACCATTCCATGAATTGATTCTTCGTTTCCGGATCGTGAAGATACGCCCACGTTTCATCCCCTGTCACCAGATCGAGAAAAACGTGCCTTCATTGCTTAGATAAGCCATAAGCTTCCGGAAGATCGGAGCAGAGTTTCACCCTTCTTTCCTTCAAATCTGCAAACAAGAAGAAGGGTTACTATAGACATGTGCAATTTGAACGACAGCTGTCAGTTAATAAAAAATGTCATGCCCACTTTTGCATTACTTTCGGTGCAACTCTCGTACAATGTAAGATATACGTACATACATGAATACCATGTTTTCTACCTTAGCTTGTGTATATTTTGACTTTTGTGTTAATTCTTTTATTCTGATTTCTTTATATAAACTTCGCTGAGAAATTGTGCATGGTTTCATATTATCGATACATGAAAAAAAAACCTTTGAAATACAGGTGGTAAATCTGAATACGATTTTGTTTGATATTTAGTACCTTTATTACAAATTCTTTACTTATAAACGTCACTCTTTTCAAAGCAGTTTGTCCACGAGTTAATTTAGCTTTAGTGCCGAGAAAAAAAAATGTTCGTCAGAAAAGAGAAAGAGAGAGAGAGAGAGATAAAGAGAGAACGGTGAATATTATTTTAATAAATTTCAGCTGCATTATCTGTTTCGTGGTAACAAAAATGATGTTACGATTCTGTCAAAGTTGTTACGTATAAAAAAATTCAAGAATTGTGTATTTTTGATAATCTAGAATTCGAAATTTAACGTATAAAAGTAAAAAATGAAGCCTATAACCGAGATTCCACTGTACTTTTGCAATGAAGTACAGTCGGACCTTGGTTATACACATGTAAGTTCTGCAATGAATCTTCTGGTCGCAGGCAGCTGCTGTCTGTTGACCCGAAACTTGCTTCGTGCCGCCACCTTTCTTAAAGGAAGGATGATGAGATATATGAACCAAACGCAAAACGAAGCAGCGATAAGCCTGCCGACAAAGTTCACTTGGGATAACAGCCGCTCCACAGTAGGAAGATGTGAATTCCGCTGTCGCCAAAAAAAGTTATAAGACAGAAGATAAATGAAGAACTTTCCAAAAATACATTTTCTCAACAATTGAGTAGGAGATTACTAGATATGATAATAACGCTGTTTGGGCACGATATTGGCCATAGTCTCGAGTCAAAGTGAATGATGAGAATCACTTTAATTACACTATGAAATAATAATAAAAGCATGAATATTTGTTAAAACATCACACGAGATCTTTCGTGCCAGCGACTGGCACATCATAAGATTATAATTAAAATCCTAGATAGTGTAAAAACTTCTATAAAATACAAATTTTGAAGATGGCAATCCGATTTTTGGCGTAAATGTGACAAAGGATGATAAGACAGATAATATCCGAAAACTTGAAAATTTTCATTCGTCCTGAAGCGGGACCCCCGTCTTCTAGAAAACTCCCGGGTATGCTAACCACTACAGCACCCAGAACGACCAAGTTTCAAGTTTCCGATCAATTTGAATATAACCATCACAGGATTCGCTAGTCGAAGCAACCGGCATTCATGTTTACCGAATCTGGAGGTTAATAATCCTATTCCGTGATTGCCCGGAATAGCAGATAAATCATGAAAGAAATTCGGGATTACGCCATATAATACAAATTTTGAAGATGGCAATCCGATTTTTGGCGTAAATGTGACAAGGTAGGCTATTATCTGACTTACCATCCTTGTCACATTTACGCCAAAAATCGGATTGCCATCTTCAAAATCTGTATTATATGGCGTAATCCCGTATTTCTTTCATGACTTCTATAAAAGTTTTTTTAACTTCTGCAGCTCTTTATATATACACCAATGAGTCATAGACGTAGATGGCATGCGTCTCGACACTCATCAGACGCCTCTTATACAATACCTTCTGTACTTCATATTCATTAAATTTTTCCCCCCTGTAGGCTTTCCCGAATCTGGAAAGGAACACATATTTCTCGTTCTTAAAAGTCGTTTCTTTACAGGAAAGGAAAAAAATATGCTGTATTAGTTTGTTCGTTTTAATTTGGGATTTAATCGTAAGTCAGAAATGCAGATGAAACTGAGAGGTTCACTTAAACAAACCAAAACACAAAAAGAATCGAGATAGTACCCTGGTACTTTTTGTAGATAATTTATGCTCCGCATCTTTCGATTGCCGAAATCTTTGTGGATGTGAAACAAAACGATTGATTCGAGGGTATACATTTCTTTACGTACAACATATTGTATTTATTCGCATCCGTCACGACCATATCAAGCCACAGTCGCGTCGTCACGACCATATCAAGCCACAGTCGCGTCGTCACGACCATATCAAGCCACAAACACACGATACCTGCTTCACCTGAATTCTAGCCCGGACCCAACTCGGACAAGTGATTTGGGCCCACGTCACGTGCCACCCGGCCACTGGGGCGGAAAATGTATAGTGATAAGCACCATGAGAAGCATAACACCAGGACAAAATCTATATCTACTGCCAAATTCTATAGTGCAAAGAACCACAAAAGGAACCTATTTCGCGCAAAGCACCATGACAAATTTTGTTTCCCAGTTTTTGGAAAAGCGGAACTCCACGAAATTTATTATTATTAATTCCTAACATTGAGCGGTACTAAGGTAGAAGGTTATTGTCGTAAAAGCAATGAAAGAAAATACGTGAGTCACAAAAGTAAATACGGCTCGCATTTACTAAACTGTGGATGCGGCAATAGAACCGTATTTTTCCGTGTATAAGACGCCCCCATGTATAAGACGACCCCTACTTTTTCGAACCGAAAATTAAGAAATCAATATTTTTATTACGAAAAAGGACACATCTGATATTTTTTTAGAAATTAGGTAATATCATTGAAGTACATGTAGAAATTAGGTAAAATCACAAAGTCTGTGGTAATATACACTGAGTGGCCACTTTATTATGACCACCTGACAGTTTTAAGTAAATGAGCTATATGCTTGCACGCTGTTGCCGCCAGAGGGCGAGGCTAGGATAAATAAAAAGAGAGCTTAGTGCTTGCGACAGTAGTAGAAGTGATTTTTGGGTGACGAGATTTGTAAAAAATGCGATTTGACGGACTTTCAACGTGGGATGATTGTAGGAGCTCGGAGCCATGGAGCGAGTATCACCGAAACCGCCGCATTCGTGAAATGTTCCGGAGCAGCTGTTGTTAAAGTGTTTAAAAACTGGACTGTCAGCCAAAAAACTGGGTCTGTACGTGCAACGTGTGGTCGTCATCGACTAGTGACTGCTCGGGAGGAACGGAGAGTGTCCAGAATGGTAACTGACAACAGAAGGGTAACAGTGCAACAAATTACATACCATCTTAATCAAGGATCCCCTCAAATGATCTTTGCACGCACTGTTCGTCGTACACTGCATCGGCATGGGATATGGCAGCCGAAGGCCTGTTCGAACACCTTTGCTGTCTGTAGTTAACAAGAGAAAACGTCTCCAGTTCGCACAGGAGCACAAGAATTGGACAGTCGATAATTGGACAGTCGATAATTGGAAACAAATTATGTGGTCCGATGAATCACGTTTTCAGTTGCACCATGACGATGGCCGAGTGAGAATTTGGCGGAAACAGCACGAAAGCATGGACCCCCAAATGCATTGCTACAACCCTTCAAGCTAGTGGAGGCAACGGTATGGTTTGGGGAATGTTTTCCTGGCATGTCTTGGACCCTTTAATTCGTGTGTGACTGGCACATCATATCTAAACATCGTTGCGGACCAAGTGCATCCTGTTATGTGGATGGTTTATCCCAATGGCGATGGCTACTTTCAGCAAGATAATGCGTCCTGCCATAGTGCTCGTATTGTACAGGATTGGTTTCAGGAACATGCCGGCGAGTGTACTTTGCTTAGGTGGTCCCCACAATCTCCAGATCTCAACCCCATTGAGAATTTGTGGGATGAAGTTGGACGAGCCATCAGACAGCTGGATCCACAACCCTGCAATCTCACACTCCTGGAAAGTGCTATTCATCAAGCATGGTCTCAGATTATACAAACCACCTATCAACATCTCGTGGAGTCCATGCCACGAAGAATCGACGCAGTATCAAAGGCAAAAGGTGGACCCAACGAAGTACTGAGAGGGTGGTCATAATAAAGTGGCCACTCAGTGTATAAAAAAAAGAAGTTTGGAAATTTATATTATTTAGAAATTGGGTAATAGTTTTAAGGTACAGACTATGAAATTATGCATCACTTTCTTCAACACTATTAGTTTCAGACGTATCATTTTTTTCGACTTCAACTTCATGACTGCTGTCGTATGAGTTACTGTCTATATATACTAGATCATCCTCAGTTCCATCCATGGCATTGCTGATTCCACATTTCTTGAAGGACTTGACAACCACCTGCTGCTTGACTATATTCCATGAGTTTAGGACCCAGTTGCAGACCTCAGTAATGGTTGTTTTTTTCACTATCCCTGTCGGTGTCAAGTTATTACCTGCCATTTGCTTCTATTTATTACATTCTTCTTTCATCAGGGCTTTGAAGGGCTCGTTGAAGGAAACAGCTAGAGGCTGTAGCTGACCTGTAAGCCCAACAGGAATAACTGCTTGCAAGTCGTAGTGGGGAGAGGGGATAAGAGGTACTGGCAGTTTCGCCGCGGTAACCGCAGGCATCTGTCAACCTGTTACTCCCCGTGTATAAGACGACCTCCAATTTTTGGTCCAAAATTTTTGGAAAAAAATATCGTCTTATACGCGGGAAAATACGGTACTTCGACTGTTTAGTTTTATAAAAACAATATTTATTGTTATTATTTTATACTATTAAGATTTTGACGAACATAAGAAACGCCCTGACACTGTTGAAACTGTGATGTACCTACAAAATTCCATCTGCGCATGCGCAAGCTAAAATTTGACCTCAAGATAGAAAAATAAAGCTTATCGTAAGTTTGTTTGGGAGGGGGATTGGAAAATTTTTGGTCTAGTATATCTACGGGTTACATCCCATTGTGTTATGCATCATTTTAAAGCTGTAGTCTATAACAAAATAGCACACTCGCTATTGATGAAAGCTTCCTGGTTTCTTCTCTCCTTCTTGTCTTCTTTTTTATAGGGAAACAAATTTCACTACGACGCATCGTTTTCATAGCATCAAAAATGCATTTTTGTATCACATTTAGCATCACATTTTCGTAATATACCCGGATTGCAATGAGACAATGTTAGGTTTATGTAAAACGTGATGAAATAATGTTCGGCGGTAGTTTAGTAAAATACAGGGTGTCCGAGAATTATTGTACACATTGCAAAATTATATAAAACAAAACATTAAACAGATAGAAAGAAACTGACTGTACTAACTTACAATGTAACTACACAAGTTAATAAAATTTCGATGTGAGATCCCTTGGTTGCTTGTAGTACGTCCAAGCGATACTCGATTTCATGCCATGTATTGGCAAGCATCTGAGGAGTTATGGAATTAATAGCAGCTGTGATAAGCTGCTTCAGTTCCTGCAAATCAGTACAAGGCGTCTAATAGACACGATCCTTCACATAACCCCACATGAAATAATTCAATGGAATTAGATATGGAGAGCAAGGAGGCCATGGAATGGGACCGCCACGCCCAATCCATCTGTTGGGCAAATGCTCATTTAGGCTCTTACGTACACACGTTGACCAATGCGGAGGCGCGTCGTCTTGTTGTAAAACAACGTTGTCATATCTTTTGTTCTGGGGTATAGCGAAATTTTCTAGCATATCCAAATAAATGTCACCATTTATGGTTTTTTCGCAGAAGAAGAAAGGGCCAATCACTTCTCTTTTTGATAAGGCGCACCACACAATAACTTTTGGAAAATCACATTCCAGTTCAATAGCAGCATGAGGTGGTTCACTGCCCCATATCCTACAGTTGTGACGATTCACAATACCTGATACATAAAATGTGGATTCATCACTAAAAATTACAGTACTGAGAAAGTTTTCATCGTTTTCCTCTTGATTCAGCATATCGACAGAGAAATCGTATCGCAGAGTGTGATCATTTACATGCATCTTTTGCACTATTTAAGCATGAAACTTTAATTTCTTGTTCAAGACATCGTGAACTGTCGATTTCGGAATGCACAGTTCTCTGCTTGCTTTACATACGGATTTCCTGGGGCATCGTAGGAAATTTTCATTAGTTTGGTCAACCGTCTCCTCACCGCTGACCTAAGCCTACCGGCTCCTCCACGATGTTCCGCATTGCCAGTTTCTTTAAACTGTTTCACCCATCGCTTAATTGAATTCGTTGACGGAGGATTACAACCATATCCAAACGGTACCGTCTTTTAACTTTAATGAGAGACTTTAATTCCGCAAGCCATAACACATACATAGCTTTCTGCTGTACAGATGACATGACTGCTGATTGCGCATTTCTCATACATTCCTCATCAGGCCACACCTAGCGCCATCTATCTGATTCTGGGAATAACAATTATGCGAAACAAAAACTTAGAAATCGTGTTAGTAATACGGGACATAGAAAAACAGACAATGCTTATAGTTTGTTTTTTTTTTGTACATAATTTTGTAATGTGTCCAATAATTCTTGGACACCCTTTATATTGTTGAGTAACTATGAAATTAACTATTGTTACGTCACTTCATGAGACAGCATTCAAAAATTAGATTTCAACAATGGTTGTGACTACTTCCATTACCCGTTTTGATAACATCAAATTTTACTAGGGATTTGCTTTACTACTGTCGGGGAAGATGCATAGCGCAAAAAAACTGACGCACAAACAAACAAAATAAGGAGAAAAATGCATTCCAATGCTTATATGTTATACGGTAATTCTACAAAAAAAATGAGCTATTGCTGTTGGCCGAGCAAATATCTGTAAAACATTCTATGCTTAAATGATTTCCCTTTTCAAGTTAGTTTTTCATCTTCGCGAGTGTCTTGTTAAATATGTGTCGTATCTTTCAAGTTTTTGCGGAGCATCAAGTGTAGTGCTCGCTTTGAAAACTTCTCAGTGGCAATCCTCGAGAAATTTTTTTAGTAGGCCCCAATCTTCAAGGCTGAGATTGGAAGCCTAGAGTTTTTTGAACAGAGATCTATACCCGAAGGGGATTTCTTTTAGAGGTGAGCAGGCACTGAGGCATATCGTTTGGGGGACCGCGGCGATGCGCTGCTCGCCGCGTTTTTAGCTTTCGCAAAATGATTTGTTTTGTTTTTGTCCTCCAAAGAAGAACGCTTCTGTTTTCTACTTCAAATATTTTCCCCGCTTCCAGCCTTTTTGCACGACTCTTCAATTTTAAAAAATGGCGTATTTTTGTTTTAGCTGACGTTCTGTTTTTCGTCATGCTGATTGTTTAGCAGAATGGGGAAGAAGAAAGTTACTCGATGGTGGAAAAACTTGTCACCTGGTCCTCAGCGACTGGTAACATACGAAATTTAGTTTATTCGCTGTTAGTAACATGTACATAAACCGTGGGTTATGTGCCGGAAGTTGCGCAATGGACGTTCTTGAAGTTATTAATGCTATGCATCTTTCCCGACAATAGTTAAGTAAATCCCAAGTAAAAAAATTCGATGTAACGAAAATGGTTAACGGTGCGTCATTGTCAAAGCCATGATTGAAATCTGATCTTGCAGCATGCTATACCATGAAGTAACGCAATAATAGTTAATTTAGTTGTTACTCAACAATATACTTAACTAAACTATCGCTGAACATTATTTTATCACGTTTTATATAAATGTAACAATTGCAGTCTACGTAAATTACGAGAACCTCATGCTAAAAGAGATAAAACCCATTACAAAAATCCGTTTTTGTTGCTATGAAAACGGTGCATCGTAGCGAAATTTGGCTTGCTCTCAACCCCGCCAAGGGAGAAGGGAAGTAGCCTGCTATTGACGAAAGCTTTAAAATGATGTATAACACGATGGGTGTAAACTGTAGGTATCCTATATCAAAAGTTACCATTCCCCCCTCACCAACAAACTTGCGATTCAGTTCTTCTTTCTATCTTGAGGTGAGATTTTAGCTTGCGCATGCGCAGATGGACTTTCGTAGCTACATCACGCTTCATCGGTGTCAGGATCGTTTCTTACGTTTGCCTTAATCTGAATAATATACAATTATAATAATAATACATATTATTTTTGGAAAACTAAACAGGCGAAAGACATAATTCCCACCTACACAGTTTAACAAATATTTATCTTTATGATCACATATTTTATTTCATTGATTTTACGACAATAAGATTGATTAATCCATCGATCTATAGGTATCCCTCAATATCAGGAATTAGTAAACCTTATTGTTTGTTGTTATGATTTAATTCCAGTTAATATGTACCGGATTATATGGCTCGGTATTGTCGTGAATAAATGCAATGTGTTATACGTAAATAAATGTACAGTTTCGAATCACTCGTTTTATTTCACACCCACAATGATCTTGGCATGCGAGAGATGCATAGCGTAAATTATTTGCAAAGAGTACCAGGGTACTCTCTGGATTTTTTTTTTTAACTGTATGCTTGTATGCTACTCGTGCATATTTACTACCACTGAGATATGGTTGTCTCAGTGTTCTATGAATGAGAAATGAAATCACAAATATTCCCTTCTTGAGATTTAACCCTTTGACCGGCTGGAACGAATTAACTCGAGGTTAGAAAATTGGGCCGAAATTATCTCAAACCATTATATTCGCTGTCTAAGAAGTAGGCCGAACGCGACTGGAATGAGTCAACCTGCGCGTCAGAAATTGTTGATTTTTCCTTTAGGACTTTCATTTAAAGTGGTCATTTAAGGGGAATGGTTGCCATCAATACTTTCTGTCTAATTACTTTCTTCACTAAAAATGCTATAAAAGGAGAGAAAAAATGCTTGAGTAACTTGTTTTTACATACTGGCATGATGTCTGTGTCAGGGGGACTAGCCGTTTCCAATCAGTCCTTGGGTCATGGAGCAGAGAATAAAGGACTATATGGGAATCAGACTATAAACTATAAGACAATGGATTTTAAGGGAGCACCTACCACCAGTGAAAGATTTATAGTCGATACTGCCGAGATGAGAGAGGGAAAGGAATTGTTTTTCCGTAGCTTTCGTAAAACCCGACAGCTATGTTAACATTTCTTTTTGAGGAACGCAGAAATTTTTGAGCACTGTTTCGTTCAGGTACATGGGTAGCTTAGAGGGTTAATGACTACCATGAGCAACTCTATGAGACACAAACAGACTACCGTCCCTAATTTGGAGACACTAGAAGTGGAGATCAAGAAATGAGAGAGAGCCAATGCCGTAAGACAAACACACACACACACACACTATCCATACCTCATCCGGGACTCGAACCCAGGGCCACTGAGACGAATGGTGTCAAGAGCGAGCGCTTAAATCACTGTGTCACTGGAGCTTCGTAAAGGCAAACCAATATTTTAAAACTACCTACTGCTTATGCAGGGTGTCCGAAAAATAACTGTGCACTGAAAGTAACACTTACCATGACGAACTGGTTCCTACAGGAGGCGTTGGAAATGGGCCCCACCAACGTCCAGACATGTCTGCACACCATTCTGCATGTTGGTAAAGACTTTTCTCAGGGTACGTGGTGTGATTTGTTGGATGTCGGTCGTTATTGCAGTCCGTAGCTCTTGAAGAGTATGTGGGTTACCTGCGTAAGCCTTCCCCTTCAGTGCTCCCCACAGAAAAAAAAATGTCAAGTGGTGTCAGATCCGCTGACAGGGAAGGCCACAGTCCCCGGGAGATGACGCAATTTCCGAAGAATTCCTCCAGAAACTGTACTGATGCGCCAGCGGTGTGAGAAGTTGCACTGTCTTGCTGGAACCATCCTTCGTTGATTTCCCGTTCCGTGAGTTCGAATATGAATGGTTGGATAATCTGGGGGCGGTAACGTTCTGAGTTAATGGTTTCACGCACGTACGAGTCATGGCACACCAAACACCGACCTTCTGGTTGTGCAGAAGCACTTCCTTAAATTCTTGGGGATTTTCAATACCCTACAGACGAGTATTTTGGCTGTTGATGTACCCGGGCAGGTGGAACCACGCCCCATATGTAAAGAAAGTCACATCCAGAATGTCCTCACCTTCTTCAGACAGGAACTCTTGGAACCAAATGCAGTATCGAACACGGGCCTCGTGGTCTGTTTCTTTCAGCTGATGCAAGACAGACACTTTGCACGGGTGGAAACACAACTTCCTTTCCAGAATATTGTGGGCTGTACTCTTTGGAACATTAGCTTGTTGTGACAGCCTCCTCACGGACTTGTATGGACTCCTCTGTATCCTGTCTTGGATATCCTGTACGGTCTCATCTGCTGTGGGTAGCCTACCACGACGAGGGGGGGGGTCCAGAACACTGCGAGTTGCCCGAAACTTTGCTATGAGCTGACGTACCGCATTACGGTGGTAGACGTCTTCATCACTAAATTTCCTAGAGAACTGTTTTTGCACTTCGTCTGTGTACTTGTCGTCGTGGCGAAAGACATGTTCCGCCGAAAACACTCCCTGTTCAACTGGCTACACCCCTGTCCTTGGGCCGAGACAAGTGATCAATCGACACGTTTGCCTCCATCGACCAAGCGCTCGGGAATGACCTTCGCTCGGAGTGACAGCTGCGCTCGCCTCGGGGTGGGGAGACATGAAGGTACCAGGCGCAGAGCACTTCCACGTGGAGGATCCCTTCTACTGTAATTCCATTCAAAATTTCATTATTACATTACTGCAATTCGTACATTCAGTGTACAAGTCTTTATTCGGACACCCTGTATGTATTTATAAGGTAAAGAACACGGAAACAGATTATGCTTGTGAAGGTAAATTTAATTGCGAAGGTGATTCTTTCTGGTTTTATGTAAATTTAAAAGAAAAATGAGTTTTACTACCATGTTTTTATTATCATATTACTTCATATGATATAGAATTCTTTTTATACCGAAAAAAAAAATGTATATCTGTAACATTCAAAATTTTTTTTTAATTAAAAGATGAAAAGAACATGCATTAAAAACTCTGGTTGAATTTATAAATGGTATCCCTTTTGGTTTACGAAAAAATAATTCTGACACGTTACAAGGGTGTAGAAACATAGAAATGAAGCGATTGGTTAGCCTTACCACAGTGGATGGCGTTTGAGCAATGTCATTAGGAAACGACCGCCGAAAGTGCGGGATGATCATAGCCTTGTCCTCTACTTACCTTGACTAAACAATATGAATCTTGAAATAAATCATGGAATAAATACGGGATTACACCATGTAATACAAATTTTGAAGATGATGGTTATATTCAAATTAATCGGAAACTTGAGACTTGGTCGTTTTGGGTGGTGTAGTGGTTAGCATACCCGGGTGCTATCTGGGAGACGCGGCTTCGAGTCCCGCTCCAGGACGATGAAGTTTTCAAGTTTTCGGATATTATCTAACTTACCATCCTTGTCACATTTACACCAAAAATCGGATTGTCATCTTCAAAATTTAATATGAATCTTGTTGCTTCATTCCCGTGCGAAACCGTGATGTTTCAGATGCAATGACTTTGGGGATCAGCACTTCAAATTACGATCTTTCTTCAGCAAGTGAATGGCCTCCTGTCAGTTATAGAACAATTCTGTTCACAATACTGCTGCTGACAGAACCCTTCAGGCATATAAAACTACATGTATTCACATACAGGTAGGGAATATCATTATCACATAGGATACGCTGTTAAAACTCCTACTTATCCTAGCCCCTCGTTCTCGGCACCAAGGGATGATCAAAATATATTGCTGCTCTCTCAGTTCACCCTTTGATATGGAGAATATAGTTTTCTGCCTGTTCTAATTAATTCTGGATATTTCCTTCAACTTGTCTTAACACGACCTTTTTTTTTTTTTTCGTAGATAATTCTGCCACACAAAGATTTCTTTTACGAGCTAGATTTTTTGAAAAGCACGAATTCATCCAGCCCTGGAGTACTGTTCCGACATTTAAAAAAAAATCCAAGTCAACCCCAAAACGCCTTGATGTTGTTAAGAAAAACAGTTGCTCTGATTAAAAAGTGGTATTCACTGATTTTCTTCAATACTTCCCTACATGAGGGCAGTTAACAGCTCGGTACGTTTCTTCAGCGGTGCTATCATGGACACTGCTCTGAAGAGTTGTCAGTCCGTTTCCCATGTCTCGCAGTTTATAGTCTCTCTACGGAAGCACGGTCATCGAGCACCTATTTCGTGTCCGGTTGATTACAGAGGATGTTTACACATTTTTATAACGTTTTTGATAAGAAGTTACAGAAAATAAAAGAAGTTCAAAGATCCGAAACTGGCAACAGGGTGTTAGATTAACACAGAAGAAACATCTGCTGAAGTTAAATATTGTCTGCTAAGAAACTGGCGCACGTAAACATGCTGTGAATTGAAGATTGCGTTTTTGCTCTTCACGAAGAGAAATATTCGGATTCTGTAATTAAAAAAACGCTGTCAAAATCATGGAATTAGTATTACTGAATGTAAAATAATAAATTTTATTAATAATAGAAGGGGAAAATCGTCAAGCAATGCTTTTAACAGAAAACAAAGGCACCGAACCAAAGAAGGAACGTACGTTTACGACTGTTTCAAAAGTAAAGCTCTGGTCCAAAAGGAAATCTACCAACACAAAGAGCAATCGCTAAGTCGTTAAAAATATCTGTATCAACTGCAAACAAGGTAATAAACAAATATTTGAAACCGAAAGAAACAGAAAACAATGTTCACCGCCTTTTGCCAGCACTTCTCTATGAAAATCACTTACTCGGAGACAGATGGAAATTTATTGTGACTATTAACGAAGCACGGATCTACCTAAACGACTGTGACACAAAAAAAGGTCGATTTACTATCGCAGAAGAGAAGAAAAGGACTTACAAACTTGGTTCCAAGAACAAACAGAAAGTTTCAGTAAAGGCTTTCGTGATTATTGTTAGTTTCTTGTACAATGGGAAATTAAAGTTAAAAAAATTGAAAAGAATGTTAAAATCAATTCTACATATTACCAAAATAATGTTTTAACTCTTATATTTAAAGAGGAAATACCATTCCTTACCCGCTAGAGCCTTCAAAAAGTAGAACTCCATCAGGATAAGGATACCAGTCATATATCCAAATCTACCACTATATTTCTTGTAAAAATGAAAAACGATACGGTATCTATACCTTTTGCTCTATTCTTCAAAGTCCCTTGATGTGTCACCAATCGATTATTGTGCCTTCGGACTGCTTTCTAAAAGCAGATCTAAAACAATTGAAAGCAGTGGAAGAGGAGTGGAATAAAATACCACCACCAATTTTAAGAAATGCCCTGTTATCTTGGAAATCTAGATGTAAGTTCATAATCCAGAAAAAGGGCTATCAGATAGAACATTTAAGAAAGAAATAGTTCCATTTTAAACATTCATAAAACTGCTGGAAAATCGCTCTAAAAATGTATGAACTTCCTCTACATTTGTGCACTTTCATTCCTGCAGCATCGGAACCCTGAAATTCCTACCTATCTACATCTTTCTAGATAATGACAACCTTTAACAATTTGAATAGAGGAAAAATTAATAAATTTTGTGGAGTTCCGCTTTTCCAAAAACTGGGAAACAAAATTTGTCATGGTGTGACGTACCTGCCAGCAGGACGCACACGACATAAAGGCACATAGCAATCAGAACAAATGTCTGCGTAGCTCAGTTGGTAGAGCGACTTGTTCCGGAATAAGCGGCCTCGGGTTCGAATCCCGGCGTAGACCAAAAACGACGGAGAAATTTACTTCGTTATAATGGCGCCCGAACTATCCGGATGACCCGGCCGTTCAAAATCTCGCATTGGTGTGATGTTATTTCCACACCGCGAGACAGGCAAAATCAGAGAATTCCTTCTCCAGCGCTTCGAAAAATAAAAATGTGTGATGTTGCATTCCACACAGCAGATTGACTGGGAGTTCTCAAGTGCACGTTCTACAGTGGATGGCGGCCTGCAACGATTCATGGTCACGGCTGACCCGTGGGCCATGCCCCCGGCCCTCTTTCGGGGGGGGGGGAGATGTGACGTACCTGCCGGCAGGACGCACACGACATAAAGGCACATAGCAATCAGAACAAATGTCTGCGTAACTCAGTTGGTAGAGCGACTTGTTCCGGAATAAGCGGCCTCGGGTTCGAATCCCGGCGTAGACCAAAAATGACGGAGAAATTTACTTCGTTATAATGGTGCTTTGTGTGAAATAGGTTCCTTTTGTGGTTCTCTGCACTATGGATTTGGCAGTAGATATAGATTTTGTCCTGGTGTTATGCTTCTCATTGTGCTTATCACTGTACATTTTCCGCCCCAGTGGCCAGGTGGCACGTGGCGTGGGCCCAAATCACTTGTCCGAGTTGAGTCCGGGCTAGAATCCAGGGTGAAGCCGGGATGGTGTGTTTGTCATACGGCACCGGCTCTCTACCCTCCCTGGAACCGGTGGTTCGAAATTAAGGACAGGAGGATGCATATTGTCCATTGAGTTGCTCATGGTCATTCAAAAGTTCTTGTACTACACAGTCGAGTCACATTGTTGTCACCACCTCCTACTTTTGACGTCACCAGCGCGTAGCCAATGAAAGAAGGCGCGTGTCGGGAGCTGCCTTGGAGAGTATATATGGTGTGCTGTAGGCATTTTGAAAACATATCACTCGTTGATGTCATGGATAAAAGGAGTGATTTATCAAATTTGCAAAAAGGGATGATTATCGGCTTTCGGGACAAGGGTGGCAGTATTTCGGAAACCGCGCAATATATGAACTGTTCGCGTGCTGCTGTGGTCAAAGTGTATCGTGATTGGAGAAACTGCACCATTTCGAATAACCGACGTGGAACCACGTGCCACTGATGTGAGGGGTGAATGTCGGATGCGAAGGTGCGTGAGGGCCCATCGACACGCTACAGTGGAGCAACTCACTAACCGAATGAGCCAAGGGGCTACCGGAAGTGTATCAAAAACGGAAGTTCAGCGAACCCTGCTGCATATGGGATTCCGATGCAGAAGGGTGGTCAATGCACCTATGCTAATAAAGGTGCATCGGCAGGAAAGACTTACATTTGCACGGCAGTATCGGAATCGGACCTCCACTGATTGGTAAAGGATTGCTTTCTCCGATGAGTCGCGTTTTCTGCTTCATCGAACGGATGCGCGTTGGCGTATAAGGCGAGAAACATCGGAGAACAAACACTCTTGAACCTGGCAGAACACAAGCTAGTGGGTGCAGCGTTATGGTCTGGGGAATGTTTTCATGGCATTTCCTGGGTCAACTCATACCTGTGGAAGGCACTATGGGCCAAATTCGTTTTGAATTCATCCTTGTATACCACGTACACCCATACATGCTGATTGTCTCCCCTGGGGGTGATGGGATCTTCCAGCACGACAACGCGACGTGTCACACAGCTAGAAATGTCCGACAGTGATTGGAACAGCACGATGAAGGCTTCAAAGCACTCTCCTGGTCCTCTCATTCCCCAGACTTAAACCCAACAAGTATCTGTGGAAGCACTTCGATCATGTTGTTCGTTCTATGGATCCTCCACCACGCACCCTCCAGCAGCTGTTAGATGAACTGCAGTCAGCATGGCTCCATACACCTGTGAAGACCTTCTGACACCTTATTGAGTCACTCCCAGCTCGTCCAGCTGCTGTCCGCGATGCACACGGCGGTTACTCGGGATGCACTATGAAATTCTATGCTTGCTCTACGCTGTGAAAATCTGTGTAACATGAAAAACTTTGCTGTCATCTTGCTGTGAAAATCTGTGTAACATGAAAAACTTTGCTGGCATCTTGCTGTAAAAATCTGTGTAACATGAAAAACTTTGCTGGCATCTTGCTGTGAAAATCTGCGTAACATGAAAAACTTTGCTGGCATCATGCTGTGAAAATTTGTGCACCATGAAAACCTATGCTGTGAAAATTTGCGCATTAGCTGGCGGTCCAATAATATGACTTGACCGTGAATTTTCTTGCCTAAGAAAATAAATATTTGTGTATCAGTAGTTTTTTTTTTCGCCAATTAAAAATCATTTATTTGCAAATAAATTATTCTTAGTGTATGTATTAAGACCATCCAATTTTCATTTTCTCTAGTTATCTCTTACATACAAATATAAGAAGACATAGTTTTTTTACGCTTTCCAACCATAAGTGCTGCCCCGGTGGCGCAGTGGTCTAAGGCGCTGGCCTCTGATCATTCGTCCGTAAGGGGTCCGGGTTCGAATCCCGGTCAGGCATGGATGTTGTGTTTGTCTTACGGCACTGGCTCTCTCCCTTCCCTGGAACCAGTGACCCTAAATTAGGGACGGGCGACTGCTTATAGCCCATTGAGTTGCTCACGGTGGTCGTTAAACCTCCAATAAAAAAAAACGTGAGTTGAAGAAGCGTATATGCTCCAGCTTTGTCCGTCCGTCCGCCTGTCGGCACGATAACTCGCGTAAAAACAGTTCGATTTCGATGAAATTTTAGTATGTGGTAGGGGACCACCTGGGGACGAACCCTATTGAAAATGGGGGAAGTGGGGTCAAAGGTCACGGCATAGGAGCGGGATCCATTCCAATGCCCTTATGCGTCATAACTTGCGTAAATGTGGTTCGATGTCGATGAAATTTTAGCTTATTGTAGGGCACAACCTGGGGATGAACCTTATCGAAAATGGGTGATGTGGGGTCAAAGGTCAGGACATAGGAGCGGAATGCATTCCATTGCCTTTATACGTCATAACGTGCGTAAAAATGGTTCGATTTCGATGAAATTTCATTATGTGGTAGGGGCCCACCTGGGGACGATCTTATGACGTCATAATCTCGCGCATGAAATGTTGGCGCGCGGTCACGCCATCTGTCTCATTACGTCACGCATTGTGTGTGGATACTATTAAAGTTTTATGACGTCACACTTTTGCGAGCAGATGGTCGCGATTCACATGTGCCTCATTACGTCACGCGTTGTGTGCGTATGTCCGTCCGCACGATAACTCGCGTAAAAATCGTTCGATTTCGATGAACTTTTAGTATGTGGAAGGGGGCCACCTGGGAACGAACCCTGTCGAAAATGGGACAAATGGTGTCAATGGTCACGACGTAGGAGCAGGATCCATTCCACTGCTCTTATGCGTCATGACTAACGTAAAAAAGGTTCGATTTCGATTGAAATTTAGTATTTGGTAGGGGGCTACCTGGGAACAAACCCTTTTGAGAATTGGTGAAATGGGGTCAAAGGTCAGGACATAGGAGCGGAATCACTTCCATCGCCATTAGGCGTCATAACTTACGTAAAAATTCTTCGATTTGGATGAAATGTTAGTATGTTGTAGAGGCCTGCTTGGGGACGAATCCTGTTGAAAATGGGCGAAATGGGGTCAAAGGTTAGAACACAGGAGCGGAATCTGTTCCATAGCCTTTATGCATCATAACTTGCGTAAAAATGCTTCCATTGCGACAAAACTTTATCATGTTATTTCGGAGGTACACTGAACCGGTTCTGTTAAATATAATAGAAATGGGATCAAAGGTCAGGGCACAGGACCGAGATTTATTCCACAGCCATTAACCTCATAACTTGAGTAATGATTTCTGGTGCTGAAAAGCGCATGATTTTACTAACTTGTTTAATAAGTAAAATCTTTATTCCGGTGTTCCTAATGTGATCTTCCTTTGTTCGAGCCATAACGTTTTTTAATGTACATGTGAAACCTATGTTCGGTGTCACTCGCATTCCACTGCCACGTGCAGACATTTTTGAAATGTAAAAGACAGTATGTATGCCTGCATTTCGGGGTCACCAATAGCCAGAACTTACAGAAAAATCTGGTTTGGGAAGTTCTAGAAAGATAACGAAAAAGCTGTGCGTTTAAAAATGTTAAACACCCGTTGGCTCACTCTGGTAAATACAAGAGTTGCGAACCCGAGGTACCTGATGCTGGACCTTGCCTCACTTCATATTATATTCGCCTTTTATATATTATCTGTAGGTTGGTCAATACTCTTCTTCTTTTTTACTTCTTCTTTTTTCTTGCTGTTTCTCCCATGCTATTAGAGTATTTGAGGTCTGGGGTGAATCTTTCTTATATTACTTTTCACTTTTTTTCTTAAGCAGTGGGAGTCTTCCTTCTCTCCTAGCTGGCAGAAGCTATAAAATGTATCCTCCAACCCGTCTGGTCAGCGTGGGGGATTAGACCGATTTAATCCCCAAATGAAACGGAAGAGAAAGATGAAAGACGGACAAGATTAATAACAGAACGGCAACCGAGAGATGGAAGGAGACAAAGAGGGCGCCACAGAATACGATGGAGAGATGACCTTCAGAAACGTAGAGGTGCTAAATGGTGGACTGAAGCTAAAGATTGAGGAAGTTGAAAAAGATTGAGGGAGACCTACACCCTGCAGTGGATGACAACACGTTAAGAAGAAGAAACACCCGTTTCCATTTTTCTCTGTAACCACCATTCACGAGATTGTAAATAGCGTGTTGCCCTTCGAGTCTCTTAAGTTGTTTGAATTTTGTTGACAGAAGGTATGGTTTTCTGTTAACTAGGGTAGGCATGTGCAATCTTTAATTGTCCTAAATGAAACCGAAAAACCCACGAAGGAGTTCGACCCTTCCCCTCATCCGAACGTACCTAGCTTTCTCACACACCGGTTGTATTGATTGAACAGATTTGATGATCCGCCCCAGAGAGCAAAAGAACACATCGCTTACTTTAAAGAAAAGAAAGGAAGTGGAGGATAAAAGTGGCCCCAAAGCTCAACCGCAGTAGTGCTGCTATTGCGTTCTGCATGTCCTTACTTTCCATTTCCTCGGAGGAAACATGAGGTAGGAGCTCCCGATTTGCGCCAACGTACTTATGTTCCGAACACCTCACCCCTTTCCACCGTCTTCCGTTTGGCTGTTAGAGATTTAGTGAAAGAAAGAAAGCTGGCTGCATTTAAAAAAAAGAAGCTGACTGCATTTTTTTATTTTATTTTATTTGCAAGTTGTAATGGGAGAAGTTTTGGAAAATTGAAACACTCTATTTGGCGGTCACCTGTCAAGGCGGTCATTTTTTTCACAAAACCGTTGATGAACTCGCTAGAGTATTGTACACTCATGTTCATAAGAAGCAGAACATCTGAAAGAAGTCGAGCTACGACTTTGATTTTTACAGGATATGCTAATCCGGCAAAATAGAAGAAATTATTAGCATTTCGGCGGCATAGGTGCATGCGTACCATGTCTAGACAAATCAGATTGCTCGACGTCACAGCCCCGAAACCGGCCGTTTTTCTGTTATAAGCGCTGCGGGGCTCGGTCGGCATGTCAGTACTTGGTCAGCAGTGGGTAAGGATGCCTGGTCGTCGTGTAAGACAATCGTACAGTAACATCAGCGAGTTCTACAGAACTCGCGTTATCGGCATGAGAAACTGCATGCTTTCCTCCAAGAAATTGCGAGCCGTGAGGTGCGCAGTGTGTCCGTCGTGGCCATAGTGTGCAGAAAATGGTACGAAGAAGGTCGTATGACACGAAAAGAAAGTTCTGGACGTCGTACACGGACAACGCCTAGGGACAACAGTCACCTCATGAGGATGTCTTTAAGTGACCGTTCTGCATCATCAACGGCGTTGCCCGCAGCAGTGGCGAACTGTGTCGCATTCTGCTATGTTAGTTGTAACACTACATCACCAGTTACTGTAGTTCGAACTGCAGGATCGTCGGCCCCTCCTCAGGCTACCTTTGACACTGCAGCAGTTGACTGCCAGGATGTAATGGTGCATCCAACGAAGGGAGTAGTGTGAAGAATGGCACAATATCGTGTCCTCGGAAGAAACGAGCTTCTGTTTGGGCGAAAGTGATGACCGCATCTGTGTTCACCGGCAACATGAGGGGAAGCGTCAGGAAGAGTGTATTTGCACCAGGCATACCACTAATACGAGGTATTATGGACTGGGGTGCTACCGGGTACTAAATCAGATCACCTCTCGTGAGGGTCCGTACTACCATTACGAGTGCCACTTATGTCCATGACATTCTATGGCAGGTCGCCCTTTCGTACCTGCGGGACGTCCACAGGGCCATATTTCAGCAGTACAATGCTACCTCGCATGTTGCAGGGACAACACGTGCCTTTTTCTGGGATAACAACGTTCCACTTCTACCGTGACTCTTGATGAACTTCTTGCGTATATATATATATACTTAGAGTCATTTTGGAGGTGTTTGGCCATAACTAAGCAGTTACCACGGCTCTGAAATCCTGCGGTATTGAAGATGCATACATTAATATTATTAATAACATCTATGAAAATGCAAGTGCAAAGATTCGGCTGTTTGAAAATACAACACACATAAAAATTGGAAAGGGAGTGAGACAAGGTGACACCATATCTCCGAAGCTCTTTAATGCCACATTGGAAAATGTCTTTCAATCACTGAACTGGGAAAACAAAGGGATAAAGATTAATGGAGATTATCTAACCCACCTTCGTTTTGCTGATGACGTAGTCATTTTTGCAACTACCCCATCAGAGCTGCAGAGTATGATCCAGGAACTTGCTGACAAGAGTAAAGAAGTGGGATTAAAAATGAACTTTCAGAAGACAAAAGTGATGTTCAATGCTTTTACAAGAAATGAAGATTTATCGATTGATGGAGAAAAACTGGAGATAACAGATACATATGTTTATCTTGGACAGCAGATATCAAGTGAGGGTCACATTGATGAAGAAATTAATCGGCGTACAAAACTTGCCTGGAGAGCTTTTGGAAGAAACAGCATAATTTTCAAGAGCAATATGCCATTATGTCTTAAAAGAAAAGTGTTTGATCAATGCATCCTTCCAGTGCTTACGTATGGTGCAGAGACGTGGACCTTAACTAAAAGAGACATACAAAGGCTGCAGACAACTCAAAGAAGCATGGAGAGGTGCATGCTTGGTATAACCAGGAGAGATAAGAAGAGGAACTCGTGGATCCGAAAAATGACGAGAGTGGAAGACATCATGATCAGAGTTAAATCCCTGAAATGGCAATGGGCTGGACATACTGCCAGAAGAACAGACCATCGATGGACAGCCGAAATTTTAGATTGGATTCCAAGGGACAGGAAAAGACCCAGAAGAAGACCACATTGAAGATGGGTGGATGAAATTCGAAAGTATGCAGGAGTGACATGGAGGAGACTGGCACAAGACAGACCGTTGTGGAGGAAACTTGGGGAGACCTTCGTCCAGCAGTGGATTGATAATGGTTGACAATGATGATGATGATGATGATATACTGTATTAACAAAAGTCACCGGACATCTAGAAGAGAAACACAACATAGCATTTATGGACATACATTAGTACAGTGGCGGTCCCCCTTTGGCCTTAATACATGCACTGACCCTTCGAAACATGCTTACGACAAGGTTTTGGAAGACGGCGATAGGTGTGCTGCGCTTTCATTCAGTACATAATGCTGTTGCTAACTGTTGCTTTGTAGTAGGCCTTGGTTCCAAACTTCTTATGCGGCGCTCTAATTCATACCATATGTGCTCTATGGGATTAAGATTAGGGTTCTGTGCTGCCAGTCCACACACGATACGGAATAATGGTCAAACCACGCCGTAACAGTCCTTGCTTTATGGCTCGGCGCATTATCCTGCTGGCACCAACGAAGGCTCGGTTCCATAACATTGCCACAGAGTTGGCAAGGCATAATTGTCCAGAATATCGAGGTGAACGTGCTAGTTAGCAGGTTTGTCCACGATAACCAATGGGGCGGAACCATACGACAAAAAACACCCCCACATGAATACACTGCCAGCTCCAAACGTGACCGTAGGAACAGTACATTGTGTTGAATAGCGTTCTCCCGGCTGCCGCCATACCCACACATGGCCATCGGACTGATGGATCGTGTATCTGGATTCATCAGTCCATAGGACCCGTTTCCATTGATCTACGGTCTACGATAAATGTTCTTTACACCATGCTAAACGAGGAGTAGCATTCCGAGTAGAGATGAAAGACTTTTGAGCAGCCGCACGACCACGGTAACCCATGGAATGAAGTTCTCTGCGAATGGTACGTGTACATACCGAGGTTCCGGCATTTTTACTCACCTGTACACTGAGGTGTTGTGCAGTACTCCATCGATTAGCTGTAACGACTCTCCTGAGGATTCGACGTCCTCTATCACTGATTTTCTTTGGTCTGCCGGTACGTTTTGATGCTTCAGGCACGCCATGTGTCTTCCACTTATTCAGTAGATCCAAAACAGTTGACTTGGGTATGTTTCAATGCCTCTCGGTTTCTCTTACGGATAACCCACTAATATAACACCCAAGAATCTTTCCTTTCTCAAAGCCAGTTCTCTCCGGCCTGCGATATTTTCACTCAACCTGACAGTGCGATATGATCGCGGTCAGCTGCAGGCTTGTTTTTATACCATTTGCAGCTGTACCGCGCATCTTAACAACGCAGCGGATCTGTTCATTTGCTTTTGATGAGGTATCCGGTGATATTTGTCAATACAGTGCATATATATATATTATATTCCACAGCACACCATTCACACACATTATTTGATTCTGTGCCTCAGCGTGTGCAGCAGGTGAGACAAGCCAGAAGTGTCGATTATTACTTACATCGGTGCACCTGATACGTATGGCATGGAGATGCTAGTCATTTGTTCTGTATTGCCTAATGAGCATATCCTGTAAAAATCAAAGCTGTAGCTTGACTATTTTCGGCTGTTCTGTTTTTATGAGCATGAGTGTATTTTTTTATTTCATCTACGTATTATTTGCTTTGAGGTATAGTTCTAACGTTATTTTTGCTCACCCTTTAACTCCCTGATACGCTTCTCACAAGGCGTTAAATAAATATGCTTTGTCATGCTGAATTCTATTCTTTTTCTATTATGAGTTTAATACTGAAAGTCTTACATTCGTCTTACAAATTCAAATGCTTCAATTATTTTCTCTTCTCAAAATGGGAATTTATTCTTAAGATGCTCAAATGTGTTCGGTTTCCTCCTGTAATAGGAGTGCTGCAGAACATTTTCCATTTGTTTTCTTGAATACTCTCGTAATTATCACAGTTCTTTGCACTTTTTAAGTTTTTTGCTGTTTCCCAGATTTCGTTTGAAAGCAACTGACAGTTACTTAAACTCCTTTTATTTACGTTTGCAAAGTTGTTAATTGACTTTATCTCCTCCAGCTGTATGACATTTTTCCGATTCTTCGAAAACGATGTTCTGCAAATGACATCTGCGAATTCCTAATCTTTAATTCTCAACGAGCGGTAGTTAGTCGGTGGTAATTTGCTTGCACGCAAAACCATCGGGGTGATTACAAACTGTCTGCCAACTGGCAAAACTACGTAACAGGAAAATCAAATTATCGTGTCACATTTAGTGATTGAAATTCTAGAGCAGAAAAACAATACCGATATTTCGGAGTTTATTCCATGTAATACCTTTATAACGTGTTCCGATACTGAATATATTTATTTTACAGTGTTCATTGAGCAAATATTATTTGTGAGAAAGTGATGTTTATCAAGTATTTTGCTAATTGTTCAGAAATATTATATCAGTGATGTAATGTTCTTAATTGCGCCTTTCCTTGTGTCACGGACAGTCCTGTTGCATTAAAATCGGTTTTCAAGCATTTTTAAGCTAATTATCGGCCAAGATATCCAACAGTGTATTTTTATGCTTAATTGACTGGCATGAAAATACATTATTCAGAACTTTTTTCGTGTATTTTCCTTTTCGAATAGTGTTAACTTTTTCCGCTAGGGAACGCAAAGCGGCATTACGTTTTTACGTCAGATGTCTGTTTCTAATTTTTCGATATGAAAAATTCCTTTCGCTTCGGACTTCTTCAGTCACGCGAAACAATTTGCGTACAATTTGTAATTTTCCGTAATGAGCATTTTTGCCACTGGTCGGCGTAAGAAGCTATTTTTACTTGTGGACGTGAAGCTGATTTTTAAAATCGGATTTAAAAAAGTTATTTTGGAACTGGTTCCATTGACTGTAAACAGCACTGCGCATGTGCATTTTAAATAACGCACAGTTTTTCTGGACGTAGGAAATGATGAATTAACTTCTTCTTCTTCTTCCATTTTGTTTTTCTAAAAGTCCATTTTGAAAAATTATTTTTGCGTGGAAAACGATTCAAAGGATACATGCTCATTACACCCAAGAATTCAGTCTTGTCTATCTTATCTCTTTTTTTTTATTTCCGAGGATTTTCTGACCTTTTCTGCCATGAGAAACAATTTTATCTTGAACACCGCATTAATATTTGCTCATCAAGAACAAAACTCATTCTGTAGCTGAAACTGAAACATTCAGAAGAGCTTGCTGATCTGTATGCTGATTAGTAGGACGAATTAGCGTCACGCTGCAGTATGTAAATTATTCTAGTATTAGACCAATCCGGAAGCTGCTGAAGTTACCACTCTAGGTGCGCATGCTTCGACTTTTCGCACATAGATCCATGGGTAGCCCAGTTATCAGTGCGCAAAACCCAGGATCATAGTTCCAGTTCCTTATCCGGTTGCCATCAAACAACAGTCATGGTTCAGAAGTCAAAGTAAGTCAGTGATTCTGCGACACAGACTCCTCATTATAAACACATATGCGTGTATTACTTAAAATCTTTAATTGTTTCATACCTTTCTTCCGAGGAATCAATCAATACATATTGGTTACACGCACCGTAAATTTGTGGTCGGTAAGGATGTCACAACTTGCGGTAACCAGTCCCCACAGGAGCATCAGCTTCTGCAAAAGTCCAGGACACACATTCTATAGTCATACGCACAGCTAAGTGACTTCGAGAGAGGGCAAATACAATCATCCTAAAGGGCGGGTACTGACTAGCCGAATAGTATAACATTTGCGCCTTGACAAAACTAAAACCCTCCTACAGTGGTAACAGTTCTTACAAGAAGGCACGATCACTCGTCGAGTTGCATGTCGGATGACTACATAAGCGTCTGATCTAAAGAAAGCTTATACTATCACTCTGACTTCCACCTACACAGCGGTGTCGCCTGCCAGCAGCCATTCTGTCACACGGACAACTATTTCCTGAGTGTTACAGAAGCGGGACTACATGTATGGCATTTATTGAGACGCATCCCACTAACCGATGCCCACCGTGACATCAGGAACAACACTACGGGCAAGCTACGATGGGCTTCAGCCCACCCAACTTTCCTTTGAGCCCACCCTTTAGCACCGCCAAAATATTTCAGCAGTAAAACACATGGCGAGTGCAATCATCTAGGGTTTTAGGGAACTTGGATAAACGTAGGTGAATATTTCGAATTCACACAAATTCTATTATAAAAAACTATGATATGCCGCCAACGGTAACCGATAACTCGGGTACAGTTGGCAAATTTTGAGGGAAGCTAGTGCAAAATCTAAGCTCATTAAGGCGTCTATTATAACAAATTCTAAAAAATGAACGCGTAAAATTTATGACTTCCAGAACAAAAGTACGAAACATTGTAAAAACGAAATGCCTAAAATTTATCATGAACTACTTCCTTCACGCCTTCACTTTGGTTGTGATCAGGTAGCATGTAAACAAAGCTGAAAGACACACTCAGATGGGGAACCACGTTTCTCATTTTGTATCTTGAAAGACAAACACACACATACACAAACTACCTTTTATTATTATCGATTAAGCAAGTGTTGGGCTAACAGGCGGAGTCTTTCCATTTCTTCGTTTTTCAATTCAAACGATTTTTTTAAAATAATGTTAGTGAGCCGACTTTCGTGAAACGGTTCAAGTAAAAAACCACTTAGTTTTAATTCAAATTCCTCAATGACACGGAATTTCGGGAATCGAAAGGCGTCAAAACTTGACCAAGGACGATGTCCAATCGCATGCCAAAAATCACGGTGATCGGATGTGTCATGTCGTGGCTATGCCCAAACAACTAATTCTCCCGAGTCTCGTATAGAGAGTGGATTATTTCAAGTATTACTAAAATTGGTTAGTTTTTTAATGGTCATTATTTATATACGACACGACCGATCACCATGATATCAAAACCATGTCACTCACCATGTCCTTCTCTTTCTCTGTGGCAAGTGTCACCGCGATCGGCTGAAGATCTTTGGAGGAGATAAGCAACAAAGGACCCCTTCTCAAAACCCAGAAAACCAGTAAAGTGCACGTTTTTGGACGATTATTCCTCAATGACACAGAATTTCGGGAATCGGAAGGGAGCAAAACCTGCCCATGGACGATGTCCAATCGCATACAAAAAATCACGGTGAACGGATGTGTCATCTCGTACCTGTGCCCGAACAACTAATTGTGTCTCATAAAGTGAGCTGAACAACTAATTGAGTTGTGTCTCATAAAGTGAGCTGTCTGAGTGTCTCATAAAGTGAGCTGAACAACTAATTGAGTTGTGTCTCATAAAGTGAGCTGTCTGAGTGTCTCATAAAGTGAGCTGAACAACTAATTGTGTCTCATAAAGTGAGCTGAACAACTAATTCTCCGAACAACTAATTGAGTCTCATAAAGTGAGCTGCGCTCGGCCTTCGGCCTCGCTTCGCTCAATTAATTTTTTGTTAAATTTAGTATTTGTACTTCCGAGAAATGGACGGAATCCTCTGAGCTAATGTCTAAGAGAGTAGTGGAAAGACACAATTTTTATTCATTATTGCTTTAAAAGATGAAACAGATAGAAAGATATATTCCTTGTCTGGTTACAAACTCAAATTCATGCACAGTCTCATGACAGTATATAATAAAAGAAAACGGCGTAAGTAAGCTGAAATTGTGAAGAAATAATAACGCTTTAAAGGCAAGGGAGATTCGTATCCATGGTTTCCAGTATACAAACATTGAATCAATACACTTGATGGACGAAACATTAGAGATCTCTACCGAATAAGTCCTCCTCTAGCGCAGAGGCGTTACTAGGCATTTCTGCGTCCAGGGCAAAGCACAAAAAATTGCGCCCCCCACCTGTCTTATAAATTAGTTACATATTTTTTTATTTAATCGCGTATACATATGCACACACATAAATGTATATTGCTCGGCAAAACAAAACGTCTCATCCCAATGAATCTATTTATAGGGGAAGCATAATCGAACTGCCGTTTCAGTGGTGCAGTGGTCAAAGCACTGGCTTCTGACCATCCGTTCGAGATGGGCCAGAGTTCAAATCCCGTGAGGCATGGATGTCATTTCCCGGGAAACTGTGACCCTAAATTAGGGACGGATCCTCCTTTTGCTGGAACCAGTGGCTCAAAATTAGAGACGGATCCTCCCTTTCCTGGAACCAGTGGCTCAGCATTAGGGACGGATCCTCCCTTTCCTGAAAACAGTGGCCCAAAATTAGGGCCGAATCCTCCCTTTTCTGGAACCAGTGGCTCAAAATTAGGTACGGATCCTCCCTTTTCTGGAACCAGTGGCTCAAGATTAGAGACGGATCATCCCTTCCTGAAACCAGTGGCACAAAATTAGGGACGAATCGTCCCCTTCCTGAAACCAGTGGCACAAAATTAGGGACGAATCGTCCCATTCCTGGAACCAGTGGTTCAAAATTAGGTACGGGTCCTCCCTTTTCTGGAACCAGTGGCTTAACATTAAAGACGGATCCTCCCTTTCGTGAAACCAGTGGCCCAAAATTAGGGACGAATCCTCCCTTTTCTGGAACCAGTGGCTCAAAATTAGAGACGGATCCTCCTTTTTCTGGAACCAGTGGCTCAAAATTAGGGACGAATCCTCCCTTTCCTGAAACCAGTGGCACAAAATTAGGGACGAATCCTCCCTTTCCTGAAACCAGTTGCTCAAAATTAGGGACGAATCCTCCCTTTCCTGAAACCAGTGGCCCAAAATTAGGGACGAATCCTCTCTTTCCTGGAACCAGTGGCTCAAAATAATGGACGAATCCTCCCTTTCCTGGAACCAATGGCCCAAAATTAGGGACGAATCCTCCCTTTTCTGGAACCAGTAGCTCAAAATTAGAGACTGATCCTCCCTTTCCTGAAACTAGCGGCCCAAAATTAGGGACGAATCCTCCTTTTTCTGGAACCAGTGGCTCAAAATTAGAGACGGATCCTCCCTTTTCTGGAACCAGTGGCTCAAAATTAGGGACTAATCCTCCCTTTCTTGAAACCAGTGGCCCAAAATTAGGGACGAATCCTCCCTTTTCTGGAACCAGTGGCTCAAAATTAGAGACGGATCCTCCCTTTTCTGAAACCAGTGGCTCAAAATTAGGGACGAATCCTCCCTTTCTTGAAACCAGTGGCCCAAAATTAGGGACAAATCCTCCCTTTCCTGAAACCAGTGGCTCAAAATTAGGGACGAATCCTCCCTTTCCTGAAACCAGTGGCCCAAAATTAGGGACGAATCCTCCCTTTCCTGAAACCAGTGTAACGTACCAGGAGATGTGACGTACCTGCCAGAAGGACGCACACGAAATAAAGGCAGATAGGAATCAGAATAAAACGTCCGCGTAGCTCAATTGGTAGAGCAACTTATTCCGGAATGAGG
Organism: Macrothele yani; assembly: GCA_039090855.1. NCBI lineage: Eukaryota > Metazoa > Arthropoda > Arachnida > Araneae > Macrothelidae > Macrothele > Macrothele yani. The sequence continues at coordinate 127,767,649 of CM077008.1, forward strand.
GAACCCGGGTTCGAATCCTGGCGTGGATAAAAATGACGGAGAAATTTACTTCGTTGTACCAGTGGCTCAAAATTAGGGACGGAATGCTCCCTCTTCTGGAACCAGTGGCTCAAAATTAGGTACGGATCCTCCCTTTCCTGGAACCAGTGCCTCAAAATTAGGGACGGATCCTCCCTTTCCTGAAACCAGTGGCCCAAAATTAGGGACGACTCCTCCCTTTTCTGGAACCAGTGGCCCAAAATTAGGTACAGATCCTCCCTTTTCTGGAACCAGTGGCCCAAAATTAGGGACGAATCCTCCCTTTCCTGGAACCAGTGGCTCAAAATTAGGTACGGATCCTCTCTTTTCTGGAACCAGTGGCTCAAAATTAGAGACGGATCCTCCCTTTTCTAGAACCAGTGGCTCAAAATTAGGGACGAATCCTCTCTTTCTTGAAACCAGTGGCCCCAAATTAGGGACGAATCCTCCGTTTCCTGAAAACAGTGGCCCAAAATTAGGGCGAATCCTCCCTTTCCTGAAACCAGTGGCCCAAAGTTAGGGACGAATCCTCCCTTTCCTGAAACCAGTGGCTCAAAATTAGGGACTGATGCTCCCTTTTCTGGAACCAGTGGCTCAAAATTAGGTACGGATCCTCCCGTTTCTGGAACCAATGGCTCAAAATTAGGGACGGGCGACTGCTTATAACCCATCGAGTTGTTCACGGTGGTCGTTAAACCCCCAAACAAAAAACGTGGACTGTGCGTGTTTGCACGGCTTAGGACTTAACGACGATCGGTAGCACATCAAATGGAAGTCGAGGCTCAAAGCCTCAGAAATCATTAAACAGCCCCCAGAGAATCTTCATCAACGTGAAAGACATCCTTATCTTGTACCACACGTACAACTGCGCCTTCAATTTTGAATGTGAGCAATTAATATCCCCTGAACGTTTTGAGGGAAAACAATAAAAATTGTAGAAGATACTGGCGCAAAGTTTCAATTCCAATTTTAATCATACTGTAAGCACTGAGTTTTGCACCCTCTCTTCAGCTGCGCCCGAAGCAGCTGCCCCGCTTGCCCCGCCCTAGTTACGGATGTGTCTAGCGCGAATTCTGCCCGTTGCACATTGTCCTCAACTCTGCCCGAGACGTCGGTCCAGGATCCATGGATCTGATATTCCGCTCCACGGCGTCCCAGATAGCTTCAACAGGGTTCATATCCGGTGACCTGACGGGCCACTGGATGGTTCCAAACCCAGATGAGTGTTCCACGAGCCACGCCTGAGCGGTTATGGCCTGGAGAGGAAGCGCGTTGTCCTCCTGAAACAGACCATCGGCTTAAGGATGCGCGAAGACCATGAAAACGTGTAGGTGATCAACCAACACATGCTGGGAGTGCGTAGTGGTTACGCATCTCTCCAGACACACTAAAGGATCTAATGTGTCGCATGAGAAGGCTCCCTAACCATCACAGAATCACCATCGCTTTGAACAGGGCCGACCTGGTACGACGGGGGCGGGGCCTCACGCTGTCGACACCACACCCGCACCCTCCCATCAGATGAAAACGGGATTCATCTGACCACATGACGTAGCGTTATTGATGATGATCAAATGATCATATGTAGAGGATTTTAGGAAGGGAGTGTCTGATTCCAGGTCTTAAACAACCCTTAGAAATAGGAAGCTAGGAGATTTGGGCTAGAGTGCCAGATAGAAAAATGACACGGAAGTGAAGTGGAAAGGGGGAGGAAGACGGCCTTATTTATTACCAGGGGGCCAGTACCCTGGGTCCGACGGCTTAACGTGCCCATCCGACGCACAGCGGATATTTAGTGGATCGAGCGTTCGTACCTGCCGGGGATCGAACCTGAGGTCCTTTCCGTGGCAGTGACGAGCGTTGTGTTATGGTGAAAAATCTCAGCCACGTTACATATTTATTAAATAGGTAGCCAAAATTAAATCTGAAGGGAAATTTTGAATTTCGACTAGAATTTAACTTTGGGAGATGGGTGGATGCATTTCAAAACAAAAATATTTTCTAAGTATTAGAAGGCCATGAACATCCTAAACAAAAATGCATCTGAAAATTTACATTCCACAAGAAGTTATTGGAAAGTTTGCGTTGTTTGTGTTCAAGCAGAGTTGAGTCACCTGAAAGTGCAAAAATAAGTGAATATTGTTGCATGTGTATGAAAATGTGTCACTATAAGTCATAGGATAAAATGTACTCGTTCAATAACAACTTGTGGAGGCGGTGAAAGTCAATTTAAAAGGATAGGACAAAAATTGCAGTTATGAAATACCTTATAATACCAGGATTCGGATCGATAGCCTTAGTCAAGCTAAGGTGGAGTACATGGGACCAAGTCATTGAAGACAACAGCACACAAAAATTTTCACACTGCACTAATTTTGGACTTTTTTTGAAAGGCTACTGCCTGTATTTATTATTTTTCTTTAAAAACTTAATAAGGTCATTTAGTGGACAATCAGATTGCATTTCCTTTTTGTTGTTTGCTAAAACACAGCAGTATAAAAACAGAATCTCAATTTCTTTTCTATTTCTCTTTGGCCACTGGCCCTATGAACAACACAACTTTACATATTTCAACACAGTTGGTTTGAACACTAGGCATGCATCCAAAATTATACCATGATTCACATAGCTTACACAAAAAAAAAAGATACTGGATTATTTTTAATTCCACAAGGTGGACAAGTTCTGTTCTTTTGAAACGTACTCTCTTCTCTCTCACCTAGTTAGCTCAATGACAAATTTACAATTTTACACTTATTGATTAAAATTTACAGCACTTAAACAATCTTAGCAAACTCTGCAATCCCCCAGACCAGCTTCGAAGACTTCAATTTAAATTTACAGTTATTTTAAGAGCCACAAATTATACTTTAACAAATCTACTATCAGCAAGTAAACAAACCAAGTAAATTATCCTCAAAACAGAATTTACACTGAGCACAAGCATTAATTAACATTACATAACCTATAGAACTACCCTGAATGAACCCACTTCACTTATAAAGAAACCTCACTAACTTAAGAATTATCACTACTCATAACATCAACATAATTCAGAAATTCAAACAATCTTCTTTCACTAGCTTGCTCATAAAAAAATCACCTCACTCTGCACTTCACATAATAGCTCAAGATACTTAATAACTCTATACTGTAAACAAAAGCCCAAAATACCAATTAACTAAATTTCCAAACTAAATATCAAGTTCACTAACACCAACAACCAGAATTTAGAATTTACATCCCTAGCACTACAGCAAATCATAAACAAATAAATTTAGATACTTTAAATCACCAAACAAACTTAAATTTAACACCTGCAGTGAATTACTGAGGTAGCGGTGAGGCAAATACTCTCAGTTCAGACACTACCCTGGGTTTTGAGAACCAACACAGGAAGAAAATACCAGTCAGGCTGAAGGCGTGAAATTGGGTCGTGAATCCACTTTCAGCCTATGCAAAAGGAAAGGAAAAAAAATCCTCAAGTGCGACACATCATCATCAGGCACAGAATTTCCTCTAACATGATCTCGCCACATTTCTTGAAGCAACACCCGACCGACCCTCGCTGGCAGTACATATCTCCGTGAGCAGCGAAACTACTGGGGGGGGGGGGTTGAAGACAAGTTTTCCCAAAAAACCACGTCCTCAAGGATCTCCCTTTTCGAACCAATGCATGATCCCACCTTGATCAACCACGCCTGCAAGAGCCTGTCGTACTTCAACCCTAAATACTCCAGGCACATCCGGCCCAGAACCAACACAACTATATCCCAGGAAAAATTCACTTATCTCTCTATATATCCCAAGAAATCCTAAATCACAATATCCACATATATCCCAGGAAAATTCACTTATCTCTCTCCACATATATCCCAGGAAAAATCACTTATCTCTCTCCACATATATATCAGGAAAAATCACTAGCAAGGAAATTCCTCTGCACCATGGCAATGCGCAGGTCCACTTCAGACAATAACACTGACCATTTACATAACCCACTAAATATTTTCGCCTTATTGAAAATTAAAATTACAATTTAGACTCTTTTTGTAAAAACAAGAAAATTTAGGCCAAAGAAAAGAACAATTAATACTGGAACTGGTGAGCAAAAGTGTGTCTTCTCAACCCATGATGTTCATTCTTTTTGTGAAAATACTAAACTTGAGAACAAAAAATACTTTAACTTCTATTCTGCACATCATATCGCATCCTGGTGAAAATTCCCTACTCAGAGCCCTCTGCCCTAGGACAAGTTCCCGGCTTGCCCTAAGATCACCCCTTTCCAATGGGAGATTAACACTCATCTGGAGCATGTAAAATACTGGTCCTCAATTAATACTCCTACCATCTCAATTTCGACACTCAACACTCCAAGAATGCAAACAACACTTTAGGTTTCCAATTTCATCACACTATAATATGTTCCCAAAATCCCAATATAAATCATCCCATAATTTATCTTCACTCAAAAAAAAATAACTCAACGCTGTAAAAGACTAGAGAGAAATGTTTACTATTATTTTATCACCCACGACATCACAATAACACTGCTTTTCAATTATCACATGCCCAACTAAACTATTATCGATGCACCAAAATTTACTGTGCCCAAACATTAAACTAAATTTTTCTGATACATCAAAATTTACTGGCCTGGGAAGTTGCTACAATACCAGACACGGCAACACAAAAAAAAAACATAAATGAAAACATTTTCATCTCCCCTCTCTTTTTTTTTTCCTGAACTCATGCCTGAGGAACTAATAAATCTTAATTTTGCAAACTGAACGACAACAATATGGGGACATCTGTCCGTCATCCAGCTAACCTAAAAAAAGAAAACTTCCTTTTTTTTTCGCAGAACTATAAATTTGATTTCACACTGCTGACCCACTCGTTCAACAATTTCGCAGCGGTCACAACATTATACAAAAAAAATCGAGAAAGAATTTACCTTCTGGGCTGGGCAGGAACAACTCTTGTTTCACATAAAAAAAAAAAATCTTCTCGTCACACTGTCACTGTTGATAGTCTCTTCGCCTCCAATAATGTCTTTCTCTTTCTTTTTGGACACAATGTGCCCGAGCACTTCACCTGAACACAGGGAAAACAAAAGACATCCCGAAACTGGTGATGATGGACCCTCTCAGAGGAGTAATTCTCCCTTGTCCTTTTCGATGTCCATAGCTCTCTCCCCTGGTAGGAATTTGGTCGGCTGCATTGGAAGGTGGACGGCAAAGGCGCGGAGGTTCCCCTTTCTTTATCCATCAGCTCTCACGAGAATGCTTAGGAGTGCATCGGTGATCATCTTTCGCTGTGCCCCGAGGAGGTCTCGTCCTACAGTGGTCCTGTCCTTTCTTCATAATTTCTTCCTCCTCTCTTCATCTGGTGGAATCCGCGAGAAATTCATCGCAAGCCCTGAGCTCCTTGTAATTTTTTTTTCATGTAACCATCCATGAGCCTGACAAGTCCCCACGCTAGAAGACCGCCGCTACTAGGCTCCTTTAAGCTTTTTACCTCGATGTCAAATCATGGTGGTCAGCAAAAAATGCTCTCCCCACCAAAAGGCGAGGAGAGACTCGGCTGCCCCTCTTTCTCCCGGACAGCAAGAGGACAAGAACAAGAGTGTCTTCTCTCAACGGATAAAACTCTGGGGTGCTTGAAACCGCTGACCCCTCCCATTGGTCGAAACTTCAGCCTAGCAACTCACGGCTTCCCAACGGAATTTCACTCCCACGCAAGCCAGGGGTGACACTCTGACCTTCACACGTAGGGACCAAGCTTTTTTGACCCTGAGGTCTAAAAATAGATTCTGTTGCTGAATTCCTTACCCAAAAGACGAAAAGATGTTGCACTTTTGGGCGACTTTTCAAGACGTTGGAAACGAGGAACGAAAAATGGCGAATTCTTGCTTTGCAGAAAATCACAAATTTTAATTTTCTTTTCTCTCGTTCCGTGATGTTAAACTAAAATTAATTTTGATTCTCTGAGCTGCACACCTACTCGCCTTTTTCCTATCGCGATAAAAGAACAGATAAATTAATTATTTTCAAAAGCCCAAAGTCAGTTAAATCAAATATTATTCTCTTTTTTTTTTTTTTTTTTCTTTTCTCCAACATGAAATTTTGTTTTCCTGGTTGTGATTAAGACAAGCGAATTTTGCGCATGAATTCCCCTGCCTTTCAACCAGGAATTTTCTTCTAACGTATGTCATGGGAGAAAATTTTTGCATTAATTAATCTCCGATAAACCAACAGAAAGATTGATCAGGTCTTTCCGAAATTCACCAGAGGTTAAAATTTTCGCCATGACAGTTGACAGGCAGAGGTGCGGCTTTTATATCCCCGGCACCAGGCGAGGAGTAATCTCTGATAACGAGAAGTCAGCAGTGGCACAGACTAGGACGTCGGCACCCGTAGCCCAGGGTAGCATCGTACCTTCAGCTCGCTGACGCCGCTTGTATCTCTGAAAAATTTTCTCCTCTGCGAAGTTTATATATATCTGACTTTACAGAATTAATTACAATTAGTAATCTCACTGGAAGATCTCGGTGAAATGGATGGGAATAACGCTGGTCAAATTTCATCTGCTCTTACAAAGATTGCGAGATTGGGAAATCCGCCCCCACTCCCTAACAAAACTTCCACAACTGCCGAGTCTCTTTTTAATCTCTCATTTTTATTCACTCTTAAGTATTGTGGCCTAACTTTCACTGCATAAGTGAGAGGAAACTTGATAAAAGCTCCTGTTAACAACGTCGTTCACGTGATTTATGAAAAGGTGTCACGGCCGAAAAATGGAGGGCAGGAACAAACGAGAAACGCCTTTGTTCTTTGCTTTCCCAGACTTACTATCCGGAAAATAAAATGCTAGCTTTTGCATTCGTGTGTTAAACGACTTAACTGTTAAATAAAAATCAATTCAGTCCCCCAATGCCCATCAGAAAACACTCAATTTATGGATTTGTTATTCAAAAGAATCCTGTGTCTTGTATTTAGGAAAAAGCTAAAAAAAATGGAATAGTTAATGCGTGTTTATTTGGCTATTACTCAAACTTACCATGCATTGTTTTATGGATGTTTTCTGAGTAACATGACGTGAATAAATGAGAAAGCGTCGGAACAACCCAAAGCTGTCCTGCACATAGATCATTTGTCACTTTATCATTACTGCGGATGCATTAAATGGCCGCGCTGGATGATAGCTGCTCTTTGGCCTTCTGTGCCAACATAAAATAAACATATTGCAGCCGAAAGTTCCTGTGCGCCTGACGTACTGTTATGAAAAATAATAAGAAATCTATAAAGTGTAGTTATAGATTTCTTATTATTTCTCATAACAGTACGTCAGGCGCACAGGAATTATTATTATCTCTCATAATAATTCCTGATAATATTCCATACTAATAATAATAATAATTCGCACGTATGTGCAATATTGTGAATAGAGAATGTTCGCGTGTTTGAGGCGGTGTTTCGCGCATCCTGCCTTCATCTGGCACTTAACCAAAGAGGAAATTGTTAATGGCAACTTCTAGCAGGATTCCGCTACGTCCCATACAGCTCATGTCTCCATGGCGTTGTTGGCTGATGTGTTCGTAAACAGGGTCATCTCCAAACGCATTTGGCCGCCACGCCACGTTCACCCGATCTCACGCCTCCAGTTTATTATCTGTGGGGTTCAATGAAAAACTCTGTTTACGAGAACAATCCCCGTTTTCTGCCGGATCTACAGGAATCCATCACCACAGTAATCAGGAACATTTCTCCGTTGGACCTGTCACGTGTCTTTGAGAACATGTTCATACGCGTAGATGCATGTCTACACACAAGAGGGGACCATTTCCAGCATGTATTGTAGCAGGTATGCTTGTAGTTGTTGTACGTATTTTGTCTTTCTAGTTGCACAGTGACTTTTGGCTCACCCTGTACATATGGCTTTTAAATGTCACACGTTAGTGGTACTGTTATTCCAATACTGGTCCACATCAAAACGACTCATACGGCATTACGGAATGAAGAATACATATCTTCCAGAGACCTAGGTTACTATGTAAATCTTCACTGTAAAAAATAAATTTTGTGAATTCACGGAAATCTCCTGAAAATAACGTACATCAAAGTTGCCGGTACGGTACGTATGCGTCTTTTAACAAAATTTCCGTTTTTAAAAGTTCACGGGTTTTTTTTTCTAATTTCCGTATTTTCACAGATTTTTCGTAGTATGTAATTCCGTTTATTTCAGAAAAGTCCTCTTTAGGTTTTTCCGCATTTATACAAAAATTTCGCAGAATCGAAGACCATAAATTTTTCAGGTCTTAACCAGAAAATTATTTCCTTTTTCTTCCCTCATGTGATTCGAACCGAGGGTTAGCTCAAAATACCACGCGTCTTAACCACTGAGTCATAAAGACTCATAAGCAGAGATGGAAACGGGTCACCGGGTCAAAGAGTCACTGGGTCGACAATTTCTTGAGGGTCAAATGGGTCAGATCAAGGTGTTCCTGACCCGATTCGATTTCGACCCGGTTTTACCGTTTTATTTTTGAAAAGAAAAAAAAAACATATTTCAAAGAACTTTTCAGTGGTCTTTGAAATAATACTTCAGAGATGAAGAGTATGATCCAGGAACTTGCTGAGAAGGGTAAAGAAATGGGATTAAAAATGAACTTTCAGAAGGCAAAACTGAAGTACAATGCTTTTATAAGGAATGAAGATTCATCAATTTATGGGAGAAAGCTGGAGATAACCAATTCGTACATTTACCATGGGCAGCAGATACCAAATGAGTTGGTCACATTGATGAAGAAATTAATTGGCGTATAAAACTTGGTTGGAAAGCTTTTGGAAAAAACAGTACAATTTTTAAGAGTAATGTGCAATCATGTCTTAAAAGAAAAGTATTTAATCAATGCATCCTTCTTCCAGTGCTTACACGGAGCATAGACGTGGACCTTAACTGAAAAAGACATACAAAGGCTGCAGTCAACTGAAAGAAGCATGGAGAGATGCGTGTTTGGTGTAACCAAGAAAGATGAGAACAGGAACTAGTAGATAAGGAAAATGACAAGAGTGGAAGACGATCAAAGTAAACTACCTGATATGGCAATTGGCTGGACATATTGCCAGGAGGACAAACCACCGATGAACAACCGAAATTTTAGACTGGATTCCAAGGGACAGGAAAAAGACCCCGTTGTTGAAGAAACTTGAGAAGACTTTCATCCAGCAGTGGATTGATAATGAATAATGATTGACAATGATGATGATGATATATTCAAATTTATAGTTCAAAGCAGATTTGTCCGGGTCGGGTCCATGTTTGTGACGGCCGTGTCCGAATTGAGTCCGGGTCGGGTCCATGTTTGTGACGGCCGTGTCCAAATTGAGTCCGGGTCGGGTCCATGTTTGTGACGGCCGTGTCCAAATTGAGTCCGGGTCCAAAAAAAAATTTCCAACTCTGCTTTTAAGCCACGGTTACGTTCAAAGTAAAACTGTAATCGCCCGAAAATAAAACAAAATGTCATTGAGTATGGTGAATTAGTCATTTTATTTTCTGTTGGAGCTTATTATTTTTTTGAATAGGTTTGTAATAACTTTATTTTTATTGTAAGTTAGGCTGATAACTGTACCTGCTCCGTCGAAATGCCGACTCTGCGTTGATATACGGAACTCCCTCAAAATTTGACAGTGAAGGCGTTGCGCGAGTAATCCTGCCAGGATCCGGCAAATCTTTCACCCCGACAGGATCGGTCCAGGAACCAGCTGGAGTCTTCTGCCCCCATGTAACCACCACTTCCCACCCATTTGCCATAGTCCGCGCGTGCGACGTGCAAATGGGCCGTGGCTCTTATTTTTGCGACTGGCTGGGAGATTTATTCGCCAGCGCGATGGAAATCGGGGCCAAAGTCTTTTATTGGTGTCTAGGGTAAGAAACATTGTTACAGGCTCATTATTTACGCTGGGGGTCTCATGCCATCAACGTAAATTATTTAATCCTTTATTTCAATGAGCTCCATTACAGAATAGTGTATATATATTTCAAGTACGTGGAGATGATGTAAATAGACGATATTATCGCTTTGTCCACTTTTTTTATAAACAACGCATAGCAACTGAAAAATTGTTCATCCGACACGACTGGAATCGAATCCCAGATCTCCCGATAACTAGTCGAGTGCGTTCGCCTTACGTTACGATGGCCAACAATCCACGGCGCTATGTGTGGTTTAACAGTCAGTGTCTGACTACGAGAGGTCTGTATCTTATATCTGTATCTCATATAGATCTTATCGAGATATCTGGGGTTCGATCCCAGCGGTGTCGGATGAACAATTTTTCAGTTCTTATGCATTGTTTATACAAAGAAAAAAGTGGACAGAGCGATAATATCGTCTATTTACTCTCTTACAGAGATGAAAAATATTTACACTACTTTACAAAGTCCATGGCACTAGGGCAGGTGCTATGGTGATGACTCTGGGCAGGAGTCACGTTCTCCTCTTCACGTTCTTCCTCATTCTTCTATTGGGTTGATGCATACGTTCATGACGTGTTTTTCACAGCACTACAAGAATGTATTACATCAGAAGGGAAAGCAGAATCAATCAACTAGGTATCCCCCTCCCCCCCCTCCCATCGTTTACGATGGTGTCCCAACGTCTTAATAGGTATGCAATGCCATTCTTGAAAAAAACGCGCAGGTTTTGCTACGAAGAAATCCTCAAGGAAATTCTGTAGATCAACATCATTGTTGAACGTTCTGCCACGGAGTGCGTTCGAGAGAGATCGAAACAGGCGATAGTCTGAAGGGAAGGATCTACTATTTCATGCCCCAAATGGCCATTTTGGTCATGTTTGCACTGTGAGGGCCTGCGTTATCATGTAGGAGAAAGACAACATGGCGCCGATGTGGCAGTTTCTGCTGAATTGCTTCCTCCACACGGAAGAGTTGCTCACAATAGAGTGAAGCGTTGATGGTCTGATACCTCGGCAGCAATTCCCAGTGAATAATGACTTCCATGTCCCACCAGACACACAACATGATCTTCGCAGGATGAAGGTCATGTTTTGGACGTGGCGTGGGCGTCTTGTTTGGGCTTAACCATTCCCACCGATGACTGAAACTCACGTACAGGCACCACTTTTCATCTCCAGTAAAAATACGTGACAGAAAGGGTTTGTGTTGCTGAGAACATTCGCGATAACGGGCAAGCAAGGAACCACATATTGCAACACGCTGATTCTTGTTGTCCTCGGTGAGAGTGTGAGGCACTCAAGACCCCAATTTCTGGACCTTTCCCATATGTTCCAGATGTGGCAACACTGTGGCCTGATCACAGTCCATCTCAGTAGCCAATTCGCGTGTGGTTTGACGCGGATCCAAGTGGATGAGATGGTTCAAACGATCCTCATCAAAGTGAGATGGACTACATGAAGTGGAGAGTCGTTGAGGTCAAAATTGCCACCTCGGAACCAATCAAACCACTTGCGAGCTGTCCTCAGAGCAATAGCATCCTCCCCATACATAGCATAAATTTGTCGAGTAGCCTCGGCGACTGTTGATTCGATGTTAAACTCCTAGAGGAGCAGATGTCGGAAATGTTCATTCCTCTCTACTTTACACTCCATGCTTCCAGACCAGAAAACCAAAAATCCATTAGCCACAGGTTGTGTCAGAAATATGCTTAGTTAATTCGCGAAAGAAATCACGGAAAGTAGCTCGTGAATTTCAAAAAAATGTTTAAACGTCCGATATAGAAATTACAGTATTTTTTATAATATGAGACGCACCGGTATATAACATGCACCCTTATTTTTTCGAGAAGATTTTATAGAAAAAAATAAAACGGCATTTTAAGGATTTTTATTAAGATAACAATCAAATTTTACGCCTAAAAACAGGAGTTTATGAATAATTGAATCCTTGTGAATTGCAAAATTAATAATGTGCGATACCGCTGATGAAAACAACGTAGAGAAACGCAGCTCAGCTCATCGGCCAGTGGCGTACATGCACTGCAGGATTTGCCCATGATGTCACACCTTCGAACAACCAGTGGCGTTCTTTATTGGTTTGATGATCATCTTCGCCGTTGACTGATGTACCAAAGTAAGATGGCCTTGGTCGAAGTCTATCGACATGCTGTGACCTTCTAACAATTTCTACGACCGGATAATTTTTTCTTAATCTAAAACTTGATAATAACCGTTCGAAATAAAAAAAATATCGTGAAAGAAGCTAATGAGCTAACCTCTGCACATTATTAGCGAACAGCAAGGAAGAGAGACTGTCAGATATGGTGACATCTTTCGTCATAAATTGCAAATATAAAGTATGTTCCCCCCAGTTAAAGTGCACGTTTCAATAATAAATTAAAAAGAAAATACTTCAAAATTACGACTCCACAGCATTTATATTACTGTGAATGAATAAGATTTTTGCGTTCATGTAATTTTTTTAAGATTTTTGTGTTCGTCTTTAAAAAAGCAAGTGCCTTAGCGGTGAACTACATTTTAAACGATTTTAAATATTCAGTGTGAATAATACGAGAGGTCTACTAGCCCCGTGAGTCGGGCGGGTGGCGATGCTTCATCCTCGTCTTGGGTCAGCTATCAAATCCGACCAGAGTTGGAAACGGGTCAAAAATTTTGGAACCGGACCCGGCCGTTACATACTTGTGCCCGACCCGGAAATATCTGTTTTGAACTATAAATTCGAATATATCATCATCATCATTGTCAATCATTATCAATCCACTTGCTGGATGAAGGTCTCCCCAAGTTTCTTCAACAATGGACGGTATTGGACCAGTCTCCTCCATCCATCCATCCCCCACGTGGCCATCTTCTTCTGGGTCTTTTCTTGTCCCTTGGAACCCAGTCTAAAATATCCGTTGTTCATCGGTGGTCCGTTCTCGTGGTAAATGTCCAACACATTGCCATTTCATGAATTTTACCCTGATAATTATGTCTTCCACCCTTGTCATTTTCCTCATCCACGAGTTCCTCTTTTTAGCACGTCTTTTGTAAAAAAAGATCGTGCTTATGTTATCAGTTCGTCCGTCCGTCCGTCTGTAGACACGATATCTCTGCAACTATTAGTCTGATTTGAAAAATTACTTTTGCATTGAGAAGCTTGAAATTTTCGAATGATGATCCTTCATTTCGTTTTTTTTTTTTTTTTTTTTTTTTTACGATGTACAATTTCGCCACTAGAGGGCGTAAATGCAGATGATGCCCAATTCAAAAATACGTTTTATTCCACATATTTGCTTCTAAACATCCGATTGAAAAAAATCTTTTATCTTTCGATTCCATTTATGTCGAACAGTATTTTAGACATAGTTACTTTTTCAAATTACGCATCAATTTTTCGCTAGGGGGCATAAAAGTAAATTACATTTTCCCCGATAACTCTTCTTCTAAAACTCCGATTCGAAAATTTTTTTTTACTTCAGCTGATACAGCTCCTGATGGAAAATCTTTTGCACATAATTTCTAATTTTTGGCACAGAATACTTTGGCCACCAGGGGGCGTAAGCGTTAATTTTTGCTTCTGATGTTTTTGCCATAAAATCTGTGCTTCTGAAATCTCGATTGAAAAAATTCTTTCGTGGACTAATGCCACTCACTTTGATAAACGTTTTCGGAATATTTTCTTCTTAAAATATGCCATGGTTTCTCCGCCAGGAGGCGTAGATGTATATCTTATTTTTGTCAATATCTCTACTTCTAGGAGTCCGATTTGAAGAATTCCTTATTTGTTCGATAGTGTTTTCAGTGTGACATATTTTTCATATAATTTCAAAATTTTCAAGTAATTCATAGACTTTCCGCTAGGGGACGTAAATGTAAATTGCTTTTTCCCCATTATATCTGCTTCTAAATCTCCGTTTTGAAAAATTCATTCTGCACCGGATACAGCTGCTGATGGGAAATCCTTTGCCCATAATTTCTATTTTTCGTAAAAAATTGGTTTGGCCACTGGGTGGCGTAAGTCTTAATTTCCGCTTCTGATGTATTTGCAGCAAAATATGAGCTTCTAAAATGTCGATTGGAAAAAATGTCGTTTGTAGACCGATACTACTCATGTCGACAAACTTTTTAGGAACATTTTCTTCTTGAAATAATGCATGGTTTCTATGCCAGGGGGCGTAGATGTATATCTTATTTTTGTCAATATCTCTACTTCTAGGAGTCCGATTTGAAAAATTCCTTCTTTGTTGGACAGTGTTTCCGATGCGAAAAGTTTTTCCTATAAATTCAAAATTTTTAAGTAAATAATAGACTTTCCGCTAGGGGGAACAAAGGTAAATTGCGTTTTCTGCGTTATTTCAGCTTCTGAAACTTCGATTTGAAAAATTTTTCCTTTATCGCCTACAACACCTGATGGAAAATATTTTTCACATAATTTCTAATGTTTGGTAAAGAATGGTTTGGCCACCAGGTGACATGAGTGCTCATTTCTGCTTCTGATGTATTTGTAGGAAAATTTGGGATCCTGAAAACTCGACTAAAATGTTTTTTTTTCTTGGACCGATACCGCTCATATTGAAAAATCTTTTGAGAATACTTTCTTCCTAAATAATGCATGGTTTTTCCACCAGGGGACGTAAAGTAACATCTTATTTTTGTCGATATCTCTGTTTCTCTAAGAGTCCGATTTGAAAAATTATTTCTGTGTTGGAGAGCGTTTACTGTGCGAAATGTTTCTCATTTAAATTCATGTTTTTCTTGAGGCACAAGTCTGCAACCATAGGGCGTAAGTTCACGATTCTGTTTACAGCAATATCTGAGGGATTAAAAACCCGATTGAAAAACTCCTTTCTTCCGTCAGATACTACTGTTTTCCATACCGGTTCCATTGACTTTGAATAGCTTTGATAAATTTAATTTGCGTCAGAACGGATTCAGAAGACGTGCTTATTACATCCGAAAATTGGGTGTCATCTTTCTTGTTATCTTTCTTGTTTACACCAAGCATGCATCTCTGTTTTTTTTTTTTTTCAATTGTCTGCAGTCTTTCAATGTCTTTTTTAGTTAAGGTCCACGTCTCTGCTCCGTTCAGGATGCATTGATTAAATGCTTTTCTTTTAAGACATAGTAGAACATTGCTCTTAAAAATTGTACTGTTTTTTTCTTCCAAAAACGCCAATTAATTTCTTCATTAATGTGACCCTCGCTTGATATCTGCTCTCCATTGGTAAATGTAGGAATTGGTTATCTCCAGCTTTTCCCCACCAGTTGATAAATCTTCATTTCTTGTAAATGCATTGTACTCCAGTTTTGTCTTCTGAAACTTCATTTTTAATCCCACTTCTTTACCCTTCGCAGCAAATTTCTGGATCATACTCTGCAGCTCTGAAGTAATATTTCAAGGACCTCGGAAAGGTTCTTTGAAATAGTTTTTTTTTTTTTTTCAAAAATAAAACGGAAATAAAACCTGGTCGAAATCGGGTGAGGAACACCTTGACCCTTTGACCCGCAAGAAAATGTAAACCTGGTGACCGGGATCCGTTTCCATCTCTGGCTCAGTAGTGGTCAGAGGCTATGGCTTCTAGCTTATAGCTAGACTAGTGGTCAGAGGCTATGGCTTCTAGCTTATAGCTAGAAGCCATAGCCTCTGACCACTAGTCTCCCTGTGCTTCATTTTGTGTCACCTGCAAGGAACAAAGAAATGGGGAAAAGGGGATTACTTTTATTGAAGCCCATATCTACGTTTTCAGAAATGCCTATTACAACATCAAAATACTTCTCAATGAGACTACATGTCTGTTTTATTTTTCCTGTGTTGATTATCTTCCTATCAGTGAAGTTTTAACATACGGAGAAGCTATTTCTTATAACGCCATTTTGAAATTGCGGTCTTGACAAATCAGTTACAATTCTCTTTGCACTAGAACTTATTTGGTGCAGGAAAGGGCCTACTGCGTGGACCAACTGTTTAACGTCATTCTGTAATACAAACATTCGTTTAATATATGAATGTACGTGTTTAAAAAAAGGAAATCGTTATTTTTTCCTACATAGTCATCTAAATAAAAATTTGCACTGCTTCTCTTATCATCTAACTATGAAGTGCCATAGCGACGCTAAGTCTAGAAAAGAAGTGCGGCCTTTCTACGTCATTGATTATACATTTGTTACCGGCAATGTATGAAAACCAGGCACTCTATCCGAGCAAAAACAGTCTTGCTGGGCCAGCACTGCCGGCAATGTCCCAGCACTATGTTGCCGCTGTCGAACCGTCAATAAAATGCCCGGGTGGCCAACAGAAAGGCCAGCAGTTCAGGCCAACAGCTGGCCAACAGCTGGCACCCCATCAGCCGTCATATGCCAGAACAGGGCCATCAGTTGTCCATCACAGTCAGTAGCTGCCACAAGTGGCCCTTCAGCGGCCCTGCAAGCACGTGCCAGAAATGATGGCTAGCCTAATGTGGTCCTCTAGTTTGCCGGTAGTAGCAGCCGGGAACCACGTGACGTAACTGGTGGCTTGAATCTGGTCCGCCAATTTCCCAGTAGTAGCCATAAAAAAAAAAATTCAAAAATAACCGTAATTCCCCAAAGATACAACTTTTTTTTTTTTAGCACTGCGCTGGGGAAATCTTTTCAACAGACCGGGAAAATGCCCGTTTAAATCTGAGTAGATACGAACCATGGCCGTTTACGTTTGAGCGGAGCTCTCTATCAACTAGACCAATTTGCCACGCCCGACAATGTGCTTGAAGCTGTCTGTTTTGTGCGGAAAATGTAATCGAATGGTTCCCTCTTTCATTTTACAATATTGCGAGGTATTTTTCATAAAAGTAGTTTCATATATAATTCATAAATTTATTTTTTCAACGTAACGATAGTTTTTTTTACCTTAAGGGAACTTCACTCATTTTCAAGGAGTGTACATACTTAGAGTCGCTTTCCAAAGTTTTGTACTGTCCTTGTCGTCTTGAAAGGAGATTGTTGAATTAATATATATTTACCCGGGTTCATATCACATTCTGTTACATTTATAACGTATTTTTCCTTTCCGTTGTCTGAAGCTACATTTGTTTCAAAGAGGAAAGACATTTTAATTACTTCTCGTTATTTTTAGAAGCGAATTCCTGCCAGTCTTGTGTATTCAACCCATTGATGAGTAGGCCTACATAATATCCACATAGCGTTGCTTTTTTTTTCTTTCAAATAATTAACGTTTCGTTTTTCTTTTTTTTTCCAACAAACGTTTTTTACTTGTTTTCCAGGACATTTGTTTCAAGCGGTTTCAAATTTTTTCTTGTTATTCACCCACTCCATTCCATGAATTGTTATTTATGGGAATAAAGTGGGTGTATTTCATGGCTGTAATCTAGTATTTCATGGCTTAATCTGATATCTTCGGCGAAGTGGAATTTCATTAGGCAATTAATTCGCCTCCATACATATGGACTTTTTTTCTTAACATCCACTAAAATAACGCGATGGCGATATCGTCGTTTTCAACTAACTGGTACCATGAGAGAGACAGCAAGTGTTGCTTCTGCGCATGCGTAGTCCCGTTGCTTCCACCTGCTGTTAGGGTTGCATTGGTTGCCAGCAACGGGCCACTAATGGCACTTGCTTGGAGGCCCACAATTCCCGGCGATACTGCAGGGCCATCAATGGCTCGCCAACTGATAGCGCTGCCACCAACGGACCGCTACCGGGCCGTGAGCGGCAGATTTCAGCCAGCAGTGGCCCATCACTGCCAGCTGGTGGCCAGCAGTTTTTCAGCATTTGTGTTTTTGCTATGTATAGAATGCCTAGGCAATGTGTAGAATGCCTGGCGTACAAGAAAAAATTTGAGACCGCTTGAAAAAAATGTCCTGGAAAACCATTAAAAAAACATTTGTTGGAAAAAAAAAAAGAGATTTATACTCGTACAAAATTTATTAATTATTTGAAAGAAAAAAAATAAAGCAACGCTATGTGGATATAATGTACTCATCCATGGGTTGAATACACAAGACTGGCAGGAATTCGCTTCTAAAAAAACGAGAAGTAAAATAAAATATCTTTCCTCTTTAAAACAAATGTAGCTTCGGACAACGGGAAGGAGAGATACAACGTTAAAATTGTAACAGAATGTGACATGAACCCGGGTAAATATATATTAATTCAACAATCTCCTTTCAAGACGACAAGGACAGTACAAAACTTTGGAAAGCGACTCTAAGTATGTACACTCCTTGAAAATGGGTGAAGTTCCCTTAAGGTAAAAAAAAAAAAATTATCATTACGTAGAAAAAATAAATTTACGAATTATATGAAACTGACTTTTATGAAAAATACCTCCCAATATTGTAAAACAAAGAGGGAACCATTCGATTACACATTTCATACAAAACAGACAGCTCCAAGCACACGCTCGTGCGTGGCAAATTAGTCCGGTCGGTACAGAGCCCAGCTCCCACGTCAGCGGCCCAGGTTCAGACCCAAAGAGGCGTTTTTTCCGGTCTGCTGAGAAAATTTCATCAATGCAGTGCAATAATTCACAAGTTTCGTAAGAGTAGAAAAAAAAAGTTGTAGCTTTGGGGAACTGCGGTTGTCATTGATTTTTTTTTTTTATGGCTACTACTGGGAAATTGGCGGACAAGATTCGGCAAGCCACCAGTTACATCACGTGGTTGCCGGCTGCCTCTACCGGCAAACTAGCGGACCACATTAGGCTAGCAATCATTTCTGGCACGTGCTTGCAGGGCCAATAAAGGGCCACTGCCTGTGATGGACAACTGATGGCCCTGTTGTGGCATATGACGACTGATGGGTTGCCAACTGTTGGCCAGCTGTTGGCCTGAACTGCTGGCCCTTCTGTTGGCCGCCCGGACATTTTATTGACGGTTCGGCAGCGGCAACATAGTGCTGGGCCATTGCTGGCAGTGCTGGCTGACGGCAATGGCCCCGTGCTGGCCCAGGAAGACTGTGTTTGCTGGGTAGGCAAAGTATGAAATTTTCAAATATTATATATACTTTACCTAGGCATTGTATAGAATGCCTAAGCATTCTATAGAATGACTAATGCTATTTAGGCAAAGTATTAAAAGAGTTTCATGAAAAGGCTTTTATTGAAAAGACGTATAGAGAAAAGAATGAAAACAGAAAATATGAAATGAAATACAGAACTTTTTAATTTACTTGTTACAACAAGGAAGGCTTGTAGGGCATATTGAATTGCACCTCATTCCTTTTTTTACACAAAAGCACTTCATGTTTTTGCACTTTGTCATACACATACACTTGACAAATCTTTGGCCGTTTCCTGTAGACTGAGCAATAGCAGCTGACCGGAGAGGTATTTCTTGATGAGGAATGTCTTCAATTGTCAGTAAATTCTTCGGACAGGCAGTTCATCGTAAAATCGACGTTGCATTTATACATTCCATAATTCCTTCTGGGAAAATACATCTTTCTCTTCCATTTTATACTTGACTTCCGAAGAAAGACTGAAATGCAAATGGTGAATTCTTCGTCTTACGCGAGTGCTGAAAGTCACGTGTCTTGCGACGTCACATTAGAAACATCATCAGCGGGAGTATTTTTTACTTCACTTCCGAACAAAGACTGAAATGCAAATGGCGAATTTTCCGTCTTAGGCGAGCGTTGAAAGTCACGTGCCTTACGACGTCACGTTAGAAACATCATCGGCGGGAGTATTTTATCATCAAACAGAAGTCATCGCTCTTTCCACCTTTATAAGTGAGTCACGGGAAAATTATTATCGGCCGCCACCGGGAATCGAACCCAGGGTCTTCCAGTTACGCTCCGGATTCTATTTCCGGTGGCGGCCGATGAGAATTTTTCCGTGACTCACTGATAAACGTGGAAAGAGCGATGACTTCTGCTTGATGTATGTATTAATTACTCATTCGCCTCCTAGTTATTTGTTCAGGTGCTGCTTTCCACTTTGGTGAATCCCCAGCATTGTGCGGGGCTCCAAGAAGCAACCTGCCATGTGGTTTGGCAGTTAGTCGTATGTGAGTCTGGAGAATTCGAGGCCGCTGTGGTGCAGTGGTAGCATGTCCGGCGCGCACCTGGAAGACTCCGGGTTCGATTCCCGGTGGCGGCCGATTGGAATTCTTCCGTGACTCACTTATAAACGTAAAAAGAGCGATGACTTCTACTTGATGTTAATAATCCACGTCAATTGTATGTAATAATTAATGGAATATTTTATACTTGGCTTCCGTACAAAGACTGAAATACAAATAGCGAATTCTCCGTCTTACACGAGCGTTGAAAGTCACGTGCCTTGCCACGTCATATTAGAACCATCATTAGCGAGAGTATTTTATACTTTGCCGGTTTCTGTTTAGGCATTGTATAGAATGCCTAGGAAATATGTGAAATATTAACAATTTCATACTTTGCCTAAAACCGCCATGTATTCTATAGAATGTCTAGTTTTCATACATTGCCGGAAATACATGTACTGTTTATCAAGTATTTATCCTAATATGTGAATACTGCATACTACTGTATTATTCTACACAACAGAACTCCTTTACGAGTAAAATACGACTTCCTCTCCATGATGAGAAGCAAAAAACGAAAGCTTCTCCCACTTTCCGGAAAATTCACAAGAACATGATGACTAACTGTGGAGAGGTAAGATGTTGATGTATCCCCAACACTACGAAATAACATCGATAAAAAAAACTTAGAGTCAAAACTTTCGTGTTGTGCTTTCCAGGAAGTATCAACCCATTTGTTGGAAATCATTTGAGTCATTTCAGGAAAGCTGCTTCTGTTACAGGGTATTTTGTTAACGACTTGTTTTGGCAAAAGGCACCCAGTCGAGTAATGGCAAACTTAAAGTACCCGGTAACAGGGAGGTCTCTAATGGGCGACTGTCTCTAATGGCTGACTCTTTAATGAAAAAGCTACCAACTACCTAGCTGACCACTTCCCCGCTGTTTTTTCCTGCTTGTTAAGCCGTAAAAGTAGTGTATGCTGAAGTTATAAAAGGGAGAAAAGGAATCCCAATAGTTGTCAAAAAATACTTTCGTTTCAAAATAAGTAAATAAATGTCTTCTTACCTAAAGGAATACAATATTTCTTTGATGTTTGTTGTTGGGTGCCAGAAAATTCCAAATTAGGAACAAAATGTGCCGCCCCGGTGGCGCAGTGGTCTAAGGCGCTGGCCTCTGACCATTCGTCCGTAAGGGGTCTGGGTTCGAATCCCGTCAGGCATGGATGTTGTGTTTGTCTTACGGCACTGGCTCTCTCCCTTCCCTGGAACCAGTGACCCTAAATTAGGGACGGGCGACTGCTTATAGCCCATTGAGTTGCTCACGGTGGTCGTTAAACCTCCAATCAAAAAAAAAAAAAAAAAAAAAAAGGAACAAAATGTTAAATCGAACCACTCAAATAATCTATATATTAATTCTGTAAGGTTTTTTACTGTGAGTCCTATTTTGAGAGAACGTAAAGATATTGTTTAGGTATCAAAATAAAGGTCTTACCATGTAGATGTGCCAGTCGAAGAGAAAAATGAAACTGGGGCAACGGTTCGGGCGTTGTGGGGCGGCAAAGTTCCCGTGTGAAGGCTATGGGAGAAGCGTTCGGTTGACATTCGATCGCCTGCGGTTGACTCACGCGCTGTTAAAGGCGGATACATGGAGGGACTGAGATAGTCCAACGTTCGAAGTCTCTTTTCTGAGCGAACCGTTGCGCAAAGCAACGCTAGCAGGCATTCGTATCAAAGTTCTTCTCATTGGAACAGCGAACACTCTCGAAGACCTGATTGCGTTATGCCGTTGGATTGTGTGATGTATAACGAAGTAAATTTCTCAGTCATTTTTATCCGCGCCGGGGTTCGAACCCGGGTCCACTCATTCCGGAATAAGTTGCTCTACCAATTAAGCTACGCGGACATTGATTCTAATTGCTATCTGCCTTTATGTCGTGTGCGTCCTTCTGGCAGGTACGTCACATCTCCTGGTACGTTACATCATCTCCCCCTTATTTTTTTTATTTTTTGAAGTGCTGGAGAAGGGATTCTCTTATTTTTCCTATCTCGCTGTGTGGAAATAACATCACACCATTGCGAGATTCTGAACGGTCGGGTCATCCGGATAGTTCGGGCGCCATTATAACGAAGTAAATTTCTCCGTCATTTTCGGTCTACGCCGGGATTCGAACCCGAGGACGCTTATTCCGGAACAAGCAGCTCTACCAACTGAGCTACGCAGACATTGATTCTAATTGCTATCTGCCTTTATGTCGTGTGCGTCCTTCTGGCAGGTATGTCACATCTCCTGGTACGTTACAGATGTATATATACAATTTAATATTCATTCGATCCAGTTTATTCACGTAGGTAAGAGGTTTCCCATTATGTAAAGATGTAAATAAATATTACGTTGACCATTGTTAGTGAAGATATTACGGACGACTGCTTATAGCCCAGTGAGTTGCTCACGGTGGTCGTTAAAATTTCAGTCAAACAAAAAAATCCCAAACTTGGACTATTGTCTTTACTGAAGTGGTTGAATGAATTTGTCAATCATATAATGTTTGCATTTGTTTTTTCATATGAGTTTACTCTTTAAAAAAAAAAAGAAACTAACCGTCGATTCCGACGGGTGAAAAGTATTCGCAACGCGAATCTCATTCCAACAACATTTATAAACATAGTTGTGACTGAAGATGAGAGGCCGCCTCGGTTGCGCAATGGTCTAAGGCGATGGACTCTGATCATTTGTCCGTAAGGGGTCCGGGTTCGAATCCCGGTGAGGCATGGATGTTGTGTTTGTCTTACGGCACTGGCTCTCTCCCTTCCCTGGAACCAGTGACCCTAAATTAGGGACGGGCGACTGCTTATAGCCCATTGAGTTGCTCACGGTGGTCGTTAAACCTCCAATCAAAAAAAAAAAAAAAAAAAAAAGAGGAGAGTGAAAAAGGGCGCTATCCAGTTGAATTTTTGCACACGATCGAGATGAGTGGACTTCCGCCTCACATTTTACGACTGAAAAAGGGTGCAGTCGTGATGCTCTTCACGAACCTGGTCGCCCCGGTGGCGCAGTGGTCTAAGCGCTGGCTTATGATGATTCGTTCGTGAAGGGTCCGGGTTCGAATCCCGGTGAGGCATGGATGTTGTGTTTGTCTTACGGCACTGGCTCCCTCCTTTCCCTGGAAGCAGTGGCCCTCAATTAGGGACGGGCGACTGCTTATAGCCCATTGAGTTGCTCACGGTGGTCGTTAAACCTCCAATCAAAAAAAAAAAAAAAAAAAGAGGAGAGTGAAAAAGGGCGCTATCCAGTTAAATTTTCGCACACGATCGAGATGAGTGGACTTCCGCCTCACATTTTACGACTGAAAAAGGGTGCAGTCGTGATGCTCATCACGAACCTGGTCGTCCCGGTGGCGCAGTGATCTAAGCGCTGGCTTATGATGATTCGTTCGTGAAGGGTCCGGGTTCGAATCCCGGTGAGGCATGAATGTTGTGTTTGTCTTAGGGCACTGGCTCCCTCCCTTCCCTGGAAGCAGTGGCCCTCAATTAGGGACAGGCGACTGCTTATAGCCCATTGAGTTGCTCATGGTGGTCGTTAAATCTTCAGTCAAAAAAAGTAGAAAAAATCACGAACCTGGGCTGTTGTCTTTACTGAAGTGGTTGAACGAATTTTTCAATCAAATAAAGTTCACATTTGTTGTTTCATATAAGTTTATTCTTTTCAAATAAAAAAAAAACTAAACGTCGATTCCGACGAGTTTCGTCTAGTTACAATAAAAAGCGAAAGGATAATACGAACTAGATGCAGGTAACTTCTAAAAATACTTTGACATCATCATATGAAACAAAGGTCTTCGCCCTTTCCACGTTTATAAGTGAGTCACGGGAAAATTATCATTAGCCGCCACCGGGAATCGAACCCAGGGTCTTCCAGTTACACGCTGGATATGCTTCCACTACACCACAGCTGCCTTTAATTCCTCCAGACTCACACACGCTAATTGCCAAGCCAATTTGGCAGGTTGCTTCTTGGAGCCTCGCACAATGCTGGGGATTCACCAAAGATGGTAAGTAGCAAATAAAGAAATAATTAGAAGGCGAATGAATAATTAATACAGACATTTAACGTGGATCAGGAACATCAAACAAAGGTCTTCACTCTTTCCAAATGTCTCAGCAACCTGCCAAATTGGCTTGGCAGTTAGCGTGTGTGAGTCTGGAGGAATTTGAGGCCGCTGTGGTGTAGTGGAAGCACATCCGGCGCGTAACTGGAAGACCCTGGGTTCGATTCCCGGTGGCGGCCAATGAGAATTTTCCCGTGACTCACTTATAAACGTGGAAAGAGCGAAGACCTTTGTTTGATGTTCCTGGTCCATGTCAAATGTCTGTACTAATCATCATATGAAATTGCGGTCCCAGGTCCCGAATCGTCACAGCGCTGGTTTGCGACCTTACTGGCTATACGCAGTCACGCGTCACTAATTTAGGGCCACCGTTTCCAGGAAAGGGAAAGAACCAGTGCCGAAAGAGAAACACTACATGCATATGTCCTACTGTGATTCACAAATCCAGATCCTTCTTGGACGAATAGTCAGAAGCCAGTGCCTAAGACTACTGCGCCAGTTAGAACAAAATTTCAAACAATATGTGCGGGATATAATCTAAGATCTCTACGATATCGTTCTCCATTTTCTTGAAATTTGCTGAAAACTTCTTGCAATGCCGTAAGTGATCCCGTGTGACATCGGTTTACAGTCACAACTAACTGGGCGTGATATAACTGCTATACAGCAGTGATGCGTCACAAGAATTTTTTTAATGAACCCTTGTGATTAATTTACGCTTTAGTCCTATTATCCAATTATCAAATTTATGAGAGGCTTTCAGCATTCACCTATATTTACATACATACATATCACTAAGTTGTTTTCTAAGATTCAGAACTTTTGCTCGTCAAAGAAAGCTCATTTGCCAGATTAAAGTCTTCTGCTACATTTTACTTACTGTTGATGTATCAGACCTTTTTATTTACATCGATTTCGGTCCACAACTCGAGCTTCACAGACATCCACCACACATCTCACGCAACACTTTTTGTACTTCATACTCATTATCTTTTTATGTAGACATTCTTGAATATGGTCCTCTCATGATTTCCTTGGCCTTCCTTTACGTATCTTTCCTGCCACTTAGGCTGAATAAATTCTTTTAGTAAGCATCTCATCACACGCTCTTTCAACATGGCCAAAGCACCTAAGAATATTTGTCTCCACCTTACTAACAAACACTGCTTCACATTACTCATCTGCAACATATCTTCGTTTCCCGCATGATCAGAACGTGTCATCCCATAAACCCTCCGTAAGTAACGCTTCTCTCCAACACACAGACGACTTCTATATTTCTTCTGCAGTACTTAGGTTTCACTGCCGTACATCAGAGTAAGAACAATTGAGCTTTCTTACGTAGCCACTCGGGACGTTTTTGAAAGTCCTACATTCCTGTGAAATCCTCCTAATGCAGACAAGACTTTCAAAGGTGAATTCCCTCGCCTATTCATTTCACCATGTAATCTGTTTTCTACGTCAATTGTTTTCTAAATATACAAATTCCTTCACCTGGTCTACCTTTGTATAAACTGATCTTGCATTACGTACTACAGAGGATGTCCACACATTTTTAGAACAATTTTTCAGCAATATAATTATTGTTTAAAATAAAATTATTTCTTTCGTAAATGTCCTATGTGATAGCCCTTTCTCTGGACTATAAACCTAAATCTAGTTTTCGAAGATAATAGGTCATTTCTTAAAACTGGAAGTAGCATTTAATTTCACTCCTCTTCCACTGCTTTCTATAGTACAATCATTGTTTTAGATTTGCGTTTAGAAAGCGCTTTTTGTAATCCGAAGGTACAATAAGTCCATTGGTGACACATCAGGGGACTTTGAAGGAATATGAGCAAAAGGTATAGACTTGATACCTGTTTCTTCTTTCATCTTCCACTGCTTTCCCTAGTTCAATCATTGTTTTAGGGGTTTGAGCGCTCTTTTTTGCAGTCCAAAGGCACAATAGTCCATTGGTGACACACCAGGGGACTTTGAAGGAATATGAGCAAAGGTATAGACCTGATACTTGTCTCTTCTTTCATCTTCCACTGCTTTCCATAGTCCAATCATTGTTTTAGGTCTGAGCGCTCTTTTTTGCAGTCCGAAGGCACAATAGTCCATTGGTGACACATCAGGGGACTTTGAAGGAATATGAGCAAAAGGCATAGACTTGATACCCGTCTCTTTTTTTCATTTTGTCAAGGAATAGGGTGGTAGATCTGGATGTATGACTGGTGGTCTTCTCCTGGTGGAGTTGTACTCTTTAAATTCTATGTGGATAAAGGAGTGGTATTTCTTCTTTAAATATAGGAGTTAAATCAATATTTTGGTAATATGTATATAAAATTGATTTTAACATTCTTTTCAACTTTTCTTAACTTAAACTTCCTATTGTATGAGAATGAGAAACCAGCAATAAGCATGAATCCTTTACTGAAACTTTCGTTGGATTCTTAGAACCAAGTTTGTAAGTATTTTTCTGCTGTTTTGAGATAGTAAATCGACCATTTTTTATGTTACAGTCGTTTAGGAAAATCCATGCTTCGTCGATAGTCACAATAAATTTTCTTCTGTCTCCGCTTAAAGGATTTTCATAAAGAAATCTATAATGGCCTAACTCAAGCTGTCTTCCGATCGTTCTCCACCTCACGTGTTCTGAGTTCTGCCATGTGCTTAGGCAAAAGGCGGTGAACATTGTGTTTGTTTGGTTTTTTGTTGCTGTTTTTTAGATTTAAATCTTTTTTTCTTACCTTGTTTACAGTTGATGCAGAGATTTTTAACGATATAACGATTGCTCTTTGGGTCGGTGGATTTTCTTTTAAGACAAGAGACCTTACTTTTAAAATAGTCGTAAAAGTACCTAGTTTCTTTGGATATTCGTTTGGTGTTCTTTTTTATGTTAAAAGCATTGTCTAACAATTTTTCACTCTATTATTACTAGTATTGCTTATTTTACATTTAGAAATGCTAATTCCATGATTTTTGCAGAGTTTTTTTAATTACAGAATACGAATATTTCACTTTTTAATGAGCAAAAACATAACCTGAACCTTCATTCCACACCTTGTTTACGTGCGCCATTTTCTTAACAGACGATATTTAACTGCAGAAGATATTTCTTTCGTGTTAATCTACACGCTGTTGCCAGTTTCAATTCTTTGAACTTCTTTTATTTTCTGTAATTTCTTATCAAAAGCGTTCTAAAAATGTGTGAACATGCTCTGTAACAATTGCTAGCTCAAAAACCATAACTTTGGTTTCTCCTTATTTATACTCAGTTGGAAGTTCATACAAACTTTGTACATCTGAGATAACATACTCAGCAACTCACTTTTGCTCTCCGCCAACAGGATGGTGTCATCAGCATACAGGAATCTGCACACACGGATATTACCAACACATAAACGAATGTTGTCTATTTTGGCATCACACATGCATGCATCAATAAATATATTAAGCAACCAAGGTAACGATACACAGCCTTGTCTGACTCCTAAAACATTGCATAGAAGATGCGTTTTGTTCAACTTTAAAAGTTTCCATTGTTATCTGGTAATGCAGAGTTCGTGCTGTGACCATTATTTGTTACCCTAAGGAAAGTAGTTTGTGCTCCTGACTAAGACTAAACAACAGAATATTTTAGTGCTTGAATTTCATTTGATACTGTGTTCAAATACCGTATTTTTTGGACGATAGCATGACGATATTTTTCGGCTTATAAATCGATATGAATTACACAATCGTGGCCAAAAGTCCTGGACCAGTAGAGCGAAAGTCATTTTTTGATGTTTGGAGTCAACTTGTACAGCGTCATGGTAAAGTCAAGAATACATATTATACATCATTTTAAAGGAACTTTTATGCTGAATTCAAAAATTGTTACAGAATGTTATTATCAGTAATAGAAGTGAAGATACAAGCAAAAGTACAGCGTCTAGACATAAAAAGGTAAAAATTAGTTGAATTTGTGAATTTAGTGCACAATGCATTTAACGTAAAATTACAGTACAGTACATTATTAAAACTTGCAGGACACTTGAAATAACTTACCAACAAGCAAAATGCGCTTTAATATTTAATTAGATAACCACGGTTACTTAGTAACACAGTGCACCTTCTTGGCATGTAACTAATGAGCTTCTCTAGTTGTCTATTGGTGATGTGATAACACGGTGCCAAAATTGCTGTTAATTGTGGCTGTGTTCATTTCATTGTCTTGCGCACCATTAAAAGACTTGCAGTAACTGGATGTGGGGAAAACAGAAAAAGAACAGGTCGACCAAGGGTGTGTGCTGAACGTGACGATTGCATATTGATTCGTCGTTCCTCAAAATCAAGGTTTAAAACAGCCACTGATTTAAGAAATGAGTGAGAGAATGAAGTAGGTATTGTTGCATCTGCACGTACAGTTCGTCGTAAACTACAAAAAATAAAATGACTGCCCTAAAAGCTGTATGAAAACCTTTCCTTGCTGAACAGCAACAGCTCAAAAGAATTGCTTGGGCCAAGGCACACAAGAATTGGACTGTTGATGAATGGAAAAATGTTATTTTCAGTGATGGAACTGTTACTATTTCAGCTAATAATGGAAATAATTATGTACGTCGTCGGCCTGGTGAAAGATATAAGGCATGCTTCACCCAGCCAATAATCAAGCACCCACATTCGGTGATGTTATGGTCCTGTATTTCAGCCAGTGTTGTTGGCCGTCTGCACATTGTTGATTGTACATTAAATAGATCGAAATATGTGGATATTTGAGTCCAAACTGCTACCATCTGCACAAGACATGGGTTTGTGGAATTTTATCTTTCAGGATGAAAACGCGCCACGTCATCGTGTAACGTACCAGGAGATGTGACGTACCTGCCAGAAGGACGCACACGACATAAAGGCAGATAGGAATCAGAATAAAATGTCTGCGTAGCTCAGTTAGTAGAGCGACTTGTTCCAGAATAAGCGGCCTCGGGTTCGAATCCCAGCGTAGACCAAAAATGACGGGGAAATTTACTTCGTTATAATCGGTTAAAGTTGGTTGACGAGTGGTTTTATCGAAAAGTTATAAGAAAACTTCAGTGACCGGCACAGTCACCGTATTATAATCCCATGGAGAATCTGTGGGCGAGATTGAAGCAAAAGATCCGTCAAGAAGGATCCACATCTAAAATAGCATTAATTGAGTCTGTAAGGGCCGTATGGCACCGTATTATCACCAATGGACAACTACGGAAGCTCATTAGTTCTATGCCAAGGAGGTGCACTTTGTTACTAAGAAACCGTGGTTACCCAATTAAATATTAAAGCGTATTTGCTTGTTGGTAAGTTATTTCAAGTTTCCTGTAAGTTTCAATAATGTACTGTACAGTAATTTTACGTTAAATGCATTGTACAGAAACAGGGTGTTTACTGATTTCCAATGAACCAAATTCATGACTTTTCCCATGACATCTTCAGTTAAATTCATGACTTCTCGACAATGCGTGGCACAATGACAACCATTCTAGACTCATAATTTAGTACCCTTGGCTTGAGATCCCAGGTTATTTTTAATTTTTACAAACACTGAAATTAATTCCATGCGACAATAATTTAGGCAAAACTGATGTGTTTATAATATCATTGCTGCTAAAATGCTAAAATGGCTATACTGGAAGGGGAGGGGGTGGTTAATGAACCCCTACCTGAAAGCCAGTTGAGATGAAAGCTGAATGAAATTCTTATGTCATTAAAATTACTTGTTAACATGAATAATATAATTATGTATGACTTGCACAATGCCATTCACCAAATTCTATGTGTTTAAGGAAATAGAAACTTTCAGCTCTCATCTAGGATGGGATATGGCTATTTTCAGAAATATTTATCATTACATCTATTAATACACACGTTCTTTTAACATGGTAATGCTGTAAAAACTTACAAGTTTTTATTAAGGTAATATAAAATCTGTGAATGAACAAAATTTATGGAAACTGAAATTTCACAGTGAAAGACTCGGTGTTTAAGTATCTTAGCTAAACTTGTTATCTCATAATCTAGAAATTCAGCTTCTTTTTTTGCCTTTTCTATAAGCTTTATTTTCTTATCTTTTAGTTCTTTTAGTTCTTGGACTGTTCTCCTTGTAAGATTGGCCACTTCATCTTTGTCAGATTTATTCTTTTTTAAGGCTTCTACTCTTTTTGATGAAGCATTTTTGACAGCTAATATCATTGATTTTCTGATGTTCACATTCAGTTCTTTCTCACTATTAGCTAAACCACCTAACGATTGTATTGCACTGTAAATACTTTTTCTTCAAAAACTGCATCTTCTTCTAAGTTTTCAATTAAAAGTTCTTTGTTAACAGAAAAGCCTCTTTCAACTGCAGCATTGCCATGAAACATGCATAGCAGCTTCTGTAAGAACTTGATAAAGTCATGGTTCGCACTTTGTAGTAAATTCATCAGGAAGTGATCAAGTTTGTCCTCCTTAGGATTGAACTGTTTCAGTTGGTTTTTTAGAAGATTCACAAAATTGCAAACATTCCCTCTTCACATCAGCTTTCATAAAGCCATATGTTTTTTATATATATGTCATGGGGCATCGACTACACGCCAGTTTATAAGGGTGCCGGTTTGTGTTTTCTTCTAGGTGCGCAAACTTGTCTTCATTCAGGTGCTGATACAAATGACACAAAAAAAAAAAAAAAAAACCGTTCATGACCACCCAGTCAACTGCATCAATTTCCTTATTTTTTCATTACTTCATGACCACCTGTTCAATTTCATTATTTTTTTCATGACCAGTAGACACCCTGAAATATTTCACAAATTCCACTATTGTTTTGCTTTTTATGACTAGACGCTGTATTTTTTGCTTGTAAATTCCCTTCTATTACCGGTAACAACATTCTGTAACAATATTTAAATTCAGCAAAAAATTTCCTTTAAAGTGATGTATAATATGTATTCTTGACTTTACCATTACGCTGTACAAGTTGACTTCAAACATCAAAAATTGACTTTCGATTTGCTGGTGCAGGACTTTTGACCACGACTGTAAGTCGAATGCGTTAACATTTTCAATTTCCTTATCTTGGTTCATAGATACCGTAAGTCGATGCTGAGTATAAGACAGGCTAGAACAAATGCAGTTAGGAGTTCCTCAGTTATGTAACGGTATTTTTAAATTTTCAGTAAATATTAAAAGAAAGAAAAAATGAAATAACCAGC
This sequence comes from Macrothele yani, assembly GCA_039090855.1. Classification (NCBI taxonomy): domain Eukaryota; kingdom Metazoa; phylum Arthropoda; class Arachnida; order Araneae; family Macrothelidae; genus Macrothele; species Macrothele yani. The sequence continues at coordinate 127,798,955 of CM077008.1, forward strand.
ATTGTTTTCGGCAAAAAATTGAATTTTGTAAGCTTATTTTATCTTAGAAACTGACGCTACCTGTATTCCTTCCCTTCGATTAACCAGTCGGAGAAGCTGCCGTTCAAAGTTGGAAAAAAAAAGTTAGACATTGTATTAAATCAGAGTGGTATTTGTAGCATGAGTTATCGTTCGCTGTCTTTTCTCGCAAAGTCCGATTGAAATCAGAAGCCAATATGGCTTTTGATTTCAATCGAAAACATGAAATAAATTAATATAAGCACAATAATTGGAAGCGATAGTTGATTTTAATACAGCTAAGCTATGTAATGTTGGTTTAAGTATAGCTGTATGAACAATAAACAAATAAGTTCTTAATAACTTCCCTTTTAAGCGAATCAGGAGTCACTCAAATAACTTCAGGAAAGGTTACTTGCTATTAGTCTTTAATCAGCAAAAACTTCTTTAACACGATTCATTCTTCAACAACATTAGTGAAAAAAATGCAATTACTTGTTAGAGAACGTTAAACGAGAAATAAATACATCAACTCTAAATATTAAATATCCAGACGTCACGAGATTCAAGAACTTCAACTTCTGCAACTACTATTATATCATCATATTACCATCATCTCCACGTACTGCTGCTGCTCAAACACTATATAACGTTCAGTTCTAATCGGACACATACACACGTCATACGTTCTGACCTCATAAGTATTGCCAACCAAGCTCTTGCGAGAGAGAAGATATCACGTTAAGTTTGAAAAATGATACGAACGAACCCAAATTTAATAGAGAAAGAAACTAGAAAGGAAAGTTAAATTGGAGTATACGTTACAGGTATACAATTGGGAGATTGACAGAGCAAAAAAGAAATGCCTTCACTAGCTGCTGGTCATTACTGTTCTAAAGCGCGAGTGCAGCCGGCTGTCAACACGATTGTCACCAGCCAATCAGCCGCATGTCTGCGACGTGTTTCAAAGGTTTAATCATCACGAGATAAATGAGGTGCACCCACTGGAGTTTCGGCGGCTTTGCAAAACTAGAGGTGAATGCCACTCACGGGAGCCTTGGAGGGGTCGCGAGGAGGAGGCTTTTAACATAGGGCAGCTTGCACTCCAGATCGGTCACGGTGATTTTAATTATGTTTCTGTCGAACGGTAAATATGTTCTGTAGCAGTTTTTAAACACGGTTTCAGTGACGGAATATCACATTTCGTAAGCTTTCGAAATAAACGGGATCTTGCGCTTTGGGATGCTTGGATCAAGTCCAAATTTAAGGCACATTTTTTTACGCTTTCCAACCGTAGGTTGAACAAGCGTATATGCTCCAGTTTTGTCCGTCTGTCTGTCTGTCCGTCCGTCTGTCGGCAGGATAACTCGCATAAAAATGGTTCGATTTCGATGAAATTTTAGTATGTGGTAGGGGACAACCTGGGGAAGAACCCTATTGAAAATGGACGAAATGGGGTCAAAGGTCATGACATAGGAGGGAATCCATTCCATCGCCCCTTATGCGTGATAACTTACGTAAAAATGTTTCGATTGCGACAAAACTCCATTATTTTGTTCCGGAGGTGTGCTGAACCGGTTTTCGTTAATATCATTGAAATGGGGTCAAAGGTCAGGGCATGGGAGTGAGATTTATTCCACAGCCATTATCCTCATAACTTGACTAAAAATACTTCTATTGCGACAAAACTTTAGTATGTTGTTTCGTAGGTATATTGAATCAATTCTGTTTAATATAATCGAAATGGGGTCAAAGGTCAGGACACAGGAGCGAGATTTATTCCATAGCCATTATCGTCATAACTTGACTAAAAATGCTTCTATTGCGACGAAACTGTAGTATGTTGCTCCGGAGGTATATCAAACCGGTTCTGTTAAATTTCATCGAAATATAGTCAAAGCTCAGAGCGCTGCCACGGTGGCGCAGTAATCTAAGTGATGGCCTCTGATCATTCGTCCGAAAGGGTCCGGGTTCGAATCCCGTGAGGCATGGATGTTGCGTTTGTCTTACTGTACTGGCTCTCTCCCTTCCCTGGAACCAGTGACCCTAAATTAGGGACGGGCGACTGCTTATAGCCCATTGAGTTGCTCACGGTGGTCGTTAAACCTCCAATCAAAAAAAAAAAAAAAAAAGTTCAGGGCACAGGAGCGAGATTTATTCCACAGCCATTATCCTCATAACTTGAGTAATGATTTCCGATATGTTGGAAAGCGTATCATAATCAATGCATTACATGATTTTACTAACTTGTTTTCTCAATGAGAAATACCAATGACCAATCAATAGATAAGTTGATGTGGTGTGTAAATCGAGACCCGTACTTCAGTAGAAAAAGTCTCGTCTTATACGCCGAAGATTACGGTAATTGAAAGTCATATTGACAAAGTTTCTTGGTCATTAAAATGTGTATGTACTCCACTTACAATTTCTCTAACCCTACGTTTGTGCAAAATGCCTTCGCGAGGAGCTCTTTCTCGGTTTTACCTAATTTCAATTAAAGTTTTCGGAAAGCGTTAAGTGAAATCTAGCTCTCTTTTCTTATTTATTTTCTCCTGCATTTTAAGATGCTTACGCAAATTTCTCAACAGTGAAGTTGATAACAGTTCGCTATGCACTGTGCTCAAAGAGATGAAGACCGGGGTAAAGGAAGGGGGAGGCAAATAAACGAGCTTTCAGACCTTCTGCGTTGGTTCCAGAGCAACAGCAATGATAGCTTTTCGATTAAGCAAAAATAATTAGTGCGAGATTGTATTTAATTCTCGGAGCAATCCATTTGCGCCAGACATGAAAGCAGATCGAATCAGTGGCATTTTCAACACATTATCTTCCACAGCATGAGCGCTAAACAAAGCATGCGAGCGGTCTGTGAGAATAATGGTAAAATATTTACCGTAAACGTTCATGTTTATAGATTTTAGGTCATTGAGTTAACCGAAGGGTATCTCATTTACAGCGCAAAAATCAATTTTCCCGCGCCACCTGGTGCTACAGATAACATTCAAGCGAATGATCTAAATGTGTGTTAGTACCAAGGACAAATCGAAGCAGGAAAATCGCCTCGCCTCTCCTCGCTTTAGTCTCTGACTGTTCCTCTTGGTCTTACAAACTACTGTTGCCATTCAAGTTTTCGAGATTTTACTCGATTCTTTTTATTTTCCATAGTTTCAGAGTTCTCCAATTTCTCACTTCATAAAGAGCTTGCGTTAGAAATTAAAAACAAAAAAAAAAAAACGCGAAGGGGGAAGATTGGTGAAATGTGTGATCTTTAGCTAAACGACTTTGGGAAGTCAAAAGCATCGATTCTATGCACTGCAGTTCGAAGACTGGTTTGCATATGGTTAAACTTCTCGGGATCTGTCTAAAGTACTCAAACATAACGCAAGACAGTTTTCAATCTGTAACACTATAGGTTGTACAAAACACGAATTTAATTTTTAATAGTAAATAAATTTTCTTCAATTTCGAAAGCAGATACTCTCGAACATTTAGGAGCCATTTCTATGCAAGCCTCCAGAAGTGTTTTCAAGAATTATCCATTTCCAAAATTTCCCTGCTAAGTGGATTCTTTTCTTTTTTTTTTTTTTTTTTTTTTTTTTTTGATTGGAGGTTTAACGACCACCGTGAGCAACTCGATGGGCAATAAGCAGTCGCCCGTCCCTAATTTAGGGTCACTGGTTCCAGGGAAGGGAGAGAGCCAGTGCCGTAAGACAAACACAACATCCATGCCTCACCGGGATTCGAACCCGGACCCCTTCCGGAGGAATGATCAGAGGCCATCTCTTAGACCACTGCGCCACCGGGGAGGCCTAAGTTGATTCAGCTGTACTTAACGTCATCTATCCACCTTCAAAGTGATCACTTTGTTTGCCTTTCTTGTTCTCTTAAAGTATTTCTATAATGTAGCGTTGATTTTGTTTTATATTCACCGGAGCAGAGTTTCTGCATATTAGTGAGTATAAACACACACTCACGCACGCACATATATGTACACTGAGTGACCAAATTATTATGACTACCTGGTCAGTCCGTTTTTGGATCTCTCTAATACTGCTTGAATTCTTCTCGGTACAGATTCTATTAAATGTCTGCCAAGGAAAATTTTATGATTGAAAATCCAGCTGTTTGATGTCCCTCTAGACCTCATCCCACAAATGCTTCGTTGGATGGAGATCCGGTGAATGAGGTAGCCAATGAAGCAGGGGAAAAGTCTCCGTGATGCTCCTCAAATTATTCAAGTACAGTGTGAGCGCTATGACATGGAGCATTATCTTTCTGGGAGTATTCATCTTCATTAGAATAAACCATCAACATAACTGGGTGAACTTAGTCGGCAACGTTATTTAAATACCTTCGTGTAGTCAAACGTTGCTCCAAACGAATCAAACGTACCAAACAGTCCCACAAAAACATACTACGGACCATAACGCCATAACGATGCCTCCGCCAGCTTGAAGACTAGTGACGACGCAAGATGTGTCCATGCTTTCTTGCTGGTGTCTCCATATTTTCACCCTTCCATCTGCTTGGTGTAGTTGAAAACGTGACTCGTTGGCCCATATTACCCTTTTTCCACTCATTTACTCTCAAATTCTTGTGTTCCAGAGCAAAATGGAAGCTTTTCTTCTTGTTCGCTGCAGATAGCAATGACTTACGGACAGGCCGTCTGCTTCTGTATCCCATACGATGTAAGGAAGTGTTGCCCGTCTGTTGGACTGAACAAGTCTGCCTACTCTCCGCTCAGCTCGAGCATCCGGTAGTCGTTGACGACCACGCGCCCTGCGCTCAAACCCGGTTTGTTGATTGGTGATCCGCAATCTGTAAACTTTAACAACTACTGCCCTTGAACATTTCACAAGCGCAGCCGTTTTGCTAATGCTCGCACTAATACTTCGAGCACTCATGATCATTCCACGCTCAACGTCCGTCAGAGAGCATCTTTTACCTAATATTTCTTACGCAATGTACTTCATTAGTATCTGCATACCTTCAGCGTTCCCTTTTTATACCGATTCAGCCATCTTGCGTCAGAAGCATCTGCGACATAACTACTTTGCATAAAATGGTCTGGTGGTCATAATAATTTGGCCACTCAATGTATGTTTATGTGTGTGTGTGTGTGTAACATAATAGAGGTGACCCGAGGTTCTTAGGAACAGCAGACCTATCATCTTTGTATTAGTTGTCCATAAAATCTTCCTTAAGGATCTGTCGCATAGCTCAAAGGAAACAATACACATGACTCAACCAATGTAACAAGCCGCATTCAGTAGCTGCTAAAGCACTACAGGTCATATCAACGTACTAAGAGAACTTGTTGAAAGATCTAATGAATATGAACTCCTAATATGTATGGCCTTTACTTATCATGAAAAGGATTTCGATTCTGTGAAACCACCAGTAGTTATAATGTCTTTGAAATCTTGCGGTATTGAAGATGCATTCTTTAATATTACTGATAACATCTGTGAAAATGCAACTGCAAAGATTTGGCTATTCGACAACACAGCACTTATGAAAATTGGAAAGGGAGTGAGACAAAGTGACGCCGTGTCTTCCAAGCTCTTCAATGCCACACTGGAGAAAGCCTCTCAGTCACTAGACTTAGGAGACAATGAGACAAAGGGTAGCGTAGATAGCTTAATACACCTTCGGTTTGCTGAAGACAAGGTCGTTTCTGTAAGTACCCCTTACAGTTGTAGATTGAGTATCCGGAAATTTGCTGACAAGAGTAAGGAAGGGCAATTTACGGTGAACTTACAAAAAAACTGATGTGCAATGCTTACAACAACTAAATATTTAAAGTTTGATGGGGGCAAATTTAGAAGTAATTGATGCCTACATCCATTTTAAGACAAGTGATATATCAAAAGAGGGACACGTCGAAGAAAAATTAATATTCGCATGAAATTTGACTCTGGAGAGCATATGGAAAAACAGTACAATTTTCAAGAGCAATTTACCATCATGTCTTAAAAGTTGGATCAATATATTTGATCACTGCATCTTTCTTTCCACGAAATTTTCCAGAGACGTGAACTTTAACTGAAAAGGACGTACGGATCCTGTGGATAGCCAAAGGAAGCATGGAGACATCCATGCTTGGTGCAACCAAGAAAGGTAGGAAAATGTACGCATGGATCAACGAAATAAACCTAAATCTCAGAACACCAATTGCTTTTAGATTTATCACCAGCGCCAGAAACAGTTACTGCCATCAGGTTGGTCATATCTTTGAAAAATTGCTAAAGGTCATGTTGTATCTTATTGAAACAGTTACTGCTATCAGGCTGGTCATATCTTTGAAAAATTGCTAAAGGTCATGTTGCATCTTATTGAAAAAAGGTCATGTTGCATCTTATTGAAACAGTTACTGCCATCAGGCTGGTCATATATTTGAAAAATTGCTAAAGGTCATGTTGCATTTTGTTGAAAAAACCTGGATTTATAAACTGCAACTCCAAATTGCTGAATTTAATAGAAAGTGGAACTCGTATTCACAATATGGACACCTTCGATTTTAAAAATATTTTTACATCGCTTTCGTAACATGGTTTAAATAGAACTTGTCATAAATTATATGAACAATATGGACCTGCCTGTGACATCAAGTAACAATACTGGAACAACTTGATTGATTTTTGCTTATACAATAACTACATTTGGGTTGGTGACCACCTTTACCAACAAGTCAAGGGCATACCTATGGGTTGTGTCTTTTCTACTATACTTGCTAATTTGCATCTACATCTATTAGAAACTGAGTTTTATAAATGCTACTACTACTACTACTGATTATGGATTTATTTTTCGATATGTCGATGACATAATCTTTTTAATAACTCGAATTTTTTAAAACACTCAACAACCATCTACACACTCTTCCTACAAGTTCTTTCTTTTATGTTTATATACAGGGTGATACAGTTTCCAGATGCTGTAAAACAGTAACAGTTAAAGACACGGACCACAACTGCAAACCGTTAGGTAGATGTACTCATAAAGTTTGTTTCCCGCTACTGAGGGAAGTGATGTAGGCGATAGCGCTCGTGTCACGTGACTAGTCAATCAAAATGACAGCGTCTGCAGTGGAGAAGGCGTTTTGTGTTCTTCAATTGAGCAAAACGGAATCTGTAACTGTTGTACAACGGCATTTTCGATCACGATTCGAAAAAAGACCTCCAACCAGAAAATCTATCTACGATTGGCATAAAATGTTGGAAACTACGGGCTGTTTGTACAAACTTAAAAGTCCTGGATGACCGCGTGTATCGGAACAAGTCGTCGATAGTGTTTGCACCGCCATTCAACGAAGCCCGGGAAAATCAACGCGGAGGGTGAGTCGTGAAGTGCAGATTGCCGCCCCGGTGGCGCAGTGGTCTAAGGCGCTGGCTTCTGATCATTCGTCCGTAAGGGGTCCGGGTTCGAATCCCGGTGAGGCATGGATGTTGTGTTTGTCTTACGGCACTGGTTCTCTCCCTTCCCTGGAACCAGTGACCCTAAATTAGGGACGGGCGACTGCTTATAGCCCATTGAGTTGCTCACGGTGGTCGTTAAACCTCCAATCAAAAAAAAAAAAAAAAAAAAAAAAAAAAAGAAGTGCAGATTTCACAGCCCACTGTCTGGAGAATTTTGAGAAACAAGCTGAAAATGATTCCATAAATTTTCAGCTTCTTTCTCAAAATTCAGATATCTTAACTTGCGTTTGGGCAGAAATGGATTACCGGCTCGATGTGTGTCGTCTGACTACGGGTGCGCCCATAGAACATCTGTGACTGTTTCTGAAAAAACAATTCTGTCACAGGTAACATGAAATATCTTACATTGTTCTTGTTTTATAGTGCGTTGAAAGTGTATACTTCTTTATGAATCACCCTGTATATATTGGGTTGTTGTTGTTGAAATGACCTATTTTATTGGGGCGCTGAAAGCAAGCATAAACGCAGGAGCAACGTACCTGATCAATGAAAAGCGACATCAACACACTTCTTCCAACGGATCTCATCGGTGTTCATGCCAACTTTAAAAAACTCCGGCTCTCTGGGGGCGATCAAGTCCCTAAAACGCCTGGTAAACATCTGCATCATATTTGAAGGTCCTCTTTGACAGAAAACAGTTCAAGTGCCAAAAGAAGTGATAGTTGGTTCGTGCAAGGTCTGTATAGTAAGCTGAATGTGTCAGGGTCTCATATCCTAACAGCTGAAGTTTCTGCATGGTTATTTGGGCAACATGTGAGAGAACATTATCATGAAGTAAATGAAGACCATGCCTATTGACCAGTGCTGGCTGTTTTCTGCACAGTTTTCCATGCATTTATTGCAGGTCGTTACTATTGTGTTCGGCTGTGATGGTCTGACCAGGTCTCAAGAATGAATGGTGAATTACGCTTGCAGATGACCACCATCCTGTGACTATCACTTTCTTTGGGCCTGCTTTGTAACGTCCCCTGGCCGACTCATCGGCACCCAACCATTGAGCGGAACGTCTACGATTATCGTGCAGGAACACTTCTCATCAGTAGTCACAACGTTCTGCATAAATCCTTCCCTTTTATTCCTGTTAAGTAGAGAAGAGCGCATTTCGAAGCAAAGTGCTTTGTGTTCCTCGGTTAGCGCATGCGGCAGTAATGAATTAATTTTTCAAAAAACGTTTCAAAAGAAGTCGTGCATAACTGTTCGGGAAGAACTTTCGGAAAAAGTTGTGAATAAATATGTTTCAAAACACGTTTTCAAAAAAGCACGGAATAAATGTTTAAGAACCTATATTAGAAGAAGCAGTGAATCATACGAATCTTGCCGTATATGTCATGAACGGACCCACAATTTACTTAAATATGCATATCCATTAGATGCCTTTCCAAAGATCATAGGAAACTACTCCTCGGTGGTCACAGGAAACTACCGGTCAATGGTCATCCCGTGCCATACTTCATTGTGGCATCCGTATTCGGAAGGCTGCGTTTTGCTTGTCAATTTCCTTGATCAACATTAATCATTAACTTGAAACTTTTAGAACATGTCGCTTTCAGCAGTAGCTGTGAAATTTAGTGAAAGTTATTCCGCGGCAGCAGTTAGTCTCTCTCTCTCTCTCTCTCTCTCTCTCTCATGTATGAATGTACACTGAAGTGCCAGAAAAACTCGTACAGACGAGCTTATGCAAAATACATAGCAACGTCACCTATGCGCGTACTCGGTTGCGTCCGCCAGTGCGTATATAAAGCGATAGACATCCTTGCCAGCTGTCAAAGCTGTTTTCGGCATGAGAATGACAAGTAATAACGATTTAAGCGATTTTCAACGCGGTGTCATAGTTGGCGCTTGTGAGATATGCATAGTATTTCGGAGGTAGAAACGAAGTTCGGATTTTCACGGACGACCATTGCATGGGTGTATCGTGATTACAAGAATTCCGGCAAAACCTCCAACCAACGATACCAGTGTGGCTGTAAAAAGACATTGGGTGAACGTGACCATCGTCGGCAGTCAAGAATCGTTTCACGCGATAGGCGTGCAACACTCTCGCAGGTATCATCGGAATTCAATGCTGGAGCCTCAACAAGCATCAGCGTCCGGACTGTGCAACGTACCCTGCACGATATGGGCTTTGAGAGCCAACGCCAAACTCGAGTCCCCTTGATGGGTGCACGACACATAGCTATGCGCCTCGCTTGGGCACGGCAACACCGCCACTGGACACTTGATGACTGGAAACAAGTAGCCTGGTCTGACGAGTCGCGTTTCCAACTGTATCGGGCAGATGGAAGGATTCGTGTGTGGCGCAAACCCCATGAAACCATGGATCCCGCCTGTCAACAGGGAACTGCACCGGCTGGTGAAGGATCCGTAATGGTGTGAGGTGTGTTTAGCTGGAATTTATTGGGACCCCTGGTACGTCTGCAAACGTCTGTGACCGGACAAAGCTATGTGCGCATCCTTTCTGACGAGGTACACCCGTTCATGTCCTGCATTCATGCTGATGTGTTGGGCCTGTTCCAAGAGGACAATGCACCTCCACACAAGTGTCGGGACGCCACATTATGGTTAGAGGAGCATTCATCGGAGTTTCGGGTGTTGCCATTCCCATTCAAGTCCCCAGATCTGAACGTCATAGAACACATTTGGAATACCATGCAACGCGCTGTCGGAAACAGGAATCCGAGACCTCGGAATACACCCGATTTGTGGAACGCTCTGCAGTAAGTATGGTGTGTATTGCCTACAGTACATTTCCAGAAGCTAGTGGAGTCCGTACGCCGTCGTATTTCTGCAGTACTGCGCCCCCGTGAGGGGCCTACCAAGTATTAGACTGGTGTACCAGTTTTTCTGGCAATTCAGTGTATGTATGTATGCACATACATATGTTTGCGCATACGTGCAAGGTAATTCTGCTGGTATTGTGAAAAAGTCGCATTATACACCCAGTTAGCTTTCATTAGGAACACCCACGTTTTACATATTCGAAGCGACAACGAAGTACCACGTGATATCAACATCACGTGCGGCTATTATAAGTTGTACACGCCTATCTTTTGTACGTAATCAGTAAAGATTTGCCAGCACTTGGGAAACGTGGCCACTAAATCCAATTTGACCTCGGCCAGATAATTGGGGCCCAGATGGTAAATGCCTGTTTTTTGGAAACAACCGCACTTGTTGGCTGCTCCCGTGTTAAGTGTATCAAAGGTGCTCCAGGACTAGATTAACGATGCACAGACATCCAGCAGAAGGGCTCGCATTGGCCAGCAACGAACGGTTGATCCCAGAGGTGAGCGTCGGGTGTCACGACAGGTATCTCAGCAATGACGTCACACAGCCCATACACCAGTACAACAGCGGTGCAGTTCGACCTTTTTCCACATGCACCATGCACATTACCTTGCTTCGCTTGGGTTCCACAGCAGGAGACAAACGTGGGTACTCAGACATCGTAAACAAACGCCTCACACGGGACAAGGAACGTTGGCAATTGACCCTCGACAGATGGAAGAAGGTGGTCTGCAGTGGTGAGTCCCGTCTCCTGGTGAATCATGCTGATGGTCGGATTCGCATGTAGCGTAAACATATGCGAGCCCGACCATACCCTGGCTTCACAGTTGGAGTTCAGCAGGGCGGTGGAGGTGGTATGCTGATCTGGGGAGGTTTTCTTGGCAAGCCATATGTGCGTTTGTTATCATCCCACAAACACAGAATGGTGGACGCTACAGGGACCTGTTAGACGATCATCTCCATCCATATCTGCAGAACGTTTACACGGACCACTGCATCATCTTTCAACGGGACAACGCACCGTGTCATCGGGCTCGTATAACTACTGAATGTTCGGAGAAACGTTACAAATAATTCGCCCCATTGCCTTAGACCCCGAAACTCCCCTTCCTATAACCCAATTGAGCATTTGTGGGATATGCTAGAACGGGGTGTGAGAACTGCTGATCCACCTCCACGGAACGAACGTGAACTGACGTAGCTGGCACAGTGGAGATGGGTTCAAGTTACGCATGGAGGCTGTTCGACACCTTATAGAATCTGTTCCTTGGCGTCTGCGAGCCGTGATTACACAGGAAGGTGGACCAACGCGTTATTAGGTACGTGTTCGTAATGCAAACCTAACTCAGTGTATAAGAATAACGAATTAACGGAAATTAAATTAACCTAACAAAAATGTTTATTCCTTGCTCTGACTAGTCGGCTTAATATAACATTGATATGTGAAAATGAATAAATGGAATAACTACATTCATAAATCCAATAAGTCTATGCCACAGAACTCTTCAAATACAGGGTGACCGAGAATTATTGGACACATTACAAATTATATAAAACAAAGCATCAAACAGATAGAAAGAAACTGACTGTACTAACTTACAATGTAACTACACAAGTTAATAAATTTCGATGTGAAATTCCTTGGTTGCTCGTAGTACGTCCAAGCGATACTCGATTTCATGCCGTGTATTAGAAAGCTTCTGAGGAATTATGGAATTAATAGCAGCTGTGATACGCTGCTTCAGTTCCTGCAAATCAGTACAAGGCGTCTGATAGACACGATCCTTCACATAACCCCTCACGAAATAATCCAATGGAGTAAGATCTGGAGAGCGAGGAGGCCATGGAATGGGACCCCACGCCCAATCCATCTGTTGTGGAAATGCTCATTTAGGCACTTACGTACACACGTTGACCAGTGCGAGACGTGTCGTCTTGTTGGAAAACGACGTTGTCATATCTTTTGATCTGGGGTTTAGCGAAATTTTCTAGCATATCCAAGTAAATGTCACCATTTATGGTTTTGTCGCAGAAGAAGAAAGGGCTCTGTTTGAAAGGGAGCACCACACATTAACTTTTGGATAATCACGTTCCAGTTCAATAGCAGCATGAGGCGGTTCACTGCCCCAGATCCTACAGTTGTGACGATTCACAATACCTGATACGTGAAATGTGAATTCATCACTAAAAATTACAGTACTGAGAAAGTTTTCGTCGTTTTCCACTCGATTCAGCATATCCACAGCGAAATCGTATCGTACAGTGTGATCATTTACATGCATCTTTTGCACTAGTTGAATTTATAAGCATGAAACTTTAGTTTCTTGTGCAAGACATCGTGAACTGTCGATCTCTGCTTGCTTTACAAACGGATTTCCTGGGGCTTAGTCGGAAACTTTCATTAGTTTGGTCAACCATCTCACCGCTGACGCTAGGCCTACCGGCTCCTCCACGATGTTCCACATTGCCAGTTTCTTTAAGCTGTTTCATCCACCGCTTAATTGAATTCGTTGACGGAGGATTACAACCATACTCTAAATGGTACCGTTTTAACTTTAATGGCAGACTTTAATTCCGCAAGCTATAACACACACATCGCCTTCTGCTGTACGGATGACATGAGTACTGATTGCGTATTCCTCATTAGGCCACACCTAGCGCCATCTATCGGATTCTGGGAATAACAATTCTGTAAAACAAAAATATAGAAACCATGTTAGTAATACGTGACATAGAAAAACAGACAGTACTCATAGTTTTTTTTTTTTTTTTTGTACATAGTTTTGTAATGTGTCCAATAATTCTCGGACACCCTGTATAGTGTAAAATTTTTCCGGCCTACCCCGTGCCACAGAGTGTAACGTACCAGGAGATGTGACGTACCTGCCAGAAGGACGCACATGACATAAAGGCAGATAGGAATCAGAATACATGTCTGCGTAGCTCAGTTGGTAGAGCGACTTGTTCCGGAATAAGCGGCCTCGGGTTCGAATCCCGGCGTAGACAAAAATGACGGAGAAATTCACTTCGTTATAATGGCGCCCGAACTATCCGGATGACCCGACCGTTCAAAATCTCGCATTGGTGTGATGTTATTTCCACACCGCGAGATAGGAAAAATATGAGCAGCACTTCGAAAGAAAAATAAGGGGGAGATGATGTAAGGTACCAGGAGATGTGACGTACCTATCAGAAGGACGCACACGACATAAAGGCAGATAGGAATCAGAACAAATGTCCGCGTAGCTTAATTGGTAGAGCAACTTATTCCGGAATGAGGGGACCCGGGTTCGAACCCCGGCGCGGATAAAAATGACGGAGAAATTCACTTCGTTATAAGAGGTCTAAGTCCGTGATGGGTTCGGGTCGTCCGTGATAGTTCACCCGGATCCATCACAGACTTAGAACACTTAAAGGATTCGAACCCGCAACCATTCGATCGTGATGGGTCCGGATTCGAATCCCGGTGAGGCATGGATTTTGCGTTTGTTTTGTGGCACTGGCTTTCTCCGTTCCTTGAAACCAGTGGCCCTAAATTGGGGACGTGCGACTGCCTATAGCCCATTGAGTTGCTCACGGTGGTCATTAAATCACAAATTAAAAAAAAAAAACTGCTCGTAATCTACTGATATTTTTCCATACCATTATTGACTTCGTATTGAAATATGGTCGTCAGTTGTTTCTCATTTATTTCTTTTATTATTATTGAACCTTTTGGAGCAGATGTTTCTTCATCCGAAAAAAAAAATCATTTTTGAGGGGCGGAAAATATGTTTTAAAAGTTCCGATATGCCTGAAAACCAAAACTGGAAGCAATATAAGGTGCATAGTACTATATTAAACAAGTTAGTAAAATCATGCAATGCATTGATTATGATACGCTTTCCAACATACCAGAAATCATTACTCAAGTTATGAGGATAATGGCTGTGGAATAAATATCGCTCCTGTGCCCTAACCTTTGACCCCATTTCGATGATATTAAACAGAACCGGTTCAGTATACCTCCGGAACAGCATGATAAAGTTTTATTGCAATAGAAGCATTTTTACGTAAGTTATGACGCATAAGGGCGATGGAATGGATCCCGCTCCTATGTCCTGACCTTTGACCCCATTTCGTCCATTTTCAATAGAGTTCGTCCCCAGTTGTCCTCTACTACATACTAAAATTTCATCGAAATCGAACCATTTTTACGCGAGTTATCGTGCTGACAGACGGACAAAGCTGGAGCTTATACGCTTCTTCAACCCACAGTTGGAAAGTGTAAAAAGCAAGTACTTGAAAGGGGAATATTAGGCTACATTTTTTCGTTGTTTTTACTTCTGTTCTGTACAACAGCACTGATGAAACACACAATGTCGAATCCATCACATTTTGAGAAGTACAACGTGCAGAAGGCAGACTCCAGATATCATTATTATTGTTCTTATAACTATTATTAATATTCCCAGCAGTAATGGTAGTACTACTACCGCTTTTCTAAAACATGCATTTTTTTTATCTTATAAGTGTTAACTGGACATATTGCATGTATGCAAACTTTACATCCACTATACTCGACGCTGTAATTCCGCAGCTCGAGATGCTGTTCCTGGTGCGATTGCGCATTCGTTATTCCCCTAATGTTCAACTTCAGCAATTTTTTTCCACCGCAAAATTCGTTTTTCTAAAAGAAGTATGAAGAAATGCATTTTTCATAGATCACGAAAAACACCAGAAATAAGAAATAAAAAAAGCTGAATCGGTTACAGCGCTCTTCACCAGAAGTTACGCAAACAGGAGACTTGGAATCTCGTGAGAAGTTTCCATTTTTTGCTCAACAAGAAATAAAATGAAAGCTGATTGATTGATGTAAGGAGAAATTGAAAGGAAACAAAACTAACAGCAGTCGAGAGATAAAAAAAAAAAAGTAGATCTCTAGAATAATAAAAAAAAAATAAAAGAAATTTCGGCTTTCCTTCAGAATACTGATGATACATGCAAGTCGATTCATTTTTCACTCGTTCGCAATTTTCTTCGGGGTTTGCGATTCGTAGCAGGAGCTTCTTGTATCTGACGTCATGTTTTCCATCTAGCGTTTGAATCAGGGGAAAACTTTCCTTCCGTAAATGTTCAAAGTTCGAGTAAATAACTCGTCTTTTTGAGATACGAGAGCGAACGTCGTTGCATTTTGTAAGCAAAAGTAATAAAAAGGAAAACTTTAAATTCAATACGACCATGTAAAGGTACACAGGGAAAGCGATTTACCAGGTAGCACGTCGGACGAATTCGACGAGTTTTCAGCATTCAGTTGCATGTAAATACTGTATAGGAGAGTATACAATTTGAGTTTGTATTTCTCTCTTTGCTGCAAGGACAGTACTTTTGTTTAGAAATGTTGATGTGCAAACATTTTTCTTCTTTTCTATGGACAGAAAGAACTGTATAAGATTTAAGACGTTACCTCTGCCTTTCTTATATCATACTTCTTTTTTCCTTCCTTCCGCCCGTTCTAAGAAATTACAGTACATCCCCGCTTTTAACGGCTACACTGAAGAAACTCGTTCTGTGATTGACAGAGATATGTACTATACTGGGCAAATTAATAGGGACAAAGTAAAAAATCCCTCTTTTTTCCAAAACTATGCCTTTATATCATGCTATGCCTTGATATACACTGAAAAATACCTGTATTAGTATGAAGTATGTCCTCCTTTAGCAGAAATGACCTCTTGAATTCGTTTTGGCATTGACTCCACTAATTGAGTGCACATATTTTTGACTTCATAATCGTGGAACCACACTTTTATAGCATTCGTCATCATGCGTTCTTTGGTTGTACAGTCCATTTTAACTAAACGTCTCTTCAAAATATTCCACAAGTTTTCTTTAGGATTTAAGTCTGGTGAATTTTCAGGCCAATCAAGCAAATGAATTTGATTTTCCAGCATGAAATTCTTGACCAATTTTGAATTGTGACATGGGGCCAAGTCATGTTGAAATGTCCCGTCAAAAGTTTGCAAGAATGGAACAATCCTACGTTGTAATATTTCTACGTATTTGGCTGAATTCATCATACCTTGAACAGGAACTAGGCTTCCAGTACCATTTGATGTGAAAAAAACCCAAAACATCTGTTTCAGAGGGTGTTTTACAGTTTGTTTGACATGCTCAGGTCTTAAGGGTTCACAGTTGTTTCGTCTAATGAAATTTGCTTCGTAACCCTGCACAAATAAATGAGTTTCATCACTAAAAATTACCTTTTTCCAGTCGTCAGCAGTCCATGATTTATATTTTTTGGCCCATGCTAAACGTTTTATCTTCATTTTCGCATTCAAATATTGTTTTTTCGTTGGTCTTCATGCCTTCCGGCCAACTTCCAGAAAGCCTACGGCGTACAGTTGAATCACTAACATCACAACCACTAGCCAATAAATCTCTTTGAAGGTCGGTGCTTGTTTTTTTTTTCTGGATTCATTTTACTATTTCTGATTAGATATTTATCGGTTCGAGGAGTTGTGTTTCGTTTTCTTCCACATTTACCTCTCCTTTTAGGAGACGATGATCCAGATGCATTGTATCGCGTAAGCAGTCTTGATACACTTGATTTGCCTACACCAACTGCAGAAGCGACATCTCTCACTGTTATAGAAGTGTAATCCTTCAGAGCAATTACTTTTGCACGCTTCCTTGGTGAAATATCCATTTTTCAACACACGAAAGCAACACGTACTCACAGAGAGAAAACACTAACATCCACCTGTCACACACGAAAGCTCACAACTGAAGCTGAAGTGCGCATTTCCTGTTTAAAACCTGTCAAACCACATTCTTACTACCAAGTTCTAACAGTCACACCACCTCACAGCTGATAAAACCGGTTTACGTGGGTTTCCGATATCAACTGGCGATCACATTACAATTTTGAGAATAAAATAGCTTGTCCCAATTAATTTGCACGGTATAGTACGTGCACACAAAATCATCAATGTCTGTCCCGCCCTTCATGCGTCGTTCTGTCCGAAGAAACGATATTTCGTCTTCAGAATGTCGGGCTTTTAAAATTCTTTCTCTTCCCTAGATGATAAAACATGAGCGTGAAATTTAAGACATCTCTCCGCCCGTCAAAGCATTCCCTATTTTGTCTGTCTGCACACGGAAGCTATATCTCCGCTTCGAGTGATCAGGATGCAAAATCTTTCTATGGCTATAAGAGACACCGCTTCGAGTGATCAGGATGCAAAATCTTTCTATGGCTATAAGTGCAGTCTATCAAATTCTGTCCTTCCTTTCATCCGTCTGTTTGCCGGTCTGCAGAAACCACATTTGGCCGTAAAAATCGGAGATATAAATTTTACGGACAGGACAAAGAAACTGATGGATAGATGGATGGACGCAATCATGTCTGAAATCTTAAACTTGTCTATTCCCTTATAGGGCAGAAAAGGAACGTTAACAATCCAAAGTTGTGAAACTGAAATATCGTTTCTGTTAACAGACAGACGGTTGAACGGAAGGAGATACGTCGGTGAGCTTGTCCGCATGTCAGTTTATGAGTCACAGAAAGAATTACTTCAAGGTGATAATTAGAAGTGAATATATCGTTTCTGAGAGCGGTAGGACTGACGGTTGAACAGAAGGACCAGACATCGATACTATTGTCCGCATGCCTGTTTATGAGTCACAGAAAAAATTCTTTCAGTCTGATCATTAGAAGTGAAGATACCGTTTCTGAGAGCGGTAGGACAGACGGTTGAACAGAAGGACAGACATCGATACTCTTGTCCACATGCCTGTTTATGAGTCACAGACAGAATTCTTTCAGTCTGATCATTAGAAGTGAAGATATCGTTTCTGAGAGCGGTAGGACTGACGGTTGAACAGAAGGATACACATCGATACTCTTGTCCGGATGCCAATCGCTATCAGTCACAGAAAGAATTTCTCAAACATAGTGCTTAGAAGCGGAAATATAATTTTGGAGGATGGAAAAACGAAACGGGAATTTTCGAAATACTGCAAGTTTTCAGTCAATGTAAGGAGCACTTTGTTTTGTGTTCTTAAAGGCTGGAATACAAAAAAAAACTGATTATGAACTGTATAACGTACAAGTTTGTCCGCGCCGGATATCGAATTCTGGTAACCTCACTCCGGAGTAATTCGCTCTCCCAACTGAGCTACACGGACATGTGCTCTCACTGCTATCTTCCTTTATCTCATGTGCGTCCTGCGGTGCAGGCACGTCATATCTCCCCCCCCCCTCCCCCAAAAGAAGGCCGGGGGCATGTCCCACGGGTTAGCCGGGACCATGTGTCGCAGCAGGCAGTCATCCCATAAAGAACGTGCATTTGAGAAATCCCAGACAATTTGGTGTGTGGAACGTAACAGCACATTGATTAATTTTTTAGAAGTACTGAAGAAGGGAATCTCATTTTTCCTGTCTCGCCGTGTGGAAAGAACATCGCATCATTGCGAGAAACTTAACAGCCGGGTCATTCTGGAAGTTCGGGAGCCAATATAACGTACAGGATTTTCTGCGCCGGGCATCGAATCCGTGTCTCCTCACTTCGGAGTAAATCGCTCTCCCAACTGGGTTACATGGACATGTGCTCTCACTGCTATCTGCTTTTATCTCACGTGCGTCCTGCGGTGCAGACACGTCACAACAGTCACACGACTTCACAAATGAGGGAGACTGATAGATTGAAATTTAGAGGAACTGCACGACTCAGGCGATGAAGCATGAGAAGTCGCTGATCCTATATATTAGGACTTCCTCAGACTTGATAGGTAGGAAAAGTCATCTATCCCTAAAATAAGGATTGGCTCTTCCTTAACGACGAGGCAACAGTCTCCGATCCTTGTTTTAAGATGGAACCTTCCTGTGCGACGAAGGAAGATAAGCATCTTTCATTCTAGATTTAAGGATTGATTCTGATGGATGGCGAAGGGCATAAAGATTTCACTATTCTTAATATATAAACTGACCACACTGAGTGGCGAAGAATAGGAGGAGCATATTCCACCCACAAACTAATAAATTATATCTTTGATTTAAGAACTAACCAGTCCTAAGTGACAAAGGGTAGAAGGAGTATATCCCCCCCCTTAAATTGTTTATTTGATGAATCCTATCTTTGATTTAAGGACTAACCACTCCTCTGTGACAAAGGTAGGAGTCGCTTGACAGTTGTTGCGGCAAGCCGCAGCTGCAGTTCTGCCTTTATCGAACTCGTACAGTAAAGAATGTCTAATGTACTCCTTATCGCATGCCATGTTACACCGTCCGTGATTTCCGTTACGATTGACTTACTGGGACAAACCTACTGCCTCCATATGTTCTACGTCATCTGTGACGTAACTACTCCGATCGCAATTTTCATCTATTACAAAAACGGGTAGAACGTTTGCACACACTCAGTACATGCAGAGGACACGCAACCATTCCAGTCAAATTTTATAAATGCGTATTAAATACTTTTAGTTAAACATATAAATAATTTTAAACACCTTGTAATTTTAAACAATTTAAATAATTTTAAACACCCATCACACTGCTTCACTATTATTTCTGTATGAAAAACTACATAATACTTTCTTAATCATTAATTGTCTTCTTTTATCTTTCAGGGTATACTTGTAATGTATGATGTTACCAACATGGAATCCTTTAGCCATCTGGAGTATTGGTTCAGAAATGTGGAAGAGGTATTCCTACAAATTTAGTAAATTTATATATCTAGGATTCATTTCTTTACAATAAGTTATATATCTAAACAGTTTCATATTAAACAGAATTGTATAAGTAATGTGAGAAGTTAAAGAACAGCCTTCAAAGACGTGTAAGGTTTGGGGAGCACTGATAGAATTCAATTTTCGAAATATTCCACCAGCGTTACGATGCGTTTATATGGAAATTTTTAGCGTACCATTTTCCCTCAGGGGGTAGTAGTGCTGTTCGGGTACTCCTAAGCCATCACTGGAGAAGAAGATTAAACGTGGCAGCAGTAGCAGAAAGAGCGAGAGTAATATGTGCACTTGAAAGCGAGGAAGCAGTGGACAGCTGCACTCTGCTAAAATGGTTTCGACGTTTCAATGCTGGAGATACCAGTCTCGGAGACAAGGAGAGGTCAGGACGTCCAACGACCGCCAATACTGACATATGAGGTGGGATGTTCTCAATATACCATCGTTTGTTACCTCCACCAGCTAGGTTTCCCCTCCAGGCGCTACTGAAAGGTTCCCCATGCATTGACACTCTACAAGCGGAACAACGTATCTCTCTCTGCGTCACATACTGCTGTCAAATCCACAGGTAAATAGATGTAGGCGTCGTACCATAACACGTGATGAAAACTGGATGTTCCTACATTATCTTATCACTTGAGGACAGAGGCTGGTCAAGTCAGGAAGCACAGCCAGTGGTGCAAAGAGGGCGGTTTGGGAAAAAAGACATGCTGTGCGTTTGGTGGAATTGTGTGCACTAAAAAAAAACGTTTTGTTAATTCAGCAAAAAAAAATTTGAATCAACCAAAAAATTTTGTCGATATGCAGTCAATTTTTTTCTTTTTTTTTTTTTTTTTTTTACATATGTACAAATTTTGAAGATGACAATCCGATTTTGGTGTAAATGTCACAAGGATGATAAGTCAGATAATATCCGAAAACTTGAATCGAGTGCCGCTCCAGGACCACGAAATTTTCAAGTTTTCGGATATTATCTGACTTACCATCCTTGTGACATTTACATCAAAAATCGGATTGTCATTTTCAAAATTTGTATTATATGGTGTAATCCCGTATTTCTTTCATGATTTACATAAGGTTTGTCCGGAAAGTAATCAGACCACTTTTCCTGGGCCATTCAGAAGGGCCGGAGGGCGTGACGGGTGGCGGGGTATGTTAGGTAAACGATCGATGTCTCGTCAGTTGGCTCTTAGCTTTGACAGAGTGAGGATCGTTTGCGAAGTGGACAGCTGTGTGAGCGTCGCGTAACGGTCAAAATGCAGAAGAGTGTCGAACAGCGATACGCGGTAAAGTTTTGTGTTAAACTTGAAAAATCCGCGACTGAAACGCTTGCTATAATACAGAAAGCATACGTGAGGGATGCTTTATAGAAAGCACAAGTGTTTCGGTGGCACAAAACGTTCACAGAGGGAAGAGAGAGCGTCGAGGATGAGCCACGCTCAGGAAGCTCTTCAACGTCTCACACTTCGGACAATGTGGAAAAGGTGAAAGCGGTTTTGGACTCTGACCTACGTCTGAGTGTTAGATTGGTAGCAGAGCACGTGGGACTCGCAAAATTCATTGTGCATGAAATCATCACGCGAAAATTGCAGATGCGGAAAGTTTGCGCTAAATTGGTTCCTGAGGTTTTGACCGATGAACAGAGGAAAAACCGTGTGTCGATTTCTCGTGAGCTTGTGGACCGTGTGAGTAGTGAACCTAGTCTTTTGGATAAAGTGATAACAGGTGATGAAACGTGGGTCTTTGAGTACGATCCGGAGCCGAAAAGACAGAGAGCTCAGAGTGGCACACTCCTGAGTCTCCTCGACTAAAGAAGGCTCGAATGTGAAAATCGAAGATGAAATCGATGATCATTGTCTTCTTTGACTGTAAAGGTGTTGTCCATAAGGAGTTCGTACCTCCCGGACAAACGGTCAACGCTGCATTTTACGTGGAAGTGCTTCAACGGCTGAAAAACAGAGTTGCCCGCATCCGCCCGGAGATCACCAACACTTGGGTTCTTTACCACGATAATGCGCCGAGCCATGCGTCGCTGAGAGTGAGAGAGTTTCTGGCGAAACACATCGTGGCAACGCTGCCCCAATTTTCCTACAGCCCGGACTTGGGCTCGGCTGACTACTTTTGTTTCCCCGGCTCAAATTCAGCCTGAAAGGACACCATTTTTGGGGCTGTTACAAACGTGCAAACTGCCGCGACGGGTGCTTTGAAAGGGATCCCTGTTTCCGACAAGCTACGCGGCGTGACAGAGCCGCTGGCAGCAGTGCATTGATGTTCAAGGATGTTATTTCCAGGAATTTTAATGTTATGTAAGCATAACTTTAATTAAACGTCTGTTATTGAATGAGTCTCATTACTTTCCGAACAGACGTGCATGAATTTTGCTGAAAATTATAGTTGATTCTACAAAATTTATTGTTATCATGACAAACCGTTTTGTTCATTTAACTAAATGTCTTGGTCCATTTCTGGGAATTTGTTTGATCCAACAATATGTATTGTTATCGTGATAAAACGTTTTGTTGCTGCAATCAAACTTATTGTTATCGTGACAGCAATTTTTTGCTCTAACGAAATTTAGAGTTATGTAGCTGGGCCACTTTGTCCCTAAACTTTTTTCCGATGGCAACACTTTGCCGTTGGAGTAATTTTAGGCGGTGCCCGCCAATAATTTTTCCCGCCATATTTATTTTCTAGTGATGTTTAAATAAATTTGGACAGTGTTACGTCACGAAGAAATTTCTTCAGAGCCAACGAAAAATTTCTCACTGAGCGGATTCGATCCTGAGACTTTTAGTTTAGGAGTGCTAACCACTCGGCTGTACCTGCGCGTATCTTAACTGCGAATTCAGCATTTGAAGGTCGGTTTATTACCTTTGGGAATGTTCACGGACGATTTATATTTGACATAACGATGCATTGACACTATTTTGGTGCGTGTGTAACATGTTTCTAAATCCGATTTCTTTTTAAATGTTTTCCTCGGTTTTTTGATGAAACAAATTATTGACGTTTTTGGTTAGACAAAAAAAAAATCGTAATATTTTTCTTTACGGTCTGTATTGTATGTTTCAGGGTACTATCCCCATGCAATCTTTGGTTGCCGCACGAATTTTGAAACACCCTGTGTATAAAGGGTGAATACATGAATTCAAGCTCTATACGTTAATTACAACTCTTATCATTACCTCATGTGCAAATTTTTATTTGTGATCAGGAACCACAAGCAATCATAAGAAATGTATTATTGCTTTCTCAGACATCTGGGTTACGTGCCCCTGTGCAATAAGTAATAAGGGGTCGTGTTCATTGTAAATATGAGTCTGCAAAGAGAGGCCAAGTGTTCATTGTAAATATGAGTCTGCAAAGAGAGGCCAAGTGTTCATTGTAAATATGAGTCTGCAAAGAGAGGCCAAATTATCACTGAAATTCACTGAATCCGACCAAAACAACACACAATAAACACTAGCATAAAAATACGTCAGAATTATTAAGATATATTAGAAATTCTTACCTCTTAATGTTTCTATCAGAGGTGACAGCTCCCAGTCTTCTAACAACGCACTCACTTCGCAATTAATTCAAAACGAAATCTTAAGCGCAAAACGAGATTCTTCTGGTCAGTAGTAGTCTGGTAGTGCCCGTATGGAGTAGCTAGTAATGACGTGCGCTTTGGCGTAAGATCGATGCCACCTCCATATAGTTGAATTAACAAAATACAGCCAACGAAATAATTTTGTGTTGCCAACAAAACAATTCCGATGGAGTTTGGCTAAAGCAACAAAATAAATCGACAAAACAGCTGAACAAAACTACACTGAGAAAAACGTTTTTTTAATTCAACAAAAAACTTTGTCGTTATTCAGTCAGCAATTGAATAATGCAAAATTGTTTTGCATTATTCAATTGCTGACTGTACATGAATTTGCAAAATAAATTTTGTTGAAAATTATTGTTGATTTAACAAGATTTATTGTTATCACGGCAAAACGTTTTGTTCATTTAACAAAGTGATTAGGTCGATTCTTGGGAATTTGTTTGATCCAACAAAACATATTGTTATCATGACAAAATGTTTTGTTGCTGCAACAAAACATATTGTTATAGCAATAATGTTGCAGCAAACAAAACATTTTGTCATATTGTTATGCAACAATGTTGCAGCAACAAAACATTTTGTCATGATAACAATATGTTTTGTTGGATCAAACAAATTCTCAAAAATCGACCTAATCATTTTGTTAAATGAACAAAACGTTTTGTCGTGATAACAATAAATTTTGTTAAAGCAACAATAATTTTCAACAAAATAATTTCGCAAATTCAACAAAAAAATTTGTTGACTGTATATCAACAAAACATTTTGTTGAATTAACAAAACGTTTTTCTCAGTGCCAAACAACTTTTTTTCTCAGTGTATTTTGTTGTTTCAAACTTTTTTCTCAGTGTATTTTGTTGTTTCAAACAACTTTTTTTCTCAGTGTATTTTGTTGTTTCAAACAACTTTTTTCTCAGTGTATTTTGTTGTTTCAAACAACTTTTTCTCAGTGTATTTTGTTGTTTTAAACAACTTTTTTTCTCGGTGTATTTTGTTGTTTCAAACAACTTTTTTTTCAGTGTATTTTGTTGTTTCAAACAACTTTTTTTCTCGGTGTATTTTGTTGTTTCAAACAACTTTTTCTCGGAGTGGGCCCTTTTTGACTGGGAACTCGCGCCAGATGGTCAGGCTGTGGATGGGAACTTATATTCCGAACAACTACAGCGGATTCAATGATGCTCTGCGCCAACGTTAATCAGCGCTCGTCAAAAGGAAGCGGTCATTGCTGCAAGTGGATATGTCCCAAGCCACACTCCTAGAGTGGTCAGCCGAAAACTACAAATATTGGAAGGGATTGAGATCCTGCTTTATTCTTCATACAGTCCAGACGTTGCCCCATCTGACTACCACTTGTTTCGCTCCATGGCCCATTTTTAAAAAGGACAGCACCTTGTCTCGGTGGTAGATGTAGAATTTGGCATCAGGGAAGGAAATTCTCCAATTTTTTTCTCGATAAAGTCAATTATACTATGCGCAAACAGCACTCCACGTGTCACAACGCTGTACGCGCTACCTGGTGGCCAACCTGCATCTATATTTCGCAGTTAATCAACGAGAACAAGGTGTGAAAGTTGTATTAGCAGAGCAGTAGCACAGCTGGACGTCAAAAAGTACGATAAACACAAGAGAATGGAAGACATATCCGAGTTTCAAAGAGGACAGATTGTTGGTGTGCGTCCTGCTGGTGCATTTGTGTCCAAGACAGCAAATTTTTGTGGCGTATAGCGAGCCACGGTATCCAGGGTTATGTCGGCATACCAGCAAGAGAGAAGAACCCCATCCAATAGGAGCAACTGTTGTGGTAAGAGGAAGCTGTCTGACAGGGAAGTCCAGGTGCTAGCACGGATGGTAGCCAAAGATATAAAACCACAGCTGCCCAACTCACCGCAGAGTTAAATACGCACCGCGACTCACCTGTTTCCATCAAAACTGCTCGTAGGGAGCTTCACCGGGTCAACATTCACGGTCGTGTTGCTATTGCCAAACCCTGGATCACCAGAGTGAATGCCAAACGTCGGTCGCAATGGTGCCAGCAGCGCGGATCGCGGGCGTTGGACAACGTGAAATGTGTATTGTTCTCCGATGAATCGTCCTTCACTGTCTTCCCCACAGCCGGGAGAGTTTACGTGTAGAGACATCCCTCACAGATTTACCACCCGGACTGCTTATTGCCCACAGTGAAGCACGGATGTGGATCCGTGATGGTTTGGGCCGCAGTATCGTGGCATTCTGTCGGCCCGCTGATTGTACTGGAGGGGCACATCAGTGCTAAGGACTATCGGACAATTCTGGAGGACCAGGTATACCCAATGGTTCAAACATTACACCCTGACGGTGGTGCCATGTATCAGATGATAGCGCACCAATACACGGAGCCAAACTGGTAGAAGAGTGGTTTACTGAGCATGAAAGTGAGGTTGAACATCTGTCATGACCTGCACTGTCACCTGACTTGAACATTATTGAACTATACTGGGGTGTTCTGGAGAAGTGAGTCAGGAAACGTTTTCCTCCACCAGTATCACGTCGTGAAGTAATCACTTTTCTGCAAGAGAAATGGTTTCAAATCCCTCTGGTCACTGTACAGGACTTGTATTGGGAGTGTTCTGGAGGAACGAGTCAGGAAACGTTTTCTTCAACCAGCATCACGTCGTGAACTAGCCACTTTTCTGCAAGTGGAATGGCTTCAAATCCCTCTGGCCACTGTACAGGACTTGTATTAGGAGTGTTCTGGAGGAACGAGTCAGGAAACCTTCCCCCCCAGTATCACGCCACGTCGTGAACTAATCACTTTTCTGCAAGAGGAATGGCTTCAAATTCCTCTGGCCACTGTACAGGACTTGTATTGGGAGTGTTCTGGAGGAACGAGTCAGGAAACCTTTTCTTCAACCAGCATCACGTCGTGAACTAGCTACTTTTCTGCAAGAGGAATGGCTTCAAATCCCTCTGGCCACTGTACATGACTTGTATCGGTTCTTTCCACGACGAATTGTTGCTGTATTGGCCTCCAAAGAAGACTTTACAGCGTACTAATAAATTGTTGTGTCCTATACCCATGTGTTTCAGTTTCGTTCTCCACCCCCTGTATACCCTAAGATCAATTTCACTAGGATCTTGAACAGAATAGTATCTTACCTGATATGGACGTCCTAGTGAGCAAATCGGCTGAAAATAGCCTCCGGACAGGTCAATTATAACCCACTGCCGTCCCCAAACTGATGGTCCGCAGTTCATTCTGCCCCAAGACAGCTTTCTTCCGTTCTCGAATTAGAAGAGCTTTCGTCGTCTCCACGGTTGTTCATTCTAGACAAAGTAAACTAAAAGCCATCATCGAATTGGCCACTGAGGCAGAATACACCTCGAACCAGATACTTAACTTTAGCGGGAAAAAAACCAGTCGTGTTAATCTATCTGTGCTGCAACTACGATACCTGGGCTCTATTCTCTACATATCAGATGTTTTCTATCAACTCAAAAAAGCGCTCAAGAGGAACTTCGGTGTCAGCATAAGGCCTCCAGCATCTTTATATACCATGCTTAAGAGAAATATTTATAAGCCCTGCTTTTCAACGATGCGGGTGTTTATGTCATTCCTCTACAATATCTGAACGGCTCCAAGAGATAGTGTATCGGAATGACCAAACGTTCGTTTAGAATTAGAATCAACGAACATAAAAGAGACACAAGGTACGGAAAGTAACCAGTGCTCTATCTAGAGAGTTCAAGTTCAAGTCCGCTGATCCTATGTGGGGTGATATAAAGAAATTAGTTTCTTACTCCACGCCTAAATCTACTGCCATTCTTGAAACCTTAAAGATCATTACCAACAGTGAGGCTTGCAATGATAACGTTTCTCTAGAATTGCCACGAATTCTTCCGATAAAGCTGCTTTTTCTTCCACTGCACCACGTGACCAACCAGCATTATGCCTTGTTTCTGTGAATGAATAATTACATTCGCATCTATTTATTTACTGTCCAGTCAAATCACCGCGATCAAATTGTTGAAGTGTTCTATTATTTAGTTTGCTGCCTATCTTCCTTGAAAAAGTCATTTGGTTGGTGTGCGAAAGCTTGGAAAACTTTGAATTTTTATTGTACGCCAATGAATTCGGATTACTAGTATAGTTATACTATTTTTTTAATATTTCTATGTACATTATTCTTTATTTCAAACTTACTCGATTTTCCGAAAAATGTTATTCTTGGCAACGCTTTGGATAAGCGATCTATAGTTGTTTGTTATTGTTGCCACCGCCATTTTGAATGTTGAAGCTATCATGGGCTTGAGCAGCATCATTTTCTTCCATTGTTGCTTTATGAGTTAATTATAGAAGCTGAATTAATTGCATAGTTTTGCAGGTTGTGCTTTCACATTCAGTTACAGCTAGCTTTAAGGTGGTTCCACCTAAAATCTCTGCCTTCGGTTTCCAATGGCAAAACTTCTTTAGATAATTTCTTCGCAATTTATGTATTCCCAAGGATGAAAATTTGTAACGATGGTTGCGGTAACATCGTTACAAATTTGTAACGATGGTTAATGTATTCCCAAGGATGAAATTTCTGTAAATTTTCATCATAAGGAATGCATTAATTTCGAAGAAAGTATGTAAAGAAGTTTTATCATTGGAAACATAAGGCAGAGATTTTAGGTGGAACCATCTTAACACATACATTTTTAAAAATCATTATTCAATCGCGCGCAAGTCTTACAACAGCTTGAAAATTTAGATACTATTTTTTAACTGAACACATTTTTTTCAACCATCTATCTTAAAAGAATATACAGTACATCAGCATTAATGGTATTTCAAATTTATTGCGTTTTTCAGAAAATATTGCCAAAACTTGGGACTTTAATGCCGATATACTCTTCTCTTTCTATTCTGTCTATTCTGTAGGCATTTTTCTCTTTGTCAGCTCTTGCTACACTCTATTCTGGAGTATTTGACCTCAGAGTGACCCAGAAATCTATTGATTCCGAACAACAAGGACCAGACCCTTTGATTAACAGCCAAACTGTCGCTCTCCTTTTTGAAAATTCCCCTTTCACAGTATGACAATAGCAGAGTTATATATCTTTTTCTTATGCAGCGATCGGCATTTTTGTTCGTAGCTGTCACCAAAGATTCCAGTTCCTGCATTCGCTTATGGAGTTACGTGAAAAGCAGATACCCGGTGACCATTTTTCTCCAGAAATAGGAGGAATACGTCTTGTAGTTTGCTCCTCCCGTTCTTCACCGGCATCATTCGGAAATGGAACTTCCATTCCAGTGAAGCGTTACAATCTTGGGCATTTAAAAGTCGCAGTGGTATCAAATATTTCCTGAAAATTATACCTCTGTAAGCAGTTTTATATCGACATTTCTCTTTATCATAAAAAAATGAATATCGATCTGCACATTTACAGCACGCTTTTTGGTGCACAAACGTGTGTCAAAAAGTTGATATGACTTCTTTACCTATTTGCCTGTATGTGGATATTATGTTTTTTCGACTACAGTTTAGAAACGAAAAGTTCCCTTTTCGTTGAATAGCCGCATCGTTATATTTTTCATATTTATGTGGTAGCTTTATAACTGTGTTTAGTACGATACCTCCATTTTCAGGAACCAATTGTAAAATTGCAAGCGTTTCCAATTTTTGCTACTTTCCAAAATATACGAATTTTCGTCAGATGACGTAAGAACAAAATTGTATGATTTGTGAAAACACAAATTTTTCTGTGACGCGATTGAAGTCGCGTCCCCTCACTCCGGAGTAAGTTGCTCTCCCAACACGGACAGAATGCATCGCTGCAGATTTGTCGTCTTGACACGTGTTTTACCTTAGTACGTCACATCACCTAACTCTTAATTTTTTTCTTTTGTAAGCGAAGGACAAACTTTCATTAATTCTTGACGATGTGTGGACTAAACATCACACATTTTTCGAAGAACCCAACGGTCAATACATCCATTTTTACGTTCGGGTGTCAATGTGAAAACACAAGTTTGTCCGAGATTCCTCACTCTGGAGTACTTTGCTCTCCCAGCTAAGCTACACGGACAGAGTATCACTGCAAATTTCTCTTCTTGTCATGCGCTTTACCTCCGCAGAACGTCACATGATTTTTTTGTTGTTGGGGGTTTAACGACCACAGTGAACAACACAATTGGCTATAAGCATTCGCCCATCCTGAGTTTAAGACCACGGACTCAAGGAAAGGGTGAGGCTCAGTGCCGCAAGACAAACACAACATACATGCCTCACCGGGATTCGAACCCAGACCCAACTCGGACGAATGGTCAGAACCCTGCGCTGCCCCACCCACCGGGGCGTCAAAACTGTTCGTGGCATGATATAATACTCGAAAGCTGAATAAGAAAACTCCTATAAATATTGACTTCTTATGGACCTTGTAGAGATTTTTGGTTTTGAATGCTGTAGCTTAAGTGATTAACTAGGTAGATGATATTCTTAGACATTTCGTTGAACAGCTCTTTCACTTCTACAGTAACTAAGTGAATAATAATGTCAACAACCAGGGTAAAAGAATCTACTTTTTTTTTATTGGAGGTTTAACGACCACCGTGAGCAACTAAATGGGCTATAAGCAGTTGCCCGTTCCTAATTTAGGGTCACTGGTTCCAGGGAAGGGAGAGAACCAGAGCCGTAAGACAGCCAAAGGCGAAAGGGAAAGAACCATGCCTCACCGGGATTCGAACTCGCACCCCTTCTGGACTAATGATCAGAAGTCATCGCTTAGGCCACTGCGCCACCGGGCCGGAATCAGTACTTACATTTAATGAAGTCATCCATGAAATCAGGTCATCCATGAAATCAGGTCATCCATGAAATAGAGGTCATCCATGAAATCGTCACGTTGCATCAACATGGATATCAACCATATAAAAACCATATGTATTCGTCGATTCACATGGATATGCTAACTGGTCAAATGTATCAGGACACTTGCCTACCCCCAAACTCCCTGTAATAGGAAAGTAATTAATATCGAGTTGTCCCACCCTTTGCTGCTACACTGTTAAAAATTTTGGGTTAGGTTACACCAAAAGATGGTGTTACACCAGCTGCATCACTATCTGTGAAAAGATACACTATTCTGTAGTGCCAACAAGATGGTGAAGCCTTGTACCATAATGTGGTGCAACCTGTACCATAACGTGGTGCAACCTGTACCATAACGTGGTGCGAAGTTTTGCCATGTTATTGGCTTTTGTTTGCACAACACAATGGTGTATTTTTTTTTCTCGGAAAGTGGTGCAGCTGGTGTAGCACCACTTTTTGGTGCAGCTTACCATAAAACTTTTAATAGTGTATCACAGCCTCCTACACTCGTCTGCGAAGGCTTTTCACTAGATTTTGGTACATTGCTGCGGAAATTTATTTTATTTTTATTTTATTTTATAAAATTTCTGCTGTACAATATTATAGAAAAGTAATGTAATACTCGGTAAAAATACAATATGTACCACAATCATAAACTAATTGTACAAATAAAGCAAATTCATTCACCAATAAAACTCACAAAATACAACAAATCACCAAAACTTTCACAATAAATACAAATTCTGCACAAAAACAAAACTCATTCGATTAAAAATTAATATCAATTCTATTGTCAGTATGAATCAAATATTATATGTTAAAAATAATTAAATGTACAGCAAAGGGTCAGGGGAGAAACCTGAAATACTGCCTGACTAAGCCCCTGATCCCTTCTAAATAAAAACAAAATATTCCAATCCAGTCAAGACAACGAAAGCAAATTTACAATGCGTTTCTTTTACAAATCATAAGGCAATGAATTCCAATATTCAATTTCCCGTCAAAAAAAAAAAACTCCTTGACATTCGCTTAAATACCAGATAACGTGCCTCTGATCTAATAATCAACGGTAATCCATTCCACTCACGTAATCCCAACACATTGACATTATTAAACATTAAACCTGTACGAGCCCACAGAACAGAAAAACCAGACCCACCACGAGTATCATAGGAGTGAGTGGTACGCCGTAATGCAATCAAGTTGGAATATCTTCCTGTAAAAATACGTTCATGGACCATCAGCAGCAATCTGTATTTACGTAGTTGCTCAATAGTTAATATCTGAAAACGACGAAAAAGAACCTCCGAACCAACCGAAAAATTTAACAATCGGACAAACTTTCTCTGCAACACAGATAAACGAACAATGTTACGCCTTGTAGTCGCACCCCATATTAAAATAAAGTACGACAATACAAGAAAAATAAAAGAATAGTATAAAATTAACAGAATTCTAACTGACAAAAAAGATCAGTTAGATTTAAAAAAAAACATTTTCGAAATCATACCAATGCGAGATCTCAAACATATAAAGCAAGCTGATCCATCTGAGAATCCCATCTGAGAGATTCATGCAGAACCACACCCAAAAATGTCACTGTGATCTGGAACTGTAATGCCATATGTTTTAAGTAAACACAACTCAACTCACAAGGACGAGGCCTGATGTTTGAAAACAGCACGCAATCCGTTTTAGTAACATGTAATGTTAAAAAATTACATGCAAACCAATGAAGGAACTTCCTAATTTCGAGATTTAATCGAGAAATCAACTCACTCAAATTATTCCCCCTAAAAAACAGTCTTACATCATCAGCAAACAATACCAAAGGAGCACCAGATAGAACCCGAAAAACATCATTTGCATTCCATTCTGCCACAGAGCATTAGTCAAAGCATTCCATTCACAGCATCAGTCAGAGCATTCCATTCAGAGCATTCCATTCAGAGCATTAGTCAAAGCATTCCATTCGCAGCATGAGTCAGAGCATTCCATTCTGCCACAAAGCATTGGTCAGTTCGGTCACCGATGTCAGGCGGTTCGGCTTGGTTAGCAGTCGGCTTTCCAATTCACTCCAAAAGTGTTCTATGGAGTTCAGATCCGAACTCTGAGCAGGCCAGTCAATTTCTTCCCCACCCATCTCATCAAATCGAACCTGCACAGGTAGGGCCGGATTAAGGTGTAAGTGTGCCCCTAGGCTAAAACATCTGAGTGAACTACAAGACTTTGAGGAAAGCCCAACTCAGATGCCTGCAAGGCTAAGGCATCTGAATGCCCCTCCCCCTCCCTCCCCCACCAGAAAGAACTTATGACGGAAAATCATAATGAAGTCTGTTAAAACACCAAAACTGTAGCAATATGCTTTTGATAATTAATACGTATGCATTCTTCAAACAAATGAACTGCCTGAAAAGTTTTCAGAAAGTTACTGTATTTTCCACTATTCTCACAAAAACATGCTTAAGATTCCTAGATTTTGTCTTGTAATTTTTAATAATTTAGCATTTTATACTTTTTTTATTGAAGGTTTAACGACCACCGTGAGCAACTCAGTGGGCTATTAGCAGTCGCCCGTCCTTAATTTAGAGCCACTGGTTCCAGCAAAGGAAGAAATCCAGTGCCGTAAGGCAAGCACAACATCCATGCTTCATTGGGATTCGAACCCGGACCCTTCTCGGACGAATGGTCATAAGCCAGAGTTTAGGACACTGCGCCACCGGGTCGGCATATATGCTTTTCTTGGTGCATCTTTTTTGTTATGAAATATGAAGTCACAGTGGGTTTCGTTCATTAGTGGTTCCAAGTGCAAGCAGGAGGTGTGGGTGAATGGCAATGAAAAAGCTGAAACTCCTACCTCGCTGGCCCCGTTGTATACAGCCACATGAAAATTTAACTCTTAGCGAATTACTGCCTTGAAATCTGTTCGTCTTCTAGTCTCCGTTTGCGATTGAGTAGAAATCATGCGAGATAAAATTAAAACTATTTTACTTCCTCTCTTTATAAATATGTGTAAGCTGTGTATTATAGGCGGTGTAGCAGCATGCCTCCTGGGCCTTTCGTAATGGGGGCCCCTAAGCTATAGCCCGTTAGAAACTCCACTCCATCCTTAATCCTGCCCTTTGCACTAGAGATGAGAGGCCAGAGCCCGAGACGGGCTCAGGCGGACTATGAATAGCATCATTAATTACATCTCGAGCTCGGGCGGGCTATGAATAGCACCATCAGTTTCATCTCGAGCTCGGACGGGCTATGAATAGCATCATCAGTTTTATCTGGAGCGGGCTCGGACGAGCTACGAATAACATATTAATGACCTCTCGGGCAGGCTTCTTTTTTACGCTTTCCAACCGTAGATTGAAGAAGCGTATATGCTCCAGCTTTGTCCGCACGATAACTCGCGTAAGAATGGTTCGATTTCGATGAAATTTAGCATGTGGTAGGGGACTACCTGGGGACGAACCCATTTGAAAATGGGACAAATGTGGTCAAAGGTCACGACATAGGAGCGGGATGTATTCCATTGCCCTTATGCGTCATAACTTGCGTAAATATGGTTCGATTTCGATGAAATCTTAGTTCATTGTAGGGGACCAACTGGGAATGAACCGTACTGAAAATGGGTGAAGTGGGGTCAAAGGTCAGGACATAGGAGCGGGATGCATTCCATTGCCCTTATGCGTCATAACTTGCTTAAACATGGTTCGATTTCGATGAAATTTTAGTTCATTGTAGGTGACCACCTGGGGATGAACCGTATTGAAAATGGATGAAGTGAGGTCAAAGGTCAGGACATAGGAGCTGGATGCATTCCTTTGCCCTTATGCGTCATAACTTACTTAACAATGGTTTGATTTCGATGAAATTTTAGTATGTGGTAGGGAACCACCTGGGGACGAACCCTATTGTAAATGGGTGAAATGGGGTCAAAGGTCAGGACATAGGATCGGGATCCATTCCATCGCCCTTATGCGTTATAACTTAGGTAAAAATGCTTCGATTGAGACAAAACTTTATCGTGTTTTTCCGGAAGTATACTTTACCGGTTCTGTTGAATATCATCGAAATGGGAGCAAAAGTCATGTCATAGGGATGAGATTTATTCTACAGCCATTATCCTCATAACTTGAGTAATAACTTGAGTAATGATTTCTCGTATGTTGGAAAGCGTATCATAATCAATGCATTGCAGGATTTTACTAACTTTTTTTATGTTAAAATACTGAGAGTCTTTCTTTTCCGTTTTTTTTTCTCCTAAGTTTTAGGAAGAGGAATCAGTCCTTTTACCCTGCAGTGTATCCGTGTATCGTGACTGCATGGGAAGGGAATCGATGTATCATTGTGTGGTAGTTTAAGTATTTTTAAGTGAGTAATTATCCTAGGAAAGTAGGGGGTTGAGGAAATAGAGATTAGGAAACTCCACCTTCGCACAGACGCAGTAGGACGGTCAGTTCAGTAGCCAGCTAAAATTTCCCTTGGACACATCAGAAAAGACGACTTCAATTCTCAAAAGAACCATTCGCAATAAAACAGATGGGGAGGGGGAAAGGAAAAGCCGTTGATGTTATAAATTTGTCATTGAAACGTAATGCACAGGAGATTAAAAATCTGTTATAAATTTGGATAAAGATATGTTTTTTTTAGGATTAATGTTCTTATAGAGGGTGGATAAAGATATGCAGTTTGACTATGTTGTGAAAAACAGCACTTAGTCCAGTCAACAAAGGCTCAAAATGGGCAAATATAAGAAATAAATATGAAAGTTTTGAAACTTGGCACACTTGTTTATAGATATCTACTAAAAATTATATCAAAAGTCCTGACAAATCAGAGGTAAGCTCCAGCCACCATCTTGAAAAATAGGTACGCTTATTTGTGAATATCTCAAAAACGGTTGGTCGTTGCACAAAAATACCATTTACAAAATTGAAGCTTACAAAATTTCCTACAAAAAAGGTTGGATTCACTTTTTTTGTATCTCTAATAGTTTCTGAGATAATCGGGTGTCAATGTTGTACTGTTTCGCTGATCGCTACGTTATCAATAGCTTATTTGTATGAAAAAACCGTAGTGATAACGTAGCGATCAGCGAAACAGTACAACATTGACACCCGATTATCTCAGAAACTATTAGAGATACAAAAAAAGTGAATAGAACTTTTTTTGTAGGAAATTTTGTAAGCTTCAATTTTGTAACTAATATTTTTGTGCTACGACCAACCGTTTTGGAGGTATTCACAAAAAAAAAAAAAAAAAGCGTACCTATTTTTCAAGATGGCGGCTAGAGTTCACCTATGATTTGTCAAGACTTTTGATATAATCTTCACTAGATACCTATAAACAAGTGTGCCAAGTTTCAAAACTTTCATATTTATTTCATCTGAAAACAGTATTTTGACCGGACTAACTGGGGTATGTTTGAAGTTGAATTGCGAATCGAAGTAAATTCCCCAGATAAAATAATCTGCTTTAAAACCAGCGGTAGGACAGCCGGAAGATTTATTGCTACGACGGATTTGCTCCGCGTGTGTAAAACCGGCCTTAGGATCTTAGCTCTGAGGACGAAAGTTCGCCCCCAGTATTTCAGAAGGCCTCGTTAAACCAAACATCGTTTAGAAGGCGGCAAGAAAACCACAAATTAAACAAAGCTTTTCTAATAGCTGTTACTGTCACCTCCACTCAACATTCATCCCTTAAGTCTAGGTATTCTTTTTATCCATTTGCACATTACATTATAAATGATCCGTATCTGAATTTATACGGAAAAATTTTAATACTGGTGATTGCAAAACAATTAAAAATGAAGTGGGAAAATCTGCCGCGTGGAAATTTTTTTTCCAAATTGTTGATGGCAAGACCAACGCAAAATTGAATTACGTTCAGTGCGAGAAATGCGAATGCATTATGAAATATAAAAGTTCTTCAGGATCTAGTAGACTTTTGCGTCATGCCAAAACATGCGTCAAGACCATCTCCTCTCCGTGCACCAAAACAGGTAGACAGTTTCTTTTTCTTAGATAAGAAGAAAATATCAGCTACTGCAAAATTTTCTGTGAAACTGTAAAATATGAATTTTATTTCAAGGTTTTGTCCTTCCTATTGAGACGCATAATGCTGAGCATCATATTCCATGCTTCTTCCTGTTTCATATAAAAATCGGATAAAAGGGAGAAAAACATCAGCACTTGGAAAAGTCGGGCTCGGACCGAAACAGTTCTTATTCGGGCTTCGGAAACCGAGCCCGAACTCATCTCTACTGTGCACAGACCTCGCTTACTGGACGGGAGCATAATCCTTTTGGTAAAGTGATGCGCCCTCACCAAACCGTTGTCATGATGCTGGGAGCACAAAACCATCCATAATGACATTACAGCAGCAGCGTTAATGTTCCCTGGCTCTGGAACTTCTAGGCCCAAACCATGAAAAACAGCTCCAGAGCATGATGCTTCCTTCACCAAATTTCACAATTGGCACAACACAGTCGGGCAGGTAGCGTTCTCCTGGCATCCTCTGCACCCAGAATCATCCGTCCAACTACCACATGGTAAAGCGTAATTCATCCCTGGAGAGAACGCGTTTCCACTGCTCCAGAGTCCACTGACGCCGACCTTTACACCACTCCAACCGTCTCTTGACGTTGATCTTGCTGATGTTAGGCTTATTTATGTGCAGCTGCTCAGCCATGGAAACCTGTTTTCTTCAGCTCTAGTGGAACCGTTACAGAGCTCGCATTGCTTCCAGAGGCATTTCGGAACTCGGTGGTGAGTGCTGCAATCGAGGACAAGCGATTCTGTTGCACCATCTGCTTCAGCAGTTGGAGATACCACCCTGCCATTTTGCGTGGCCTACCAGATCACGATTGCGCTGTTGTTGCTCCTAGGTACTCCCACTTTACAATAACATCCCTCGCAGTTTATCGGGGGAGCTACAGCAGGGCAGGAACTTCCCAAATTGACTTTTTGCTAATATGACATCCTATGACCGTGCCACGTTGAAAGTCAATGAGCTCTTCCGCATGGTCCATTCTAGTGTTCATGTTTGTATACGTTGTTTGCCAGGTCACGTGCGTCGTTTTATATTGTATGGGCTATGGCTGTTACGTATATGGACAAATTCACTACTGGAATCAGATCTACGGATACTTATGATCATATAGTGTATATAAAACAGGCTTCAATCTCTTTCTACTCACTCCTACCACAACCCATTCGCAATCTCACTCTCTCTACACACTCCACCCTATCCTTATTCAACGTCGTCATTTTATTTTTCTCTGACTCACTGTCAACTTTGCGAAACTAAAAACTATTCGAGGAATGCTATTATTGGCAAATTTTCACTGAATTCCATGTAACCACTTCCTTCAGAAAACTTGAAAATTTTCATCGTCCTGGAGCGGGAATCGAACCCACACCTCCCAATTTTAGGTCAAGCATGCTAGTCATTACACTACCCAGGACAAGGAAATTCCAAGCAACTGAACGTAGATATCTGAGAACAATCAGATTTGCGTCACGACCATTTCTCACATCCAGGGTCGGATGTAGGTCACAAATTCCAGAGATGAAAGTACGTCATGGGTAGTGTAATGACTAGCATGCTGGACCAGAAATCGGGAGGTGCGGATTCGATTCCTGCTCCAGGACGATGAAAAATTTCAAATTTTCTGAAGGAAGTGGTTACATGGAATACAGTGAAAATATGCCAATAATAGCTTTATAATGCCTACCATGTATTTATGAAGAATTATTTCTTCGGAGAAATTCGTTTCCCAATTGTATATGACTACTCGGAGAAGTAATGTGCAGTTCAGTCAGGAAAGTTGAACCAAAAGGTCACGAAATTTATTTAAGAAGACAGCTTATGATATATATCAACAGTTTGTGACATATGTGCAGGTATACGTCATAAACTGGTGATTACGCTTCTTGAAATAGTTTTAGGAAGTATACACTGTTAAAAACTTTGTTATAGGTTGCACCAAAAAGAGGCGCTATAGCAGCTGCACCACTTTCTGAGAAAAGATACACCATTGCATGGTGCAAACAAAATTCAACAACATGGTGCAACTTTGTGCTATAATGTGTTGCAACCTTGTACCATAATGTCGTGCAAAGTTGCGTTATGTTAGGTTTTGTTTACATTACACAATCTTTTCTCAGAAAGTGGTGTAGCTGCTGTAGCACCACTTTTTGGTGCAACCTACTACCAAAATGAATTTCAGAATGGGCGCCCTGATACCAGAATATTAGAGCTTATTTTCGGAGAAGGCTGCTGGCTTGGATACCGGACGAGGCTGAGGGTCGCGCTTGTACCACGGGGCTGGCTCTGTCTTCCCTGGAACCTGCTGCCCCTAATTTCGGATAGGCGATTCTCTTTAGACTGGGAGGCAGAAGGAATTCATTAATCTCAAATTTAAAATAAAGTAGAATGCGAAAGTGGAATGCCGAAAGATCTCTTTGCACGTCTACATCAATTCTCTCTACACCTCCAGATTAATTCTTTTTGCACGTTTACATTGCACGTAAAGCCGAGGGATTAAAGTGTCAAAGAGTTTCTTAAACAGTTTCTTCCAAGATATATTTTAGCAGGAGAAAAGGAAGGTCGCCCACCAGGTGGCGCAGTGTTCTAAGCGCTGGCTTCTGATCAATCTTCTGAAATGGGTCCGGGTTCGAATCCCGGTAATGCATGGATGTTTTTTTTTATTATTGGAGGTTTAACGAACACCGTGAGCAACTCAATGGGCTATAAGCAGTCGCCCGTCCCTAATTTAGGGTCACTGGTTCCAGGGAAGGGAGAGAGCCAGTGCCGTAAGACAAACACAACATCCATGCCTCACCGGGATTCGAACCCTGACCCCGTTCGGACGAATGATCAAAAGCCATCGCTTTGACCACTGCGCCACCGGGGCGGCCAATGCATGGATGTTGTGTTTGCTTTGCGCCAATGGCTCTCACCCTCCCCTGGGAACAGTGACCCTGAATTAGGGACGGACGACTGCTCATAGTCCATGGAGTTGCTCACGGTGGTTGTTAAATTTCCAAACAAAACAAAAAAACAAGAAGCGCGCCGCCCTGGTGGCGCAGTGGTCTAAGCGATGGCTTCTGATTGTTCGTCCAAGATTGGTCCAGGTTCAAATCCCGGTGAGGCATGGATGTCGTGTTTCTCTTACGGCACTGGCTGTCGCTCTTTCCTGGAATCAGTAGCCCTAAATTAGGACCGGGTGACTGCTTATAGTCCATAGAGTTTCTCACGGTGGTCGTTAAACCATTACACCCAAAGAAATGAGGACCCCATCACCCATACTCACAGTTTAAATAAAGCAATGAAATTGAAAGTTGATTCTCCGAACCTTGTAAAGAAGACAACTGAGAATGTATGAACGAAAATCTTCAGTCGGTAGTCAAGTGGTTGCAGGTGTTGGTTTGTGGCTTTTCTCCCGGGTTAGATTCGGGCTAGAGTTCCGAATGATGCATGCATGGGTGATGCGCTTATCTTAGCGTTAATAAAATCAAATACATTACGAAGTTAAGTTTAAGGAAATGATCCTAACGAAAACGATGTTCCGACCTCAGATACAAAAGCATTCAGTTCTTTAAAGCACGACAACTATCAGAAATGCAGGAAGGTTTTGATGCCATTCATCTGCTGTATCTTAAAAGGTCACGTGACATGATACAAGAAAATCATTGTCTGCATTAAAGCTTAAACCTCTGGCGCAATTTTGAGCTGAATGAAAACGAAAAAAGAATTAAGGAAAATGCACTAAAAAAAAAATTGTGGTGATATAATCAGAATTCCGAAGAGTAGGAACACCTGTCTCGCAAATGCTATAGAGCATGAAATACAATCAGAAATACTTTATATGGTCGACACCTTAAAAGTTTCATTAAGATCTTAAATTGATTTGTTTTGAATATAAACTTTAGACAAAAACTAAAAAAAAGAAACGTACCTGAAAAATAATAGGTAATAATTCAGTGTGATATTTAACTGATATTTTAAATCACAACACGACAAATATTTGAACGTTCTCTGAACACTGTCTAAAATGCACACGTTAAATCCAATATTCCGTTGCTCAAACGTGATTTCTGACACCTATGGAGTCGCAATCACATAGTAAATATTGACTGAACCCCCTTGTATGCTTGATAGTCGATGGCTGGCTGCTCAGTGGCTGTGGAAGCTTTTCTGCAAAGGTCACGGGCAGTAACTTTGGGAACCTTTGGCCAATATCAGAAATGCAGTTCATCAATCATTATATCAATCGTTCAATAACAATTCATCAATCACATAGACAGCAACAAGAGCAGCAAACCTCGAAGAATCACCGTTCAGGAAGCAGGTGGCTGATCAAAATAAAAAAATAATAAAAAAAAACGCACGCGCACGAGACCGAGATGGGCAAACCGATTCTTTCGATTTCACTCACTAAAAAAGATTCTGTCGTTTCGTTCGGCGTTACTTCCGGTTTATAGAGCGATTTGGGTCTAGGGAAACGATTCTGAATCGGATCCTTTCGTCCTTGACAGTTTCTGGTTTAGTGGACGAATTTTAAGTTTAAATTTGGCTTTAATTCTAACCGAAAATCTGTTCCTCGGTTTTCAAATAAGTTCGTTTCGAAACGTTCACGTAATTTATTCTTCTATTATACTTCTGAATAAGGTATTACACTTCTGAATAAGATAAGATTACCTTACTAAAACACGAGCCTTACCGAGACGCAGTGGTGAAGTTTTGATGTCTAGTAAAATGTGTTTCTGACTGATTCATTCAGGGAATCAGCTCTTTTGCGGAATCGATTCTTTTCAGGAAAGGTTCGTTTGCCAATGACTCAATTTGCTGGTTTGTTTGCCAATGACTCAATATGCTGATTCCTTTGCCAGTGACTCAGTTTGCTGATTCGCTCTTTTCGATCGATTCGTTTGCGAACGTCACATCATTAGTGCAAGGTGTAATGGTACAACATAAATCCACAAAGTAGGTATGTATGGTTGTTATAACATTAAAATAATGCTACTATTAACAGCCGTATTATAGCTTCTACATTTTTATCGTTAACTGAATACAAAAGTCTTAGTTCACATAACCGGATTTTCGATTATCCGGATCAAAATCTACCCCGATCGATTCGGTTAATCGACGGTCTTCTGTATTTCTCATTCTTATTAGAAAAATACAAGAAAAATAAATATCGAAAGTTTTGCAAACAGTGCGATTGTTTCATTCTTTTTTTGCGGAATAAATCTATCATTGACGAATTCTTAATATAAAATTTAATTGTATTTCACTTTCTAGAATGCTTCGCCAGATGTGGTCAAGGTTTTAGTGGGAAACAAGTGTGACGCCACTCATATGAGAGTGGTCGACTATGAAAGAGGTCAAAAGGTAAGTCACAATTCATATGAGTAGTTTAGCTTAAAATGTTCTTTTAAATGAAGTTCGTGCAATGGTTCAAATATTAATCAGTAAGTTGTTACTTTATTGATTGTTCATTATCATCGCTAGCAGCAGGAGTCATTTTATGCTGATTTCCCCAGGTTTTCGCATTTTCTATTGATGTTTTGCTTTTACTTCACCAGTTCTCAGAAAATTGTCTAATTACGTCTTACATCTCCCTCTCAGTCTGTTTCGTTCTTTTGTTTCCCGCTTCGTGAAATAGACTGATCTTTTTGCGTATTGCTGCGGTTGTGTACTCGATCCGAGCTGCAATTTGTCAGAGGTGAAAAATCTTTGAACTGGTGTTTGTAAAGCAAACTGGCAAATTCGGCATTTACCTCGAAGAAGGGCGCTGCAGAATAAAAGTTTCATATACTGTATAAACTACAAATCTAAATTATCCCTTACCAGAATATGGTACAAGAAATATGGCAAGCCGGGGTACTGTCGAGAGTGAGTAAGTAAACCAACAATTTTGGTTGAAGACTGGCTAATGCTACGTAGAATAATAGAAAGACATACACAGTCGTGTCATAATAATATGACAACCTACTTATCTAATAATGGAAATAACCATCCTTGGTTCGGATGACAGCGGCGAGACGGCGTGGCATGGACGCAGTCTCGCCGTTGTCGTCCGGACCAAGGGTGATTATTCCCATCATTAGGTAGGAAGGTTGCCCACGGGCTCTGGAAGGTTGCCCGAGGCATACGTGCCCATTCGGACTGCAGCAGAGCACGAAGGACCCGGAGATGACGTGGTTGTGGGTTGGCCCGTCGAACCTGCCTATTCAAATAGTCCCACAAGTGCTCTTTGGGATTGAGGTTGGGTGATTTTGCCGGTCAAGGGCGAACGGAGACATCGCCGTCGTGTTACTGGAACCTGTCACGCACCCCCTTAGCGACGTGGTACGGCGCATTGTCCTGTTGGTAGACACTATCACCACCAGGGTAAACGCCCAACATGAAAGGATGCATGTGGTCAGCGAAGATGGACAGGTAGCCATTGGCGTTCAGGGATCCATCCGGTGGTACCAGCGGTCCCAGATATTAAATGGAAAAGATCTTCCAGCCTGTATTTGACCGACAAGCGTTTCCGGGTGTTAGTTCTCGTGTGTCTGACGTCATATCCGCCACCGCCCGTCACTTCTGTGGAGTAGAAGCCTCGATTCGTCGGTGAAGGCAACCTTTTCCCACTCTTCCACTGTCCAATGACGGTAGTCCCATGTGAACTGCAGGCGTCGTTGCCGATGGACCTGGGTTAACAAGGGCGCCTTGACACAGCGTCAACTCCCGAGACCCATGTGTAACAGGGTTCGCTGTACTGTTATCGGGGACACGTACCTGGCTGCCCTAGCGGTTCATTTGCGTGGTCAATTGCTGAACTGTTGCGCGTCGATTTCCCTTTACCAGTTGACAGAGGCGACGTTCTCTTATGGGGTCGATGGCCTTTGGGGTTCCATAGTTATGACGTTGGGAGGTACTCGGTGTGCCAGGGCCCATTCTTGGTACACCCTTACTACAGCACCTCGCGAACAGCCCACGAAATCTGCTGTTTCTGAGATGCTTCCACCCTTGGCACGATAGCCGATGATCATTCCATTTTGAATGTCTGTCAAATCACTACCTCTGTCCATTGTGCTCATGTAACGCACTATGGCTCCACTGTCCTGGCCAGATGCTTATATCTCCGTGTAGTCAACCTTGTCACGTGCACTCTGTGACTCGCCTGGGCGGGTACACTGTGATTCCGGGGGTGGTCATGTTATTCTGATACGAACGTTTATAACGTCTTTCTGTTATCCTACGTTTTGACAGATTATTATATCTTGCAGATCAATTAAGAACAAGAAATTTTGGTTAAATTAAGATGTTGTCAGATTTCAATTCAAAGAATTTTATAAAACGTTTAAATAGATTTTTAAAAAAAATCGTTATTGGGCCCA
The DNA here is from genome assembly GCA_039090855.1 of Macrothele yani. Taxonomy (NCBI): domain Eukaryota; kingdom Metazoa; phylum Arthropoda; class Arachnida; order Araneae; family Macrothelidae; genus Macrothele; species Macrothele yani. Next base: position 127,842,756 of record CM077008.1, read on the forward strand.
CCCCTCCCCTGAATTCGCCAGTAGTAACTAGACGTACCCCAGTACTTGTACTTCCTTTCATATTTTCCAGGGAGATTTAATATGAGTGTTTCCATTTTGTTGATGTTAAAGTCCGTGCATGCGTTTTTTTGCATCTACCTGCACAATACGCTCCGAGCTGCAAAGCTTGCGAAGCAGCTCCTGGATTTCCGGGTAAACTCAGCTCACGTGAAAGAAGCATGGTGATTGTAAAAAAAGTCAAGGAACACAAAAAGTTCACGTTATACATTAAACTTCTCCGTATGATGTGACACCTTCCCCAACTTCCGATAGTGAAAAGTGGAGAAAATCAAAACGAGAGAAAAGAGCAAGTGATGAGAAATGTAAGAAGCTCAAGAAGACAGAGCACCACGTTGGGTAATTCGTGTATAGATCTGCTTTGTGTTCGCAATGTATCAAGCATTATTTGTAAAAATTATGGAAGCTACTTTTCATATCATAGACCTGTGTTGGCATAACAAATTAAGTAAACGCTTTGAAACCATACTCGAGTAGCTCAATTCAAATAACCGATCTGCAAGTCCTAGTCCTACGTTTCAAACTGACGGTTCAATCAGAACTGAGCCTACCTGTATTTTTTTGTGGGGATGTTAACGACATCGTGAGCAACTTAGTCGGCTGTAAACAGTTGCCCGTCCCTAATTTAAGGCAGTTGGCTCCAGGAAAGGGGCAGAGCCAGTGCCGTAAGATAAACACAACATCCATGCCACCCCTGGAATTCGAACCAGGACCCATCTTGGGCGAATGGTCAGAAGTCAGCGCTTAGACCACTGCGCAACCGGGAGGGAATCCTTGAGCTGCGTTTCGTAAGAGGATGTACAGGAAGATTTTCGGGGGAAAGAAAGAGTGAGAGAGAGAGCGAGTGATCTCGAGAGAGAGAGAGAGAGATTTGTAGGACTACCTCAGTGGCAGAGTGGTCAGAGGCTCAGGACTAACGCTAATCGTCCGAACAGGGCCCGGTCCCTTGCAGCGGATGAGGCATGGGTAGTACGCCTGCCTTACGGCGCTGAGTTTTTACCCTTCCTGGAACCAGTGACCCTAAATTAGGGACGAGCGACTACTTATAGCCCTTAGAGTAGCTTACGGCGGCCGAGGGCCGCGGATGGCCTAGTGGTCAGCGTTCGTGACTGCCTTGATGAAGACTTCGGTTTCGATCCCAGGCAGGTACGAACGTTCGAACTACTAAATATCCGCCGTGCGTCGGATGGGCACGTTAAGCCGTCGGACCCAGGATACTGCCCCCGGTAATAAATAAGGGCGTCTTCCTCCCCCTTTCTACCTCGCTTCCGTGTGACTTTCCTATCGGGCACTCTAGCCCAAATCTGCTAGCTTCCTACTTCTAAGGGTTGTTTAAGACCTGGGGTCATACACTCCCTTCCTAAAATCCTCTACATATGATCATTTGATCATTTACGGCGGCCGTTAATCTCCGAAACAAGAAACATGGAGACACACACACACACACACACACACACACACACACACACACACATACACACACACATACACACACACACACAAATTGTAGATATTTCGCGAAAAGTTAGTAGTAAAGTTAAGATGCACGGGTTTGGAATGACGCATAACTCGCTGAGTTCGTTCTTCTCTCACAGTTTTTTTTTCTTCTGTGGTGGTTAACTCAACAAGGAGACATGATAGATACAGTTATGTCAAAAAGGAATCACTTAAGAAGGAAGGGAATTTGATATAATAGGCTTAACTGTAAGGCACCAGCAAAGCGCTTTGAACAGCTTACGGTGACGTAGAAAACGAAATAAAGTTGTGCAGTAACAAAAACGGTAAGCACAGTGAAAAACACGCAGTCCTATCCGATGGGATACTGTATCCTAATTCAGGTGTAACAAAACAAAAAAGTCAAGAAAATCATAGTTTATGACGTAAACGGGGAAATCTCGGGTTCCTATTATTGCATATATTACCTCGTTCACTCAGGAACAAGGAGACATAAAATGCGATCTCATTTAAATTAATGACACTTTAGTGATACAGGCAGCATGAAGCCCAAAGATAATCAGTTGAAAGTTTCGCTATCACAGAAATGTACAAAATAAACATTAAAAAGACACACTGGTGTTTCCGATGGCTTTGCAGAGAACCCCATCGCGAGTGGAAGAAAAGAATACGCAACGCTTATGAAGAACCACAGTGGGATTCGTGAATGACGTCATTGTGTAGCAATCACAGTAAATCCTTTTAATAGAAGACAGAAGTAATATCTGTGTTGCAAACATTTGCGTTGGTTAGAGATTTCGATCGCACGTGGGCTTACAATGTCACTGCAGGAATCTTAATCAAATAACAAACTGACTTTTCTATAAGTGTATGCCCACGGAGATGGAAATAATTAAGAACGCTTGAACCTCACATCTTCGTGGAAGGATCGACGTCTTTAATAATATTTGCATGAGGAAACGGTTCTGAAGAAATAACTCTAGCTGTTTGTGAAGATCGACAATTCCAAAAATAATGATGCGTTATGTTATGAAATATGAAATCTGCAATTAATGCCTGTGCGACGAGCACAAGTGCAGCGCTCTTATTAAAATACCTATCATCACCATAATTCTCAACCATTATCAATCCACTGCTGGACGAAGGTCTCCCAAAGTTTCTTCCACAACGGTCTGTCTTGTGCCAGTCACCTCCATGTTACTTACGCATTCTTTCGAATTTCATCCACCCATCTCCCATGTGGTCTTCTTCTGGGTCTTTTCCTGTCCCTTGGAATCCAGTCTAAAATTTCGGCTGTCCATTTATGATCTGTCCTTCTGGCAATATGTCCAGCCCATTGCCATTTCAGGGATTTAACTCTGATCATGATGTCTTCCACTCTTGTCATTTTTCTGCTCCACGAGTTTATCTTCTTATCTCTCCTGGTTAGACCAAGCACGCACCTTTCCATGATGCTTTGAGTTGTCTCCAGTCTTTGTATGTCTCTTTTAGTTAAGGTCCACGTCTCTGCACCATATGTAAGCACTGGAAGGATGCATTGATCAAATACTTTTCCTTTAAGACATAATGGCATATTGCTCTTGAAAATTATATTGTTTCTTCCAAAAGCTCTCCAGGCAAATTTTATACGCCGATTACTTTCTTCATCAATGTGACCCTCACTTGATATCTGCTGTCCAAGATAAATGTAAGTATTGGTTATCTCCAGCTTTTCTCCCATCAATCGATAAATCTTCATTTCTTGTAAAAAGCATTGTACATCACTTTTGTCTTCTGAAAGTTCATTTTTAATCCCACTTCTTTACTCTTGTCAGCAAGTTCCTGGATCATACTCTGCAGCTCTGATGGGGTAGTTGCAAAAACAACTACGTCATAAGCAAAACGAAGGTGAGTTAGATAATCTCCATTAATCTTTATCCCTTTGTTTTCCCAGTTCAGTGATTGAAAGACATTTTCTAATGTGGCATTAATGAGTTTGGGAGATATAGTGTCACCTTGTCTCACTCCCTTTCCCCCTTTCCAATTTTTATGGGTGCTGTATTCTCAAATAGCCTTGCATATTCTCAAATGACCTTGCATTTTCATAGATGTTATTAATAATATTAATTTATGCTTCTTCAATACCGCAGGATTTCAAAGCCGTTGTAACTGCTGATGGTTTCACCGAATGAAAGGCCTTTTCATAATTGATTAAAGCCATGTATAATGGAAGTTCATACTCCATCGCTCTTTCAATTAGTTCTCTCAGTGCGTGGATATGATCTATAGTGCTGTAGCTACTCCTGAATCCAGCTTGTTCTCTCGGTTGAGTCATGTCCAGTGTTACCTTCAAGCTGTGTGAAAGAACTTTCGTGAAGATTTTATAAACCACTGATAGGAGGCTGATAGGTCTGTGGTTCCTGAGAACCTCAATGTCACCTTTTTTATGTAGCAAGATCATTGTAGCATTGTTCCAAACCTCAGGAATCTTCCCTTCATTAAGGCACCGAAAGAAAACTTGGCCGAGTACTGTTTCAATTTTTCTACTTGCTTCTTGTATGATGCTTACGATAATTCCATCTTCTCCTGGAGCTTTTCCCCGCTTCATGTTCTTGATTGCACTTCTGCTGGAAGGACTGGAAGAACTCTGGTACTGGTACCTTTCGAACACTTTAGAATTTCTCAATTACATAATACACTAAGTGGCTAAAATTATTATGACAACCAGCGCATTTTATGCAAAATAGCTATCCCGCAGATTCTGCTGGAGCAAGATGACTGAATCGGTATAAAAAGTTAACACTGAAGGCATGCAGAGACCAATGAAGTGCAATGCGGAAGAAATAATGGATAAAAGACGCAATCTGGCGGTCTTTAAACGTGGAATGATCGTGGGTGCTCCAAGCATTGGTGCGAACATTAGCAAAACCGCTGTACTTGTGAAATGTTCGAGGGCAGCAGTTCTTAAATTTTACAGAAGTAGATCACCAGACAAAAAAAAAACGAGTCTGAGCGCAAGCTGTATGTATAGTCGTCAACGGCTACTGGATGCTCGAGCTGAGCGGAGAGTAAGCAGACGTGTTCAGTCCAAAAGACGGTCAACACTTCTTCAGATTACAGATAATCTGAATCAGGCACCAAGTCCTGTGGCCCGTCAACGTACAGTTTGCTGCACATTACATCACATGAGCTACAGAAGCAGACGGCCTGTTCGTAAGCTATTGCTATCTTCAACGAAGGAGAAGATACGCCTTCATTCGCTCAGGAACCCAATAACTGCACATTAAATGAGTAGAAAAGGGTAATGTAGTCGAAGGAATAACGTTTCCAACTACGCCATGCGGACGGAAGGGTGAGGATACGGGGACAGCAGCACGAAAGCATGAACCCATCTTGCATTAATTATCACTACTCTCCAAATTGGCAGAAGCAACGTTATTGTCCAGGACATATTTCTGTAAGAGGGTTTAGGCCTTTGATTCGTGTGGACTAACATCTAATCGCCCAAAGTATTTAAATATCGTTCCCGAACAAGTCCGCCCGTTATGTTGATGGTTTATCCCAACAGAAATGTATACTTCCAAAATATGCCATGTCATAGTACTCACATTGTACGCGAGTGGTTTGAGCAGCATCGCTGAGACATTTCCATGCTACACTGGCCTCCTAATTCACCAGATCCCAATCCAATAAAGCATTTGTGGAATGAAGTCGAAAGAGGCATCAGACAGCTGGATCAGCTTCCATCAAACCTTCAAGCTCTGGAAGGTAACGACTACTGGATGATTCGTGGTATATTAACCCAAATTAATCGCATTTGGGTTAATATACCCCAAGCCACTCACCGACATTTAATAGAGTTTATGCCAAGACGAATTCAAGCAGTATTAAGGGTAAAAAGTCGCCCAACAAAGTACTAACCAGGTGGTCATAATAGTTAGGCCACTCGGTGTATATTTGAACTATAAAAGCAATCTGTAGATGGCATAGGTGAAAGTTAATCAAAAAGTTTTTGCGAGCTTTTTTTTTTATCCTGGCTTATTGAATTTTTATGCCTAATTCAGAATATTCAATACATTTTAATGAGTTTTCTCGGTGATGGAACTATTTGGTTTGTTCATAAGACATTTCAAATCTAAGTGAATAAGTCACTAACATAGCTATACGTTAAAAAAGCCGGTCTCCAGCCACAGGTAAAAATAAAAAACGGCAAGAAAATTTCAATATTCAGAAATATTTGGTAATCGAAGCTTTGAACGGGTGATTAATAATGACAATTTATTTTATGTAAATAAAATTAAAACACCTAGACGGCGTACGAGAATACGAAATATTAACCAGGTGAGTTATGTATATTATCATCATCAGCTTCCCGTAGGTGCCAGAGCTGAGTTCGGGCTCAATTTTAAGAGCCCGAGCCCGTCCGAGCCCCGAAGTATGTGATCCCGAGCCCGAATTTTATACTGCAAGATAGAGCTCGGGCCCGAATGAGCCCGAAAACTATGATTAACCTGTTTAGGCATTAAAAAAAAAAGTCTTCTCTTCCAGACTTCCAGTCTTTCCTACCCGTGCAATTAACCGATGTCTTTCTCAACTGCAGAGTGGGAAAGGGATGTCTATCTATTTCTATAGTTTCTTTGACCATTCATTTCTTTCTGATATGTTTCTGAGGGGTGGGAGGTATCAGGAAATCAGGAAAAACCTGGTGGCATAACAATCTACGTCGTACGTTGCTCAATAGAATTAGCAGGGAGCTGCCCCGTTGAGGTAGGGAGCAAAATTTCGTCAGCTTGCTATCTACTGTCTATAGTTCTTATAGAAACTTTTCCTTTGCAAAAATCCTGTAATTCATGGCCTGTGGAATTTTGTTACCCAAGCCCGAAATGGATAGCCCTGTCGAATTCCTACTCCCCATCTAGACCCAGTTGAAGAAGAATTCTCTTTAACAACTAGAAAGTGTAAAAAAGTCTCGTGTGATAAATCATGTAAAATCATATTAAAAGAAAAAGGAAGATAATTATCTCCCTTTCTCAGAGCCCGAACTCCAGTAAGTATTACGCAGCCCGAGTCCGCTTCGGGCTCGGGGTCTACTTCGGGCTTTCGGGCTCGGCCCGTCTCAGCTCTGGTAGGTGCCTGCTGCAATGGGGCATCAGATTTCATTCGTCTTACACTACGATTTCATTCGTTGTTGTTTTACTACCAGCACATCCACACATTTCTGGTAAACCCAAGCATACTGGGAAAGGGAGTCCAGGGACAAAGCGCGTCTGGGGCCGACTTCGGAGGGAACCATCCACGCATTCGCGTCCCCAACACGGGAAGCTTGCAGAAAAACCCGGAAAAACCGCAGACTAGATGGCCGGCAGGACCGGGATTCGAACACCCGTCAGAAACGTCCGCGACCCACACAGCGCATAACGACTTAACCATGCCGGTGGTATATATATATATACCACCTGCTATTAATTAGATATCAAAATATGCTATTAACTTGTTAATGTTTGGTGGCCGCAATACTGAATATTAAAATACATACCAAAAAAAAATAATACAAAACAAATACCACCGTCTATGTACGATATTTAATAAAAGATGAAAGCTATTTACAAATTAAAACCTCCACTAGCACTTTCGGGGTAATATTTACCCCATCATCAGGTAGAACAGAGAGGTTAATGCAGTACTCGCGTCGACCTTTATAGGAGTGCAGCAATGCACCATGGTATAGTTCTCAAGCGTCAACACTATACCATGGTGCATTGCTGCACTCCTATAAAGGTCGACGCGAGTACTGCATTAACCTCTCTGTTCTGCTGATGATGGGGTAAATGTTACCCCGAAATTGCTAGTGGAGGTTTTAATTTATAAATAGCTTTCATCTTTTATTAAATATCGTACATAGACGGTGGTATTTTTTTTGTATGACATATTGTACGAATTGTGCTTTTATCTGCAAATAATAATAATAATAATAATAATAATAATAATTCGCCGTTCTGCGGTGAGAAAGCGGAGAAACTTACTTCTCGAAAGCCAGGAGACGTCAAATCACATGTGGACGACACAAGTACACTAGAAAAACTGGTACAAAGCTGCACAAAAAAGTTTTCCGAGTAAAAACATAATTAACCAATCGCTGTTGCATTGCTGTTTTGATTACATCTCCAGGTGATTGGGACAAAAGCAGCGAACGCTTCCTACTTCTGAAGACAACACTTGCAGGTGTTTATTAATCTTGACCTGCAGCCTCATGGGAAATTGAGCTGCCTTAGGTGATATAGAAACTTTTTTCGGCTTTCACAAACACTTTGTTCAAACGAAAAAAAAAGGAAACATTCTCTCACTTAGAAGTTATAATGAATAAAATTCTCCGCCTGGGTGTGTAGTGCAGGAAAGCTTACGTTAAGTCACGTTAATGTTATTGAAAGGTTACTTGACGTAGCTAAAGTGTGCTTAATCTTCAAAGTGCTAGAGTTTGTTTAGGTAAGACACTCACGTGCAATAAATTCCAAGAATATGGAATTATTCTTACTCAGCGTTCCTCATTATCTTGAATATCAGTAATATAACTTCGGTTTTAGTACATTAGTACCTTGAAGGCTCCTTATTAGAGCGGTAAACACAATATCTCCTGAACTAAACGTAAACACTCAATGAAATAGACTTAACGGCCAGACAGAGGTCTGACAACAAAATGAACTAAGAAAACGTACTCACTTTTAACCTTTTATTGGGGAGCTCCTGGTATTACTCAAATACACACTCCAAAATAACACAACTACTGTTAGACCGAACTTTCGTAGAATCGCAAATCGCATAACAATAATTAGGAGGAACCTATCACATATAAAACGAAGCTCCGAGGTATCGTTGAGCGCGCCTATATATACTGCATACCACCACGTCATGACTTACACTCGTTGCCACATATAATTCAGCGGGAGAAATAACATCTCGTTAAGTGAGAAGATAATTTGCATAGGAAAATAAAATAACAAGAGATAGTAAAATCAAAAAGAAACTGAATCTAGAGTATACGTTACAAAGTAAGCACAGCCGAAATTATTGTAGTCGTCGTTAAAAATTTCATTGAGTATGTGTGTGTGTGTGGATGTGAGCATGTTGCTTTTTGCCGAGCCCACTGTGGAATCATAACACAGTTGAGGTGTGAATCCGTTTTTTCACATGGGATTCCACATTGGGGTAGGGGGAGATATTCAGGGATTAATAACAGCAAAATGCATAATTAAGAAATTCTAAGTACAGTCTGAGGGAGTTTGGGTATGAATAGAACTGTGTAGCTTCCAAGTTCCAAAATGGCGGTAGCGAGGTTAACGCGCAGATGCATGGAATGAGGAAGAACCCATGATACTGTTTATGTTGTAATAACAAAATGACACTCACCTTGAAAAGATATAACCTCACGTACCTAGTACGAAACAAGAAATTTTTAATTGAATATTATACAGCTAAAGGTGAAAATAGAAACAATTATAAACTCTGAGATGATGTATATAGCCTATGTACAACATCAGTCTTTCTCAAACAGAAGTTATCGCTCTTTCCACGTTTACAAGTGATTCACGGAAAAATTATCATCGGCCGCCACCGGGAATCGAACCCAGGGTCTTCTAGTTACGCGACGGACATGCTACCACTGCACCACAGCGGCCTCGAATTCTCCAGACTCACATACGACTAACTGCTAAACGGGGCTCCATGAAGCAACCTGCCAAACCACTAGGCGGGTTGCTTCATGGAACCCCGCACAATGCTGGGGATTCGCCAAAGATGGTAAGCAGCAACTGAACAACTAACTAGGAGACGAATGAATAATTAATATACACGTATAATTTACGTGGATTAGGAACATCAAACAGGGAATATCATAAACGTGGAAAGAGCGATGACTTCTGTTTGATGTCCCTAATCCACGTCAATTGTGTATATTAATTATTCATTCGCCTCCCAGTTATTTGTTCAGTTGCTATTTACCATCTTTGGTGAATTCCCAGCATTATGCGGGGCTCCATAAAGCAACCTGCCAACATGTGAGTCTGGAGAATTCGAGGACGCTGTGGTGCAGTGGTAGCATGTCCGGCGAGTAACTGGAAGACTTTGGGTTCGATTCCCGGTGGCGGCTAATGATAATTTTCCCGTGAATCACTTTGTAACGTACCAGGAGATGTGACGTACCTGCCAGAAGGACGCACACGACATAAAGGCAGATAGGAATCAGAATAAAACGTCCGCGTAGCTCAATTGGTAGAGCAACTTATTCCGGAATGAGGGGACCCGGGTTCGAATCCTGGCGCGGATAAAAATGACGGAGAAATTTACTTCGTTATAACTTATAAACTTGGAAAGAGTGATGACTTCTGCTTGATGTTCCTAATCCACGTCATTTATGTGTATTAATCAGTCTTTCTTCTAAATCCAATCTTATAGTTCATCTATCGCAAATACGTCGTTCATATCACTCATATGCTACTAAGTTTACACAGTTCAATCCAGCTTCGAATCTTAGGAACTAATGCCTAGAAATTATACGAAATAATAGACTTCCTTCTTTACATCGTAAGCAGCAATTCCACGGTTTCTTTTGCACATCAGTGTCTTCCGTGTGCGCATGCGCCTCGAGTTTGGTTCTGCTATCGAAAAGCACGTAGTCCTTCGCATTTTTCATTTGATGTGAGCGATATTTACGTGGAAACACAGTCTGTATATAAGCCAGTTAAAATTAAACATAGTTAGGATGGACTCAGCTTCAAGGGCGAAAGCAGCTAGGGGTGATTTCTAGGAATAAGGCAATGGCGAATAGGTGCACTAATGTAAGTTATGCCATGTGCGTATCAATAGGGATTGCGAGGCAAGTGTTTAAAAGATTAGAGACGCTAAGGTGTTGGCTGAATAGAATTTAGAGGAAATTTCCGGTATCAGGGAGTTTAACAGAGGGGATCAGTAGATAAAGAAGTAGATAGGAGATCGCCATGTATTAAAGAAAGTGTAAAGAGAAATTAAGAGAGAAGGGACAGAAGTAACACTAAAAAAATTAGTTGGAGGAAAGCGATCGAACAAAGGAAGAAGTTTGAATCGAGAAAAGGAAGAAGTTGATTTTGAAAGGAAGGCACCACTTGCATTTCCATGACAAAATCGGACGCGTCGAAGATGAAGTAAAAGGTCATCTTAGAGGTAAGGAAAAGGGTTGAGTGAGCTAGTCACTTTTGTGACACAAAGGAATGTGTCTTGCCGTGAAGAAAATAAAAAGTGCATCATAGAAGTGCTGCCCGATATTTATGAACAATGGAAAAAATCGTGTATTGCTGAGAAAATTTATATTTATGAACGTAAGAAGCGGAAGGGCATTATATTTTTATATGCATGTATTCCCATTTAATCACGTTCTTGTATATTTTGAAAACTAAATGAGAGTTATTGTTTTTTTAATCTATATCTATATGCATCCTGACGCATGAGAGCTACTTGGCATTCATTATAATGTGAATATTTATAGTCAACAATGACTAACTTGTTGGTATCGAGGACAAAAATAAAGATTTATTTTTCTTCGTAATATGTTGAAATAAACACATTCTTGTTCGCAGAGCGAATGCTGAATTTCCATCGCACATTTGCAGGAAATATTTAAAAGCACTGGGTAGCTTTTGTCGAATACATCGAAGAAAATTTCTTCTTTCAGTACCAAAAAATGCTGCAGTGTGTCATCAGCGTAGATAATAAATACCTAAATATATGACATTTATGTTCTAACATGCATAAGATATACATTTCTTTGTGTAATATGCCATCGTGTTATTTTTTAACGTGCAGACATACTACGTTTCGTACAGTGAAACACTCTAGGCGCTATTTTGAATTTGAGCATGAGTTTATATGTATCATTACGTACATACACGAATCTTTACACTGTGTAGGGAACGTCTCCTTCAAGATTTTGGAGAGTGCATGGGCGCCGACAGGGGGTCACAGAGGTCACTTGACCCCCCCCCCTAAATTATTTTTCCCTTTATTTTATTTTATTTTGTTTTATTTTATTTATTACTTTTTTTACACTCACAGAACTGGACCACAAGGAAAGATGGAGTTTGGGGCGTTTAATTTAATATCCCAATTTTATTCGAAATTTGGAATTGGAAAACGATAACGTGAAAGCGGAAAACCTAGCAAACCGTAAGGTAGTAGTACGCCCAAACAAGTTCCGCTCAGGGTGGTGTGTGCTGAACGTAAAACGCTTGGCGTGGTCCTGCTCGGCACTGTTCATTATTTTGAAAACAGTTACCAATGTACATGACAATACATGATTATTACTAACATACACTTTCTTCAAAAGCAGCATCAATTAATAATAATAATAATAATAGCAGTGGTAGTGTTCTACGGTAGTAAGTAAGTATAATAATAGTATTAATCTTTCATTTTCACGAATTACTGTTTTCTACATATTAGCCAACCTTAATTAATTGCACTTGACCCCCCTTGAAAAATTTCCTGCAAGAGCCCATGGAAGAGTGTCGTGTTTCTCATCGCACCCAAGTTTTTGAAGTTTTTTACTTACCTGGTTCGTTCTTTTTTTACGCTTTCCAACCGTAGGTTGAAGAAGCTATGACGTAGAAGTCTTGTCTTACTTCCACGTTAATTTAAAACATCAACATACTAAGAAATAGTTCCTAAATGAAAGAAACCTTAACAGCCAGACGAAATATGTAAACAACAGAAGTCAAACTTACGGAAAAGATGCTTTATTCAGGATGTAGCAAACACATCGTAGCATAGCATATTGCACTAAACTCTCCACACACCACACAACTCTTAACACAACGCTCTTTTCACAACGCTCCTTTCAATAATCAGTTTACAACCCAACGCTCTTTAAGCAACAATTTAGTCGTCGCTTTTATCTCTTGTTCTTATCAATATCAGGCATACGTCACGTGCATTCAGCCTCAATTGTGTTGCCAAACGTATTCGTTTGAGAGAAAAGATATTACATTAAGAGTGAAGAATAACAGAGTAAACTCAATATTTACATAGGGAAAGAAACTGAAAAGGAAAGTTAATTTAGATTATACGTCACAAAGCGTATATGCTCCAGCTTCGTCCGTCTTTCCGCACGATAACTCGCGTAAAAATGGTTCGATTTCGATGAAATTTTGGTATGTGGTAGGGGATCTCCTGGGGACGAACCCTATTGGAAATGGGCGAAATGTGGTGAAAAGTCAGGACATAGGAGAGGGATCCATTCCATTTCCGTTATGCGTCATAACTTGCGTAAAAATGGTTCGATTTCGATGGAATTGTAGTATGTGAGGGAGGACCATTTGGGGACGAACCTTATTGAAAATGGGCGAAATGAGGTCAAAGATCAGGACATAGGAGCGGGATTCATTCCATTGCCCTTATGCGTCATAACTTGCGTAAAAATGGTTCAATTTCGATTAAATTTTAGCATGTGGTACGTTACCACCTGGGGACGAACCATGTTGAAAATGGGTGAAATAAGGTCAAAGGTTAGGACATAAGAGCCAGATTTTTCCTACAGCCATTTCCCTCATAACTTGAGTAATGATTTCTGGTATGTTGGTAAGCGTATCATAATCAATGCATTGCATGATTTTACTAACGTGTGTGCCCTGTGTATATACATATATACGAGCTCGCACAACCGTGGCCTTCTCTGATGTGAGTCGATTCCACGGCATCACTCGTATATTATTACCAGAGCCGGATGGATCTTTTGCGGGGCCCGTAGCTAAAATTCATTGCGGGGCCCAGAGCAAAATTTCATTGCTGCCCTAGAAACTAAATTTAATATTTTAATAAAGCCGTTACGTGAAAAATGTCATCCGTATCTAAGAACACACACGAAAACTGTCATAAAGACAAAATGATTATCTTGAAGTATTTGCTTTAAGCTTAAGAAAGAGAATGTAATATGGATTGAAAGTTCATAGAGAGAGAGAGAGTAGAGAGAGAGAGAGAGAGAGAGAAAGAGTGTGTGTGTGTGTGTGTGTGTGTGTGTGTGTAAAAAGTGTTCAAATCTACGATTTCCTTTCTGGGAAGAAGGGGTTGAGGTTGCATTTGTGATTTTATAAAATCTTTCTCACAAAATGATAAAAAGATAACTTCAACTAATCTGCGTGACAAATATTTTTGTGCAGGAAATAATAAGGATCTCTCAAAAATAAATTCGTAAAAATAGTTTTTATCCCCTGAAACATGTTTTAGTGATTGATTTTTAATGCAAAGTGGAGTAACTGACAAATTAGTGACTTTTTAAAATTTTATATGCTGTCATATATGAGAATTCCTTTTTTCAAATTTCTAGTAATGTTTTTTAAAGTCACTGAATAATTGGCTTCCATATGTATCCCCAAAACAATTTTGATATTGTTCTTTTATTTAATTATTTTTTTGAATTTAAGTGTCTGGTTTATTTTTATTATTATTATTTTTTTAACTTGAGGGTTTAACTACCACAAAGTGCGCAACTCGACCGGCTATAAGCTCTCACCCGTCCTTAATTTAGGGCCACTGATTCCAGGGAACGGAGAGTGCTCTGAGGCAAATACAACATCCGTACCTCACTGGGATTCGAACCTGGCCCTATCTCCGAACAATAGTCAGAAGCCAGCTCTTGTGTCTGGTTTACACAGAAATTGTTGAATATATAAAAGTAGAGGCCACAAAATGGTAAAATTTGATTTACTGTTTCATGAATGCGGAGAATATTAAGCTGATTACAATAATCATTTGAAATCTGCAAATCTCAGTATTTGTACAGCGAAGGGGGATAACCTATACAAAAGTGGGAGGAATTAGAAACTAAAAAGGAAAAAAAAACATTTTAAAAATATCTTTTAACCCTTTAACGATCATGAGCGTAAAATCTTGTATCATTCTAAATACCATAACGCCCGAAATTGTCTGTTGTTTCACTTCTTTGTTTAGTAACAACAATGGTGACTGACGGTGACTCCTGCTGATCCCTCATAGGAAATCTGATTCACTCTAGACAGGCGTTTCGGGCGGCTATGGTCGTTTGTAGGTACGGGCGTTTAGGGCGTTATGGTCGTTAAAGGGTTAAGGGCTCGCGCTACGAAACCTACAAAAAAATGTAAACAATTCTACCGAAAGTGATTTTGTTTTTATCTTCTAAACTGCGGGGCTCCGTGAAGTCGCTGAGCCCGGGTCGGTGCCCCTATGGTCCGGCCGGCCCTGATTATTACCGGTACAGAAGTATCGTAGGAAGGGAAGGTCTTTAAAAGATGAGTTCTGTGTTAGTCATGTAACTGTTGCTTCAGAAAAGCTAAAAATTGTATAAACCTGGAGCGCGAATTGAACCCGCATCCCCATTCGAGCATGCTACCGTTGCACCACACTGGACGATGAAGTCCCAACTAACTGAAGCTAAACAATTGTATATTAAGAATCTGAACAACTTGCAGGTTTGCACTACTCAAAACAATTCGATGCTTCTTGTAACACTGACAAACTTTTCTCATCCTGGGGTAGCTCCCAAATAAATCATCAGTGTTTGAAGTAATATCACCGAAATTAATGACGAACGAATTACATGAAGATATGGCTACATGCGAAACAACGAAAAATTCGGCGCTTCTGTGCCGATAATGATGTATGTACATAAGTGCCTGCCGCGTATCAGTGAAGAACTATTTCTTCATGATATTCGCTTCTCATTAATTTCCGTGACGTCATCTTCACTCCATTTGCAGTTCATCAAAATACAAATACACCGATCAGCCAAAACATTAAAACCTCCTCTGCGTTATACAAATAAGCACGCGTTCAGCCAATCAGCGTCACGTCCCAAGGTCACGAATGATATATACACTGATA
This sequence comes from Macrothele yani, assembly GCA_039090855.1. Classification (NCBI taxonomy): domain Eukaryota; kingdom Metazoa; phylum Arthropoda; class Arachnida; order Araneae; family Macrothelidae; genus Macrothele; species Macrothele yani. The sequence goes on from CM077008.1 coordinate 127,858,125, forward strand.
CGCCATTATATTATGACTGCCTACCTATTAAGCTGTCGGGCCCCCTTTAGCCTGCACAACAGCGGCCACTCGGTGAGGCATCGATTCAATGAGGAGGCGAGAGGTATCCTGGGATATCTGGTACCATAATGTCAACAGCAGGTCCTCCAGTTCCCGTACATTTCGGGGTGGCGGTGATTTAGCGCGAACCCGCTTTTCCAAGTCAAACCACAAATGTTCGATACGGTTCACGTCAGGTGAAATTGGAGGCCAGTGCATTAATAGAAGGTCACCAGCATGTTCCTCGAACCACTCCTTGACGATTCTGGCGGTGTGGCATGGCGCATTATCATGTTTGTAATGTCCATCATCACGAGCAGGGAACATAGTTGGCATGAATGGGTGAACTTGGTCTGCAACGATGTACAGCTGTCGCGGATTGTGCTATTGGGACAATGGGGCCTAAAGTGTCCCAAGAAAACATCGTCCACAGCATAACACCGCCGCCACCGCTGGCCTGTTTCCACCCAACAGTGCATCCAGGTGCCATAGCCTCCGTTGGTAATCGGCGTATTTGCGCTCGGCAGTCTATGTGATGCACCAAGAATCTTAATTCGTCAGACCAAGCCACTTTCTTCCAATCATCCACGGTCCAATCTCGATGATCTTGGGCGCATTTCATGCGTTGTTGGCGATGAAGTGCAGTGAGCATGGGGACCCCGGTTGGGTCTTCGGCTACGCAGGCCCATGCACAGAAGGCTGCGATAAACTGTGTGCTGTGACACATTGTCCTGATCACCACTGTTGTAGCTGTGGGTGATTTGTCGCACTGTGGCCCTGCGGTCGCTGTGAACAGTGCGTGACAGTCTCCGCTCCCCTCTGGCATAAATGAACTGCGGATGGCACACGACTGAGCGACGTTTCGTCGTTTGCCCATCTGTGCACCAATTTTGATGCGTACTCACTACAGTGGCACGTGAACAAACCACAAGCCGTGCCGTTTCCGAGATCGTAGTTCCGAGGCGTCGTGCCATCACAATTTGTCCTTTATCGAACTCCGATAAATCGGCAGCGTTTCCCATTCTGACCCTGAATACTCTACTAACCGAAAGCCGGTCCTCGGGTTGTATACATACTGCTCTGTGAACTTCACCTGCTCCACCGTTCGGTCTCCAGGCGTGCTCATTTCTCTAGGCTAGGGGTGGCTATAATGTAATGGCTCATGGGTGGTCTCGTTCATTTCGTCGACAACTCATTTCTTCGACAATCACTTCGTCGACAACTCATTTCGTCGATGCCATTTCGTCGACGGGTACATTTCGACGACACTCAATTCGTCGACACTATATATGCAAACTGTCGATTCCTAAAAAAACGAAAAAAAGTTCAGAACCACCAAATTTGGTGTACTATCTCATGGTACTCTCTTAAACCGTACACGGCTTTTGGAAGGGGTCGGGGCCCGTGGTCGAAGGGGCCCCATACAACATTTTCGTAAAATCTACAGTTTTCAATTCAGAACCACCAAATTTGGTATACTATCCCATGATACTCTAACTTAGACCGCAGATAGAGTATTGGAGTGCAGAATTGTGTTGCAGTTCTTAAGTAAAAAATTGAAATTTTTGAGAAAATTTTGTATGGGGCTCCCTTTATCCCAGGCCCCGACCCCTTCCAAAAACCCGTGTACGGTCTAAGTTAGAGTACCATGAGATAGTATATCAAATTTGGTGGTTTTAAATTTTTTTCGGTTTTTTAAGAATCGACTGTTTTCATATACACATATAGTGTCAACGAAATGTACCTGTCGACGAAGTGAACCAGACCCAGACCCCTCATGGGTGTATAATACCTGGATCGAAGCTCTCTCAGTTAGTATTTCGTTTCGTTTCAACATGCGGGAAAAGCAAAGGATTTATCTCATTTCGACAAAAGCCAGATCGTTTTGACAAGACGCCTTAATAAGAGCATCTCCGAAACATCAACGTTGCGGGCTGTTCACGCTATGAAGTAGTTAATACCTATCAAAGATGGTCCAAAACAGGTGAAACTTTGAGCCGTCGACAAGGCGTGGACAAGCCACGCCTCATTGATGACAGAGGTCAGTGCAGGTTGTCTCGTCTTGTCTGCAGTAACAGGAGGGCTACTGTGGCTGACATTACCCGTAGTTTCAATTGTGGTGAAGGGCTCAATGTGTCCGAACAAACAGGCCATCGCACGCTTTTGGATATGCCTCTCCGCAGCCGCAGACCCATTTGTATGCCTATGCTCACAGCAGTTCACTGTCGTCAACGCTTGCAGTGGGCACATAATCATCGACATTGGACCATAGAAGACTACAAGAGGAGTCTCGTGGTAAAATAAATCCTGTTTTCCGTTACACCATATCGACAGGCGAGCTCGTGTGCAACGTTTATCTAAGGAAGCCTTCTCACCTGGATGCATTGTGGGACGGATCCAGGCGGCTGGAGGGATTGTGATGGTCTGGGAAATATTTCCTTGGGGAACAGTTGGACCCATTATCCCTGTAGAGCGAACTCTGACAGCTGCCAACTGAACATCATGGCTGACCAAGTACATCCCTTTATGGCAACTGTATTCTCTTATGAAAATGGCGTCTTTCAACAGGACAATGCCCCATGCCTCACTGCGAAGAAGGTTCAGGAATCGTTCCAAGAACATGAAGAGGAATTCCATTTATTACCATGGCCCTCCAAATTCGCCGGACATGAATCGTATCGAGCATTTGTGGTTTGAGTTGGAGAAATGGGTTTGAGTTGGAGAGAGCATTTGTGGTTTGAGTTGGAGAAATGGGTTTGAGTTGGAGAGAGCATTTGTGGTTTGAGTTGGAGAAATGGGTTTGAGTTGAAGAGAGCATTTGTGGTTTGAGTTGGGGAAACACACCAACCACGTAGTTTACGGGAACTGCGGGACTTTCTATTGCAGTCATGGTACCAAATATCAAGAGACACCTACCAAACATCTCGTTGAATCTATGCCTCATCGGGTGAGAGCTCTTTTGGCTGCGAGCGGAGAACCTACATCGTAATAGGTAAGTGGTTTTAATGTTTTGGCTGATCGGCGTATATATTGGCATCACCACTCAAGAGAGGTATAATGTATATTCATGCCACCTAATGGTAAAAATGTTCATCGTGCATAGCATGAATTTCATGAATTCCATAGTTCCATCTATTAAATTCGTGATAAATTATCCATTGCGATTTTTGCAAATACAGATAGCTTGATAGCTTGGCAAACATAAAAACAGATTTACATTGTCAATCCGTGTTACCTAAAAAATTTGAAAAGGCCGGAATAGCCATTTTGAAAAAAAAAAGAAACAAAATATGACTTGCAGATGCACAATTATCGGGCCTATGAAACGACCAAAAAATTGCCAGATAGCGCGTTTCAAATATTACACAGATTTTACGTTTTGTATTGAATTCATTTCACAGAAATTTACGAAATATATATCTTAGTTTTAGCAGAATCGTTATTCGTGCCTTTTCAAAAATTTCTTAGCGGTTTAATTTGGATCCCCGCTGACTCACGCTCTTTTCATGATGCTCGCAAACATCAGATCATATGTAGAGGATTTTAGGAAGCGAGTGTCTGACCCCAGGGCTTAAACAATCCTTAGAAATAGGAAGCTAGGAGATTTGGGCTAGAGTGCCCGATAGAAAAGTGACACGGAAGCGAAGTAGAAAGGGGTGGCAGACGCCCTTATTTATTACCGGTGGGTCAGTACCCGGGGTCCGACTGCTTAACGTACCCATCCGACGCACGGCGGGTATTTAGTGGTTCGAACGTTCGTACCAGCCCAGGATCGAACTAGAGGTTATCTCCATGGCAGTCACGAACGTTGCCCACTCGGCCACCCGCGGCCCTCTCGCAAACATTCTTCACGAAGTTGCATTTAAAATGTTTATAACTTCAGCTTCGACGTTCTTTCCTAGAATAAGCGTTGGATTTGCAATACTTACAAAATGCAACGCTTACAACTCGAGATTCGACGCCTTTCCTAAAATACGTATAAGTGTATGCTCTATTTTGTATTAGCAAAGAGATCTAGCGTTTCTCGGGTTTAACAAAATTAATACCTCAATCAGCTTTTGGGCCAGCGATTTTCTAATTTTCCTGAAATTATTATTAGGATATGTTCCACGGAGACATTTGAAATACACTCTTTGCAAAAAAAAAAAAAAAAAAAGAGAAAACGAAAACGAAGCACCCCGAAAAAGTCGTTCGATCCTGATGAAATTCCGCAAGCAAGCACCGCAGGGCCGAATATGCAAGTGATTAAAAAATAACGACCAATGACGAAATAGTGGCCTTCCACAGCTCATGGGAACTCTGTATCGAAGGGGCAATATCAAGAGCAAAGCTCGCACGCAGGGACAATTGTGACAGAGATTTGAGCTTGAATTAACCTCCAAGAATTGTGAGATGCCTCGACTTCGGATCCTTGCATAATACGAGCAATTGAGCGAGTTTGAGAGAGAACGTATAATTGGGATAGTCAAGTCGCCTAATCGCCAGGCATTTGGATTAGAGCGACGCGGTAATCTGACAGTGTTGTCCCCAAGGGGTCGAGGAGGGCACAACCCAGCGACGAGGCATGGTTTAATTTGAATGGATATGTCAACAGCTAAAACACTCGCATGGGCTGCGGAGAATCCACACGCATTGCATGAGGTTGGACTTCACTGTCAGAAAGTTGGACTGTGATGCGCATGTCTAGACGGCAAATTGTAGGGCCATTTATTTTTTTCGACACAACTGTAAATTCCACTGTGTATGCTGACATCATCCATCAATTTCTAGCAACGCTGGAAGAACACGAACGTTACTGTTGGTTTCAACAAGATGGAGCAACGTGCCACACATCAAACAACACAATGGAGATGATCCGTGAGTTCTTCCACGATCGATTAATCTCGAAAAAACTTTGGTCGCTTCGCTCACCAGACTTGAGTCCTCCATACTTTTATTTTTGGGTTCTATCTGAAAGGCACGATTTACCACAACAACCCTAAGACGGTACAGGACCGATTACGTGCGGGAAGCGACCGTGCGTCAAGCGACCCAGTGGAAAATCGTGCGCGAAGCGACCCTGTTATATTCCATCGTGGACGAAGCGACCCTGCTAATCGAATCATTTTACTTATATATACATATATACAAATCGTTGTCAAATTATTTACATCTAATTAATTAATTACTTACATCAAGTTTTTTATACTAAATACAAGTTTTTAATATCATTTTACATATATATATATATATCATCATCATCATCATTGTCAACCATTATCAATCCACTGCTGGACGAAGGTCTCCCCAAGTTTCCTCCACAACGGTCTGTCTTGTGCCAGTCTCCTCCATGTCACTCCTGCATATTTTCGAATTTCATCCACCCATCTCCCATGTGGTCTTCTTCTGGGTCTTTTCCTGTCCCTTGGAATCCAATCTAAAATTTCGGCTGTCCATCTATGATCTGTCCTTCTGGCAGTATGTCCAGCCCATTGCCATTTCAGGGATTTAACTCTGATCATGATGTCTTCCACTCTTGTCATTTTTCGGATCCACGAGTTCCTCTTCTTATCTCTCCTGGTTATACCAAGCATGCACCTCTCCATGCTTCTTTGAGTTGTCTGCAGCCTTTGTATGTCTCTTTTAGTTAAGGTCCACGTCTCTGCACCATACGTAAGCACTGGAAGGATGCATTGATCAAACACTTTTCTTTTAAGACATAATGGCATATTGCTCTTGAAAATTATGCTGTTTCTTCCAAAAGCTCTCCAGGCAAGTTTTGTACGCCGATTAATTTCTTCATCAATGTGACCCTCACTTGATATCTGCTGTCCAAGATAAACATACGTATCTGTTATCTCCAGCTTTTCTCCATCAATCGATAAATCTTCATTTCTTGTAAAAGCATTGAACATCACTTTTGTCTTCTGAAAGTTCATTTTTAATCCCACTTCTTTACTCTTGTCAGCAAGTTCCTGGATCATACTCTGCAGCTCTGATGGGCTAGTTGCAAAAATGACTACGTCATCAGCAAAACGAAGGTGGGTTAGATAATCTCCATTAATCTTTATCCCCTTGTTTTCCCAGTTCAGTGATTGAAAAACATTTTCCAATGTGGCATTAAAGAGCTTCGGAGATATGGTGTCACCTTGTCTCACTCCCTTTCCAATTTTTATGTGTGTTATATTTTCAAACAGCCGAATCTTTGCACTTGCATTTTCATAGATGTTATTAATAATATTAATGTATGCATCTTCAATACCGCAGGATTTCAGAGCCGTGGTAACTGCTGATGGTTTCACCGAATCAAAGGCTTTTTCATAATCGATAAAAGCCATGCACAATGGAAGTTCATATTCCCTTGCTCGTTCAATTAGTTCTCTCAGCACGTGGATATGATCTATTGTGCTGTAGCCACTCCTGAATCCAGCTTGTTCTCTCGGTTGAGCCATGTCCAGTGCTACCTTCAAGCGGTGTGAAAGAACTTTAGTGAAGATTTTATAAACTACTGATAGGAGGCTGATAGGTCTGTAGTTTCCGAGATCCTCAATGTCACCTTTCTTATGTAGCAGGATCATTGTAGCATTGTTCCAATCTTCAGGAATCTTTCCTTCATTAAGGCATCGAGTGAAAATTTGGGCGAATACTGTTTCAATTTCTCCACTTGCTTCTTGTATGATGTCTATAGTAATTCCATCTTCTCCTGGAGCTTTTCCCCGCTTCATGTTCTTGATTGCATGTGCAACTTCTGCTGGAAGGACTGGAAGAACTCTGGTACTGGTATCTTTCATGATGTCTGGAGTACATGTATCATCCCTTTCATATAATTTGGAGTAGAAATCTTTCACTCTTGTCAAAATTTCGCCTCTATTTCTTGTTACAGAACCATCTTCTTTTCTCAGTGCCATAATCTGTTTTCTTCCCTTACTGAGATGTCCCTTTGCTATCTTTAGGCTTTGGTTGTTTTCAATTGCTTTCCTCACTAGTTCACAGTTGAATTTTCTTACGTCTTCAGTGATACTTTTTCGTACTGTCTTGCATAGCTCTATATATTCCACTTTGGAAGTCACATCTTCTTTAGTTGTCCTCATCTCTCTTCTTTTTTGCATCAACATTTTCGTTTTTCCTGATAATTTATTTACATGCAACTTGTTCTTAGACCCAGCTAATTTTGTTGCTGTTTCCATAAGAGCTTTGGTTACTTTTCTGTTAACTTCAGAAATATCCACTTCTTCCGATGTTAGGCCTTCTAAAGCAGAGAACCTGTTCTTCAGTTCCAACTTGAAGGTATTATGGTGTTTTTTAAGGTTGGTTATGTCAATAGATTTTGTTTGTCTTATGAGCTTGCCACGTTCAAGTTTAGTGTTGAGGTGCATCTTACATCTCACCAATCTATGGTCACTACCTGTGTTGAACTTGTTTAGCACACTGCAGTCTTCTATGACGAATTTTTTGTTACACATAATAAAATCAATTTCACTTGTCATCCCATTTGGATGTCTCCATGTCCATTTCCTGTGTGGGTTTTTCTTGAAGAAGGAGTTCAAGATGAAAAACCCTTCTGCCTCTGCAAACTCAACGAGAGTATTTCCACGCTGGTTTCTGTTGCCGTGACCGAATTTACCTACTGAAGTTTCATTCTGTTGCCGTTGCCCTATTTTTGCATTGAAATCTCCCATAATTATTTTCAAGTGCTGCTTACCTTTATTATTTAGATGACAAATTTCCTCATAAAATTCTTCAATTTCTTCTTCAGGATGACTTGTGGTGGGTGCATAAGTTTGAATAATCTGAGCCTGGTATCTTCTCGATAGTTGGATAACGAGTCGTGCAGCTCTGTCAGAGGAACTTTCAACTTCTACCACTTTATCCTTCAGTTTCTTGTTTATTATAAATCCAACACCACTAGTTCTGCCAGTATCTGTCCCACGATAGTAGAAGAGATGTCCACTTTTCAGTTCGATGAGATCTTCTCCTTTTCTCCTTTCCTCACTTAGCCCCACAATGTCCCACTTGATCCTTTGTAGTTCCTCTTCCAATTCAAGAAGCCTTGAATCAGAAGATAGGGAGCGTCCATTGTACGTTGCCAAGGTCAGCATCAGATGGCAGCCTAGTCCGGTCCTCCGGGGATTCTTAGCACCCTCTGCCTTCATGTCGCACTGGCCGCTGCCTTGGCCAGGTACATTCCAGCTGCCGGAGACTGAGGGCCAAGATTTAAGTTGTGGAGTCATTTTGGAGGGGTTTGGCCATAACTCACCACGCTGGCCAAGCGGGTTGGTGAGTGTGGGATAGCATTTCCTCTGATCCCGATGGTATAGTTATACCGCTATTGGCGGTCGTCAGAGCCCCTTTAGTGGGAACAGGATGCACCACGAGAAGGCGGGGTTGACATTTGTCAAGGAGAGGCTGTGATGTTACGCATCACCTGACCTTACATCCCTACATATATATATATATATATATATATATATATATATATATATATATATATATACAAATCGTAGTCAAACTATTTACACCTAATTAATTAAGTACTTACATCTTCTGAATTTTGATGCTTTCAGGCATTTTTTAAGTACTAATATCTTCTGAATTTTGATGCTTTCAGGCATTTTTTAAGTACTTACATCTTCTGAATTTTGATGCTTTCAGGCATTTTTTAAGTACTTACATCTTCTGAATTTTGATGCTTTCAGGCATTTTTTAAAGTACTTACATCTTCTGAATTTTGATGCTTTCAGGCATTTCTTAAGTACTTACATCTTCTGAATTTTGATAGCTTAATGTTTTCATGTATTTTTTAAGGTCTTTAGAATTTCCAAACTCCGCCATGATATTACGAATGCGTTCTTCTACTTGTATACACATTTTCATCCTGTTTGGACCAAGTTCTCTTAATTCTTTTCATTGTTGTTTGTGCATCACACGTCAAATTTGGAAATTTAAAGACCTTAAAAAATGCCCGAAGGAATAAAGCTATCTTACCAACTTAGACTAAGGACAAAAGCTACAAAATTCAGAAGATGTAAGTACTTAATTAATTAGATGTAAATAATTTGACTACGATTTGTATGTGGATGTAAGGTCAGGATGATGCGTAACATCACAGCCTCTCCTTGACAAATGTCAACCCCGCCTTCTCGTGGTGCATCCTGTTCCCACTAAAGGGGCTCTGACGACCGCCAATAGCGGTATAACTATACCATCGGGATCAGAGGAAATGCTATCCCACACTCACCAACCCGCTTGGCCAGCGTGGTGAGTTATGGCCAAACACCTCCAAAATGACTCTACAACTTAAATCTTGGCCCTCAGTCTCCGGCAGCTGGAATGTACCTGGCCAAGGCAGCGGCCAGTGCGACATGAAGGCAGAGGGTGCTAAGAATCCCCGGAGGACCGGACTAGGCTGCCATTTGATGCTGACCTTGGCTACCTATAACGGACGCTCCCTATCTTCTGATTCAAGGCTTCTTGAATTGGAAGAGGAACTACAAAGGATCAAGTGGGATATCGTCGGGCTAAGTGAGGTAAGGAGAAAAGGAGAAGATCTCATTGAACTGAAAAGTGGACATCTCTTCTATTATCGTGGGACAGATACTGGCAGGACTAGTGGTGTTGGATTTATAATAAACAAGAAACTGAAGGATAAAGTGGTAGAAGTTGAAAGTTCCTCTGACAGAGCTGCACGACTCGTTATCCAACTATCGAGAAGATACCAGGCTCAGATTATTCAAACTTATGCACCCACCACAAGTCATCCTGAAGAAGAAATTGAAGAATTTTATGAGGAAATTCGTCATCTAAATAATAAAGGTAAGCAGCACTTGAAGATAATTATGGGAGATTTCAATGCAAAAATAGGGCACCGGCAACAGAATGAAACTTCAGTAGATAAATTCGGTCACGGCAACAGAAACCAGCGTGGAAATACTCTCGTTGAGTTTGCAGAGGCAGAAGGATTTTTCATCTTGAACTCCTTTTTCAAGAAAAAGCCACATAGGAAATGGACATGGAGACATCCAATTGGGACGACAAGTGAAATTGATTTTATTATGTGTAACAAAAAATTCGTATTCGAAGACTGCAGTGTGCTGAACAAGTTCAACACAGGTAGTGACCATAGATTGGTGAGATGTAAGATGCACCTCAACACTAAACTGGAACGTGGCAAGCTCATAAGACAAACAAAATGTATTGACATAACCAACCTTAAAAAACACCATAATACTTTCAAGTTGGAACTGAAGAACAGATTCTCTGCTTTAGAAGGCCTAACATCGGAAGAAGTGGATATTTCTGAAGTTAACAGAAAAGTAACCAAAGCTCTTATGGAAACAGCAACAAAATTAGCTGGGTCTAAGAACAAGTTGCATGTGAACAAATTATCAGGAAAAACCAAAATGTTGATGCAAAAAAGAAGAGAGATGAGGACAACTAAAGAAGATGTGACTTCCAAAGTGGAATATATAGAGCTATGCAAGACAGCACGAAAAAGTATCACTGAAGACGTAAGGAAATTCAACTGTGAGCTAGTGAGGAAAGCAATTGAAAACAACCAAAGCCTTAAGATAGCAAAGGGACATCTCAGTAAGGGAAGAAAACAGATTATGGCTCTGAGAAAAGAAGATGGTTCTATAACAAGAAATAGAGGCGAAATTTTGACAAGAGTGAAAGATTTCTACTCCAAATTATATGAAAGGGATGATACATGTACTCCAGACATCATGAAAGGTACCAGAGTTCTTCCAGTACTCCCAGCAGAAGTTGCTCATGCAATCAAGAACATGAAGCGGGGGAAAGCTCCAGGAGAAGATGGAATTACTATAGACATCATACAAGAAGCAAGTGGAGAAATTGAAACAGTACTCGCCCAAATTTTCACTCGATGCCTTAATGAAGGGAAGATTCCTGAGGATTGGAACAATGCTACAATGATCCTGCTACATAAAAAAGGTGACATTGAGGATCTCAGGAACTACAGACCTATCAGCCTCCTATCAGTGGTTTATAAAATCTTCACTAAAGTTCTTTCACACCGCTTGAAGGTAACACTGGACATGGCTCAACCGAGAGAACAAGCTGGATTCAGGAGTGGCTACAGCACAATAGATCATATCCACGTACTGAGAGAACTAATTGAAAGAGCGAGGGAATATGAACTTCCATTGTGCATAGCTTTTATCGATTATGAAAAAGCCTTTGATTCGGTGAAACCATCAGCAGTTACCACGGCTCTGAAATCCTGCGGTATTGAAGATGCATACATTAATATTATTAATAACATCTATGAAAATGCAAGTGCAAAGATTCGGCTGTTTGAAAATACAACACATATAAAAATTGGAAAGGGAGTGAGACAAGGTGACACCATATCTCCGAAGCTCTTTAATGCCACATTGGAAAATGTCTTTCAATCACTGAACTGGGAAAACAAAGGGATAAAGATTAATGGAGATTATCTAACCCACCTTCGTTTTGCTGATGACGTAGTCATTTTTGCAACTACCCCATCAGAGCTGCAGAGTATGATCCAGGAACTTGCTGACAAGAGTAAAGAAGTGGGATTCAAAATGAACTTTCAGAAGACAAAAGTGATGTTCAATGCTTTTACAAGAAATGAAGATTTATCGATTGATGGAGAAAAACTGGAGATAACAGATACGTATGTTTATCTTGGACAGCAGATATCAAGTGAGGGTCACATTGATGAAGAAATTAATAGGCGTACAAAACTTGCCTGGAGAGCTTTTGGAAGAAACAGCATAATTTTCAAGAGCAATATGCCATTATGTCTTAAAAGAAAAGTGTTTGATCAATGCATCCTTCCAGTGCTTACGTATGGTGCAGAGACGTGGACCTTAACTAAAAGAGACATACAAAGGCTGCAAACAACTCAAAGTAGCATGGACAGGTGCATGCTTGGTATAACCAGGAGAGATAAGAAGAGGAACTCGTGGATCCGAAAAATGACGAGAGTGGAAGACATCATGATCAGAGTTAAATCCCTGAAATGGCAATGGGCTGGACATACTGCCAGAAGGACAGACCATAGATGGACAGCCGAAATTTTAGATTGGATTCCAAGGGACAGGAAAAGACCCAGAAAAAGACCACATGGGTGATGGGTGGATGAAATTCGTAAATATGCGGGAGTGACATGGAGGAGACGGGCACAAGACAGACCGTTGTGGAGGAAACTTGGGGAGACCTTCGTCCAGCAGTGGATTGATAATGGTTGACAATGATGATGATGATGATGATATATATATATATATATATATATATATATATATATATATATATATATATATATAACGTCCCTTGGAATCCTGGATTCCAAGGGACAGGAAAAGACCCTGAAGAAGACCACATGGGAGATGGGTGGATGAAATTCGAAAGTATGCAGGAGTGACATGGAGGAGACTTGCACAAGACAGACCGTTGTGGAGGAAACTTGGGGAGACCTTCGTCCAGCAGTGGATTGATAATGGTTGACAATGATGATGATGATGATGATGATATATAATGTTATAAAAACTTGATGTAAGTAATCAATTAGATGTAAGTAATTTGACTACGATTTGTATATGTATATATATATATATATATATAAGTAAAATTATTCGATTAGCAGGGTCGTTCGTCCACGGTAAAAAATATCAGGGTCGCTTCGCGCACGATTTCCAGAGGGTTGCTTGGCGCACAATTTCCAGAGGGTCGCTTGGCGCACGGTCGCTTCGCGCACGACACCACAGGACCTGCGGGACAACATCATTACAGCTGTGAGGGACATACCAGTCAACACGCTGAAAAGAGCGTCCACCAACATGTGGCGTCTGGTGAATTTGTACCTTCAACAGAATGGTGGACAATTCCAGCATCTATTGTAAAGTGGTTTTCATTACCTGTAAGTATGAGTGTCAATATAACAGTATGTAAAAATAGTTATACATCACTATATTTGTGGTACAAATATTTGAATTCAGAGTTCGGGGACTTTTGAATCACCCTAACACAATGGAAGCCGCTCTCTGAAACGGAAACAAAAGCACCAGCATCTATGGAGAAATGAATCACGCAGCACTTCGGAAGGGCATCTCAAAAATTTTGGCACAACCTATGAATATTGTCGCTACTATTCTTCCGTACGGCTATTCTTCCGCATAGGTTTGCAGTATTAGTCTCCCTCAACAAAGCCATCCGTAGCTGTATGAAAGACTGGCACATATCAGCTTCTACGCCATCAAAAACGGATTTTTTGCAATAGTTTCCATCACGTTCGATGTAATGTTCTCGCAGTTCACACAACAGTGCAACTAAATATTGTTGCGTTTACGCCGAGTAACGAAATATTGTTGCGTAAAAGGGTAATGAAATTGTTTTACGCAAAAATGAAATTAACTATTGTTGCGTGCGCTTATGGAACAGCATATCGCAAGAAAAAATTTCAGCAATGGTTGAAAGCTTTAAAATTTAGATAAATTAAAAATTTGCAAATACGAATTAAAAAAAAAAAGGGGGGGGGGGCTTTGAAATGCACACTTCCGTATTTCTCTGCACGTTTCTGCCAAATTTCAGGTCTTCACGTTCAGTGTTTCTTCTGTAGGTAATAAACAGATAAGGTAATATAATTTTGCATGACAGACTTTCTTCTCTCAAAATTACCGACTTCTTATCATTATTTTGCTTCCTTCCACGCAAGCTGTTGCATCGTTCGGGCGGAATGACTTCAAATTTGATATGAAGACTCCTGAGGCAATGGAATTTTGTTTGGCAGAAAAAACAAATATTTGTTCCAAAACTCATCTTCAGGAGGAAAAGTGGCGCTGAAATCGAGTGTAACAATGAGGAACTGCAGTTATTTGCGCTACAATCGTCTAAATATGAGAGCCACAAGTACTCGCAATGAGGCATGCTTGTAAAGAAGCTGCTATAAAAGTAGGCACCTGAAGATTGCGTCACTTCACTGCAGCTGAATAGTCAACATTTTAAGACGCAATGGCAATGTCACCAAAAGAGCGTGCACTTCTCGTAAAGTTATTTTACTAGAATAACATCTGTGCCTTAGCAGCGTTGCGCAATTTAAGAACGTTAAATGGCATTAAAAATGGGACAACGACTGCAAATGGTTTCCGTAAAGTGATCCGGATGTTTGAAAATACAGGTTCTTTGGACGTTAAACCCGGCAGATGATGGAAGCCAGTCGACCAGAAGACCGTGGAGGATTAATTTGCAGCACTAGAGGAAGACAGGATGTCAAATATCGTGGGAAGCAGTAGCACATGACATTGATGAGTCATTTGACAAGCCCTTGTGACGTACCTGCCAGCAGGACGCACACGACATAAAGGCAGATAGCAGTCAGAACGAACGTCTGCGTAGCTCAGTAGGTAGAGCGACTTGTTCCGGAATAAGCGGACTCGGGCTCGATTCTCGGCGTAGACCAAAAATGACGGAGAATTTTACTTCGTTATAATGGCGCCCGAACTATCCGGATGACCCGACCGTTCAAAATCTCGCAATGGTGTGATGTTATTTCCACACCGCGAGATAGATAGGAAAAATCAGAGAATCCCTTCTCCAGCGCTTCGAACAATATATGTGTGTGACGTTGCATTCCACACACTTGCTTGACTGGGAGTTCTCAAGTGCACGTTCTACAGCGGATGGCTGCCTGCAACGATTCATGGTCACGGCTGACCCGTGGGCCATGCCCCGGCCCTCTTTGGGGGGGGGGATTGACGTACCTGCCAGCATGACGCACACGACATAAAGGCAGATAGCAGTCAGAACGAACGTCTGCGTAGCTCAGTTGGTAGAGCGACTTGTTCCGGTATAAGCGGACTCGGGTTCGATTCCCGACGTAGACCAAAAATGACGGAGAAATTTACTCCGTTATACCCTCAAAAGTATGAGGGCTTGCCAAATGACTAATATCAAGAGTCCCATGTTCAGCATTTGCTCTACTTGACCAAGGTGCACGAGAAAGATTTCCATTTGGGTTTTTTGTTTGGGTTGAACTGAACAACGACCATGAAACAGTTTATGGAGGAACGAAGCCCATTTCTATCTGCATGGTGATGTTAATACGCAACATTGCAGAATTTAGGCAAACAGAAAATCGACACAAGGTGCACAAGATTCCACTCCATCCTCGATTCAGCAGTTTTTATACACGACGCACAACTGCAGGATTTAAGCAAACAGAAAATCGACACAAGGTGCACAAGATTCCACTCCATTCTCAATTCAGCAGTTTTTATACACGATGGTGCTTCTCCACACATATCGATGCCTGTCGAGCAGTTTTCGCAGGTACATTATCCCCAGCGAAAAAATTACTGGCCGACGGTTTCCTACAATTTCCTACAACTTGTCCACCAAGCTCACCGGATCTGAATCTGTGTGACGAACGTCACATAGCAAACTTGGTGGAACTCAAGGCAAGAACTACGCGCCGTATTGACATTTCTGGTGAAACACTTCAGTCTTTACGTGTGAATGTTATTTCGCAATTTTAACATGCTGCGGAAAGCGGACAGCAAATCGAAGTTGTTGTTGTGTAACCACAAGATGTGCATTCTGTACTGTAAGTTTTTTGCATTCCTCCGGTTTTTCTTATCCCCTGGAGAGCGAGTTTTTGAACTTACTTTTGTTTTGTTTTTCAAACAAAATTTCATATTCTTAGTTCTCATATCAAATTTGAAGTCGTTCGGAGCCATAGTTCCATCTGTAACGCCCTTGAAAATATAGGAACTTTAATTACGGACATCCGGTATTTCGACAACGCCTCTTTACCCATTTGATAATACGTTTTGAGTGAAACCAAACAAAATTGTCTTCCTTTCCGTACTTTTTTTCAATTGACATAATATTTATGAATCTTGATTAATACTACTCAAAAATGTTTCACATTGTTTTGTTTTACTAAAAAGTTTTCCAATGCGTGTGAGCTAATTTAAATTTAATCGCTGAAAAAGTACAAAATCTTTTCTTGGTTTAGAACAATTACTACAAATACCGTAGCGTCTTGAGTATAATTTAATGAGTAACAGAATAATATCTGATTTTACAATCTTGAAAAAAGATTTCTGTTCCAGACACCTTTCGGCATAAAATTTTCAATGAATAAATAGGTATAAAAATTTGTAAAAGATCAGAATTTTTGCAAACACCGTTTGGGCATTAGAATAAAGAGCCTTAAAAATTGGTAAAACATTCGAAATGCACACCTTCTACTGCGTGGAGTCTGACTCAAGCCGGAAACGGAACTGCCATACTTTTAACTACATTCGCATTCGTTTATGTTTTTCATTACTAATCTACAGTCCTTTTACAGTGCTTTTGTTTGAAGAAAACTTGACAAGAATTTTACTATTTTCGATTTTCATTTTCAGGTAGCAGAGACGTTTGATGTTCCCTTCTTTGAATGCAGCTGCAAGAACAATGAATACATTCAAGAAGCATTCCTGGAATTAGCGAGGAAAATTCGGGCGCAAAGGGAAGTCAGGGTAAGAACTTATTTTTAAAATGTGGCAACGTTATTTTACGATAAACTATGGATCAGAAGAAAATAAGCTATGGTGACGCTGTTATGCAAATTGAAATTTGTCAATTCCTTCGTGAAAAGTAGAAGTAACAGAAATGTCCCCAGACGAGTTGACAAAATAAAATTAATAGTGCTCTGACGATTTTTACCTGTGTCATGCACTACGAATGACGTAACATGTGCTGAAGTTAATTGATATAGCTTTGGCACACAAAAAAAAAGCGGTGTGGGAATGAAAAAAAAACAAAAACAAGAAAGATCACGTCGAATTCTGCGGTGTTATGAGCAGATCTTCTGAATCTTTTCAGATAAAAAAGGCATTTTCAAAGCGGACTTTTGAAAACGTAGGAAATTAGCGAAGAAAATGGATTTAGTTCCTTCGCGGAAAAGCTAGGCGCTGTTTAAAAAGGACATCATGTGTGTAATGTTGTTCATTGTGAATTGAACCAACCAAGGCCGTCTAGAAAGTACAATGTCATGGCATTAGAGACGAGTTCCCTCCGTTTATGACTTCACTCTCATGTTCCATCCTTTGATGAGCCTGTTTGTGACGCCACTATCCAGCCAGCCTGATACGTCAGTACGGAGCCAGTCAGTGTCATGTGTCGCGTCATGCGCGACAGCGTTGAAAACCAATTGGAAGCCTTGGTTTCCGCGTGACGTCACTAAACGAGGGAACTCATCGCTCTAATGTTATGGCCTTGTATTTTCTAAGCGGCCTTGATTGAAGCAACAGCAAAAATAACTTTTTAACCGGATTTCCAGAATTAAAGAAATAGTTTATATTGTAAATATTAGGTTGTCGCAGAAGAAATGTCCGAATATTGGTAGTGACTTCAGACACCCAAAATGCGGAGCAAAATAATTTTTTTAACAAACTTATCACCACCACCAACATCAGAAATTTTACCAACGAAGTACAAGCTTCTTCATTCCGTCGTGAGAAAATGTCAAACTTCGGGATGCGACAAACTCACTAGTGACCCGAATTTATTGGCGTAGATAAAAATCAAAGCTTCCAAACTTTCGCACATCAGCTAGATGGCTTTCTCAAGGAAGGTAGACGTTCTATTATCCAGTTTGTAGTTTGCTGTCTACCTTCCATGAGAAAGCCATCTGGTTGATGTGTGAAAGCTTGGAAACTTTGATTTTTATCTACCCCACCCCAATAAATTCGGATCACTAGTATAGTTATACTATCTTATATATAGTTGGTGTAAAATTCCTTGGTTATTATTCATAGAATGTGGTTTCAACTGATGTGTGATTGGGAAACGACTTACTCTGTAGAAATGTGTCCAGGTGCTTGAAGTAGTGATATCCGTAGGGGACAGATCAGGTTGATAAGGCAGATGAGGTGGAGTTTCGTACCTCAACTGGTGCAGCTATTGGATCGTCTGGCGTGCAGTGTGGGGTCTCGCATTATAATGTAGAAATATTGATTCCTAGTGATTGACTATTACTGACTATTTGTTGGACAGTTTTCCATGCATAAGGTCAAGTTCTTGAAGGTTTGACCCCGTTGTAGGAAGGGGAGTGTAACCTACCAGCTGCGAACAACCAGACACTAACCATCGCCTTCCTGCAATAGAGGACCGGCTTCGGGGATGTTTCTAAGCTGCACCGCTGTCGAGACATTGCGTTGAAAGTTCAGCGACTGTCATCCAGCAACCATTTCTCATTACATGTGACGAGGTGTCTCAAAATGTCGTTTGTTTGTTTATGGATTAGCACAGAAGAACCTACATCAAAGCGTCGTGTTTTGTGCTGTTTCGTCAACCCATGTGGCACCCAACCACTTATCGATTTTCTTCACTTGCCTATGACACCTAAATACTGGGAAATAATTCCAGAGTGTATTCTGATTTTCTCGCAAAGTTCTCGTGTCGGTTGATGTATTTCCGATTCAATCAAGGATTTAAGGCAGGCATAATCGATAGCTCCTTTTGGTCTACCGCATGGTTCATTTTAGAGGCTCATATCTCCTGACCGGAATTTAGCAAAACATCGTTGTGTGTCTTGCGTTCGCTAACGATGCCTTCCACAAATGCTGTACTGATGTTGCGAGCTGCCTCCGATGCACGGTGTCCACGCTTAAGTTGATAAGAAACTGAGACGAATTTGGATCTGATCCAACGTTCTCTTTCCAATAGCTCTAGAACTGATGCCACTGATGAAATGATCAATGCTTTATAGGCAGCAGCCTTGACGCTTTAAATGTACCTTTAATAGCCGCACTGCCCGATGTATGTATTGTTACGACCTACCCCCCCCCCCGCCCATTAATTCTGGAATTAATGGGCGTGGTAGAAGTATTGGATTAATTAAGAATTAACTATTTTTGGGGATTTGTTGGGATCGTAAAGGAAAAGGGCGGAGAATGTTTTATTCAGGAGAAAGAGTGATAAGTGGAGGAATCTCGCGCACGGTTTGTGTGGTCCGGGCTGCTAATGCCGAAGTGTCATAAATAGCGATAGCTATTTATGACATATCGGTATTAGCGTCCCGGACTACACTAATGTTTAGGTTACGAAAATACGTGTAGCCTAAGCATCTTTGATGGCTAAAAGCGAGGCATTGTAAGCCAGTTACAAGGGCTTAATGGACAAAAAGGGATAGAGGTCGGCGTATTATCGTAAATTTGTCTATTGGTTAAGTCCATTTCCTAGTACCATTGCTCTTTTTGTGTGGTCCATCTATACGAGTGATCTCAGCACTCGAAGTTGGCGAGAAGAAAAGAAAGTCTAGTTGCGTTTCAGATCTTCTGAAAGAAAGAGATAGAAAGGGGTGCCAGTGGCTCCCTGAGAAGAACTGCGATCTCCTGCATTCGGGCAGCGCACGAAGCAACTCAGAAACAAACAAAAAGGGTGTATGTGATAAGAAATACTGCCTGTAAAAGTGCAAACAATGGCAAGAAGTTGCGCTACGTCTTAATTTTCAGTAAAGAAGAACAAGTGCATGGAATACCTGCCCAAGTAGAGGTGAATCCCTCGGAATAGGGCCGAAAGTGTTCGTGCGTGTCCGAGGATCCTTCAAACCAAACCAAGGGAGGTTTACTGCAGCGTAGATCATTGACCATCATCCGAAAGAGAAAAGAGAGGGTAAGACAGAGCCACCGACTGCTTTGGAACCCCGTTTGTTTTACCTCCATCCCCGCCCGCCACCACTCTGGAGGCAGCAGACGGCGAAAGGGAAAAAGTGCTCCATGCAGATGTAATGTGCGTATGTATCTGAAAACGTAAAGAAAGTGATAGGCAAACGCCCCATCGCAAGTGATAATAATCACAGTGTCACATTGAATGTTCGTGTTGGTGTGTGATATCACCGATACAAAGTTAAGTCCTGTGTTTGTTTGGATACAACGCCTGCGGCATGGACTATACGTACGCTACTTTTATTATATTTATCGTACACTCAATATTGATTAAGAACTATTACAAAAGCAGATGCGGAACTGTTGCATGTTAGAGTGATAGGACTGGTTAGTTTTTAAGAACTGAACTGTTAATCAAAATTGGGTCGGTCATAAAGGGCCCTTCCAACTGCATTAGCTTTTCATGTTCATAATCAAGAATTTAATGTGTTTTTATAATATATTAAATTGTTTTGTACTGTGAAGACAGAGTAGTTTATAGACATCTAATCGAAAGTATGTTGTCATCTCTAATTGTTTAAGTGTTGGCCCAAAAAAATTCAGTCTTCGCGTCGAGGACAACGTTTTGCAAACGTGGATTTTAAATATAACAGCAAAATAACACCAAATGAAAGGTTTGAGATGAGATGTAATGGGTTGTAGTAAGAATATTAATTGCAGGGGGTGTTTGTTTTGGGGGATGATTTGAATTTTACCTTTAGATCTATGGTGTTGTGAGAAGATAGCTTCTTGGTAATGAATTTAATAATGTTAGTGCTTTTGTTAAGTGTAATAGTGATAGCAATTTCGGTAAGAAATTGATGAGCGGGCCCGGTTCGTGTGTAGATTGATAGAGAATGTTCGTAAGAGAGACGAGATTTTGCGGGCTGTAAGAGGTGTATTGGTGGATCTTCCTTCTCCAGGAAGTCAGATATATGTGAATTTTTGGTTCATTTTTAGGGTTGTTTTAGGGATTTCAAACTGTAACTGGGTTGTTTCTAGCTATTCATTTTTCAGGAGATGTGAGACTTTCTTTTCCGTCTGCGGTTCATATTATGCAGGATGTTAATAGAGGGTGGTTAGTTCGGATTTTGCATTCTAATGGGTCGAGAATATTTTTTATGTTATTGTACTTTCATATTGGACGAGCTTTATTTATGGGTCTTATCGTTCAGGTCTGATCCCCGCCACGGTCACAACAGTATTAATTCCTTAATCACTTGCCAACTGAACGAGTCTGCAAAACTTGGCATTTTATTTGCTACTTATTTCCAGTGGCGGAGAAAAGGTGCCTCACGAAAAATCACAAATCTCATGAAAAGTCTTCTGCATAGCGGAAGATATGAGATGAAAAACGAGTTTTTTTAACTGAACCATTAGAAGCGGAGAAACACAATATAAATCCCCATCCCGTCTTGTGAAAACATAGCGGTAATTTGAAGAAGAAAATAGATTCTAAATATTCTTTATAGTGAAAGATATGTATTTATTTACCAAGAAAGGATTTCTTCACTCCGTGATGCCCTTTCTAACAGAAACATACCTGACGCCCCCAAGCGGCAGAACTCTGCAATGTGAAAAAGTAAACTACATGCGCAAAATATTCTTATGCGATGAAAAAATTATTTCTTCAAATATGACTTTTAGGATCCACGGTAGCAGGAAAGCAGTGCAATATTCATAGTGCAAAATTTTTGAAATCTTGACCCTAGCAAATGGCGTATACAGTACATGAAGAATTGTTTTAATCTGGTTTTTTGGAAGTGGTGATACGATTGTAAACGAAAATATGCACGTATGCCGCCTAGCGTCTCAGTTGTACGTGTTATGATGGATTCTTTTTCTTTGTTTAACGACCGGCATGAACAAGTCTAAATAATATAAATAGTCATGTGTAACTAGTTTAGGGCCACTGGTTTAGGGCAGGAGGCAGGACCATTACTCAGGCACACTAACTAACTATACGTCATCCAGAACCAGTCCCATCTCTGACGAATGGTTGGAAGACAGCGCTTCAAACCACTCTGCCACTGTGTAGCAACATACGAAAAATTGAAAAGCATATTTCTAAAATTGAAAGCAAATATTGCAAAAATTGAAAAACAAACGCAAAATACTTCCTTCTATGAATGATGTCAGCTGGTAAAAGGATTTTTAAAAACGGAATTCTAAAAGCAGATGTATCGGAAAGCTAAAATTTACTAGTGGAAAAATTATTTTTTTTGTTTTGGAAAGGAAATACTTATATAAGACGTTTTCCTTAGTGCGTGGTATTTTTTCTGTAGAAGAAATGTCTTCAGTCGGGCTTTTAACGATTAGAAGCGACTGCTTCAAATCTGCACTATAAAAGCTGTCCGACGCATAAAGACTTTTCAGATTGGGCCGCGGGTGGCCTAGTGGTTAACCCTTAATGGAAAAAAAATGACAAAAAAATGCCTCGCTTTTAGCCATCAAAGACTGCCATGGAGAAAACCTCGAGTTCGATCCCAGGCACGTACGAACGCTCGAACCACTAAATATCCGCCGTGCATCGGATGGGCACATTAAGCCGTCGGATCCCGTGTATCCCCCCCGTAATAAATAAGGGCGTCTGGCTCCCCCTTTTTACCTCGGTTCCGTGTCACTTTCCTATCGGGCACTCTAGCCCAAATCTCCTAACTTCCTATTTCTAAGGGTTGTTTAAGACTTGGGGTCAGACACTCCCTTCCTAAAATGTTCTACGTATGATCTGATCTGAAGACTTTTAGATCGTTTTGTAGAGGCAGAGATATCGTAAAAAGACTATATTTTCTTACGCCCTTTAGTGGAAAAACTGTGCATTATTTGAAAATAAAATGTACTCAAAATGTGTTCGTCGTTAAATGTGTCGATTAAAAAAGAATTGTATTAAATGGATTTTTAGAAGCAGTGATATGGGTTACATTGTATTTTGAATTCAATATGATCTGCGTTTATGTCCCTTGAAGAGATGTTGTGCATCGGAAGAAGACGAACAGGCATGAATCATCGTTGTTACAGTTCAGGATTTCCAATGCAAAAATAATTTTTCAAATCGGACTAATAGGTGGAGGGATACGGTGCCCACAGACGAACGGACGGGCATAGTAATACAATAAGCAAGTTTTTTCTTTTCGTTTTTTTCAAAAGACATGCTAAAAATGGTATTTTTCCTGCAGATTCTAGTAAAATAGTTTAATTTAGTTTAATTATTTGCCATATTACACGCAGTTAAGAACATACACTACAAATCCTTGATAAACGAGAAATAAACAACCCAAATGAAAATCACATTATATGCCATTAAAAAACACATATTCAAACATCCATAGTGCAACATATAAGGGAACCAGGGGGAAAGGCTAATGTTAGCCTGACTAGTCCCTGGCCCCTGAAGAAAGAAAAATGTCAAGTAATTACATATTTTTTCAACTTATATACACATAATCGCAATACAATATCATTGAAGTGAATGTACTTTAACTATAAAGATAATACACAGTCGAGTCACATTATTGTGACCGCCTTCTACTTTTGACGTCAACAGCGCGTAGCCAATGAAAGAAGGCACGTGTCGTGAGCTGGCTTGGAGGGTATATAAGGTGTGCTGTAGGCATTCTGAAAACATATCACTCGTTGCTGTCATGGATAAAAGGAGCGATTAATCAGATTCGCAAAAAGGGATGATTATCGGCTTTCGGGCCAAGGGTCGCATTATTTATGAAACAGCGCAGTTTGTGAACTGTTCGCGTGCTGCTTTGGTTAAAGTGCATGGTGATTGGAGAAATGGCACCATTGCGAATAAGCGATATGGAAACTGCGGAGCACCACGTGCCATTGATGTGAGAGGTGAACGACGGCTTCGAAGGTGCGTGAGGGCCGATCGACACGCTACAGGGGAGCAACTCACTGGCTGAATGAACCAGGAAGCTACGGAAGTGTTTCTAAAACGACAGTTCAGCGAACCTTGCTACTTATGAGGCTCTGATGCGGACGGATGGTCACTGCACCTATGATAACGAAGGTGCATCGGCAGAAAAAGCTTACATTTTCACGGCAGTATCGGAATTGGACCTCCGCTGATTGGCAAAGGATTGCTTTCTCCGATGAGTCACGTTTTCTGCTTCATCGAACAAATGGACGTTGATGTATAAGGCGAGAAACATCGGTTGAACAGTTCAACCAATGCTGGAAAAACACAAGCTGGTGGGAACAGCGTTATGGTCTGGGGGATGTTTTTGTGGCATTCTCTGGGTGCACTCATACCTGTGGAAGGCACTATGGACGGAATACGTTATGAATCCATCCTTGCAGACCACGTACACCCATACATGCTGATTGTCTTTCCTGGGGCAGATAGGAACTTCCAGAACGACAATGCGACGTGTCACACCCCTAGAAATGTCCGAAAGTGGTTGGAAGAGCAAGATGAAGGCTTCAAAGTACTTCCCTGGTCCCCTAATTCCCCAGGCTTAAAACCAATTGAGCATCTGTGGGACCACCGCGATCGTGTTGTTCGCTCTATGGATCTTCCACCACGCACTCTCCAGCAGCAGTCAGTTGCACTGCAGTTAGCATGGTTCCACTTACCTGTGAACACTTTCCAGCACCTTAATGAGTCACTCCCAGCTCGTCTACCCGTTCCAGAGCCGGATGCAATGAGCTTTAATATTAAAATACTGTGCATTAGTACGAGCTGTAGGAATTAAAAAGTTATCAAACTCATAAATTTTATAACTGTGTGCAGAATAGCATACAGTTATTAGATTGAGATGTCTATTGGCATAAACACGCTCATGCATTAACAACATCAGTCGGTAACTATATCATTTCTGAAAGATCAATAATTTGTAACGACTAAACAGGATCTCCACATGACCAGTGGATTCAACAAACGAACAATTTTTTTTTAAGAAAAAGTTCTTTTAATGTAACATTTTGTTGTCCTACCCCAAGCAAGCTGACAATAAGACAGATAAGGATAAATGAAAGAATAATAAAGTGTTAATAAAATAAGCATGCACAAGCTTTTTAAATAAGCATATCTGAAAAAAAAAAAAAGAAATCTCTCAGATTTAAATTATCTGATATTAAGAATAAATAAAAGCTTTTTAGCACATCATTTTTAATATCGGCAGCAGTTTCTCGGTGAAAATGGCCAGCTCCTTTGCGACTTATATTATATTATATTATATTATATTATATTATATTATATTATATTATATTATACAGGGTGTCCCAGAATTATCGGACACATTACAAAATTATGTACAAAAAAAAACTATGGGCATTGTCTGTTTTTCTATGTCACGTATCACTAACACGGTTTCTATATTTTTGTTTTGCAGAATTGTTATTCCCAGAATCCGATAGATAGCGCTTGGTGTGGCCTGGTGAGGAATGTATGTGAAATGCGCAATCAGTAGTCATGTCATCCGTACAGCAGAAGGCGATGCGTGTGTTATAGCTTGCGGAATTAAAGTCTGCCATTAAAGTTACAAGACGGTACCGTTTAGAGTATGGTTGTAATCTTCTGTCAACGAATTCAATTAAGCGGTGGATGAAACAGTTTAAAGAAACTGGCAATGTGGAACATCGTGGAGGAGCCGGTAGGCTTAACGTGAGCGGTGAGGAGACGGTTGACCAAACTAATGAAAATTTCCTACGATGCCCCAGGAAATCCGTTTGTAAAGCAAGCAGAGAACTGTGCATTCCGAAATCGACAGTTCCCGATGTCTTAAACAAGAAATTAAAGTTTCATGCTTAAATAGTGCAAAAGATGCATGTAAATGATCACACTCTGTGATACGATTTCTCTGTATATATGCTGAATCAAGAGGAAAACGACGAAAACTTTCTCAGTACTGTAATTTTTAGTGATGAATATACATTTCATGTATCAGGTATTGTGAATCGTCACAACTGTAGGATATGGGGCAGTGAACCGCCTCATGCTGCTATTGAACTGGAACGTGATTCTCCAAATGTTAATGTGTGGTGCGCCCTATCAAAAAAAGAAGTGATTGTCCCTTTCTACTTCTGCGAAAAAAACCATAAATGGTGACATTTGCTTGGATATGCCAGAAAATTTCGCTATACCCCAGATCAAAAGATATGACAACGCCGTTTTCCAACAAGACGGCGTGCCTCCGCATTGGTCAACGTGTGTATGTAAGTGCTTAAATGAACATTTCCCCAACAGATGGATTGGGCGTGATGGTCACATTCCGTGGCCTCCTCGCTCTCCAGATCTAACTCAATTGGATTATTTCATGTAGGGTTATGTGAAGGATCGTGTCTATCAGACGCATTGTACTGATTTTCAGGAACTGAAGCAGCGTATCACAGCTGCTATTAATTCCATAACTCCTCAGATGCTTGCCAATACATGGCATGAAATCGAGTATCGCTTGGACGTACTACTAGCAACCAAGGAATCTCACATCGAAATTTATTAACTTGTGTAGTTACATTGTAAGTTAGTTTCCCGTATCTATATGTCTTTGCCAACATTAAAACAGAATACCGAGCAATCAGAAAGTTAGCTAGCTGTTGTTGTTGTTGTTGTTTTCTTATTTACAGCAAATTGATGAGTTATAATTTAAATAGTTTTTTTTTAACTTTAAACTTTTACTAGTGATAAAACTATAAAAACCAAAAAACCAAGAAAACGTGTAATTTAATGTTAAAAGAATGAGGAGGTGGCAAAACCACCTCCTCAGAAACCGTTAGCATCTACCTTAGTAGGGTTCACTACCTTAGAAGGGTTCCGAAAGGATGACAAAGCCTTTGAAACCATCTTCAAAAAAGCACAGGTAAAATGCAACCAAATAGGTATCGAAATACCAGCAGCACGAAAACGGAAGGTGTCGTGTATGTTTGACGATTTTAATAAGAGTAGTGTGGTTACTGAAAGCAAGAAAGATGAGATAAAACTATTTACATTTTATAGTGAACTGGACTCTCTTCTCCAAGGTTTATCCACCAGATTCTCCCCAGAAACCGTTAGCATCATTAGCGCCACTGGGAAAAATTATGCGTCTTTTTGCCTGTGATAAAAAGGACTACAGGTCCCTTGCAGAATTTTTTCCCTTGAATGCTTCAGAGTTAGACGCCGAAGTGCGGCTATTGGGATCTAAGACGGGGAGAAATGTCCTCCATCAAGACTCCCAGACTGATGGCTATTAAATTTTGATAGGAAGACCACCTACGAGAACTTCACGGAGCTCCTCCGGAAATTCTCAGTAATCCCAGGAACTATTAATAGTTGCTCGTGTGAGAGGAGCTTCTCAAAACTTTCACTCGTGAAGACAAAACTGCGTTCTACGATGACACAAGAAAGGCTGAGCTCATTGACGGTACTGTGTTTTGAATAATCACTAGCTATTTCCACACAGCTGGAAGATATGATTGACCAATTCCGAAATATGGTTCCGTTCGACCGACGAATGTCGTTGTAAATACAATGTGAATACATTTGTTTCTTTTCTTTTGTGAATTCATATAACACACAGATAGAGTTTTTATAACCCCAACCGCTTTTATTTTTGACTGAATCATTCGATTATATTTTAAAATGAAACTTACATATATTTAGTCATTTTTCATGTGCATTCTAATGAATTAGTTTTTGACGAACCACGGCGTTACGGCGCACACAGACTTTAAAATTTTAAATGGAAGGGGATATTGTGTGACATGTCGTTAGAAAGCTTATATCGTTAGATATCCAAATTCAGCATCATTTCAAAAATCCATCCAGCAATTCAAAAGTTAGACGAAGAGAAGAGGTAAATTATATGAGGAATGTATAAAAACTCACCCTGTATAGGCATTATGATTGTAACAGCATAATTTAAATTTTATGTTTTATAAGAACCAGATAGTAAGAGCAACCTTTTTATGACATATATCATTAAGCTTTTGAAATACATCTACTCTGTGCTCCCAAAATCTGAATTCCTCATTGCTTCAGCATCTATTTTTTCTGCTGACAGGGTATTTTTTAAACCTGCGTCATGCACCCCCATTGTTGCAACCCTGCGCACGCCTATATGACTAACAAAAGACGAATTTTCAGCTTAAATCTTCATGTAACGAGTACATTTACGACAAAGATCTAAGTACATGAAAATATTTTCGAACCTGCGCCAATGATCCTCACTGACATTCTATACTATATCTAATCTCTTTACGTTCGATGTAACAAGATTTCAGTTAGGTTTGATGGAGACAAAAACAAAAATGGAACGACGATGTCATTCAAAACCTTCGCATTTTTGTTAACAATGCAAGCATAGCCCAACCATTTTTTATTTTAAATGGAGGGAATTTGAAAAGTCCATCTGCAATTATCAATTGCATTTATTGAGATCATGGTAACATAACCTTTAAACCTACAAACTGTTCCTGATTTCTTCTGTTTTGTTTAGGACAAAGGTGGAGAACCTTTTCAGGCTGGAAGGCCTCATTAAGTTAGTTATAATCTAACAAGGCTGCATTCAAGAAACTTCAATTAGATATACTTTAAAATGTACGTTATTTTGTAAAAATCTTACTATGTACTAACCAATTTCAAAAAATGAAACAATAATTGTTAATTCTGAGGTTAACTAACCTTTTAATTACTTTGTTGTGACTGCCTTTTGTTGGAAAGCATTTGAATATTTGGTTGCAACATTGAGGTCCACCCTTTTAGCTGATCCTCTAGATGGGTATCAGTCATTTGTGATCTTAAGGTCGTCTTGATTTGGGTTAGGTAGGAGAATACAGATTCGCAGCAATAAGTAGTTCAAACGCAAGAAAGCAGTTTTCGTGCATGTTGCCGAAGGCGTAAGTATTCTATTGCATTTTTCTACATTTCAATTGGATCTTTCTTCGCGTCAAATAAGGACTTTAAAATGTCATCTTCTGAGAGCTCAGTTAATTCCATCTGTAGTTCTTTAGGAGCCATAGAACGAAATCATGAGCGTAGCAGGTGTCAAAATAGCCCTTATAACCTACTAATGTTTTAATTGTGGCTGTCAGTTGGGGAGCATTACTTTTGGTATTTTAAATACGGTCGTTTTAAGATTAAAATAAAAAATAATAAAAGACCAACAAAAACATATTAATAAAAATTAGGCATGGGACATTCGAATCCTCGAATCCCGCGAATCTTGAAAAAGATTCGAGATTCGAAAAACTCGAATCTTTCCGCTTTTTTCTTCGTTCGAATCTTTTGAATCTTAACCTAAAAAACTTGGCGTTTGGTACTTTCTCTAGAGCGATATTTGTTGGAATTTTTTTCAGCATGACGCATTCTGACATTAGAAAGCAATCGAATAAGATTGTCTACAGTGTGTACACAGCTATTTGAAGTAGCTCGTTACTTCCAAAATTTGAGGAAACTCTCTAAAAAGTTCTTAATCACACCACTATCGACATTAATGCCAGAAAGACTATTCATTACATCAGGGGTCACAGCTGATAGAAAACGAAGTAGGCTAGACCCAGAGCGAGTTCTAATGCTAGTGTTTTTAACAAGGGCCGCCGTTAAGGGTGTGCGGCGCGTGCGACCACACAGGGCCTCGCTCTGGTGGATAAATAAGATAAAATAAAACAAAAGAGAGAAAGAAAGAAAAATACTACATTAAGTACACAGACAAAAAAATCCGACAGTTCAAAACATTTGAATTACCATCCCAGTTCTCCACGAGTCCGCATACACAAACATCACAATGATGTTGTGCATACACTCCCCTTCCTAATTCAAAGTGCAGCGCACTAAGATCGGTGCTTCTGTATCTCCGAGAGACTCTGAGTCTGGTGGGCCAGGCAGATGGTGTTACCTTGATAAGTCCAACACACGCCGCAGCGCCGACAGCAATATATTTTCTTCTGGCCCTTGGAAACTCTGTGATTGACGAGTGTGAGTGGACATCACGTCGCGACATTCTTTGAGTTTTACCGCTTTTCTTGGGATCCACTTTGTGTGGATTTTCCCAAGATATTTTTCCAAAGCAAAAACAGTTGTGTGTGCGTGTGTGTCAAGTCAACTGGCCGCTGTGTTTGGCGATCTATTAACTTTCTTCGGTTGCTCATTCGTGCTTGTTCTAAACGTTTTAACCAGGTTCACTTCTCTACTTCGAATGCAACTAATTAACTTTTTAAAAACAGAGTTTTCGTTAAGTGAGTTGAGTTGAGATGTCTAGAGAACGGGATAAGTTCCGTAAATTCGAATCAGGTTATCAAAAGGCAAAGAAAAAGAAAAGAAGATAAATGTTTTTACGAAGTTAGGAAGGTGCCTCCGATAAAATTTTACTACTTTCAGCTTCAGTTCCTATGGCCAGCAGTTCATCGTTTGCTTCAAATTGCATCGAAGATAAAGAATCCTGTGATAATAATGTGGATGTGGTTAAAGTCAGAGCAGGTGATAACAATGTTGCGAGTGTCTCTGACCAGCTGACGTGAATATCTGATGTGAAGGAATGTGATTCATCATTTTAAACAGGTGAAGAATTTGTTCTACTGTTAGATCCATGTGACTGGCCTCCTGTTTTAAACAACACACAGTTTGCTGCAGCAAACTGTGTGTTGTTTAAAACAGGAGGCCACTCACCTAATCTTGCAAAAAGGCCCGATTTGTATGGTATACCGTGATTACCCAAGTGATGACGCGAAGCGGCACTTTTCGCCAGAACACGACAAGCGTATCTTACACAACGGAGAAACAGTAGACAGGAGGTGGTTGATTTACTCCAAAAAAAAAAAGATAAAGTGTTCTGTTTTTGCTGTAAATTATTCGTTAACACAAATGGGGGCATGTTAGGTTTCCTTTTTAAAATACACAGCTATAGTAAAACAAATTTTAAAAAATTCATACTACATAGTGCATGGTATTATTAACATTTACCTTCTTTTTTCTTTTCTTTTTTAATTTTGCAAAGGAGAACGACGGTTGAGCTTAATAATAATAGCAGTTATAGTTACAAGTTTAAGAAAAATATCAGTTCCTTCGATAACAAATAAATGAGTGAAAAGCTTATCATCACCTTTTCAGAAAATAAAAATATTCTATTGCGTACGTGCGTAAAATACCGTTAGCCAGGTTGATTTAGCAAAAATTATTAGTTAGCCAGAGGGCCTCGCAGGGAGAGTTTGCATAGGGCCTCGCGTAAGCTTGCGGCGGTACTGGTTTTTAAATAAAAATCTACATTAAAGATTTCTGATATTTTTACATTTCCCTGAAAGAGTTAAGTGTTCAGTGTTTTTTGTTAACTCTTAAAACAAACATGTTTTTGACTTAATTTCCTGGAAAGAATTTACTTAATTTAGTGTTCCATGTTCAGTGTTTATCTACATTAACTCTTGAAATAATCCTCCCCACCTCTACACTTGCTTTGATTTAAAAAGGTTTTGTAACTTTTGTTATTAAAGAAAAATGTCAAAAATGTGAATTGTTACTCAAATATTTTTTTGTCAAATTATGCTCAGAAAGTGAAAATGAACCTCGTGACTCAAGAGTTATGTACTTCATTTAGTAAATGTAAATTATAAATTTCATTTGCATCTTCTTAATAAGTATGGGTATATTTTTTTGAAAACTGTATTCTTTAATTTGTTTTTCATTAAACACAAATTTCAAATTTTGCTTTAATGAAAGCCTTTTAATTTTAAGTAACAGTCTTTTCTTTCCCCTTTTTCTTATAATTATTCTTATATGAAGGATTCGAGATTCGGGAGATCGAGGAATTCGAGGGATTCGAGATTCGGGAGATCGAGGAATTCGAGGGATTCGAGATTCGGGAGATCGAGGAATTCGAGGGATTCGAGAACCTTTTAGGATTTGGATTCGAGAACCTTTTAGGATTCGGATTCGAGAAAATTTACTATTCGTCCCACCTCTGATTAAAATAAAAGGATTTGTTCTTCAAAATTTGGATTCACTCAAAAGGCAGCAATTAATGGTCTAGAAGGCCGCAGGTTTCCCACCCCTGGTTTAGGAAATCAAAAAAAAATAAAAAAATATGTGACTTTCCCTCTTTCCGCGATTTGTATCAAGCGCGGTAATGAGAACTATTTAACGTGCAATCCGGAAAAATTAATAACAAGGTATGAAATTTTTCCTTCTGGGGTTCTAACTTTATGTATTAATGTGGCCGTATGTTCTGTTACCTTAAATGTATGTCCACATGCATAAATATATATCATCATCATCATCATCATTGTCAACCATTATCAATCCACTGCTGGACGAAGGTCTCCCCAAGTTTCCTCCACAACGGTCTGTCTTGTGCCAGTCTCCTCCATGTCACTCCCGCATATTTACGATTTTCATCCACCCATCTCCCATGTGGTCTTTTTCTGGGTCTTTTCCTGTCCCTTGGAATCCAATCTAAAATTTCGGCTGTCCATCTATGGTCTGTCCTTCTGGCAGTATGTCCAGCCCATTGCCATTTCAGGGATTTAACCCTGATCATGATGTCTTCCACTCTCGTCATTTTTCGGATCCACGAGTTCCTCTTCTTGTCTCTCCTGTTTATACCAAGCATGCACCTCTCCATGCTGCTTTGAGTTGTCTGCAGCCTTTGTATGTCTCTTTTAGTTAAGGTCCACGTCTCTGCACCATACGTAAGCACTGGAAGGATGCATTGATCAAACACTTTTCTTTTAAGACATAATGGCATATTGCTCTTGAAAATTATGCTGTTTCTTCCAAAAGCTCTCCAGGCAAGTTTTGTACGCCGATTAATTTCTTCATCAATGTGACCCTCACTTGATATCTGCTGTCCAAGATAAACGTACGTGTCTGTTATCTCCAGCTTTTCTCCATCAATCGATAAATCTTCATTTCTTGTAAAAGCATTGAACATCACTTTTGTCTTCTGAAAGTTGATTTTTAATCCCACTTCTTTACTCTTGTCAGCAAGTTCCTGGATCATACTCTGCAGCTCTGATGGGGTAGTTGCAAAAATGACTACGTCATCAGCAAAACGAAGGTGGGTTAGATAATCTCCATTAATCTTTATCCCTTTGTTTTCCCAGTTCAGTGATTGAAAGACATTTTCCAATGTGGCATTAAAGAGCTTCGGAGATATGGTGTCACCTTGTCTCACTCCCTTTCCAATTTTTATGTGTGTTGTATTTTCAAACAGCCGAATCTTTGCACTTGCATTTTCATAGATGTTATTAATAATATTAATGTATGCATCTTCAATATATATGAATCCCTTTTTTTTTTTCAGGCCACCAAATTTGACGAAATGGAAAGGCTTCAATGGGAGAAAGCCGACCTAAACCAAAACAAGCAGCTGGCCGCTGGTTCGTACCGTTGCAGTTGTTAGGTTTCTTCGGCGTCACAAGTCAAGGACAGCAAGTGGAAGAAAATGGCGAACACAGACGCACAGCTAGCTAGCTCTGTTAACCTGGCAGTACATAAATATACTTTGTTTGCCAAGTTCGTGTTTTCCGCGTCGTACGATAAAAGGCTTGTTTTTCAATCACCGAATGTATACGGAAGGACGAACCAGAGATTTTGTTAATGGCACCTGTTTCAAGCTCGAATTATTTACACGGAACTGTCAGGAAAAAAAAAATGAGGCGTGATGTTATCAGCGTTTTTTACTTAGTTACAAAGGAACTGTGATATAATGTTCAAATATTTACAGTGTTCAAGAATCTAAAATGTTGGTTCGCGTGTTGATTTTTCCCCCTAAGAAGACCCTTCCTTTATTTGTACGTATCATTTTTAGACATGGAATCCATAGAGGTTGTTGTACATATTCTTTTCTACAAGTGTCTTAGCTCAAGAGTATTAATAACAATTGCTCATTAGGCAGAGGTTTGTCTGACGCTTAGTAACAATAATCTCGTTTAAATAAGTCGTTTTAGTTTGTGTCAGCTTTAATTACTTCCGAAGCACCCTGTGTTAGCACTGTATCAGGAATATCTAGAAGTCAGCACTTCCAGATTTTGTGTTTAGGTTACGCAATGTGTTAATAGTCTAAATAATAATTTGCTGGATACTATGTACGGTACAAAGTTCATAAAATTTTTAACAAATCAGAACATAGCCAAACAAGATTAACCGTGCTGTTACTACATAAAGTTATGCGGGTAAATGAAAAACGTTTTGTCAGCATGTTTTTATCTGAACTATTGCTTTGTTGTGAGCATTTCGAAATAACGAAATAAAAAACTTTCATTTGTTTTATGCCTAAAGAAACAGCCGCGTATGAGATTTTTGCAATCCTAAAATGTTGCAGGTCTTAGACTTGATCCCCATCTGCAAGAGCAGTAGGTTAACTTGTTCTACGTCAGAGAGAAAGCGCGAATATGCTATTTAGCCAGTTAGTAATACCATTTAGTGCGACTTTCCTTAGCCGAGAAAAAACTGTAGCACAACCCTTTCTTCTTTCATTTACTTGAACGGCGGCGGAAGTGACATCACGATGTTGCAACAATATAAGAATAAGGCTACCGTCTTCCGAAAAGTCTTTAAAGTAAGTGTATTAAGAACGTATCATTGATTTCCTTAGTCAAAAATGTTTTTTTTTTTAAATGCAGCGTTTTAAGATAAAGGTTATACGCAAAGACTTAATTTGCTCTCAGTTTAACATCAGTACTTCACTAAAATAAAAAATATTACTACAGTTAAACGTCACGTTCATAATATCTGTACATTGTCGTAGTCCTATTTTGGAAGCATCATCTGAACATCAAAATCAAAAACTGACATCATGATATACTGATTAAAACGTATCGAGAATGAATCTGTAAGCCATGATATTTTAAATACATAGAGACATGTGAGTTTAAACCCCTTTCATCCCTATAAGAACTCTTTCTTCCGTATCTGCCAATGATCAATAGAAGTGTTTCAAAAATTCAATTTTTGAAATCGCCAACAACTTCTCGCAAACACCTTACTTCTCATAATCCCATTTTAGGTGGGTTTTGTTTTGTTTTCAGTTTCGGGAACGGAAGAAAAGATTACATTTATCACATGTTGAAAGAGAGAATACTGATAAGTTCTCGGCCTCACCAAGAAGGAAATGGGCTAAAACCATGAAATTTGCAGACTGTTCCACATATTCCCCCTGAAGTTCAACACACTTCGCACAGCGTTTCTGGAGTTTCTTTAACCCTTCCAAAAAAATTATGAAGTCTGATCACTCAAATACTGCTCTGCTGCTAATATCACCTCCGAATCATTCGAAAAATGCTTCCCTTTCAAACTTCTTTTAATGTTTGGGAACAGAAAATAGTCCGATGGAGCAAGATCTGGTGAGTAGGGTGGATGGTCTATGCACTTAAATCCCAGGTTCCTCAAAACATCCATTGTCTTGCCAGCCTTGTGAGCCGGCGCATTGTCCTACAAAAAGAGAACACCTTTCTGCAGTTTTCCACGCCTTTTTACCTTCAACGCGTCCTTTAATCAGCACAGCAAGTTGGAATAGTATTCAGCATTTATTGTTTGGCCCCTCGGGAGATAGTCAGTCAGTAAAACGCCTTTCGAATCCCAAAAAACCGTTGCCATGACCTTTCCTGCAGACCTTTGAGTCTTGAATTTCTTTGGCCTTGGAGAACCGAGTGCCGCCACTCCAGGGACTGTTGTTTCATCTCTGGATCGTAGTGATGTAATCACGTTTCATCAACAGCGATAAGTCGCTGCAAAAAATTATCACCAGGTTGCTCAAAATGCTGCAAAACCGATTTGGAAGTGTCCACTCGTTTTCGTTTTTCATCGGAGTTCAAACATTTGGGCACCCACTTCGCTGACATCTTCTGCATATCCAAGGGCTCATGAATTATGAACCCAACACGTTCCCCGGATATCTCCAGTGTTTCTTCTATTGTTTTAACAGAGATTCTCCGATCTGACAAAATCAAGTCATGAGCACGATCAACATTTTCGGGTGTTGTCACTGTTAAAGACCTCCCAGATCTTGCTGCATCCTCGGTCTCAAAGTCTCCACGCTAAAAGTTGGCACACCATTTCTTCACAGTGCAATATGAAGGGCACTTGTCACTTAATGTTTGCGTCATACATTCAAAGACTTTCTTTGCAGTTTTCTTCTGCAGGAACAGAAATTTCATGACAGCCCGGAGTTCCACATTCGAAAACTCTACACTTTACATTGGCCGCCCAGGTGGCGCAGTGGTCTAAGCGATGGCTTCTGACCATTCGTCCGGAAGGGGTCCGGGTTAGAATCCCGGTGAGGCATAGATGCTGTGTTTGTTTTACGGCACTGGCTCTCTCCCTTCCCTGGAACCAGTGACCCTAAATTAGGGACGGGCGACTGCTTATAGCCCATTGAGTTGCTCACGGTGGTCGTTAAACCTCCAACCATAAAAAAAGAAAAAAACACTTTGCATTGACATGATTTAGTTTAGGACGTAAAACAACTTCAAAAAAAAAGAGCTAAAGAATGTATTAGTCTGAAAATTGGCACTTTACAATACAAAAGAACACTCTCTATATATAATGCTACAATTACAGGAAGTGGGTTAGGCCGAGAACTTCTCAGCATTCCCTGGTAACACTTTTAAAAACGTTTTCTTCAATTTCTGTACATTCAAGAAGGTCAGAACTCAGAGACACACAACTTTCATTCTTCTTCACCGTCAACAATTGTTAAAAAGTTCCCCATTCCTAAATCTTCAGTTAAAATGTCATAAGAAATTTCAGTTCTTCAATTAACCCACGATCTTCTGTCATTTCTGATTTACCCACTGGTACGTAATTTGTGCTGGTTGACGCGCATTTAGAGCGCCCGTTGTTTTTTGATAAGCCTTTCTTTTACGACCTGTGCACAAATTAAACTCTCATTCATGGGTAAGTTCTTTCTATTTAATTTCGTTTTAATGTTGTTGTTTTTTTCTTTTTTTTTAACTCACAACTAAATACATAGCCCGTCATTTCACGCCATTATTTTACATTGTTAAATTCATTGCATTGCAGAAACACTGAATTTAAAAGCGGTTGAAGAATGATTGAAGCCGCGTGATATGCCGTAAACACATATCCCTATACACGTAGCAACATGATAGTTAATGCTTATGAGCGGTGCGTTACCACAAAGATGGGCGGTGAACATGTCAATAAGCAATCACCAAAACAGCGTGTCGTCAGAATGAGCAGTAGCACCTGAAAAGATTTTCACGAAAAGCTACGTCTGCTTTTCGTGTTTCCTAACGTATGCACATTCAGTGTCAATACTTTTTCATCAGCGATTTTGAGAAGTCAAAGTACCGAAATCTGAAACTTGAACGTTTTCTGTTGAAAATTTGTTTCAAATATATAGCTTTTCATGGAGTTCTAGTGTGTGTGTGTGTGTGTGTGTGTGACAAATAAAACAAAAAATAACCTTCGAGGGAATTTCCAAACCTGTAATTCAGCTTTTCTTGCAGAATACGTGCCAACAAACTGAAAGAGTATTATAATTTAAGCGTAAGAAAACGCGACGCGCGCGGGATGGAAAATCTGTACTTCAGCTTCTATTGTATAGATAATAATTCAGAGGTGTGACAAGAAAAAAAACTCCAGAGGACACTCCCCCACCCCCTCGAAAAAAGAAATTATAATGAATTTCATTTCCTTCAGTGATCACGTCATTCGAAAAACTTGTGAAAAAGTGTTCTGAATTCATAAGAAATTACATCATCGCCTTTAGCACATTTCATTTAACGTCTCAAACATCGTAAAGCATATGCCTTTGAACACAGTGCCTCGAAGATGCCCGAGGTCAGATGGGAAATTAAGTTTGTGGAGGACAGCTGGAAGTATAGGTAAAAATCCCTTTCATTAACTAAAACTTGCTTCTGGAGCATTGCGCGTCCCGCAAGGGCACCAACCGGATTAAGGCGGCTAACAATCCTTCTTTATTTACGAGGAACAAGCGAGCAGCTGTCTCCTTCGACTTCTGTCAGCGACGGAATTAAAAGGTGACTTAAGTATGCACACCTTCTGCCTTTGACTTCTTTTAAGTATTGAGGAAAAGCTGCAAATTAGCAGGTGAATGGGAATTAGTAAGAAAATGTTGAGCAATTCACAGTGGTATTGCGTAATAGCACTTTAATAAACGCAATCTTGGACAGAACACATTCTGTTTTAATAGCATGGAACCTTTTACATCATTGACTAACGTTCTCGCTTGCCAGTACCCGTAGTACTGTAGTGAACACAAACACATTTCTAGCTAAATATTGGTATTTGAATGATACGTTGATGGAGGGGAGGTGGCCAAAATTCAACGTATAGCAATGTTTTCGCGATGTGATTTCATTCCGAAAAGAATCAAAGCAATTTTAACGTTCAGATAAATGTAGGTTTTGAAGAAAACCCTCCTTTTTACAACAACAACAACAAAAATACTCATTTAACATAAATCTACTTCAATTAACTAAAATGGAAATTGCGTTTATATGTGAGGAATGTTTGTTTTACTTTTATATTGAAATTGCATTCGCAATTTTTATTATGAAGGCGAAAGAAAATTATTTTGCAAAACTCGTGTCCCTCTCTAGACTTCCTAGAAACTAATTACCGGAAATAGAAGCGCTCGACTTTTACTCGGAAAGGGTTGGATTTTCTCCCATCCATCACTGAGACAGCCATTTTGTGGTCAGTTGCAAAACTTTCCCGAAATTTTACGAGCTTTTCAAAATTTCTAGTCTTGCTCATAACTCATTCCCACCCCACCTGTGAAGCATTTTAAAACTTCTAAAAGTACTGAAAACGACGAAAGG
The DNA here is from genome assembly GCA_039090855.1 of Macrothele yani. Lineage (NCBI taxonomy): Eukaryota > Metazoa > Arthropoda > Arachnida > Araneae > Macrothelidae > Macrothele > Macrothele yani. Next base: position 127,896,554 of record CM077008.1, read on the forward strand.
AAACATAGTCATTACGAAACATTCCTTTTATTAAGTTAATGAAATTCTGTGAAACATTTGTCCGGTGTAAAACAAAAATTCTCCTCTCCATGTTCTTCTACGAAGAGTTTTAATCCGTGTGTTAAATAAAAATTACTCATAGGTTTTACTAAGTCACCTGAACTTTTAGGGACGCATTCTCTCTGAGTGACTGTCTTGGCTCACATAGGAGGAACGACGACTGTGCATGTTGGTATCAACTGGTACTGAGTGAACGCGAACTTTTTTATAAGTACAGGGTGTTTCACTCGTGGGAGGCTGAAATGAAAAAACAAATGATTAGTGCAATTGCTGAAGATACTTACTTATCCGGCGAGCATGTTAAAAGCACTTGACTGTTCAAAAGAAACACGTGTATGGTTTTATTGTGCTATCACTTGTCGGAAACCGCTGCAAACACTAAAAGTTTCACATATTTTTGTATGCTTCTTTTTAGAAAGGAAAACAAATCATTTCTGATTTTCTCGTGAACCTTTCTTGATTAGGCTGTTTTCCTTAATAATTTTCGTCATATCAAATGATAATGAAACTGAATTGTGTGTCATAGAAAAAGCAAAAACTTAACCCCGGCGTGGACTAGGAAAAGAAATAACTTAGGAAGTTTTGTTCAGATGATGATGATGCAGATAGCCAAATAAATTAAACAGAATTTTTCACTTACTTTAGTGTGATTAATTAAATATGATTCTTTTACCCATATATGAATTGCAGTTAAGTTATATTTATAAAGGATGGAAAAAGTTTTCGATGAAAATTTTATTGTGTGCTGAAGGAACATCGGTATTACAAATGAAACTTTCTTGCAGGTACAATAAATATCTAAAAATGCACATCATGCATTGCAATAATTATTTATCACACCGTCGCATGCAGATTACACAGTAGGAAATTTAACAGCTTCGTTATTCTGACATACACACATGCACACATACAATCTCTCTCTCTCTGTGATAACATATTTCTACAGAGCGCAGTTCTGATTTTTTTTAAATCTTGCTAGCATTCCATCATTATAGGTTCATTGCGGTACAAATCTAGTTAGTTTTCGTCTTGGTACTGCTGGGTCCAGGTTCGAATCACGGGTTTAGACATAGATGTTGTCTTTGTTCTTCTTATGCTGGTTCTCTTCTTTTCGTGGAGGAATTTGCGGTAAATTATGAAGCCACACTTTATACGTATTACCTTAGACTTTCATGAGGGTTGCTACATCGTGAAACTAAAACAGCAGACTTTTTGAAAAGTCTACCATCCGTAACTTAGAGCAACTGGTTCCAGGGAAGGAAGAAAATCAGAGTCGGGAAGGGAGGGAGGCGGAGAGACTGATTTTCTGGGCGTAAGTTGCTGTCTCATTATTCGTGCTCTGCAATCAAACTATACTTCGATTCACCCTAAGATGACATTGCAGTTTAAGGTACAAGAGCTTATGCACTCACTGAGCCTTCGGAGACGCCCGAAAGTTATGTTCATCCGCGTCGCTCCCCGCTGTGTCCTGCTGTTAGTAGCTGTCAATCACTTCTCCCATCAACTCATTGGCAACCTTGTCTCCCAAACACTGCATATCTACGCATGCGTATGTTGGTCTAATTTTAAAACTTAACTTCTGAAAGTAGATCATTTTTAGATTTGTCTAAAATAACTATATATACTTATAAGCAAACAGCTAAGGACAATATAAAACATGATTCTGGACAATAAATGTGTTATTTTTCACGGAAAATGTTCGGAACTACTTTTAGTCACGGCGATAGTTTTCACGTACCTTCCCTTCAGTGTCATTTTAGGGTGAATCGAAGTATATACACAAGCACATTTAGCAATCGCACTCAAACTTGCCGCGCCGAGGTGTTGTCACCTCGGCGCGGCAAGGCCTCCCGCATATGACGTCACAAGTTTTCTACCCAACAGTTCTGTGGCTTTCTATTAGAGACGGTTTTGGCAGATCTCTTTCACTTCCACTCAAATCTTCAAAACTTCGTTTAAAATAGAAGGACATTATTTTTTATTTTTTATAGGCAGAAATCATATTATTTCGTCAGAAATTGTTACGGAATTCTTTTGTAGGGGGGAGGGAAGATGTTCGACCACCCTGAGATAAGGGCTGTAAGCAGTTGCGCGTGCCTAATCGGTGGAATTCACTAATTTATGCAGCCGAAATTTGCAAGTTTCGCAGCAGTGGACATTTTGCTGTCCTGAAGCCTTAAAACTTGAAATGTCATAACATTTCAGAATTGCCGTCGGAAAGACAAACGAAAACACACTTAACGCTTTCTTCTATTTCAGAAGAGTCACTTTATCAGTGTGCACTCTACGTCTGCTAACGTTCTCTTATAAATCTTCAACGTTTGAAGGGAGTTAGTAAGAGTTCTCAATTAAAAATCTAGTACAGTCCCAGATGATTTCCGAAAAATAGCTTTTAAAAGTTGTGACGTACTGCCGGCAAAATTGCAGCAATAAATTCCGTCGGTGTAGCTTAGTTGGGAAAGTATTTGGCTCCGGAGCAGAAGGATGCTTGTTCGATCGCCGCCACCGGTAAATTTGTGTTTTCGCATTGGTGCCTAATTGTGGAAATGGATCTATTGGACGTTAAGTTCTTCGAAAAAAGTGTGGTGTTCGTTCCACACATCGCTTGGAATTAATTAGAATTCCTTCTTTGCTTCGAAAAATGTGAGATGCTTTCCACACACCGTCTGAAATTAGTAAGAATTCCTTCTTCTACAGAGAGTTACTTCAGGCATGTTTTGCTGCGGAACTGAAACCTACGATTTCCTGCCCCCGCCTTTCACAAAGGAGGGGAAGATATATGTGCGATGTACTACAGAAGCAAAGCACATGTCAAGATGGCAAAGTTGCAGCAATAAATTCCGTCGGTGCAGCTTAATTGAACAAGCATTCGGCTCTGGAACAGGAGCATACGGATTTGAGCTCCGCCACCGGCAAATTTGTGTCACGCTATAAATTTACAGAAAATAAAAATACAAGCAATCCCCTAAATATTTAACAGCAATTTGTTGATGACTGCATGACTCTCATCCCAATTTCCTAGATTAACTAACCCACTTAACCAGGTTAATTCGAAATGAATTCAAAAAATTTAAAACAAGTGTAGGAATGAAGTTAAGCAGCTGCATATAATATTTTGTAGTGTGCTGTGTACGAAACTATTTTTATCAAGTATAACTAGTGTCCCGGCAGACTGAGAAAAAAAAAGAGAAATGGAAAGGAAAGAAAATCCTTAAAAAACAGTAGAATTACATATACTAGAAAATACAAGGCCATGACATTACAAAGATGAGTTCCCTCTTTTAGTGAGGTCACGCGACTTCTGAGTGGTTTCCAACGCTGTTGAATATGACGTCAAACACGACACCGACGTATAAGGCCGTGTGACATGACAATGACGTCATAAATGGAGGGAACTCGTGTCTCTAATGTCATGGTCGTACTAGTCGTCATGGCCTTCTACTTTCTCGACGGCCTTGATTTAAGTCCATGTTCTTCCCAATTTTATTTAAGCAATCAGAATTACTCGCAAGGTATGCGAAGCGTCTTATCATTGAAACAGTGAGAAAGGGTGTTCTTTAATTCAATTAAATTTTCTAAAAAAGTGCTACCCAAAAAGTATCACCATTTTGAAGCTTTCGAAGCAATTTACCAATATCTAAAACGGTAGTACAAAGTCTAGATGGAGATTTAAAAACAAAAACGAATTTTAAGATCTATCTCTACAAGTAAGTTATTTCGGTATCACAGAAGTAAGTACTTCAGGCTTTCAAAGCATTTTTTTTTGTTTGCCAAAACATATAAACCTATTTCGTCTTCCATCTAAGACCATTGCCATTTTTCATGTTATGCCGCAACAAGAATGTGCTATGTATTAAAATAATGCTTTTTCTTTTGCAGTTTTGTTGCGACATAACATGAAGTTCAGGGTCCAGGTGAATTTGTTTGAAACTTCGTTGTAAAAAATAAATAAACGAGAAAGTAAGTAGGTAAATAGTAAAGTGAAGAACAAAACTTTTTGAGGAGTAAAGCCACAAAATTTCAAGTTGTGACTCCAAGCTGAGCAGTACTGGACACACATCATGATGCAACAATAAGCAGCCAATTTCTCTCACATCACTGACTGACAAATTTTCCCAAAGACAAATTTTGAAGATGACAATCCGATTTTTGGCGTAAATGTGACAAGGATGGTAAGTCAGATAATATCCGAAAACTTGAAAATTTTCATCGTCCTGGAGCGGGACTCGAACACGCGTCTCCCAGAAAATGCCCGGGTCTTTGGATGCTACCCAATATCTTTGGATTTTCCTTTCCAGAAAACTCAAAACCAATCAGACATCTGGAAGATCTTGACTACTTATTGTGGCGTCATGTAGCCAGACACTAGACCTAGTGTGTGTCTGGCATGCATGATCATTGATAAGGAGCCATCTGTCTTCAAGTCTCAAAATTTCTTTCAATTTATATTACGAAAATTTTAGTCGATACTCAACGAACCCTAAGCGTTTCTTTTATTTATTCACTTAATGTCACTATGCCTGAATTAGGTGGCAGTATTCATGAACATTAATTAACCTGTCATTTAACTATTATTTATACAAAAATAAATTACCACCGTGCCTACTATCACAAAAGTCAGTGATAATGTACTTGTGTTTTCATTTACGCTTTGTTTTGTTTTTTTACGTAGCTTACGCTTTCATTATTGTCAACAATCTGGATTGTTTTTCTTCGTAATGCTCACGTTTACTGATTTAAAATTACGAAAATCGCATCGCTTAGAGAACACATTCAATGTTCGCTGGACAGGAATTACCTTCTCTGTAAAACTAATCTCTTTCCTCAAAAATATATCATGATGTTACTCTTTTTAAAGAGTTCTTCCAAAGTGACATTTTAAATGCATCGCACGTATTTCAGTATGAAACATGGAATTAAAAGAAGGTATACTTTTGGAGAGAATACCAACTAGATTTAAATACAATTTTATGCAAGAAAGGGCTTTCTAGTTTGATTAAGTTGGTTCTTTCTACCCTCGGAACTTTCACCTGCAATTCTAAACGATTTTGTTCTCTCCATTTTTGAACGTTTCGCCATTATACTGTATAGATTTTATAGGCTAATATTATTTATTTACAACAATGTTTTAAATAAACTTTTGATGGCGAAATGAAACCTATTTATTTAAAACCGTGTGCTTCTATTAGTATCTCAGCATTATTCTGCAATGTTGTAATGGGACCGAATACGACGTTTTGTGATGTCATGATGCATATATTACTCATGAATCTCAATGTACATTTGTTTAGCCAACGCTTCCTGTACAAGTCTCACATTAGTCTTGTGGCGTCACATTAAAAAAGGGGAGATGAATAGTTACCAATCACAGCACCTCTTTTTCAAATTCTGTAACACGCAGTAGCGAAGCACCTGCTTGGTTGGTGCTATCCGTTTCATTTGTTCTACTAGTGTCACGTCAGGTGACGTTGCTCTAATACAGGAAGCGTTGGTTCAACGAGTTCACTTGAGATGTGCTGTTCTAGCAAAGCATTGGATCCTCAATTGCTTCCTATGTAACAACTACTAATACTTTTCCAAATGTGACATAGATGTAAGTGCATTGTTATAAAGCAAGAGTTGTTCAAAATTCTAGCTGTGTAATTTTGCATGCATTCCAAATTTTCATGAAATGCTCTGTATAAAATCTGACATCAATCTTTTTTTAATTTATGGCATTGTAAGTGTCTTCTTCAAAACCGATTAATAAAAAATATAACGGAAGGAAGCGTTTGTAAAATATGTCATGCACTGTTCGTTGAGGTATACGCTGAGTAGTCACTTCATTTGATATACTCTTACATTATGTCAGAAAAAAAAAGCGCGCATTGTCAATGTAAACATGATAAACAGTTTCGCTTCGCAAGAAGAAATACATCTAAAGCTTGCCGCACATTAGTTCGGAAAGGAAGCGAAGCGTAGGAACAGATACCACAGAAAAAAGAACTGGTAACTATAACTTCCAATGGAAGCCCGCACATTACATCGGAACGTCACGTAATTTTTTGAATCGGAACGGAAACGAAATTTTGGACATTATTCGCTGAGAATATTTCTTCCAAAGCGATGCACGTGCGTTAAGTCAAGGTCACCTTCCTCAGCTATTTATTTTATTGCACAATCAGACAGCAAGCTCTTGGCAAGACTTGATTTTCTCGCTTTCACTGATTCTGCTTCGAAGTTGTTTGATCGTTTTGCAAATATATTTTAACGAAAAATCAATCAACACCGTGCAAACAATTCCAGTTTTGTACGACATTACTGACACCCAGGGTCGAAGGGCTCCGCCTGAAATTATTGCACCGGCAAGTGTTACCATCGGAAAAATGTTTAAGGACAAAGTAGCCTCGCTATATAACTCTAAATTTTGTTGGAGCAAGACATTAACATCTGTCACGATAACAATATGTCTGGTTGTAGCAACAAAACGTTTTATCACGATAATAATGGATATTGTTGGATCAAAGAAATTCCCAAAAATCAACAAAATTATTTTGTTAAATGAACAAAACATTCTGTCATGATAACAATAAATTTTGTAGAATGAACAAGAATTTTCATCAAAATAATTTTGTTAATTTAACAAACTTTTTTGTTGACTGTATGTCGACGGAATTTTTTTGTTGAATTAACAAAACGTTTTTCGCACTGTGTACCCAAGAAATATATAACGTCCGTAGGTGAGTACATATCATTGCTACATGATCGTATTATATTCTGTTTCTTTTTTTTTTTTTGGGGGGGGTGGGGGGTGTAGATTTAATTATTAGTGCCATTTTATTTTATGTTCATTCAAGTTATGCTGTTATTTTAACCCCGCAGTTTTTCTTGTCAATAAAGAAAATATGTTACTCCATTACATGCCTACACATTTTCCCTTTATTCTGTGCTTCGCCTTGCTATGCTTAACATCTCATCTTGCCAGACTACTGCGGGCGATGGACCAGTGGTGAGAAGTGCTGGTTTGTAATCATTCATCTTGGTTGGGTCCAGGTGAGATATGGATGTTGTGTTTGTCTTACAGTCCCAGCTCTCTCCCTTCCTTGGAACCAGTGATCCTAAATTCGGGGCGGGCGACTGCTTGTAGTCCATTGAGATGCTCAGGGTGGTCGTTAAACCCCCAAACAAACAAGAAAAATAATCTTGTCAGACTCTTCTGCCTTCTGGTGAATTGAAGTACGCTTTGAAATTTTTCTTTGTGTTGAAATCTTCAAGTGCCGTATTACCGCTTAGCCTAGGCAAGCATCACAAAGTGGCTCTTGGCTTTCTGGTTCTCCGGCCTGACATAAAGTTTTCACCATCAACTCGTAGGAAATTATGCAAGCAGGTTGTTGCCAAGATCAGGTTGTTGCCAAGATCAGGTTGTTACTAAGATCAGGTTGTTCGCTAAATAAGCAATCTGTAATTATAACAGGTAAGTTAAAAAGATAGTAAATATAACACACTTGCAATTTAAGTGTGCGTAGTACTACTTCCAGCGCCGTCGACGTCTAGCAAGTAAATGGTTCCGATTTCGTCTGTGTAGTACCGATCTCGTGTGCTGATAACACTCGTTTCTATTCCGACGTGTTCCGGTGCTAAAATTTGGTTTTCGTTCCGAAGTCTCCCGTTCGGACGTGTTCCGATGCGGAAAGTTGGTTCCCGTTCCGAAGCCTTTCGGTCCGACGTGTTCCGGTGAGGAAAATTGGTTCCCGTTCCGAAGCCTTCCATTCCGACATGCTCCGATGCGAAAAGTTGGTTCCCGTTTCGAAGCCTTTCCGTTGCAGAAAGTTGGTTACGGTTCAGAAGCCTTCCGTTCCGACGTGTTCCGATGCGGAAAGTTGGTTACGGTTCAGAAGCCTTCCGTTCCGACGTGTTCCGATGCGGAAAGTTGGTTCCCGTTCCGAAGCCTTTCGGTCCGACGTGTTCCGGTGAGGAAAATTGGTTCCCGTTCCGAAGCCTTCCATTCCGACATGCTCCGATGCGAAAAGTTGGTTCCCGTTTCGAAGCCTTTCCGTTGCAGAAAGTTGGTTACGGTTCAGAAGCCTTCCGTTCCGACGTGTTCCGATGCGGAAAGTTGGTTCCCGTTCAGAAGCCTTCCATTCCGACATAGTGTGTGGCGGCCTTACCCAAGGCCGTCTAGAAAGTACAAGGCCATGACATTAAAGAAACGAGTTCCCTCCGTTTGTGACGTCATTATCGTGTTACACGGCCTGATACGTCGGTGTCGTGCTTGACGTCATACACGGCAGTGTTGGAGACCATCGGAAGCCTTGGTTTCCGCATAACGTCAATAAAAGAGGGAACTCATCGCTCTAATGTCATGGCCTTGCGTTTTCTAGACGGCCTTGTTTTAACACAAGCAAAATGTGGCATAACCTATGAAAGTATTAGAATATTTTAGCAGTTTATTAAATTTCAAGGTTATGCAAACTCAAATCCCTCAGGACAGTTTCTTCATCAAGGCGAATTATTCGCTGATTTTTTGATAAAACAAAAAAGTTAACTACCCACGCTTCCGATGAATTGATTTCACACAGACACAATCATTGAAATCTTTCCCAGATTTTCATAAAACTTGAAGACAGAATTTGGGAGGCGGAGAACTGGTCTATTACATTTGGATTTCATGAATTCTTGACATTGGATCATTACCTAAGTGGTTAAAGCGTAAATATTGTGCTTTGTTTTTTTTTTTTCGGATTCAACATTCCTTAAAAGCGGGCTTCTCACATGCAACTGTTGTTCAAATAATAAGGCAACCTGTGAATATTTCTTTCCCTAGAAATTATTTGAGAGTATACCAAATTAAGTGACCACTGATTGAGTGTATAAAAATATATATACAAATATAAAGCATTTGTTTCTACTGGAATGTGGAATTAAAATAAAAGTTCTGTGATGGAGTTGTTGTTGTTTTTTTCTGTTACTGAAATGAAGATAGAAATGGATATTTATTATGAACTACTCAAAGTGACGAACGGATATAACATAAAAAAGGAGATCGATAATTCGTAAAGCAATCGTATGCGTTTAATTATGGACAACGTAAGACGCCAAACATCAAACAGACATGCGAGATTCAAAAACTTACAGCGTGGAACTTTCGGCTTTCAAACGAGAGAATGTCTCATTGATTCAAAAGGGGTGAGAAGCACACGAGGCTTACCTTGGTAGTGGAATACGTTACACCACCTCGGTTGCTAGCAGTTTCTCGGCAACTCCGTGACGTACCGCAAATGAGATGATTCAGCTGGTTGGCCGCCTGCAAACGAGGGCGAATGGTCACAAAACTTCAAAAGTGAAAGCTCCTCTGCATTGCATCCGATGCTTTCTCGATGAGATTAAGGTCTGGGGGTTGGATGCAGACGCGAACGTGGAATACCGCGGTCTCCTAGTCATCAAACCTCTTTGTAAGCTCTGATGTGGGCAAGCATTGTTAGCCACAAAGAAGAAACTGTGGCCTGTCTCACCATGGAGAAGTGCCGCAGTACTCTTGATCATGTCATCTCGGTACACACTAGTGCGCCTGGCAAACATACAAATCGCTGCCCTGATGGTCGAATGGTACAAGGTGTTCGCTTCAAACCATTTATTCGAGATGGGTTTGGGTCCGAATCCTGAGAGAGTCATGGATAGTGTGTTTGTCAAACGTCCATGGCTCTCTCCCTTTCCTGGAACCAGTGACTCTGAATTATGGGCTGGCGATTGCTTACAGCCCATTGAGTTGCTCACCGTAATCGTTAAACTTCCATACAAAACGAAACAGAACATACAAATCTGTACGGTCATTAAAGCACACTCCTCCCGGCTACTGAAGAACGGAAGCATTAGCAGTCATAGATGCTGATTGCCGCGTGTTCCTGAGGTTCTCCACACACAAAGTCGCCTTCAATCAAAACGTAGGTCAAGACGTCGCAGAAAATGACGCTTTTCAATTCTTCCTGTCAGAATAGGTGTTGTGGAGCCCACTCACATCTTTCTTTCTGGATTGACACAGACCATGGTATTCTGCTCAACAGACATCTTCATCATGGACCTTCCTGATGCAGTAAATTACAGACCGTTTGATATTTTGCCGCGACGCTGGTGACACATCTCAGAGCATCTGTAATGTAGCGGTTGAATATTGTGGAGGTTTTACGAGCGTCTATTGCGGTGTACCACTTTGCTGAGACGTAGTTGTCCTTTGACGTCTACCGCTCTGTTGTTCTGAAAAATCGCCTGTACTTGACAACGCACACAAAGTCGACTTATCTCATATTTTTAAACACGAAGATCTGCTGCAACATCTGTCTGATTGTGCCCTGATTTCAGCAATTAGATAGCCCTGTCGCGTTCTTTGATACCCATATGTATTCTTTGCATTGACAGTAGTCTTAGCAAACGCACACACCCCTTAAGACACACTGCAGCACATTAACTGCTTCACGCAAGAGGGCCTTTGCTTCCTTCGACAGTGAAATATCACCTCGGCATTGTTCGGTGCCGTGGGTTTGTAAACGCGCACCCTGGACGGCGTCCTCAGATATCACTGACCATACGTCGTTGACCTGTGCCCAAAATTCTTCGACATTGCGAGAGGGTCATGCAGAAGCGTTAAGCCGTCAGCCAGTGACGTTCCACATGTTCTCCACTGGGGAGAAGTCTGGGGATAACGCTGGCCATCGCAGCACATGGACACATTTTGAGCACTGTTTGCTGGTGTTGACGGTGTAAGACATGGCGTTAGCTTGTTGAAATTGGTCATCAGGGATACTACGGATATACAGCAACAAAACAGGCTGCACACCTCATATACGTATCGTTGTGCTGTCATTGTATTCACTACGCGTAAGAGTGGTGAACGGCTGTTGAAACTGACAGCACCCCGAATCATTACACCATTTGAGAAGCCGTGTGATATTCCCAAATGGCAGCAAGATCAGTTCGGGGACCACGTCTCCTGACTCTCAATTCATAATCGTCGACGCTGAGATAGAAACAAGACTCGTCGCTGAATATGACATTGTCCCATTCGAACCGCCACGTATGTCTGCTGTTGCACCACTGTAACCTTGTGCGACGACGTGCTGAGACGAGTCACAGTCGTCGCAATGGTTGGTGAGAGCGCAAACCTACCTTGACCAATCTGCGATGCACAGTTCGTGCTGATATGGGGATGTCTCTTGCTGCCTGTAGAGCTTCTCGATAGGATTGTGGGGACACATAGGTGTCCCCACAATCCTATCCAGAAGGTCTACAGACAGCTACACAAGCATTCGGACGTCCACCAACGTGCACCAATTCTATTACAGCGACACACGTTATCTTCCTTTAACCCCTGCCCCCACATTTGGCCGACCATTTTTGTATACTGATGCGTTTCCGTCGCACTGCAACGCAAGGACCGACCAACACTACGTAGCCTACGATGAAGTCTCTTATAAATGGTAGGGCTGCATGACGTCGCCCAGCATTCTCAATCCTTACGCGTGCTTTCGCCACCGAGATCACTCCGATGAAGTGGTTCACACGCACAAGTGAAGACGTCCAAACTTAACTGAGTCGAACCGTTTTGGCCTTTTACCTTTCTCAACTGAGTGATTAGTTCGCATCTGCGTAACACAACTGTCGACACATATTTACCGTTGCACTTCAAACGATACCTACTAACAAAGGACGATGGGTATTTCTGTTTAGTAGCAACAGTAAGGTGGCGCCATCATAGGAAATAGAGATAACAGAATTTACAATTCACTCTGCCCACCAGCTTTGAAATTGCTCCATCTTTGAATGAGATTTCACAAATATTTTAATATCGTACTTTCCAAATTCGCAATAAATGTGATCCGCCTTTATTTATTTTTTTCAAGCGTAATTGAACGCATGACACCCGAATGCATTTTTCACGTCCACGGATCGACGTTTCGCTGTTTGAATGCCAGGGAAGTCTGTAAAGAAGCACTACCTCAAAACAGAAAGTATGTGTTCATAAAAAAAATTTTACAGCAGGTAAATTTTTCTAAAAATGCATACAAGGGATATTTTTTCACAGAAATCAAGTGTCACAGTAATCGTTAGAGAACGTTTGTTGTCAAATGTTTTAATTTTCCTCTATATCACCCACAAAGATTTGGGGGGGCATTTTGCGTGGAAAGGGAGCTAATCAACACATTATCGGCGGGAAAATACGGCCATTCGTTACAAAACTCTTACAATTTTTGTTAGTGAACACTGAGTATGTGACGTATATGCTGTCTTTCAAACTTTCGGTTTTTGATTTTCACTTACGCAAATTTTGATTGCTTTTCTTCATGTTTTCTATTAGGTGTGCAGCTTAATTCTCGGCCACAGGCACGACACGTTGACAGCAAATTATAGCAAATCAAATACGTACCTAATCAGGGAAATAATCCCCGTCGTGTTGGATACCGGATGTTTGATAATTATGTGTGATATGAAAAATAGAATGTTTATCTATCTACACTTTAACGTTGAAGCCTTTCCGGAAGCAAGTAGCGCACCGCTCAGTGGCAGACTTATAACTTCGGAAAAGAAGAACTAATGCATGTATGAAAGAAACTCACCTCGAATAACTACATCCAGAGTTGAAGAAAAGACGAACTATTTAATAAAATAGCGTAATAGAAGCGCTATACACAGAACTAATACAGTAGGATCACTTATTATAGCTTGCAAACATATCAGCTGATGAAGAACAAACAACTACTTCATTATAAGTTCTCCTCCATTCTTGACGTGTGTCAGTTCACGTGATGGACCACGCGCTCGATGCAACGAGAATTTCAAAATAATTCTTTCTCCTCCTCTATTGGGTGGACTTTAATCATTCGACTACTGCGAAGCGCGTCATACCTTTCTTTTTATTTCCAATATTGAATACATTTGAGCCATCGGTCAGGGAGCTGCCGAATGCCACTGCGGAAAAAAGAGGGCTGTTTCGAGTTGATAAAGTCATCAATACTTGTATAGTCCTTCTCGACAGAAGTGAAGTGCGTATCACTCAGGTGATGTTGCAAGGAGCGAAAGCGGTGATAATCCGACGGGGCAAAGTCTGGAGAATACGCCGGGTGGGACAAAATCTGCCATCCCCGGTCGGTGATCGTGTTTAAAGTCGTTTTAGCGGTCTGAAGACACGCATTATTCTGAAGCAACAGGACCGACCTTCTGCCCTTGCCGGTGTATGGCCTTTTCGCCTCCATTGCGTCACTCACACGAATGAGTTGCTGACAATAACGCTGAGCATTGACCGTTTCACCAGGTTTGAGCAACTGATACTGTACGACAACGCGCTGATCCCACCATATGCACAGCAACAACTTCCTGGCATGGATATTTGGTTTGGCGGTACTGATGCTTGGTTTGGCGGTACTGATATTTGGTTTGATGGTACTGTGTCACGGTGGTCGTTAATTTAGGGCCACTGGTTCCAGGGAAGCGAAACAGCCAGCTCCGTAAGGGAAACACAAAATCGCTGCCTCACAGGGATTCGAAAACTCGGACGAATGATCAGAAGCCAATACTGCAAAGCCGCCACCGGAACCGGCTTTCCAGTATTTTTTTTTTTTTTTTGATTGGAGGTTTAACGACCACCGTGACAAACTCAATGGGCTATAAGCAGTCACCCGTCCCTAATTTAGGGAAGGGAAAGAGCCAGTGCCGTAAGACAAACACAACATCCATGCCACACCGGGATTCGAACCTGGACCCCGTTCCGACGAATGATCAGAGGCCATCGCTTAGACCACTGCGCCACCGGGGCGGCCTTTCCAGTATTGTGAATTAGGATGAAATTAATCGGAAAAATTTTCCTGGAATCTATTGACCTTTGACGTCGTTCTCAATTAAAGAGAACTTCGTTTTTTCCCCGTAATCACGGGAGCACGAAAATTTGACTTTTGAGGACTGAGAAAAGGTCACCTAGTCCGATGAATAGTATTTTCAGTTAATACACACCGATGGACTTGCCACAGTAGAGCGTCAACAGGACGAATCGATAGATCCCAGCTGCTTAGCGTCAACATGGTGCAATGGTTTGGTGTCTGTTTCCATGGTGGGCATTGGGTTCCTTAATACCTCTGGAACAATATTTGGATACAACGTAGTATCTTAACACCATTGTGGACCAAACACACCCCTACATGTGCATGGTGTTTCCTGATGGAGATAGATACTTCCCACAGGCACCATGCCACAAGGCACGGACCGTTACACAGTGGTTCCAAGAGCACGGTAGACACTTTAAAGTGATAAAATTGCCCCCACAATCCACTGATCTTAACCCAATCGAGCACCCGTGGAATCAGATTAAGAGAGCCATTCGTAACAGAATTCCTTCTCCAGCGAACATTTGGTAATTGATGGATATCATAACATTCGCTTGGATAAACATACTCCTCCGAATCCATGGCAACGTGATCAGGGCAGCTCATCACGTTGTTATGTAGGTGTTCGCAATAATTTGCTACTTCGGTGCATTTGAGTCCTCCTTGAAGCAAACTTAAATATAAAATTTTAATTTAGAAGCATATTTTCCGTTTTCTATGAAAACGACTTTATCAGGTACTTCAACTAAAATTGAGCATTGTTCTTTCTGAAAGAAATCGCTAGAATTTTGTTTTTATTTTATTAAATGCCGATTTCAACAATAACATAAATGCAGTATCTCCAGATATACGTATAGCGATCATGTATACAAAGAAGTGTCTATATTGTTGTTATTTACCTCGAAGATATCTCTCTCTTTTTTTTTTTTTTTTACTGTGTTGGGGTTTAACGACCACCGTGAGATTAGATTTGAGATTTATGTAGAAGATTTCAGGTAGGGAGTGTCTGACCTAAGGTGTTAAACAATCCTTAGAAGTTGGGAGCTAAAAGACTGTTCCGGACAGGAAAATCTCACGGAAGCGAGGTAGAAAGGAGGAGTATGAAGCCCTTATTTATAACCGGGGGCTAGTACCCGTAATCCGATGGCTTAGTGTACCCATTAAGCCGTCGGACCAGCGGTAGGAGCATTCGTCCCTGCCTGGTATCGATCCTGAGCAGAGACGTAACTAGGCATTTCTGCGCCTGGAGCAAACCACAAAATATTACCCCCCCCCCCCCCAGTCGCTAAGACAAACACCGCCAAAATATTATGATTTTTAGGATAGTAAAACAGGTCTTGAGTGTTAATTGCGCACAAATTTGTATTATATGCAATTACATATGCAATTACAATTTTTCAAAAAAACTAACACTAGCCACTGAAAGTTGCTTCTGACATTTCACTTCACACTGAACTTTATACTTCCTTTTTACATCATATTCTCTTGTAGTTAATTGATAACTGATAATCACTAGCGGTTGTGCAACAGATTTTAAGAACGGACTCGTTTTCCAGCAGACCTGAGGAAGACTTTTGTGCCGCCCCGATGGTGCCGTGGTCTAAGCGATGGCCTCTGATCATTCGTCCGAAAGGGGTCTGGGTTCGAATCCCGGTGAGGCATGGACGTTGTGTTTGTCTTACGGCACTGGCTCTTTCCCTTCCTTGGAACCAGTGACCCTAAATCAGGGACGGGCGACTGCTTATAGCCCATTGAGTTGCTCACGGTGGTCGTTAAACCTCCAATAAAAAAAAATGGAAAACTTTTGTGAAGTTATTGCCATTTTCACTATGGAATTTTAACTTTTAAATATTTTTATTGGGATATGATACTGCAAATAGGGTATAAGGGAACTGGGTGACATTTTTTATCCCAAACGTGGACAGCATCTTACCCTCATCAGTTGCGTCCGGAAGAATTAGGAAATGGGGAGTAGCACTCATAAGGTGTGACGTACTACAGAGGTGAATCACGTGTCAAGACGAAAAATCTGCAGCGGTACATTCCGTCTGTGTAGCTTAGTTGGGAGAGCAACTCACTCCGGAGTGAGGGGGCGCTGCTGGTTCGATCACCGTCACGGACAAATTTGTGTTTTCACATTGGCGCCCGAGCGTAAAATTGGATCTACTGGCAGTTGGGTTCTTCGAAAAATGTGTGATGTTTGCTCCATATATCGTCTGGAATTAATGAAAAATTCCTATTTCGCTTCAAAAAAAAAAAAAAAAAAAAAGTTAAGAGGGAGATGATGTGACGTACTACAGAGGTCAATCACGTGTCAAGACGACAAACCTGCTGCGGTATGTTTTATCCGTGTAGCTTAGTTGGGAGAGCAACTTACTCCGGAGTGAGAGGGCGCGAGTTCGTCACGGACAAATTTGTGTTTTCACAAAAGGTTTCGTGCATTTCTCTTACCCTTATTTACATCAAGGATGTTCTGGGTAGTGAAGTTGAACTGGAAGCGGAACGCTATTTAGGAGTGTAAAATACAAAATATGAAGAGAGCAGTGAGATTCCCAACTGCTCCGGAGTTCTGACCTTTGGTACCACATTAAACGGACCTAACGCAGCTTGAAGTAGGGGCAGAAATGATAGAGTTGCTCCCAGAGAATATTCAACAATGTGAAAGATATCATTATCTTGCAACGTACGAACAACCGCACCTTCATTTCTGATTCTAAGCAACTTACATCCCCTGCACATTTTGATGAAGAAATGCGAATTTTAAGCCACCACGTTACCGCAACTAGCGAAAGAAATTATAGGTAAATTCTGTAGTTCTGTACCAGAAACTGGTGCAAAAGTTTCAATTCCGATTTTAATCAGATTGTACGCAGTGATTTTTGCACCCTCTCTTGAGCTGCCCCTAGGGCAGCTGTCCCCCTTTCCAGCCTTAGTTACTCCTTTGATCCTGAGACTTTTCCGTGGCAGTCACGAACACTGACCACGGGCCATCCGCGGCCCACGACAAACATGGATGATCTTGGATGATCAAATGAAGAGGATTTTAGGAAAGGAGTGTATGACCCCAGGTCTTAAACAACCCTTAGAAATAGGAAGCTAGGAGATTTGGGCTAGAGTGCCCGATAGGAAAGTGACATGGAAGCGAAGTAGAAAGGGGGAGAAAGACGCCCTTATTTATTACCGGGGGGCCGTACCCGGGGTCCGACGGCTTAACGTGCCCATCCGACGCATGGCAGATATTTAGTAGATCGAGCGTTCGTACCTGCCTGGGATCGAACCTGAGGTCCTTTCCGTGGCAGGTACGAACGTTGCCCACTAGGCTACCCGCGGCCCACGACAAACATGGGCTGCTATGAGTGCTATAAATAGTCTCTGGTCCTTAATTCACGGCCAGGCCACGAGCTCCAGGAAAGGGAGAGAAACAGGACAGTAAGAGACAAACATGCCGCAAACGCCTCCCTGTGGACTCGAACTCGGACGACTAGTCAGAAACCTATAACCTACGCCTCTGATCATTTGGGAGTCGTGGCGAAGATATACTTCACATGCAATTTATGTTAATATCAGCATTTAGGAGTAATGCAGGTGAAGCAGTTAGTTTTCAAAATAAACAACTTACATTTAAAAAAGTATGCACCGTGTCTGTCATCATCGATGAAGTTCAGTATTTAATTATACAGTCGTATCAGAATAATATGACCACCCCGGAATCACAGTGCACTCTCCCAGGCGAGTCACAGAGTGCACGTGACAAGGTCGACCACACGGAGGTATAAGCTGCCGGCCAGGACAGGGAAGCCTTAGTGCGTCACGTGAGCAAAACGGGCAGAGGTAGTGATTTGACAGACGTTCGAAAAGGAATGATCATTGGCTACCGCGCCAAGGGTGGAAGCATCTCAGAAACAAGAGGTTTCGTGGGCTGTTCGCGAGGTGCTGTAGTAAGGGTGTACCAAGAATGGACCGCTGGCACACCGAGTACCTCATGACGTCACAACTGTGGAGTCCCAAAGGCCATCAACCCCAGAGGAGAACGTCACCTCTGTCGGCTGGCAAAGGGCGATCGATGCGAAACAGTGCAGCAATTGACCACGCATATGAACTCTGTGGCACCCACTTTCCTGTCCCCGATAACAATGGAGCGAACCCTGTTATTCATGGGTCTCCGGAGTCGACGCTGCGTCAAGGCGCCCATGTTAACCCAGCCCCATTGGCAACGACTGCAGTTTGCATGGGACTGTCGTAATTTGACAGTGGAAGAATGGTTAAACGTTGTCTTCTCCGACGAATGGAGGTTTCTGCTACACAGAAGTGACGGGCGGTGGCGGTGGCGAATGCGACGTCAGACACACGAGAACTAACACTCGGACACACTTGTCAGTCAAGTACAGGCCGGCGGCGGCAGTGTACATGTATGGGGGATGTTTTCCTGCATGACCTGTGACCGCTGGTACCACTGGATCGGTCCCTGAACGCCAATGACTACCTGCTCATCCTCGCTGACCACATGCATCCCTTCACGTTGGACATTTACCCTGGTAGTGATGGTGTCTACCACCAGGACAATGCGCCATGCCATGTCGCTAAAGGGGTGCGTGACTGGCTCCAGGAACATGACTGCGATGTCTCCGTTCTCCATTGGCCACCGAAATCGCCCGACCTCAATCCCATAGAGCATTTGTGTGACTATTTGGATCGACGTGCTGACCCACAACCACGTCATCTCCGGTATCTCCGTGCTCTGGTGCAGTCCGAATGGGCACGTGTGCCTCGGGCAACGTTCCAGGACCTCATTGCGTTCATGCCACGCCGTCTCGTCACTGTCATGCCGGCCAAGGGTAGTTGTTCCCATTATTAGGTAGGAGGTTCTGATACGACTGTGTATATAGTGTGCAGTAATTATTTTTCTGATTTGTGCATCCCATACTTCAACTTTCGGTAAGTAATTTGCTGACGGAAGACTAACAGTTTCACAGTTAAAAATATCTTTTATTTTTCACATAAATATTTTGAAAAATAAAATAATGTTTCAAGTAAAAACACAATAAGGGTTTATAAGTAGCCTTCAGTGAATTTTCCAGACTTAAATCAAAGATACAATGGAAATGCCTTAAGTTTTGACGCCAAGCAGGTGATGTTACTTTTCAAGGGTACCCAAGTCTATTCGCGCATGTCCCCAAGTCCAGAAAAACTGGAAATATAGGGTGTCCACCATCAGACTCTAACATTCTAAGTACGTACAGGTTGATGGAAAATATGTACACAAATTTTTTATTATTAATATTGAAGGGTTAACGACCACCGTAAGGAACTCAAACGGCGATAAGCAGTCGCCCGTCCCTGCTTTAGGATCACTGGTTCCAGGGAAGGGATAGAGAGCCCAGTACAGTAAGACGAACACAACATCCATGCCTCGCCGGGATCCGAACCCGGACCCATCTCGGACGAATGGTCATGAGCCAGCGCTTAGACCACTGCGCCACCGGGGTGGCCACAAACGTCACTGGACATGAAAATGATAGTGATGATCACAAATTTTTCAGTTCAGTTCAATGCACATTCACATGAGGTCCTTTGGTGGCACGAAGAATGTCTTGTCTGTACTCAATTTCAAACCATGTGTCCTGCAACATGTTTTCAGTGACAGAGTTTATGGCATCTGCCATTGTTTCTAATCCATTATGCTGGTAACTGTAGAGTACACTTAGTCTGTGACGTACCCCCAAAAGAAGAAATCTCATAGAGTAATGTTGGGAGAACGCGGTGTCCAGGGAATTGGACCATCGAGACCTAACGAACAGCTGGAGAATGTATCATTCAGGAATCTCGGACGTCAGAACCCCAATGGGGTGGGGCACCATCCTGTTGGAAAATTATTGTTGGTTACATGGCTGCTATCTGTGGTACGGTAAAGATCTGAAGCATATCTAGGTATACCAGGCCTGTAATGATGTTCTCAGTGAAGAAAAACGATCCAACAATCTGATTGTGCAGGTAGTCACATCACACGTTAACTTTCGGACTGTTGTGCATATGTTCTTCGACTGCATGTAGATTTTTCAAGCCCCAAATTCGCATATTGTACCAATTCACTTTCCCCAAAATGTGAAAGGTTGCCTTGTCTGAAAACATGTGCTTTAAAAGTTTTCGATCCAGCATAGCGATCGCAAATGATTCTCGCTTTGGCTGGTCGTCAGGTTAGATTTCCTACAAAATCTGCACCTTGTAGGCGTGCAAACGTAATCGATGGTGAAGAACTCGATGATCCGTCGACCGTTTCATTGTACGTTCTCTTTCGAATGATCTCCGCACGTTTTCCACAGCTTCTTCCAAGATGCCGGGATTTCCGTCATTGTTTCCTTTGAACACACTACTGGTCGCCTAAAACTCATCATACCAATTCTTGATAGTCTTAAATGTCAGAGGGTCCTTACTGAAGACACGGCTTGGCAGTTTCGTTGCACTTGAGCGACCGATTTTGTTTCCGTGTACTACCACACAACCTGTGCACGCTCGCTCGGAGTCGCCATTTCAGAAAATTATTGACTGCAACGCCACTGCGGCTTTGTGGCACACTACAACTTTTCCACGTAAACCTTGTGAGTCCCTTCGCTAAACGACGAAACAAACTCTCGTGCTATCAGATGGTTCTGTGCTCCCTCTTCAGAAACAAGGAATTCCGCAAGGGTTATTTCAGTTGTGTGCTGCATATATTCAGTATATGTTAATTAATTAAAATCAGCGAGATGTTGTATGCTGGGAATAATTAATACTTATTGAATTAAAATTAACTTTTTTTTTATTGGGGGTTTAACGATCACAGTGAGCAACTCAATGGGCTATAAGCAGTCGCCCGTCCCTAATTTAGGGTGCCGCCTCGGTGGCGTAGTGGTCTAAGGCGCTGGCCTATGATCATTCGTCCGTAAGGGGTCCGGGTTCGAATCCCGGTGAGGCATGGATGTTGTGTTTGTCTTATGGCACTGGCTCTTTCCCTTCCCTGGAACCAGTGACCCTAAATTAGGGACGGGCGACTGCTTATAGCCCATTGAGTTGCTCACGGTGGTCGTTAAACCTCCAATCAAAAAAAAAAAAAAAAATTTAAGGCTACTGACTCCAGGCAGGGGAAGGGAGAGAGCCAGTTCTTTAAGACGAACACAATACCCATGCCTCAAGGGATTCGAACCCCGACCCTTCTCATACGAAGCCAGCGCTTTGACCACTGCGCAACCGTACCGGCTTAACGTCTTCATTGACATACCATTGATAAGGACACAAATTTCTTAACTGCGGTATGAGGATAAACTTCAAGTTGTGCAAACTGTAAAAGTTTTGCCAGCACTTCTGGGACTTAACACTAAACACAAGAAACCCAATGCCTTTCCAAGGAACAGAACCGATCACATGTTAAATCTGTTAATGTAATTTCAAAAATGCTTGTGTTTGCTTTATTCTACTGAATCAATCCCCTGGAATAAAACTGATAGCTAAAATAAGATTTCTGTAGTACATTAATGGAAACCGTATTTTTTCGCTCCTTCGTGTCCGAGTAGCCAGATATGCTGGTTTCTGGCTAATAGTCAGAGTTGGTTCCTTGTTTGAATCCCGGATGAGTCATGGTTGGTGTGTTTCTATTGGAACCAGTGGTCCCAAATTAAAGACGGGAAAACTGCTTATAACCCTTAGAGTTGCACATGGTGGTCGTCACATCCCGAAACAAAGAAAAAAATGGAAAAACTGAGGTGAAAATTATATTTTCTTTTAAGTAATAGAAGACGTGGAAAAGTATGTCTTTAAGTAATACAGAACATGCCCCTAAAAGTATTATTTCCATTATTTAATGACCCAAAAAGTTTTCTCCTGCAATTTGAAACAACACCACTTGCTCTGAAGGCGAGGTGAAACAGCCCACTTCTTGAATTCAAAGCACGCCACTTCCACAAACTAGAACACTGCGATGCCCCGGTGTTATAGTGGTCTAAGCGCTGGCTTCTGACTATACGTCAGGGTTCAAATGCTGTGAGGTACTGATGTTGTATTTGTCTTGTGATACTGGCTCTCTCCCTTCCCTAAAACGAGTGACCCAAATTAGGTTCGGGTGACTACTTATAGTCCATCGAGTTGCTTACAGTGGTTGTTAAACCTCCAAACAATTAAAAATATATATACACTCTAAGTCAAAAAAACAGTTGCACCAGAAGGAAGCAACCGACAGGAATGAAACTCGGTGTGGCCGCCCCGGTGGCGCAGTGGTCTAAGCGATGGCCTCTGATCATTCGTCCAAAAGGGGTCCGGATTCGAATCCCGGTGAGGCATGGATGTTTGTCTTACGGCGCTGGCTCTATCCCTTCCCTGGAACCAGTGACCCTAAATTAGGGACGGGCGACTGCTTATAGCCCATTGAGTTGCTCACGGTGGTCGTTAAACCTCCAATCAAAAAAAAAAACTTGGTGGGTAGGTTTCACATCGTGAGACATGCAAATGATTCAAATATCACGCCCGGCCACGCATGTGACGCAAGCAGGGAGGGGCCGTAGCTCTCTGCCAGACGGCTATATGAGGTCGTTCCTTTGCGCGTGCTTACCATTCTGACTCGTGCTGTTGTGTTGGTTACATCCTTTGCAAGTGTAGTATGCCTCGGAGAAAAGTTTGTAAGCAATTCGAGCAGTTGGAGGAGTTCGAGAGGGGCCGCATTGTCGAGCTCCGGGAAGTGGGATGCTCTTATCGCCGCATTGTGCGCCATACTGGTCGTGTGGATATCACCATAGCACGCTGTTGGCGGTAGTGGCACGCTGAACATAGCACGCTGTTGGCGGTATGCACGCAGCAGCGAAGGAGGGGTCTGGGAGACCTAGACGAAACACGGAGAGAGAGAGGACCGACGGGTTGTCCGACATGTGCGGAGTGACCAAACAGCCACGATTGCGGATGTCCAGCGAGCTGTGGCGCCCTCGATGCACCGTCTGATTAGTGCCGGTACCATTGGCAGGCGGCTGCACGACGTAGAATTACACCCACGCAGACCGCTACGACGATGCCCTAAACACCATTGCATCATCGCCAAAGACTGCAATGGCGTCGTGCCAGACTGTCATGGAGCCTCTCAGAACGGCAGCGGGTGATCTTCAGTGAAGAGTCGCGCTTTTGTTTTGGAGGAGACGACCAACGAATCCGTGTGTGGAGGCATCGTGTTCAAGCGCCAAGATGAAGGATTTGTTGTCGAGCGTCACACGTCTAGAAGACCTGGTGTCATGGTGTGGGGTACAATTGCCTACGATGCCAGATTACCTTTGGTGTTCATTACAGGCAATTTGACAGCCCAACATTACGTTAATGAGGTCCTGCAATTAGTGGCTCTACCTTTTTCTGAATCCTTACTCAGGTGTGATTTTCCAACAGGACAACGCTCGTCCTCATACTGCGCTGCGTCGAGAACTTGCCTTTAAGGCAGTGACACTCTGTCATGGTCAGCCGCATCGCCAGACCTAGATCCAGTTGAGAATGTGTGGGATGCTATTGGACGCCCTATCCACACTCCAAACCTACCGCACAATCTGCAGGAACTGCGTGAGAAGATTCACATGGGATGGCTTATCGCAGGACACCATTCTGATCCTGTACAGTTCCATGCTGAGACGTCTGGCATGCTAGTGATCGAAGATTGCGGTCCGACACCATACTGAGAGATACTACTACTACTTATTGGCGCGTAGCTCAATAAATATAGCCCATATCAGTCTCAATGTTTAATCATCGACGCAGCGCAGTATGAGGACGAGCGTTGTCCTGTTGGAAAATCACACCTGAGTAAGGATTCAGAAAAAGGTAGAGCCACTAATTGCAGGACGTCATTAATCATTTATTGTTCCTGGTAACCTTTATCTTCCTCCCGAATAGCATTGCAATCCGACACGTCCTTCTGGGTGCAACTATTTTTTTTTTAACTTAGAGAGTATATTTGCGCTGATTTGTTCGTTGATTCTTCCGATGAACAATTTCTGTTGGAAATTACTCTTTCGCTCTCTCTCGAATCGATTCTGAGTCGGATCCGTTTATGTCATTCGTCTACTATTCCGTGCAATGATTTCTGCAGGTTAATGACTTTCTCGAACTGGTTCTGAGTCGGATTAATTTGTGTCGTACGTTGACTCTTCCGGTGAACGATTTCCTGAGGAAATGACTGTGGCGAATTGGTTCAGAATGAGATCCGTTTGTGTCGTTCGTAGACTGTTCTGTCTAATTTAGTGAATCATTTTCAATATAAATTAATTTTTAAATCTTACGGAGTATACACTAATTTAGATTTAAACTTTATCTAATCGCTAAGCTAATTCATTAAATCCCAGCAAAAGCACAAGTGTTGGGAAACCGCTAACCACCAGCTGGCAGTGATGGGTCACTGGTGGCTGAAAGCTTCCGCTCACGGTACAGGAGCGATCCGTTGGTGACAGCGCCATCAGTTGGCAGCCATTGATGGCCCTGCAGTATCGCCGTGTATTACGGGCCTCCAAGCAACGCCACTAGGGGCCCGTAGCTGGCAACCGAAGCAACTCCAGCACGATGTGGAAGCAGCGGGACAACGCATGCGCAGAAGCAACACGCGCTCAGTCTCTCGTGGTACCAGTAGTTGAAGACGACTCAATCGCCATAATGTTATTTTAGTGGATGTTAAGATAAAAACCCGTATGGAGAGACGAATTAATTTCCTAATGAAATGCCGCGTTGGCGAAGATTACCGTCGCGTTGGAGGAAAATTATATAAGTAATTAATGAACTGTAAGAAATAGTCAGTTACTCTCATGTATTTATAGAAACTCATTTCGCAGCAAAATTCCTGCACTAACACACGAAAAATCGAGAATATAAACAGCCATGAAACACTCCCACTCCATTCCCATGAATTACAATAAATTCTGGACTTCGAACAAAAGATAAACACAGTTCCCCAAATGCAACGATTTTTATATCAAAATTTTTTTGTCCCGGAAAGACATAAAAAACTGTTGTTTGAAAAAAATAAGAATTATACGCGTACAAAATGGGTATTTTAATTACAAAATGATCAAGTATTTGAAAAAAAAAAGCAACGCTGTGTGAATATAATGTACTCACCCATGAGTTGAATACACCAGATTGGATGATTTCGCTGCTAAAAAGAACCGGAAGAAAAAATAAAATATCCTTCTTATTTAGAACAAATATAGCTTCGGACCGTGAAAAAAAAAAAGATACAACATTAAAAATTTAACAGAATGTGACATGAACGGGTAATATATTAATTAAACAATCGCTTTTCAAGACCACAAGGACAGCACGAAACTTTGGAAAACGTCTTTAAGTTGGTACACTCGTTGAAAGTGAGTGAAGTTCCCTTAAGATAAATAAGAAAAAAGCATTACGTTGAAAAAATAAATTTATGAATTATATGAAACGGACATTTATGAAAACTAACTCGCAATACTGTAAAACTAAACCCTTCGTTTCATATCGTGCAGGAAAGAGGCTCACCTTCAAGCTATCGTACGCACGTGGCAACTTAATGTAGTGGCTACAGCGTACGCTTCGCAAACAAGCCATCGTTGATTCAACGCCAGCCAGATCCACCGGCCGTTTTTCGGGACTTGTTGAGAAAATTTCCCCAGCTCCGTGGCGTGATGCAGATAAGTTTCGTTGGAGAAGGAAGAGGAGTTGTGCATTTGGGGAACTGTGATTATCTTCTTTTTTTTTTTTTTTTTTTTTTTTTTTTTTTTAATGCTACTGGGAAATTGGCGGACAAGATTCGGCAAGGAATCAGTTATGTTGCGTGATTGCCGGCTGCCACTGACGGGAAACTGGTGGACCACATTAGGCTAGCCATCATTTATGGAACGTGCTTGCAGGACCGCTTAAGGGCCGCTTGTGGCAGCCAGTGATGGATAACTAATGGCCCTGTTCTAGCATATGACAACTGATGGGGGTGCCAACTGTTGACCAACTGCTGGCCCATGTGGTGGCAACCGGGACATTTTATTGAAGTTTGGGCAGCGGCCACTGCTGGCTTGAGTAATGGCCCAGCAAGACTGTTTTTGCTGGGATCAGTAAACGGTATGGGCATACCGCATGCAAATCCTCCAAAACACGGAAAAATCCGAGACACTTCCAGTTCCAAGCATTACGGATAAGGAATGTTCAACCTGCACATGTCCTCCTGACCCTGAATTCAAGCCCGGACTCAGCAGTAGAACAAATATTTTCTCGTGTATTTAAGGAAGAAATATAGCTGGACGTGAGAATAGTTCCACCGATGTTTTTAATTTTTACCTATGCAAAGGACTAAGAGAGCGAATACTGAAATCACCCGGAGTTCGTTAAGTTAAAAATCTGAGAAAGATCTGTTGCAGAGAATAACAAGAAAGATGACACCGAATTTTCGGATGTAATGAGCACGTCTTTTGAATCCGTTCTGACGCAAATTAAATTTATCAAAGCTATTCAAAGTCAATGGAACCCGTATAGAAAGCAATAGTATCTGACCGAAGAAGGTTTTACAATCGGGTTTTGTTTTGTTTTTTGATTGAAGGTTTAACGACCACCGTGAGCAACTCAATGGGCGATAAGCAGTCGCCCGTCCCTAATTTAGGGCCACTGGTTCCAGGGAAGGGAGAGAACCAGTGCCGTAAGACAAACACAACATCCATGCCTCACCGGGATTTGAACCCGGACCCCTTTCAGGCGAATGATCAGTAGCCATCGCTTTGACCACTGCCCCACCTGGGCGGCCAATCGGGTTTTGAATCCCACAGATATTGTTGTAAACGGAATCGTGAGCTTACGCCCTCTGGTTGCAGACTTGTGCGTTAAAAAAGATTTGAATTTATATGAGAAATATTTCGCAGCGGAAACGCTCTCCAACAGAGAAAAAAAATTTCAAATCGGACTCTTGGAAACAGAGATATGGACAAATATGAGATATGCATCTACGCCCCCTGGCGGGAAAACCATGCATTATTTTAGGAAGAAAATATTCTCAAAAGGTTTTTCGATGTAAGTAGTATCGGTCCAAGAAAAAAGAATTTTAGTCGAGTTTCAGGAGCTCAGATTTTTCTCCAAATTCATCAGAAGCGGAAATTAGGACTTGCGCCCCCTGGTGGTCAAACAATTTTTTACCAAAATTGGAAATTATATGCAAAGGATTTCCCATCAGGAGCTATATCCGGGGCAAAAAGAATTTTTCGAATCGGAGTTTTAGGAGCAGAGATATCGGAGGAACGCAATTTACCTTTACGCCCCCTAGCGCAAATTCTATGAATAACTTGAAAATTTTGAAATTATATGAAAAACATGTCCCACCGGAAACTCTACCCAATAAAGAATTTTTTTTTTCAAATAGGACCATTAGAAGCAGATATATTTACAAAAAATAAGATATAAGTCTACGCCCTCTGGCGGAGAAACCATGCAATATTTTAAGAAGAAAATATTCCCAAAAGGTTAATCGATGTGAGTGGTATCGGTCCTCGAACGAATTTTTTCAATCGAGATTTTAGAAGCTTAGATTTTATGGCAAATACATCAGAAGGAAAAATTAACGTTTACGTCCCCTGGTACCCAAAGTATTCTTTACCAAAAATTAGAAAGTATATACAAAAGATTTTCAATTGGCAGATATATCCGCTGAAAAAAACAATTTTCAAATCGGAGTTTTAGAAGAAGAGATATCGTTAAAAACGTTATTTACTTTTACGCCCCTAGCGGAAAATCTGTGCGTAACTTAAAAAAGTAACTATACCTAAAGTACTCTTCGACACAAATAGAATCGTAAAAAGAATTTTTTCAGTCGGATGTTTAGAAACAAATATATGGATTAAGATGTATTTTGAATTTGATATCATCCGCATTTACACCCTAAAGCGGCGAAACTGTACATCGTAAAAAAAAAAAAAAAAACGAAATGAAAGATCATCATTCGCATATTTCACTCTTCCCAATGCAAAAAGAATTTTTGAAATCGGACTAATAGTTACAGAGATATCGTGTCTACAGACGGAAGGACGGACAAACCGATAGCATAAGCACGATCGTTTTTTACAAAAGACGTGCTGAAAAAGGCAACTGCAGCATATTTGACAATATAAGGAGCGTTTACATTGAACGAAATTTAAGGACATATTTTTAACATGAGCAGCTCGCCAGATGAGGTAAGTGAGGCGCCGCCCCACCACAAAATTTTCGCCCATGAAGAAAGTTTTTACGTATGTAAGATACAATACGCCTCTATTTGTGCATGCTAAATGAAACTCTGAAATTCTCATTGTGATTCGTAAATTTTGTTAAAAAAGGCTTCATCCAGAGAATGAATCCTGAATTTATGAGCCTTAAATTTATAAAGTTTAAATACTACGAATTTTTACAAAGTGGTTGAAACGCGCATATGCTGAGCGCCTAGAGAGGCGATCATCTCAGTCGTCTCTGTTACAATAGACAATAGACGGCGCAGAAATGAAAAAAAAAACAAAAAAAAACGGTTCTCCAAACTTCCTCTACGAATTTTGAAACGAAACTCGAACGCCACTTAAAATCGACTGGCGTCTGTGTTCCTATTGGAGGACCCCGCACGGGGATAACCGGTTTTCCGGTTATTTGGGGAGCGGCGCCCCCACGGCCCGAGCTGACCTTGTGACGGATCAGTTTATCATTTCGTCTTGAACGATCATGTAACCTAAGGGACAGCTGTTCATCCAGCTGCTGGGGGATGGCGTCCCCACGGCCCGAGCCGACATGTGCTATATGTGATAATTTTCACATTTTTTATGTTTTTTGTTTTTTTCACTTGACATGCTCCCGCCTCAGTTGTAGGTTGCTGAGGTTGTGATTATGCGCCAGCTCTGGATTTTAGTTTCTCTTTTTCTTTCCTGTCTTCTCCATTTTATGTTCCTTTTTGTTTTTCCGAGCTGGTTAGCTAGACCTACCTGCACGTTTGCCGTGTGCGGTGACCTGTAAGGTGGAAAAGGGGATGCTGGAGGCTGAGGTTTCTGGAGGCCTGGGTGTTGTAGTCGCCAGTTGCCAACACTCCTCTTTGCCCCTGCTTCACCCTAAACGGGCGGCTAGGAACTAACCCACTCCTAGTCAATGAGGTCTGTGGCCGAGTGGAGCCCAGACCTCTAACGGCTTGTCGTTTTTGCACGACAGGGTGAATCTGGGGATAGGGTGGGCATGTCAAAGGGGTGTTCGCCAGACATGGGAAAGTCTGGGTGCACGCCGAGCGCATGTCTGCCCTATCAACTTGCTATATCCGCATGCTATCCCTAGAGCCGTGTCCTGCGTCCACTTGGGCTTGCGGACCTCCGGTTCTCCCTTGTTGGGTTCGATTGTTAGTGGGGAAGTCGGCGGATGAATCCTTTATTTTTTTTCATGGCTCTCAATGAAATTTCCCATGAACCCAAAACTAAAAGAGGTATGGAGGAAGGTTCAGGTCCTTCCGCCAAAAAATTTGTCGCTGATGTTTCCAATGCTAGATTCTTTTTTGTGCACTCATTGGACCCTTCTAAGCCTTTGAGTGCCAAAAGTCCATTTTGGATCCATAAAGCACTTCAATCAATTGCAAGCTCTCCTAAGAGTGTCAAGAAGCTCCAGTCTGGAGATCTTCTTGTTGAGATGTCTACTGTGGCCTACAGTTCCACACTTATCAACACCAGCATGCTGCTCGAGACTCCGGTCAAAATAACACCACACGGTTACCTAAACTCATCTCGAGGTGTTGTCTCCTCTCGGGATATTATTGAATGTACCGAGGATGAACTTCTCGAAGAACTGAGGAGCCAACATGTTACGGGTGTGCGGCGTATTTCTTTCAGAAGGAATGGGCAGTTTGTCCCATCCTGGAACATCATCTTGACATTCAACAGCCCTTCCCTGCCTACATCCATCAAGGCAGGGTATCTCCACCTCGAGGTACGATCGTAAATTCCTAACCCTTTGAGATGTTTTAGGTGCCAGTCGTACGGCCACTCTCAGCAGTCATGTAGGAGTGCTCCTAGGTGTGGACGCTGTGGTGCCACAGAGCATCTACTTTCAGAATGTGTGGCCGAGGTCGAGTTTTGTGTGAACTGCAAGGGTTCACACCCAGCATCAGCCAAAGATTGTCCCAAGTGGAAGGAGGAGAAGGAAATCCAAAGGCTCAAAACGGTGGAAAATATTTCCTATCCTGAGGCCAGAAGAAGAGTGGTTCCTGTTACATCTGATCGGCGATCATACGCTTCAGTGGTGGTTGCCAAATCTACGGTTGCCATTCAGACCGACATTCAGATCCCCCTAAATGTCCATTCAATGTGGAGGAAATCATCGCAGCCGGACTGGAGGCACTCCAGTCTCGAGCTAGGGGTCTGAAAGCGGCACCCGCCACTTCACCGAAGCAGATTCACTCCAACACCAGCAAAGGAACTCAGGCCACTTCTTCTGGCAAAAACACCAACACCAACACCAACACCAAGGTCAAGGATAAGAAGAGCATTTCTTCTCCTTCAAAGTCTCAGCCAAACAATCAACGGCGAGCGAATCCCGCTAAGACACTTGGGACTAAGTATTCACCAATCTTGGCCCCTGGTCACACACCCCCAAATCTGGGGGAACGCTCATCAGAGGAAATGGAGGCTGACCAAGTTTAATCATTTCCTTTCTCATTTCATTTTTACCAATGGGTTCAGTAATTCAGCATAACTGCCGGGGTTTTCGCACCAGTTTTGATGACGTGAAACATCTGCTTTATTTGTACTCTCCGGTGTGCCTTTGTCTCCAGGAGACAAAGATTAAACCATCGGACCTGCTTTCAGTTCGAGGCTACAGTGCATTTCGGACTGATAACTCGTCTGGAAATATAGCCTGTGGGGGTGTCGCTATTCTCGTCCCTCACAGGGTTCCAGTATCTTCCGTCGCGGTTTCCACAACTGTGCAGGCCGTGGCGGTTCGTATTTCTATGCCTGTGCCTCTTACTGTTTGCAGTGTCTATCTGCCACCGGATGAGGATGTTAGCGTCTCTGTTCTGGAGAGCTTGATTAATCAGCTGCCTTCACCCTTCCTTCTTTTGGGTGACTTTAATGCTCATCATCCTTTGTGGGGTAGTGTCAGCGCCAGCGCGAGAGGTTGTCGCATAGAGTCTCTTCTGTACTCGGTCACTGTGCGCCTTTTAAACACCGGTGCTGACACTTACTTCCATGAGCCGACAAGATCCTTCAGTGCGATCAATTTTACCTTGGGTTCACCATCGATTATTGCTGACTGGTCGTGGACGGTGTGTAAGGATCTTCATGGGAGCGACCACTTCCCAATCGTTCTCTGGCGCCATGCAAACGTGCCATCTTCTGCCTCCCGCCCACCTCGATGGAGGATGGATCGTGCCAGATGGGAGGTCTTCACATCGTCCGCGGTGATATCTTCTGAAATGGTGACCCAAGAGTCAATCGACGCAGCTGTACTTAAAGTCACAACTTGTATTCTTCAGGCAGCTGATCTTTCAATTCCTAAAACATCTACGAAGCTCCCCAGAATTCCGAAACCTTGGTGGAACCTTGAATGCGCAGCGGCTAGGAGAGCTCAACACAAGGGCTGGTCTACTTTTCGGCGTTATTCAACCGATGCTAATCTCGTTGCTTTTAAACGAGCTAAATCCTACGCTCGGTTGGTGCGTCGACGTAGCAAGAGGGAGTCTTGGATCCAGTATGTGTCATCTCTCACTTCACGTGCCAGTTCGAAAAGTGTGTGGGACAAGATTCGTAAAATCCGGGGTAACTACAGCTCTCACCAGATTGCCATTCTCGAGAGTAACGGCTGCACATATGCTGAAGTCGGGGAGATTGCAGATTGTTTGGGGGAGGCGTTCGCCTCCATGTCGAGTGACCTGGCGTATCCTTCCTCCTTTCTGAGGATTAAATC
This sequence comes from Macrothele yani, assembly GCA_039090855.1. Taxonomy (NCBI): domain Eukaryota; kingdom Metazoa; phylum Arthropoda; class Arachnida; order Araneae; family Macrothelidae; genus Macrothele; species Macrothele yani. Next base: position 127,928,362 of record CM077008.1, read on the forward strand.
CACTGCGGAACGCCAAAAGTCTCCTTTGCGCCTTTTAACGACACTGGATATAACTCCCCCTTCAGCATTTGTGAACTTCGGGTGGCTCTGCATCGGTCCGGCGCTACTTCTGTCGGTCCTGATAACATCCACTACGACATGCTCCGTCATCTCCCGCAGTCTTCTTTCGAGAAGCTTTTAATCTTATACAATCGCATCTGGTTGGAGCACAGTTTTTCGGAGTCTTGGCGAAAGGCTTTTGTTCTACCTTTTCCGAAGCCTGGCAAGGATCCCAAGTCTCCCTCTAGTTATCGTCCAATTGCTCTCACTAGCTGTCTGTGTGAAGTTCTTGAGCGCATGGTTAATTCCCGGTTAATTCATTTTTTAGAATGTCATCAAGTACTTTCACCATGACAAAGCGGCTTTCGCCGTCATCGTTCACCTCACGATCAGCTCCTGCACCTTGAGACATCTGTGCGCAAGGCGTTCGTGCGTAGGCAGCACCTGGTTTCTGTATTTTTTGATATTGAAAAAGCTTATGATCGAGCGTGGCGGCACGGTATTATCCGTGACCTCCACGCATGCGGATTGCGAGGAAATCTTCCGACATTTATTTTAAATTTTCTTCGCAATCGGGTGTTCCAGGTGTGCCTGGGTACGACGCTATCGGCAACATTCCATCAAAACAAGGTGTTCCTCAAGGTTGCATTTTATCTGTCACATTGTTCATTCTGTGCATTAATTGTCTCCTCACAAATCTTCCTCCTGCGGTTTCGGCTACTGTGTATGTTGATGATTTGCACATCTTCTGCTCGTCATCGAGCATGCGTTTTATTGAAAGGCAGTTGCAGTCTGCAATTAATCAGATTTTTAAAGCGGCGAATAGCAATGCTTTCGTTCTTTCTCCCGACAAGACAGCTTGTGTTCATTTCTGCCGGAGGCGTGGCCTCCATCCTCACCCCGAGCTGTATTTAGACCGTGCAGCCATTCCAGTTTTGCCGGAGACCAAGTTCCTTGGACTGACTGTCGACCGTGCGCTTATGTTCCGTGCACACGTTCGGCGACTCAAGATTTCCTGTCTGCGTGCTCTTTCTATTCTAAAACTCCTTTCGAGAGTTTCGTGGGGCGCAGACAGGATCTCTTTGTTTCACATTTACCACTCCTTAATTCGGTCGAAACTGGATTATGGCTGTATCGTGTATGGTTCGTCTCGTCCTTCCGTTCTCCGGCCTTTGGACGCTGTTCATCATCAGGCGCTGCGTCTTTGTACGGGAGCATTTCGAACATCTCCGATTCCCAGCCTTTACGCTGATGCGAACGAACCATCGCTTGAATTACGCCGTCTGCAGCTGTCTGTTCACTTTTACTTAAAACTTCGGTCTCTTCCAGACCATCCACGGAAAACTTGTACGGTGCAGTTTTCCGTCCTCAGCATGCTCGTTTATTTGAGAACCGGCCCTCGTGCATTCCAACCTTCGGTCTTCGTATGGCGGCCGTAGCTCGTGATGCAGGGCTCGACTTGTCACTTGTTGCAATGACCAGGGGCTTTGGGGATCCTCCACGGCACCCACTTGGTGTCATGGTTGATACCACCTTTACGTCTTTCGACAAGTTCTCAACCCCTGCGTCAGTGTACCAGCAGCTCTTCGCTGAGCACCGTGCCCTCAAAACTGAATACACTCCCAGTTTCACTGATGGCTCCAAGATGCATGGAGTCGTTTTATCCGCAGCTGCCTGTGTTGATGACGTGCCAGTAGCGTGAATCCCAGCTGAGGCCACGGTGTTTTCGGCGGAGATGCATGCTGTGTATCTTGCACTTCATGTTCAGTCGAGTTCTCATCATAGTGCTATGGCCTATACGGATTCCTTAAGTGTCCTGCAGTCTTTGTCATCGCTGGACTATTGTAATCATCCTTTTTTTAACGTACGAAGGCTTCTTCGTTCCTTGCTCGAGGCCGGTGTCCAGATTCAATTCTTCTGGATCCCTGGGCATTTTGGAATCTCGGGGAACGAGTGTGCTGATGCGGCCGCTAGATCTGCTTCCTCTTTGGTCGTCACACCCTTGCCACTCTTTCGTCGCGATTTTCGATTTTCTTGTTCGTGATCATATCAAACGAACGTGGCAGGGTCTGTGGGACTAACAGGTGGAAAATAAACTGCATCGTATAAAACCTATTATCAAAATCTGGAACTCCTCATCTCGTCGGAACCGCAGGCAGGAAGTGGTGCTTGCGCGTCTCCGCATTGGGCATTGTAGTTTCACTCACCGCTTTTTGCTGTGTGGCGACACTGCGCCGATGTGTGAGACGTGCAGTTGCCGACTCACTGTCATTCATCTTTTGTGTAGCTGTGTTCGTTTTCATGGTGTACGTTTTCACTATTTTCATTCTCATTTGTTGACCGAGGACGCCGCTACTCTGCAGCGGGTTCTGGATGAGCACTGCGATACTGTCGCAGTGTTTTCCTCTTTAAAAGAAATTGACTTTTTTAAACGCATTTAGATTTTAGCTCTTCCATCATCCTCATTTTTCAGTTTTAATGAATCAGCCGAATTTTAAACATTGTATCATGTTTTTAATGCTGTTTGTTTCATTACCTTTTAGCCCTTCCATCACTCTCATTTTTCACTTTTACTTAATCAGCCAGATTTTAAGTTTTCTACCATATTTTTAATACTGTTTGTCTGTCCTGTGTCTTGTCTTGTCTTGTGTTTGGCGCTCTTTGGCCAGGCATGGCCCTTGCGCCATAGAAACTAACCAACCAACCTATTGGAGGAAGGCACGGATTTTGTGCAATGGGAGCAGGCAGATAGGAGCTTGGCAAAGCAGTTATTAAGGCGGCAACCGGCAGTACAGTTCGCCTCAGTCAGTAAGAGCACGTTTGTTTTTACAGTGTATTATCCACACAGCTTTTTCGTCTAAGTGTGCACTGTATTCTATATTTGAGTGCTGACATTTTAGAATGTGCTTCTTTTGTAGTTTCTGGTTAAGCGAAACATATGCTGTCTTTCTTTCTTAGTATACGATTAGTCATAAATTTTGATTTATTAGTAATAATAAAAATAGTTATTTTTAGAATTGAACTGATTGATAAAAAGTAAATCGAATGCATTCTGCTGGGGGAAAAAAAATTTTTACAGGTGGTCTCCTGATCTGACTTCTGCCATGTTTAAGTTACATGACCTGTTTTGACCAGATATATAGAAATGTGCTTCCAGCTTGATTTCTCCTAGACACGCTTCCCACTGGTCAGGGCCTTAATTGATCTGATCATATGTAGAGGATTTTAGGAAGGGAGTGTCTGACCCCAGGTCTTAAACAACCCTTAGAAATAGGAAGCTAGCAGATTTGGGCTAGAGTACCCGATAGGAAAGTGACACGGAAGCGAAGTAGAAAGGGGGAGGAAGACGCCCTTATTTATTACGGGGGGGGAAGTACCCGGGGTCCGACGGTTTAACGTGCCCATCCACCGCACGGCGAATATTTACTGGATCGAGCGTTCGTACCTAGCTGGGATCGAACCAGAGGCCCTTTCCCTGGCGGTCACGAAAGTTGGCGACCCGCGGACCTGGTCAGGGTCTTAATTTGTGGACCGCAGGCTTTAAATACACGAAGGGTGCACCTTCGCAAATAGGCATGTTTCTTTTATTCTGGATTCAAAAATATTTTTTGAGAAAAACAGTTCTTCTATTAAAATTATTTTCTTTGAATTTTTAAAGGAGTGAACGTTCGATTAGTGTTGTGCGTGATGCAATAACCACTAACTGACTATCGCTAGATAAAGAAATTAAGCGTAAAATGTGCATTTGTGCTCAGCAAGGATAATATAAAAGTAAAATGCATTAACCATTCTTCCTCGTTTGTTTTTTTTTTCGTTTTATTTATTTATTTATTTATTTTTTTTGGTAAAATATACAGTTTTCCCTCCAAAACTGTTTCCAATATTTTAAGTCTACTTTTCTCCCCACCGCAGTGCTTGATGTTTTCTTATGATTTTGTTGAACTTTCGTCGAATAATATATCATCATCATCATCATTGTCAACCATTATCAATCCACTGCTGGACGAAGGTCTCCCCAAGTTTCCTCCACAACGGTCTGTCTTGTGCCAGTCTCCTCCATGTCACTGCCGCATATTTACGAATTTCATCCACCCATCTCCCATGTGGTCTTTTTCTGGGTCTTTTCCTGTCCCTTGGAATCCAATCTAAAATTTCGGCTGTCCATCTATGGTCTGTCCTTCTGGCAGTATGTCCAGCCCATTGCCATTTCAGGGATTTAACTCTGATCATGATGTCTTCCACTCTCGTCATCTTTCGGATCCACGAGTTCCTCTTCTTATCTCTCCTGGTTATACTAAGCATGCACCTCTCCATGCTGCTTTGAGTTGTCTGCAGCCTTTGTATGTCTCTTTTAGTTAAGGTCCACGTCTCTGCACCATACGTAAGCACTGGAAGGATGCATTGATCAAACACTTTTCTTTTAAGACATAATGGCATATTGCTCTTGAAAATTATGCTGTTTCTTCCAAAAGCTCTCCAGGCAAGTTTTGTACGCCGATTAATTTCTTCATCAATGTGACCCTCACTTGATATCTGCTGTCCAAGATAAACATACGTATCTGTTATCTCCAGTTTTTCTCCATCAATCGATAAATCTTCATTTCTTGTAAAAGCATTGAACATCACTTTTGTCTTCTGAAAGTTCATTTTTAATCCCACTTCTTTACTCTTGTCAGCAAGTTCCTGGATCATACTCTGCAGCTCTGATGGGGTAGTTGCAAAAATGACTACGTCATCAGCAAAACGAAGGTGGGTTAGATAATCTCCATTAATCTTTATCCCTTTGTTTTCCCAGTTCAGTGATTGAAAGACATTTTCCAATGTGGCATTAAAGAGCTTCGGAGATATGGTGTCACCTTGTCTCACTCCCTTTCCAATTTTTATGTGTGTTGTATTTTCAAACAGCCGAATCTTTGCACTTGCATTTTCATAGATGTTATTAATAATATTAATGTATGCATCTTCAATACCGCAGGATTTCAGAGCCGTGGTAACTGCTGATGGTTTCACCGAATCAAAGGCTTTTTCATAATCGATAAAAGCCATGCACAATGGAAGTTCATATTCCCTCGCTCTTTCAATTAGTTCTCTCAGTACGTGGATATGATCTATTGTGCTGTAGCCACTCCTGAATCCAGCTTGTTCTCTCGGTTGAGCCATGTCCAGTGTTACCTTCAAGCGGTGTGAAAGAACTTTAGTGAAGATTTTATAAACCACTGATAGGAGGCTGATAGGTCTGTAGTTCCTGAGATCCTCAATGTCACCTTTTTTATGTAGCAGGATCATTGTAGCATTGTTCCAATCCTCAGGAATCTTCCCTTCATTAAGGCATCGAGTGAAAATTTGGGCGAGTACTGTTTCAATTTCTCCACTTGCTTCTTGTATGATGTCTATAGTAATTCCATCTTCTCCTGGAGCTTTCCCCCTCTTCATGTTCTTGATTGCATGAGCAACTTCTGCTGGGAGGACTGGAAGAACTCTGGTACCTTTCATGATGTCTGGAGTACATGTATCATCCCTTTCATATAATTTAGAGTAGAAATCTTTCACTCTTGTCAAAATTTCGCCTCTATTTCTTGTTATAGAACCATCTTCTTTTCTCAGAGCCATAATCTGTTTTCTTCCCTTACTGAGATGTCCCTTTGCTATCTTTAGGCTTTGGTTGTTTTCAATTGCTTTCCTCACTAGCTCACAGTTGAATTTCCTTACGTCTTCAGTGATACTTTTTCGTGTTGTCTTGCATAGCTCTATATATTCCACTTTGGAAGTCACATCTTCTTTAGTTGTCCTCATCTCTCTTCGTTTTTGCATCAACATTTTGGTTTTTCCTGATAATTTGTTCACATGCAACTTGTTCTTAGACCCAGCTAATTTTGTTGCTGTTTCCATTAGAGCTTTGGTTACTTTTCTGTTAACTTCCGAAATATCCACTTCTTCCGATGTTAGGCCTTCTAAAGCAGAGAATCTGTTCTTCAGTTCCAACTTGAAAGTATTATGGTGTTTTTTAAGGTTGGTTATGTCAATACATTTTGTTTGTCTTATGAGCTTGCCACGTTCCAGTTTAGTGTTGAGGTGCATCTTACATCTCACCAATCTATGGTCACTACCTGTGTTGAACTTGTTCAGCACACTGCAGTCTTCGATGATGAATTTTTTGTTACACATAATAAAATCAATTTCACTTGTCGTCCCAATTGGATGTCTCCATGTCCATTTCCTGTGGGGCTTTTTCTTGAAAAAGGAGTTCAAGATGAAAAATCCTTCTGCCTCTGCAAACTCAACGAGAGTATTTCCACGCTGGTTTCTGTTGCCGTGACCGAATTTACCTACTGAAGTTTCATTCTGTTGCCGTTGCCCTATTTTTGCATTGAAATCTCCCATAATTATCTTCAAATGCTGCTTACCTTTATTATTTAGATGACGAATTTCCTCATAAAATTCTTCAATTTCTTCTTCAGGATGACTTGTGGTGGGTGCATAAGTTTGAATAATCTGAGCCTGGTATCTTCTCGATAGTTGGATAACGAGTCGTGCAGCTCTGTCAGAGGAACTTTCAACTTCTACCACTTTATCCTTCAGTTTCTTGTTTATTATAAATCCAACACCACTAGTTCTGCCAGTATCTGTCCCACGATAATAGAAGAGATGTCCACTTTTCAGTTCAATGAGATCTTCTCCTTTTCTCCTTACCTCACTTAGCCCGACGATGTCCCACTTGATCCTTTGTAGTTCCTCTTCCAATTCAAGAAGCCTTGAATCAGAAGATAGGGAGCGTCCGTTATAGGTAGCCAAGGTCAGCATCAAATGGCAGCCTAGTCCGGTCCTCCGGGGATTCTTAGCACCCTCTGCCTTCATGTCGCACTGGCCGCTGCCTTGGCCAGGTACATTCCAGCTGCCGGAGACTGAGGGCCAAGATTTAAGTTGTAGAGTCATTTTGGAGGTGTTTGGCCATAACTCACCACGCTGGCCAAGCGGGTTGGTGAGTGTGGGATAGCATTTCCTCTGATCCCGATGGTATAGTTATACCGCTATTGGCGGTCGTCTATTGGCGGTCGTCGAATAATATATATAGTTATAAAATACACGTAAGTATATATATGCATCAAATCCTTCTCTACAAAATTTGGTTTTAGTTATTTTTCATAACATATATGTTATGGGCTGGCTCTTCGCCTCACCAACATATTACTCCACTGATTTTTAACACTGATGAAAATGTGTAACAAAGCCATCCATGTGGCCCGGTAGTTCGGAGTGATGGTTTTATGATCGACTTTGGATAGTTTCTAGCCATTCTTGACGTTATCGCACGGGTTCGAGTTCCAGATGAGGCATAGAGGCTGTGCTTGTCTGAGAGAGTTGACTCTCTCCCGTTCTTGAAAGCAGTTGCACCAAATTATTATTATTTTTTTTTTTTATTGGAGGTTTAACGACCACCGTGAGCAACTCAATGGGCTATAAGCAGTCGCCCGTCCCTAATTTAGGGTTACTGGTTCCAGGGAAGGGAGAGAGCCAGTGCCGTAAGATAAACACAACATCCATGCCTCACCGGGATTCGAACCCGGACCCCGTTCGGACGAATGATCAGAGGCCATCGCTTAGACCACTGCGCCACCGGGATGCTGCACCAAATTAGGGACGGGCGACTGCTTATAAACACCTTGGCAAATAGCTCGTTTAAAATATTGTACCCACGCACGGAAAGGTAAAACAAAAAAGCTCCCAAAAGAACTGCTTTTATTGATGCTTGCTTTAAAATTGTATTATAATATTGCGAATATTGAAATGCAGTACTAAAAAAATTGTTCTTGTATCGTTGACAACACGATAGATTGTATTGAATCATAATCTACGCTCTTTAAATATATCGATAACAGACATAATTCGATGAAGACTGGCCAGCTGCTGGAGTATGACCTAATTATTTTCATTGGCTCAATAACAGTAATTAAAGTTATTATTGGTATTTGTTGACAGCCGTAAGAAATCACGTGTAGGTGGTCATCGATGTACGAGAATAACGAAGTAATGCTTATGATCGAAACCAAACGTAATTTTTTACATGTAAAGGTGTACTTCCCTGCTTTGAAGAAGTTAATGAGTTTAAATAGCTGGAGCAGCAATTAAGCTGATATTCACTGCATCTCATGAATGGCTTCTTAATACTGGTAAGACAAAGTTTCCCATTATTATGAATAGATCTGAGCTTCTTTTAAGCGGCTTTTGTTTGTGATTTCAATAAAATATTGTCAGATGAAGCATTTTCCGAGTGCTATTTCTTTTATTTGTGCTAAAGCAGAATTATTTATTTTGATTTCCTCTGAAATCGCACGTGTGTTACAGCCGTACCGCACTGGTTTTCAAGTCTGATTGGATACCTAGATGTTGCTTCGTCAGCTTTGTTTGTAGATGTAGTGTGCAATCCGTACTGAATGAATGTTTAAGAAAATAAATACATATGCTAATTCTTTTCATCTATTTGAAAACATGATGCAAATATTACGGTCCCGGTCCCCGTTATACCCCCTACAGAGATTGTGTCACATCCTTTATAGGAAGAGAATATATTTTTATGTAAATGTGCAGTGTTTCATTAAGTAGTAATTATTGCAAAAATTAAAAATCACTAGGGTTTGGCAGTAGTGATTGCAAAATTACACATCAAATTTGTAAGTAATAGAACACATCAACAGGCAATATACAATGAATTTACATTTCCCGAAACTCTTTCTGCTGTAGAGACAGTTTTCTTTAAGCACCAGCTGTTTGATTATTATCAGAGCTGCCAAAATGAAAATATATATATATATATGGAAAAATATTTAGACTTGGGCAGACCATCAAAATAGTTGAAGATGATTATGTTGTATACAAGCATTCTGGTATTCTTTGAGAGAACAGCATTTGAAGTTGGTTTGAAGGAAATTTTAACCTACTTGGTAAATTTTAGTTTTCTCTGCATATGTATTTGGTGTTCATAAACATACATTTTTTTTTACTTAGAAAAATAATTATAGTAAACTTGCTTGGGGAGCTGACAGTTTGTATAATTGTTTGTAATGAAATAAAAAGTATATAGAAATTTTCCAGAGCATGTATATAAATTAATAAGTCATAATCATTCCCATAGGATAAACAGATGTAAATGATAATGAAATAATTTTAAACTAGATTATGAAACTTCCAGCTGGAGTTTATAGCAAGATAGCAGCACACAACAAACCTACTGAGATGTAAAGCAGAAATTAAAATCTGTTACCTCAACATTTATCCAAAATAAACTCATAGGGAAACAAATACCTTTGAATGTTGTGCTACTGGCTAAATTGTTTATGCTAACTTAACTTGAATGGGAGTTTATGTTCATAAATGCATATCCTTTTTGAACTTTTTCCTATGACAATGATTATTCCTTTTTATGATAACTATAGTTTGTACGACAAGCTGTTTTTAAAGTATGTGTAAATAGAGCATACTTGCACACATGTAAGCAGTGAATTTTTTTTAATTTAACTAAATAACTACGAGCCAAATATTTTGGTTGTAGTAAGATACAAAATATTCAAGACCCAAAACAGAGGCGTAACTAGGCATTTCTGTGCCTAGGGCAAACCACAAAATATTACGCCCATATTTGTCCTATCTTATATATATATATATCTACAGTAGAGTGACCACTGGTAGTTCGTATTTTCAATGTGTTTGGATTATTGAACATGTAAAAAAATACAAATACGCTAATATTTCTACATTATATTATCCAAATACATGTACCAAAAATGAACAACTGTATACAAAAAAAAAATTAAATAACACAAAGATTTTTTTGTTTGTTTGCAATACAAAATAAGTTTGCCATTTTTACTGCTACTGTGAAATTTTTAAACATAAAGTAGAAATTCCAAAACTTACCAATCATTACAAGCTGGTTTGGATTGCCAAGGGATGTACTTTAAGCTGAGTGCAGGAGGGAATAACTTTCCTCCCGGCTCACAGTGGACAATGGGTGCTGAAGGATGATTAACTAAGAGTGGTACTCTTAGCCCCACAGGGAACTAGTGACTGCTGAAGTTTTCACCTTTTGTCTCTGAGTATCAGAAGTCACTTCCACCTTCAGCATGTCACCCTCAAAATTAGGCGATTCTGTTATCAAGTGCCAAATTAAAATGAACGGACTATACTTAAATTTTCCACACCAAAATAGAAAAAAAAGTGGAGGGAAGCTTGTTCGGATTTTTGACATTCTGCTGTATATATATACCCTGATTCATAAAGAAGTATGCAGTTTCCAGATCCTGTAAAATAGTAACAGTTGAAGATACGGAGCACAGCTGCGAACTGTTAGGTAGATGTACTTATAAAGTTTGTGTCCCGCTACTGAGGAAAGTGACATAGGCGACAGCATGCATGTCACGTGACTAGTCAGTCAAAATGGCAGCATCTGCAGTGGAGAAGGCATTTTGTGTTCTTGAATTGAGCAAAATGGAATCTGTAACTGTTGTGCAACAGTATTTTCGATCATGATTCGGAAAAGAACCTCCAACCAGAAAAACTATCTACGACTGGCATAAAAAATTTTAAACTACGGACTGTTTGTGCAAACTTAAAAGTCCTGGATGACCACATGTATCGGAAGAAGTCGTTGATAGTGTTTGAAGTCGTAGATAGTGTTTGCACCACCATTCAACGAAGCCCGAGAAGGGTGAGTCGTGAAGTGCAAATTTCACAGCCCACTGTCTGGAGAATTTTTGAGAAAGGAGCTGAAAATGATTCCACACAAGTGCTGATGTTACAAAATCTCATTGACCTTGACAAGACAAAGTGCTTTGAATTTTGTGCCGAAATGCAGCACTGTTTTGAAAATTACGATTTTGCCGGTCACTTATTTTTCACCGATGAAGCTACATTTCACGTGAGTGGTCAGGTAAACAAGCGCAATGTTCACTTTTGAGGAATGGAGAATCCCAGATTTACAGTGCAACACATGTGAGATTCCCCTAAGGTAAATGTGTTCTGTGCTGTGTCCAAAAAAAAAAAAAAGTGTACGGCCCCTTCTTTTTTCATGAGAAAACTGTCACGTGAGGCTCTTTTCTGGATGTGTTAAGTCTTTGGTTGATGCCACAGTTGCAGGACGACAGTGACAACTTTATTTTTGATTTGGATGGTGCACCACCACACTGGTTAGTCAACGTGCGAGATTATCTCGATGAACATCTTCCTCACTGATGGATTGGACGAGCCGCAGACTACAACATGTCACTGGCCCAATGGCCACCCAGAAGTCCTAACTGAACACCTCGTAACTTTTTCCTGTGGGGGTACGTAAAGAACAAGGTATTCGCCCTTCCCCTTCCTGTTGATCTAGCGGAGCTGAAACAACGTATCACAGCCACTATCACTGCACTTGATTCAGATATCTTACCTCACGTTTGGGCCGAAATGGATTACCGGCTCGATGTAGGACGTGTGACTAAGGGTGCACTCATAGAACATCTGTGACTGTCTGTAAAAAAACTTGAAACATTCCCCTACAATAAATATCTTACATTGTTCTTGTTTTATAGTGCGTTGAAACTGTATACTTCTTTATGAATCACTCTGTATAATTATCATATTATATTAGTAATAATGTTGGGCACTGTAATACACTTTTCAACAAAAAATTCATGTCATACCCCAATATTACCTCTATGCAGGAGGCACAATCAAACTGTGGCTGTTTGTTTGGCTCTTCGCAACTGCTTGAGAGTTCGGACCTGTGCGGTACCCTTCAAATTGGACCGAATCGAGCTGGTAGTAATGGCTTGCAGCCACAGAAATGATCCAATAGCCCACAGAGAATCTAAAACAATATGAACAACAATTGCAACGTGCGTATAGTTCATCCAACTTGAGAAAAACCACGAGCTTCATTGTTGTCGACAAAGACCAGAGTTCTTTAGTTCGACAGACCATATACCTGCTCCTTCCTTCTTGAATGTGAACAATTAGATTCCCTGAACATTTTGAGGAAGGAATTCTAATTTTAAGTAAATCAAAAACTGGGGTAAGCGTTCCAATTTTAATAAGACTGCAAGCAGTGGTTTTTGCGCCCTCTCTTGAGCTGCGCCTGGGGCAGCCGCCCTGTCTGCCCCGCCCTAGTTACACCTATGCCCAAAACCAGAAAAATTAAAAGCCAAGTTGCAGTGAAAACAATATATTTGTACGAATAATTCAAAAGTGCTATAAATATGTCAAAGTGAAATAAAAATTATCACCGTGGTGATGCAGTGGTTTAAGAGGTGGCTTCTGACCATTCGTCAGATATGGGTCCTCGCTCGAATCCCAGTGAGACGCGGATGTGTTTGTCTTACGGCACTGGCTTTCTCTCTACCTTGGAACTAGTGACACTAAATTAGGGATGGGTGACTGCTTATAGCCCACTAAGGTGCTCATGGTGGTCGTTAAACCCCCAATAAATAAGTAAATAAAATTTGTATTGTATAGCACTTCTATCCAGAGACACATAAACCTTTTTCATCAAGTGAAGATGAAGTGTATGAAACCATATATTGGACATGCAAAGAAAAGCATCCAGTTGCATAGGTAGCATAAAAATGATTGCGCATACAAGAACATTTTAAAAAATAGAATCAAAAGCATAGTAAAATACTTTTATATAATAATGCAGTAAAAGTAAGATGACCCATTTGAAAAAGAAGTTAAGAGATAGATAGTATAGCAGAAAAAAGCTAATGGAAGTTTGAAAGTTGAAACAATAACACATGTGCAGACTCAGTGGAAACATATCTGCCAATATTCTATGTACAAATCCTTGAAATGTAATTGAACATGAAACAAGAAATTCAAAAATTGAATGCAACAAAATCATTAGATTCGGTTGATTACAACATGATATAGGTAATGGCATGAGACAAAGATTGATTGTCGGAAGAAATAGTCTTGAACATATATTGTATTTGGAAAGTGGGAATAAAAGTGCATTTTTTGATGAAAATAAACTGAAACATGAATTTCTATCTAAAGACCACCAATTTCTTAATTCTTATAACAGGAAGGTTGTAGCACAGATTATCAGAAAACACCTACAACAGATCCCCATGTATGGCTCCTTAACACAGCTAAAAAATTGTGTAAAAGTTAAAAAAAAAATACATTTTCTGGAGAATTTTTATCCACTTAAAGTTGTTTTTTGTTTTTTAAGAAAATATCTGTAATTCTTATGCATGTATAAAGAATTTTTTTTAAGAAAAGCATGGATAAAGGAAACAGAGTTTCATTTTCTGAATCAAACAGTGACATTTTTTCATTAATATGTTTTGGCAAATATATATATTACAAAAAACAGAATGAACATTTTTTCAAATACTAATCAACTTTGAAATTCTAAAGCGCCACTGGCTGTGTACAAGAAAATTCGAAACCTCATAATGACAAATAAGGTGAAAGCAAAAAATAATAAAGGAAACATAGATTCTTATTAACTGAGAAATCCAAATTTTCAACCAGGAGGAAAAGACAAGGATTGTAGAGCATATGGTAGTTGTCTTCCATGGCTTCATCAGGGGCAAGCACAGATAACATCTCTCACTATTCTACAAAGGCCAGAAAGTGTGGGTTTCTGCATTATTCAGTTTGCTAGAAAAAAAATTAAACTAAACAACATACTGTTGCACCCAAAACCACCTTCCAAGATAGCATCCACCCTCAGAAAAAAAGGCCTAAACCTCACACACACACACACAAATATATACAAAATTAGTGAGTTAAAAACTAACGTACAAGATTAAAAAAAAAACGAGCAGCAAACTGAATAACCATTTGCCCGACGCACACTGTTCCATGGACCTCAACAAAAATACTGCTGTAAACTAATACCTGCAGAAAACATTGAGATAATTAAAAACATTCGTTAAAAGAACAACCTTATAAAAAATAAAAAGATGAGTACTGCATGAAAAAGTTTACTTATTTACAGATTATTGCTCAAATTAGTCCAATTGTTAAAAAGCAAGAGCAAATCTTAAATTGTACAAGTGTTACTTCAAACTAAAAACATGGTAACTTAAACAAAGAGCCATGTTCGGATACCTCCAAAGTAACGGAAAACTGTAAAAAATGCAGTTTCAAATTCTGAATCGCAAAAGAAGAAAGGGAATATTCCAAATCCTAAAAAATGAAAATAAAATAAAGTAAAAAATAAAATAAAAAGTGAACAGACTTACCCAAACCAGGAGGAAAATGCAAGAGCCAGCAAAACGTGCTGCTAGCCTAGAAACACTCAAGAAAAATTGCGTCTGCAGCGTCACCTAGGAGACAAAATAAAGAACTACCTAATAGGCTATGTGATGGAGGCTAACTTCGAATGAGCCCAAAAATCCAATCCAGAAAACACTTTAGTACAAAAACAGATTTAATGTTGCAACAGTGAACCAGAATACTAAAAAAAATCCTTTCGGGATCAAAATTTTCTGCTCCCAAAAGTTAAGCTTTTTGGAAGAAGAAAATTCTGAAACACCCAAATTGCAGAATCCTTCCCAAACCTTTAATTATTTAAATATTATTATTTTTAATTCATACACTTGACGTGGATCCGGAACGCCAAACAGAAGTCATCGCTCTTTCCACGTCAATAAGTGAGTCACGGAAAAATTCTCATCAGCTGCCACCGGGAATCAAACTCGGGGTCTTCCAGTTACGGGCCGGACATGCTACCACTGCACCACAGTGGCCTCGAATTCTCCAGACTCACATGTGATTAAGTGCCAAACCACATGGCAGGTTGCTTCATGGAGCCCTACACAATGCTGGGGATTCACCAAAGATAGAAAGCAGCAACTGAACAAATAACTAGGAGGCAAGTTATTTGTTCAGTTGCTGCTTTTCTGGATTGGATTGGTTTGGCAGTTAATCACATGTGAGTCTGGAGAATTCGAGGCCGCTCGATTGGATTTTGTGTTTTCTGTATTGGATTGGTTTAGCAGTTAATCACATGTGAGTCTGGAGAATTCGAGGCCACTGTGGTGCAGTGGCCTCGGCGCATAACTGGAAGACCCTGGGTTCAATTCCCAGTTGCGGCCGATGAGAATTTTCCGTGACTCACTTATTAACATGGAAAGAGCAATGACTTCTATTTGGTATTACTATTTTTATTTAGTTTTATTGCTTTTAACTTTTTTTATAGCAACTTTTAATGTTATATAAGCTTTTTTCATTATTTTTTATTGCTAATTTTAAACTTTTGTTGCATCAAAGGAGAGGATAAATAAAGTATTTTAGGTTCCTAAATGAGTAATGGTGACTACATCCTCATCTAAACCTCTAAATTTTGGCTTTAATTTAGACGATTCATTCGGTCACCTGGTATTTAAATTAAGTCTGCCATCCTAACTTTATGCTTGCGAACAATTTTTCTTAATAACGCTTTTAAGAAGGCTTTAGGTACTTTGTTATCAAAAAACTGATTGATTAAGCTTTAACATGTTTCTCCAGTTCTGAATCCAAACTACAAATTCTAGCTAACCATAAAATTTGGGAAATAAACACGTTTTCAATAATTTTACTTGATATATTACTGCACCACACCTAGAATTCTAAATTTAAAGTTATTTCTCTTATCTTACAAGCCAATAACTGGGTTACCTTTATTAAAATTAATAGCCAAATCTAGAAAATCAAGTTTCTGGTTATTTGCATTATTTTTATTTAGTTTAAGGCAGCTAGGGTAGCATGAAAATCATAATCAAGACTTCCTGAATTATTTAAGCAAAGATGGCCATCTATGTACCTGTAAGTACAGTATATAAGTAGTTATCCTGATTAGAAGAATTTTATTTCATGAACTGATACTCCTTAAAAAACAGAAACACATTACATACACTTGTGGAATAGGAGCATCCCATGATAATTCCATTAACCTGCTTGTAGAACTTATTGCAGAAATTTAGAAACAAATCCGTAGGTTTTTTATTGGTGCAGGAAACAAGATGGTATAGCCGAGCTTTCACGCACAAACGTGTGGCTTTGTCAAATCTGATTAAAATCTAACTAATGTGGAGAGAATCAACAGTGATCATTAACCTTTGAAAATATATACATACATATACTTACACATTATTCAGAACTGGAAAAGTGCAAGACAAAATGTCAACAAGGGAAATGCAAAATGTAATGAAAATTCGGTCTTAACATTTCAAGAAATCTGTCCATAGATCCATAGAGGGTGCAGATCACAGGAAACTCATTGCATGCAGACGTCATTGTGAAGATTTCAACTGATTCTCTGTAGGTGGTCTCAAAGTGAGTGGTGTATGGTGCTATCTGTTTCAGTGGTGTATGTTCGAGGCTAGCTGCGAAGCTCAAAGAATGCACAAATAAAACAATTAAATATACACAAATAAAAATCAATTATCAATGGTATTAAAATATGTCGATGCTTTCGCTGCGAAGAAAAACGTGTGCGGATTCACTTCTTTGACTCAGTCTGGCGAGCAAAAACCAACGGCATAACGCAAGCAGCTCTTCCAGAGTCTTCGCAGTTCTGATGCTAAAACCTTCCGTACAATCGCCTGCTAGCATTTCCATGACAACATGAATCAGCTGGTAGAGAGTAATTGCCCATTGCTTTGGGAAACGGTTCGCTCTGGAAAAAGAAGACAGATTATGTCAGTCACTCGCATACTCCCACCCATATAAGAGTGTTTCGCGAGAGTTGTTTTAGTTTTTGTGAAGTGTCAATGAATTAAAATCGGGGATCATCATCATCATCATTGTCAACCATTATCAATCCACTGCTGGACGAAGGTCTCCCCAAGTTTCCTCCACAACGGTCTGTCTTGCGCCAGTCTCCTCCATGTCACTCCCGCATACTTTCGAATTTCATCCCCCATCTTCCATGTGGTCTTCTTCTGGGTCTTTTCCTGTCCCTTGGAATCCAATCTAAAATTTCGGCTGTCCATCGATGGTCTGTTCTTCTGGCAGTATGTCCAGCCCATTGCCATTTCAGGGATTTAACTCTGATCATGATGTCTTCCACTCTTTTCATTTTTCGGATCAACGTGTTCCTCTTCTTATCTCTCCTGGTTACACCAAGCATGCACCTCGCCATGCTGCTTTGAGTTGTCTGCAGCCTTTGTATGTCTCTTTTAGCTAAGGTCCACGTCTCTGCACCATACGCAAGCACTGGAAGGATGCATTGATCAAACACTTTTCTTTTAAGACATAATGGCATATTGCTCTTGAAAATTATGCTGTTTCTTCCAAAAGCTCTCCAGGCAAGTTTTGTACGCCGATTAATTTCTTCACCAATGTGACCCTCACTTGATATCTGCTGTCCAAGATAAACGTACGTGTCTGCTATCTCCAGCTTTTCTCCATCAATCAATAAATCTTCATTTCTTGTAAAAGCATTGTACATCACTTTTGTCTTCTGAAAGTTCATTTTTAATCCCACTTCTTTACTCTTGTCAGCAAGTTCCTGGATCATACTCTGTAGCTCTGATGGGGTAGTTGCAAAAATGACTATGTCATCAGCAAAACGAAGGTGGGTTAGATAATCTCCATTAATCTTTATCCCTTTGTTTTCCCAGTTCAGTGATTGAAAGACATTTTCCAATGTGGCATTAAAGAGCTTCGGAGATATGGTGTCCCCTTGTCTCACTCCTTTTCCAATTTTTATGTGTGTTGTATTTTCAAACAGCCGAATCTTTGCACTTGCATTTTCATAGATGTTATTAATAATATTAATGTATGCATCTTCAATACTGCAGGATTTCAGAGCCATTGCAACTGCTGATGGTTTCACCGAATCAAAGGCTTTTTCATAATCGATAAAAGCCATGCACAATGGAAGTTCATATTCCCTCGCTCTTTCAATTAGTTCTCTCAGTACGTGGATATGATCTATTGTGCTGTAGCCACTCCTGAATCCAGCTTGTTCTCTCGGTTGAGCCATGTCCAGTGTCACCTTCAAGCGGTGTGAAAGAACTTTAGTGAAGATTTTATAAACCACTGATAGGAGGCTGATAGGTCTGTAGTTCCTGAGATCCTCAATGTCACCTTTTTTATGTAGCAAGATCATTGTAGCGTTGTTCCAATCCTCAGGAATTTTCCCTTCATTAAGGCACCGAGTGAAAATTTGGGCGAGTACTGTTTCGATTTCTCCACTTGCTTCTTGTATGATGTCTACAGTAATTCCATCTTCTCCTGGAGCTTTTCCCCGCTTCATGTTCTTGATTGCATGTGCAACTTCTGCTGGAAGGACTGGAAGAACTCTGGTACTGGTACCTTTCATGATGTCTGGAGTACATGTATCATCCCTTTCATATAATTTGGAGTAGAAATCTTTCACTCTTGTCAAAATTTCGCCTCTATTTCTTGTTACAGAACCATCTTCTTTTCTCAGTGCCATAATCTGTTTTTTCCCCTTACTGAGATGTCCCTTTGCTATCTTTAGGCTTTGGTTGTTTTCAATTGCTTTCCTCACTAGTTCACAGTTGAATTTCCTTACGTCTTCAGTGATACTTTTTCTTACTGTCTTGCATAGCTCTATATATTCCACTTTGGAAGTCACATCTTCTTTAGTTGTGCTCATCACTCTTCTTTTTTGCATCAACATTTTGGTTTTTCCTGATAATTTGTTCACATGCAATTTGTTCTTAGACCCAGCTAATTTTGTTGCTGTTTCCATAAGAGCTTTGGTTACTTTTCTGTTAACTTCAGAAATATCCACTTCTTCCTATGTTAGGCCTTCTAAAGCAGAGAATCTGTTCTTCAGTTCCAATTTGAAGGTATTATGGTGTTTTTTAAGGTTGGTTATGTCAATAGATTTTGTTTGTCTTATGAGCTTGCCACGTTCAAGTTTAGTGTTGAGGTGCATCTTACATCTCACCAATCTATGGTCACTGCCTGTGTTGAACTTGTTTAGCACACTGCAGTCTTCTATGACGAATTTTTTGTTACACATAATAAAATCAATTTCACTTGTCGTCCCATTCTGGATGTCTCCTTGTCCATTTCCTGTGTGGCTTTTTCTTGAAAAAGGAGTTCGAGATGAAAAACCCTTCTGCCTCTGCAAACTCTACGAGAGTATTTCCACGCTGGTTTCTGTTGCCATGACCGAATTTACCTACTGAAGTTTCATTCTGTTGCCGTTGCCCTATTTTTGCATTGAAATCTCCCATAATTATCTTCAAGTGCTGCTTACCTTTATTATTTAGATCACGAATTTCCTCATAAAATTCTTCAATTTCTTCTTCAGCATGACTTGTGGTGGGTGCATAAGTTTGAATAATCTGAGCCTGGTATCTTCTCGAGAGTTGGATAACGAGTCGTGCAGCTCTGTCAGAGGAACTTTCAACTTCTACAACTTTATCCTTCAGTTTCTTGTTTATTATAAATCCAACACCACTAGTTCTGCCAGTATCTGTCCCATGATAGTAGAAGAGATGTCCACTTTTCAGTTCAATGAGATCTCCTTTTCTCCTTACCTCACTTAGCCCGACGATGTCCCACTTGATCCTTTGTAGTTCCTCTTCCAATTCAAGAAGCCTTGAATCAGAAGATAGGGAGCGCCCGTTATACGTCGCCAAGGTCAGCATCAGATGGCAGCCTAGTCCGGTCCTCTGGGGATTCTTAGCACCCTCTGCCTTCATGTCGCACTGGCCGCTGCCTTGGCCAGGTACATTCCAGCTGCCGGAGACTGAGGGCCAAGATTTAAGTTGTGGAGTCATTTTGGAGGGGTTTGGCCATAACTCACCACGCTGGCCAAGCGGGTTGGTGAGTGTGGGATAGCATTTCCTCTAATCCCGATGGTATAGTTATACCGCTATTGGCGGTCGTCAGAGCCCCTTTAGTGGGAGCAGGATGTACCACGAGAAGGCGGGGTTGACATTTGTCAAGGAGAGGCTGTGATGTTACGCATCACCTGACCTTATTATATCTTAAATTCATGACTTTGTTGGATTTGAACTGTTTTGATAATTTTTTTGAAAGCTTCCCCAAACATCTACTGTCAGAACTTAAAGAACTCTATGCTTCAAATTTTGATACAGCTCAACTAAAAAATGAACTGAAAGTGTTTTATTCCCTTGATGAATACAAAGAAAAATCAGCAAGAGACATAACGTGTTACATAAAGTTGAATAAATTGGACATAGTGTTTAGTGAGGTGCACAAATTAGCAGACCTTGTATTAAACTTTACATCAACAACTGCAGCTGCCGAAAGTTTTTCAGCATTAAAAGGCAGGAAGATATATCTTTGAGCCACACAAGGACATGCGCATTCGAAAAACTTGGCTGTTTTGTCAATAGAGAAAAACATTCTTGTTAAATATGAAAAAGTACTCAGAAGAAACATTTTATGAAAACATAACACTCAAGTTCACACAAAAGGAAAGAAGAATGGCATTCATGTACAAATAAAGTATTCAGAAGAAGAATGGAGTTCATGTACAAATAAGTGTTCAAATCCTAAACTTCATAATTATTTGGTATCATGTTAGCAATGGCATATACCTAAAATTTAGAAAAAAAATTACTTCTATTACTTAACAATTAAACATTAAACTTTGCAATTTAAAAAAAAATAGTAGGGGGGTGAGATAGCCCAGGTCTTGGTCCCAAGATATGCCACTGATCTGTTTATATCTTGTCCACTGTAGTATTGCGTTTCTTAGGCAAACTTTTCTGGAGAGGGCAGAGTTGAGGGCCTCATTTCTCACATTCCTTTTATGCTCTGTTACTCTGGTACCAAATGATCTTTTAGTCGTCCCTATGTAGCACTTCTGCGTTCCGTCGGGGTATTCTAGTGGAATGGAGTAAATACCAGCTTTCTGGTCAAGGCAAACTTCTCTCATGGGGAAGAGCATATTCATAACTGAGGTAGTTGTTCTGATGCCGATGTCCATTCCAAGTTTCTTTAAGCCATTTTTTATAACAAACGTAAAGCCGGGGATGTATTGTAGTGATCCTATAAAGTCTAGATGGTGCTTGCGGATCAGTGCATTAATGCAGTTCTTTACTTTATCAAGGATCGAAGTTATGAGTTCTTTCCTAAAACCAGCAGATGCTGCTTGATTAAAGATGTTTCTAATTTTTAATTCTGTTTATACTATTTATTTCTATTTATATGTTATACATTTGTGCACAAAAGCTCAGCTATACCAACTTGTTTCCTACACCAATAAAAAAAAACCTACGGATTTGTTTCTAAGGTTCATTAACTTGGTGTATTTTTGTGCTCATCTCTTACTGTTTATCTTATTGCAGAAAAATACAAAATTATTTTTAATGCAGCAATTTAACAGTGTATGCTAGGTATTTTCTGCAACAATGTCTGAAACCTTAAATTTCACAAAAAGTAACTTAAGGGTACTAATGATATCCTCTATAGGGAGGCTGGTGTACAAGTTTTCAAAGCCTTAGCTATTAGCTTCTACAGGCTTTATTTCAAGGATGTCAGAAATAACCTCGGAATTGCTTTTAATAATCCAAAAATCCTTACATGTTAAATTTACTTTAGACAAATAAAGGTATCTTGATCACGCTAGTTACGTTAACTGAAACTTTTATAAAAAGTTCGTAAGTTGGAAGCTTTCGACCTTATCTTAGGTCTTCATCACACCAATGGAGGACTAAGATTGTTGCCAGATTCTACATTTGAATTTTTCTTATTTTTGTTGCCAAAACTTAGAATTGATCTCCAGATCAACGGAATGTAGAGAGGAGATTCGGAGTTGCAAGTCATTGAGTTGAACATAATTTCTCCATTACTCGTTCCGTCTATCGAAAACCTTCTGCGGCCACTAACATCATTCCCTACAAATCTTGCACCCTGCATCTCTACAAACTTGCAGCATTGAAGTCCTACATCCACAGGGCTCATATCATTTGCAACAACCAACTCTCTCTTCAAGAAGAACTCTCCAAAATTTCTACAATAGCCCTCTCTCATGGTTTCCCTGCTGTTATAGTCAACTCCCTCATAAAGAAATATGAAAACCATTCGAAAATCGAATGCCTCCTTCCTCACAAGAAAGAAGACCTGAAATTCTGTGGTTCTGTTCCTTACCATCCTTCCTATGCTTATAAGTTACAGATTCTTTTTAGAAGTTTTGGTTACCATCTTGCCATTAAATCTACCCCAAACATCTTGAAACTTCTACAAAGGGATAGGGACAAAGTTGAAAGCCTGAACCTCCCAGGAGTTTACTGCATTCCTATCTCTTCTTCTACTGGGGATAACTTATACATTGGAAGCACATACAGGAGCATTAGCCATAGAATTTTAGAACATAGAAAAGATGTTTCGAAAGCCAATCCCAATACTGCCTTGTCTATTTTGACAATGGAAGACACATCTGCAGTTCCCCACTGGAACGAAGCAAAACGAATTGCGTCTTTTGACAATCGTTTTGCCCTCCGTTACCGTGAAAGCATAGAAATTATGTTCAACTCAATGACTTGCAACTCCGAATCTCCTCTCTACATTCCGTTGATCTGGAGATCAATTCTAAGTTTTGGCAACAAAAATAAGAAAAATTCAAATGTAGAATCTGGCAACAATCTTAGTCCTCCATTGGCGTGATGAAGACCTAAGATAAGGTCAAAAGCTTCCAACTTACGAACTTTTTATAAAAGTTTCAGTTAACATAACTAGCGTGATCAAGTTACCTTTATTTGTTAATATTGTTACGTGTTTTGCCCATAATCGTCATTTACTTTAGACGTAATTAGATTTAAAACCTGCTTCAAAACTGGTTTGAAATACTGGCCTATTATTTTCTTTTGACTTTTTGTCCCACTAGCAGTATGAACTTAAATTTCACCGGTTCCTTATAAAATTTGGCAGTAGCAAAAAAATAACAAAATTCCAGTTCAAAATTCTTCGCCAACCTAAGCTGAAACTGTTTGTGAATGCCTTGAACGTATTGGTTTGTTCCTTACGTGAAACTGGAATTGGCTGATAGGTGACTTTATTATTGAGCTATTGAAAAATTAAATTGAGTTGAATGGAATTCTACCTTTTTTTCTGTCTTATCTCTCTTCATGTGCATTTGTGGTAAGTAAGAGAACTCTTCTTGTTTAAATGGAGATTACCTAATATTCACTGTCAATTTTTTTTTCAGAAAATATGTTTGCAATAATATGTAATACTTCCATTAAGTTATATAATTGCAGGCATGCTTCAAATTGTGTTTGTTTGGTAACATGTCCCATAAAAATGAAATGAAAGATTCAAGCTATGTATCCTTCACTCACACTTTTTTTTTTTTTTTTTACATGATTAAGTTTCATGGTCATAGATTTATTGCATGTTTATGTCTCTTGCTTAGAAGCGTAAAATAAGGCATCCATCTTCCTTGAACAAATCTAGATCAACAAGAAGAATCACCCTTCAAATTAGCATAAAAAGTCTTCTCAGATTAACACCAGTATTTCTTGCCTCTCATTCATGCTCCCCCTTTTTTTAGCATTTTTTTTATTGGAGGTTTAACGACCACCGTGAACATCTCAATAGGCTATAAGCAGTCGCCCGTCCCTAATTTAGGCTCACTGGTTCTAGGGAAGGGAGAGAGCCAGTGCCATAAGACAAACACAACATCCATGCCTCACCGGAATTCGAACCTGAACCCCTTTCGGACGAATGATCAGAGGCCATCGCTTAGACCACTGCGCCACCGGGGCGGCCTTTTTTTTATTGAAGGTTTAATGACCACCGTGAATAATTCAGTGAGCTATAAGCAGTCGCCTGTCCCTAATTTAGGACCCATGTTTCCAAGGAAGGGAGAGGGCCAGTGCCATAAGACAAACACAACATCCATGCCTCAACAGGATTCGAACCCGGACCAATCTTCGATGAATGGTCGTAAGCCAGTGCTTAGACCATTGTGCCACCGGGATGTCCACTCATGCTCTTTGAATGTTGTGTGTACATTTTCCCTTAAATTTGTTCTACATGTTGTATTTAATCTGTATTTCTACTTTTTTTATGCTGTCATGTGTAAACTTCATGAATGCCTACAATCAGAATCAAGTGATTCCCCCCCCCAAAAAAAAAATTTGAAATTTGAAAAAGAATAAAATTAAAGGTAGAGTAGAGAAGGAATGAATTAGGAATTTTTTTCCAGCCTTGCTCACTACAGCAAGCCATGCTTGCATAATCCTTGCTCACTGTTTATATTACAACAATATTCTGGCGAAAAAAATTCCAGACAGAAATTCTCGATTTC
This sequence comes from Macrothele yani, assembly GCA_039090855.1. Lineage (NCBI taxonomy): Eukaryota > Metazoa > Arthropoda > Arachnida > Araneae > Macrothelidae > Macrothele > Macrothele yani. The sequence continues at coordinate 127,952,633 of CM077008.1, forward strand.
TGTTGAAACTGTACTTGATAGAATTTTTTGAGTATTTTTCCCGAAATCTGCATCAAAAAAATACATAAGTAACACCATTCACTTTGAAGAAAAAATTTCATCACTGACCTGTGTAATTCAAGAGTAAAGCATGTTGACATAAAGCACCATTATATAAGGGACTTACAAAAGTGTGCTACTGTCCTAATCAGGAAATGAAGGCGGACATAATCCCGGACGCCGAGGCGCCTAATTTTCTTCTTACTTGAGATTTCGTAATTTGCAGTAAATACCGTAATTTCTGTTGTGTAATCCATTGATTGTCTATTAAAAAGTTATACATTTAAGTACTGCGGACACCGGTAGAAAAAAAAAACAAAAAAACAATGCGGCGTTTAAAAAAATCCGCCAAGTAATTGGCAGGAGAAGGGGTGTTGTTTGGAAAGTACCGAAAAATGCGGTAACAGAAGAAATGTAACGTAAGAGCGAAATAGAAGACCGCAAAGAGATTGTAAGAATATATCTATATCTCTATATATTTTTTACTTAGAAGCATTTTGACAGAAAATATGACGCAAGGAAGGTGTTACTATTTGCGCGCACTGAAGCCTACGTGGTGTGGGAATCTGCGACTTTAGGGAGCAAAGCTATTCCGTAGCATGTAACCATTTTGCGAATCGCATTGCCTAGTTTTGGTGCGCTAATTGTATTAGTTAAGGATTTTTTTCTTTCGGTATTCAGTTGAAACGTATTCAGAAATAAGACAATGCTATGGACTGTCCGCAATTTCAACGGATTTTTTAGTGTAACTAATGAACTACGGTAATGCTGCAGCAGCTAGCGGTTTTAGTTCTTTATTAACTTAAAAGTGACACAGAAGTACTTCAAAATGACAGTTACTTTTTAAACAAGACGATAATTTATTTCTTACATCTTTGTATTTCTGAGCCGGTCCTGTGAATCGCAGTTTTCTGTCGGAAATTACGATTCACGATTAACATGATAGGTGCGGATCATACGACTGGCGTACATGCCAATTACTACGGAATGTCTGAAATTTCTACGGATTTCGTTGTCTGACTACGGAACTCACTCCCGAAACTACGAATTCTCATTTCGTTTAAAAAACTTAGTTTGCTATTATTTTATGGTATGCATAAGATTCTTAAGCGTATTCGAGGAATTCTTCGTGTTTTTTTGTTTTGTTTTTTGTCATGAGATTTTTTGTTTGGGGGGGGGTGTCAGTTTCCGTCTGGGGACAATATTTCGTGTTTCAAAGCTTTCGAAAACAGTAGTTAAATAGAGTAAAAAGAATTTGCCCTAATCGTAATTTTTCTCTCCCGATGTTGCGTTTGTGTCTAGTATTTTCGTTAAATGTCATTTTACCACATATATTATGTTCGTATTTCAGCTTGAAACTGTAGGCAAGAAGTTGCGGAAACGGAAGCTAAACGCGGCGAAAATTTCCTCCTAATCTTCAGGCATGAGATTCTTTCGCGAATTCAAGAAATTCCGCCTTTTTTTTTTTTTTTGTAATTTTGGCCACTCAGGAGATCGATGCACAAGTAAACAGAATTTAGGGGAGGGGGTCATCGGAGGACGGAATTTCATCTTTACGAAACTTTCGAAAACGGCGGAAAGTCGACGGAGTTCAGTTTTTTTTCGTAATCGTAAGTAATTTCTTTTTTCTCGTTATGTTGCTTCTGTTCAATATTTTTTAGTATCATTTTACTGCATAAATGTTTGCATTTCGGCTTGAAAATAGGAGAAAAATTTCCAAAACTGGAAGTCGAACAGATTTCCCGTAATCGCAATCCCCTCCCATCCGCGCGATGTTCCCCTCTCCAGCGCTGTTAAATGTCGTCCAATCCATAAGTTTTTGCATTCAATCTTGATTAAGGAAGAAGGAAATTCTCGAAAACGGGAGTGACGAAAATTTGTAAAAATCGATGCATAGTGTTCAAAAGTATTAATATTCCTAAAGTTAGTAAAATATATCTAAAATAGTTGAAGCTTTGATATCAAAAATATCTAAAAATGGTTGAAATCTATCTAAAATAGTTGAAGCTTTGATATCATGCCCTCATGGTCCTTAGGCTGATGGTTTTTATCAGAGGGCATAAAGAACAAGAAAGAAAAGCGACAATGAAGAAGTAAGGAGAGAATGATATCAGCAGAAAGAAAAATTAAGCAGTGGTGCTGTGAAATTGCAGTGGCAACAAAAGATAAACTGATGTAGTCTGCATTCTTGCTGTCTGTTTTGTTTTTTCACCAGTTAAATATTGTTTGTTTCCTGCTTCATCTTGTTTTTTTTTTCTTTGGTCTTATATCATCTTAAACTGCAATTTTAGAGGCATCACATGGTAAGTGGAGCTTCGTGCACTGCGCGTTCACTTGCTTGGATTTCCTGTCTGTCAGGCATCGTGGATTCTGAACGCATCTTACTGATTTTTACTGGTGGAAGTTTCGAACTTAAATCTCGCAATCATGCCCTCGCTGTAGAATCAACTTTATGTTTTGCACGTGTTAAGTTTGTTTCATTAGGGTCTTTGTTTCTTGTAATATTTTGTTGGGGCACATATTTGTTTTTTTACAAAGAGATGCATCATTTCGTAAAATAGTCTATGTATGCCACGCAATACTAGTTATTAGTTACAAAGCTGTTGGCAGGCATGGACTGGCGGTTGTTGTTTTTTTGTTTGTTTTTTTAATATCAGGGTCTGAGACATGCTGCCATGGATTATGCAAAGAAAAAAATTGTTTTTCTCAGAATTTCGCGATCTATGGATCATATGCCACCGTTGATTATTACGTGGGATATTTTTTTTCACAGCCTTTGGATTATACGCCCTTGCGAATCTCACAAAGGAATTTTTTTTCTGAATTTTATGGTTTACAGATTATATGAAGAAAAAAAAATGATACTTTGAATTAATATGTACAAAACATCCGCAAATAGTATTTTAATAAAATCAAAATCTGAAATTTTATATTTTTTTGAAATCATCTACTGAAAGAATGGAAAAAGAAAATTATGAAGCAAATTGGAACGTTATTTTGCAATAAGTGGTTTGGGTAAAAAGAAAAAAAGACAACAAACAACAAATACGGCTTACCAGTTTTCGTTCCAGCATCATAACCACACATGTTTTTGTTCATGCGTTATCGACTTCGTCTGGCACCTAAATTTTGGAGCCGGCTCCTAGATCTGGAACATATTTGTCAAGCCCTGGACAAAGCCACTGGCCAAACCAGCTTTTGAACATCACAGACAGTTGTTATGCCTTCAGGACATTGCCAGAGCAGGAGGGGAATGTTAGCATAAAACCACTTATGCTCTGACAGATGTCCAAAAAGGAAAGACTTAAATATAAACATTATTTCCTATGTATGTCAAGAGAGGGCACTCCGGTGCAACTAGCTCTCTCGCACTTGGATAAAAACAGTTATTCTCTCTCCACAAAAGAGCTGTGCAAATGTGCGTGAAGTTCGCGTCCTGGAAACATGTACGTTTGTGCATCGCACTAGAAGTTTTTTTTTTTTTTTTTTTTTTTTTTGTTCTTCTATTTTTTCTGAAACGGTGGAACGTGGACTTCCAGAAATTATGTCCCTGGTTCTTCATTTTTCCCTTCCTTTTCAAGAAGAAACTGTTTTTGGTGATAAGTAAAAGGACAGTCTATAGAATATGAACTTTCACTGGGTGAACTCTTATTATTTCCTTTTTATCTTCAATTATTTATCACATATTCTGCAATTAATATCTTTAAGCATTTGTTTATGTTTGTTAAAACGAAGTCATCTTTAACCTTGAAGGTATGATTTTTTTTTAGCACTATTCTATTTCTTTCAATCAAGGCACTAGCTATCAAAATAATATGAGTACAATATACATTATGAGACATCATTTGATTATGAGACTGAATGCGCTCATGATTAGTTTTATTCTGGTGAAAAGAAAAATTCGAAGTTCATCCCTAACGGAATGGCTATAAGCCTAAAGTCTCTCTTATAGTCGTCATTATCGATCGCCGTTTTGATCACTGTACAAAACTACGTGCTGAGATACTGGTGTTCTATAAAAATTGTTTTTGTCTTCTAAAAAAAATGGCTGTAAATACTCAAAGCATACAGTATGAAAAACTAAATGACAAAAATTATTCCACCTGGAAGTTTAAAATGGAAATGTATTTAATAAGAGAGAATTTGTACCATTTTGTTTTCGACCCTAAGCCAGAATCACCAGATGAATCTTGGATAAAAAATGATTGAATTGCTCGTGCAAATATTTGTCTAAATATCTCAGAGTCCCAAATAATTCATGTTCTGCATGAAAATGCAGCTAAAGACACCTGGGATAAATTATGTAGTACACATACACATGAGCATGCAAATTTATCAAATAAATTGTTTTTATTAAGGAAATTATACTCAGTTAAATATGTTGAGGTAACCCCAATGCAGAGTCACTTAAAAGATGTTCTGGAATTGGCAGAAAGGCTAACAAGCATAGGTGAGCCCATTAAAGAAAGTCATTTGGCATTTCTACTCATGTGCAGCTTACCAATTTCCTATTCTACTCTAATTACAACATTGGAAAGTAAAAATAAAAAGAGTTGTCACTTGACTATGTTAAGGGTAAATTCATTGATGAATCTGAGAGAAGAAAGGAGTTGCAAAAATCCTTTTCTTCCTCACAATCTATGGCTTTCAAGGGAAATTCTTTCAAGAAGAATGTGTCAAACTTTAGTGTAAATAAATTTTGTACTTATTGCCATAAGAAAAGTCATGTTAAAGATGAATGCTGGTATATAAGAAACAAAAATAAAACAGGTGAAAGGAACACAGCACACATTCACACAGCTAAATCAAAGGGAACTAACAGAAGTAATATTTGCACACACCCCTCCGGTAAAAATTATCTAACCAAGCAAAACCAGTTTAATGATGCTGGTAGCATAGAGCAAATGTGTGAAATTAATAAGGAAAGAAACGAATGTGTTCTTAAATCACAATCTTTTCAAACTTACACTGGTGAACAATCTGAGTGGTTTGTTGATTCTGGTGCAACAAGCCACATGTCAGGAAATATAAATTTTTTTCTCTGAGTTAATACAAGAGAAGGGTACCAGTGTAACTATAGCTAATGGAGATCAGCTTCACTCTGCTGGTATAGGTCAAGGAACTTTAAAAGTAAAAAGGCTTAATGGAAATGAAAACAAAATACGATTGCAAGATGAATTATATGTTCCAAAGTTAAAGGGAGACTTATTGTCTGTGAAAACAATTACTACTAATAAAGGATGCATTGTTGTATTTTAAGATAACATATGTACTTACAGAAGGGAAATAATACTATTGCACATGCTGTGGTAACAGATAGTCTGTTTAAGTTAATAACTGTTCCAGAAGTAATCAAAATGACAAGTCATGTCTCCCTAATGCAAAACAAATCTTGCAAACATGAAAATTGCATTTTTAAGTAGCATTTCAGATTGGGACACAGAAGCCTAGATGCAATTAAACAAGTAGAAAGGGAAAGCTTAGCTAAAGGCTTAAAGTTAAATCATTGTAAACATGATCTTACATGCACAACATGCATCAAGGAAAAATTAACTGAAGCTCCATATCCAAGAAAGGCTAGCTTTAGGACAAAGAAGCCACTGCAATTGGTGCACACAGACTTGTGTGGTCCCATGGAATGCCCCAGCCTAGGGGAAAAAATGTATTTTATCACCTTTATTGATGATTATTCCAGATACAGTATTATTTACTTAATGACAAGAAAAGATGAAGTGGCAAAGAAACTCAAAGAGTTTGTAACATCCACACAGAATAAATTTAAAACAAAAGTTCAGTCAATCCGTAGAGAGAGAGTACTGCAATCAAGAAATTCAAGTGTATCTTAATCAAGATGGAATTGCTCATCAGAAGGCAGTCCCATATTCACTGCCTCAAAATAGAGTGGCAGAGCAAAAAAATAGATCTCTGGTAGAGATGTCAAGAGCTCTATTAATAAATGCTAAACTACCCAAATTGTTCTGAGGTGAAGCAATTCTCACTGCAGCATACCTGCAAAACAGGTTACCAACAAAAACTAATGAGAAAACCCCTTATGAAATGTGGAACAAAGTTAAACCAAATATAACTCATCTAAAGGTTTTGTGATGTAGGGTTTTTGCCCACATAACAAAACACAAAAGGCAAAAATTTGATGAGAAAGCTATTTAAGGCATATTTGTTCGATATGATTCAAAGAGTACTGGGTACAGGGTATATAAAGGGAATAGATCTGTCATCATATCCAGGTCGGTAAAATTCCTTGAAAATAAAATAAATGAAGAACAAGAAGGAAAAATGAAGACTAGCTGAAGAATACGAAGAAAAGGAGGAAAATACAATAGACTTTTTCAAAAATGTTCTCAAAGATATAGAACCAGAGAAAATAATTGAACAAGAAACATAAGAAAATCCAAAATAAGGTGCAGAACCCTGACAGGATGATGAACGTACATGGTCAAATTCTGAAGCTCTGCCATATCATTGAAAATTGAGGAAAGCATAATTCTTAGGGATGATTCTAAAAATATACAAGAAATAGAAGAACTGCCTCACGTTGAAGAAGACAAATGGTACAGCGCCATGGAACAAGAAATAAATTACCTGAAAGAGAATAACACATGGTCACTCACAAACTTCCCAAAGGATAAAAAGGCAATAGCTGCAAGTGGGTGTTCAAGATGAAATTTGATGAAAATCAAGAAGTAATCAAGTACAAGGCTAGACTGCTAGCCAAAGGCTTTAGTCAACAGTTTGGCTTAGACTATGATGAAACCTTTTCACCTGTAGTCAAACATACAACAATTAAAGCTTTGTTTGCAGCAGCTACATATAAAAGAATGTTCATCCAACATGTAGATGTCAAATCTACATTCTTGCATGTAGAACTACAAGAAGAGATTTATATGCATCAGCCTGAAGGTTTTGTAGAAAGAAATCATGAAAATAAAGTGTGCAAAGCCAACACATAATCCAGTTGGGAACAAATTACTACCAGCATAAAGGAAATCATGATTTTTTACATAATAACAATAAATATCAACAGGCCGTTGGATCTTTGCTATATATATCTTCAATCACAAGACCAGATATTGCTGCAGCCACCCACATATTAAGTAGAAGATGTGAAAGTCCACGACAAGGAGATTCGAATGCTCTGAAAAAGGTTATATGTTATCTAAGACAACCAAAGAGTTAAAACTGTAAATTTCATCAAAAGAGCATCCTGTACTAAATGTATATTCTGATGCAAACTGGGCCCAAGACCAGAGAGACAGGAAGTCTACCTCAAGTCATCTTGTTTTTCTTGGGAAAAACTGTCTATCATGAAAATCGCACAAACAGAACTGTGTTGCATTATCATCCTCTGAAGCTGAGTGTTTCCATAGCATAGTCAGCCCAAGTTTTGACGTGGTTATTGGAGTTAATGAAAGATTTAAACCTAAAACAGAATTTACCAGTGAAGTTTTAGGAAGATAATCAAGCAACCATAAAACTGACGCAATCTGAGAAAAATAATTCAAGAGTAAAGCATGTTGACATAAAAGCACCATTATATAAGGGAATTGCAGAACAAAAATATTCTAGAAGTGTGCTACTGTCCTACTCAGGAGATGAAGGCGAATATAACGACAAAGCCACTGGCCAAACCAGCTTTCGAACATCACAGACAGTTGTTATGCCTTCAGGACATTGCCAGAGGAGGAGGGGAATGTTAGCATAAAACCACTACTTATGCTCTGACAGATGTCCAAAAAGGAAAGAAAAACTTAAAATATAAACATTATTTCCTATGTACATCAAGAGAGGGTGCTCCGGTGCAACTAGCTCTCTTGTGCTTGGGTAGAAACAGTTGTTCTCTCTCCACGAAAGAGATGTGTGTGAAGTTCGTGTCCTGGAAACATGTATGTTTGTGCATCGCACTAAAAGTTTTTTTTTTTTTCTGTTTTCCCTGAAACTGTAGAACTTGGACTTCCACAAATTATGTCCCTTGTTCTTCATTTTTCTCTTCCTTTTCAAGAAGAAACTGTGTCTTTGGTGATCAGTAAATGACTAAGGACAGTCTATAGAATGTGAACTTTCACTTGGTGGACTCTTATTATTTCCTTTTTAGCTTCAATTATTTATCACATATTCTGCAATTAGTATCTTGAAGCATTTGTTTATGTTTGTTAAAACGAAGTCATCTTTAATCCTGAAGGTATGTTTTGTTCTTTTTAGCGCTATTCTATTTCTTTGAATCAAGGCATCAGCTATCAAAACAATATGAGTACAATATACATTATGAGACATATCATCATACTGGTCATGAAAGTCATGAAAAAGTAAGGAAATTGAGCAGGTGGTCATGAAGTAATGAAAAAGTAATGACTTTGAGTGAGTGGTCATGATTTTTTTTTTTTTTTGTATCAGTACCTGAATGAAGACAAGTTTGCGTACCTAGAAGAAAATACGAACCGGCACCCTTATAAACCGGCGTGTAGTCGATGCCCCATGACTTATATATATAAAAAAAAACATATGGCTTCATCAAAAGCTGATGTGAAGAGGGAATATTTGTAATTTTGTGAATCTTCTAAAAAACAACTGAAACGGTTCAATCCTAAGGAGGACAAACTTGATCACTTCCTGATGAATTTACTACAAAGTGCAAACCATGACTTTATCAAGTTCTTACAGAAGCTGCTATGCATGTTTCATGGTAATGCTGCAGTTGAAAGAGGCTTTTCTGTTAACAAAGAACTTTTATTTGAAAACTTAGAAAAACATGCAGTTGTTGCAGAAAGAAGTGTTTACAGTGCGATGCAATCGTTAGGTGGTTTAGTTAATAGTGAGAAAGAACTGAATGTGGACATTACAAAATCAATGATATTAGCTGTCAAAAATGCTTCATCAAAAAGAGTAGAAGCCTTAAAGAAGAAGAAATCTGACGAAGATGAAGAGGCCAATCGTAAAAGGACAGCAGTTCAAGAACTAAAAAACTCAAAGATAAGAAAATAAAGCTTATAGAAAAGGCAAAAGAAGAAGCTGAAGTTCTAGATTCTGAGATAACAAGTTTAGCTAAGATACTTAAACACTGAGTCTTTCACTGTGAAATTTCAGTCTCCATAAATTTTGTACATTCATAGTTTTTATATTGCCTTAATAAAAACTTGCAAGTTTTTACAGCATTACCATGTTAAAAGAATGTGTGTATTTAATAGATGTAATGATAAATATTTCTGAAAATAGCCATACCCCATCCTAGATGAGAATTGAATGTTTTTATTTCTTTAAACACATAGAATTTGGTGAATGGCATAGTGCAAGTCATATATAATTACATTATTCATGTTAAGCAATTTTAGTGACATAAGAATTACATTAAGCTTTCATCTTCATCTCAACTGGCTTTCAGGCAGGGGTTCGTTACCCTGATTATTTTTTACTTAAATTGTCATTAAATACTCTGTAACATTCATTTCCCCGATATATCTCATGTGATTCTTTCATAAAGTTCACATACCATTCATTACATGACTGCAAGGTTCTTAACAAAAACGCTTTAACATCTAAGTTTTCTGTTTTACACGTTATAAAGTGGTTACGGTCTGCGGCGGTGCATTAAGTTATTCAATTAAGGTACAATTCAGTTAAAAGTCCTAAAAATTTTACTTACCGAAGTGTGGCTTTGGTCCCACATCGATAGTTTATTGAGAGCCTTTTTTAGTCAAAAGTTGTATCCTGCTTCTATGATGTCCAGTCGTTAGGGTTAACTTGGTAATTAAATTCCCCTTTGTTTTGATAAATATATTTCCCTTTTCACAGTGAGACTGGGACGGCATTCTTGTCATTTATGGTGAATGACATAAAGCTTAGAGAAGTCTTTGTGTGCTGGAACTTTGCTTTTATGCTCCCTTGAAAATATTTTGTAGGCACCCATGTGAACTATGTATGACTTGTGGTGATTTAGCTGAAAATGTAGGAGTTTCAAATGCATAATCCCTTTTCACATGTGGTTATTATGAGAATCATTATCAATTATTCTCTCCACTGCTTGATGAAGGTCTTGCTAATGGTCTTCCAGAACTCTGTGAGCAAATCTCTTCAGTGTCACTCTGGCGTGGTTTCCAGTTTTATCCATCTATGTCTGACAGTCTCCTGATTTTTTTCCAGTTCTTAGTATTCTGTTGTCGAATAGTAATTAGTTCTATTGGCAAGATGTCCATTCCATTGTGACTTTGAAGGTCTTTACTTTGATCATGATGTCATCCACCTGACCTATGAGTTCCTTTTTTTTTTTTTTTTTTTTTTTTTTTGATCTTTCTTGGTTACACCAAGCATGCATTTCTCCATGTTTCTTTGAGTTGTCAGCAGCATCTGTATGCATGTATTAGTTAAGGAGGTCCATGTCTCTGATTTATAAGAACTGCATTATATGTATTCAGCAATACATATTTGCAAAGCAGGAGCCATCCAGAGATTCATTTTAAGGGAGCCAAAGTTGCAGTTTCTGTGGAGAAATTTCATGTAAAGTTGGTTTGTTGAACATTTTGCCCTGCTAAGTAAATTATACCTTGCCTTGAACATATATTTGATTTGGTTCTAGTTCCAGTTGAAGACATTTTCATTTAATCTTCCTTCCCTCTTAGGTCCTTTGGTTTTTTCAGGACTACAGTTACAGTAGGTATTGCCATTCATGAGGTAAATTCCAACCTTTCAAATCATTTAATGCTGTACCTCTTCTCTCTATGTCCAGTCTTTCTGACACCATAAATTTGAACTTTTTGTAATTCAAGATTCCGTTTTTTTATTCATGCCAGATCTTTCAGACCTACTATGAGTCTGAAAGATCTTGTGATGATTTTAATCTGGTTTTAATTGTAAATAAAAGTTCATCTTTTAAAATCTGCTATTATTTCCATTTTTTTTTTTTTTTTGTATCGTGTCCCAACAGCATCGAGTTTTGGTGTATGTTTGTTATTCATTAAGTCTAGGAATAACCATGACATCAGTTATTACCAAATGTGTTTGAAGTTTATAAAAACACAGCTTTTTAATTTTTAAAAAACAATAAATTCTTGGACAATTGACTGATTGTTTAGGATGAAATAAAAAAGTATAAACAAATTTTTCAGAGAATATATATTATTAATAGATCACATTCATTCCCAGGAGTAAAGAAAACCCCAAAATTTTCAGGCTTCAGTTCCTTTCTTTTTTTTTTTTTTTTTTTTTTTTTTTTTGCAGGTACCAGCACATTTTTTTAAGAGATTCGAGGAGAAAACCATGATTGATCTAAGTAAAATCTACCCATACAGAGCTGTGACCTTCAACAGTCAAAATTAATGTATTATTCCTTAAATACTGTTCAATAATTCAATTCAAAATCCACAACGAAAACTATGGAATATATACACTTGTAGTAATAGTTGCTGTTGAAAATAGGTTTTCATTTCAGAAAGTTTAGCTTTGTTTGTATTCTGGTGTATGACTTTCAATAAAAGCACTAATGAATAAATAAATCACTTACTCAAAGCTTTACCCATATATTATTGTTCAACTTAATGTAACAATAATTGTAACAATAATTATATTGAAATATATTAAATTATATTAAACATCTTGAAAATTGGAAATCAGAATTAAGGAACATCAAATGGCTATTAATAACATAGATCAAAATAGTGTATTAGTAAATTGTATGCAGTTATGCAAAATTAAATATTGGGCTATGAATCTCATAAAAACAAGAGATTAATTAAAGAAAGTTATTACATCCAAAAATATGGTACCATCAATGAGCCTTCACAACTAATAAATGGTGTTTTCAACAACTTAATTATTACAACAACAGAATTATAAATTACACAATGAAAACATTTTGGTTTAATAACTGGCAACACTATGAGGAACCTGGCAACAAAATTTTTAATTCTTCAGATGAAAAAAAGAAATTTGATAATCCTTCTATCCATTGAGAACAGGCCTTGACAAAAATCCAGAGTCATTTGCAAAAAACCAAAGGAACTCGGAGGAAAGGAAGATTAAATGAAGATTCTTCAAGTATAACTAGAATTAAATGAATAATTGCACATACAGTGCCGCATGCAAAATCAGTGCCATGGCTACAAACATCTCTGATGTTTGGTCTGTATATGTGCATGTATCTTTCTTGGCTTGTAAATACCACAGAACCTCAGGCTGAATTACTGCTGCTAGTATCGCTGCAGAATGTATAACTCTGTGGGTAATAATGCCAAAAATTTATATTGGTGTCTTCATTATTCTGATTGTACAGTAAGTTGTCTGAAAAATAACGCAAACAGAAAAAAATGCATATTGTATTTGCTGCATTATTAAAAAGATGAAAGCTTCATAATAGAACTACAAATTTAAAAATTAAAGTTAAAAAAATTTATTCTCTTTAAAAAGGATTTTTTTAAATAGAATTTGGAAAGGCTGATGCCAAGCAAAAATTTTCAGGTACCATGGTGATTGCACACCTTGGATTTGTTTACCCCTGCTCATTCCCATTTGATAAACTGATGTGAATCATTTTGAAATGGTTGTAAAGAGAGAGGTGGTAGTATACAAAAATCTGCTGAGACATGAAGGCAAAAAAAAAAAAAAAAAAAAGGCTGTTGCATAAAAAGGGGTTCAAATATGTTTATATTTGAATGAAATTAAAACATCAGCTTCTTGAACACATATTTGAAGAAGACTTTCAAAGGAAAACAGTACCTTAAGATATATAGTCTGGAAGAAATATTTCTTCTAAAGTCTCAGATACTTGGACTCTGTCGTCCTGGATGGTGTAATGGTTAGCATGCTCGAACGGTAATCGGGAGATGCAGGTTTGATTCCCATTGCAGGGCAATTAAATTTTCAAGTTTACTGAATGATTGATATTACATGAAAACAGTAAATACAGGCAATTCGGAGATGTCTGATTGCTATTAATTATTATGAGGTACCTTAGGATGTTGGGCTACTGGTTAAATTTTTTATGTTCATGTAACTTGAATGTATATTTTTTGTTCACAAATGTGTGTGTACCTTTTGATTTTTTCTTTACAACTATGAAAGAAACAAAATTCTCATAGCTGGTAGTTTATACAACCTTTTCAAGTGCAAAACTTTTTAAAAGCATACTCACATGTGAGCAGTAAACATTTAAATATAATAAAATTGAATCAAATAACAGGAAAGCAAAAATCATTGTAGCAAAATGATAGGCAAAAATCATTGTAGCAAAATGATAATACACAAAATATTCAGTACTCAAAGCTGAAAAAAATAAAATCAAAATTTAAAAAATGTAAATATATCTATACATTTTTATTCTGCATTGAAAAAGTGCTAAAATTATGCACGAGTGAAAAAAAGAAATTACACCATATGATATTTGTGTCTAGAGACTGATTTGCTTTTTCATCAAATGAAAATAAAATATATAAAGCATCTACTGGGGGGGGATTGACATCCTGTTGCATAAGTAGCATGAAAGGAATGTAGGAAATCAAAAGTAAAGTAAAATAGCTTTAATGCAGTAAAAATAAGCTCACACTATCTGGAAAGAAATTGAACCAGAAATAGTGCAGCAGAAAAATTAATGGATATTTAAAAGTTGAAGTATGGAAGTGAGAAAATGCAGAGTTTTTGCAGGTCCTTGATAAAGCCAGGGCTCAGTATTCTCGACACTTTCCACATTCAGTTGTTTTATTTTATATTTATTTTTCTCTTTTTACTCACACCGGTAGATACATAACTTTTTTTATGTTGTACTTGGTATGAGTCAAAAATATTTTTGCTTAGGTCTCTTCTTAATAGAATGTGAATTCTGAATTTTCATAACTGCTGCGTTGCGCGTTTTGATCTTCAGGTTATTTTGCAACTTTAGTTTTAAATTCAAAGTTTTTCCTTTGTTTTCAGCTTTGCTCTGCAGTATATATATATATATATATATATATATATAGAGAGAGAGAGAGAGAGAGAGAGAGAGAGAGAGAGAGAGATTTGGCTGTTTGAAAATACAACACACATAAAAATTGGAAAGGGAGTGAGACAAGGTGACACCATATCTCCAAAGCTCATTAATGCTACATTGGAGGGTGTCTTTCAGTTGCTGAGCTGGGAAAACAAGGGGATAAAGATTAATGGAGATTATCTAACCCACCTTCGTTTTGCTGATGATGTAGTCATTTTTGCAACTACCCCATCAGAGCTGCAGAGTATGATCCAGGAACTTGCTGACAAGAGTAAAGAAGTGGGATTAGAAATGAACTTTCAGAAGACAAAAGTGATGTTCAATGCTTTTACAAGAAATGAAGATTTATCGATTGATGGAGAAAAGCTGGAGATAACAGACACGTACGTTTATCTTGGACAGCAGATATCAAGTGAAGGTCACATTAATGAAGAAATTAATCGGCGTACAAATCTTGCCTGGAGAGCTTTTGGAAGAAACAGCATACTTTTCAAGAGCAATTTGCCATTATGTCTTAAAAGAAAAGTGTTTGATCAATGCATCCTTCCAGTGCTTATGTATGGTGCAGAGACGTGAACCTTAACTAAAAGAGACATACAAAGGCTGCAGAAAACTCAAAGAAGCATGGAGATGTGCATGCTTGGTGTAACCAGGAGAGATAAGAAGAGGAACTCGTGGATCCGAAAAATGACAAGAGTGGAAGACATCATGATCAGAGTTAAATCCCTGAAATGGCAATGGGCTGGACATACTGCCAGGACAGATCATCGATGGACAGCCGGAATTTTAGATTGGATTCCAAGGGACAGGAAAAGACCCAGAAGAAGACCACATGGGAGATGGGTGGATGAAATTCGAAAGTATGCAGGGGTGACATGGAGGAGACTGGCACAAGACAGACCATTGTGGAGGAAACTTGGGGAGACCTTCGTCCAGCAGTGGATTGATAATGGTTGATGATGATGATATATAGTTCATATATATATATATATGTTCATGACCACATGGGAGATGGGTGAATGAAATTCGAAAGTATGCAGGAGTGACATGGAGGAGACTGGCACAAGACAGACCGTTGTGGAGGAAACTTGGGGAGACCTTTGTCCAGCAGTGGATTGATAATGGTTGACAATGATGATGATGATGATATATATATATATATATATATATATATATATGGGATGTAAGGTCAGGTGATGCGTAACATCATAGCCTCTCCTTGACAAATGTCAACCCCGCCTTCTCGTGGTGCATCCTGTTCCCACTAAAGGGGCTCTGACGACCGCCCATAGCGGTATAACTATACCATCGGGATTAGAGGAAATTCTATCCCACACTCACCAACCCGCTTGGCCAGCGTGGTGAGTTATGGCCAAACCCCTCCAAAATGATTCCACAACTTAAATCTTGGCCCTCAGTCTCCGGCAGCTGGAATGTACCTGGCCAAGGCAGCGGCCAGTGCGACATGAAGGCAGAGGGTGCTAAGAATCCCCGGAGAACCGGACTAGGCTGCCATCTGATGCTGACCTTGGCTACTTACAATGGACGCTCCCTATCTTCTGATTCAAGGCTTCTTGAATTGGAAGAGGAACTACAAAGGATCAAGTGGGACATCGTGGGGCTAAGTGAGGTAAGGAGAAAAGGAGAAGATCTCATCGAACTGAAAAGTGGACATCTCTTCTACTATCGTGGGACAGATACTGGCAGAACTAGTGGTGTTGGATTTATAATAAACAAGAAACTGAAGGATAAAGTTGTAGAAGTTGAAAGTTCCTCTGACAGAGCTGCACGACTTGTTATCCAACTCTCGAAAAGATACCAGGCTCAGATTATTCAAACTTATGCACCCACCACAAGTCATCCTGAAGAAGAAATTGAAGAATTTTATGAGGAAATTTGTCATCTAAATAATAAAGGTAAGCAGCACTTGAAAATAATTATGGGAGATTTCAATGCAAAAATAGGGCAACAGCAACAGAATGAAACTTCAGTAGGTAAATTCGGTCATGGCAACAGAAACCAGCGTGGAAATACTCTCGTTGAGTTTGCAGAGGCAGAAGGGTTTTTCATCTTGAACTCCTTCTTCAAGAAAAAGCCACACAGGAAATGGACATGGAGACATCCAAATGGGACGACAAGTGAAATTGATTTTATTATGTGTAACAAAAAATTCGTCATAGAAGACTGCAGTGTGCTAAACAAGTTCAACACAGGTAGTGACCATAGATTGGTGAGATGTAAGATGCACCTCAACACTAAACTTGAACGTGGCAAGCTCATAAGACAAACAAAATCTATTGACATAACCAACCTTAAAAAACACCATAATACCTTCAAGTTAGAACTGAAGAACAGGTTCTCTGCTTTAGAAGGCCTAACATCGGAAGAAGTGGACATCTCTGAAGTTAACAGAAAAGTAACCAAAGCTCTTATGGAAACAGCAACAAAATTAGCTGGGTCTAAGAACAAGTTGCATGTGAACAAATTATCAGGAAAAACCAAAATGTTGATGCAAAAAAGAAGAGAGATGAGGACAACTAAAGATGTGACTTCCAAAGTGGAATATATAGAGCTATGCAAGACAGTAAGAAAAAGTATCACTGAAGACGTAAGGAAATTCAACTGTGAACTAGTGAGGAAAGCAATTGAAAACAACCAAAGCCTAAAGATAGCAAAGGGACATCTCAGTAAGGGAAGAAAACAGATTATGGCACTGAGAAAAGAAGATGGTTCTGTAACAAGAAATAGAGGAGAAATTTTGACAAGAGTGAAAGATTTCTACTCCAAATTATATGAAAGGGATGATATATGCACTCCAGACATCATGAAAGATACCAGTACCAGAGTTCCTCCAGTCCTTCCAGCAGAAGTTGCACATGCAATCAAGAACATGAAGAGAGGAAAAGCTCCAGGAGAAGATGGAATTACTGTAGACATCATACAAGAAGCAAGTGGAGAAATCGAAACAGTACTCGCCCAAATTTTCACTCGATGCCTTAATGAAGGAAAGATTCCTGAGGATTGGAACACCGCTACAATGATCCTGCTACATAAGAAAGGTGACATTGAGGATCTCGGAAACTACAGACCTATCAGCCTCCTATCAGTAGTTTATAAAATCTTCACTAAAGTTCTTTCACACCGCTTGAAGATAACACTGGACATGGCTCAACCGAGAGAACAAGCTGGATTCAGGAGTGGCTACAGCACAATAGATCATATCCACGTGCTGAGAGAACTAATTGAAAGAGCGAGGGAATATGAACTTCCATTGTGCATGGCTTTTATCGATTATGAAAAAGCCTTTGATTCGGTGAAACCATCAGCAGTTACAATGGCTCTGAAAACCTGCGGTATTGAAGATGCATACATTAATATTATTAATAACATCTATGAAAATGCAAGTGCAAAGATTAGGCTGTTTGAAAATACAACACACGTAAAAATTGGAAAGGGAGTGAGACAAGGTGACACCATATCTCCGAAGCTCTTCAATGCCACATTGGAGGGTGTTTTTCAGTCGCTGAGCTGGGAAAACAAGGGGATAAAGATTAATGGAGATTATCTAACCCACCTTCGTTTTGCTGATGACGTAGTCATTTTTGCAACTACCCCATCAGAGCTGCAGAGTATGATCCAGGAACTTGCGGACAAGAGTAAAGAAGTGGGATTAAAAATGAACTTTCAGAAGACAAAAGTGATGTTCAATGCTTTTACAAGAAATGAAGATTTATCGATTGATGGAAAAAAGCTGGAGATAACAGACACGTTCGTTTATCTTGGACAGCAGATATCAAGTGAGGGTCACATTGATGAAGAAATTAATCGGCGTACAAAACTTGCCTGGAGAGCTTTTGGAAGAAACAGCATAATTTTCAAGAGCAATATGCCATTATGTCTTAAAAGAAAAGTGTTTGATCAATGCATCCTTCCAGTGCTTACGTATGGTGCAGAGACGTGGACCTTAACTAAAAGAGACATACAAAGGCTCCAGACAACTCAAAGAAGCATGGAGAGGTGCATGTTTGGGGTAACCAGGAGAGATAAGAAGAGGAACTCGTGGATCCGAAAAATGACAAGAGTGGAAGACATCATGATCAGAGTTAAATCCCTGAAATGGCAATGGGCTGGACATACTGCCAGAAGGACAGATCATCGATGGACAGCCGAAATTTTAGATTGGATTCCAAGGGACAAGAAAAGACCCAGAAGAAGACCACATGGGAGATGGGTGGATGAAATTCGAAAGTATGCAGGGGTGACATGGAGGAGACTGGCACAAGACAGACCGTTGTGGAGGAAACTTGGGGAGACCTTCGTCCAGCAGTGGATTGATAATGGTTGACAATGATGATGATGATGATGATATATATATATATATATATATCCATAACATATCTGTTAATGTTTTATTGTTTTGGGGTAATTGCACTTGAAAAAGAAATTCTAAAATTTAACATAAGGAATCAATTAGATTAGGTTGATTACACAGTTCAAAAGATGATGGCATGAGACAAAAATTCTTTAACAGAAGAAAGAGCCTTTAGCAGATATTGGATTTGAAAAGTGAAAGCGAAAACTTATTTTTGTAAGAAAATAAACTAAAAGAAGAATCTTCATTGAAAGACCACCAGATAATTCTTGTAACAGGAAGGCTGTGGCATTAATTATCAGATATATATATACAGTATATATACACTTTTTAACACATTCAGCCGGTCAGCCCCCCTTTAAAAAATTCCTAGATCCGCTCCTGGTGTGCGATGACAACAAATGTTCCCTTGTAAATATTTCCCATCTCCTGGATAGTTATGCTGCTGTTAATGTTTACATCATCGCTATCCCACGTGGGAATTCCAAGTCCATGTGTCCAAGGTGCCTGGATATTCATTTCTCCATTTCAAGGATGTATTTTATTTTTTTATTTTTTTTAGAATTACCTTTGTGGACAACGCCTCGCGGGCTATTAAAAAGTGCTCCGCTGGCCACTAGCATAAATTAAATAGCTACGCAAAAATATGACACTTTCATTGGCTTTGTGCCGGGAGGTATAACTATGAAATCATCGACGGCCAGGGCAAGGCCTAGAAAATACAAAGCAATAACTTTAAAGAGATGAGTTCCCTCTTTCACTGACACCACCCGGAAACCAAAGCTTCCAATTACTTCAGACACGACACCGACGTATTAGGCGGTGTGACCTGAGAGTGACGTCCCAAACGGAGGGAACTCATCTCTCTAATATCATGGTCTTGTACCAAGAAGGTTAGAATAAGACTTCCGGAGATGCCCTGGGTATCTTAACAGTGAAGCCACAAAGTGTGGGAATTTGATGATGTTTCCGCGATACCAAGGAGGTTAGAATAAGATATCTGGGGATGCCTTTGCTAATGGAGCAGCACGCTGCACTCTACGTGAAGCCTATAACGGCGAGCTACAGTCGTTAAAGTGTGGGAAAGCTGGTGGTTTTCAAGGCTACTATATTGCAGTGCATTTTGTGTTGGCCGAATCGCATTTTTTCGTCCCAAATGTTTCTAATTTTGTATCGTAACTTGCTGCCGATGTGTGAGAAAATGCTGGAGTTATAAAATTCTTAATTATTTTGAGGCTTCTTCCCATTTTTATTTTAAATTGGAATACATGAACGTTTGTGCGAATTCAAAACAAAACATAACATTAAACTTGAAAACTTCACTGTGTATGAAGTATAATTCATTCCGGTTTGATATTAATATGATTTCTGCAAACAAAATACACGCAATTTCAAAATACACACAGTTGAAACTACATGGGTATCGTGTAAACAATCTCAAATTAATAACGAGGAGCTGTATACCAACTATGTAGAAAATAGTAAAACTATGCTAGTAATCTGATTTATTGGCGTAAGAATATATGTATAAACAAACGTTTTCAAGCTTTCGCACATTAACCAGATGGCTTTTTCAAGGAAGATAGACAGAAACTGCAAAGTGATATTGCTCTACTAATAAAGAGATCTCCAGTTTTTGTCTATTTTCCTTGAAAAGGCCATCTGGTTTATGTGCGAAAGCTTGGAAACATTTATTTAGATATCCTTGCTCCAATAAATCGGATTACTAGTATTACTAACCTCAAATTCCCACACTTTGCGGTTTCTCGGTTAAGATGCTCAGGGCATCTCCATCAGTATTATTCTAACCCTCTTGCAGCATGACACCTATGGAGTTTCGGCTGTGCGATATTTCTAACTGTCGTGGTTTTTGGTTGCAGAAACCACGTTAATACCAAACCGGAGAGTGTACGCTCCACAGAGGAATAAAGTTTTCAATTTTAACATTTTGTTTTGTTTTGAACTTTCACTAATGTTTCATGTAGTTCAATTTAAAATATAAATGGGAAGATGATTTAAAAGAATTTAAAAAATTATAAATTCAGCATTTTGTCATGCATTGGCAGCAAATTATGATGCAAAATTAAAAACATTTGCCACGAAATAATGCAATTTGGCCTACACAAAATGCATTTCAATAGCCTTGAAACCACCAGCTTTTCCACACTTTAACGGCTGCCGCTCGCGGCTATAGGCTTCACGTAAAGTAATGAGGATGTAGCGCGTGGCGTCATCAAAAAGTTTAAGTGAAGTGGCAACAGTCTCTGCAAGTTCCTGAAGGACAAGCATAGCTAGCTGTCCTTCAGTTAGTGTGTAAAGTTTATTAGCGGTCGGTGTTTATAAAAATTTGAAGACAAAATGCCTTGATTTTGTGGCAATATTATTGCGGTAGTAGAGGAGTTCATTTTTAGGCTGCCAGCTGCTGTCACTAAAGGCAGTACCGAAAAGATTCGCTTATCTGCCAAACGAAAAAACATCGCTTTCCCAGAACTTAGAAAACGCTTTTTATTGGATAGTTAGACTCATCAACGGCAGAGAGCCTTTTAAAGGTTAGTTTTATCTAAAAATCAGTGATTTCTGGCCAGGCACAGATGTTATATTTTTACTTGTTCAAATGCTGTTGGCTGGCATTGCTTGCACTTATTGGGATTCCAAGTTTTCAAGTTGGCTGTTTTTTTTTTTGTTTGTTTTTTTTTTTGCGTAGATTTTATTACTACTGACAAATTTCTTATAGAACGCTTTTTAGAGTTTGTTTCTTAGTCAAACTTTTTCTGAAATCAACGCTTCGGTACCCAATCGGCACTTCTGTACACGCGGGGTTTTCACATTCAGATACTTCTATTCCGAAGGTTTCTGGTTGATCTAGGAAGGTGTTAAAAATTTTTATAGAGCTAAAAGTTAATTTGTTAGCCTATCTGTCTTTTAATGAGAATCAGATCTCTTTGGCTGTTCTGGATTTTTTAGCAGAGCTCGAGCACACCGTCCCCCTGACTCACTTTTTTTTTGCAAGTTTTCCTACGTTTCACTCAGTATTTTCAGTTTTAAGATCATTTGGCTGTCGGTGTTGAGAGGTTTTACTTTACTAGTTTGTTCTATACGATATTTCCTCCCCAAACTACCGTTGATTTTATATTTAGTACAACTGGATTTTTATCTGGAGCTGAAGCATACTATTGCGGAAAAATGCAAATAAAGGCTAAAATTATTGTCCAAATAAAATTATTTTTGGTTCCTGGGTCTGTTTACAGACCGTGATTATGCTGCTAAATTTATTTACGGATAAATAAATTAGGGTGCAAATCCCAGCAAAATTACTGTGTATTTTCACCACAATTTTGCGTGAAAAACCAGATTTTTTTCTAAAGTTTTCTAAGTCTTGGAAATCGCTTCCCAGAGCTTAGGAAAACACTTTTATTGAAAACTTAAACTCTTCAAAAGGTAGAGAATCTTTCAAGGGTCAGTTTTATCCAGAAATCAGCGATTCCTGGAAAGGCAGAAAACCTATCAATTTTACCCAGGGCTCCGCACCTGGAAGAACACGCAATCTTACGTATTAAGGCAGCGTACCTATTTCCTTACTAATTACTCACTAGTTAGCGATCTCACTAAATTACAATTTAAAAGAATAACCGCAGCGAGAAATTGTTATATGCGTCGAACTGTACTGCGGTAAAGGCGGTTCGAACAAAGACGAAGTAATAGAATATATTTACTCTTTGCGCTTTCGGAAAACTTTTCGCGTCACCTTCGCAGATACATTCAGCACATAGGGAATTTTTCCTTCGATCTCTTTAATTTTTTCCAAATACTACATTTTGTACTCGGAAGTTAAACTTTCAAAGTAAGACGCTATCATTTCAACTGGGACTAATTGTCCCAGTTGAAATGATAGTTACTAAGGCTCACGTTTCTGCCACATCCTCATACTGCTTCACTCACAAGGACATCTGCTGAAAGTCACGTGTCTGCTACATCCTCATACTGCTTCACTCACAAGGGCATCTCCAGATATCTTATTCTAAATTCCTTGCCTTGCCTGATGTCAAAATCGACGTCTCGTAAAGTGTTGAGTGCTGTTAAGAAATTGTGTGCTACTGGTTGGCAGCTTGCTGTTTGAGCTATGTTTTAATCCTTTAGAATTATGCTCATAGTTCTTGGAATTTTTACTGGTGTCTTCGATTTTCCGTTTGCTTAATTTTTATGCTCTTACAAAATTAATTGCGTTTATTACGACAAAGTTTCTAATGCAAATTGCTCCTGATCACTGTTGTGTTCCATCTTGCCGTTCGAACTATAGAGATACCAGTGACTATGTAATATAACATTATATCCAATACATAAAACATAATGTTTACGGTGAAATATAAAAATTCCGCCGTGGTGGTATAAGCGCTGGTTTCTGACCATAACCTGATGGGTCCGGGTTCGAAACCCGTGAGGCATGGAAGTTGTGTTTGTCTTACGGCACGGCTCTCTCCCTTCCCTGGAATCAGTGGTCTTAAATTAGGGACTGGCGACTGTTTATATCCCATTGAGTTGTTCACGGTGGTTGCCCCCCCAAAGTACGGAAAATCCCCAGGAAAGATTTTACACCCTCTACTTGCTCTGTAGTGTGTGAGAAGCACTTCAATTTAAATAAAATTGTAAGACATGATTAGCTAGATGATAAAAATGGGAATATATTATCTATTCCGCATAAAATTACAAAGATTAGAGATGGTGTATTTCCCTAGTATTTTCCCTTGTTGTCCTGTTTATTTAACGAAACCCCCAATTACTCTGAAAAAACGCAGGGATGAGAAGTTGCAAAAAACTTAAGGCGGATGCTTTTGATTCATTCATGAAAGATGACCGCACTGAATGTTTTTATGCCTTTAAAGATTACTTTGGAATTAAGCCGTATGAACTAAACTTATGTGACAAAGCGTTGTTTCACAAGGTGAAACGAGTACATGCAAAATGTTTCACAAGCTGTTCGGTATTGGGTGCTACTGGACTTTTAGAAGCAGAGATACCGAGGAAAAAACAGATTAAACATTTTTACCCCTAGTGGGAAAATTGTGTTTTATTATGGACAGGAAATGCTCGTAAAAAATTTTCGTAGGTAGTAGTTTCTGACCAAAAACGGAGTTTTTCCAGTTTAACGCGCATATATTGCTGTAAAGTAAACGTGATCTTATGCCTTCTAGTGGCAAACTTGTGCGTTAAGAAAATTTTGAAAATATATGCGAAACATTCCGTACCAGAAACGCTGTCCGCGAAATAGTTTTTGAAATTGGACTGTTAGAAGCAAAGATATCGAAAAAAATAAGACATACATCTACGCTCCCTGGCAGAAAAACTGTGCATTATTTTGAGCAGAAAATATGTGCAAAAGTTGTTTTTTTTTGTGTGATGAGTGGTATCTAACCGCAAAGGAAGTTTTTCAATCATACTTTCAGGAAAGAGATTAGTGCTGCAAGTATTGTACATTGGGAAAAGAAATACGTATACACTTGCGCCTACTAGTGTCAAAACAGTTCATTACCAAAAAATATACGTAAATCATATGAAGATCATTTCCGTCGAGAACTCTATCCGACGCCAAATGAACTTTTCAAATCGGACTTCCAGAAACATCGATATCGGGGAAATTGCAATTTTCTTTTACGTCCCTTAGCGGGAAAAACTGCTTATTACCTGAAAAAGAAACTCTGTCGAAAATAGTCTTCGTAATAAATGGTATCAAAGGAAAAAAATAATTTCTAGTCGGATATCTGTAGAAGCCAATATATGTATTTTAAATTCGATAGCATCCGCATTTACGCCCAGCGAAGTTGTGCATCGGAAACGGACCGGAAAGCAATGATAATCGTTATCACATGTCGGGATTCCCCATGCAAAAATAATTTTCCAAATCGGACTAATATTTGCAGATGGATGTTATCCACTGACAGACGGAACGAAGTGATAGGCCAATTACACTGGTGTCTAAAATTAAAAGTCTGGAAGGCAATAGCAGGCAAATAATCCAAAGCGCTGAATGCAATGTTATTCTGTTCACAGGTCATATGCAAATTGACAAGAGAAACAAATGCCCACAGTGAACTTTGCATATCGGTGGGCAAAATGCTGTCCAATATTTAAGTATTTGGGTTACATGCCAACGGGGAACGGCAGTGGCATTTCTCGTTGACAGTGCATGTAAGAACCATTCAGGTGGCTGCAATTTGCAAATGTTTCCTTTTTGTCTCATACACGTGTATCCGACGCTGTACGGTGGCGAGCGATAGGACGACTAGAAGTATTCTAGTCTCAGATCCAGGTCGCAAGGGACTTGAATATCCACCCCAGAGTGGTTTCACTGCCATGGCAGCATTTGAACAACACCGGTAGGCTTTCATTATCTGGAAGGGCGAGGTTTGAAATTACGCCCCTCAAGTTCAAAAGTTCCCTACTTTTGCTCAAATAGTAGGCAGTTTTTACTTTTTCATACCTTCGTTGTAGGAAAGTATTTTGAATGTTCAAAAATTGCATATCCGGTTTAGGGCACAATTTTACTAAAAATATGAAAATTAGGTAAATATCCAAAAGTCTAGTAAAATGTGAATGCCGATACGTATTACTCCGCAGAAATGCAAAATGATAAACGAACCAGCAGGGAATGAATGGATATCAGATAGTGAGCTTAAGGTGGTTCCACCAAAAATCTCTGCCTTATGTTTCCAATGGTAATACTTCTTTACATATTTTTTTCGCAATTAATGTATTCCCAAGCACGAAAATTTGCACATCGATAAAACTTAACTTTAAATTATAGCATGGGATACTTAATACTTGCTAAAATATAACCATGACTAAGCAGTCCAAAATTTGTTTGTATACTGACGTCATGAATGTACAAATCGCGCCATCTATTAACAGGTCTGAACATTACTCAAAGAAAAATGATTGATTTTTAATATAATTATGGTTATGTTTTAGCAAATATTAAGTATCCCATGCTTAACTTAAAGTTTGTTTTATCGATGTGCAAATTTTCGTCCTTGGGAATACATTAATTGCGAAGAAAATATGTAGAGAAAGTTTACCATTGGAAACATAAGGTAGAGATTTTAGGTGGAATCACCTTAACAATTAGAAGACGTTCGGAGTTGGGCTTAGAAAAATTCCGTTCAAAGTTAAACGCTCAGAGGTGCTTTCTACGATGAAACACAGATAACTAATAAGCTTTTTATCGGTTCAGCGTATTTGAAAAGACCACGAAGATTAGTCATATTCGCAGATTTCTTTATATACCTCTCCGCTGTTTTGGGCAATTCCTTTTGTGCATATGAGGGTTCACACCTAACAGAGTAGGCTACTCTGTTCCCTGGTTAGCTGCGTGGAATATTTTACGCTGGTAATAAAATCTTTGAAAACAAAATACTAAAGTGTATAACTTTCTTTTTCA
Organism: Macrothele yani; assembly: GCA_039090855.1. Taxonomy (NCBI): domain Eukaryota; kingdom Metazoa; phylum Arthropoda; class Arachnida; order Araneae; family Macrothelidae; genus Macrothele; species Macrothele yani. The sequence continues at coordinate 127,978,442 of CM077008.1, forward strand.
GTTAATTTATTCACACTATTTTTTACGTCCCTCAGAGCATTAATGTACGCCCCCAGTATGACCACTCTGGGAGGCAACCGCATTCCTGTAGCTGCAGCCCCGTCGGTAGGGTGTCACGAGGGCGTGGCCAAGGCTGTCTAAGGCGTACGACACTTCGTGAGGACCGTTATGCCGCTTTAACCGCACGGCGTCATAGGTCCGATACTGCTCGACAATTGTCTCCGGAGCTCTCCTCTGCCACTGGGACTACGGTATCAAGGCAAACGATAAATCGAAAGCCTAATGCAATTGTCTTTTATGCCAGAGACCCATATTTAGTGTTCCGCTAACCTCACCTTACAGGAGAACTCGCTTGAACTGATGCAGTCAAAAATGTTCCTGGGGGCCAGATGATTGGGCCTGTGTTCTTTTTACAGACGAGTCGAGATTCAGTCTACAGACGAATTCTCGTCGGTATTTCATGTGAAGAAAACAGGGAACCCTGCAAACGTCCGCGAACGAGACTCCTTCGGAGCGGTTGGTCTGCCTTGTGTGGAGCATTATGCTCAACGGCCGCACACCACTCCACGAGTGCGTAGGAGGAAATGTGAGTGCTGAGCGCTATAGGGACGAGATCCTAGATCTCTCTGTCAAGCTTTTATGGAGAGCTGTTCGCCCTCAGTTCATTTTACTAGATCCGCACAGCTTGGCGATTATTTCTTGCAGAGCGAAGATATTCGACGCATGGACTAGTTAGCAAGGTCTCCAATCCCGAACCGTATAGGGCAACTCGGATAGATAACTCTGATGCTCTGGGTCGACATGTAACAGCTGGTCAGCCTCCTCCACGAGCCCTTTCCGAATTATGCACCTCCCTCATCAAGAACTGGAATTCTTTGGCTCCAGAGTTCACTAAAAACCTGATGATGGGTATGTATCGTTGTTGTAAGGGTTGTCTGACCGTACGAGGTGATCACATTCCTTATTAAAACATTTTTAGGTTACTTTTTTTACATCTCACCTTGGCGGCATTTGCGGATGTGACCCTGTATACGCGAAATGTGTACATATTTGACTGTTGTTATAAAATGTTACCCTTATGATTGTGTCTCTTCACATGCCGAACATTCCTACCTGCTGTTATCTGTTTTCCTCTTTATCCTTGCAAATGCCACCTGGACTTTTAAGTGTGGATCCCAATGTATAAGCACGTACTTAGTTTGACAAAAGACTCGCTAAAAACTTTAATAGCACAGAATTCTGTAGATTTCGAAAAAGAAAAAAAAAGAAAAGTAAGGATTATTTCTTTTACTCACATGCATATAATTTGTAAAATAAAATAGCAGCAATATATGCAATGTAATTGCAGGCAACAAAATTAAGTTGTAATAAAAATACTGTGTTTAAACAAAATCATAGTGAACAAGACCTGCTGACTATTAGCAGATCGACATAGCGAAAACTCACGTTCAATACTGACGCGTGTCTGAAAATTTGGAATTGCGATTGTAACGTCACAGAAAGGTTATTTGGCCTGGATTTAGTTACTGGAGATCTAGATGGCCATGCCCAGAGGCAGTTTTTGCCATTGGGACTCCAAAATTTTGGGAATACATGGGACAAAAGCCGTTTTACCTCCTTACGGAAAGAAAAGAAAAAGCGTCAATGAAATAGCATTTTTGCTTTTCTACAAATAAAACTGAATAGCATAACACAGTTGATACTTAATATTACAATTGTATTAATACTTAGTGCTTTTCACTTTATTTAAATTAAAAATATCAATTCATTTGGAAACAAGGGCGACAAGAATCACGGAAAAAGGTGAGTTCAGTAAGCCAGCGAAGTTACTTTCTTTTGGCGAGATCAAATTCAGAACTTAAAGGAGACCGAGAGGGGGTCAGCATTGTTCTAACAGAGCTCGCTGATAGCCTGGTGTGCGTAAGAGTGGAGACGAGATCTGATTGTTTTTACAAGGCATTTGAACAGAGTTGTGGGTGACAGTACGAACTGGGAAGCCCGAAATAGCAATAGTTTACTCCATGAAGTAGTTTTCTACAAGATCAGAGCAACCACACCCCTTCAGGAGGTACTGTGGGTTACAGGGGAGGAGAGTGAACTAGTTGCACAATACACGGTTATGGTAAATGTAGAAAATTTATGCATATAATAAAACAATTAAAACATGAATATACATTTTACTGAAGCAAAATCTTATACAATAGTAGATGCATCAACACACTTCGTAATTATTCAGTGGACCCGCCGTTAGCGGTGATGACGGAATCCGTTGCATGCCTTGGCGACTTAGACCTTCTTCATGTGGGTCATGACATTGGCGATGGAATGCTTGACGGAGTCAAGGGTGTTATGGGAATGCTGGTTGGTCTCTCTTTCAACTACGCCCCACATATAGTAATCTAAGGGATTTAAGTCGGAGGAGCTGGAGGGCCAAACATCTGAAGACCAGTAGTAGGGCACATTCTGTTCAAGCCATTTCTGAGTCGCTTTGGCCTTGTGAACTGGGGCGGAGTCCTATTGGAAGATGTAAAGCCTCCCGTTAGCAACTACATCTCTCAGCACCTTAAAGTGAATCCACCTAAAATTTTCGCCTTATGTTTGCAATGGGCAAACTTCTGTAGCCATTTTCTTCACAATTTATTTGCTTCTAAGAATGGAAATTTGAATATCTATAAAAATAATTTCATATTATAGCCTAGTATACTTAATATTTTCTAAAACTTAACCATAATTACATTAAAAATCAAAAACCTTTCCTTTGGTGGTGTTGAGACTAGAAAATAGATGGCGCGACCTGTACATTAATGACGTCAGTAGACAAACGTTGGATTGCGTAATTATGGTTGAATTTTAGAAAATATTAAGTATACTAGGCAATAATATGAAGTTATTTTTATCGATATTCAAATTTTCGTCCTTGGAAACCTACTAACTGGGAAGAAAATGGCTACAGAAGTTTGCCCATTGGAAATACAAGGCAAAGATTTTAGGTGGATCCACCTTAATGTACTCGTCTGCGTCGAACCTTAAACCCTTCTCAAAGAAGTGAGGCAGGACATCTCCCTTGCTGGAGATAACCCGGAGGACCATTATGGTGGCAGGAAGTTTTGTGCACATGAACCCGAGCTCATCATCAGAGTTCTTTCACAATCACCTGTCGTTCCTCCTATTGACCTGGTCTTGATCAAAATTCTTCTCGTCTGAGAAGAATCCCAGTATGTTGTTGTTCTTGGGGTGCTTGACTTTGTTGAGCAGTGTGTTTGCCTTCGTCAGACGCTTTTCCTGCGTGGCCTGGTCCATTCACTGACCCCTCTTACGAACGTAGGAGCTGTAGTGGAGATCCTCGTGGATGATGCAGTGGATGGTACCGTAAACAACAACAAACTCCTTGGGTAAGGCGTTCAGAGATTTCCTGGGGTAATTGTTCCCCATTTCTTGCGCCTTGGCACGGTGTATGATAGTCAGGTGATACAACTCTCCATACAGTTAACAGTCCGAAAATCGGATCGTTAATGTCATAGTTCGCCAGGGGACGTGCAGAAGTTGTGGGCCGATCGTTTACCCTAATCACCATAGGTATACATAGCGTTTACGATTTCACTGGTGCTAAATCTGCATTTATCACAAGTACTTTTTGTCAATTACTTTATGTAGATGTGTAGTGTTGAAGCACCAGGAACGTTGAAGTTTCTCTACAAGAGTTAAAGCACGTCAACTGTTTTTAATTTAGGAGACCAAAATTTATAGTGCAGGTATGTGTCGGATTTACGTGGAAAGATAATAAACTGAATTTCAAATGACGGTTTCTGAACTTTTCCAGGTAAGTATCAAAAAACATTCCACGTTTACCATGATAACCCTGTATATTCCACAGTGTGCAAGCCCCAGTTAGACTATTTATCTTAATTCGAACAAAAATGTCCTCATCTTGAGAAATTTTCGCATGATTTAGATTTGACCAATGTCAGATTCAAGTGTTCCTGTTGAGGATATGTTGCAAAATTATTAAGAAAAAAATAATCGATTCAACTTTTCCGAACACTGATGTCATCCTACGCATACCCATCAACATGTTTTTTCTATTGAAAACAATCATAATTATTCAGCTTGGAAGTAATATTTTTACATTAAAATACGTTTACTTGGGAGTGTCCGATTTTTCTTGGCCCAGGGCTCCGTAATATTTAAACCCGTCTCAGACGACTGCTCATGAGCTCTGATTACAGGGCTGCTTCGATTAGTTAACAAAAAAAATCAGATGGGGGAGATTTCCTGTAGGAGATTGTACCTAGATAAAAAAAATTTAATTCATACGCAAACATGAGCTCACTTTCTAGGATTATTGCTGGGATACACAAAAAAATGTTAAAGTACAATTTTTACAAAACAAAGTCTAACAACGTTCTGAATCTTTGGCCATCGTAACACACTCACGCACGCACAAAAACGAAAATTACTTGGAGTTGAAAAAGGCCTGAAAACCACCACTTGCTCGACATCGGAAAACAAGATTTGAAGATTGCTGCTGAAGCAGCACGAATAAACCCTCACGCGGTCATACAACGAAATACAAGATGTGATAATATATATATATATATATATATATATCCAAACTGGATTTATTGAAAAGACTTGAAACTTAATCCCCTTCAAGGACTTGAAACTTAATCGCCTTCGAAGTAGACCCCTTCCGAAGCAACACAATTTATTCCAGTGTTTTTTGCACAGCTAGAAGCTTTTTTTGAATTTATCTTCCGAAATAGTAAACAGTTGCTTCGTCGCATTCTGCTGTATCTCCGCAATATCTTAAAATATTTTACCTTTCAATTCAAGTGGAATTTGATTTTGGGAAAGAGAAAAAAGTCGCGAGTTCTAGCGAATAGGGTGGCTGTCGGACCTGTGCAATGCGGTACTTAGCAAGAAGCTGCTGTACAAGTTGCAATGCATGGACAGGCGCGTTGTCATGGAGTTTGTACTCGCCACTCTCATGCTATGCGGGCCTTTTGCGACGAACTACGTCCTTCGAACGCCACAAAACTTGATAGTAGTACTCTTTGTTGATTGTCTGGTCTGATGGAGCGTATTCATGATGCACAATTCTCTCATCATTGAAAAAAATAGCATCGTCTTGACATTGCTGCTGCTCTGTCGTGGTTTGGGGGGGGGGGCGGAGAAAGTTTGGGGTCTTCCACTGTGAAGACTGAGCTTCAGTTTCGGGATCATACCCATAAATTCCAGGGCCGCCCTCGGTTCATCACCAGTTATGATAGTTTTTAAAAAAATCCGTCGTTTTCGACGCACTCCAGCAGGCCAATAGCAGCTGAAGCACGGGCCTCTTTTAGCTCAGCTGAGAGCAATTTCGGCAAAAATTTGACTGAGACGAGTCTCATTCCCAAATCGTCCGTAAGCATCGACTGAACTGAACCGAAACTAATGTTGAAGTCTTCAGATAACTCACTAATAGTGATTCGGTGATTTTCCTGCACAGCTGTGCGCACAAGACATTGTTTTCACTTTTGCTGGTTGCGCGCCTCTCATACGTTCATCACTCTCAACAGATCAGATCAGATTATATGTAGAGGATTTTAAGAAGGGAGTGTCTTACATCAGGTCTTAAACTACCCTTAGAAATAGGAAGCTAGGAGATTTGGGCTAGAGTGCCCGACAGGAAAGCGACACGGAAGTGTGGTAGAAAGGGGTAGGAAGACGCCCTTGTTTATTACCGGGCGGCCAGTACCCGGGGTCTGACGGCTTAACGTGCCCATCCGACGCACGGCGGATATTTAGTGGTTCGAGCGTTCGTACCTGCCTGGGATCGAACCTGAGGTTTCTCCGTGGCAGTCACGAAAGCTGACCACTAGGCCATCCGCGGCCCCATCACTCTTAACACTTTCACGACCATCTTTAAAACGTTTGTACCACTCACAGACTTGTGAACGATTCATGCAATCGGGGCCGCATGGAACTTTTGCGAGGCCCGGAGCAAAATTTCATTGTGGGCCGTAGAAAATAAATCTCATAATTTAATAAAGTTCTTATGCAAGAAAACTATCATAAAGAAAAATGCTCATCTCAAATTGCTGTGGGCTTGATGAAAAGATCATATATTGATTGAAAGTTCAGAGAGAAAGAGAGAGGAAGTAAAAAGTGCTAAAATATGCGATTTTCTTTCCGGGAAGAAAAAACTGAAGCAAGATAACTTTAACTAACCTGCATAGAAAATATTTTTGCTTAGCAAACATTTTTGCGTAGCGAATTTTAAGGATGTCTCTTAAATAAATTCGTTTATTAATATATTTTTCCTGGTACATGCTTTAGTGATTGATTTTTGATGCAAGGTGGAATAATTAATGAATTAGTGACTTTTTATATCTTATACGCGCACGTATGACATTTTTTTAATTTCCAGTACTTTTTTGAAGTCATTGAACATATATAGCCCCAAAATAACTTTGATATTGTTCTTTTTATTTTTTTAAATGTAATTATCTGGTTTACACACAAATTGTTGAATTACGGAGCTAACTTAATTTACTATTTCATGAATGTGGGAAAGTTTAATGTAGAAATCTGCAAATCTCAGTGTCTGTACAATAATTTGGTATTTCATGAATGTGGGAAAGTTTAAGGTGGAAATGTGCAAATCTCAGTGTCTGTACAAAAAAGGCGGAAATCTATTTGAAAGTGTGTGGGGGCAGGGGATTGCAAACTAAAGAAAAAAAAATATCGTAAAAAATAACTTTTTAAGGGCCCGGCCCGCGACATGGCGAATGCAACGAACAGCTTCACACACGTAACTCACAGCACATGCGTAATAAGCTCCGAGGTCAACCTGTGCCAAACTGTTTCTTGCTGTGTCGCGCGATTTTGGACTTAGGCAACCAGTTTGGATACTTCTCGATCACACTTCTTAAGTAACTCTCGCTCAAGGTTAGTAGACTCCAAGGTTATGCTTATCCGACACTTCCGCTGAACACTGTCTCAGGGGTCGCCTTCGTGACGTCACAGTCCCGGAGATCTGCACACCCCATCCGCCTAAAGCTGCTTGCTCTCGTTTTTCTGGTTCAGGGTCTGAAAGCTACATTGTCTCATTTGAAGCTAGGTATTTGTAGCAAACAAATTATCTTTTCCTTGGTCATACTGAACATGCCTGGTTCGTGCACAATAGCAACGTGTCAAAATTATTATTCGAAAACCAGAAGGAATGGCATTCATTACCATAGGTTTCCGAAAAATGAAGTTTTGCGTAAAACATGGAAATTGAGATGCAAACGAGCTGACAGTTTCAACGAAATGAATTCAGCTATTTGTTCGGAACATTTTCCTGAGGAAGACTACGAACGCGATTTAAGGAATGAACTTCTAGGTTTGCCTATCCGCAAAATGCTAAAGGACACAGCTGCACCAAGTTTAAACCTCCCGAGAAACTTTAATGTAAATTCTAATTCAGAGAGAAAGAACAGACAGGAGAAAAGGAAACGAACTGATCTTGTTGGCGATTTGATAAACTCTGATAATGCAGAGGAAATTTTGGAAGACATGTGGAGTGCCAATGATGAAAATACTGAAATTGAATGTATGAAAGACCTGAAAACAGAAAATGAAATTCTATTGAAGGAAAATTATATTTTGATGAAGGAAAATGAAAAGCTGAAAAAACAAATATTATATTTGAGCTCTTCAAACCATAGTCTAACTTTACGTGTAAAAGTCCTCAAAGTAAAACAGAATCAAATGCAGAAAGAATTATTAGAATTGCGAAGGTTACAGAAAGATGAGAAAAAAAAACAGAGAAATGTGCATAAAAAATTTGCTTTCTACAGTGTTTACTCCAGGACAGATAAGGGTTTTGTTAGGCCAAAAACGGATTGTTTGGAATTCTACTGATATTGCAGCTGCAATAACATTAAGAACTGTTTCCAGGAGAGCAGATCACTACTTGAGAAATAAAGTTGATATTCCGCTTCCTGCTTTGTCAACGTTGCGCCGATGGGTAGCTACAATTAAATGTTCACCTGGAATTCAAGCCACAACTTTAAAACTGATGCAGAGCCAAGGAATGCAAATGACTGAAGCCGAGAGAACATGTGTAATTTCTATAGATGAAATGAAAGTTTCCAGCAAAATGTGCTATAATATTGAAACAGATGAAGTTATAGGACCGTGTAGGTACGTACTGGTATTCATGGCAAGAGGACTTGTTAATCCCTGGAAACAACCAGTATTTTACGATTTTGACGTTAGTGGTTCCAGTCTCAGAGAAATATTAATGAAAGTAATTTGTGCCGTAGAAAATATCATGTTTCCTGTATTTGCTCTTACTTCAGATCTGGGAGCTTTAAACCAGAAATTATGGAAAGAATTGGCTATATCGCCTGAGAGTCCGTTCTTTGAAAATCCTTTCGACAAAAACAGACATATAAATGTATTTGCTGACATTCCGCATATGGTAAAGTTAACCATATTTTGGACAGTGGCATAAAAATAAGAAATATAGTGATAAATTGCTCCCTATTTGAAAAGCTATTAGAAAAGGACAGTAAGGAATTAAAAATAGTGTATAATATGAGCGAAACACACATACGTGTTAAAGGAGCAAATAGGCAGATTGTACGTTATGCTGTACAGTTGCTTTCGGAGCGTGTTGGAAATGCCATCAAATATTTATTTCCCGAAGATGATGAAGCAGCAAATTTTATTCTTCTTGTTGACAGATTTTTTGATACAATGAATCCGAGGCAACCATTCTCAGAAAAACCATTCCGATGTGCTTTAGGTTACAATCAACAGCAATTTCAACTTCTGAATGAGGCTTACAACACTTTTTCGCAGACGCGCGTTGTTGGAAGAAAAAACGCCCTACCATTTCAGCAAGGTCTTCTGGTCAGTATTACATCCGTAATGGCTGTCCACAAGATTCTAAGCGAAAAATATGAGCTAAAATATTTTTTAACTCACAGAGTTAATCAAGATGTCCTAGAAAATTTTTTCTCACAGATACGTGCAGCAGGGAATACCTATGATCACCCTTCACCACTGGAATTTCAAAATCGTCTCAGACTGCTGGTACTTGGGAAAGTAGTCTGGAACTGTCAGAAATCTAACGTTTTGCCTGAGTCAGAACAACATTATTTAACTGTCTCCATGCTCTCGTCTTCCTGTGTCTTACACAATAATGCATCCTGCAATGATGAAACAGCCCACACAAGTGAAAATAAAATTACGGCTGCACTTCGCGAAGAACCCACAACTGCAATTACGTCTTCTAGTGACAGCATATAGTACCAAGCTTTACGATGCCTTGCTGGATATGTTGCATTTAAATGCCACACAACGTGTCTTGGGCTGGGGGAAAAAATGCACCTCTGGACCTAGTGCAAGAAAAAGGAATTCTTTGCGACTGGATTAGCGTCATAAGCAGAGGCTGCTTGCAACATCCAACAAATGAGTGGATGAGCATGGTTATCCAACTAGAAGAAATTTTTTTAAAACTACATGGGAAAAATAATTTAAGGAAAGTTAAAAGAATTGTTCACACCGCAGTGGAAGCTTCTGCCCATCAGTTCCCTCCAAATGTGCACCCTGCCATCAAACTATTCATGAAAACCCGAATTATGATCCGTATGCGCCATATTAACGCTCAGCAAAAAATATATTGCCAACCCAAGAAGAGAAAACTGGTTAAAACAGTTACCTAAGGAACATGATAAAGGTAAGTGAAGAAAGAATTTTTTTACGTTAAATAATGTCCCGATTCTTAAAGTTCTCAAAATTTAGCGAATAAAATATGACTAAAGAAACAAACAAACAAAAATTGCAAAGATCCATGATTTTAACTTTTCTGTTCAGCGATTAGTTACAAATAATAACAGAGCATTTAGTGAAATTAATTTCCAACTTTTTAATTCAGCAAGTTAGTGGAATGCTACTCAAGTTTTTATTTGTTCCGCATAAAAGGATTTCTTCATGAGGTTCTGACAGCATAATCTTATAAGTTTTTTTCCTTCTTTTGAATTTATTTAAAGACAGTATTACAGTTGCATATAAATAAATTAGAAGGTATAATCACTGTCCCTGCACTTTTCCTTAGTGTCATGTCAATATCCTATTTAGATATTTAGATTAAACAGATTTGAAAAAAAAAATGAAAGAAATGCACAGTAAGTTTCTTCACATTCTCGGTTTACTCTAAATAAAATATTTACATGGATGTCCGTTTTTCCTGATTATATTACAGATGTGCTTTTGCATTACATCTTGGTTGCAAGCTTTCAGATTCAGAGCGTATTTGAGTAAAAAGTTGTTGACATTTCTCCCGCGAGTGCTTCAATTGTATTAACAATCTATCCGTCCTGCTGGCTGCGTCGTGTGGTACACTGACGTCACTACGTAAGGGACCGGCACTTCCGCTGCGAGGGAGGCAGGATGAGCAAACCTTACTGTCTATTAACCTTGACTCTCGCTCACGTCGGTAGGGAACGACCTTTCGGGCGATCTCAGTGTGGTGTCTTTGCGTAACCATTTAATTTATGGCCCCTAGTTGCCCGCATGGCACGTGGTGAAGTCTTCTGCTCTAGAGAAAGCCTGGCGTTATTTGCAATAAGTGTGCGGAAAACGTGTGTTAAGTCCGGCCGGGACGGGCCGACTGGAAATTTTTAGCTGCGCCTCCCCAGGCTTTTTAAATTAATAAATCTGGTACCAGTTTTATGGTACCAACAATCTGATACCAATTTTCGGCGCTTCACATGGTGTTGAAAAAAGGGGCACAGCACGGAATTATTCTACAAAATTTTTTTTTTGCTCATTTTTTAACGGCTCGTCCGTTTTCACGGCATTCCGGAAGCTGATGATTGCAATTTAATCTTTTTTGACTTCTAGGTACGAGGTAGTTACATTCTTGAGAGATTAATGAGGTGAGTATTTTTTTAAGCGTTTTTAACGTTCCTTCGTACGTTCTGGGGCCGTATTAGGCGGTTCAGGAAGCTGACGGTATTTTTTTTTTTTTATGTCAGGTGGCTTCATCTCAGTTAGCTTGATGAGGTGAAGATTTTTTACTTTTCTTTTTTTTTTTTTTCGTACAAAACATGTTTTTACGCAATTTTTAACTTCCCCTTGTCTCTGTCCACAGCCGTATTACTTGGCATTCCAGAAGCTGACGGTCTAATATATATTTATATATATACACACAGATATTGTGCTCCCCATATTTCTTTCGATCTTATACATATTGCTAATTTAATAATGCATATTAGCATTTACTATGTCCATAAAAATGTACATTACTCGACAAAACAACATTGTTGTGTGACATAAATTTTATCACTGTGGAAGAGGCTGTAAGGCTTTTCCCAACTTTTTCGGACATTTGGTACCATAATGAACATCCCAAATGTAGCTGGAAATCAATGCTCTCAATCACAGTAATAATCAAATAGCCCCAAGATAATCTTCTACAATGTGAACAACTTTCTTCTCTTGAAATGTACGTCCAACTGCACTGTCATTTTTGAATATGAGCAATTGATATCCCTTGAAAAATGTGAGGAATAAATGCGAATTTTAATTTTTTAAATTACCCAAACTGGTAAAACATATTATAAGCTAATTCTGTAAATGGATAAGTGGCAAAGTATGTAGCAGAAAAAAAAAAAAAAGAAAAAAAACTGTGCCAGAAATTGGTGCTGAAGTTTAAATTCCAATTTTAATCAGATTATAAATAGTGATTTTTGCACCCTCTCTTGAGCTGTGCCTGGGACAGCCACCTTGCCTGCTCCGCTCTTCTTACGCCTCTGTATATGTATACTGAGTAGACAATACATTAGAGACAGGAGTGATGGGCAGTTGACATGGGCATCCCCTGCACAGAGTGGAACAGATCCAAATTGAATGCATGCGATAAATAGGAGGACAGCAGGGCTTCCCAACAGTGTATCGCAATCGAAGAAAATGGGTAAATGTGGTGATCTGAGCAACTGTGATCGTTGACGCATTGTTGGCGCAAGACGGATAGGTCATTCAGTCGCCCAAGTGTTAAGGACCCTAGGGTTCCTGAGGGCAACCATATCAAGGGTGTACAGCGAGTATACCATCAACGGATGTACCAGCACCCAGAGAGCAAGCAGTGGCTGACCACATACCATTGATGACTGTGGTCAACGTCGACTATTCAGTCTTGTACAGGCCGACTGTTTGGCAACGGCAGTGCAAATCACTTCCAGGTTAAATGTTGGAGGCCCAAGCAACATCAGCGAGTGAACAGTACGATGCACGCTGCATGCCCTGGGCTACAGGAGCTAACGCCGTACTCGTGTGCTACTGTTGATTGTTCGTCATCAGAATTATGCCTCACCTAGTGCCGGGAACATCAAAACTGGACTCCTGCAGAATGGCACCACATTGTGTAATCAGATGAATCCCATTTTCAGCTGTACCAGGCTGATGGAAGGGTGTGGGTGTTATGTCAAGTGCATGAGGCCATGAATCTGCTGTGCCAGGTCAGCTCTGTTAAGGTGGTAGTGACTCTGTGATGGTTTGGGGAGCCTTCTCATGGAACACATTAGGTCCTTTAGTGTGTCTGAAGAGGCCCTTAACCACTGCATGCTACCAGTATGTGCTGGCTGATCTGATCACCTACATGTTTTCGTGGCCTTTGGGCATCCTGCAGCCTATGGTACCTTAATGTGTCTGGAGAAGTCCTGAACCACTGCGTACTACCAGCATGTGCTGGCTGATCACCTAAATGCTTTCATGGCCTTCGGACATCCTGCAGCCTATGGTACCTTAATGTGTCTGGAGAAGTCCTGAACCACTGCGTACTACCAGCATGTGCTGGCTGATCACCTAAACGCTTTCATGGCCTTCGGACATCCTGCAGCCTATGGTCTCTTAGTGTGTTTGGAGAGGTCCTGAACCACTGCGTGCTACCAGCATGTGCTTTCATGGCCTTCGGGCATCCTGCGTCCTATCGTCGCTTAGTGTGTCTGGAGAGGTTCTTAACTGCTGCATGCTACCAGCATGTGCTGGCTTATCACCTACATGCTTTCATGGCCTTTGCACATCCTATGCCCGATGGTATATTCCAGCAGGACAATGCACCATCTCACCACACTGCAACCATCCAGGCATGGCTCGAGAAACACTAAGGTGAGTTTGGAACCATACAATAGCCCCCAAGGTCCCAGATTTAAACCCTTTGGAAGCTCTCGGGGATGCTATGGAGTGAAACATCAGATCCATGGATTCTGGACCAACCTCTCAGGCAGAGTTGTGGATAACGCTGCAACAGGCATGGAAAGCATTACCTCCGGAAACCCTCCGACATCTGGTGTAGTTGATGCCTCAGTGTGTACAGGCTGTTATTCAACTAGAGGAAGACTATCACGCTATTAGGTAGATATCTCTAATGTTTTGTCCATTAAGTGTATGTATATGTAGAAAAAGAAAGAAAGAAAGAAAGAAAAAAGAAAGAAAGAAAGAAAGAAAATTTCATTTTCATTTCATTTATTTATTCCTTCAGTTTCCACATTGTCTTACACATAATGAATTATCTGTAAACAATATATGTACTTCAGCAACTGGGAAAAGGCCATAAGGCCTGACATAAATAGCCTTCCTCTCCCTAGAATGCAAAAAAAAACAACAAAAAAACATGAAGCTTAACAAAAAAGACAAGCCAACACATGTATGATACACAGGTTAATATGTGAATAAAACAGGAATTGGCTCATAACCAACACATATATCAATATGTTCCATCATTAATAACCTTCATTATAGTTAAATAAACAACAAATATTGTTTGCACCTTACTCCATAATCACCTACAGTATATATATTACTACATTCAAAAACTTCCGGAACTCTTTATATTAAAAAAGAATGAATATAGGTAATACCTGTTTATTTTGTGTTTCCTTCGAAGTAGTTACCCTGTGCAGCTATGCATTTTTGCCAGCGCTCATACAAAGATTTAAATGCAGATTGCAAGCTTTCTTTTGCCACATCCTCCAGTGCCTCCGTCGCAGCTTGTTGCACTTCTTTGGAACTTGAGCAAATTCTTCATCCGGGGAAAAAGGAAAAAGTCACATGGGGCAAGATCAGGAGAATAAGCTAATTGTGGAAGAACAGGAATGTGATGTTTGGACAGGTAATCAGACACTAGGAGGGATCTGTGAGCTGGCACATTATCGTGATGGAGCACCCACAAGTTGGTCTTTCAAAGACCGGGTTGCTTGCGTCTTTCTGATTCTCAGAGACATTTCAGGACATTGACGTACTCTTTTTAGTGACTGTACGACCATGTTGAAGGAATTCCTTGTGTACGACCCCCTTGCAAGTGAAGAAAACTGTTAACAAGACCTTTCCTTTGGAGCGGTCAGCCTTGAACTTTTCTGGCCGGGGTAACAATGGGGATTTCCACACTTTTGACTGTTGGTTGGATTGGGGGTCATACAAAAAGCACCAAGTCCCATCGGCGGTGATCAATCGATTAAAGGGATCAGGATCTGAATCCACTGCATCAGTTTTATCCCCGCAAACTTGCATGCGCTCATCCATTTTTTCTTGTGTTAGGGTTTTGGGAACAATTTGTTGGAACATGTGATGCATGCCCAGTTTCTTTGTTGAAATGGCATGGCAACTTCCAACTGAGATGTCCGCAACTTCTGCAATCGCTGCAACAGCTTTTCGACAGTCACTTTTCACAATTTTTTTGACAATGGCGATTTGTTCATCCATTGTGGATGTTGAAGGTCGTCCTAACCTCTCATCATCCTCGATACTCTCACACCCATTTTCGAATCGTTGATGCCAGCCATAAACTTTATTTCAACTCATTGCACTCTCAACGTATGGTGACTTAATCATTTTAAAAGTCTCAGCGAAAGATTTTCCGAGCAGAACACAAAATTTTACACTTGAACGCTGTTCAAAATTCGACATCATTGTCCTCACGACGGAGAGCCTTGAATGCCTGTAATCACGAACTATGCACATATGCTGTACGTGTTGGATCTGCATCAAACCAGTTCTGGCTGGTTGGTCACATCATGCTCTTCGCCTGCTCAGTGGGGAATGATGTAATTCACTGACATTTGGCAAATATTCAAAAAGTTCCAGAAGTTTTTTAATGTAGTAGTATAAAATAAACCACAAATATTGTTTGTACCTCACTCTATAATCGCATTAACCCACATCTCTTCAGTTTTAATCTTTTTGATTAGTTTTGGCAACTATACCTGTATCCTTTCACTTTATATTATAATTATCATCCTTTATCATATCCCTTTTCCCTTTAACATTATTCATACCGTAATGTAGCGTATTCAATATATACAGCTTACATTCCACTACCAGTATCATCATCCATTCAATCAAAATTGCCTATTGTTTACTAATTATTTCATGAGATGTGCTTTTAATTTTATTTTAAATAAGTTAAAATTATTAATAGATGTTAGTTCTTGGGGCAATGAGTTCCAAAATTTTGGGCCACTATAATTTATGTTCACTGAAACGATGAAAGTTTTCCGTCGTTAACACGATTTAATGATTAAAAGATGAGAAATATATAGAATTAAAACCATGAACACTTTCGAGGCAGTGGCTGCCTCTTCTTCAGATGTAATAAATAGAGACACATTTAATCTATATATAATATAGATCATTTCATTGTGTTTAGTTTTGTTAGTTATTAGCCAATAGTAATCTACATGCACCAAAATGTTGCATATACTGTTGGCCCAATAGTCTATGAAGAAATCATGGAAATATATTATAGAAATAAGAAATGTTGTAGGGTGGGGGTGAACATTCAATTTTAAGTTTATATTACAATTTATAATTTACTCTTTAAAAAAGTGATTTCCAAACGTTATGTAACTCATAGGGAGCAAGTTCATTACCACATTGCTCACCGGAAGCCTCTATATATACACTTTCTGCAATTAAAAGGTCACCAGGTTTACTAGGAGTATTAATTATTCTTACATTACTCCAGCCGGGATTAAGATCATCTTGTATAACAGATTTGGCTAGGGATGTACAATACATGCCTGTTTTAATATTGTATTTATATTCTTTAATTCGCAATTCAATATTACGTTTTGTAGAACCCACATAATTAGACTCTATGTTGGCTCTAAGCAATATAATCCACATTTAATGAGAGCCTTAACACAACTATGTAAACCATATGGAAATTTGGTTCACGAACACGAAACTTATTTTCAGTAGTTTGTAAGGATCGTGAACAGAACAGCAAAATGGGACAGTGGGGTATTTACAATATCCCGCTTATTAAGGCAAGTAGAGGACAAGCCGCCTCTAATTATGTGGGTTCTACAAAATGTAATATTGAATTACAAATTAAAGAACATAAATACAATATTAAAACAGGTACATCCCTAGCCAAATCTGTTATACAAAATGATCTTAATCCCGACTGGAGTAATGTAAGAATAATTAATACTCCTAATAAACCTGGTGACCTTTTAATTGCAGAAAGTGTATATGTAGAAGCTTCCGATGAGCAATGTTGTAATGAACATGTCCCCTATGAGTTACATAACGTTTGGAAATCACTTATTAAAACAGTAAATTATAAATTGTAATATAAACTTAAAATTGAATGTTCACCCCCACCCTACACCATTTCTTATTTCTATAATATATTTCCATGATTTCTTCACAGACCATTGGGCCAACAGTATACGCAACATTTTGGCACATGTAGATTACTATTGGCTAATAACTTACCATGCCTCCCACAATGCAATGATCTATATTATATATAGATTAAATGTGTCTATATTTATTACATCTGAAGAAGAGGCAGCCACTGCCTCGAAAGTGCTCATGGTTTTAATTGTATATATTTCTCATCTTTTAATCATTAAATCGTGCTAAAGACATAAAACTTTCATTGTTTCAGTGATTAATGTCGCACGAATCTTCAATATTTGTTGATAATTTATGTTAATTTTAAGTTTCTCAGTTTGTATGAACATTGGAATAAGTTGTGATCTATTCCTAGTATGTGGTAATGAGTGTGTATATTTAGTGTTATTATATCATTTTATAAACCATTTTTAATTATTTTATACATTATTTTTCCCAAGTTATAGTTATATAATTGCTTTATAGTTAGAATATTATATATATTATGGTTCACTTTTGACAGAATAAATGAGATTGGTTGAAAATTATTTGATGTTTTAAGGTCTATTAGTCTTATAAATCTATGTTGCAATATCTGTAGTTTATTGATATTATATTGTATAGTTTGTCCCCAGGTCAAAATACAATAATTAATATGTCTTTGAATTAGTGTATGATAAATTAATATTAATGGTTTCGGTGTTAAGTTTAACAAGGTACTACTGGCCTCCCTAATATTTCTAGAAATATTATTACTTAAATTTTCAATGTGTTTGTTCCATTTCAAGTCATTGTGTATAGTTTTACCTAGATAAGAGTGCATTGAGACAGTACCAACCCTGACCTCATTTAACAGAATCGGTAAATCTAAATCGTATTAACATGAAGTTTGTGAATTAGAGAAAACCATTAATTTAGTTTTGTTAGTATAAATAACACCATAATATTTCGAGAGTTTATATATTCTGAAAAAAGTGAGCCATAAATCAAAATACCAGAGGGTATTTTTTGTGTGAATTCACCCAAGAAATTTCCCC
This sequence comes from Macrothele yani, assembly GCA_039090855.1. Classification (NCBI taxonomy): domain Eukaryota; kingdom Metazoa; phylum Arthropoda; class Arachnida; order Araneae; family Macrothelidae; genus Macrothele; species Macrothele yani. The sequence goes on from CM077008.1 coordinate 127,996,135, forward strand.
TAGGATTTTTTTTTTTCTTTGGTTGGGTTGGGTAGGGGAGGGGTATCCATTTTTGTCCAACTTGTGTTCATTTTAAAATTGTAGATATATTTAGTGTTCAGTTCCATAATGATATACAATATTTTTACAAGAACTGAAGATTTATGAAGATTTAGAGACTGAAGTGGCAAATTTATATGTAGAAGTAACACTCATGCCTACATCTATTTTGAACAATGGATACCAAGTGAGGACTAGATCAAAGAAGAAATTAATAGGCATATAAAACCTCATTAGAATGTATTTGGAAGAAACAGTACCATTTTCAAGAGCAATTCACCACTGTGTCATTAAAAGAAAGTGTTTATCAATGCATCCCTCCAAATCTTACTTATGGATCAGGGATATGAATCTTACCTAAAAAAGACAGAGTAAAAGCTGCAGGTGACTGAAAGAATCAAACATATTTATGCTTGATGTAACCAAGAAAGATCAGGCATTAATTAAGGTTTGCCTATGGAAATTTTCTGGGTTGCTTTATGGATATATATGCATATATTTTTCTTACTGGATCTGCATCTGATTTACTGCTTTGGGGTCTTGCAGATGCACAAATTTTTGTCCTGCAGTTTTAAAAAATCCATTTCAGCTGCAACAGAAATGCTGTTTTGATTTTCAAGTAATCAAACAAATATTAATTTGTGTTCATGAATTTTTGTTAATTTGAAAATTTACTCTGAAATTCTGTCAATTCTAAAACTTTCTAATTTTTTAAAGAGTTTTCTAAGTTATTTTGCTTGTGATATATGCAAGTCTTTAAAAAACCCTTAATTTTGGCTTGTTTGGATTCCCCTTTTTCACTGGAAATTATTTTTTTTTAATTTTGAATCCAACAAAATTATATGAAACAAAATCTTCTACAACTCACTTGAAAAATGTACCATATCCATACTTCAGCAGTGAAAGTAATGTTTTTTTTAATGTACAATAATTAGGGATCCCTAATATTGCAGTCCTGAAAACCTGATAAAATATTATTTTCTAATTATTCCCTTAACACAAATGCGACAGCAAATCGTAGTCTGCCATTGAAAATGTGTTTAAAGGCAAAATGATCATGGTGACATACTATTATTAAGTAAGAAATAATGTAATAATTTTTTGTTAATATTGCACCACAAAAAATTAACTTCCAGGACTGTTTATGGTTTGCCAGCCCACCACTGGGGACTATAATTACAATACTGATTGCTAATGCAGTTTACCTATAATTACAATAACTGATTGCTACTGCAGTTAACTGTATTGTGTAAACTATTTCATTGTAAGATTTAAAATTTGAAACTAATTTTTCATATATATGTGTTTGACCTGTGAGATTTGAAGTTGTGTGGGAACAAGATATTAATTTGTTTTCCAAACATTAAGGTGGGTCCACCTAAAATCTTTGCCTTGTATTTCCAATGGGCAAACTTCTGTAACAATTTTCTTCGCAATTAATGCATTCCCAAGGAGGAAAATTTGAACATCGATAAAAATAACTTCATATTATAGCCTAGTGTACTTAATATTTTCCCAAAATTAACCATAATTATATTAAAAATCAATAACTTTTCCTTTGGTGGTGTTGAGACCAGAAAATAGATGGCATCACATCTGCGTGTGACTTACTAAATGCTTTACTTTTTCAATAATTTTATTAATTTTTAGAATGGAATCAAAATTTTAATTTATCCATGTGACAGGTTTGATTTGAGCCACTTAGATTAAATGTTCTGATAATAATTTAGCTGAAAATGTTAACAGAATTGTAGATGATGCTAATTTTTTATTCCGAAATAAACCAGCAAGCTCACTCTGCAACATTTTTAGCTAAATTAAGGTGGTTTCACCTAAAATCTCTGCCTTATGTTTCCAATGGTAAAATTTCTTTACATATTTTCTTTGCAATTAATGTATTCCGAAGGATGAAAACTTGCACATTGATAAAACTAACTTTAAGTTATAGCATGGGATACTTAATACTTGCTAAAACATAACCATAATTGTATTGAAAGTCAATTATTTTTCTTTGAGTAATGTTCAGACTTGTTAATAGATGGCATGACCTGTACGTTCATGACATCAGTAGACAAACAAATGTTGGATTGCTTAATTATGGTTATGTTTTAGCAAGTATTAAGTATCCCATGCTATAACTTAAAGTTTGTTTTATCGATGTGCAAGTTTTCATCCTTGCGAATACATTAATTGTGAAGAAAATGTGTAAAGAATTTTTTGAATAAAGCTCATATTGAGAAATGGCTTCCTAGTTTAATTGAATTAATAATCTAAAGCAACTTATGGGAATTTACTAGGAAATTTTTTTATTTATAGCAAATTTTCGGAGAAAACTCTTCTCCTTCTTCAGGCTCTCTTGTTGTTGTCACTTTTTGCTTGTCACTATCATGGTTACGGTTTACCTTGACGGTTACGGTTAACCTTGACGGTTTAGGTTATTTTTCAACAAATCCTGCCAGATGTTAGGCAGGGAAAATCCTTTGCAGTCATTGATGATGGAATTTTGATTTTTCTCAATCTCTATTCCTTCTTTCAGTTTTCTTTTGGAAATTGCTTTGGAAACTGATTACTTTAAGGGAATTCCAATCCATGCTGTGCCCAGTTTCTCTAACATGCCTATCTAATCCAGTCTTGTTGGAGCAATTTTTTATAGCTGCTTTATGCTCAGCTATACGAGTTTCTAGTCTGCGACCTGTTTCACCTATGTAAGATAGTCCACAACTACAATTTACTTCATAAACTACTCCTTGCATTTTTAAAATATCTTCTTCTCTTTGAACTATTTTAGGGAAAAATTTTTTTTTAATTTTTAACTTTGTTCTCTAAACTTGGAGCTAGCCTAATATTGTATTTTTACTAATTCTCTTTAAAGCCTCAAATAAACCTTTGTGATAAGAAATTTTTTTCTAGTGAATTTTACTTCTTGCTTTTGTGGGTTCTTCTTACCATTAAAATTCAGAAGCTTCTCAATTTCTTCTTTAGGATAGTTATTTTCTGCAAGTATGACTTTAAGCTCTTCTTTATGGGCTTCTTTTTATGAAGATGAAAAATTCCTCACTAGTTGGTATAAAAACCAATGAATACTAAAAGACTACTGGATTTCAATTCGTATCATCCAGTTTCTATTAAGAAAAATGTAGCAAGTCAGTTTTTAGAAAAAATTAATAAAATAGTTTCTACTGCAGATAAAAAAGAAGCCCATAAAGAAGAGCTTAAAGTCATACTTGCAGAAAATAACTATCCTAAAGAAGAAATTGAGAAGCTTCTGAATTTTAATGGTAAGAAGAACCCACAAAAGCAAGAAGTAAAATTCACTAGAAAAATTTCTTATCACAAAGGTTTATTTGAGGCTTTAAAGAGAATTAGTAAAAAATACAATATTAGGCTAGCTCCAAGTTTAGAGAACAAAGTTAAAAATTTTTTCCCTAAAATAGTTTAAAGAGAAGAAGATATTTTAAAAATGCAAGGAGTAGTTTATGAAGTAAATTGTAGTTGTGGACTATCTTACATAGGTGAAACAGGTCGCAGACTAGAAACTCGTATAGCTGAGCATAAAGCAGCTATAAAAAATTGCTCCAACAAGACTGGATTAGATAGGCATGTTAGAGAAACTGGGCACAGCATGGATTGGAATTCCCTTAAAGTAATCAGTTTCCAAAGCAATTTCCAAAAAAGAAAACTGAAAGAAGGAATAGAGATTGAGAAAAATCAAAATTCCATCATCAATGACTGCAAAGGATTTTCCCTGCCTAACATCTGGCAGGATTTGTTGAAAAATAACCTAAACCGTCAAGGTTAACCGTAACCGTCAAGGTAAACCGTAACCATGATAGTGACAAGCAAAAAGTGACAACAACAAGAGAGCCTGAAGAAGGAGAAGAGTTTTCTCCGAAAATTTGCTATAAATAAAAAAATTTCCTAGTAAATTCCCATAAGTTGCTTTAGATTATTAATTGTGTAAAGAAGTTTTACCATCGGAAACATAAGGCAGAGATTTTAGGTGGAACCACCTTACTGTTAGAATATTAAATCTAAATGGCTCGAATTATTCTAAACATTCCAGACAATTGCATGGATGGACAAAAGTGTTGATCGCAGTCCAAAAATTAAGGAAATTATTGAAAAAAAGTCCAACATGATAACATTTAGTACGTCACATGTAGATATGGTGTCATCTATTTTCTGGTCTCAACACCACCAAAGGAAAAGTTATTGATTTTTAATATAATTATGATTAAGTTTTAGAATATTTTAAGTATACTAGGGTATAATATGAAGGATTTTGTTAACGACGTTTAAATTTTCATCTTTGGGAACGTATTAATTGTGAAGAAACTGGCTACAGAAGTTTTCCCATCGGAAATACGAGGCAAAGATTTTAGATGGATCCACTTTTATCATTTTTGTTAAGGCTAATCATTAGTTGGGAAAGTGTAGATGTTATCATATGATGTGTGAGTATTCCTATTGCAGTTTTTTTTTTCTTATTTTTCTTTGTAAAGTATTTCTTGTTTTCTTATTAGTTTGTGACCCACTTTACTGTGAGAATTTTGATCTGCAACTTTAGTTTTGCATGCATTGCAATATTTATATGCACATATACACAACTGTAAAGCTTTGAAGCTCTTTCCATTCACGCACATTTGCATTCTTTATAAAGATTAATTACTTGGAAAAGTAATAGATGCTATTTTATGATGTGCAAGTGTATCCCTATGTACTTTATTATTTTTATTTTCCTACCTATTTTTGCATTTTTTTTATATATTTTTACATTTTTAAAATGTATTTTAACATTTATTTTCTTTTGCCATGTACTTTTACATTCTTTTCTTTTGCAGAGTATTTCCTGTTTTGCTTACAGCAGGAAAACTTTTTTCAGCTTTTGCATGGCTTGTAGAACATAGAAAAAAAAAAAGCAAAATGCTTTCAAATCGCACTTTCTCGCAAGCTTTCATTAACTCACGGTAACTATAGCAGCACATTGTTTTTCTTTCCTTTTTTTTTCTTTTTTTCTCTACACCCTGTGGAAAGTAGTATACATGTTAATGTTTATACCAGATTTTCTAAGACATTTCTTTGTATTGCTAATATAAATTGTCATGATAGATTTTGTGTAATGTTGCATGCAGTGTAAACCAAAATTTTATTTCATTTATCCATAATTTATTTTCATTTTATATTTTTATAAATTATTTTGTTCGTGTGTTTGTGCACATGTGCATTGACACTTTTCCTCTTTCTCAGTACCAGCAGTCAGAGGTGGATCCAGGATTTTTGTAAGGGGGTGGGCACCTAAGTGTCGGGTATAACTGGGCACCTTTCTGATATTTTTCCTCAAAATGAAAGTGTTCTTAGTATGTCTGTAAATTCTTCCAATTAATTAGCAAAAGTAATATACTTTTAACTAATACTTTCTTTCATGAAAAAATATTCAATTTGTAAAAAATTAGAAGATTTATTAATATCATCATATCACACATAAGTTACGTTAAAAATTATAAGTGGTGGGATGTTTCAGTAGTGACTTCTACCTTCATCAGCCATGGAATGTGAAATGCGTGGAATGAATCATGTGGTATAAGTTTCAGTTGTTGCCAGATTTTAAAATAGCTTTCCAAAAGATTGGGATGTGAAAAGCTGCACCTGTGTTGCAGGTGTTATTTGTTATTAAACCCTAACAAATTGAAGCTTTTCCTTGGTTCTGGGGGGTGTCCCCCACTCCCTCCCCTGGATCTGCCCCTGAAGCATATGCATATTGTGTTAAAAGTAGGCAAATGTAAATTTGTAATGCAGCAGGCTAATTTTCTATAGGAGTATATTTGAACTTGTTTCAAAATGTGGTTGATTCAAGCATTCATTTCTGCATATTTTTGCAGAAGTGGCATGAGCTGATGAAATTTTCATTTTCAAACAAGTGATCAGAACCTCACAAAGACAAATTGTTTAGTGATATTTATTTAACATACATTTTAATTACTAGAGATACATTAAAACTTCTAATTTTCAACATTTTGAGACAAATTCTGTCTTTTCAACATTTCAGTGAAAGTCAAACTTATGTAACTGGTTCTACTTCCACAAAGTGATAACCCACTGCTCCAGGTGGCCAAGTGGTCTAAGGTGCTGTTGTGTGACCATTCATCCAAGATGTGCGTGGATTTTTAAGTCCCAGATAAGGCATGGGTGGTTTGTTTATCTGGTGGCACTGGTTCTGTCCCTTCAGTGTAAGCAGTGGCTCTAAATTAGGGATAGGCAGTTTATAGCCATATGAAATGCTCATGGTGGTAATTAAATCAGAAAACAAAACAAAACAAAACAAAAAGCAATCACCTGAGGTGATCACTGATAGTACCCACCTTCTGTCTTCTCTATTTTTAGCTCCAAGTTGTTGTTTTTTATAACATAAAATTGATTACTGTAATTTTTACTGCCTCCCACTTTATTTCTTGTCAAGTTTCTATATTGGCAAAACCTTCTCCTACCAAAAATTCAGAACAGTGTAAGATCAAAGTTCAGCTCTGAGAAATGGAATTCCCCATCATGTAAAACTTACAATGTATATTTTTTAAATCACTAATTCCTGCTCCAGAGCGATGTAATTTTCAAGTTTTCTGATGTGATTGATGTTATGTGAAGTTTGCCCATTGGAAATACAAGGCAAAGATTTTAGAAACAGAGATATCGACAAAAATATGATGCAACTTTACGTCCCCTGGTGGGAAAACCATTCATTATTTTAGGAAGAAAGTATTCTCAAAAGATTTTTATATATGAGCGGTATCGGTCCAAGAAAAAAAAATTTAGTCCAGTTTTCAATAGCCCAGATTTTGCTACAAATACATCAGAAGCAGAAATTAGCACTTATGCCTCCTGGTGGCCAAACCATTCTTTACAATACATTAGAAATTATGTGAAAAATATTTTCCATCAGGTCTTGTATGCGATACAGGAAGAATGTTTCAAATCGGAGTTTTAGAAGCTTAGAACGCAGAAAACGCAATTTACCTTTGTGCCCCCTAGTGGAAAGTCTCTATGATTTACTTGAAAATTTTGAATTTATGGGAAAAAACATTTTGCATCGGAAACACTATCCAAAAAGAAAGAATTTTTCAAATCGGACTTCTTGAAGTAGAGATATTGACAAAAATTAGATCTTTATCTATGCCCCCTGGCGTAAAACCATGCATTATTTTAAGAAGAAAATGTTTCTAAAAGGTTTGTCGACATAAGTATAGTATCGGTCTACAAACGACGTTTTTTTTCAATCGAGAATTTAGAAGCTCATATTTTGCTGCAAATACATCAGAAGCGGAAATTAAGATTTACGCCCCCTGGTGGCCAAATCATTTTTTTGCAAAAAAAATTAGAAATTATGTGCAAACGATTTCCCATGAGGAGCTTTATCCGGTGCAGAAAGAATTTTTTAAATCGGAGATTTAGAAGCAGAGATATAGGGCGAAACGCAATTTACCTCTACAATCCCTAGTGGAAAGTCTATGAATTACTTGAAAATTTGAAATTATGTGAAAATCATGTTACACTGAAAACACTATCCAACAAAGAAGGAAGTTTTCAAATCGGACTCCTAGAAGTAGAGATATTGACAATAATAAGATATACATCTATGCCCCCTGGCAGAGAAACTGTGGAATATTTTAAGAAGAAAATATTCCAAAAAGGTTTGTCGGTGTGAGTGGCATCAGTCAATGAAAGAATTTTTTTTTCAATCGATATTTTAGAAGCTCAGATTTTATGGCAAATTCATCAGAAGCAAAAAGTAACATTTACGCCACCTGGTGGCCAAAGTATTCTTTACCAAAAATTTTAAATTATATGCAAAAGATTTTTCATTAGGAGTTGTATCCGCTGAAGAAAACATTTTTCAAATTGGAGTTTTAGAAGAAGAGTTATCAGGAAAAGCGTAATTTAATTTTATGCCCCCTAGCGGAAAATTTATGCATAATTGGAAAAAGTAATTATATATAAAATACTCCTCCACATAAATGGAATCGAAAGATAGAATAATTTTTTCAATCGGATGTTTAGAAGCAAATATGTGGAATAAAACATATTTTTGAATTCGACATCATCTGCATTTACGCCCTCTAGCGGCGAAATTGTACATCGTAAAAAAAAAACGAAATGAAGGATCATCATTCGCATATTTCAAGCTTCTCAATGCAAAAAGAATTTTTCAAATCGGACTTATAGTTGCAGAGATATCGTGGGTACGGATGGACGAACGGACGGGCAAACCAGTAACATAAGCACGATCTTTTTTTACAAAAGACGTGCTAAAAAGTGACTTTTGTCTAGGGATGGGACATTCAAATCCTCAAATCCTGTGAATCTTGAAAAAGATTTGAGATTCAAAAACTTGAATCTTCGTGCTTTTCTCGTCATTCAAATCTTTCGAATCTTAACCTTAAAAACTTGGCATTTGGTGCTTGTTCTAGAGCGATATTTGTTCGAATTTTTGTCAGCATGACGAGTTCTGGTATTAGAAAACAATCGAAGGAGATCATCTACAGTGTGTACACAGCTATTTGAAATAGCTCGATACTTCCAAACCGGATGCAACAAACAATGAAGGAATTGTTCAACCAAACACAGAGAGCAACCGCCAAAGCGACTGGCATCTCCCATCATATACAGTGCTTTAGCCACCATTCCTCAAGTATAGTGGGAAAAGTGACTTAGCCATATTTTATCTCTTTCCTGGCAACCGTTACTATGGTAACGAGCATAAGAACGGATTGGGAGTGTGACCTTGAGCCGGGTCATGCACATGACTCAAGTTACTCTGTCTACAGCTCGACGTTTCTAGTTCTACTCAACTCTCCACAGCATCTCACTTGCACACGCTATCAGTATACTCTCGGCGTTATCCAGTCTGTATTTTTTGTCTCAATCTCAGCATTTTTTATGCTTTATTGTTTTTATTTCTACGTAGTCTATATTGCTAATCACAGCATTTATGCATACTTAGGAGCGATTTATCTTGTGTCTGTAAATAAAAAATTTCGAAAATGTGAATTGTTTCTAAAATATTTTTTTGTTCAGAAAATGGAAACATGAACCTCAAGACTCAAGAGTTGTGTACTTCATTTAGTAAATGCAAATTACGAATTTCATTTGTATCTTCTTAATAAGTATGGGTATATTTTTTGAAAATTGTATTATTTCATTTGTTTTTCATTAAATACAGATTTCAAATTTTGCTTCAATTAACAACTTTTAATTTTAAATAGAAGTCTTTTATTTCCCTTTTTTTCTTATAATTAGTCTTATACGAAGGATTCGAGATTCGAGAGATTAGACTGAACCTTTCAGGATTCGGATTCAAGAAGATTTAGGATTCGTCCCACCTCTACTTTTGTCCTTGGCACTCCATAATAATAATAATAATAATAATAATAATACAACTTCCAGCAATTAGCAGTGAAATGAAACATGACATGCAAAGATTGTACTTTTCCTTGTAGTCGAAAATTGTATTCCAAACTTTTTTATTTACCTGCCCAGGCCAATAATTTACATGCCCCAGGCATCTCGGACATGATATTTTTGAAGCCAACTAAATAGATTGATAGATTGACCGACAAAGATCTACTGTTATCAGTTTAGATCTAATTGAATTTTTAGCATAGTTAGTAGGGAAAATAATGTTTTATGGATTTAAAAAATGAATTAGGATTCTTTTATTATTTCAGTTTTCCCCAGAATTATTTTTTAAATAATTTGAAGGAAGATATGTCTAACAAAATTCTCACTGAGCAGGGGTGAGATTGCTACTTTCATCTTCATTGGAAAACTTATGGAGAAATTTAGTGAAACCTGTTAACTTGTCTATGTCTGAGATACATAGATGGCATTTGTTTGATAATGACAGTGAAGAGTCAGATCTACCAGAAAATCATTGCTTGAACTCATAGATGATTCTGTAGAATTCAGAAGTGCCAAAATGAAATAAAATTTGATTGGATACACACAGTTATGTCAAAAAATTATGACCACCCTGATGTAAGAAGGAACCAGAACCAACAGTGCCTAGTACAATCCAACAGACAGGCCACAGTGTAACACCTGGCCAAAGCATTTAGTGCAGGCACATTGAGGATTGTATTGCAGACCACAGTCCAACAAATTCTGCTCTTTGTGAGTCTCGGGAGCTGCCATCCACTCAAGGTACCCATGCTGATTGCCAGACATTGATAATTACTGCGTGAATTTGCATCAGGAGGCATTGGACCATCAGACAGTGAAAAAAATTGCCTTTCAGAAGAATCAACTCACATTTTCTGCCTTATTATGAGGATGGTCAGTGGAGAGTACAGCAAAGCACTGCTGACAGAAATTATCCTGGCATGATGCTTGATAAGAAACAGGCAGAAGATAGCAGTGTGCTCAGATGAGGCATGTTTTCCTGGAAATCATTGGGTGCAATCCTCCCCCTCAGTTGCACGATGGACACTTCAGGCTACTTTTCCATTGTGGTAGATCAGGTGCTCCCATTTATGATGACTGTTGAAGCAACAATTTTTTATGATGACTGTTGAAGCAACAAATTTATGATGACTGTTGAAGCAACAATTTTTTATGATGATTGTTGAAGCAACAATTTTTTTTTTTTTTTTTTTTTGGCTGATGGCACTGGTTGCTTCCAGCAATGATAATGCTCCTTGCCATGTTGTTGTTATGCATATGCAAGAATGGTCTGAGCATCATTCCAGTGACTTTAAATTACTATCCTGTCCACCATACTCACCAGACATCAATTGTATTGAACATCTATGGAACTATCTTGACCAACAGGCTTGACGTGTAGATCCACCGCTGATGACTCTTGATGATCTGCAAAAAGCTCTGGTGTCTGCATGGTATAGCAACCTTATAAAAATGTTGAAAGTCCTCATTGAATCAATGTCATCTGTATATTTACAGTATTTGCGACACAAGTAGGTCATACTTCATGCTAACAGATGGTCATAATTTTTTGAGTGGACTGTGTATATCTCTTTATAACGAAAAATATAATTGTAATTTAAGTTTATAGAATGGGTGGATTAGAGTAATTCATGTTAGATGTCTATTGTGGAAGACAAAGTTGTCGTGATGCTTAGGTGGTTTGTGCATGTGTGTCATATGGTCGATGTAAGTTGTTTCATTCTAAAGCATTTGGTTACAGAAAAATTGGAGCACAAAGAACAAGATGTATTGTTGGTGTAAAATTGGTCACTAATAGTAGAGGTAGCAATGAAAATGTTGGGGAAGAGTTTGCAGAAAATCAGCATTAATTTTTTACTTTGTTTTCCAGTTTTTAATTTTCTGTTTTTGTAGTCTGTATGTGTGTGTTGCCTCATCAGCCTGAATGCTCACTTTTGCAGCATTTATTTCTTCTCACAAGCATTTGTTTCTGTTTGCTACCACATTATCATTTCTGTAAATCTGTATGATAAAAATTTGTTGATTCAAATAGGTTTCTTTGTGAAAAATATTTTCTATTAATCTTCTATTATCATAATTTATTTTGATAGGGGCACAAATGAATTTATTCCTATTCACAACCATTTCTCTGCTCCTAAAAGACCAATTTTAAATGTTTTCAGCATATGGTGTCATTCTTTACAGTGAACAACACATTGCTAATTATCATAAACCCTTTAGCCATAAACCTTCACACTGCAATAAATGTTCAATGAAATTGCATTTTATAATTATCACTTATTCTTCTAATTTGAAAAGCTTCCTCATTACTCTCGTAATTTGTTATCATCATTCTTATTTTTTATAATGGCTCAAAAGACTCTTTACATGTAAATCAATGAAGGAAGAAATATTCTTCATAATACGTGGGAAATCAGTAGAATATTCAAAACAAACATTATAAATTCTGAATTTGCTTGCAACACTTACTTATCATCCATGTAAAACTCTCAGAAAACTTAGTCTTAGTTGCTTGGAGCATCACTGTCCTGGGTGGTAACGGGTAGCATACTCAAATGGAAACTGGAAGATGCGGGTTTGATTCCCGCTCTAGTGTGAGGAAATTTTCAAGTTTTCTGAGAAGTGTTACATGGATGACCAAGTAAGTGTTACAAGAAAATTCAGAATTTATAATGTGTTTGCTTTGAATATTCTATAGATTTCTCATATATTATGAAGAATATTTCTTCTTTCATTGATTTATCTGTAGTGCTGGTGATTTCCGACCTACATCCATTTCCGGATGGGAGTTGGGTCAAAGCACTATGAGGAAGCAATGATTCTTTGACCAGCATAAATCTGAGGATGTTCAGATTCCTAAGCTAAGCTTGCTTAGTCTCAGTTGCTTGGAACTTCACCATCAGGGGTGGTATAACGGTTTAGCATGTCCAAACAGAAATCGGCAGATCCACGCTATTCCCGCTCTAGGGTGATGAAATTTTCAAGTTTTCTGAGAGGTGTTACGTGGATGACCAGGAAGTGTCACAAGCAAATTCAGAATTTATAATCTGTTTGCTTTGAATATTCTATTTACATATGATTTAGGCAATGTTCTAGCAGTTGTATGATTTCTGTGTTACATAAATTCCACTTAGGTACATTTTTTATTCAATGCTTATAAGAGTTTTTCATGTGAAATATTACAATTTTTTTATTGGCCTGTTAGTTTGTAATAAATAAATAAAATAATTTTAATGGTTTTTGATGCAATCAATCCTCATGATTCATGGACATGTATCATAAATGCTCATAGTGTTTGCAGCATTTTTAACATTTTTTAAATTTGTTTGTTTTTCCTGATTTTATGAGCTTGCAAATGCTATCGATATTAACTCTTTCATGAAATGATGTCAATCTGTTAGGCACAGATGATTTTTTTTATCTTTACCTACTGTTTTTTGTAGTAGTGAGAAAATGGGCTTTGCGTCAGACCTTCAAGGTAAATCTTCTCATGAAGCCCTGATGTCCCTGCAAGATGCAGAGCTGAGGCTTCTTGAGAACATGAAAAGGTGCATCGCACTAAGAGTCAAATGTGATCGAGAGTATGCTATAGCTTTGAATTCTGTGTGCATCCAAACTCTAAAAGTTGATCAGAATGAACTCAAGGGAAGCATGGTTGCAAGGGTAAGAAATGTTTATTTTAAGCTTGCATTGGTTGTGTTTTCATGATATTGGTATCACCATAAGTTCCAATTATTATTGTCTCTGATGCAAGTTACAAAAGTAAAAATTATGATATCCTGATATTTATCACAGTGATGATTAATATGCATATTAAATTATATTGTGAAAAATAAATTATTTAAAAAAATGCAGCAATACATGAATGTCACACTTAAGTTATGTAAAAGGAAGGATGCAATATGGGAGCATTTGGACTCTCTCTCTAGTCTTTTTTGTGCAAAGTTTTGGATTGAAATATTTAGGTTGTTGCCAGATATCTATCCTTGTGTTCATGTAGATTGTTATCAGAATCATTACGGGTTTTTTTAGATTGAGCACAGATTTCTTGATCATGGAGGATGATTTTAGGGAAGTGTGAATTGCAGTTACTCATGAAAAGATAAATATAACTGCAATTCAGGCTTTCCTTAAATCATCCCCAGGATCTGGAAATCTGTTCTCAGTGTAAAAAAAATTGTAACTTTTCCAGTAATAGGTTAGGTAAAATGCTTTGCATGCAATTTTCATCAAGAAGTTTGCCATCTCATCATTCTTTAACTTGTCATTCAACTGAATTTTACCCTAAACTCACCCCTTTTAAGCTATGAAACTCAGTTTTCATGAATTCCTGTCTAGAAATGACAATTGGATTACTCAGATGTTTTCACTGGTTGAACAACCACGTACTATAACTGAAGAGAAGTGACCATAGGTAAGCAAAATAGTCTTTTGAAGTGAACCTTTTTTATACTATGCATATATGATTTTAGACACAGTCTATGATATACAACTACTGTATGATGTCTTTTTTTAAACAGTTTCTCAGCATGTAATAATAAAAAGAATGTGGTGAATGGAATCTTTCATGTTTAATGTTAGATATGATATAATTGGGATGTAAGGTCAGGTGATGCGTAACATCACAGCCTCTCCTTGACAAATGTCAACCCCGCCTTCTCGTGGTGCATCCTGTTCCCACTAAAGGGGCTCTGACGACCGCAAATAGCGGTATAACTATACCATCGGGATCAGAGGAAATGCTATCCCACACTCACCAACCCGCTTGGCCAGCGTGGTGAGTTATGGCCAAACACCTCCAAAATGACTCTACAACTTAAATCTTGGCCCTCAGTCTCCGGCAGTTGGAATGTACCTGGCCAAGGCAGCGGCCAGTGCGACATGAAGGCAGAGGGTGCTAAGAATCCCCGGAGGACCGGACTAGGCTGCCATTTGATGCTGACCTTGGCTACCTACAACGCACGCTCCCTATCTTCTGATTCAAGGCTTCTTGAATTGGAAGAGGAACTACAAAGGATCAAGTGGGACATCGTCGGGCTGAGTGAGGTAAGGAGAAAAGGAGAAGATCTCATTGAACTGAAAAGTGGACATCTCTTCTATTATCGTGGGACAGATACTGGCAGAACTAGTGGTGTTGGATTTATAATAAACAAGAAACTGAAGGATAAAGTGGTAGAAGTTGAAAGTTCCTCGGACAGAGCTGCACGACTCGTTATCCAACTATCGAGAAGATACCAGGCTCAGATTATTCAAACTTATGCCCCCACCACAAGTCATCCTGAAGAAGAAATTGAAGAATTTTATGAGGAAATTCGTCATCTAAATAATAAAGGTAAGCAGCACTTGAAGATAATTATGGGAGATTTCAATGCAAAAATAGGGCACCGGCAACAGAATGAAACTTCAGTAGGTAAGATTCGGTCACGGCAACAGAAACCAGCGTGGAAATACTCTCGTTGAGTTTGCAGAGGCAGAAGGATTTTTCATCTTGAATTCCTTTTTCAAGAAAAAGCCACACAGGAAATGGACATGGAGACATCCAATTGGGACGACAAGTGAAATTGATTTTATTATGTGTAACAAAAAAATTCGTCATCGAAGACTGCAGTGTGCTAAACAAGTTCAACACAGGTAGTGACCATAGATTGGTGAGATGTAAGATGCACCTCAACACTAAACTGGAACGTGGCAAGCTCATAAGACAAACAAAATGTATTGACATAACCAACCTTAAAAAAACACCATAATACTTTCAAGTTGGAACTGAAGAACAGATTCTCTGCTTTAGGCCTAACATCGGAAGAAGTGGATATTTCGGAAGTTAACAGAAAAGTAACCAAAGCTCTTATGGAAACAGCAACAAAATTAGCTGGGTCTAAGAACAAGTTGCATGTAAACAAATTATCAGGAAAAACCAAAATGTTGATGCAAAAAAGAAGAAGAGATGAGGACAACTAAAGAAGATGTGACTTCCAAAGTGGAATATATAGAGCTATGCAAGACAGCACGAAAAAGTATCACTGAAGACGTAAGGAAATTCAACTGTGAGCTAGTGAGGAAAGCAATTGAAAACAACCAAAGCCTAAAGATAGCAAAGGGACATCTCAGTAAGGGAAGAAAACAGATTATGGCTCTGAGAAAAGAAGATGGTTCTATAACAAGAAATAGAGGTGAAATTTTGACAAGAGTGATAGATTTCTACTCCAAATTATATGAAAGGGATGATACATGTACTCCAGACATCATGAAAGGTACCAGAGTTCTTCCAGTCCTCCCAGCAGAAGTTGCACATGCAATCAAGAACATGAAGCGGGGGAAAGCTCCAGGAGAAGATGGAATTACTATAGACATCATACAAGAAGCAAGTGGAGAAATTGAAACAGTACTCGCCCAAATTTTCACTCGATGCCTTAATGAAGGGAAGATTCCTGAGGATTGGAACAATGCTACAATGATCCTGCTACATAAAAAAGGTGACATTGAGGATCTCAGGAACTACAGACCTATCAGCCTCCTATCAGTGGTTTATAAAATCTTCACTAAAGTTCTTTCACACCGCTTGAAGGTAACACTGGACATGGCTCAACCGAGAGAACAAGCTGGATTCAGGAGTGGCTACAGCACAATAGATCATATCCACGTACTGAGAGAACTAATTGAAAGAGCGAGGGAATATGAACTTCCATTGTGCATGGCTTTTATCGATTATGAAAAAGCCTTTGATTCGGTGAAACCATCAGCAGTTACCACGGCTCTGAAATCCTGCGGTATTGAAGATGCATACATTAATATTATTAATAACATCTATGAAAATGCAAGTGCAAAGATTCAGCTGTTTGAAAATACAACACACATAAAAATTGGAAAGGGAGTGAGACAAGGTGACACCATATCTCCGAAGCTCTTTAATGCCACATTGGAAAATGTCTTTCAATCACTGAACTGGGAAAACAAAGGGATAAAGATTAATGGAGATTATCTAACCCACCTTCGTTTTGCTGATGACGTAGTCATTTTTGCAACTACCCCATCAGAGCTGCAGAGTATGATCCAGGAACTTGCTGACAAGAGTAAAGAAGTGGGATTAAAAATGAACTTTCAGAAGACAAAAGTGATGTTCAATGCTTTTACAAGAAATGAAGATTTATCGATTGATGGAGAAAAACTGGAGATAACAGATACGTATGTTTATCTTGGACAGCAGATATCAAGTGAGGGTCACATTGATGAAGAAATTAATCGGCGTACAAAACTTGCCTGGAGAGCTTTTGGAAGAAACAGCATAATTTTCAAGAGCAATATGCCATTATGTCTTAAAAGAAAAGTGTTTGATCAATGCATCCTTCCAGTGCTTACGTATGGTGCAGAGACGTGGACCTTAACTAAAAGAGATATACAAAGGCTGCAGACAACTCAAAGAAGCATGGAGAGGTGCATGCTTGGTATAACCAGGAGAGATAAGAAGAGGAACTCGTGGATCCGAAAAATGACAAGAGTGGAAGACATCATGATCAGAGTTAAATCCCTGAAATGGCAATGGGCTGGACATACTGCCAGAAGGACAGACCATAGATGGACAGCCGAAATTTTAGATTGGATTCCAAGGGACAGGAAAAGACCCAGAAAAAGACCACATGGGAGATGGGTGGATGAAATTCGTAAATATGCGGGAGTGACATGGAGGAGACTGGCACAAGACAGACCGTTGTGGAGGAAACTTGGGGAGACCTTCGTCCAGCAGTGGATTGATAATGGTTGACAATGATGATGATGATGATGATATAATTACAAGAATAACATTTATAACATTTGGGATCAAAGGCATCAATACTTAACTGTAGTAATCTCAAATTCTTTTAACACAATTGGTTAGGTTTAGTTTTTCTGCGAAAATGTATGTTTGACTGTGTGCAGAGGAGTTTTAGGCATACGAGAATCATCTTATGATATATTCAAGTGAAAACATAACTTAACCGGAATCTTTCATGAGTGGATGTGTCAAAAACTTATGCTGGAAACGCGTTTTAGTAATGATTGCTATTTTGGCAACCATCTGCAGAAACAGAAGGATAGAGATCTGGCAACAACCTAAATGTATGATTAAAGATATGGGTTGTAAGCTCCCATATTGCATTCTTTTTTATCCCACATTACTAAGCATGAATTTAATTTTTATTGCTGTATTTCTGATAGTTATGAATTTCCCTCCATTTCCAGGGCCAGATTGAGGCCTTAGTGGGCCCCAAGACATCTCAGTGGGCTACCAAGGCTAAGAAATTTAAGTGGGCCTCCAAAGAACTTATGACGGACAATCATTATTGAAATCCATTAAAACACAAAATTCTGAAGTCGCGGATCTTATCTGTTATTACGACCATGCCTGTTACACCTCAATGCTTCGGATGCTTATATTCATCATTAAGCAATACTAGGGTTTAGAACATTTTTATTACACTAACCCAACGTACAATGAAACACAATGATGCACAAAATCCAACACACACCATATCCAAAAAACACAAGACATATCCAACAGTCATGGGTACCAGAAGAAACTCGATAATGATTACGATGACAGCAAAATAAGCAACAAATTCTAACAATATGTTTGTGATAATTAATACGTAGTGCATTTTTCAAATTAATAAATTACCTGAAGACTTTTCATAAGAGGTCCTTGTATTTTACACTGTTTTCATAAGGACATGAGTTAAAAGCTTATGATTTCTAGATTTTTCCTTGGAATTTTCAATAATTCAGCATTGTATACTTTTACTGGTGCATATTCTTTGTTATGCAATCTGAAGTCACAGTGGATTTCAACCATTGATGGTTCCACGTGCAAACAGAGAGGCATGAGTGGATGGTAGTGAAAAAGCTGAAACTGTCTTGCCGGCCCCGTTGTACACAGCTACATGAAACGTTTATCCGTAGTGAGTCGCTGCCTTGAAATCTGTTTGTCTTCAGCAGCTGTTTGTGATCGAGTAGAAATCATACAAGATAAAACTAAAACTATTTTACTTCTCTCTCTATATAAATATAAGTTGTGTATTGTTTGTGGTGTAGCAGCATGCTTCCTGGGCCCTTGGTAATTGTGGGCTCCTAGGCTATAGTCCCGCTAGACCCCCTTAATCCGGCCCTGCCCATTTCGCCCAGTGTTTTATAAAATGTGTAGTCTCTGATACTTAAGGATATCATTAAATTTTGCATAAAATTTGGTTACAAAATGCAACTGAAACTGGATGGCAATGAAAAGATGATTGTCAAGGATGAACAATCAGTTACAGGCAGCCTGCTACTTCTGTACATAATGTGCCCCTGAGAAAGTGTATGAAAGTCAAATGTGCAAACTCCAACAATTGATTTATACATTATAAAGAGGGTTCCATTCCTAGTGCTTTAAAGGTGTATAAAAGTCTCTATTTGTGGTAAAAAAATAAAAAATAAATAAAGCACATTTTTTTTTTCAATAATTATAGAAGCTGATTTTGACCAAAAGTTTGGAGGTGAAATTTGTCCAGAAAAATTTGTGTAGCAGATCATAAAAAGTGGAAAAATATTAAGTAAAAAAAGTGAAAAACAACACACTGGAAATGAAGATTTAATTTATCAAAAGCTCATAGCAAAGAAATCATGCAGTTAGACAGGGAGAAAAAACTTCTGGAAGGAATAGACATTGATATGCTGATAGGTGGTGTTATTTAGAATCACTGTCTGGCTCATGTGAATATTTGTTTTACATTAGAGCATCTTTGTTTGTTACTGAAATTATAAAAAAAATCCGAGGCTAACTGTTCAAGCTTTTAAGTTCAGAATGCTCGAATACAATATGAAAAGATGATCTAATGTCTTGAGAGTCTGTTCCTGAAATAGATTTTCACACATTTCATTGCCAAGAAAGCTCAGAAAGCTCTGCACATTTGGAGTCAAAAATACTCTTGAGAATGTTGATGGTAATGACACATAAGTTTGCATGACTCATTCTATGGTTTTCTATGACATTTTTTTAAAAATCACAATGTACGTTTAACTCAAAAATTTGCATTACAAAAGGATTCTACTCAAATCACAAAATATCGGAGCTCATACATGCATTACAATAGGAAATGAATCTCCCTGAAGAAATAATTCTTTACATAAACATGAAAGACAATACAAATGTAATTGTTAGCCCAAATGTGCCATATTTTCACTGTTACAAGGAAGCACAGAATAGCTTTGACTAGTGCAAATCTGAACGGTTCTCAGATTTCTAAGCTACATCTGTTTTGCTTCAGTCACCTGGAACTTCCTTGTCTTGGGTGGTGTAATGGATAGCATGCTTGACCAAAAATCAAGAGGTGCGGGTTTGACTCCCGCTCCAAGGCAATGTAATTTTCAAGTTTTCTGAAGGAGTGACTACATGGAAACAGTAAAAATTTGCCACATTTGTGCCAAAGATTAGATTTGGAAAACTACATTGCTCTTGAGTGGGAATTAAACCTGCATCTTATGATTTCTGTTTGACATGCTATCTATTACACCACCCTGTACAATGAAGCTCCAAGAAACTGAAGCACAGCAGATGTAGCTTAGAAATCTGATGGCTGTTCATATTTGCATTAGTTGAACAATCCAGTGCTTCCTCGTAGTGCCAACATGACCTTCTTCTCATATCCAGGTATGGATGTAGGTCACAAGTTCCAGTGCTGCGGAATACATGTGACGTATCTGTAGGAAATGAATCTCCCTAAAGAAATAATTTTTCTTATTCACACCCATACATGGAAAGCAATACAGATAATATACATAATTATTTACGCACATGGCAATACAGATAACATAATTATTATTCACACACATACATGGAAGGCAATATTTTCTGAATCGATGGCTAAACAGCCATTTTCGAGTTTTCTGAAGTGGTGGCTACATAGTTTCCTGTGTAGCCACTGCTTCAGAAAACTTGAAAATTACATTGCCCGAGAGTGAGAATAAAACTTGGATCAGGAGATGCAGTTTTGATTCCTGATGCTTTTTGGAACTTCATTGTCTTTTATTGCTTGGAACTTCCTTGTCTTGAGTGGTGTAATGGATAGCATGCTTGAAAGGAAATTGAAAGTGCATGTTTGATTCCCACTATAGGAAGATGTAATTTTCAAGTTTTCTGAAGAGGTGGCTATATGGAAACAGTGAAAATATGGCACATTTACACCAACAATGACATAGCACAATTCAGTGGGAAATACATCTCAAAAAGCACTGGATACTGGTTAAATTACACCTTGCTACTTCCAAAACATAGGAGAAAGTATGTGATCCATTTCGGATTTCTGTATAAAATGAGGGAGAGCAAAACACACACTTGATGAAACATATGCCTTGGCAACCTGTAAAAATACATTTCACAATTTTTTTTTCATGGCATATCAATTTATACATTTAAATAGTATAACTACACTAGATATCTGAAATTTCTTGGTGTAGAATAGAAATCAAAATTTCCATTTCCAAGGAAAGGAAATCATTCTGCTTTTTCTAGATAAAATCAATGATATTCACCCTACTATCAATTTCACTATGGAGCTCGAACACAGTGGTGCCTTGCCTTATCTGGATGTTTTACTGAGTAAATTACCTGAAAATCGTCTTTGCACACAGGTCTATTATAAACCCACATCTGTACCTAACTTAATGCTCCACAGCTCATTCTGCCCTGCTGACTACAAGACAGCTTTATTCCGTTCTCAAATCTGAAGAGCCTTTGCAGACTCTTCAGATGTTCTTTCTAGGCAATGCGAATTGAGAAACGTCGTCAAGTTAGCCACTGACCACTAAGGCAGGATACACATTGAACCTGGTACATTGCTACATCGAGAAAACCCGAACTAGTCGTACTGATCTTTCTGTTCAGAGTTGAAGAAATATTCTTCTCATAATACGTGGTAAATGTGTCATAATATTTAACACAGCAATCGGACATCACCGAATTGACTGTATTCACGTGTGAAACAGTAACTACAGTTAATTCAGCAATGTCCGATTGCTGTGTTAATTATCATGATCTTTCTGTGTTGCATCTGTGCTACCTGGGCTTAATTCCCTATATACCAAATGTTTCCTATCAGCTCAAGCACTGAAGAAGATGAACCTTGGTGTTGGCATCAGGTCTCCCACATCTTTATATACCATATAGAAATGCTGACACCACCCAACCTTCCAATGAAGCAGGTGTTTATGCCATTCCTCTGCTATATCCAGATGGCTCCAAGCGATGCTACATTGGAATGACTAAATGTTCATTTAGAATTAAGAGTCAATGAACATAAAAGGGACATTCAGAACGGCAAAGTAACCATGGCCCTATCCAGAGAAGTCAAGTTCAAGTTCGCTACTCCTATGTGGGATGACGTAAAGAAATTAGCTTCCTGCTCCACCCCTAAATCTACTGCCATTCGCAAAACTTCGGAGATCATAACAAACAGCAAATCATGCAATGATAGTGTCTCACTGGAGTTGCCATGAATTTGGAACCTGTTATTCAAATAGTGATTACCTCTTGATTTTTCTTCCATGATTCCGCATGCTAAGCGAGCATAACACCTTGTGTCTTTGAGTACCTGATTACGTTCATGTCTCTTTGTTATTGTGAAGTCAAGTCACCGTGTTCAAATTGTTGAAGCGTTCTATTATCCAGTTTGCAGTTTGCTGTCTACCTTCCTTGAAAAAGTTATCTGGTTGATGTGCGATAGCTTGAAAATTTTTATTTCTATTCTACACGAAGAAATTTCGGATATCTAGTGCAGTTATACTATTTAAGTACAGTTGGTGTATAGTTCCTTGTTATTTAATTAATTTATACATTGTTGCAAATTAATAGCCAACCATGTGATGTAGTTGAACTTTTGTCCATCTCATTGTGTAACTAGATTAAAAAGCAAGGAGAGCTAATATCAAGCTCATCCATCTCCACCATTGTCAAAGTTGTTGTAATCTCATTTTGGTTATTATTAGATCAACAACTATAAGCATTATATGGTTACTGTAATTTTATTCGAACAATAGGTTATTGTTACTAATACTACTGTTTCACACGTTGTATGCAATAATGTCTTTTGGTGCTGGACGCCTGCTATAAACATCGAATATTATCAATCACAGTATCAAAATCGAATTACTCATCATAATTGAATGTACTGCTGCTGCAGAGCTAAACCATCGAGTCAAATTACCAACTGAGTTTAGACTTCTGTTTCATCTGCTGTAAACGTTGAATATAATATTATTAGTTGTAAATGCATTTATGGCACCTCTATTCATAGTGATTGTGGAATAACTTTTTTTTACGGGTCTTTTAGAGGTTATTTTTAATGAAAGTTGGTTGTCAAATTTTCGAACTAAAGCCTAGTTCGTAAAGGAAATGTTGGCAGAAAACAATTACCCCTCCCCATATGTTGAGAAAATATTTAAACAAGTGCCAAAAAAGAAGCAGGAAAAAAAACCAACTTCAAATTCACCAGCAAAATTACGTACCACAAGGGACTTTTCGAGAAACTGAAAAGGATCGGAGCAAAATATAATATCAGGCTAGCTCCAGATCTTAATAACAAAATAAAGAAATTCCTGCCAGCTTTAAAGCAGAAAGAATTGGACATCCAATTGCAGGAAGGAGTAATTTACTGCATCGACTGTAACTGCGGACTCAGCTATATAGGAGAAACAGGGAGAAGTATTAAGGTCCGAATGAAAGAACACCAAGCAGCTATTAGGAACATTGGGAACAAAACAGGACTAGACAGACATGTACAAGCAAGTGGACACTCCATAAATTGGGACTCAGTGAAAATAATCGCCCACCAGTCAAACTTAGTAAAGAGAAAACTAGAAGAAGGGATCGAAATAGCAAGAAGAAGAAGTACCACAATTAACGATAATTGCGGATGGTCTCTTCCAATTGAGTGGCAGCAACTACTCCAGTGACATAGTCCTGATGACGAACTAGGCTTTAGTTCAAAAATTTGACAACCAACTTTCATTAAAAATAACCTCTAAAAGACCCGTAAAAAAAAAGTTATTCCACTATAATATTATTATCAATCACAGTATCAAAGTATAAAACACTAAAAATAAAGTGAACTCACCCCTGTGCTGTCTTAGTTTGTTATTTTTTATTCGCTGAACAGTACTCGTATTTGTGCCTTTGGTCCATTTATTTGGTATTCGTTCTCATTGTTTTCACAAAATGGCTGGCTGTTATTGCCATCCTATTTGGTGTGTATACAGCATCATTTGATGAGCTTGACAGGCTATTATTGAAACTTGTTGAATTTGAATTCAATTCTTCACGACCAAAGGTTCAAAACATTTGCTGTTAGTTCAAACCAAAAAGTAGACAATTTACTAAAATCAATTATTTGAATTTACAATATGAAGTTAACCTCGTAAAATCATGGTACAGAAACACAAAGTAAAGGAACCATTAAAAGCCAATAAAATCTTAAAAACCTCTAAAAATTTGTAAAAAGCAAAAAGCAAACATCGCATCCAGCCCTCAAATGTTACCAGACTAGTTTTTTTATTTGATTGGATGTTTAACAACCACTGTGAGCAACTCAGTTTTGTCATTGCATAGTTTTTCTTCAATAAACTTGATGGCATCGACTGTAGGGGTATTAGGATATAAGGATACACTATCCAAACTATACATAATGAAATTCGTATTGTTTATCTTTTTAATTTCAGTAAGAGCTGCTTCTGAATTTTTTATTGTAAATTTATGATTGTTAACATATTTACTTAAGTACTGTAATAAGCTTCTTTCCAGTTTAATAGTTGATGCATAAAATACATGAGCCAGGCAACCCCATCTGCCCATTACCAATTGGGCAGATAGGGTTGCCTGGCTCATGTATTTTAATTTTCCTGAAAAGATTTAGCACTGTTGCACCGACTGGAAGGTATGCATTTTTTCTGATCTCATCAGGTAATTGACTGTGGTTTTTTAGATATGCTAGTTTTCTGATAATATTATCAGTAGAAACTTTGTTAACTGCAAAGGTATCCAGTTCTTGTATAGTTTAGTCCATTTTCTGAACGTGTTCAGTTTTACTTATTAGTACAATTTGTTTTGATTTATCAGCCATTAAACATGTTATTTGTGGGTTGTTTTGCTATTCCAACAGAGCTTTCCTTTCATATTTCAACTTCTTATCTTGTGTATCAGAGTATATATACATACATACATATCAGTAAGCTGTTCTCTGAGATTCAGAGGTTAGCTCCAAAAAGAAATACAAACTACCAGATATTTTTACTTATTGTTGTTGTATCAAACTTCTCCATTTACAGCGATCTTGACATACAACTCGTGCTTCACTAATATCCATTACACGCCGTACACAAGATCTTTTATACTTCATACTCATAATCTTTTTCTCATGCAGACAC
Organism: Macrothele yani; assembly: GCA_039090855.1. Taxonomy (NCBI): domain Eukaryota; kingdom Metazoa; phylum Arthropoda; class Arachnida; order Araneae; family Macrothelidae; genus Macrothele; species Macrothele yani. The sequence continues at coordinate 128,021,050 of CM077008.1, forward strand.
TCCTGAATCTGATCCACCCATGTCTTCCTTGGCCTTCCTCTGCCTTTCCTTCCTGCCACTTGGGCTGAAAAGATTTTCTTAGTATGCATTCCATCACTCATTCTTTCAACATGGCCAAACCACCAAAGCATATCGGTCTCCACCTTGCTAAGAACATTTTGCTTCACATCACACAACTGCAATACATCTGCATTTCTCAACAATCATATCGTGTCTTGCCACAAACCCCACGTAAGTAACGCATTTCTCCAGCACACAAACGACTCCTATGTTTCTTCTGCAGTACCCAGGTTTCACTACCATACATCAGAGTAGGAACAATTACACTTTCAAACACAGCCATGCGGGACTCTCTAGAGAACCCATCATTCCTATGAAAACCTCCCAGAGCAGCTATGACTTTCAAAGACGAATTCACTCGCCTACTGATTTCACCATCCAACTTGTTCTCTCTGTCAAACATGCTTCCTAAATACACAAACTCACTCACCTGGTTAATCACAGTGCCATTTATACTCACATTACATTCAGTGCTACCCATTCCTCTCTCAAACACCATAACTTTGGTTTTCCCTTATTTATACTCAGTTTGAATTTCATGCAAACTTCGTGCATCCGAGTCAACATACTCCGCAACTCACTTTTGCTCTCTGCCAACAGGACAGTGTCATCAGCATACAGCAATCTGCACACACGGATATCATCAAGACACAAACCACTATTATCTATTTTTGCATCACGCATGCATGCATCCATAAATATATTAAACAGCCATGGTGACATTACACAACCTTGTCTAACTCCTGCACCAATGGAAAACCATTTTGATAAAACTCCATTCACTCATACACAAGCTCTACTACCAGCATACATGGCTTTTACACTATTAAGTAGATTCCCAGTAACACCATATTCATTCAATACCTTCCACAAAAGTGTCCTATTCACTCGGTCGTAAGCTTTCTCTAAATCTATGAAGGCAGTAAAACCTTTCTTACCAACAGCCAGATACTTTTCAATCATCATGCGTAATGCAAAAATCTGGTTAGTGCAGCCTTTACCAGGCATAAAACCACTCAGAACATCCCACACTTTCAATGATGTAAGACCCCGTACTTTTTCAATAACAACCTTACCAAACACTTTCCCTGGCACATTCAGTAGGCTAACACCACGATAGTTCTTGCATTCAGTCTGATCACCTTTTCCCTTATACAAGGGAACAATGATAACATCCTTCCAATCCCGAGGGATCATTCCTAACTCCCAGCACAACTGGCAAATTTCAGTTAACCAGTCAATTATAGAGTCACCACCATATTTCAACATCTCTGCAGTTATGCCATCAACTCCCAGAGCCTTACCATTATGAAGAGATTTTAGAACTTTACACACTTCTTCTCTTGAGATCCCTCCTGTGCTTTCATCCCTCATTGTGACATCATCTGCATCTGTCTTAGAATCATCTTTGCTTTCCTGATCTAATAACTCACAGAAGTATTCACCCCATCTGTCACTTAACTCATTGGGCTCCCATATCATTTCCCCAATATATATATATATCAGAATATATATGATCCCTATAATTAACCAAAATAACGGAGAACCTGATAAATTTTATATTGGTAGCACCAAACGGCGTTTTTCTGCAAGATTACAAAAACACCATAATAATTGGCTTAAAAAAAGAAGAAAAATGTCACTGATACTACATTGCAACGAACATCAGCTTGTTCCCGTTTGGGAAAACTCTAAAATATTAACCTCACATAAAAAGCATAACCAAATCTTACTATCAGAATCCATGGTCATCGAAAAAACTAAGGACAAAAATTGCAACACCTCTTCACCATATGAGCTAGCTTACCCATGGAAGTATTTAATAGAACAAAGCAATAATAAACAAAAGAAAAAGAAAATGAGAGAAAACAAAAATAATAATAAAAATAATAATAATACAGCATAAAAGAACAGCACGTGCAAGATAATTTTAACAATCCTGGGATGGCCATTAGAAAGTACCATGGAGCAACAACGCGTACCAAAACTGGGCAATGAAAAGCGATTACATGCACCAACAGATTTTGGAAGCAATTTGTGAAGAAGATCGACATTGCATGTAGTAGAGCAGGCCACAGCATCAGCATATGTGACCACTGAAGATGACAGCAGAGGATTTGCTGTCAAAACTAGTCTGGTAACATTTGAGGGCTGGATGCGATGTTTGCTTTTTACAAATTTTTAGAGGTTTATAAGATTTTATTGGCTTTTAATGGTTCCTTTACTTTGTGTTTCTGTTCTATGATTTTATGAGTCTGACTTTGTATTGTAAATTCAAATAATTGATTTTAGTAAATTGTCTACTTTTTGCTTTGAACTAACAGCAAATCTTTTGAATCTTTGGTTGTGGAATTGAAGTCAAATTCAACAAGTTTCAACAATAGCTCGTCAAGCTCATCAAATGATGCCATATACACACCAAATAGGATGGCACCAACAGTCAGCCATTTTGAATAATTTGAATAATTGAAAATAAGAATCTCTCTCTCTCCCCCCCCTCTCTCTCTCTCTCTCTCTCTCTCTCTCTCTCTCTCTCTCTCTCTCTCTCTCTCTCTCTCTCACACACACACACACACACACACACACACCTGTTGATTGCACACTGTTCAAGATCCTTGAAGACTTCATCTATTATCCATTTTCTTCGCTGACAGAAGCACATAGTGGAAGACTTCACTTTTGTGATTCATCTTTAGCTTTCATGTGATGTTTTATTTGCGTCTAACATCTCATTTTGATCACTGAGTGTAACCTCTGAATGAGATGCATCAGCTCAATGATGACACCCAATCCAGTTCTTGTACCCAGGTATAAATAGAACTATTTCCTTTGCAGTTATATACAAATATTCTATAATGTTTAACATGTTCTTGAGGTATATGTATACCTCAAGAATATGTACTAGATCAGATCAGATCAGATCAGATGATATGTAGAAGATTTTAGGAAGGGAGGGTCTGACCCCAAGTCTTAAACAACCCTTAGAAATAGGAAGCTAGGAGATTTGGGCTAGAGTGCCCGATAGGAAAGTGACACCAAAGTGAGGTAGGAAGACGCCCTTATTTATTACCGGGAGTCCACTACCCGGTGCCCGACGGCTTAACATGGTGTATATGTACTACAGGTATACATGTGTAATTTTTATACCCTATTTTTCTACTTAGTCTCCTCTCATATTGTACAACACTGCCAGTGTTGAACAAGTTTTTTAACCCATTGCTGTAGAACTCTTCTGGCTTTTCAAAGCCATCTTCTCATAGCAGCATGAACTTCTTCATTACATGTGAAATCAGTTCCTTTGAAATGTGTCTTGAGTACTGCTACAACCTGAAAAGTTGGAAGGTGCTAAATCTGAGCTGTGAGGGTGTGTAACAACTTCAAATTATATGCTCTTTATCACTGCTAAAGTGTCAACTGTGGTGTAAGGTCTGGTATTATCATGTTGAAGATGCATTGAGCTTTTTTTTTTTTTTTCTGGTGAATGCGATTGATATTTGTTTCAACCTTTTTAGAAAGTTCACATGAGTCTTGGAGTTGAGTTTTGTACCTATGTACTCCTGGTGAATATCACTTCTGTAGTCCTAGAAAATGCTAACCGTGCATTTCCCAGCAGAAGTTTGAGGATTTTTTTTTCTTTCTGGGAGAAGTAGGGTGACAAGTTTTTCACTTCTGGGTCATAGTGATGCACCCAAATCTTGTCACTAGTGATGTTGCTGTGCAAAGAAAAATCATAATCTTTGCTTTCATAACAAGCAAGTAATCATTGACATGTTTCCAGTCTTACTTTCTTCATTTTGAACATAAGTAGGTATGGCACTCATTGAGCACACATTTTCTTGTAATCTAGATCTACAGTATAATATTTTCATTGGCACTAGCTAAACCAATGTTTAGCTTTTCCAATATCGTTCTCGGACCAATTCATTGATTTTATTGAATAAATTTGCTAACTGTTTTCCTGTTCAAATCCTGAGTTGTGATGACATGTCTTTCAGACTGTGGCTGTTCATTCAGATGTGTTGACTTTTTCACATGCTGTGGACAAATTTTTATGTTCAAAAACAGTGAACAATCTGGGTATTATGAAATCCTAAAATGTTTATGGATTAGTACACATAGCAAGAAGTGTGAGTCCATGTTTATTTTTATTTATTCATTCATGCATTATCTTTTTTAGGGTGAATTTTTTCATAAAATTTTCTGAAGCAGAGACAGATTGGAATGCCAAACCAGGCCAGGAATATTAGCCTTGTGGATCACTACAAAATCATATGTCCCTACAAGGGACCACCTCATAAATTCCCTCATGAAAAAGATTCTGTTAGATCCTGGATGAAAGGGAAGTGTTGAAATATGCGTTATAAAACAAATTCAGTCATGAACAAATTTTAACAATTTAACAGTAAAAGAATTTTTAAAATCCATTCATGATTGAATGTAGCATCAAACGATGGTAAAACAGGATGTTGTTCAGATAATAATTATTTTCTTTTAAAAAATATGGTTTTAACAAAAAAAAAAACGCATCTTTTGAAAACCCCCATTTCTAACTAAATCACAATGACCATTCAGAAAGTTGAAATATGCACATGCCACATTGTAATTTTTCTACGCAATTAATTATTATATTTATTTGGTCACTGACAGCCTACTACATAATAGTATTGGTATCTCCTCTTTGAGTAGATATATGTTTTAAAGTCTACCTGCTATTTTTGACACATGAACTAGTAGTGATAAGCTGTTCATAAATTTACAGTTCATCCCTGATATAATCATATTATGAATTTTATGAAGCTGAATATTTCATAAGGGGGGAGAGAAAACTTGATCACTCATATAATGAGAATTTTTTAAAATGTGCACTCCAAGTCTGAACATTATCTGTGAGGTATCACAGGGATGTCTTCTGTATTCCACAAAGAGCATTTTTACTATTTTCTTTTTATGTACATGTATAAAAATTGTTTCTGACATTTACAAATAAATTTAGATTGCAGCAACACATAGACCTGTATCAGAATTTTATGAGTTCTGTTACAAATGTGTTATAGGCTTGGAGTGTAATAGCTGATGAAACTGAAGCTCTGAGTCGCCTAGTCAAGCAGAATGCCGATTTCCTTGCCTCCCATACGGTTGATGATCTGAACAGCTTGATATCAGAGAAACGTGCTCTAAGGAAGCTTTATGTAGATGAGCACCATCGCATTCATGGTGAACTTTTAAGGGTAAGTTGTGCAGTCACATCTGCTTTATGAATCTAGAGTTTGTCAAATTAAAATTATTTCTAGCATGTATAATAAACCACTGTTGTACACATACACAGAAATACCAGTTTAGTAAGTGCCCATGCCCTCATCACATACATAAATGACTCACTCCAACACGTATAATGGCATACGTGCCCGCTGTGTGGTATCTATCCAGCAGACCAGCTCATCAAGCATAAGCTAATGTTCGATTGAGGATCAGAATGGGCAAAACAAGTAATCTGAGTGACTTTGAATGTGATATGATAGTTTATTTCAGATCAAACATCTCACAAGTGCCTGTCCTCCTGAGTTTTTCATGCATAGCCATACTAAGGGTTTATGGTGAATAGTGTGACACATAAAAAAAAAAAAAGAAATCAGTGATCCTGTGGACAGAAACAGATGTAGATTAAAGAGGTTAAAGGAGATTGGCAAGAACTGTGCAGGTAAACACATGGGCCACAACCTAGGAAATCACTACAGAATTCAACCTTGGTGTATTAAGGTTCATTTCGAAACAACATATTGGACCATGTGGTCAATGGACTACAACAGCCGATGACCATGTCAAGTGCTGATGTTGTCAGTGCAGAACATGAAAGTGTGCCTCCAGTAGGCATGGGACCATTGACACTGAGCCATTGAGGACTGAAAAAATATAATCTGGACAGGCAAATAAAAATTTGGATACTGCAGATGACAGGATCTGAATGAGGCCACATGGCCATATTATCAGGTATCAACAGCACAGGCTAGTAGCAGCAATATGCTGGTTTGAAGAATATTTTCTTTGGCATGCATTACGCCCCTGATACCCATCAAACAGACATCTGAACACTATGATGTATCTGAACATCATTGCCAACCAAATTTATCCCTTCATGGCCACAGTCTATCCTCAAGCAGATGGATACATCCAGCAAGATAACATATCCTTTCGAAAAGTTTGTATTCTCACTGAATGGTTGCTGGAATATACTGATGAATTTTCCTTGTTCCAGTCCTCAGATTTAAACCTTATTGAGCATCTCTGGGTAAACATCTCTGTAGAACTGTTGCTGTGAGACTGTGCTGCCATCCAATTTGCAGCAACTGTGCAACTCAATAATATTCCATACATTCAAGGCAACTTACCATTTCATGGCCTTCCTCCTAGTTCAACATTTCTAGCACGTGAGTTATGATCAAAATGTTGCATGTTTTTAGAGGTAGCATGGGGGCCATTCACTTTTCATATCTGAAGTCATTCACATTTATTATATTCTGTTCCTGGTCGTGTAGGGTTTTTTTTCCTGGAGGCGTCATGTAGTAATCTTCTATTACTCCTTCATTTTCACACAAAAATGCATTCATGCCAAATATGCTCACAAGACACATCTGCGGCCCTATTTACAAATCAACACTCAAAAACCTCGTGTTTTTTTTTTCGTCATACACATATGCCAAACATACACATAAAACTTCATCATACAATACACTGAAGAGCAATTGAATTAGAGATACCTGTCTAGTAACGTGTAGCACCACCTTTCGCCCTGATGACAGCAGTGATTCGTCTCAGCGTGAACTCGACAAGACACCGGAAGCATTGGGAAGCCATACGGATCCACAACCCCTGAACAAGCTCCCACAGTTCACGAAGATTTGATGGTGGGGGGTCAGAGCCTCGAACATCTCTCTCGATGACATCCCAGATGTGCTCGATGGGATTGAGGTCAGGTGACCTAGCTGGCCAAGGAAGCGAGGTCACGTCAGTGGAGTGTTCATCCAACCATTCGGATACATTTCAGGAGCGATGGCATGGTGCATTGTCTTGTTGCAGGATGAGGTCCCCAGTGGGATGTTGAAGACGCACAAACGGAAGCAAATGGTGGTCCGGGATATCCCGGTAACGTTGACCTTTGAGGGATGATGTCGCACGTACCAGGGGTCCCATTTCAGTCCACGTAAGCAGTCCCCACACGACCAGCTTGAAGAGTACCCTGCTGGCAAGAAAGATCCATCGCTGCATGTGGTTTGCGCCATACTTGTATCCTGCCATCTGCATGTACCAACGTGAATCTCAACTCATCAGTCCAGGCAACATTTTCCCACATGTCTAGAGTCCAGTGGCGATGTTCCCACACCCATGCTAATCTTTGCACCCTGTGATATGCTGTCAGCAGCGGTACCCTCGTGGGACGATGGCTTCTGTACCCCATAGCGAGGAGATGGTTCTGGATGGTGTGGCTGCTTACACATTTTTGTGCTCCAGCTTTAAATTGCCGAGTGATTTCTTACACTGTGGCCCGTCTATCCGCTGTTACAATGCGAGCTAGCCGGCGATGACCCCGCTCATCCACACGCTGTTGTCCACGACAGTTGGCCCTTGCAGGGATGGTTTTACCGGATTCGATGTACTCATGGTGCACCCGTGACACAGAGGCTCATGAAAATCCCAGTGCCTGCACGACTTCCAAGATCAAGTAACCCATTCGTCGGGCCCCGACAATTTGCCCACGATCAAATGCGCTTAGATTCTTCGTCTTACCCATACTGCGTCCGACTCTTGCTGATTCCTGTCGCATCACTCCTTATATTGTCGGATTGCTGCATACATCATGTCATTTCTGTTTTCAGAGCAGCCCACAGCACCACATTTGCATAACGCCAGCTATGCAAATGTGGTTATGTATAAATGTATATAGCTATCACTATATACATTTATACATAACACATTTCCTCCTCGGTCAACTACATCGATGTTCTTAACCATGCCGTCCACTTGCAAATATCCCACGTCCATTGTAAAATGGCTTTGCAAAAGAACTTTATGCTGCACTCTACCATCTGCAACATTAACCCTAGTACTTTCTGTAGCAAACCGCTACCATCATCCGGGGAGAGAGAAACTCTAACCCATACTCTCAGTATCCTCAGAGCAAGTGAGTGACTCTCTTGGGGAAATATCGATTCTCGAAGCTTCGTCCTTTTGGCGTAACAACTGGAAGAATTTAATAAAAGTGAAACAGAAAAATAGAAATGTTAGAAATTTGAAAACTAAAACAAACAAGAGAGGGCACCACAGCTGCCAAAAGAATGAAGCTTCGAGAACCGATATTGCCCTGAGATAGTCATTCACTTGCTCTGAGGATACTGAGAGTATGGGTAAGAGTTTCCATCCCCCTGATGATGGTAGCTGGTTGCTACAAAAGTACTAGGGTTAGAATGTTGCAGATGGTAGAGTGCAGCATGGGAGAGCTCCTTTTGCGAAGCTATTTTACAATGGATGTGGGATATTTGCAAGCAGAAGACATGGTTAAGAAATGTCGATGTAGTTGACCGAGGAGGAAATGTGTTATGTATATATATATATATTTATAATGAGTTCATAGAGCATTTGTAGATTGTATATATTGTATAATGAAGTTTTGTGTGTATGTTTGGTATATGTGTATGACGAAAAAAAAACCCGAGGTTTTTTGAGTGTTGATATGTAAATAGGATCGCAGAGATGTGTCTTGTGAGCATGTTTGACATGAATGAATTTTTGTGTGAAAATGAAGGAGTAATAGAAGATTACTACATGACGCCTCCGGGGGAAAAAAAAAGAACAAACCCTACACAACCAGGAACAGAATATAATAAATGTGAATGACTTCAGATATGAAAAGTGAATAGTCCCCCATGCTGCCTCTAAAAACATGCGCCATTTTGATCGCAACTCATGTGCTGGAAATGTTGAACTGGGAGCAAGGCCATGAAATGGTAAGTTGCCCTGAATATGTTGATTGCATAGCTGCACATTAAACTTAAACCTTTAGATATTGGACATGTTCCAATATATAAGGTATTTACAATTCAATAATATTCGTGTGGTACAACATTCCTGCACAATACTTCCAGCATCTGGTATGTTCCATGCCCCAGTGTATTCAGGCTGTTCTGCAGTGCAAGGGCATCACAGTACACTACTAGGTAAGTGTACCTAATAAGCTGGCATCTCAGTGTGTATATATATATCATCATCATCATCAGCCATTATCAATTCACTTCTGGATGAAGATTTCCCCACATTTCTTCCACAATGGTCTGTCTCATGCCAGTCTCCTCCACGTTACTCCATCATGCTTTTGAATATCATCCACCCATCTCCTGCGTCATTTTCTTCTGGGTCTTTCTTTTCCTGTTCTTTCGAATCCAGTCTAAAATTTTGGTTTTCCATCGGTGGTCTGTCCTTCTGGCCATATGTCCAACCCATTGCCATTTCAGGGATTTTACTCTGATCATGATGTCTTCCACTCTTGTCATTTTCTTGGTCCTCAAGTTCCTCTTCTTATCACTCCTGGTTGCACCAAGCATGCATCTCTCTATGCTTCTTTCAGTTGTCTGCAGCTTTGTATGCCTTTTTTAGTTAAGGCCCTCGTCTCTGCACCATATGTAAGCACTGGAAGGATGCATTGATCAAACACTTTTTTTTTAAGACATAATGACATATCGCTCTTAAAAATTCTACTGTTTCTTCCAAAAGCACTTCATCCAAGTTTTACACGCCAATTAATTTCTTCATCAATGTGACCCTCGCTTGATATCTGCTGTCCAAGGTAAATGTAGGTATCAGTTATCTCCAGCTTTTCCTCATCAATTCATAAATCTCCATTTCTTGTAAAAACATTGTACATCACTTTCGTCTTCTGAAAGTTGATTTTTAATCCCACTTCCTTACTCTTGTCAGCAAGTTCTTGGATCATACTCTGCAGCACAGAAGAGGTAGTTGCAAAGATGGCTAAGTCATCAGCAAAACGAAGGTGAGTTAAGTAATCTCCATTAATCTTTATCCTTTTGTTTTCCCAGTTGAATGATTGAAAGACATTTTGCAATGTGGTGTTAAAGAGCTTGGGAGATATGGTGTCACCTTGTCTCACTCCCTTTCCAATTCTTATTTGTGCTGTATTCTCAAATATCCGAACCTTTGCACTTGCATTTTCATAGATGTTATTAATAATGCTAATGTATGCATCTTCAATACCGCAGGATTTCAAAGCCATTGTTACTGCTGATGGTTTCACGGAATCGAAGGCCTTTTCATAGTCAATAAAAGCCCTGCATAATGGGAGTTCATATTCTTTTGTTCTTTCAATTAGTACTCTCAGTACATGGATAGGATATATAGTGCTGTAGCCACTCCTGAATCCAGCTTGTTCTCTTGGTTGGGCCATGTCTAGTGTTACCTTCAAGCAATGTGAAAGAACCTTAGTGAAGATTTTAAAAATCACTGAAAGGAGGCTGATGGGCCTGTAGTTCATGAGATCCTCAATGTCACCTTTTTTATAGAGCAAGTGTGTGTGTATGTATATTGCTTTATTTTATTGTTTACTCATGCCTGTTGGGCTTTGAAGTTTTCTATATTGTTTTAGTTCTTGTTTAATAATGTTTTTACTGTCTCTACTTAGTAGTGTGTGAGTTCTGGATATTCATATCTGCTGTGTTGCGCGTCATGATCTTCAGGTTGTTTTTTAAGCAAATTTAGTTTAAATTCTTTGGTGTAAAATTTAGTCTTTTGACTCTGCTCTTGGGTATATATATATATATATATATATATATGGGATGTAAGGTCAGGTGATGCGTAACATCACAGCCTCTCCTTGACAAATGTCAACCCCGCCTTCTCGTGGTGCATCCTGTTCCCACCAAAGGGGCTCTGACCGCCAATCCCGATGGTATGGTTATACCGCCAATAGCGGTATAACTATACCATCGACTGTGATCAGAAAATGCTATCCCACACTCACCAACCCGCTTGGCCAGCGTGGTGAGTTATGGCCAAACACCTCCAAAATGACTCTACAACTTAAATCTTGGCCCTCAGTCTCCGGCAGCTGGAATGTATCTGGCCAAGTGCAGCGGCCAGTGCGACATGAAGGCAGAGGGTGCTAAGAATCCCCCGGAGGACCGGACTAGGCTGCCATTTGATGCTGACCTTGGCTACCTATAACGAAGCTCCCTATCTTCTGATTCAAGGCTTCTTGAATTGGAAGAGGAACTACAAAGGATCAAGTGGGACATCGTCGGGCTAAGTGAGGTAAGGAGAAAAGGAGAAGATCTCATTGAACTGAAAAGTGGACATCTCTTCTATTATCGTGGGACAGATACTGGCAGAACTAGTGGTGTTGGATTTATAATAAACAAGAAACTGAAGGATAAAGTGGTAGAAGTTGAAAGTTCCTCTGACAGAGCTGCACGACTCGTTATCCAACTATCGAGAAGATACCAGGCTCAGATTATTCAAACTTATGCACTACCACAAGTCATCCTGAAGAAGAAATTGAAGAATTTTATGAAGAAATTCGTCATCTAAATAATAAAGGTAAGCAGCACTTGAAGATAATTATGGGAGATTTCAATGCAAAAATAGGGCAACGGCAACAGAATGAAACTTCAGTAGGTAAATTCGGTCACGGCAACAGAAACCAGCGTGGAAATACTCTCGTTGGAGTTTGCAGAGGCAGAAGGATTTTTCATCTTGAACTCCTTTTTCAAGAAAAAGCCACACAGGAAATGGACATGGAGACATTCAATTGGGACGACAAGTGAAATTGATTTTATTATGTGTAACAAAAAATTCGTCATCGAAGACTGCAGTGTGCTGAACAAGTTCAACACAGGTAGTGACCATAGATTGGTGAGATGTAAGATGCACCTCAACACTAAACTGGAACGTGGCAAGCTCATAAGACAAACAAAATGTATTGACATAACCAACCTTAAAAAACACCATAATACTTTCAAGTTGGAACTGAAGAACAGATTCTCTGCTTTAGAAGGCCTAACATCGGAAGAAGTGGATATTTCGGAAGTTAACAGAAAAGTAACCAAAGCTCTAATGGAACAGCAACAAAATTAGCTGGGTCTAAGAACAAGTTGCATGTGAACAAATTATCAGGAAAAACCAAAATGTTGATGCAAAAAGAAGAGAGATGAGGACAACTAAAGAAGATGTGACTTCCAAAGTGGAATATATAGAGCTATGCAAGACAACACGAAAAAGTATCACTGAAGACGTAAGGAAATTCAACTGTGAGCTAGTGAGGAAAGCAATTGAAAACAACCAAAGCCTTAAGATAGCAAAGGGACATCTCAGTAAGGGAAGAAAACAGATTATGGCTCTGAGAAAAGAAGATGGTTCTATAACAAGAAATAGAGGCGAAATTTTGACAAGAGTGAAAGATTTCTACTCCAAATTATATGAAAGGGATGATATCTGTACTCCAGACATCATGAAAGGTACCAGAGTTCTTCCAGTCCTCCCAGCAGAAGTTGCTCATGCAATCAAGAACATGAAGCGGGGGAAAGCTCCAGGAGAAGATGGAATTACTATAGACATCATACAAGAAGCAAGTGGAGAAATTGAAACAGTACTCGCCCAAATTTTCACTCGATGCCTTAATGAAGGGAAGATTCCTGAGGATTGGAACAACGCTACAATGATCCTGCTACATAAAAAGGTGACATTGAGGATCTCAGGAACTACAGACCTATCAGCCTCCTATCAGTGGTTTATAAAATCTTCACTAAAGTTCTTTCACACCGCTTGAAGGTAACACTGGACATGGCCCAACCGAGAGAACAAGCTGGATTCAGGAGTGGCTACAGCACAATAGATCATATCCACGTACTGAGAGAACTAATTGAAAGAGCGAGGGAATATGAACTTCCATTGTGCATGGCTTTTATCGATTATGAAAAAGCCTTTGATTCGGTGAAACCATCAGCAGTTACCACGGCTCTGAAATCCTGCGGTATTGAAGATGCATACATTAATATTATTATTAATAACATCTATGAAAATGCAAGTGCAAAGATTCAGCTGTTTGAAAATACAACACACATAAAAATTGGAAAAGTGAGACAAGGTGACACCATATCTCGAAGCTCTTTAATGCCACATTGGAAAATGTCTTTCAATCACTGAACTGGGAAAACAAAGGGATAAAGATTAATGGAGATTATCTAACCCACCTTCGTTTTGCTGATGACGTAGTCATTTTGCAACTACCCCATCAGAGCTGCAGAGTATGATCCAGGAACTTGCTGACAAGAGTAAAGAAGTGGGATTAAAAATGAACTTTCAGAAGACAAAAGTGATGTTCAATGCTTTTACAAGAAATGAAGATTTATCGATTGATGGAGAAAAACTGGAGATAACAGATACATATGTTTATCTTGGACAGCAGATATCAAGTGAGGGTCACATTGATGAAGAAGAAATTAATCGGCGTACAAAACTTGCCTGGAGAGCTTTTGGAAGAAACAGCATAATTTTCAAGAGCAATATGCCATTATGTCTTAAAAGAAAAGTGTTTGATCAATGCATCCTTCCAGTGCTTACGTATGGTGCAGAGACATGGACCTTAACTAAAACAGACATACAAAGGCTGCAGACAACTCAAAGAAGCATGGAGAGGTGCATGCTTGGTATAACCAGGAGAGATAAGAAGAGGAACTCGTGGATCCGGAAAATGACGAGAGTGGAAGACATCATGATCAGAGTTAAATCCCTGAAATGGCAATGGGCTGGACATACTGCCAGAAGGACAGACCATAGATGGACAGCCGAAATTTTAGATTGGATTCCAAGGGACAGGAAAAGACCCAGAAAAAGACCACATGGGAGATGGGTGGATGAAATTCGTAAATATGCGGGAGTGACATGGAGGAGACTGGCACAAGACAGACCGTTGTGGAGGAAACTTGGGAGACCTTCGTCCAGCAGTGGATTGATAATGGTTGACAATGATGATGATGATGATATATATATATATATAATCATCATTGTCAACCATTATCAATCCACTGCTGGACAAAGGCCTCCCCAAGTTTCCTCCACAACGGTCTGTCTTGTGCCAGTCTCCTCCATGTCACTCCCGCATACTTTCGAATTTCATCCACCCATCTCCCATGTGGTCTTTTTCTGGGTCTTTTCCTGTCCCTTGGAATCCAATCTAAAATTTCGGCTGTCCATCGATGGTCTGTCCTTCTGGCAGTATGTCCAGCCCATTGCCATTTCAGGGATTTAACTCTGATCATGATGTCTTCCACTCTTGTCATTTTTCGGATCCACGAGTTCCTTTTCTTATCTCTCCTGGTTACACCAAGCATGCACCTCTCCATGCCGCTTTGAGTTGTCTGCAGCCTTTGTATGTCTCTTTTAGTTAAGGTCCACGTCTCTGCACCATATGTAAGCACTGGAAGGATGCATTGATCAAACACTTTTCTTTTAAGACATAATGGCATATTGCTCTTGAAAATTATGCTGTTTCTTCCAAAAGCTCTCCAGGTAAGTTTTGTACACCGATTAATTTCTTCATCAATGTGACCCTCACTTGATATCTGCTGTCCAAGATAAACGTACGTGTCTGTTATCTCCAGCTTTTTGCCATCAATCGATAAATCTTCATTTTTTGTAAAAGCATTGAACATCACTTTTGTCTTCTGAAAGTTCATTTTTAATCCCACTTCTTTACTCTTGTCAGCAAGTTCCTGGATCATACTCTGCAGTCTGATGGGGTAGTTGCAAAAATGACTACGTCATCAGCAAAATGAAGGTGGGTTAGATAATCTCCATTAATCTTTATTCCTTTGTTTTCCCAGTTCACTGATTGAAAGACATTTTCCAATGTGGCATTAAAGAGCTTCGGAGATATGGTGTCACCTTGTCTCACTCCCTTTCCAATTTTTATGTGTGTTGTATTTTCAAACAGCCGAATCTTTGCACTTGCATTTTCATAGATGTTATTAATAATATTAATGTATGCATCTTCAATACCGCAGGATTTCAGAGCCATTGTAACTGCTGATGGTTTCACCGAATTAAAGGCTTTTGCATAATCGATAAAAGCCATGCACAATGGAAGTTCATATTCCCTCACTCTTTCAATTAGTTCTCTCAATACGTGGATATGATCTATTGTGCTGTAGCCACTCCTGATTCCAGCTTGTTCTCTCGGTTGAGCCATGTCCAGTGTTACCTTCAAGCGGTGTCAAAGAACTTTAGTGAAGATTTAATAAACCACTGATTGGAGGCTGATGGGCCTGTAATTCCTGAGATCCTCAATGTCACCTTTTTTATGTAGCAGGATCATTGTAGCGTTGTTCCAATCCTCAGGAATCTTCCCTTCATTAAGGCATCGAGTGAAAATTTGGGCGAGTACTGTTTCGATTTCTCCACTTGCTTCTTGTATGATGTCTACAGTAATTCCATCTTCTCCTGGAGCTTTTCCCTGCTTCATGTTCTTGATTGCATGTGCAACTTCTGCTGGGAGGACTGGAAGAACTCTGGTACGGGTACCTTTCATGATGTCTGGAATACATGTATCATCCCTTTCATATAATTTGGAGTAGAAATCTTTCACTCTTGTCAAAATTTCGCCTCTATTTCTTGTTACAGAACCATCTTCTTTTCTCAGTGCCATAATCTGTTTTCTTCCCTTACTGAGATGTCCCTTTGCTATCTTTAGGCTTTGGTTGTTTTCAATTGCTTTCCTCACTAGTTCACAGTTGAATTTCCTTACGTCTTCAGTGATACTTTTTCGTAGTCTTGCATAGCTCTATATATTCCACTTTGGAAGTCACATCTTCTTTAGTTGTCCTCATCTCTCTTCTTTTTTGCATCAACATTTTGGTTTTTCCTGATAATTTGTTCCGATGCAACTTGTTCTTAGACCCAGCTAATTTTGTTGCTGTTTCCATAAGAGCTTTGGTTACTTTTCTGTTAACTTCAGAAATATCCACTTCTTCCAATGTTAGGCCTTCTAAAGCAGAGAATCTGTTCTTCAGTTCCATCTTGAAGGTATTATGGTGTTTTTTAAGGTTGGTTATGTCAATAGATTTTGTTTGTCTTATGAGCTTGCCACGTTCAAGTTTAGTGTTGAGGTGCATCTTACATCTCACCAATCTATGGTCACTACCTGTGTTGAACTTGTTTAGCACACTGCAGTCTTCTATGACGAATTTTTTGTTACACATAATAAAATCAATTTCACTTGTCGTCCCATTTGGATGTCTCCATGTCCATTTCCTGTGTGGCTTTTTCTTGAAAAAGGAGTTCGAGATGAAAAACCCTTCTGCCTCTGTAAACTCCACGAGAGTATTTCCACGCTGGTTTCTGTTGCCGTGACCAAATTTACCTACTGAAGTTTCATTCTGTTGCTGCTGCCCTATTTTTGCATTGAAATCTCCCATAATTATCTTCAAGTGTTGCTTACCTTTATTATTTAGATGACGAATTTCCTAATAAAATTCTTCAATTTCTTCTTCAGGATGACTTGTGGTTGGTGCATAAGTTTGAATAATCTGAGCCTGGTATCTTCTCGAGAGTTAGATAACGAGTCGTGCAGCTCTGTCAGAGGAACTTTCAACTTCTACAACTTTATTCTTCAGTTTCTTGTTTATTATAAATCCAACACCACTAGTTCTGCCAGTATCTGTCCCACGATAGTAGAAGAGACGTCCACTTTTCAGTTCAATGAGATCTTCTCCTTTTCTCCTTACCTCGCTTTGCCCGACGATATCCCACTTGATCCTTTGTAGTTCCTCTTCCAATTCAAGAAGCCTTGAATCAGAAGATAGGGAGCGTCCATTATATGTAGCCAAGGTCAGCATCAGATGGCAGCCTAGTCCGGTCCTCCGGTGATTCTTAGCACCCTCTGCCTTCATGTCGCACTGGCCGCTGCCTTGGCCAGGTACATTCCAGCTGCCGGAGACTGAGGGATCAAAGATCATTGGACATGGATTTAAAGATCATAATTCTAGTGGTGCATATGAATAAACAACAGAATATCTTAATGCAAAAATATGCTGTTTCAAGAACTTTTCCATTCTGGTACTTTTGAGGAAGAAGAACTTTGACCCATATGAACGATGTCTGTTCAAGTGGAACATGTGAAAAACAAATGGATTTTTTTTTTTTTTACCGGAGACAACTTTTAATCATTTGTGCGTTAACAACCTGATACATTTGTTTAAGTGTGTTAATGTAAACTTAAAATAAATGTATGTGGTTATGAATGATTGATGGTTTATACCTGTCTAAAGGAAACAAACCATTTATGGAATCTTGTAGAATCGGTGTCAGATTTTAATTATATGGGGAAATTTTATTTAAGGGATAGAAAGTCGTTGGTGGGGGGTGATCTTAGTAAGAGGTGGGTTTGCCTCCATAGGGTGCTCCACTGGGCAACAATGGCACACATGGCAGCAACAACGGCCTTTATGAAACTTGGAAGCTGACACAAATTTAGGCTTCAATGTAAAATATTGTTGAGGTACCAGCTAGTTTTGTGTGACATTGGCCAAAAGACCCCAACTCACTGGGCTTTGTTCCAGAATCCTTAAGTGGAATGACCAACTGGAAACGTCAGTTGTGGACTAATCCCCCCACTGGTGTACATTACTGATTAAAAAGACACAAAAAAGTTTTTAAAGGACTTTAGTGTGGGATGGGATTATTGTTCTTTCTGGAACTAACTTCAGAATGTCAGAGAACAGCTTAGTGATATGTACTAGTAAGTCTAATATAGGAAGCAGTAGTAGTCATATCAGCTAAGCAAGACTGTTTTCACCAAGAAAGCATTTGAAGAAAGGACAAGGCTTGCTGCATACAATGCAATATGTAGACCTCTCATGTTTTATGGCAGTGAGGATGGCTTGTGATGTAATAGTCACATGATGAGACTTTGTGATGCTGACGTGAAAGATAGGAGTGTTGATTGGAGTGAGAAGAAAAAATGACTTATGCAATGGTAAGACTGAATCAGTGATGTATACATTTTTGCATTTAGAGTTAAGCGAACATTTTGAAGTGGATTGATCATTTGCACAATATAGGAAATGAGACCCCCATCCTCAGTGCCTGTTATGTTCTAAATTTACAGGCTGCAGTGCAAACTAGAGATGTAGACTGCAATGAATTGATATTGTGATAGATGATGCAATTTTGCAAAGGTGAGAACTATATCAATTGAATAAACCAAAACAAGTTTTCAGGGAAACTACATTATATTTTTCTTTTCTTCATACAGGGTGTATAGGAAAGTCCTTAAACAGGGAAATAACTTTTGAGTGCAAAATGCTAGAGTTGTGGAAGTAGTGTGTACATATAGTAAAGTGACTATGTTCTATCAGATGAGACCGATTGCAGCACCCTAGCAATGAAGTTTGGAAGTTAGCAATCCTATTGCAAGAACCAAGAGAGATAGCAAAAAAAAAGTCAATAGCAAACGTGTAGAGCGTCACCGATTTAGTATGAAATGATGCCCTACATTCACCAAAAACTCCAATAGAAGTCCAGAAATGCAGATCTCTTGGTATCCGATCACTGGCATAAATATGTCCGGAATGACATCGCAAAGCGCAAAATCTGTAAACGAGTTTTGCCTGCAAAACAGCGACGGATGGATGAAAGTATGCGAATGGAAACGCTATGCCATACCTCATCGGGAAGCATAAATTGGTGGTCAGGGAAGGTTTGTCAGACAGTGCGTGGACTGTATCTTCGAATCTACACATGGCTAGTTATTCCAACGAAGAGTACTGGGAGATAGTTATGTTGTACAGGGAATGCGGTCGTCGGGCAAGAGAGGCAGCACACCAAATGCATTACGTTTCCTTAATCGTTCTCATCCTACTGCGGCTACTATCATCAATGTCGTTCGCCAGCTGAGAGAAACTGGGAGCATTAGAAGTCATTCCTGTTCAGGTAGGCCGACACTTGCAGGTGTTCACATGCAACCAGTGGACGTCCTGGCCTATGCGCTAGCCCACCCACACTGCAGTACGAGAGACATCAGTGTGATGTGTGGCCTTACATTTGGTTGTGTATGGTGAATTTCTACAACCCTGTATTATCCAAGCATGCAGAAATGTAATACCTGAAATGCTGCAGAACATCCAACAGAAAGTTCTAGCTCAAATACAGATGTGTATTGCTGCCGATGATGGAACATCTCAAATGTTTAAGTATTAGTACTGACATTTTGTATTTCTAGAACATTATTTTGTGTTTTTCTTCTTCATAATGTTCTACTGCTGTATGAATTTCCTACTACTTTACTGTACAGTACATAATAAATTGTACGTTGCTGACATACATGTATTAGTTATATTAGTAAATTTGCATCACCTTATAATGTCACACTTCTGCACGCGATGAGTGACGTATTTATGCCAGTGATCGGATACCGAGAGATCTGCATTTCCGGACTTCTATTGGAGCTTTTGGTGAATGTAGGGCATCATTTCATACTAAATCGGTGATGCTCTACACGTTTGCTATTGACTTTTTTTCGCTATCTCTCTTGGTTCTCGTGATGGGATCACTAACTTCCAAACTTCACCGCTAGGGGTGCTGCAATTGGTCTCATCTGATAGAACATGGTCACTTTACTATATGTACACACTACTTCCACAACTCTAGCATTTTGCGTTCAAAAGGTATTTCCCTGTTTAAAGACCTTCCTATACACCCTGTATAGTTAGTTATATGCTTTACTGTTTGAGCCTGAAATGCTCCTGCAACAAGGTTTCCACACAACCTAGAAAACGGAAGACTTGGAATTCTCAGAAAATTTGAAAATGACTCCAAAAATACGGGCAAACTCTGGAGAACTTGTAGTTTTTGGCAAAAACTATTTCTAAGAAATTTTTTGACATTTTTTTTTTCAGATTTCAAACTTTTGTTTTGTTTACATTACTGCCTGCCTAGAATTTGATAGATCCTACTTTAAACACATTACATTATTCCTTAATTCCCTAACAAAAGATTAAAATTGAATTTTAAAAATTGCCTGTTATTAAGGTTTTATTTGGTTTCTGCGTGCAGTTTGCTTTGTGTCTGGTAACATGGAACACAATGGCCTGACACACTTCTGCTGAGAGAAACATATCACAAGAGAACCAACTACCCAATGGATCAAAGCTTTGTTGTTTGGTTCTCGTGTCACATGTTTCTCTAAAGAGGAGCTCGTTCAGTCATCAAGGTTAGTTGTTGTAGAAAAAAGAAAAACTAAAATTAATCAACGGACTGATTTTTTCTTACATATGATCTATTTCTATGAGAATGTATTAACAAATTCTGTGTTGGCAGTACACCACTCAGCAAGTTCACAAAAGATCATGGAATTATGGTACCAAAAATAATGTGCCTCATACATTTAGTTGTTATAAACGGAAAGCAAATAATTCTTTCCATGATATTTTGTGTTTCTTTCCATGATCTTATCCTAAGATTAGAGTTATTTAAAGAATTTACAGTTGTGTGCTTTGGGGAGAATATGCAAAAACGGAAAAAATGTAACAATTCATCGCAGCGTGATTTGGGTCATTGCTCTAGAAAACTTTCAAAACCACTTGGAAAAGTCAGAGTTTTTTAGGGGTTTTTTTTTCCTTTTGAGTGGAAACCCTGTAGAAGCAGTTCTTAAACAATGTTTATCTGAGTTTGCTTTTGATTTATTTATTTTTAAATCCTGTAAATATATGTGAAAATGTATGTGCATATATACATAATGTACTTCCTCTGAGAATTGTAGTTTATTGTTTTTATAGCTTCAGGATGCTGTAAATAAAACAAGAAATGTGTATGAAAAATGTCTTGAGTTGTGGAGAGTCTCAAAGGCAAAATATGAAGATCAGTATGTGAAAGGTAAATTAGAATATATTTATTTATGGATAACTTTTATATATTAGATAAAATTAACCATTGTTTCACTTCTGTCAGTTGTGGAAATTTGTATTCCTAATTTTCTAATGTTGATGAAAGAAACAGGAAGTTAATTGAATGAGGTGGCAATAATTGCTGTATAATCATAATAAAAAAAACAGACTAATTAACTACACAAATGTTACATGTACTCTCCTAATGTTATGCATACCAACAGTCTCATGTCTCATCACTGCAGGCCTTGTGAAGGATTGAAAAAAGTTTACCTTGAGATTAACATTCAAACAGTTAAATTACTGATATAAAGAAACTTGCTCTTTCTGTGCTTTGAGTTATAATTATTTTTTTTTGTAACTGTTTAAGACTGCCATTGTTTTTTATTCAAGTGTGTTTGTTATCAGCTAAAAAAAAAAAAAAAAGCATTTCAGGCATAGGTGGTGATATCTGAAGAAATCATGACTATACTTTTAAGGAACTTTTGCATTTTAAAGGCCATGAATAGTTGTCACAATTATAGTATTGTTTCAGTCCACATCCTAAGAAACTGAGAGCAACTCAGGAAGAAATGGAGATGGGGCATTAGCATTGAAGCCAAACAAATAGCACAATTCTACACGCTTTAAAGATACATTTTTAATTTCTTTAATTCAGGTGATGATTAAATATTTATTTAAGTTTATGGAATAATTAATAAATTTCTTATTTTTTGGTGCATTGTCATTGTATTGGACATTTGGTAATCAGACGAATGTAGTGTTAGTTGAGAATAAATCATAGAAATGACTGTACATGTGTGTGCATACATGCATGGATTTTCAATTTGTGTATTGTGCATACACATTTATAAAATAATTATTAATTGCTTGTAAATATTAGGTTGTTGCTGATGAAATCTTGGATTTTGCAGTCTCATATGGTTGACAAGTGATTTAGAAATTAAAGGATAGGAAATCATATTTCTTGCAGATGTTCTGGTGCAGCATTGCAGCAAAGTTTTAGCATTTCTTGTGTTCTGTTTGAATAATCAAATGCATAAGTGCATTATGTATGATCTACTGTGTTACCTCTCTCTTTACATAGCCTACCTTTACTGTCATGTGTAACCTCAATATTAGCTTTCATGGCAGGAATTTGTAGTGCTTGCTTTTCTGCAGCAAAAATCAGGCCTTCTGTTTCTTCAGAGTTCCATTTTGTAGCCATTTCAAGTTGCCTTCTATATCTACTTTTGCATCTGTCTTACATGTATTGACCCTGTAGTTATTTGTTGTTCTGTGCAATAATTTCAATTTTTTGGTTCTTTTCAGTAACTATCTTTGTGTTTCTCCTGCTTCTTCTTTACATACATCAGTCAAATTTTTTTTGTTTCTTAATCTTTATGTAACATAAGGGTCATTCACTAATGAAAACAAGCCAACAGACATAGCAAACTGCTGAATGGGTTTATCGTGGCAGTGTTAACACTGTTGAATGTGGCACTGTGATCACGCAACAATGGAAGCAGTTGACCTTTGCTCAGACCTCATGCAGGTGTTTGGTCTAACCAGTAATGATTGAAGCAATGAATGTTGAACAGAGAGCAATTATCCATTTCTAACTGTGGGAGGTTTCAAGAGTACAAATGTTCTAACACTAACATCAGTTCAAATTTGAAAAACCATTAGAAAGTACCACGTACTCACCATAAAGATCATGGTAACCTCCAATGACAACACACTTCCAACACGTCATTCATGAATGACGTGTTGGAAGTGTGTTGTCATTGGAGGTTACCATGATCTTTATGGTGAGTACGTGGTACTTTCTAATGGTTTTTTCATGTATGAACTGCACATAAACTATGCGCACTTTGCAAGAGGTTAATACCTTAAAAGTGTAAATATAATAATCAGTTCAAATTGTTAAGATCCAACAACTTGAAAGTCACTACATGGCTTATATAATGAACTACGATGAGAAATCATCATAATATCTCACTATGCTTCCGTTCTTCAAGTTTTTTAAGTAGGACGTTGAAAATCACGATGTCCGGACCCCACAACAATATAATTGTTCATCGGGCATCAAACTTAGAGTTAGTAATACAAACAAAATAAGTACCGAATATAAAGTAACCCATGAAATTGAGGACTGAATAGAAAGTTGCCTTTCGTCAGTCAGAAGTTCCTTATTGGCTAGTCCCATTTGGAGAAATATCACTATTACCATTCACATTCAACTGATGCACATTCATCAGGAGCAACATGAATAATTATGAGAGTTCATTAACCTGAAGTATCATTGGGGCATTATGTAGCCAAAAAGGGAGGTAGACACTTCACCATGAATCACAACTGATGACGTTATTAAAATACTCATGATAGCTTAAAACCCATAATAACTAAAAGCGAAAACCCTGCCTTCATAAAAACCAATCCAAGAGAATAAAATAAAATCCGTTTGTCCAACACCATATGGTCAAAGGCTTATAATGGTATTCTTGGTGACTAGCGTTAATCCTGGTCTCACCACAAGCTGTTGACACATTCCAAACCAAGATTATATGTAAATGATACCATCAGCTTACACAAGGTATTGTAAACAGTTCAACAGCAAAAGGGTTTCTCCATTTTGAGAGACAGGTTGGAGAAACCCTTTTAGAGAAACCCTTTTTGCTATTGAACTGTTTACAACATTTTGCGTAAGTTGATGGTATCATTTACATATAATCTTAGTTTGGAATTTGCTAGCAGCTTGTGGTTAGACCAGGATTAATGCTAATCACCAAGATACCATTATGAGCCTTTGACGATATGGTGTCGGACACACGGATTTTATTTTATTCTTTTGGATTGGTTTTTATGTCTCTATTGGAAGCTAGGGTTTTCGCTTTTAGTTATTACGGGTTTTAACCTATCATGACTATTTTAATAACGTCATCAGTTGTGATTCATGGTGAAGTGTCTAACTCCCTTTTGGCAATACACTGCCCAAATGAAACTTCAGGTTAATGAACTCTCATAATTACTCATGCTTCTTCTGATGAATATGCATCAGTTGAATGTGAATGGTAATAGGGATATTTCGCCAAATGGGACTAGCCAATAAGGAACTTCTACTGACCGACAAAAGGTAACTTTCTATTCAGTCCTCAATTTCAAGCGTTGCCAAACGTTACAAATCAGACATGATATTCTTCTGCAGATTTGCAGAGTTCTGCTTGTTTTCATGATCATTTGGGTTATACTGAAGACAATGCAAAGTAAAGAGAAATTTTATTTTTATTATTTCGGGAGAATTAAATTGTGTATGGGGCCAAGTACCTCTTTTTTCTTCTGGGGATGATATTTTGTTTTTCAAAATTTTTGGAAACTGAAGTTAAATGGAGTGCAAAATGTTTCTTATAACTGTAATTCCCTTTTACTTTTCTTTTTGTGAAGTTGCCTGTCATTATTTTTGTTAAATATTATTTACTGCATAAAAATATTTCAGCTTGAAACTGTAGGCAACAATTTCCGAAAACAGAAATTCGATGGATCAGAAAACTTCCCTGTAATCTTTAGGCATCAGTTTCTTCAGCAGATTCGAGGAATTCTGCCTTTGTTGTCGCCATTTGCAACATTCTAGTGAGTGATGCAAAACTGAAAAGAATTTGAGGAAGAGGGGATTGTTGTATGTGTGTGATGATGAAGGGGGACGTTTTCTTTCTAGAGACATAATTTCATCTTTCAAAACTTTTGAAACCGAAAGTTAGACAGAGTGAAGGTTCTTTCCGTAACCAAAATTTTTTTTCTCCTCATGATGAGCCCTTCTGTCCATCATTGTTGTAAATGCTGCTAAGATATTCATTTCCAAAAAAGTCTGGCCATCCAGAAACTTTCCCATCTGGTTCATGCCCATTAAAGACTTGAAGCAGAAAACTACTGAAAATGTGCATGCCGAGCCACTTTGTGATTTTGATTAAGGTACTGTTTTAAATAGTTCAAATTTATGTCCATTGTAATTTAATTATCATTATTTACTGATTGGAACTGAATATGTTTATTTATTTAAAGGTTTGGTTAATTTTTAAAAAAATATGTATATTTTAGATCTAATTCTACAATTGAAAGTTGTGAGACACATCCTAAAACTATGATTTTTAAATATAGCTTGTATATTAATTCGTGAAAACTTATTTCTTAGAAAGTGCTATACAAAAATGGCAAACTGCTATGCAAGTGGCAAAATGCAATAAATATGCTCGTGTGTTGGACTTGTAGCAATCCTCAGTCAGCATTATTATTATTGTTATTTATATTATTACAGAAATTTTTTTATTATCAAACTACAGTTCCTTCCAGGTAAAGTCGCAGAGACAGTCAACATGAGAATGATTTTTCATACTGTATAGAGATTACTTCTATGTTTTTAGAAACTAATTCAGTGATTTTTTTTGTGTGTGTGTGTGTGTCTGTGTATTACAAAATTTCTGTATCTGTACTATTTGTCTATTTTTCTTGCATGCTGCATAGCAGTTCATCTCAAAAAATGATGGTAAAGGTAAGGACAATATAAAAACATTTAACAAATTTTACTGTCATCACAAACTACATATTGTTTTATTAACTTCTTTTTTTCAACTGTGGAACTATTACATATTTCATTTAGCATTTTGGGGTTATAGAAATATATGCTTGCTAATACTTATGTAAATTATTTTTGTGTGTAAGTTGTTATTTTTATTAGTTTTACAGTTTGTTATTTAAATTGTGACAAAGTGGGGCATTATTTAATCTTGAAAATTTTGTTCCTAGTAATTAATTACATCTTTTTATTCTTAGTTCTCTTAGTATGTTTGTCATTTGATATGTTTTGCTGAAAACTGTAATTGTAAAACTTTTCAGAAATGTTCTTTCTTACCAGTTTATTCTCTGAGTAACATTGTTGTACATATGAAGTGAAAACTCAATTTATTTTCAACATGTCTTTTGATGTGGATAACCTATAAAAAATTACATGCCTTTGTTTTCACTCACCATCTATCTGTCCCTGTGTGTGCGCCATATCTCCACTTGTAGAAGTCATATCCAAGAAATTCAGTTCTTCACAAGACTGCAACCATAATCAGAATAATCCATACTACAGTCAAATTGTAATCTAACGTTTTTGGAGGGAACACCAGAAATGAATATTAAATCTGGAAAATCATTAAATGTGGAAACGTAACCAGAAATTTCTTAGGGGGTGGGGGGATCCAAGGGTTTGGTTCATTGGGGAAAGCCTCATATGCACATATATATCGCTTTAAATTCGTTCTCAGTCTCCCCTCAAGGGGGTCAAGCCCCCCCTCTGGGTGCACCACTGTGTGGAAATACAATGTTTTGACTTTAAAATCATGATTTGAAATGCTACATGATGGCAATAATTTGATTATTTTTCAGTGTACTTTATTGTAAGAATGAGTAAAAAAAGAACGATTCAAGACAAAAATTATATTTCTGATAATCACAGGAAAATATGTACGTAATAATAATACATTAGAAAATACACATACTGGTCACTGAATTAGAAACTTATTCAATACCAGTTAGACCCCCTTTAGCTTTAATTACAGCATGTATGCTATTTGGCATGGATCCCACAATGTGTTGGAGCGCATCTACATCTACAGCATACCCAAGCATTCACCAGACAGCCCCTTTAATTGGCTCAAGTTTGACAGAAAAGACTGGTCCTGGATCTGTTTTTCTAACATGTCCCATACATTCTCAATGGGGTTCAGATCTGGGTTTTGTGGTGGCCAGGGAAGATAGTGGAAGTAACTATCATGCTTACTAAGCCACCGCTGAACATATCTTGTGCAATGAACAGTAGTAGCATTGTCATCCATGAAACAGCCATCACCTGCTAGATAAAAAGTCAGCATTTCAGGATGGACTTGATTGACAGCAATGTTCATACAACCTTAGAGAACACCTGATGAGATGAGCGTCAGCTATCGCTGTTCTGAACTATTTCTCAATTATTCCTTCATTCTCTAGTGATTGCATCTATGCTTTATGTAGAGCTCTTGTGCACCTGAAGACAGTTGTGCACATCTTCAATAACATGCTATTAACTCATACACTATCTACCAACAAGTAATTGGACACCTGTGATAGCAAAGGAAAATGAAGTTTATTCACCTTCAATAGTTGGTGGAGCCTCCATGAGTGGCGATTACAGCTGCGACCCTCCGGGGCATACTCTCAACCAGGCATTGTACGACGGCTAGCAGTATTTTCATCAACTCGGCTTGAAGAAGACAGGTCAGTTTCTTCACCGATTTCGGGCGGGGGTGGGGGTGGGGGGTGGCACCCCTTAACTGGATGCTCCAACTCGTCCCAGAGGTGCTTGATAGGGTTAAGGTCTAGGCTCTGCGCAGGCCAGTCCATTTGATTAACCCCATTTTCACCATACCAAGCCATGGTGGACCTCGCAACATGACAGGTGGCATTGTCATCCTGAAAGTAACATGGGTCCACCCCGTAAAACTGCCACAACGTAGGAAGTGCATGGTCATCCAAAATGGTGCAGTAGGTCTCGGCGTTGAGTCTACCAGGAATTGCGACCAAGGGTCCTGTGCCATACCAGGAGAAACACCCCCATAGCATAATTCCACCGCCGCCGAACTTCACAGTTGGCACAATACATTCCGGCAGGAGACGTTTTCCAGGCAGACGCCAAACCCAGACCTTGTCATTCCAACAGTAGAGGGTGAACCTTGATTCGTCGCTCCAGAGAACCTGTTTCCACTGTTGACGTTCTTTGCACCACATTAGCCGAGCAGCGCTATTGGACTTGGTGATCAAAGGCTTGTGGGCGGCAGCACGTCCATGATAACCAAGCAGATGGGCTTCCTTACGGATGGTATTCTTCGAAAGAACACTTCCGGATTCCTGTTGAAACTCCTCGCGGATGTGGCCCATCGATTTGGTGCGGTTCTTCCGAATTTCTCTGGCCAGCACCCGTCGGTCTCTAACTCCCAGTTTTGTGGGTATGCTGGGTCAGAGCACATTCAGACAGTCACCTCTCATCTTCCACTTGCCAATCACGTAGGCCACTGTCAATTTTGGGTACTTCAACTTGCTGGATATGTCACGTATGGATCGGCCATTTCTGTGATACCCGACAATTACACCTTTCTCGAAATCAGAGAGCTCCGAACTGCGTGACATCTTGCATGCGACTGGTTATGTTGTTATTTCCCACACAATATTTAACGGCAGCGGCCGTGACGTGTATCAGGACCGCAGATATCGTCGATTGCGGGGTGTCCAATTACTTGTTGGTAGATAGTGTATGTCTGTAAGCTTCAAGCTACCTTTGCCCTCACCGCTGCATCTATACATCAAATTTAGCATATCATCGGACAAACTGTTTCTGATATTTCATATCATGCTGTCATTACCAAAAGTTATTGCACTCATATTCATGAAAGTATTTATCTTGTGGTTCACCTACATATCATTTTTAGTATGAAATAACCTTCTGTTGCATGTTTGTTTACATTTGTGGTTCTAAGATGGTGACTTCCAGTCCTTCCTCTCGGCTGGAGGTGCCGGCAGAAGTTTTGTGTACCTCCTCATCCTTGGCTACTGATGCCATAGCACATTGTGCTGTTGACCCTTCTGTACAGTTGACTCTGACATCATCTTCATCACTGCCACCTTTCCCAACAGTTTGGAGCTCCTCTTCACAAGGTTACTGATATCTACTACTTTCCCCTTCAGGGTTTTTATCAACTTCTGCTTCTTCCTTGACATCTGCTACTGTTACTCAATCACTTTCATCAGTGGCATCATCCCCTGTCACTGTAGCTGTTACTTCACCATCTCTTCCCATAGCTGAGTTGCCTTCTCTGATGACATCATCTGCTGTCATCGTAGCTTTCATCTCCTGCTCCACTACCCTCACCAATGATGCCATCCTCTGTCACTGCTGTGTCAGCTGTGTCTCAGCATCCTCTTCCTTCTGTTGCAGTGCCACAATAGTGTGGCTCTATCTGATCCTGCAGCTATGTGGAAGCAGCGAGTCTTTTTCAGCACTATTCTTCTTCAATATTGTTGCATTCTGATGATTCTCCATACCTATGGTTACCTTGCATGATTCTACTGTTTGTGTCATCATACTGGATACCTCTCCGATTAGTGAGGAACTCAACACCAGACTACCTAGAGGTATTTTGTTTCATTCTTTACCTGGCACTCCCCTTCAACGATACATGACTGTCCTATCCATGAAGATCCCATCCCAGCTGTTGAGAGCTTAACTCATTCACCTAAGGGCATCACTGCTATTCTAGATTCACCTGTGTCGGCAAAATTTCTACTTGCTCAAGGATTAGTAGTCAATTCTACCTTTTTATTTCCATCTCCACTTTTACAGCCCCATTACACTTCCTTTTTAGCTTGTCCCTTCGGAGCTGCCGGACAAGGTCTTGTCCCTGCCTGGGGCTCTGAGGGGTTCTTTTCCTCATATCTCAAAACTCCAAAGATTGCTACAAGTAGTCTTCCTCTCTGATGATGCTCTTCATTCCTGCCCCTCCACTGTTGTACAAGCTTTGGATCAAACTTATCAGTTTAATGTATTCACTTCACCACAATGTTTTCATAACAATCAACAAGAGCATATGTTGTTGCATTGCTCCCTTCTTTCATGCCCTACAGCTCCTAACGTTTCTTCAGGTTACACCTCACTTTCATCCCCTTTCTTTCACAAAGTTTCTGTTCCTCCTCTAATGTAATGGATCTTCCTCTCTTTATCTCTTTCTCCTGTCCTTTCTTCACCTGCATCTGACCTCATGGTTCCCTCTCCTGTTGCAGAATCTCTTCTTGACGATGACATGGATATTTCTGAGTCTATTCTCACAATTAAAATATCTTGTCTCTCACCATTTTAAAAGTGCTAAGGCATGTCCTTTTCATCATCCTGGGTCTTCATCACCCATTCATTTTTTCTGTTGTTCTCTCACCTGCCTCCTTCTTCAGTCCCGTCCCTCTACCACTTCTTTGCCTTTTATTCCTTCTTCTCAGTCCCCCTTCTTACTTCTCCCTCCTTGTGCCATTTTAGTGTTTCTTGTGATCTTTCTGTCTTCCCCCTTCTCCTTCTTCTCTTACTTTCCAGCTGTTTTTCTTTTGGATCCTGATACTTCAGAGTTATGTGATGATGAATTCATTCTTTCTTCTGATGAATTCATTCTTTCTTCTTTCCTTGCACTTCAGACTGATGCAGATGCAGATCTTCCTATTGATGGCCCATCCTATTACTGGTGGCATAGCATGAGGTTGAAGCCGGATTTTTCTACATTGCTTTGTAGTCCTTATTGTACCAAACCTGATTGCTGGCCAGTTATGACAGAATCACTCGTGGATTATCCTTCTTCGGACTTTTACCTGTCTCTTCACCTCTGGTTGTACTTGTACCAAGACAGACCTTATTTCTTTGCCCATTGTCATGCCTCTGCTTCATTTACTGATGGCATAGCATGAGGTTGAAGCCAGATTTTTCTACATTGCTTTGTAGTCCTTATTGTACCAAACCTGATTGCTGGCCAGTTATGACAGAATCACTCATGGATTATCCTTCTTCAGACTTTTACCTGTCTCTTCACCTCTGGTTGTACTTGTACCAAGACAGACCTTATTTCTTTGCCCATTGTCATGCCTCTGCTTCATTTCGCCAACATTTCTGTTGTAAAATCTTTACTCGCCAGAGACTCCTTTCTCATCAGCAGGAGAGAAGTTTCCCCCTGTTGTGCAGATTATTGTAACTTGTTTGTGTCTACCACCGCTTTGGACATTTCTTTTGTGACCTAGTACTCATATCACTTTGCTATATTTTGTGATATTATGATTAATTTATGTGACAACATTGATACAGACTTTCCCCATTGTTTACCTGATATTGATTCTACCTCCAGTGTTTCTTAGTGTGTGGACAATAGGATGTTGTTGTCTCCTTCCAAGTGTTATTTTGATGCATAGACTTTATACATTCTCGTGATGTCTTTCCTTCTTAAGGACTGTTGATGAACTATACTCACTCATTTTCTGACAAATTGTCAGTTTTGTTTCTCGGTGGTCACTGTGTAGCCATGTTACCTTCATTCTAAATATGAACTTTCAATTTGATCACTGTGTTATTCATGATGGTTATACTGAAATTAATGAGAAACAATGTTTTAAAAATTGCCAGTTGTAATTATTGAAGAAATAAGTACAACATCTTAATCTGCGTACCTTAATCTATTTACATCTTAATCTGCTTACCTTAATCTATTTTTCTACTAAATCCCGGTTTATTTGGACTCATTTTCTCCATTGTTCTGACAGTTTAAAGATACCTTTGTGGATAAAGTCCACTCCAGTTGCATGAAAACACTGATGTACAGTTTGCTGTATTGCTTCCATGCTCTGGTAGTGTTGGCCATGCATCTGGCCTTTTAAGAATCCAAAAAAGATGATAGTCAGAGGGTGCAAGATTTGGACTGTAAGCAGGATGAGAGATAAAGGTTCACATCTGAATTTCTGGATTTTTTCTGAGGTCAAACTTGCAAAGTGGGGCCTGGAGTTGTCCTGCTAAAGGATGACTTTCTTTCCCAGCCATTTTTCAAGCAATGCATGGCAGAGCTTTTCTGATGTTTGGGCATAACGAGCTGCATTTACAGTTTGTCTAGGCTCTAAAAAATCAACCAGAATTCATCCATCTACATCCCAAAAGACAATTCCTGTATCCTTTAGCTGGTGGAACTGTCTTAGGCTTCTTCATGCTTGTTGAATGGAGATGATGCCATTCCATGGTCTGGTGTTTTGTTTCAGGTTCGGAATGGTGGAACCAACTTTTTTCACCTGTCACAATACTGTGCAAAAAATTGTCCCTTTCATTTCAATACCACTCCAGAAGTTGTGATGAGATGTTTTTGCGCTGCCCATCATCATCTTCAGTAAACGTGGGACCCAGCGAGCACAAATTTTCCGATATCTCAAACTGCTAATCATTTTCAGAACTTCACTGTGTCTTGTTCCCAAGTTCGATGCAATTTTCTTCATTGTCACGTGTCTCTCATTACAAATTAAGGCATCAACTCTTTTCTTGTTGTGTCCCATAGAGGCTGTTTGATGGCAACCTCTATGAGCCTGATTGTTAATGTCTGTGAAGATGTCTTAAAAATGTTTCACCCACCTTCTCACACTGCCGGCACCCATACTTGCATCTTCATATGCGCGCTGAACTCTACAGTGAATACTGGTAGCCGGAATTTCCTTTTTCACAAGGAACAGAATTGCAGCACGCTGACCAAATAATGTATCACTGCTGGGCATCATTTGTTGCATCTGTTTGGTCACATGACTGATGCTGGTGACATCATTTGGTATTCATGGCCACAACAAGAGAGGACACTATCTGTCCATAAACTATCTTTCTCCAAATTCGCAGCCTGCCTGTGTAATGCAGCTTTTCTCTTTACTTTCAATATGACTTGCATATATTATTTCCCTGGCATGGTGCCAATTTATATTTTCTCCAGAAAAGTGTCTGTGAGACCAGTCCTGGTTATCATTACTGTGTGTATGTACATTCTTGTATCAACCTTTTCATTATGCAACCTTATTTTTCAATTAAGCTGAAACATGGAATCCATGTTCAGAGCATGAAAGCTCCAAAACCTTGAATTGTGTTTACAAGGCAAGCTGGATCCATTGCTTCATGGGGCTTCCACTAAACTCTCTGCCTACCATTGGTACAGAACAAGGTGTATCATGACTCATCAGACCACATGACTTTTTTCCAGTCTTCCAGTGCCCGGTCATGGTGTTCCTGACACCACTGTAGATGAACTTTCTGGTTCTTCATAAAAAGTAGTGCTTTCCACATAGGCATGTGATTGCCAATACCAACTCTCTTCAATTTCCTACTCATAGTTCACTGTGATATGGGTCAGGAACAGTCTTCATTGAATTCGTTGGTCAATTGCTACACACAGGAAGTCCATGTTTCTCTGTACAAGCTTTCTAGATGATGGCGAGCGATCTCTTTTCTGGCAGATTGCTGTTGCACCTCAGTTAGACAAGCAATGTGGGTTATTTTTCTTCTGATTAAAGACCCAATATATATCACCTTTTGAGAAACTAGTCAGCTCTTCTGTTTTCAAGATCATAGCTCCAGCCAGATGAGCACCCACAATAAGCCCCAAAAGATCCTTTGTTTTTCCCATTGTGGTCAACACTACTGATAATTACTGATCAACAAGAGTCTTAAATAGTTGCCCAGATCACATAGTGATGCATGTGACTATGCATTTTACATATATGCTGCATAAGTGACATTTATGTACATCTGCATAAAGGTTTCTAATTCAATAGTTGGTGTGAGTACATAATTTGTATATGTACTTACATGCACATCCTACTACCTTGCTGATATTTTCTGCTGTGATGTAGAAACCACTGACTGACCATACCAAACAAAGCCTCACATGGCAAGTTGCTGTGACACATAGGCATAACAACAGGGGGGTTGGGGGTCAGGACGCCCAGATTTTCAGAGTCAGGAATCCCTAATGTGAAGCCTCCCTCCCCAAATTTTTCGAGAATATATTATAATGCAAACTTTTTAGGATGTGAACCAACTAAATTTAATAATATAAAATTGTAATTTTTTATAGAATGCAAACACGCTGTATAATGTGTGCTTAATAAAGCAGCAATGTCGATTAAGCATGGTTGCCAACATCGTTGGCATATATATATATATATATACACACAGGGCTGCCAGCCTATCATACCCAAGAAAATAGTTGCTTTAGTAGCCACTAATGGTGAAAATAGTAGCCTAAATAGTAGCCTTAACAACTTATGTTAAGAACTAAAACAGTTGCCCAAAAAAGTGTATGAGTTTTAGAACGTAAGTGCTCCACACCAAAAAAAATTTGTTGTTACTTTTTTTTATTTATTTCAAACCATGGTGACAAAATTAGCACATTTTCACATTTTGGTGGGGGAAAAAATGATATATATATATATACATACACATCCATACACTACAAAAAGGGCATCTTAAGTTTCAATATAATGCTACTCAAGACACTCAGAACTATAAAGGTTATGGAAATTACAGCCCCCTCCCCCCAAGAAAAGTTATTCAATTATATATCAAAAACTACTTACATAAACTAACCTGATACAGACTTTGGAATTGCAAAACACTTCCTTCTTTGTCATTGTTCTGGAGTCAGATGTTCTCATCTGTATCAAGCCAGTACGGAGAGTTTTCTTCTGTGTTTGTGGTTGGTATAAAAATCTAAGATTTTCCAAGTGGGCTTCATGCATTGTGTTGAAAAAATTGTTGTGTATTTCTTCTTTCAAAGGCCATAGTTGTGGTCATTCAGTGTTATGATGATCGCTTGTTTTGTTCTGTACACATAATAATTGTAGTTATCTTATATGAGGTATATCAAGAATCTCATTTGAATAGATGAACATTTGGAAATATTTAAACTTGTCTTTTGTACAGCTATGACAATAAATATCAAACACTGTGAATGTGTTTAGTATAGAACAAAAACATGAAGCCTAGAACTAAAAAAATGAAAACTTGCAGTTTTTTATCATCAGGAATGGAATGGGTGTAGTGTAATCTCCCTTTTCAATAATGGAAACTCTTTAACTCATAAGTAATAATAATAATGGTACTTAACATGATTTTGAATTATGTTGTAAAAAAGTACATTTTATTTTGATTTCCATATTTGAAAAGTAAATGTCGTGAAAACCTGTCTGAAACGTCTTCATTTCATTAGGGCATGGACAACTGTCTTACGATTCAAGCTCAAGTCTGTGTAGGACAGGTATAATTGATATGAAACATTACACTGATATACACCTGCTTTGATAATGTTACAGTCATTCTTCACAGTGTCCTTCATGCTTTTGAGACAAATATAAAGAAATAACTTTATCCTATAAAATTATTCCAACTCATAATTACAGAAATGAAAAAACAAAAAACTTGACTTTCTTTTCATTTGGGTTACTTTTATAAACAGCAGACACTTAAAATTCCTAGATGTTAACCATGATCGATTTTCAAAGCTTCTAACAACAGTAAAACTAAGATTATCCGTACACCCACTGATGACAATAATAAAACCAAAGCTCAATTTTTTTTAAATGATTGTTTTATAACTCTTCTGAAAATTACTGTCATGGGACATCAAAAACTTTTATATGATGCTCCCCTTCCAAATATGTTCAAACAAACTGTTTTTTATCATTTTAGCAATTGAAATGTTTCTCATTAAATATTTGAAATTTAATGAGAAACATTTCGTGCCGAAAATGTTTTCCTACAAAAAGAAATAATTTTTCAAATCGGACTCCTAGAAACACAGATATGGACAAAAATAAGATATACGTCTACGCCCCATTGTGGAAAAATTGTGCATTATTTTAAACAGGAAGTATTCTTAAAAAGTTTTCTGAGTTGAGCGGTACCGGTTTACGGAAGAATTTTTTCAATCTAGTTTCCAGCTCAGATTGTGTTGCAAATACATCAAAAGCAAAAATAAACATTTACGCCTCCTGGTGGCCAAACCATTCTTTACCAGAAATGAGAATTTGTATGCAAAACATTTTAACCTCAAGAGCTGTATCAGACTCGGGAAGAATTTTTCAAATCGGAATTTTAGGAGAGGAGGTATTGGGAAAATTGCAATTTATGCATTATTTGAAAAAGGGACTGTCTCTAAAATAGTCTTCGATATAAATGTCATCGAAAGGAAAAATAATTTTTTCAGTTGGATATTTAGAAGCAAATATATGAAATGAAATGCATTTTAAATGCGATACAATCTCTATTTGCGCCCTCTAGCAGTAAAGTTGTGCATCAAAAAAAAAAAAAACCAGAACGAATGGACCATCATTCTCACATTTTAAGCTTTCCAATACAAAAAGAATTTTACAAATCGAACTAATAATTGCGGAGATATGGTCTCCCCGGATGGACAGACAAAGTGATAACATTAGCATGACGCAAAAGATGGTAATAACGCAGCTTCAGTCCTCCTAAACAAGAAAACCAATACCCCCCCCCACACACACACACATTTTGCAGGGGTGGGGAGGAAAATTTCTCAGACATAAGTTATGTCAGTAGAAAAATCCTCAACTACAAAACATCGTGCAGGGACAAAATGGAATTCCAGGATGCTTACAAACCATGGATTCAACATATACATATCGATATCAAAGTTGATATTCATGTGTATCAATATTAAAACTGATGTTATACAAGCACATCGATAACACAATACAAATTATGATTTTAAAAAAATAGTAGCCTTACAATTAAAATAGTTCAAGGTTTTTCTGAAAAGAGTTGCTTTTGGCTGTTTTTTGTAAGAAATAGTAGCCATAGTCGCCTATTTAGTCGCCACTGGCAGCCCTGTATACAGTATATAATGTGTTCATGTGTGATTAACCCCCCCCCCCACACCACAGATTTTGAAACATGGTTACACCACTACTATGACAAGCTAGTGGACCGTATTCATGTGATGTCAGAAATGGATTTCTGCAGATCAACATGGCTGCTGATTCAGTGTTGTTACTATTAGATTACCCCTTTACGGTTGGGCAATTTTTTTTTATTTTAATGTCTTGGAGTATGCCAGTGAATTAATAGAGCTATAGGTCAAAGAAGGAGGAATTAATTTTTTAAAAGAACAAATCAAGTTTACAAAAATGTACTGAAACAATTTTGCATTTTATGTTTATTTCAAAGAGATGCAGGTCAAAATCACCATTAGTCATGGTGAAATTTTTAATGAAGCATTTCTCTTACACGAGGTATATTAATTTTCACGTTCTTATTGTCAGACACTGGCAAAAACATCTGAAATATAAACCTGGGAATTTTTTGCAAAAACAAAATATTTAGAAGCCCAGACATATATGTAATATAGAAACAAACTGGGGTTAAAACAACAACAACAACTAAAAACTTCCCACTCTTGCATGGTAGGCAATCTACTTAAAAATAAAGTGAATGTGTAACATTAAATAAAAGAAAAATTATAGATATATTTTGTTCTTCAGGGGAAAAATGTAGAACTTAATTTGCACCTTAATGATCCAAATATGCAATCAGTTCTCTCTTCCATTTTTTTTTTTTTTTTTTTTTTTTTTGAAATTGAAATTTGAAGGAACACTACCAGGTTTTAACTGCCTTCGATTTATGGTGTCATAATATTCAAAATCTTCCTTGTTAAAGTGGACAGAACATATTCAGGAATGCACATTGGGATCAAAATCATAATGTTTCATATTACTCAGCCATTCCTTTAACAGTTCTGGCCTTTTCAGAGGAAACTCATGAAAAGTTATCTTTTCCTCCATACATTTTTGGTGACAGAACTTGTTAGCACAACCATACGATCAGCAAAAGTTAGGCATGTTGTTAATAAATATGTGAAAAATTGTGATTTCCCTGAACCCCTCCCTGCAACCTATTCCTTGTTAAGCAATGGAAAAATGGATATAAACAAACCATTGCTGGTCTACAGCCGCCTAAGGTATTTTCCATGATGCAATGCGAGGTGAATAAGGTCCATCCATACTAACATAACATTTTGATTTTGTTTTCAGTTCTCTGGAAAATCCCTGAAATTTCATGTTGCGTGTGTGTGAGCTTGAGAAATAAAGCCTGTGATGCCAAAAATGTTGCTAAACAACCCATTTCATCGCCACCACTTTACAAGGTGCTGTTCACGTCCACCCTCTGTTGGAGAGAATAGAAAATACACGTAAGGAAAGCAGGAAATGGCCTTGATGGTTTATGTCATTCTGGGGTCCAAACTGTAAAGGAATAAACACTAAATTCAGGATGAAAAAAGCTCTGGGAGCTGACAAATGGGAGTGGTAGATATGTGAAAACATTAGCATCAAAACACAAGATACTGGGATTTTTAACATCATGTATATAAGAAAAGAGATTCCAGCATTAAATGTGGGAAATCCCTAGATCTACGAAATGTTAAATCACAATTTGATGTATTTAAATTTTACTGTCAGTTTTTCTGCTAGGTGGTATAAGTGTATTTGTATTTACACAATATTTTTGTTTTGATGAGACTGATTTAGAAAATTCTTTCCAAGAAAGTTTTATAGGCATAAGCTCACTTGAGATTTTCCATATATTTCTAACTTCTGGTTGTTTCTGGGCAATGTAAGTGTGTACCTGCATTTGTCACTATCTCCGTTTCTTAAAAATGATACCAAAATTAATGTTGGGTTATTTATGTTATGTTTGACCAAAGTTTCTTGTGTTAGTTTTTACCTTACTTGTACATGCTTTTCTTTTACTTATTTTAGCTTTTTTATTGTACAAATGGGGCATTTATATTTTTATGTTACCTGTTTTTAGGAGATTAATCAGATTTTAATTTTCAAAAGGTGTGTTCATTGACCTGGATCTTGAGTGAAATTCCCTGTGTTAGAAACTCAAATTATTTTTCATTGTTACTACAGTAAAGTGATTTTTTTTTTATTTTAGTGTGACCAAAAAATATTAGTTTATGGAGTGAGTTTGTAATACACCCATAAATATTATGCACCCATATCCAGGAAATGTTTCCAGGCATAAAAGTGGGATAGAATTGCATTTTGTTTCGATTAACCACTTTATAATGAGTTTAAAAGCTTTAGGAAGTTATTTTTTTAGTTTAATCTCAAAATTAGTGGTTGTTTGTAATCTTCACAAAATTGTGAGGATTATAAGCAACCACCAATGTTTTTATAATTTTCACAAAACCTGTCCTTTGATTGATGAAGAAATATTAAACTGTAATTTTTGTATTTTAGCATTTTACCTTTCCATTTGCCTTTTACCTTTGAAGTGTTTATTAACTTAGAAATATTTAGAAAACTTATAGCGAGTGTCTGTTTTTAATCTTCCAGGTAAAGCAGGGAAAAATTGGAAGAAGCAAAAGAGCGCTATGTTAAAATAACAAACAAGTTGCATCATTTACATAATGACTATGTAATTCTAGTTCATGAAGGCAAAGAATATGAGAAGCATTTACGAAGTACTCTTCTTCCATCACTTCTGGAATATCATCAGACTGTTCTTCAAGAATCCGTGGACAGATGGTAAGCCTGTTGTCATGTCCTTTGATTGATGAATAAAAAAATAGAGTTGTTTCTAGTTTTATATCAAAATATTTTTGTAGTTGAAAAATTCACTCACACTTCTCCTTTGAGATTTTTATTTTCTTGCAAATGTCTGCTTTTTGGTGACTGTTAAGTCTTGTTCTTGATGCTTAGCCTCACTTTACAAAACTTGCTGACACTGAATTCATTTCAGAATTGTGGTCAGATCCCTTCTGAATATTTTGCCACCATTTAAGATATAATCTAACTGCAGATACTTTGTGTATTCTTGTCACTGTCATTAAACAAGCAATGTAAGATAAGACCTACATCTGCCATAGATTCATTGACTAATTCTATATTTTTGATGTAGTTGGTTTCCATAATAAGTCCTCTATCAATTTGAGATTCATAATCCAAAATTTGAGCAATGTCCCCTCAGTGGCTTGCATTTGTATGTTTCAGTGTGTTTCACTATGGCACTGCTCTGGTCCTTATCTACTCTTGAATGAGTGATGAGATGCTTACTAAGAAAACTTTTTCAGCCCAAGTGGCAGGAAGGAAAGTCAGAGGAAGGCCAAGGAAGTCATGGGAGGATCAGATTCAGGAGTGTCTGCATGAGAAGAAGATCATGAGTATGAAGTATAGAAGATCTTTTGTGCGTCGTGTGATGGATGTCAGCGAAGCTCAAGTTGTGTGTCAAGATCGCTGTAAATGGAGGAGTTTGATATGGCAACAGTAAGTAAATAATCTGTTAAAAATTATCTAGAAGTTTGTCTTTTCTTTGTGGAGCTAACCTCTGAATCCCAGAGAACAGCTTAGTGATATGTATGTAATGTATATTATGAGTTTGGAAACAAATTCCCATTAAGAAAAGTGATGTTGAAAATTTATAAGTGTCAACTGTTATGTGAGTGAGCAATCAACAGTCAGCAAGGAAGTAATGGTGAAACTTAAGAATGAAAATGATACATGTAAGCCATTCATTTTAATGATGTGCCCAAATTGTTTGCTTATGGCAAATCATTCATCATGAATTGGGACTGCTGAAGAGCTTGTGCTATTTTCAGCAGTTTGCCAAAAGAGAGCTGTGGCCTTGAAAGTACTTTGGTTGTAAACACAAAATCCCTGCAAACAAATGATTTACTCAGTGAGTGTAGTGACAACCTGGAAATTGAATGGTTATTTGTCTGAATGATCATTTGTGAATGACTGTTGTATAAATAATGAATGAACTCCCAAGAAGGAATGATTTATGTCATCACTACTTTCCATTCACTTCTGTAATAAGTTAAGTGTTAAAATTTCAACTCAAATACAAATCTTTTTCAGGTACCAGATAGAAGTCAACAGAACTGAGATTTGCCTTACATTTTCCAGCTTACCTGAGAACAGAATTTTTCTGTTAGAAGGAAAAACATATCTTTGCATTTCCTATGCTATTTCTTCATGGATATTTGAAAAATTAGTTTGTACAAATGTGAAATAGTGATAATTGTAAATAAGCTTCTAATAATAACATAATGGAATGGGAATGTTTATTTTATGAGATGTAATGTTGTGTAAATACTTAAAGCCTTTTAATTGTTGAATTTTAATAGTATGTAAATAATTAAGAACCCTTGCAGTTTTAGAATGTTTGAAAAGTAATCTTCGAAAACTTCATAAGAATATATTTCTTGAGTGCTATTTGTGGAGCCAGCAATCTCCAGAAATAATTAGTTTATCGGCTAACTTCCTGAGATGGACAACGCACCAGACATTGTGTGTAGGTAGCTATAATAGAAGATTTCTGTTTTTAGAGCCATCCAGCAGGATGTATTTCTGTTCTGAGTAAGAGGTTTCCTTCCGGGTGATGGCATAGGCAGTGAGCATTCTGAGACGCATGGGAAGAGAGTTTTTGGATGGGGTTCTGGGGGTGGTCATCCGGCGGCTGGAAGTGGTCATCCGGAGGCTGGAGGCGGTCATCTGGAGTCTGGAGACGG
The DNA here is from genome assembly GCA_039090855.1 of Macrothele yani. Taxonomy (NCBI): domain Eukaryota; kingdom Metazoa; phylum Arthropoda; class Arachnida; order Araneae; family Macrothelidae; genus Macrothele; species Macrothele yani. The sequence goes on from CM077008.1 coordinate 128,062,187, forward strand.
TCATCTGGAGTCTGAAGACGGTCATCCAGAGGCTGGAGGCACATGTTTAAGAAGTAATTGTGGAAAACAATAGGAGAAGGGGTCTTCGTAAGGAGGAAGCTGATGTGTTTTGGGCAGAATGCGACTGAGAGGAGGACAGGGGGTTGAGAGATTTGAAAAGGGGGAGCATTGTCTCCATGTACGAGAGGTAAGAATGAATATAGTGAGGAGTTATGGGCTTGTTAACTAATCATTTCACTGTGACCCAGATTAATCATTAATTAAGCAAACTCACAAAAATAAAGGATTTTGTCAGACATCAACTTGCTTCTGTTGAATGACCTATTACTACTCTATTGATGTTTACAGTGTTCAATTAACTTTGCAATCTTCTGATCATGACATACTAGTTTTACTACCTGGCTTTGCCCGGGATTTAGGCTTATTAATTTCATATTCCCTTATATGTCACTAAAAAAATCGTGGGGAAAAATTGATGCTTGCAAGAAAGAAAAAAGCTGATTTCACAAATTACAAATTAATAATTCATAGTGTGATCATCATACAAAGATATTCGCTCCTCCATGTTTATAAGTGAGTCACGGAAAAATTCTCATTGGCCGCCACCGGGAGTCGAACCCAGGGTCTTTCAGTTACGCACCGGATATGCTTCCGCTACACCACAGCGGCCTCAAATTCCTCCAGACTCACACATGCTAACTGCCAAGCCAAGTTGGCAGGTTGCTTCTTGGAGCCCCGCACAATGCTGGGGATTCACCAAAGATGGTAAGCAGCAACTGAAGAAATAACTAGAAGGCGAAGAATAATTAATACAGAAATTTAACGTGGACCAGGATCATCAAACAAAGATATTCGCTCCCTCCACGTTTATAAGTGAGTCATGGAAAAATTCTCATTGGCCAATGAGAATTTTTCCGTGACTCACTTATAAACGTGGAGGGAGCGAATATCTTTGTTTGATGATCCTGGTCAATGAGAATTTTTCCGTGACTCACTTATAAACGTGGAGGGAGCGAATATCTTTGTTTGATGATCCTGGTCCACGTTAAATTTTTGTATTAATTATTCTTCGCCTTCTAGTTATTTCTTCAGTTGCTGCTTACCATCTTTGGTGAATCCCCAGCATTGTGCGGGGCTCCAAGAAGCAACCTGCCAACTTGGCTTGGCAGTTAGCATGTGTGAGTCTGGAGGAATTCGAGACCGCTGTGGTGTAGCGGAAGCATATTCGGCGCGTAACTGGGAGACCCTGGGTTCGACTCCCAGTGGCGGCCAATGAGAATTTTTCCGTGACTCACTTATAAACGTGGAGGGAGCGAATATCTTTGTTTGATGATCCTGGTCCACGTTAAATTTCTGTATTAATCATAGTGTCATTATTTCAGCACTTGGCCGTACACAACATTTTTGGTTTCTCCTTCATTGATGACAATATATAATTTTGTTGGATTCTTTGCTCTTGGCAAAGGATCCAACAAAATTATATATATTGATCCAACAAATTATATATATTGCCTGTAGAATCAAACGGACCAAAAGCGTTACGAATTATTTAACACGCGTCCAGGAGACACAGCATTAGAACACTGAGTGAACAAAATGTGTTAACAATTTGTTATCGACGATCAAATGCATCATGTGCTTTCAGTTCCAGACATCTTTGAGGGGCGAATCTCTGGGATAAAAAAGTTAAAAATGTACCTTTGCGAATATTTTATGAAACTATCTGAAATTTTAATGAACGCCATAAATCGTTAATAGGAACATGACCTCCAAATTTCGCCTGAATCGGTAAATAACTTTTTAAATCAGCTGTCAAAATTTTATTAACTATTTCTGTGCATGTATTTCTGTTTACCGATGAATTAAAAATTCCATGCCTATTTTTAAAAGTTTTGACCAGATTCTGGTGAAATTTTGAGGGACTCCTCCTATTACCAAATCATGGTATTGACAAAAATTTCAGCCCGTTTCGTTAAGATTTCGCAAAGTTCATTTTTGCATTTTTTATGCACAGTTCTCAAAGAATAGAAAACACCTGTGGATGAATGCAGTCACGTGCTTTCAGTTTTGGAACAGATAATGATGACATAGCAAATGACACTGACTTTATTGATTAGCTTATTAATTAATTCATAACTCACGAACGGAACAACGTGGAGATCTTAAAATAGTTGCGTTGACCTAGAAATTCAAGTATTAATCAGCTATGCAAATTTCACGATGCCACAGTTCAGCGTTCGAGAGTTTTTGCTGCTTCAGACAAACAGACGTTTTGTGTTTTATATATAAGATTTCGGTAATTAAAGAACGAGTTAAAACAGCACTGTGACAATTACCCAAGATTTTCCGTATGTCCCTTCTCCTTCATATTCTCCTGGTGCACATTCTTTTCATTATTTAGTGCAAATATATATTTTTCATGATATCTGTAGAAGTAAGATTGGAGAATATGCAGATTAACACCCGGAGTTGCTTAGAGGGTCTGGAGAGGTGGCTATCCAAGTTGCAGTATCTAGAGCATAATATCTCTTGGGTGGTCGCCTCGAGGCTATGTCAGCTACATCAGAAATCCGGAAATACACCAAAGAGCCAAAACATTTCGACCGGTGCATCTTTATGCAAATTTAAGCAACTGCAGGTAAACAACAGTGCATGTGAAGGTCGTGAAATGGTATGAATAATGCCTGATACTGAGCTGTGTTAATCAGTGTTATTTTTGTTCTTCAGATGGAAAGAAGAAGCAAACTTAAGTGAGTTTGACAAAGGCTAAATTATAATGGTCAGATGACTGGATCAGAGCATTTCTGAGACAGCAAGGCTTGTGAGGTGCTCGTGGTCAGCCGTGGTTAGTACCTTCAAAACAGTGGCATACCGGAAAATCTCAGCCCCCCCCCCCCCAAATTTCTTCGAGGCCCTTCTGCGAAAATCTATTGCACTCAATTACTTACATTTTTAATTGCATATTATTTATTAGGCTTTATAGGCATTTTAATAATTAAAATTCTGTGGAACCTACGAGTATTTTGCGCAAAGCCAAAATTATAGCACTTTTTTACTGCGTGTAATGTGCACGTTGTAATTGAAATAGTTACTTTAGTTTTATACTAACAGAAAGTACTACAAAACAGTTATGCCAAAGTTCAATATATCATGCAAATTTTATTCTTTTAGAAAACTAAAGCCAGCCTCTTTGGAATGCTTCACGATCACACATACAATACATATACTTTCATAGAGTATCTAATGACCTCCTCCAATTTATACAAAAATACAGAACATAAGTAAGCAAATAAATAAATAACACACAGTTAAAAATTGTGGCACAAAAAAAGTAAAACTATTTAAATTATTTACTGTATTGAATATAAAAAACACCCTTCACACAATGCTACAAGATTTTGTACATAGTAAAAAATTTTCTCTTTTGTTATAAAAAAAAAGGTACAGGTCTGCTTCTCCCACAATAACACCTTTCAGTTCATTATATTCTGAAGCATGCATAGTTACATGCAAACCATTCTGTTATGTGTTACACCTTATCCTCATTGGTAAACTCTTTTCATTCATTGAACTGATATTTCTTCCACCTTCTCTTGTTAATATGCATGTATAACAACTATTGCTATGGCTGTGAAGGGTCCTCAGGTCTCCTAAAATAATTGCTTTCCTGCCATCCAGTTTTTATAAATTTTAACCACAGAAAAAAAAACATTACATTTCTTTTTAATACTTCTTTTAAAGCTTCCGCAAAAAAAAAAATGGTTATTTATTTATTCATATGAAGTTTCTGCAGAGGATTCAGTAAAATGTTTTTGCTGAGGCTAGAACTCTCCTAGCCATGATGCCCCTTGCAGTGCGAGGGTTATGGGGGCTATCAATACGTGCCTGCTTCAAAAGGTAGTCCGAGCAGGGGAAAACTACAAACCACGAGTAAGGTGTGGGCTGACCGTGGCTCATTGATGTTAGAGGTGAGCAAAGGCTATCCCATATGGTATGAGCCAACATAAAAGATACTTTGGAGCAACCCACCAGTAATTTGAATGCTGGTGACCAAGTAATGTGTCACAACACACAATACATTGCACCCTGCTGAAAATCAGGCTTTGTAGCTGTTAGCCACTCCAAGTGCACATGCTAACCTTGTTTCACCATCAAAAGCTCCTACAATGGGCATGCGAGAATCAAAACTGAACATTGAATTATTGGAAGAAAGTCATCTGGTCTGATGAATCCTGTTTTCTGTTGCACCTTGTGCATGGTCGGGTACAGTGTCGTAACTATGTTTCAATCTGGGGGGAGGGGTTCCGATCACGCATACACACATTATATGTATACATATTTATACAATATTATACATACTGTATGAGATAGAGTTTGGAACCCCCCTCCACACACACACACACACACACACACACACACAGTAGTTGCTGAGGTGTGATCTAATGGGCCCGACATAAGCGCCTCTGTTGGCAAATTGTGGAACTTAGTGAACACAACTGTAAAACTATGATAGATAGCAGAGCTGAGATGGGCCGAGTCCGAGCCCGAACCGGGCTGAAGCTGTGTATTACTTCCTGAAGTTCGGGCTCTGAGAGAGGGAAAGAATTTTCTTCCTTTTTCTTTTAATGTGATTTTACATGATTTATCACACGAGACTTTTTTACACTTTCGAGTTGTTAAATAAAATTCTTTGGCAACTGGGTCTAGATGGGGAGTTGGAATTTGCCAGGGCAATCCATTCCGGGATTGGGTAACAAAATTCCATAGGTCATGAGTTACAGGATTTCTGCAAAGGAAAAGTTTCTATAAGAACTATAGACAGTAGATAGCAAGCTAACGAAATTTTGCTCCCTACCTCAAAGGGGCAGCTCCCTGCTAATTCTATTGAGCAACGTACGACATAGATTGTTATGCTTCCCGATTTTTCCTGATATCCCCCCTCCTCCCCAGAAACATTTCAGGAAGAAATGAATGGTCAAAGAAACTATAGAAATAGATGACATACCTTTCTCACTCCACAGTTGAGAAAGACATTGGTTAATTGCAAGGGTAGGAAAGACTGGAAGTCTGGAAGAGAAGACTTTTTTTTTTTTTTAATGCCTAAACAGGTTAATCATAGTTTTCAGGATCGTTAAGGCCCGAGCTCTATCTTGCAATATAAAATTCGGGCTGACATACTTTGGGCTCGTGCTCTTAAAATTGAGCCCGAACTCAGCTTTGATAGATAGGGCAGAAATGCAAATTACAAAGTTGTAGAACTGGCTTTGTTTATTAGGAATCGACATCACCGTTTTATTAAATATGCATTATAAACAAGTTTGCATTCTACAAAAAATTACAATCTTATATTATTAAATTTAGTTGGTTCACATCATAAAAAAGTGTGCATTATATCATTATATTCCCCAAAAATTTGGGGTGTCCTTTACATTGGGGATCCCCGACTTTGAAAATCTGAAGGGGGTCCTGACCCCCAACCCCCAGTGGTTATGCGTATGGTCAGGTACGTGTGCTTCATTTACCTGGGGAAGTGTTAGCACCAGAATGCACCAAGGGATAAAAACAAGTTGATGGAGGAAGTGTAACCCTTTGGGCAATGTTCTGCTGGGAAGCCCTGGGTTCAGTCATTCATGTGCAGGAAACTAGAACATCTACCATGTATTTAAACATCATGGCAGACCAGGTACATCCTTTCATGGCAATGGTATTCCCCTCTAGTAGTGCCTTCTTTCAGCAAGATAATGCACTATGCTACATGGCCCGGATTATTTGAGAATGGTTCATGAAACATGAGGAAGACTTCCAGGTATTGCTCTAACCTCCAAATTCCCCAGACATCAATCCAATCAAGAATCTGTGGTTTGTGTTGAAACGGCAAATCCGATCTGTATCGGCTCAACCACGTAACTTACAAGAGTTAAATGATCTGCTAGTAACATGTTGGTGCCAGATACTGCAAGACATCTTTAGAAATCTTGTAGCATCCATGCCTTGCTAGGTAAGAGCTGTTTTGATGGCACATGGAGGACCAACAACATATTATGCTGGTAGTCGTAATGTTTTGGCTGTTCTGTGTATGTTTTGACCAGTTCTAGACAGGCCAAAGATCACCACATTCCAAGAGGGATAATGCCTGGACTTCAAGAAAGTATAGAGAGGCCTTAATGTCTAGAAGGCACAGGGAAATGACATCCAGACAACTCACTATTGAGCTACAGCACTGTTTTGCCCAGTGGAAGGTCGGAATGCAGCAGTGTGTTGATGCAGAAAGGGAGTTCATTGAAGGTCATAGGAGCTAAAAATTTAAGTTCCTATTCAACTAAAGTTATGGCGTCAGTTTTTTAATTTTATTTTGTTAGCCATACCATGTGTATTTTGCCAGTTGACTGCTTTGGTTGTTTTAACTGATGCCATGAGACAGAATAGACACCGAAACATCTAGTGATTTATGTGATTGTGTTACATACTGTCAATCCCCCAGTTGCTGCCTAAGTGTTCTAATTGTGTGCTTTAATATTAATACATAATAAAATAACCGGCTCTTCCAGAATGACAGTACTGTTTTTATTTGGAATGATTAGTAATGAAAATGTGGTTTTTATTCAGTATTTGATTTGTGTGTCTGAAGACATGCCGGTAAGGTATTTCATTTTCATACTTCAGAATTCACATATTAAGTTTTACAAACTACACAATGCATATTATGGATATATGATCAATCTTTGATAGATATATGAACTCATGCTTTGATGTGCAGTGTATTTATAACTCTTCTCTTGTGTATTTATGTGCTTATTCTTTGTTCATTTCTGACTTCATACCTTTTTATTTTTATAGGAAGAAATTAATGCTTCAATTTACCCAATATTCAGATTTTTCAAATGACACCTTCCGCTCAATTAATATAAAGATAAGAAAAAGTGTAGAATCAGTAGCAGGAGAAGATGAATATAAAGATTTCACTGATCAACATAGGTAAGAACAAATGTATCAGAGATTTTGAATTAATCTAATTGGTAAATCCACAAATATGTGCTAATCATAAATTAGTGTAGAACTATGTTTGGCTGAAAAGTGGTTTGAACGCAATGTCTTCAGAATCAATACCTGTTTTAGAACTTTTTGTTTGTAATTATAATCAATAAAAGTTATACACAGTGGGAATTCATATTCATTTGTTCTTTCAATTAACTCTCTCAGTATCTGGATGTAAATATATATATATATATACTAATTGAAAGAGCAAATGAATATGAATTCCCACTATGTATAGCTTTTATTGATTATAAAGAGGCTTTTGATTCTGTGAAATCATCAGCAGTTGTAATATCTTTAAAATCCTGAAGCATTGATGGTTCATATGTTAATATTATTAATAACATTTATGAAAATACAAGTGCAAAAGTTTGATTCTTTGAGGTGGAAAGGGAGGGAGGAAAGATGACACCATATTTCCTAAGCTCTACCATGCCTCATTGTAGAATGTCTTTCAATAATTGAACTGGGAAGACAATGGGATAAAGATTAGTAAATAGTAACACTGTACTAGTGGTCCGATTTATTGGCGTAGAAAGTAGACACATTAGCATTTCCAAGCTTTCGTGCATCAATCTGATGGTGTTTTCAAGGAAGTTAGACAGAAACTGCAACTGAAAAATAGAACGCATTAACGATTTGAACGTGGAAACTTGACTTGACAACAATAGATACGACATTATATTCATTGTGGAATAACTTTTTTTACGGGTCTTTTAGAGGTTATTTTTAATGAAAGTTGGTTGTCAAATTTTCGAACTAAAGCCTAGTTCGTCATCAGGACTATGTCACTGGAGTAGTTGCTGCCACTCAATTGGAAGAGACCATCCGCAATTATCGTTAATTGTACTTCTTCTTCTTGCTATTTCGATCCCTTCTTCTAGTTTTCTCTTTACTAAGTTTGACTGGTGGGCGATTATTTTCACTGAGTCCCAATTTATGGAGTGTCCACTTGCTTGTACATGTCTGTCTAGCCCTGTTTTGTTCCCAATGTTCCTAATAGCTGCTTGGTGTTCTTTCATTCGGACCTTAATACTTCTCCCTGTTTCTCCTATATAGCTGAGTCCGCAGTTACAGTCGATGCAGTAAATTACTCCTGCTTGCAATTGGATGTCCAATTCTTTCTGCTTTAAAGCTGGCAGGAATTTCTTTATTTTGTTATTAAGATCTGGAGCTAGCCTGATATTATATTTTGCTCCGATCCTTTTCAGTTTCTCGAAAAGTCCCTTGTGAGTACGTAATTTTGCTGGTGAATTTGAAGTTGGTTTTTTCCTGCTTCTTTTTTGGCACTTGCTTAAATATTTTCTCAACATATGGGGAGGGGTAATTGTTTTCTGCCAACATTTCCTTTAATTCTTCTTTGTGAAGATCTTTTTGAGAAGCTGAAGAGACCAGGATTTCAATTTTTTCCAAAAATTGTCTCGCTGTATTCGATTTAATATAATCAGGGTGGAATGAGCAGAAGTCTAACATCTTCCCTGTGTTGGTGGGTTTTCTAAAAAGCTGAGTGAATATTTTCCCTTCTCTTGAGGTCAAGGTTAAATCCAGGTAATTGATGCTATGGTCTTTTTCCTGTTCCAGGGTGTACTTCAAGGTATTCTCTAGTAAGTTAAATTCTTCCAGAATCTGAGAGGGTAGAGATTGGTCCACAGTATCTACTATAATTAGGACATCATCCATGTACCTTACATAGAGAGCAAACAAGGAGGGTTGTATAAGGATTTTTGCCTCTAGTTTACTTATATAATAATTTGCTAGCAGAGGTGCTAGTGGAGAACCCATTGCAAGTCCTGAAGTTTGCCTGTAATATTTCTTTCCAAACTGGAAGAAATTATTCTTGAAGGAAAATAGGAGCAGTTCATATATGCCAAGTAGTATTTCTCTATTGTGATTATGGAATACTATTTTTTCCGCAAGGTCATCTGCAATGAATTCCAGTAGGAGGTCCAGGTTAATGTTGGTATACATAGAGACTATATCCAGGCTTGCCATTACTGGATGAATTAATTCTGGCAAGTTGTCCAGTTTTCTTTTTAGCTGCATGGAATTTTTTAGTAGGTAGGGAGGAGAAGGGAAAATATCTCTGAGGTGACCAAGCAAATAATAATTAATGTTGGAGAGTGGCAAATTTCTAGTGTCTATTATAGGTCTTATTGGATGGCCTTCTTTGTGAACTTTTATCGTACCATAGATCTGTGGAATTCTTGACTGAATTTTGGAGAAGTTTTTGAAGAGCTCATTAAGCTGTTTTTTATTTCTTAAAGAGCTGATTAATTTCTTAAGATTTTTTACAGTTTGATCTATAGGATTACCACTGAGTTCTTCATAATAAGGCTTGCTCAATTCAGCTTTCATTTTATTGTAATACTTCTCTTTTTCTACCAATACCAAAACTTTGCTCTTATCTGCTCTCAGTGCTACTACTTTATCATTGGCTTTGAATTTTTTAAGGTCAGTAATGGCACTTCTATTAAAATTGTAATCAACTTTTACTGGCTTTTTTACAAATTTTGAGACGCAGATCTGAGAATTCTTTCCTTAAAGTAACTGCTGTATTTTCATCTTCTTTTTCTACCTTACTACAGATGCTTTCTAAATCAATCAGTATACGTTTTTTATCAAGTGTTGCGGAGGAAAGGTTGTAATTATATCCCTTATTGAGGAGATTAATCAGGTTTTCATCTACTCCTTCTTCCGTCAGATCCATGACATGTTTGTTAGTGGTGGATGGTATTAACTGTGGGCCAGGTGCTGTAGACATTAACTTTGGACTTAACCATTTATTTTCTTTAATTTTCAATTTTTTCCTTAAACTTTTTGTTTTTATCTCTCACTGCTTTAGCTAACCAATTATCAATATTTTTCTTTTCTGCTTCCGGAATTTCACCTAATGAAGAGGTCCAAATACGAGCTTCTCTTCGTTCGCATTGCTCAATAGTTTTGAATTTATTACGAATCGCGCCATTCACCGTTTTTAGTTCTATTTTTCTAATAAAATTTCTTGACAGATTTTCCGCGATGTTTTTCGTGAGTCTCAAAAGAAGGTGGAACAAAATTAGCTCTTTTACATTTCTTAAGAAAATACCGTTGTGACTTACATTTGTCGCTTTTGCACTTACTCCTTTCTATCTTTCTGATGTTTCGCCATATATCCAGCCCGTATGTGGTTTTAATCCTAGTTGTAAATGCATTTATGGCACCTCTATTCATAGTGATTGTGGAATAACTTTTTTTACGGGTCTTTTAGAGGTTATTTTTAATGAAAGTTGGTTGTCAAATTTTCGAACTAAAGCCTAGTTCGTCATCAGGACTATGTCACTGGAGTAGTTGCTGCCACTCAATTGGAAGAGACCATCCGCAATTATCGTTAATTGTGGTACTTCTTCTTCTTGCTATTTCGATCCCTTCTTCTAGTTTTCTCTTTACTAAGTTTGACTGGTGGGCGATTATTTTCACTGAGTCCCAATTTATGGAGTGTCCACTTGCTTGTACATGTCTGTCTAGCCCTGTTTTGTTCCCAATGTTCCTAATAGCTGCTTGGTGTTCTTTCATTCGGACCTTAATACTTCTCCCTGTTTCTCCTATATAGCTGAGTCCGCAGTTACAGTCGATGCAGTAAATTACTCCTGCTTGCAATTGGATGTCCAATTCTTTCTGCTTTAAAGCTGGCAGGAATTTCTTTATTTTGTTATTAAGATCTGGAGCTAGCCTGATATTATATTTTGCTCCGATCCTTTTCAGTTTCTCGAAAAGTCCCTTGTGGTACGTAATTTTGCTGGTGAATTTGAAGTTGGTTTTTTCCTGCTTCTTTTTTGGCACTTGCTTAAATATTTTCTCAACATATGGGGAGGGGTAATTGTTTTCTGCCAACATTTCCTTTAATTCTTCTTTGTGAAGATCTTTTGAGAAGCTGAAGAGACCAGGATTTCAATTTTTTCCAAAAATTGTCTCGCTGTATTCGATTTAATATAATCAGGGTGGAATGAGCAGAAGTCTAACATCTTCCCTGTGTTGGTGGGTTTTCTAAAAAGCTGAGTGAATATTTTCCCTTCTCTTGAGGTCAAGGTTAAATCCAGGTAATTGATGCTATGGTCTTTTTCCTGTTCCAGGGTGTACTTCAAGGTATTCTCTAGTAAGTTAAATTCTTCCAGAATCTGAGAGGGTAGAGATTGGTCCACAGTATCTACTATAATTAGGACATCATCCATGTACCTTACATAGAGAGCAAACAAGGAGGGTTGTATAAGGATTTTTGCCTCTAGTTTACTTATATAATAATTTGCTAGCAGAGGTGCTAGTGGAGAACCCATTGCAAGTCCTGAAGTTTGCCTGTAATATTTCTTTCCAAACTGGAAGAAATTATTCTTGAAGGAAAATAGGAGCAGTTCATATATGCCAAGTAGTGTTTCTCTATTGTGATTATGGAATACTATTTTTTCCGCAAGGTCATCTGCAATGAATTCCAGTAGGAGGTCCAGGTTAATGTTGGTATACATAGAGACTATATCCAGGCTTGCCATTACTGGATGAATTAATTCTGGCAAGTCCAGTTTTCTTTTTAGCTGCATGGAATTTTTTAGTAGGTAGGGAGGAGAAGGGAAAATATCTCTGAGGTGACCAAGCAAATAATAATTAATGTTGGAGAGTGGCGAATTTCTAGTGTCTATTATAGGTCTTATTGGATGGCCTTCTTTGTGAACTTTTATCGTACCATAGATCTGTGGAATTCTTGACTGAATTTTGGAGAAGTTTTTGAAGAGCTCATTAAGCTGTTTTTTATTTCTTAAAGAGCTGATTAATTTCTTAAGATTTTTTACAGTTTGATCTATAGGATTACCACTGAGTTCTTCATAATAAGGCTTGCTCAATTCAGCTTCCATTTTATTGTAATACTTCTCTTTTCTAAAAAAAAGTTATTCCACAATCACTATGAATAGAGGTGCCATAAATGCATTTACAACTAGGATTATATTCATTTAAAGATATGATGCATCACGTTGGTTGCACGCGGTGTCCTGGTAGGCAGAGGCTTTACTTGAAGAATTGGATTAATAAAGATTAATGAAGATTGTTTTATCCCTCTTCATTTTGCTAATGACATAGTTATTTTCACAAGCATTCCCTCAGAACTCCAAAGTGTGATCCAGAAACTTGCTGACAAAAGTGAAGTGGGATTTTAAAGATGAATTTACATAAAGAAAAACTCATGTTCAATGCTTTTACAAGAACTGAAGATTTAGAGGTTGATGGGGCACATTTTATCAAATGAGGGCCACATTGAAGAAAAAATCAAGCGGCACGTAATACTTGGCTGAAGCGCGTTTGGAAGAAACAGTATGGTTTTCAAGAACAATTTACCATTATGTCTTAAAAGAAGAATGTTTAATCAGCGCTTCCTTCCAGTTCTTACTTATCGATCAGAGACATGGACCTTAACTGAAAGGGACAGGAAGATCATCAAACAGAAGTCATCACTCTTTCCATGTTTATAAGTGAGTCACGGAAAAATTATCATCAGCTGCCACCGGGAATCGAACCCAGGGCCTTCCAGTTATGCGCCGGATATGCTTACACTGCACCACAGCAGCCTTGAATTCCTCCAGACTCACATACACTAACTGCCAAGCCAATTGGCAGATTGCTTCTTGGAGCCCCACAAATGCTGGGGATTCACCAAAGATGGTAAGCAGCAACTGAACAAATAATTAGAAGGTGAATGAATAGTTAATACAGACATTTGACGTGGACTAGGAACATCAAACAGAAGTCATCGCTCTTTCCACATTTATAAGTGAGTCACAAAAAAATTCTCATCGGCCGCCACTGGGAATCGAACCCAGGGTCTTCCAGTTACGCGCCGGATGTGCTTCCACTGTACCACAGCAGCCTTGAATTCCTCCAGACTCACAGACTTACACGCACTAACTGCCAAGCCAATTGGCAGATTGCTTCTTAGAGCCCCGCACAATGCTTGGGATTCACCAAAGATGGTAAACAGCAACTGAAAAAATAATTAGAAGGACAAAAAATCAAGGAAGAGACCCAGAAGATCACCTAAGAGATGTGCAGATGAAATTCAAGTGGATGCTGGAATGAAATGGAAAAAAATTGCTGAAGGCAAAGAGTTGTGGAAGGAACTTGGGAAGACCATGTGCAGTCACTTGATTATCGGCAAGATGCAATTGCAACGGATAGTATGAAAAATCAATTCACATTAGCAGTTCATATTCTGACTTTAAAATAGATCGGAAAAAAGACTAAACCAACACATATCTAACTGGCAAAAAAAAAAAAAAGAAGCAAAAGCTGCATTAGTGCAATTCTGTATTGACAACCAAACATTCCCAAAATTCGAAGAAATTAAAATGCTAAAAATGAATAAAAAATCAGAGAGGCAAATGAGAATGGAGGAATCGATCTTAATTTATAAAAATAAAACAAGGGTGTGTAACCAGAATGACCCTAATACATTATCTAGCCTTTGGAAAGAGCTAATAAGACAAGAAAAAGAACAACAGAAGAAAAACCGACAAAAAAGACAAGGGAAATGGTATAGGAAAAGAAAAGAAGAAGAAGAAAATGGAAAGACGACATCAACGACCATTTGAAAAAAAAAATAAAAAAAATATAGAAGTAGTGAAACATAGGTGGCGCCAGCTAGGCTTGGCCAAGAAACGTATCTAATACACTGTATCCGATGAATGGCAATGTGGGGTTTCGGACTCCATTGGCGAGAAGTAAACCACGAACATCAGTGGAAAAGTCGCTATGCTCCTGAGGATGCCCAAAAACTGGGCGAAAAATTTAGAGCATTAATAACGGTAAAGAGTTGATGTTTTTGAATCCTAAAGTGAAGATCTACTGGCTCTACTCAAAGTAAACAGTGTGTTTGATGTGAATGGTTGTTTCACATACAACAGACAATAGGACAATAACTTCAATGAAGACCGAAAACGTGCGAGAAGTGTGAATCATCACTAGAAACGGAATGCCTAGGTAAGCATTATCCAACTAGAATATTTCCAAGTATGACAAATGTGGAAGACTTCCATTTCACCAATAGGGAAATAATGATCCACCAAATTTAATTTGCAGTAGGCTTGAGTTTTAGAACAATGCACAAGATTTTATACGAGCATTTGAACTTCAGGAAAGTGTGTACATAGTGTGTGCCCAAGAATCTTACAGGGCAGCAGAAGGTCCTCTGAATGAGCTTGTCACAGAACCTCATTTGTTACAATGATAAGATTATGATTTTCTGCATTATATTGTAGCAAGATACAGGATGTGTTACAACTATGATCCAGAAACAAAGCATTCCAGCATGCAGTTGTGGAATGTTTGTTTCTGGTTTCATGAATGTCCCCATGCAGCCAACATGACAAAGGAATGGCTACCACAATTTCAATGGGAAATGCTAGAGCACCCTGCATGCAATCCTGATCTGTCATCTTGTGGCTATCATGTCTTCAACAAGATGAAAAAACTGCTTGGGGTTAGAAAATTCCAATTGAACAATGAAGTGAAAAGTTCCATTAGAGATGGCTGCAACAGGGTCATAATGTATTGTTTAAAAATGCCATTACCAGCAATGATGTAGTTCTAAATGAAAAAGTGCCATAGCGGTAAATGGATTGGTAAAACACAATGCAAAACGAACTGCCTAAATTTTTTCAAAAACCCTGCAAAACCTTGTTTGCTGTTTTTATACACTAAAATGCTCCTATATTAATAAGGCAGAGAAAAAATATGCACTAAAAATTTTTAAGTTTCGTGCAAACATGCATGTGCATGTTCTTTATTGTCATGAACTTTTTGCATATTATCGCTTCTGCTGCTCTATGTCCTGTTCATCATACCTAAATAAAATATTAAAAAACATTTTATTTTTGTAAAATCAAAATGCTTACCCGTTCTAATGTTGTTCATTGTCCATTGAATGTTTTTTTTTTTTTTTTCGTTTTTGGTGATGGGCACAATGGAAAATGGCTGGTCAAGTAAAGTCACTTTATATCCGTTAAAAAATGTCAAAATCTGTTGAAAATATATCTTATTGTAACAAAGTTTTCGAAGTGAGAAGTTTTTGTATGAATACTGTACATTATGACCAATGGAAATCTTTACGATAATGAAGCATAAAAAAAAAACACAATGGAAGATAGTTGGTCAAGTAAAATTACAATATATTAGTTAAAAATGGCAAAGTCTGTTAAAAAAACGTATCTCATTGTAATAAAGTTCTCAAAATGAAAGTTTTAGTAATGAGTACTGTGCATCATGGCCAATGGAAATCTCAACTATAATGAAGTAGGAAAAAAGCATGAATGTTAAAAAGACTGGAAGTCACCACACTAATGAAGTATA
This sequence comes from Macrothele yani, assembly GCA_039090855.1. Taxonomy (NCBI): domain Eukaryota; kingdom Metazoa; phylum Arthropoda; class Arachnida; order Araneae; family Macrothelidae; genus Macrothele; species Macrothele yani. The sequence continues at coordinate 128,077,586 of CM077008.1, forward strand.
AAAACACAGATGTTAAAACAAATGAAATGGCCTACCAAAACGAATACATGATATTTTTACACAAAAAAAAAAAGTTATTCAGACAAAAGCATAGAAGCAGCAGAAATTTCACAGAATTCAGTATATCGTCGAAAACCTCCTATTTAACATTTTTATTAAATTTGCATTACTTACTAATTTTATCAATTTATATTGGGTTGATGCATAAGTTCATGCAGTTTTATTTCACAAGTGTTTCCCAGGTCAGTAGTGATAGTGCAAATGGCCAGTTGTATATCAAAACGTAGCCAGAAATATGATGTATCTAAATCATTGTGTGATTGTGGCTAATGGTTTTTTGATTTTCAGGTCCGGAAGTATGAAGTGTCAAGTCGAGAGGAATGAACATTTCCGACATCTGCTCCTCTACAAGTTTAACAAGGGATCTACAGCCGCCAAGGCCACTCGACAAATTTGTGCTGTGTATGGGGAGGATGCTATTGCTCTGAGGACAGCCCGCAAATGGTTTGAGCGGTTCCGAGGTGGCAATTTTGATCAACGACTCTCCATGCTCAGGTCATCCATCTCATTTTGATGAGGATCATTCGAACCATCTCATCCACTTGGATCCACCTCAAGCCACATGCAAATTGCCCACTGAGATGGACTATGATCAGGCTACCATAGTGTGACACTTGGAACATATAGGAAAGGTCCAGATATTGGGATCTTAAGTGCCTCACACTCTCACCAAGGACAACAAGAATCAGCGTGTTGCTATATGTGGTTCCTTGCTCGCCCGTTATCGTGAATGTTCTCAGAAACACAAACCCTTTCTGTCATGTATTGCTACTGGAGATGAAAAGTGGCGCCTGTATGTGAATTTCAAGCATCGGAGGGAATGGTTAAGCCCAAACAAGAACCTCACACCAAGTCCAAAACATGACCTATATCCTGTGAAGATCATGTTGTGTGTCTGGTGGGACATGGAAGGCATTATTCACTGGGAAATGCTGCCGAGGAATCGGACCATCAATGCTTCACTCTATTGTGAGCAACTCCACCGTGTGGAGGGAGCAATTCAGCAGAAACGGCCACATTGGTGCCATTGTGTCCTTCTCCAACATGATAACACACACCCTCACAGTGCAAACATGACCAAAATAGCCATTCTGGACATGAAATGGGAGATCCTCCCACATGTGACCTATTCCCCAGATGTCGCCCCTTCAGGCTATCCCCTGTTCTGATCTCTGTCAAATGCACTCCATGAGAGAATGTTCAATAATGATGTTGATCTCCAGAATTTCCTTGATGATTTCTTCACAGCAAAACCTGCATGTTTTTCAAGACACGCAGTAATCCATTGTTGCCGTTTTCCCTTCTGATGTAATACATTCCTGTAGTGTGGTGAAAAAAATGCCATGAACTTATGCATGAATCCAATATTAAAACTGCTGAATTTGATCAATTTTAAGTAAGTCCAAGGATGTTACATGAAAGTTATATGCTAAAATATAAAATTTTTATTTTAATACCACTCTCTCATTCTACACAATTCTTCTATCAAGAATAATACAGTGTGTCTATAAGTATACAATTTCAGTATGCTATTAAAAAAGATACGTTAGAAAAAAACTTACTTTAAAAGTTCAAGATACATGGCAAGTGTTAAAGTTTGTTAAGTTAGATGAAAGATGGCGTTAGGTGTTTCATGTAATGAAAAATCTCGTCAAACGTGGAATACAACAGACATGGCTTCCCCAGTGGAGAAAGCAACATGTGTGTTATGGTTTGTGGCGTCAAAATCTGTAACAACAGTTCAGTGTATGTTCAGAATGGAATACAAGAGACAGACGCCAACATGAAGGAGCATCAAATAATGGGTAAATAAAAGCAGTAGGATCTAGACCCAGTGATAGAGCCCTTTTTCTTTGCTGAACCGTTACTCACGTAACATACCTAGACATGTTTGAATAACTCGTAATTCCACAACTCCAGGATATTCAAGACATAATTAACCAGCAAGATGTAGTGCCTTTACACTGGTCTTTGGACGTACGCAGATCTTTAAACCATCATTTTTTAGGGCGTTGGATTGGATGTGGGGGTCCTACAGCATGGCCAACCTGTTCTCGTGATATTACCCCATGTGATTTTTTTTCTATGGGGCTTAAGAGCGTTGTGTACAAGAAAAAAGTTACATCTATCACTGAGCTCAAAGAACACATTACTGCAACCTTCCTCCTTGTTACACCTGACATTCTGCAGTATATGTGGGTGAATTGGACTATCCTTTAGATATCCTGTGAGCAACCAGCAGAGCACACATGGAGACCTACTGAAATAAAAAAAAAAGACTTTCACAGTTACCATGTGTTTTGACATTAAAAGTAAGTTGTTATTTATTCTAGTTTTTTTTTTTTTTCAATAGCATACTGAAGTTGTATACTTCATTTATAGACACCTTGTAACACTTGCCCTTTTGCATCATGAAGTTACATTGAGCACATGCAACTAACATAGTCACACCAATATTGTGACTAGTACGTAGTTTTTCAAAAATTATGAGGAGGATGTAGGGGATTTCTTTTGTGTTACCCAAAAGGAATCTGAAAGTGAGCTCAGGGAATTACTTTTACTAGAGCAATAGTCTATGGTGGGCAGTTTAGGAGGAATGCCCTTCACTTCTGTAAATGCTTATCACTCGGCCATCGTGAATATTTCACTTTTTTTTCTGTTTCTTTTTCTTCTTATTTTTGGTTTAGGGGTTTAACGACCACTGTGAGCAACTCGATGGACTATAAGCAATTGCTCGTCCCTAATTTAGGGCTACTGGTTCCAAAAAAAGGGAGAGAGAGCCAGTACTATAAGCCAAACACAACATCCATGCCTCACTGGGATTCGAACCCGGACCCTATCTCAAACGAATGGTCAGAAGCCTATGCCACCGGGGCAGCATTCGCTTATTTCTACGGAGTATCCACCAGATATAACTTTATTTTTACTGGCGTCAAGACAAAGGAGTTCACATGCTGTCTTTGCCCTAGAACCCTTATGATTCATTAGATGCTCTAGTATGTGATCCAAGAGCTTTGGTGGCTCATCTCTAGACTATATATTCATATAAATTTTGTTTCTAGGTTTAACGACCGCACCATGAATAACTTGCAAGACTCTAAGCAGCCACCCATCCCTAGTTTCAGGACACTGGCTCCAGGGAAGGGACAGATCCTGCACCATCAGACAAACATACCACTCACACCTTAAGCTGGGATAAGCTCTGACAAAAGATCAGAATACAGCTCCTCAGACCATTCAACCACTGGGGCGGCCATCTCTGCTGTATGAGTATTCGGTTAAGATACTAGTATGCTTGCATACATGACACAGTTTTCTCTATTTTTAGATACATGATCATCAAAACATTTAGCACTTTTCCTTTGCAACTAACCACCAAAAGTACCTTAGTGCCACAAAGCTTAGAAAAATAGTGCCTTAGTGCCACTAAGGAGTGCTAAACCTCTTCTGCATCACTGATTACCAGGCTTTGTGTCACAGTGGGACAAGTTCTTGAATAACCGTGGTGATTATTTTTATAATAAAATATATTTTCTCATTATTTTAACATTGGATCTTTTTTATTGATCAATTGTAATAAAAATGTGGAATTTATGAACAATATTTTTTACCCTGTATTCGTTTGTCATGATTGCCAGCAACATTACATTTGTTGCTGGCAATCATGACAAACGAATACAGGGTAAAAATATTACATTACATATGCAAGCATGATGCTCAGTGTAAAGGAGTGTGCATGTTTGTGACAGAGCATTGACTCAACTAAGTTTTTAAAACCACTTAATGTCATCTCTGTCTGTGATTTACTAGGAAATCTTTAATATGGAAGTTTATGAAGATATTTAGGCATGCAGGAACTGTGAATGTTATGAAGACTGTTTTTCTTCTATCATAAAGTTTTTTAATACTGTTCTACTCAACCATAGTTCCTTTTGCATCATGAAGTTCTGGTTTTTACATATCTTTCTGTTATTTATTTAGCAGCAAATGTCCCATCTCCCTTCAATAGCACTCATTATTAGTTATCAGTCAACATTCAAATCAAAATTATTTCAAAATCAGTGGTAATAAAATAAATTTTAACAGTGGTAATTCTCCTTGTTGCATTGGATAGCTTTCAGTGTTGGTACTTTTTCCTGTAAAGGATTCCCAATGAAGGTTTGCCAATAAATGGTCACTGTTCATTTCATAACTTTTGAATTGCTGTTTTATAGAATCTAAGATTCTTTTGCGCTTTGAGCTTTTTTCCCCAAGCTAAAAAATGTAAGTTAATTAGTCCTTTTCAAAGGCAATGTCAGATATGCAGTTTTAATTTCTTCATTGTTTTCTTTTTTGGCAAAATATGTATGCATCTAGAGTCTTCCAGTTTTTGCTTGGAACTTGAACTATGTAAATAGTAAGAATAATCTTTTCAGTCTGTTTTGATGCAATTCTGTCTCTAAATCTTTGCAAAAAAAAAAAAAATGATAAAAACTTCCCCATTATCTTGAACTTTCTCTGTATCATTAATACTTTTTTTATTCACAGTTTTAAAATGTAAAAAACTAAGAGAGTTTTCTGACCTTCTCAGATTGTAGACGACTAAAAGAATACATTGTTTGCCTACTGCAAGCAGAGTGTGCACACTTCCTTTTCCAAGATTAGCATATATAATTTACTAAAAATACCCCTTGAGAACAAGCAGTGGCATAACCATGTTTCAAAATCTGGGGGGGGGGCAATTACACATATACACTGAAGTGCCAGAAAAACTGGTACACCGGTCTAATACTTGATAGGTCCCCCACAGGAGTGCAGAAATACGACAGCGCATGGACTCCATTAGCTTCTGGAAATACTCTGTAGGCAATGCACACCATACTTCCTGCAGAGCGTTCCACAATTCGGGTGTATTCCGAGGTCTCGGATTTCTGTGTTCGATAGCGCGTTGCATGGCATCCCAAATTTGTTCTATCACATTCAGATCTGGGGACTTGGGTGGGAATGGCAACACCCCAAACTCAGATGAATGCTCCTCTAACCATAATGTGGCATCCCAACACTTGTATGGAGATGCATTGTCCTGTTGGAACAGGCTCAACCCATCGGCATGAATGCAGGACATGAACGGGTGTACCTCATCAGAAAAGATGCACACATAGCGTTGGCCGGCCACAGACATTTGTAGACGTACCAGGGGTCCCAGTGAAGTCCAGCTAAACACACCCCACCAGCCAGTACAGTTCCCTGTTGACAGGCGAGATCCATGGCTTATGGGGTTTGCGCCACACACGAATCCTTCCATCTGCCCTATGCAGTTGGAAACACGACTCGTCAGACTAGGCTCCTTGTTTCCAGTCATCAAGTGTCCAGTGGTGGTGTTGCCATGCCCAAGTGAGACGCATTCGTGCACCCATCAAGAGGACTCGAGTTGGGCGTTGGCTCCCAAAGCCCATATTGTGCAGGGTACGTTGCACAGTCCGGACGCTGATGCTTGTTCAAGCTCCAGCATTGAATTCCAATGATACCTGCAAGAGTGTTGCACGCCGATCGCGTGAAACGATTCTTGACAGCCGACGATAGTCATGTTCACCCAATGTCTTTTTACAGCCACACTGGTATCGTAGGTTGGAGGTTTTACCCGAATTCTTGTAGTCACGGTACACCCTTGCAGTAGTCGTCCGTGTAAATCCAAACTTCATTTCTACCTCCGAAATACTACAGCCCATCTCACGAGCGCCAACTATGACACCATGTTGAAAATCACTTAAATAGTTATTACTTGTCATTCTCATGCCGAAAACAGCTCTGACAGCTGGAAAGGATGTCTATCGCTTTATATACGCACTGACAGATGCAACCGAGTATGCGCATAGGTGATGTTGCTATGTATTTTGCATAAGCTCATCTGTACCAGTTTTTCTGGCACTTCAGTGTATATACACTGACGGGAAAAAAATCCCAACACCAAGAAAAAATAGTTGTAGAGGAATGAAATGGCGGCAATACATTTGTATAGGTAACATATTTAATCGATTAAGGTTTCAAGATCACAGCTTATTGTAAGCGCGAGAAGAGCCATTTTAAATGTGAAATGCTGGTACATTAATAACCAGTGTAACCACCAGAATGTTGAATGCAAGCATGCAAACGTTCATGCATTGTGTCGTACAGGTGCTGGATGTCAGTTTGTGGGATGGAGTTCCATGCCTGTTGCACTTGGTCGGTCAATACAGGGACGATTAATGCTGGTTGGGGGTGACGCTGGAGTTGTCGTCCAATGATGTCCCATACGTGCTCGATTGGTGAAAGATCTGGTGATCTAGTAGGCCACGGCAACATGTCGACACTCTGTAGAGCATGTTGGGTTACAACAGCGGTATGCGGGCGAGCGTTACCCTGTTGGAAAACACCCCCTGGAATGCTGTTCATGAATGGCAGCACAACAGGTTGAATCACCAGACTGACGTACAACTGTGTCGTCAGAGTGCGAGGGATAACCACGAGAGTGCTCCTGCTGTCATAGGAAATTGCTCCCCAGACCATAACTCCAGGTGTAGGTCCAGTGTGTCTCGGCCACAGACAGGTTGGTTGCAGGCGCTCACCTGGCCTCCTTCTAACCAACACACGGCCATCACTGGCACCCAGGCAGAACCAGCTTTCATCAAAAAACACAACAGATCTCCACTCCGTCCTCCAATGAGCTCTAGCTTGACACCACTAACGTTGCAAACGGCAGTGGTTTGGAGTAAGTGGAATGCACGCTACAGGGCGTCTGGCTCGGAGCTGTCCTTCAAATAACCGATTTGTAACAGTTTGTTGTGTGACTGTGGTGGCAACTGCAGCTTGAATTGCTGCCGCAGACGCAGTACGATGCGCCACGGCCATACGCCGTACACGACGGTCTTCCCTCTCAGTAGTGCCACGTGGCTGGCCGGAACCCGGTCTTCTTGAGGCAGTACTTTCCCTTGACCACCGCTGCCAACAATCATGCACAGTGGCTACATTCCTGCCAAGTCGTTCTGCAATATTGCGGAACGAAAATCCACCTTCTCGTAGCCCTATTACACGACCTCGTTCAAACTCCGTGAGCTGTTGATAATGGCTTCTTCGTCTTCTTGAAGGCATTCTTGACTAACATCAACACACTACGTCGAATCTCAACGATAACTAATGCTCACGACCATTACAGCAAACCTGCTTTGCATGTTCTGAGGGCGCTACTAGCGCCACACGTATGCGCCGAGCGCGAAATTTGCATAGACGTCATCTTACAGATGTACTCTCACTGCCTACCAATTGTCGTTTATCTAACACAACCCCTTCTTGGTGTTGGGATTTTTTTCCCTCAGTGTATATGAGGATCCCCGACTCTGAAAATCTGGGGGTCCTGACCCCCGACCTCCCAGTGGTTATGACTATGAGAACAAATATACTATAATAGTATTATATATGGTTTGGGGTGCTTAAAAGATTTAGTAATTTCATTTGTTTCTTTTTTTTTAGGTTTTAAAGTTGTAAAGGATGTATTTAATACAACCTTTTAGAAATTTAGCTAAGTATAAGTGCATTTCTGAATTTGGATTTTCAGCTATTGTTGCAAAGTTGAAGTTGGAGGTTTATTTAAATATTTATTGCCTATATATATATTTATCTCTCTCTCTCTCTCTCTCTCTCTATATATATATATATTTTATTTTATTTTTTTTTTTTTTTTTACAGATCTACACCACCACCACCAACAGAATTCAAGTTTGATGAAACTTTGTTATATGACTACAATGGTGCTCTTAAACCCAACCAACTTGCCATTGATGATATGACATATGATACATTGAAAGAGAAGTAAGTCTTATGGCCAATTTCCATACCTTTTTGTGTGTTTGGGGGGGGGGGGTAGACACACATTTATTCCATAATTTACATGTTAATTTCATTATTTGTTTTGAAAGTGGAGTCACTGGTGTCATTCATGTCAAGTTACTAATGAAAAACCGGGTATGTGTGGTTTTATGCTGTTGTAATTTTGCATGATTTATTCTTTTATTATTTCAGACTTGAAGAAATTAGAAAGAAGCTAGTGCAGTGCCAAACCTTAACAAAAGAAAAGGAGCTTGAAATAGGACAATGTGAAAATGAAATGAAGTCCTTAAGGAAAACAGTGGAAACAGAAAACACGTATGTTAAGTGTTTGTTAAATTGCAAACACACTATTTTACTGGTGTTTATTTTAAATTAATTTCATATGTATAAGTCACGAATATTTTGCAACAGAAGCATTAAATTATTTATTAAAAAGGGAAGCACACTTAAGTTGGAGAAAATAATTGAAAATCAAGGGAGAAATTACTTAGTTTGTTGTCAACCCAACTTTGAAATAGTTTTTACAGGAAACTACTGGATATGTGGCATATGTAAAATCTGGAAAAGCTATATTTTAAAATCATTTACTGGACTTGTGGGGTGCAAGTAGAAGAATCAAAATTGAGGCTTTTGAATGTGAGGGAAAGTTCAAACATTTGCAGCAGTGTGGTGCAAAACTATTGGTGAGTAGAGCAATTCCTCCACCATTCCATTTTAAACTTAGGTAGCGAAAGACTGAAGTAATCAGGTGAAAAGTTCCTTGCTTCTCAATTAATGTTCGCAATTTAAACTGTTTTTTGCCATGCTGGTGCCCGAGTGTTCAGAGTCATTGACTTTTGATTAATCATTCCAGCGGGGCCTAGGTTTGTGTGTGAGATGAGGCATGGATGGCACATTTGTCCTGCATCATTGGCTGTCTCTCTTACCTGGAACCAGTGGCCTTAAATTAAGATAGGCAACTAATTATGGCCTTAGATGCTTATGGTGGTTGTTAACCCCCCCTCCCCCCAAGCATGTTTTTTTCATTTTCATTATATGATTTATTTTTATTTTTTTTTGTAATTTTATGCTTTCGCAGTTTGTTTTTCATTAAAAAGTACAAAACCTTGAAGTTCATCAGTCTAAGGGAAGTGACTAGAGTACAAGAATTGTGTGTGAATTATCAAATTCAGTTTACACTGGAATCAATAAGCATAAACAAATGTCACCAGGAAGGAATGCCATTTGCCACAAATGGCCCACAAAAGACCTAGGCTGTTGTGCTGTTGCATGATGCCAGACCACTTGTGTCCCAGCTCATGGTTGAGTGATTTTAGTGTTTTGTTTGGTAAGAAAGTTTTGCAGAATCCCATTGATAACAAAGGCCATGCATCCTGTGATTTCCATGTGTGGCTCTCTCATTAAGCCCTTGGGACCTCAAGTGTTTTGCTACAGACACAGATTGTTTTCAGTATTGCTACAGACACAGATGTGAGACAGTCTATAACAGCATGGCCAAACCAAAAAGTCTCTAGATTTCTTCTCTGTTGGCACACAATCATCATGACTGGACACTTGTTTAAATCGCTATGGTGACTGCATGGAAGATAAAAGATCACAAGCAATTACCCTTGTGTGCTGTGTACTCTGTTCAACTCATGCTTCTGAATGAGAAGGTAATATTAAATACACTGCTTGTTTTTTAATCTGTGCATTGGCACATACACTGGTGTGCAAAAATTAAGGACGAAGAGGAGAAATTAGCATAACAGCGGAACGAGCAGGCAGAATGGACCGAAAGACCACTCAGGAGATAGACTAGAGTCCGGTACAGTAGGGCATGCGCATATATGCAGCATGAGGGGGGAGGTCCTAAGGGCATAAAGCACATGGGCGGTGTGCGCTCAGCAATTCGGTGAAAGCTATTGCACGGTGTACATCGGTTTGAACGACTTCAAGTTGCTGCTACCGTGTGATATGGCCAACAGGCAATCCAGTAGAAGACATCTGGATGACTTTACCCGAGGTTGTGTCATTGGGAAGTTGGAAGAAGGTCGAAGTGTGACTAGTGTGGCTGAGGAGTTTGGGATCGTTCACAGCATCATTTCACGAGTTTGGAGAACATTTCTAACGACAGGAACAGCTGTCCAAGAGTTTAGCAGTGGTCATACATGAGCAACCATGGCGGCGGACGACCGGTATATTGTACTACAGGCGAGAAGAGGCAGACGGCAGACAGCGGGAGAAATCGCAAGGCACATGCAACAGACAACTGGACATCCGTTATCGCGTTTTACTGTGGCCAGGAGTTTGCACAAAGGTGGTCTATTTGTACGATGACCAGTACGATGTGTGCCATTAACGCCTGCTCATCAGAGACGGTGGTTTCTGTGGTGCCAGGAACACAAGAACTGGACACATCAGCAATGCGGTCAAGTTCTCTTTACGGATGAGAGCCGATTTAGTCTGACGAGCGATTCTGGACGTATACACACCTAGAGAGAGCAGGGAACACGCAATCACTCCTCCAACATCATTGAAAGGGACTGGTTTGGAAGTGGCGGAGTTCTCGTTTGTAGCGGTATCATGCTTGGTAGCTGTACTCCACATCTTCCAAGGAGGTTCAGTCACTGGTGTCCGCTATTGTACCGAGGTTCTCCTGTCTGATGTGCGTTTGTTTAGAGGTGCTGTGGGTCCTGAGTTCCTCTTCATAGACGACAACGCTACACCTCATTGTATAGTGGCTGTCGCAGAGCTGTTGGAGAGTGAAGATATTCAACGCATGGATTGGCCCGTAAGTTCCCCGGACCTAAATCCAATCGAACACGTGTGGGATCTTCTCGGGAGACGCTTGGCAGCAAGTCACCAGCCACCAGCAATGATTCCGCAGCGGCAATTGGTGCTACAAGAGGAATGGGCCACAATGTCTCAACAGCTCCTTGACAACCTCGTCCTCAGCATGGACAGACATTGTAAATCCTGCAACTCAGTCAGGGGTGATCATATCCCCTACTAAAGACTGGATTTTTCTTGGCAACCGCCTGTCACATGGACGTTTCTGTCTTCTGTCCAGTTGTGCTTGACGCTACCTTTTCAATAAAGTGCCTTTGTATCCTTTGGATTCCTTGTTTGGATGGTTTTGCTCACTTGTCCCATATTCTTACATCTTGGGGATCTTATGGTATGATTGGAGTCGATGTAGAGCACTTCTGCACGATGCTACATTCGAAAAACAATCCCGTCCTTAATTTTTGCAACAGTGTATGAAATAAAAATTTTAAATCTGTTAGCTGCCAGTAATTGCAACTTGAATGCATCTTCCAAAATTTCATTGTATATCTAGCTGCAAATAGACAATGAAACTAAAGATCAGTAGTAAATTGAAGATGTAGAATTCCATTTGTTCACCATGTTCCCTGTGTTATTGATTTGGAGTGGACATTCCTTACTTTTGGAGTGGATTCAAGATCTGATCTCAATATTTTGTACAGTCATTCTAAATAACTTGCATGGATAGTAAGTTAAAGAAATGAAAATTTTACTAAGGTTTTAAATTATTATATATAGTGTTATTTTCATAACTATTTTTCAGCAGAAACATACAATTAAGATGTCTTTAAGAAACCCCAAGTGTATTTGTGATTTAACAGGAGTTTTTATATTGTTTTCAGTATAAGTTATTTTTCTTCAGATGTTATTGTACTGTTGCAGCCTCACTAGCCAATGTGAACTGCAATCATCTGATATGATGTCACCACAGCTAAGTCTTTCACAACACTATGTCTAAGTTGAAATACAGTTACAATTTACAGGATATACTGTCAGTGTATACTTGAAAGTCTCAATACCTACTGCTCTGAAATAAATATTGTTGTAATGCATTTATGGCACCTCTATTCATAGTGATTGTGGAATAACTTTTTTTACGGGTCTTTTAGAGGTTATTTTTAATGAAAGTTGGTTGTCAAATTTTCAACTAAAGCCTAGTTCGTCATCAGGACTATGTCACTGGAGTAGTTGCTGCCACTCAATTGGAAGAGACCATCCGCAATTATCGTTAATTGTGGTACTTCTTCTTCTTGCTATTTCGATCCCTTCTTCTAGTTTTCTTTACTAAGTTTGACTGGTGGGCGATTATTTTCACTGAGTCCCAATTTATGGAGTGTCCACTTGCTTGTACATGTCTGTTCTAGCCCTGTTTTGTTCCCAATGTTCCTAATAGCTGCTTGGTGTTCTTTCATTCGGACCTTAATACTTCTCCTGTTTCTCCTATATAGCTGAGTCCGCAGTTACAGTCGATGCAGTAAATTACTCCTTCCTGCAATTGGATGTCCAATTCTTTCTGCTTTAAAGCTGGCAGGAATTTCTTTATTTTGTTATTAAGATCTGGAGCTAGCCTGATATTATATTTTGCTCCGATCCTTTTCAGTTTCTCGAAAAGTCCCTTGTGGTACGTAATTTTGCTGGTGAATTTGAAGTTGGTTTTTTCCTGCTTCTTTTTTGGCACTTGTTTAAATATTTTCTCAACATATGGGGAGGGGTAATTGTTTTCTGCCAACATTTCCTTTAATTCTTCTTTGTGAAGATCTTTTGAGAAGCTGAAGAGACCAGGATTTCAATTTTTTCCAAAAAATTGTCTCGCTGTATTCGATTTAATATAATCAGGGTGGAATGAGCAGAAGTCTAACATCTTCCCTGTGTTGGTGGGTTTTCTAAAAGCTGAGTGAATATTTTCCTTCTCTTGAGGTCAAGGTTAAATCCAGGTAATTGATGCTATGGTCTTTTTCCTGTTCCAGGGTGTACTTCAAGGTATTCTCTAGTAAGTTAAATTCTTCCAGAATCTGAGAGGGTAGAGATTGGTCCACAGTATCTACTATAATTAGGACATCATCCATGTACCTTACATAGAGAGCAAACAAGGAGGGTTGTATAAGGATTTTTGCCTCTAGTTTACTTATATAATAATTTGCTAGCAGAGGTGCTAGTGGAGAACCCATTGCAAGTCCTGAAGTTTGCCTGTAATATTTCTTTCCAAACTGGAAGAAATTATTCTTGAAGGAAAATAGGAGCAGTTCATATATGCCAAGTAGTATTTTCTATTGTGATTATGGAATACTATTTTTTCCGCAAGGTCATCTGCAATGAATTCCAGTAGGAGGTCCAGGTTAATGTTGGTATACATAGAGACTATATCCAGGCTTGCCATTACTGGATGAATTAATTCTGGCAAGTTGTCCAGTTTTCTTTTAGCTGCATGGAATTTTTAGTAGGTAGGGAGGAGAAGGGAAAATATCTCTGAGGTGACCAAGCAAATAATAATTAATGTTGGAGAGTGGCGAATTTCTAGTGTCTATTATAGGTCTTATTGGATGGCCTTCTTTGTGAACTTTTATCGTACCATAGATCTGTGGAATTCTTTGACTGGATTTTGGAGAAGTTTTTGAAGAGCTCATTAAGCTGTTTTTTATTTCTTAAAGAGCTGATTAATTTCTTAAGATTTTTACAGTTTGATCTATAGGATTACCATTGAGTTCTTCATAATAAGGCTTGCTCAATTCAGCTTCCATTTTATTGTAATACTCTTCTCTTTTCACCAATACCAAAACTTTGCTCTTATCTGCTCTCAGTGCTACTACTTTATCATTGGCTTTGAATTTTTTAAGGTCAGTAATGGCACTTCTATTAAAATTGTAATCAACTTTTACTGGCTTTTTTTACAAATTTTGAGACGCAGTCTGAGAATTCTTTCCTTAAAGTAACTGCTGTATTTTCATCTTCTCTTTCTACCTTACTACAGATGCTTTCTAAATCAATCAGTATACGTTTTTTATCAAGTGTTGCGGAGGAAAGGTTGTAATTATATCCCTTATTGAGGAGATTAATCAGGTTTCCATCTACTCCTTCTTCCGTCAGATCCATGACATGTTTGTTAGTGGTGTGATGGTATTAACTGTGGGCCAGGTGCTGTAGACATTAACTTTGGACTTAACCATTTATTTTCTTTAATTTTCAATTTTTCCTTAAACTTTTTGTTTTTATCTCTCACTGCTTTAGCTAACCAATTATCAATATTTTTCTTTTCTGCTTCCGGAATTTCACCTAATGAAGAGGTCCAAATACGAGCTTCTATTCGTTCGCATTGCTCAATAGTTTTGAATTTATTACGAATCGCGCCATTCACCGTTTTTAGTCTTCTATTTTTCTAATAAAATTTCTTGACAGATTTTCCATGTTTTTCGGGAGTCTCAAAGAAGGTGGAACAAAATTAGCTCTTTTACATTTCTTAAGAAAATACAGTTGTGACTTACATTTGTCGCTTTTGCACTTACTCCTTTCTATCTTTCTGATGTTTCGCCATATATCCAGCCCGTATGTGGTTTTAATCCTAGTTGTAAATGCATTTATGGCACCTCTATTCATAGTGATTGTGGAATAACTTTTTTTTTACGGGTCTTTTAGAGGTTATTTTTAATGAAAGTTGGTTGTCAAATTTTCGAACTAAAGCCTAGTTCGTCATCAGGACTATGTCACTGGAGTAGTTGCTGCCACTCAATTGGAAGAGACCATCTGCAATTATCGTTAATTGTGGTACTTCTTCTTCTTGCTATTTCGATCCCTTCTCTCTAGTTTTTCTTTACTAAGTTTGACTGGTGGGCGATTATTTTCACTGAGTCCCAATTTATGGAGTGTCCACTTGCTTGTACATGTCTGTCTAGCCCTGTTTTGTTCCCAATGTTCCTAATAGCTGCTTGGTGTTCTTTCATTCGGACCTTAATACTTCTCCCTGTTTCTCCTATATAGCTGAGTCCGCAGTTACAGTCGATGCAGTAAATTACTCCTTCCTGCAATTGGATGTCCAATTCTTTCTGCTTTAAAGCTGGCAGGAATTTCTTTATTTTGTTATTAAGATCTGGAGCTAGCCTGATATTATATTTTGCTCCGATCCTTTTCAGTTTCCTAAAAGTCCCTTGTGGTACGTAATTTTGCTGGTGAATTTGAAGTTGGTTTTTTCCTGCTTCTTTTTTTGGCACTTGTTTAAATATTTTCTCAACATATGGGGAGGGGTAATTGTTTTCTGCCAACATTTCCTTTAATTCTTCTTTGTGAAGATCTTTTGAGAAGCTGAAGAGACCAGGATTTCAATTTTTTCCAAAAAATTGTCTCGCTGTATTCGATTTAATATAATCAGGGTGGAATGAGCAGAAGTCTAACATCTTCCCTGTGTTGGTGGGTTTTCTAAAAGCTGAGTGAATATTTTCCTTCTCTTGAGGTCAAGGTTAAATCCAGGTAATTGATGCTATGGTCTTTTTCCTGTTCCAGGGTGTACTTCAAGGTATTCTCTAGTAAGTTAAATTCTTCCAGAATCTGAGAGGGTAGAGATTGGTCCACAGTATCTACTATAATTAGGACATCATCCATGTACCTTACATAGAGAGCAAACAAGGAGGGTTGTATAAGGATTTTTGCCTCTAGTTTACTTATATAATAATTTGCTAGCAGAGGATTTTTTTTTTTTTTTAATG
Organism: Macrothele yani; assembly: GCA_039090855.1. NCBI lineage: Eukaryota > Metazoa > Arthropoda > Arachnida > Araneae > Macrothelidae > Macrothele > Macrothele yani. The sequence continues at coordinate 128,092,990 of CM077008.1, forward strand.
TGACCAATTTTGGAAACATGGCAGTTTAAAACTGCCGTATTCATGTACTGGTATGTACAAGTTGTTGATATGTGTTTACAGTACTTTTTTCATTCTATAACAGAAGGTAAAAGTTTTAAATCATTATATATTTATTTTCACTGTTGTTCTCCTTTATTTCAGCTGAAACAAACAGTTAAGATGTCTTTATGGCATCAACAAAACCCAAGTGCATTTGTAATTTAACAGGTGTTTTGATACTGTTTACAGTATAAGCTATGTTTCTGCATATATTATTGTACTGTTTCAACATCTTTATCTAGTGTGAACTCCTGGTCATGTAATACGATGTCACCACAACTAATTTGTTCAAAACACTATGTGTAAGTTGAAATGCTATTTCAATTTACAGGATATACTGTCGGAGTATATACGTGACAGTATCAATACCTGCTGCTCTGAAATAAAGATTGTGTCATATGTAATTCAAACAGAAGATTGGAAAAATAAATTAAAATGTGGCAGTTTTTGGTAACACAGCAGTTGAGAATTGCTGTATTGATATATGCCTGTATGTGCAAGTTAGTGTTTTGGTAATTTCAAGTGTGTACAGTACTTTTTCCATTTTATAACAGAAGGTAAACATTTAAAATCATTATATGTTTATTCTCAGTGTTGTTTTCCTTACTATTTTTCAGCAGTAACATACTGTACAATTAAAAGTTCTTTTCAGAATCAAGAAAACCCAAGTGTATTTGTGATTTAACAGGTGTTTTGATATTGTTTTCAGTGTGAGCTAATTTTCTGCAGATCGTATTGTATTTCAACCTCTTTAGGCAATGTGAGCTCTTGCAGTCATGTGATATGACATTACCACAGGTATGTCTTTACAACACTAAGCACATGAAGAAATGCTATTACTATTAATAGAGTATACTATCAGTGTCTACTTGAAAGTATCAATACCTGGTGCTCTGAAATAATCTTCCCTGAAATATTAGTGGAGAGTACATGTTACTGTGCCATGGCAAACAAAGCAGCAGCTACCAGCAAATTAGAGATGGTATGTAGATTCCTCCTGTAACTGCATTACCTGATGAACAGTCAAACAGAATATCTTTCATCCTGCTCTCTTCCTTTTTTTCTTTTGGAGGAGAGCAGGATGAAAGATGTTCAGGAATGGTTCTCAAGCTCAGATTCTGCTTGCTGCTGGATTACGCGGTAATTGTTAATATTATTTTCGAAGAACAAATATTGTTCTTCTAAATCTTCTGTTTCACATGTTAAATTCGATTGTATTGACTTAAGAAGGCAGTGTGCAATCAATTAGTTCCAGGAAGTGGTATTATACAATTTATAATGACCATGAAAAATGTCAACTCACTGTTTCTTTACTTTAATATTCTGCTGGCTGCTTGCTGCTCTAGTTAAACACATTACGGCATATGTCATTTTATGAATTTATGTAAACTATTGGTATAACATAATGAAGTAAAAACAATTTAAAATTGGAATAAAATCAGAATAAAATCAGAATAAAAAGGCCACAAGGAATCATTAAAATTCCAGAAAGGCTGTCATTGCTCACACCTGCACCCCCTCCTTCACTCCAAATGCATTTCAGCTGTTGAAGTCACAGCCTTCTTCAGTGGTTGACAATGTATTTGTCTCAACTGCCAAATCATGAATGCCTGATTGAACTTCTGCCAAGTCATGCTCTGCCTCCACGTCAGGATCTTTATTGCACATGTCATGCTCTATTTTTTCATTTTTCTTCTTGGTTAATTAGGTATTTCCATGCATATGACAGGTTGTATGGAGTATTACTATTGCAATTGAATTTTTTATACCAAATCTGCCTGCATTTTTTCGATCATTACTGCCTTGGAAGTGAGGATCTGCTTGTGAGTGTTATGCGATATGAGAAGTTTTATGTTTGTCCAATCAGGCTCATTATTATTCTCAATGCAATACTGAATTAAAGATGTTTTTAGTTTGTCTTTTATTCCAGTTGTCTAAGTGTTCTTTTAATCGGATATCTAATTTGATATTTAAATTTCTTTTAGCACTTCCAATGTACAGCTTTTTTACTATTATTGTCTCTTGGGGTGTCCAGGAAAAAACAACCCTGAAAAAAACCAGCATTTTTGATACAGCAGTTTCACTTACCCAGAACCTCTGAAGAACCTAAGCTAAATATCAAAGTACATGCTATCTGCTATCATGTTCAATAGTTTGTGTCCATCTGTTTGCCAGTTCAATTCCTGCACAGTACCAAACTCTGTTTAGAGACAAAGAACTCTTTGCATTCACATTTGACATCATCCAAAGTAGTGAACTGTTTACCACAGAGAAAATGTTTTAGCACCCGAAACAAGTGGTAGTCTGAAGTCGCAGCTGTATGCTGGATGAGGCAGTAGCTTGGTTCCATGCAGTTCTTGAAGTTTAACTTGGGGTCCAATTAGTGATATGAGGTTTTACATTGTCTTGTTGCAGTAGTGCTCATTTTTGGTTGACTAAGGCAGGATACTTCTACTGAAGTTTGTCATACATCCTGTCCAGGTACTGAGAATACAGTTCGGCATTAATAGACCGACCATTCGGAATGAGCTCAAAGTGTATTTACACCTTCATAATTCCATTAAACACACAGCATGAACTTTTTCTCAAAACGGCAGTGTTTGGGGGGTAAGTAAATCTGGCTCACATTTCTGTTCAACCACTCTTGTGAAGAATCTGGATAACATGGATATATCCACTTTTCATCCCCAGTAATCTTCAATAAATTGAGTGTCATGTGGATTTTTGAGCAGTTCCTTGCATACCTTGACACTTAGCTGAACTTCATGCATTGTGGACCACAAATATGTTTTAACTTTCTTCAAAGTCAAGAAAGAGCATTCCGATGTTCAAGTTATTATGGGAATCATAACATAAAATTTCAGAAAATGTTCAGTGTTTCAGTAAAACTTTATGGCCAGTCATTGTAGTATCTCTACAGCTACAGAGGATTGGCCTTCGCAGTTTTTCTAAATAGTAATCCACATGCTGAGTTCTCCTTTCAGTTCTAAATTTCCTAGCAAATCAGAAGCATATGCAGTTACTGTATCCAGTATACAAGATTTGCTATAGAATGACAGTACTTTGGAATAAGGACTTTCAAACTAACTAATAATTGATTTGTGTTTTCCAGTGAGAGTTGGAACTTTCTTGCACACCTTTTCACTCCTATGCATAAGACTCGATCAACCTTTGAATCCCACAAGAGCCATCATACATGAGTTGGTTCATTTCCTTTGTGGTAGGGATGTCATGAGTTCTTTTTTTTTTTTAATATATCATAAATTAGGACTATATACTATAACAAAATGCAAACCTCTTTCTTAAACTTAATCTAATTTAACAGTTGCTCCAAGAATAAATTTGGCTTCCATGCCTTTTGTTTTGTCAGTGAATGAAGAAACAGAATCAGCTTTTAACACGTTTGCTGCTGCAGTACTATATTGGACCAACCAGCCATGTATTTGCATCTCATAGCTTTGCATGACTTAGCAATTCTAAAATACGAGAAAATTTATCCATAATTAATATTCATAATTATAATTCTGCCAGCAATAAAATATTATTCCTAAACTGAAGTAGACATTGTTGCACATAAAACAAGAGAAATAATACTTACAAATGCCAAAGAATTCCATAAATAGTGCCATGATGCATAACTGGATAAATACAAAATCCATACATTTTGATTTGGGTAGGGTAAAAAATCCCCCACACACAAACATGCAGTTCGATTTGGAACATACTTTTTTTAGCAAAATAGGAAGACAAAATATTTATCCCTTATCTACATGATACACTGCTGGACAATTGCTAAGGACGGATCATAAACAGCTATATAGCGCATAAAAAAGTAAGTGTGGTTGGATGCCAAGTCAAATAAAGTAATGTCAGAATGCCAGGACATTACAAGAAAGACAGTTTATTGTGCTCTGAAATTCAGAAGGCTTTGGAACGTGTTCAAGGGAAAAACAGGCCATTTTGTGCAGAATACGTAAACGTGAAAAAAATGCAGTTACCGTCCGCAGGCGTTCCGGCGTAAGATGTCAATACGGGATATGGCCACCATGGAGGGCGATGCAAGATTAAACACGTCGTGTCATGCTTTGCACAACATTATCAAGCAGCTGTTGGGGTAATTTATCCCATTTCTCTGTCAGTGCACGGATGAGGGTGTCTTTGTTTACTGGATGGCATTAGCGACCTCCAAGACTCCACCCCAAAGCATCCCACACATTTTCAATGGGATTCAGATCTGGAGAACGTGCTGGCCATACGAGGCGTTGAATATCCTCGCTCTCAAAACACTCTTGTGCAGCGACTGTTCGATGACATGTTGCGTTGTCGTCCATGAAAATGAATATATCACCGACAGCACCACGGAACATGCGAACATGAGGTAGCAGAACATCATTAATGTATCGTTGGCCAGTCATAGTCACAGCTGGAAGCACATAGAGGGACGTACGGCCATTGATCATAAGGCCAGCCATACCATGACACTACATGTCGGATATCGGTCCCTTTCCTGTATGTTTGCTGGACAATATGCAGTACCACTATCACGCCAAATCAGTTGTCGTCGACAATCAGACGATAGACTGTATCTACTCTCATCTAAGAAGAGGACAGCAAACCAGTCGTTATCAGTCCAATTGCGATGTTGATGGCACCATTGCAAACGGGCGGTACGGTGACGTCTGCACAATGGGATGCACACAACAGGACGGGGGCGTATAGTCCTCCTTCATGCAAACGTCTGGCGACGGTTTTTCGGGAGATCCGCTTGCCAGTAGCAGCCATAAACTGATTTGCTACCTCACTAGCTGTGCTGCGCGGGTGTCTTTTTGTTGATAGCACTATGTACCGATTTTCTGCAGGTGTCGTACTGCGAACACGTCCTCCCCCGTGACGTTTGCTACATTCTCCATTTGTTTGAAATGATTTCCAAAGCCTTGAAACAACACTGTGGCTGACGTCGAACTCCCTGGCAAAATCTGTTATTTTTCGCCCTTCTTCCATCTTGCCAATAATACAGCCACGCGTAAAATCATCTAGATGGTGTCGGGAAGACATACTGAAAATTGCAAGTTCGTCAATTGATTCTTTTCCTTTCAACTTTGCGTTTGAACAACAACGATCAATACGCGTCAAATCCTTTATATCTCTTATCAGCGCTATGACGTCACGAACAAGTTCGGCAATCCAAAATTTGCATATGCACAACACGTCTAACTGTATCCCGCACTTATGCTAATTTCCACATTTTCCTGCCTTCCATTTTATGGTTGCTATCGTTACTATTGTCATCCGTCCTTAGCAATTGTCCGGCAGTGTATAATTCGAAGCATGGTTGAAAGCACAGTGCAGGATTTTCTGGGCACTGGGCGCAGTAATAGTGTCCCTGCAAATCCCTTTGGCAGAGCACATTTTGCATCTTCTTCTCAAAAAACATACCTTTTTGTTTTGTTTTTTTGACTGGAAGGTGGCCACATACTTTTAATGATTTAGATATCTTCACTCGGGAAGTTGATGGCTCTTGATTCAAAAGTTGGCGTACAATGAATAGCCTAAAATCGTAGAGGCTTATCTTCTTTCCTGATAATTTATTACACAAGTTGTGGGAAGTGATTATCATCATATGAAATATATGTATTCCTAGCTTCTTGTACCATCTTATGGTTTTCCTTTCACAAGGACAGTATGCTAGCATTTGATCTTGACGATCTACCCCTGACATAAATTTATTATAGTTGATAACAGCCTTTGGTTTTTCTTTTATCTGTCCCCGTTTATTTACAGTTTGAACTAAATCGTCCTCAAACTCTGTGGTAATGAAAAGAACATCCTTTTTATCTTTTCATTTGCACACTGCAACAGCATTAGAATATTGGCATTTCCGTTCCCCCTTCAAAAGTTTAGCTTTTGTGACATCCTTAGGAAGACCTCATCGGTCTGCACGGAGAGTTCCAGTGCAATAAGTGTCATTGTTCAACAACTGCAATGCAAGATTGTAACTATTATAAAAATTATCCATGTAAATAGCATGACCAACATTTAGATTTCCTTCCATCAATTTTAAAACTACATTAGCAACATGACCTCCAAGGGATCCAGGTGCCCTGTGTAAACCAAAGCTTTTAGAATCATACCATTTGGTTCCGTTAGCATATAAAGTTTCACCCCATATTTATGACGTTTTCATTTCATGTACTGTTTGAAAATCAAATGACCTCTCCATAAAACCATTGATTCATCAATCCTAAGTTCTTCTCCAGCGTAGTGTATGCTCTCTATGGTATCGTTAAATAAATCCAGTAAAGACATTATTTTTGCAAGGGGGTTGGTTGTAATCGCTTTGCGAGGTTGAGAATTTCTTGCAAAATGAAGGCACCGCATGATCAGAAGGGAACGATTCCTGCTCATATTTGAAGAAAAGCAGTCCATTTTGAATAATGGATCTGTTTTCCAGTAATCTTGGAGATGGGGCATTTGTACAATGTCCGTATGAAACAGAAGGCCCAAAAAAACTTTTATCTCATTTACCAACACATCCTTCCATTCATTTATTCGTGAACCTTCAGTAACTCCCGAGATAAACACTTCTACAGCATATGCATTACTTTCCCTAATTAATAGATCGTAAAATTCCTCATTTGCAAAAAGATTAAAAAAATCGATTGGATCATATTAATTTTCAGTCCTGTTACACCAGTGAACAGAATTCTTCTCATGATGTCGGGACCATCACACCAATGTGTAGTCAAAATCCCTTGACGCTGAGTACGAAAAAGAACGCTGCATTCTTTCATTCTCACTTTCACTGCTGGTTGTACTACAGCTAGTAAAAGAATACGTTTCTGTACTTGATGACAGATTATCGTCATCATCTCCTATTTTCACGGAAGAATGTGCCTGCCAAGGAACTTTTGGTTGAGAGGGACCTGTGATAGCGTGTTTGAATATATCCATTCTTTCTGCAAAACTAAGTATTGAAATGAATATGGGTCTGTTTGAAATCCCTTTAGCCTCCCTGTGACGTATAAACTCTAAGTAGCAAATGCTTTTTATTGCACTCAAGCATTTATTTATTGATATCTGCCTTCACTGCAAAACCAGTGACGTTCAAAGGAAAATAAACATTGCAGTGAAAAGCGTGTGCTGTGTTAAGTCTTTAGGAAGTCAACTTACTTTCCCTTCCCTAAACCATGTGGGAAAAAATCCGCTATCCCCAAACCGCGGTCACTTTTAGACAGTTGGAGACTCATTTTCAGTGCCAGTAACAAAATAGATAACTTTCTTCAAGTGCCAAATGTTTTGGGAAGCGAAATGTGAAGCCATGCTTACGACGCCGTTCAGCACCTGGGCTAAGCCTTGTACGACGCCGTTCGGCGTCGCACTGCAGTGAAAGTGTTAACAGAACTGACCCTTGTCCATTCCTTAGGGTACATACTGTTTCCTTCACACTTTACTGCTGAATGCAAATATCCACTAGAACTATGTAGCTGGTCAGCATGAAAGCATCCAGTCTCTAACTTCAGGACTATGCACGTACGTTCAACCTCTAATGTCGAATGAACCAAAAGAGCCTTCTTTTCATTAAAAAAAATGTAAATAAATTCTTATATATCTCCTCGAAGCCCATGGCAGTATTAATCCCTACCTGGGCATTTCTTAAGTCCCTATCCTTATGTTTTCTCACTCATTCTCCATTCACTAACACAAAAACCACGAATATGTGGCGACAATGTTAACACAACACATTTAGAAATGTGCATTACTGTATATCACCATTCTCCTGTGATACTGAGCCCATTTTTGTCAGGTGTTTTGTATTGTTAAGCTGTCTACAAGGGAATGTTTCCACCATCATGGACATTACAGAAAATTGAACAAATAAAGATATTTTCTGTTCAAAAGTGAAAATTAAAACTATTTATATACTTAAACCTGAATGGGGTCTGGGAATCCTTCAGAGTTCTTCAGAGATAAGAAAGAATATGAATGTATTGTGCACTGAAACACAATAGTATGACTCAGGATAAGCACTTACTAAAGAAACATTTACTTTTATTCTGTTGTAAAGTTATATCTGGCAATTTTGCTTCAACATTAACATTTCCAGCAACTGCAGTTAAATTCCTGAAAATAACATGTTTAAATAGATTTCCCAATTCAAATGAAATATGTCTGCCAAGATTAAAATGTTTACACTTGTGAGTAATTTCATTCCAACTGGCTTTTGACAAAAGTTTGTGCAGGAGCCCCTCCACCCCTTTCTCCTAGATACAACCTTGTAAAGGAAATTATTCATGCAGCACTTATTCATTTTGTACTGAAGCTTAAAACAGCAGCTACAATTAAAAATAAAGCCAGAAGAAGATGATCTGTAGCAGAAAATTGAGAAGTTGGAACACCTTCAAGCTAAGAAGTTAACAGCTGACACAAAAGAAAAGTTTGCTTAGATTAATGAAAAAATCCATGACTTCAAAAAATGAAATTATGTTATATCCATTAGCATTTTAGAGTGGCCACAATAATACAGTTCCATGTATTCGACATAACCTGAAATGAGACTCCTGCTCTGGAAAATTTTGTTGGATGATATTGTGGAATGAAGCCATAGCCCCACAATGTCATCCAAATAAGATATTCAAATGATTAATTCAAAGCTTTGTTTATGAATAAACATAAACACACAGCGTCATGTATGGTAAAAAGGTTCATTTAGCAGTAGCTTTCAGTTATCCTACAACCTTGATCACAGGCGATTGACTGGATGAGCTAGTTGCCAGAACTACAATTTGAAGTTGGGGTGTTGGAACTGTTGCCAGATCACCCCAACTTCAAATTTTAGTTTTGGCAACCAGCCCATCTAGCCAATCGCGGGTGATCAAGGTCGTACGATGACTGAAAGCTACCGCTAAACGAACCTTTACCATATGTGACTGTGTGTTTTTGCTCGATTTCTATGTTTATGTGTTATACATAGAAATCGAGCGTGAAGCCAGATTTTTAAACCATTTGTTTATGAAGCTCTAATACTCAAAATTTTTGTCTGCTCTATGCATTCATTTCCTGATTGTTGCCTAATTTCAATCAAATACACAGAATTCTGTTATGGTTGCATATACACTTATTAGACAAAACATTAGAGATAGGAGTGATGGGCAGTTGACATGGTGTCCCCCCCCCCCATGCAGAGTTCAACAGGTCCAAACTGAACATATGTGACAAATAAGCGAACAGCAGCGCTTTCCAACTATGTATCGCAATCAACAAACATGATGATCTGAGCGATTTTGATCGTGGAAGCACTGTTGGTGCAAAACAGATGGGTCATTCTATTGCCCATTTGGTAAGAACCCTAGTGTTCACAAAAACTACCATATCGAGGTTGTACTACGAGTATATCATCGACAGACTTACCAGTGCTTAGAGAGCAAGCAGTAGCAGAGCACATGCCATTGGTGACTGGGGTCGACATAACTAACTGGGCTTGTACAAACCAACTGCTTGACAATGGTGGTACAAATTACATCCAGGTTAAATGTCGGAGGCCAAAGCAGCATCAGTGAGTGAACGGAATGGCACACAATGCACACCATGGGCTACGGGAGCCGACGCACTACTCGTGTGCCACTGTTGACTGCTCGTCATCGAACATTGTGCCGAAATCACATCCAGGTTAAATGTCGGAGGCCCAAGAAGCGTCAGCGTTTGAACGGTATGGCACACAATGCACACCATGGGCTACGGGAGCCGACACCGTACTCGTGTGCCACTGTTGACTGCTGCTCATCGGACATTGTGCCGAAATCACATCCAGGTTAAATGTCGGAGGCCCAAGAAGCGTCAGCGAGTGAACGGTATGGCGCACAATGCATACCATGGGCTACGGAAGCCGACGCCCTACTCGTGTGCCACTGTTGACTGCTCGTCATCGGACATTGTGCCGAAAGAAAGTGAACGGTATGGCGCACAATGCATACCATGGGCTACGGAAGCCGACGCCCTACTCTTGTGCCACTGTTGACTGCTCGTCATCTGACATTGTGCCGAAATCACATCCAGCTTAAATGTCGGAGGCCCAAGCAGCGTCAGTGAGTGAACGGTATGGCGCACAATGCATACCATGGGCTACGGAAGCCGACGCCCTACTCTTGTGCCACTGTTGACTTCTCGTCATCGGACATTGTGCCGAAATCACATCCAGGTTAAATGTCGGAGGTCCAAGCAGCGTCAGCGAGTGAACGGTATGGCGCACAATGCATACCATGGGCTACGGGAGCCGACGCCCTACTCGTGTGCCACTGTTGACTGCTCGTCATCGGACATTGTGCCGAAATCACATCCAGGTTAAATGTCGGAGGCCCAAGCAGCGTCAGTGAGTGAACGGTATGGCGCACAATGCATACCATGGGCTACGGAAGCCGACGCCCTACTCTTGTGCCACTGTTGACTGCTGGTCATCGGACATTGTGCCGAAATCACATCCAGGTTAAATGTCGGAGGCCCAAGCAGCGTCAGTGAGTGAACGGTATGGCGCACAATGCATACCATGGGCTACGGAAGCCGACGCCCTACTCTTGTGCCACTGTTGACTGCTGGTCATCGGACATTGTGCCGAAATCACATCCAGGTTAAATGTCGGAGGCCCAAGCAGCGTCAGTGAGTGAACGGTATGGCGCACAATGCCTACCATGGGCTACGGAGCAGACGCCCTACTCGTGTGCAACTGTTGACTGCTCGTCATCAGACATTGTGCCGAAATCACATCCAGGTTAAATGTCGGAGGCCCAAGCAGCGTCTGTGAGTGAACGGTATGGCGCAGAATGCATACCATGGGCTACGGAAGCCGACGCCCTACTCGTGTGCCACTGTTGACTGCTCATCATTGGATATGGTGCCGAAATCACATCCAGGTCAACACTTTCGCTGCCAGCGGGCGCACGCGCCTGCTGTAGAAATTGCCCTGGGGGGCCAGATAAGCAGAAGTAAATATCTGAAGCTCCAGTAATTGAATCTCCAAAATATTTATACCACCTACTAGTTGGCTGACCACAAGTCTATTTATAGCAAAACATGCAGAAGTTGCATGCGACAACCGACGTGGCGCAAAAGGTAAACATGATGTTGTATAGGCCATACAGGCACGGGCAACTTCCTACAAGCTTTTGTAAAAAGTTAGTAAAATCATGCAATGCATTGATTATATGCTTTCCAAAATACCAGAAATCATTACTCAAATTATTACTCAAGTTATGGGGAACATGGCTGTAGAATAAATCTCGCTGCTATGCCCTGACCTTTGACCCCATTTCGATGATATTAAACAGAACCTGTTAAGTATACTTCTGGAACAACATGATAAAGTTTTGTCTAACAACACTATATTAGGTATGTATCTCTAATGTTTTGTCCATTGAATGTATATGTTGATTGTCCACACTTTATTTGAGTCTGGAATTTCCAATCAGGCAGTTGTGTTAAAATGTTTGGACCCATTTAGTTTGTAATGTTCTCGAACTCAGCATATGTATGGTTATTTCATTGTGATACATTTTCAGCCAGTGTTCTTTGCAGTGAAATCTTAGGGTAAATTTCATATGAGTGGCATACTAATCTTTTGAAATACTATATTCCAATAGAAAGAGCATATTTCAGTCATATGCAGAACTTGACAATATCATTCTAAACTATCAAAAGTTGTGTATTATTTGAGCAATATAAACTTGAATAGTTTCATGAAATTTTATTTAAGCCATCCCTGTGGCTGAGTGGTACGAAGCACACCCCCAACTTTAGAAAATTTCAATGCAAAAGCCAGTCGATCACTACTATACTTTGATTCACCCTAAGATGACTCTGCAGTTTAAGGTACAAGGGCCTACGCACATGCACTCACTGACCCTTGGGGGGGGCAGCCAAGATTTATGTTCATCCGCTTCACTCCCCACTGTGTCCTGCTGTCAATCACTTCCCCCATCAACTCATTGGCATCCTTGTCTCCCAAACACAGCGTATCTATGCATGCGTGTGTTGGTCTAATTTAAAACTTAATTTCTGAAAGTAGATAATTTTTAGATGTGTCTAAAATATCTATATGTACTTATAAATAAACAGCTAGGACAATATAAAGTATAATTCTGGGCAATAAATGCGTTGGTTTTCAAGGAAAATGTTGGGAACTACTTTTAGCTGTGGCGTTAGGTTTCATGTACCTTCCTCTTCAGTGTCATCTTAGGGTGAATCGAAGTATAAGTTCAAAGAGGGAAAGCCAAAGGCTTTATAAACATGCACACACCTTGTTATATCAAAGCTGTGTAGAAAGTACAAGGCCATGACATTAGAGAGATTGGTTCCCACCGTTTGTGACGTCACTCTCATGTTACACAGACTGATGTCATGTTTGACATTGTACATGACCAAGGTTGTGCTCATCTCATGCTTTCACTGGTGGCTTCATGACATCACTGTGTAAAATCACCATAACAACGGTACCTGATCACCATGCTGCTAGTCTTTGCGCAATGGACCTTATTCATGGGACGTCAGAATTGGATTTCATGCGGACCAACGTGGCTGCTAATTCAGTGTTGTTGCTATTAGATTACCTCTTACTGTTGGCTAATTTTTAAAATTTTAATGTCTTGGAATACGCCAATGAATTAATAGAGCTACAGGGCGAAGAAGGAGAAATTAATTTCTTAAGAAAACAAATCAAGGTTGCAAGTCAGGTTTCAGTGACGAAAAAAAAATTCAAAGAAAATTTAAAAATCCATAATTTTATCTTTTCTATTAAGCGACTAATTACAAATAATAGAGCTTTTAATGAATTATTTTTTTTTTCGATTGCGGGTTTAACATCCACCATGAGCAACTGAATGGGTTATAAGCAGTCGCCTTTCCTGGGCACTAGTTCCAGGGAATGAAGAGAACCAGTGCTGTTAGACAAACACAACATTCATGCCTTACAGGGATTCAAACCCTCCCAATTCTTGGACGAATGGTCATAAGCCAGCGCTTAGACCACTGGGGAATAATGAAATTAATTTCCAGCTTTTTAATTAACCGAGTTTGTGGAATGTTCTTGAAGTTTATTTGTTCAGCATAAAGGGATTTCTTTATGTGATTCTATAATAGTAACATAATCTTATAATTCTTTTGAATTTATTTAAAGACAATATTACAGTTGCATGTAATTAAACTTAAAAGGTATGATAACTATTTCTGCACTTTTCCTTAGTACCATGTCAATATCTCATTAGATTAAACAGATTTGAAAAAAAATGCATACTAAATTTCTTTAAAATCTTGATTTACTGAAAATAAAATATTCACATAGTAGTGTTTTTCCTGTGTGTATTGATTGCAGACGTCTTTTGCATTACCTCTTGAGTCTTGGTTGAAAATTTTCAGATTCAAAGGGTATTTGAATTAAAAATTGTTGACATTTCTCCTGCAAGTGTTTCAGTTGTTTCAACAGTCTAACTGTCCTGTTGGCTATGTCATCCTATACAGTGACGTCACTACGTAAGAGGACAGAACTTCCACTGCAAGGGAGGCGGGATAAATAAGCCTTACTGTCTATTAACTTTGGTACATGACAGTGTTGGAAACCAATTGGAAGCCTTGGTTTACGCATGAGATCATTAAAAGATGGAACTGATCTTTCTAATGTCATGGCCTTGTATTTTCTAGATGGCCTCGGTTATACTCACCTTTCAGATTTGACTGTGATTCAATTTAGTGAGGAAGTAAAAACCATGGCAAAATGCTATCAATGCGGAGAACTCATATAACATTATTCCATATCAGTAAAAAAGATTTGTGACGTTTAAAAGGATCTTTAATAAAAGAGGACCTAATTTTCAGAAAACTTAGCATCTTTTCAAAAATACAATGGACTGTTCATTATCAGAAGTGGTTGAAGAGTAAATGCATAGCAAAAAAGTTTGTTATGCACTTAAAAGATTCAAATTTTGTGACATTTTCAGAGAAACTGTTTCCAAGAATTGCCCTACCCCCAAAGATAAACATCACTTTACACTAATTTGTGACTTCTTCTTCCTAAGGAAAACATCAGTTTACTGATTCTTGCTTCCCTCTCCCAAAGTAAAACATCAATTTGCACTTATTATTCATGCCCCCCCCTCCCCAATTTTTAGGTCACGCTATGTCTGTGACAGAAACAGAGATTTCTCTCAAGTTGTTTACTTAGTCTACTGTAGTAATGTTATTGGACTGATGTGAAAGTTGAACATTGAGTACAATGTGGACTCTCCATTGACTCATTGAAAAGAAGTATCAAAGCAGTGTTGATACACAATGATAGTATTCTTTAGTTCTAGTTGGCCATTCCATGCTCCCGAAGAAAAAGTTATGAAATGCAGCCTTAGTTCTCTTGAGGCTCAACTGCAATTATCACAGATAGATGATATGTGGTGATCTTAAAGTACTGTTCATGTTTCTTGGACAGCAAGGAAGATATACAAAATACACATGCTTTGTGTTTAAATGGGACAGTCGAGTTAGGAGCCAACACTTTGCTCAACTGTTCCACTGGCCAAGTAAGGCTGCTTCAAAACCAGGAAACAAAAATGTTATTTGGGAAAGTTTGGTTGATCCCAAAAAAGTCCTCCTACCAACTCTTTAGATCAAACTTGGATGCATGAAGCAGTTTGTGAAAGTTTTGCCAAGAGAAGGTGGGTGATTATCAGTGTAAAAAGTTTCCAAGATTGTCAGATGTTTCAAATTGAAAGAAGGCATACTTATTTAGTTCAAGCAACATATATGGCCTGCTTAAACAGCACTACATGGGAATATGACAATGTTATCTATATAAATATCTTGCAATATTTATTATAAAATTCTGTTTCACATGTTTAATTATTGTTATAATGATGACATTCAGACAAAATTAAATACAACTTCATAATTATCATCCTGAACAATGAAAAAATTGAAAAATGGCATTTGCTTGCTGCTGACTTCATATGGCAAGAAAATGCCATTTTTCAATTTTTTCATATAATCGGTAACACTGAAAGAAGGCATTTTTGTCAGACCAGACATTCAAATACTAAAGGACAATGAGTTTGAAACAAAAATGGTTGAAGGGAAGCTTGGAATGCTTTTAAGGAACTTGAAAAAGAAGCTCTTTGGGGAACTACAAAGTGCTCAACCAGAAGTGTAACTAGGATGAGGCTGCTTACCTGAGTGCAGCTCCAAGAGGGGCATAGAAATAACTACTTACAATCAATGAAAATTGGAACTGAAACATTTGCACCAGTGTCTTGTACAATTGTTTCATGCCGTACTTTGTCATTTGTTCATTTACAGAGGCTGCAGATATAATAATACATTTTGCCAGTTTTGGTAGCCTTTGCAGCTCAAAATTTGCATTTCTTTCTCAAAATATTCAGAGAATGTTAGTTGCTCACATTCAAAAATGAAGGTGTGGTTGTACTTATGTTGCAAGTTAAGGATGTTATTCATATTTTTGAAGGTTCTCTGGGTGTTATTTGACAATTACTGCAGCTGCATTACACGACTGCCTGCTGTATTCGTTCGATCCGTTCAACACGGTATCAAAGGTCCGAACTTCGATGCAGTTGAGAAAATCTGTACAAATGGTCAGTTTGACTGCGCCTCCCAAATGGTGATAATGCTGGCTATATCATTATTTTTTTTGTTGAGCAGTGTATATTTATGTATGTACATATACTAATGTACACACAATTAAAGTTGTAATATTATATATATGTATTTACGTGCAAAGTGTGATAAAAAAATAAGGTGAGTGCTTTTCCTAAAGACAGAAATTTAATAGTAGAGTTACAGAAATTAATCCTCTTTAAAATAATCCCCCTCAGCACACACACTTTTATTCCAGAGATTCTGCCATTGTTGGAAACGCCAGTGAAAGTCTTGTTTTGGAATGCCCTTTAAGACCCTTGTTGCATTACTTTTGATGTCTTCCAGAGTCAAAATGTTTATCTTTCATAAACTGCTTTGTTTCTATAACTGCCAAAAGTCACTTGATGCGAAGTCCGGTGGGTAAGAGAGCACTGGAATGGATTTTGCAGCCAAGAATTGAATGATCAGCAGAGCAGTTTGACTTGGCTCATTGTCATGGTGAAGCCTCCATTCACTGGTCTTCTCCAGCCTGTTGCAATGGACTACAGTCCTCAGGCATTTCACGATTTCCAAGTAACTTGAAGCATTAAAAGTGGAGCCACATGGTACAAATTTCCAATGCTCCAATATCAAAAAATGACACTAACTTTAATGTGTGATCGAGACTGACGTGTTTTCTTGGGTCCTGGGGAGGAAGTGGTTTCCCACTGAGAGCTTCGGGCCTTTGTTTCAGGGTCATAACCATAGACATAGGTTTCATCACCCATCACAATTGTCTGTAAAAAGTTTGCATCTGCTATTGCATGTTGAAACAACTAAGATGTATAGTCCGTTCACTTTAACCTGGCAGTTGGGAAGAATTTACTTTACCAGTTTTAGGGGAGTAAGCAGCATGCCTTTTAGGAACCAATCACTTCCAGCAGACCAAAGACCCTTGAAGCAGAGGAATAAACAATGACGACGTGAGGTGTAGGAAGAGGGAGTATTGGGGGATCCTCTTAGTGTTGATTCTGTGGTGCTTAGAAGCTTCTCATTAAACAGGCTTTGTGGGAAGGAACACACAGACTTTGCATGCTGGGTATCCTCTATGGTTTTGTGAGATGGCATCTGATTCCCATGATGGGCGGAAGGCCAGGGGTTGACATTAGAAGTTTCAGCCAAATGCGGTCAAGTAAGGAAACAATCACAGCTAGGTTTTAATAAGAAAATACATGCTGTTATATCCACTGGCAAATGTAAAATACTGTCATTGCATTTACAGATAACACGGTGAATTTTTTTTTTTAATTTTTATTTTTTTTTGTTCTCTCTGTGATACAATTTAAACGAAACTTTTTCAGTAGTTATATATCGTAATATACACTATCGCTGAGCCCATTTTTTTAAGTAGACAGTGGCTCCAGGGTTGGGCCATTATTTTTGGGCCTGTTTTAGGGGAGTTATATATCGTAATATACACTATCGCTGAGCCCATTTTTTTAAGTAGACAGTGGCTCCAGGGTTGGGCCATTATTTTTGGGCCTCAGTATAGTGCACATCTAGGATCTCACTAGGTTGAAAAATGGACACGTCCAATTCTGCTTTGACCCCCCCCCCCCGTTGGGTTCATTGTTGAAATTACATCAAAGTAGTGTGCAAAATAAATATGATCCAAATATCACGATTCAAGTGAATTTTTGATGTATAAAAATTTCACCCAATTACAGATGTGTACGAAATAAAGCTTTCAAAAGATCTCTCAGCTGCTGCCCCGGTTTCACAGCGATTTAAGCGATGGCTTCTGAACATACCTCTGAGATGGGTCCGGGTTCGAATCCAGTGAGGCATGGATGTTGTGCTGGTCTTTTGGCGCTGGTTCTCTCCCTTCCGTGTAACCAGTGGCCCTA
Source organism: Macrothele yani (assembly GCA_039090855.1). Lineage (NCBI taxonomy): Eukaryota > Metazoa > Arthropoda > Arachnida > Araneae > Macrothelidae > Macrothele > Macrothele yani. Next base: position 128,110,557 of record CM077008.1, read on the forward strand.
AATTAGGGATGGGCGACTGCTTATAGCCTACTGAGTTGCTCACGGTGGTCATTAAACCGCAATACAATAAATAAAAAAATAAAAAACGCTATGGCATGGGTCTTTTTAGAAAGTTTTAAGTTACAACCTAGATATTTTGCATTTGTAAACATTTTATGACACCTAATGAAAGGTATTCTAAAATGAAAAGGTGTGTAACACCTTTTCATTAGGTATTATACCTAATGACAGAAATGTTCTAAAAGGCCACAGGCCATTTTAGAACATTTCTTTTTGGAAAATGCTCTGCAGCAAGTTCCTGGATCGTGCTCTGCAGGAACTCATCGAAAAGGAAAGTTACAAGAGTGGAATACATCATGATCAAAGTAAAATCCCTGAAATGGCAATGGGCTGGACATATGCTGGAAGAATGGACCACCGATGGACAACCAAAATTCTAGAATGGATTACAAGAGATAGAAAAAGGCCCAGAAGAAGACCACATGGGAGATGGGTGATGAAATTCGAAAGCATGTGGGAGTGACGTGGAGGAGAGTGGCACAAAATAGACCGTTGTGGAAGAAACTTGGGGAGACCTTTATCCAGCAGTGGATTGATAATGTTTGATTATGATGTATATACCAACGAGCTATTACATTATGACCACCTGCCCAATAAGTTGTATGACCCCGTTTAGACCGCAAAACAGCGGCGAGGCATCGACTTGATGAGGTGTCAATAGGTATCCTGGGATACCTCCTATCATAATGTCAACAGTAGGTCTTCCAGTTCCCGTACATTTCAAGGTGGTGGTGATTTAGTGCAAACCCGCTTTTTCAAGTCAAACCACAAATGTCCTATTGCGTTCACGTCAGGTGAATTTGGGGGCCAGGGCATTAACAGAAAGTCACCAGCATATTCCTCGAACCACTCCTTGAAGATTTTGGCAGTGTGGCATGGTGCATTATCCTGCTGGTAATGGCCGTCGCCTGCAGGGTTGCTATAAATGGGTGAACTTGGTCCGAAACGATGTTCAGATACCATGACAGCTGTCAGGGATTGTGCTGTTAGCATAATGGGGCCTAAAGTGTCCCAATAAAACATCGCCCACAGCATAACATCGCCGCCCTGTTTCCGCCCAACAGTGCATCCAGGTGCTATAGCCCCCGTTGGTAATTGACGAATCCGTGCTCCGCCGTCTACATGATGCACCAGGAATCCTGATTCGTCAGACCAGGCCACTTTCTTCCAATTATCCACAGTCCAATCTCGATTATCTTAGGTCTATTTCATGCGTAGTTGGAAATGACTGACGTGCAGTGAGCATGGGAACCTGGCTGTGTCTCGGTTACGTAGGCCCATGCACAGAAGGCTGCGATGAACTGTGTGCTATGACACATTGCTCTGATCGCCACTATTCTATTTGCAAATGATTTGTTGCACTGTGGCCCTGTGGTTCCTGTGAAAAATGCGCGACAGTCTCTGCTCCCCTCTGGCATCAATGAGCTGCGGATGACACATGGCTTGACGACGGTTCGTCATTTGGTCATCTGTGCACCACTTTTGATACATGCTCACTTACAGTGGCACATGAACAAGCCACAAGCCGCGCCATTTCCGAAATCGTATAGTTCCGAGGCGCGGTGCCATCACAATTTGTCCTTTATCAAACTCTCATAAACTGACAACAAAGCAGCAGCTTTTCCCATTCTGACCTCGAACACTCATCTCTACTAACCGAAAGTCTGTCCTCGGGTTGTATACATACTGCTCTATGAACTTCACCTGCACCACCGTTTTGTCTCCAGGCACGCTCATTGCTCTAGACTGGAGATGGTCGTAATGTAATGGCTGATCGGTATAACGTTATATTGATCTTGAAATTTGTGCTGTTTCTTTCAAAAGCTCTCCAACCAAGTTTCATATGCCGATTAATTTCTTCATCAAAGTGACCCTTGCTTTATATTTGTTGCCCAAGGTAAATGTAAGTATTGGTTATATCCAAATTTCCTGCATCAATGGATAAATCTTCATTTCTTGTAAAAGAATTGCACATCAACTTTGTTTTCCGACAGTTCACTTTCAAGTGCACTTTTTGATTCTTATCAGCAAGTTCCTGGATCATGCTCTGAAGGGGTAGTTACAAAAGTGACTATGTAACCAGCAAAGCAGAGATGAATTAAATCATTCCCATTAATCTTTATCTCTTTGTTTTTCCAGTTCAGTGATTGAAAGACATTTTACAATGTGGCATTAAAAAGTTTGGGAGGTATGATATCACTTTGTCTCACTCCCTTTCCATTTTTTATCGGTGCTGTATCCTCAAATAGTCTCTACCTTTGCACTTGCATTTTCATAGATTTTATTGATAATGCTAATATCCTTGTCTTCGAACAAATGACTACTTAGGAAATTGGAAGAGATGAACATCATAGCGTGCTCACGCATAGCGACCTCTCTCCCACATCGAAGCTCTGTTGCCCAGTAACACCAACACACTTGCTTTCCCTCGCCACATGTATAAGACATGGGTTTGGTTCCACTGGTGTTTCACTCACGCCCTGATGCACACACCACGGTTCCACAGGCACCAACAATCGAACCCCTGAAACATACTGGTCACGCAGAGGAACCCCAACGGACCCCTCTCGAACTGACGGCGGAGTCACTAAGCACGGCGAGAAAGTCAGGCTGACATTCTCAGAACGTCAGGAGGAGAACCCTCCTTCAGAGGAGACTCAGTGGCATTGTCACCAGTGAAGTGGCCCCACCAGCAGAGGTGTCAGGTTGGAGATCAACACGTTACTCCAACGAGGTACGCCTCCACCCTACGTCTCATTCTCATAGAATCGGCACACACCAAACTCACGCAGCCTCCCTCCCCAAGAGAAACACAACCACAATATACCATAAATGCATACAGCAAAACAAGCACCACACCCGAATCACACACCCGGCACGTTAGTGATGATTTCTCGGCACCAACGGCATGATAACCACCTCCGGCAACAGGAGACACCTGTAATGAAAAACAAAGGGACCCACGAGAGGGAGTCAAAAGGAAAACCTCTTTATGTCTCACTGAGGGGTGCGATTAGGCCATCAACAAAAACAAACTTCATTTAGAAACATATCACAGACTATGAAAACAAACATTTAGAAACATATCACAGACTGCGAAAACAAACATTTAGAAACACATCAAGACTAAAGTAGGGAGGAGGGGACGTTAGCACGGTGCCTCAGTGGAAGACAACTTTACGAAAATCGAGCAAGCTTCCACTATAAAATTCATACGCTTACAGTCCACCCGGTGTGAGCGAATGCTCATCCATGCCTCCTTGAGCGAAAACCTTCTGCTAAAGACTCTCAAATCCCTGATGAAGGGCCTGGATCACCGACCTTTCTTCTGTGACCATGAATTCCCTTTGGAGGAGCTTGAGTTTCATTTCCTCTTCGGAAATCCTTGAAATTCCCTCGAGCCACTGCCTATCGTGGTTGACTCAATTTTCTTGCTGGAAAAAAGCTTGTTGTAGAACTTTTCAGACTCCTGCAGAATCTCCCTATAATTCCAAACTTCATTTTCAACCTCAAGCTTACGGTAGATGTAATTTATATCCCACTCCTCCTCGATGCTCCTGATTATCGCCTGAAGTTGGACTTCAGAACGGTCTTGTAAAAACAGGCAGTCTCCTGCTTAATTTCAGTAATGATGTGGAGGTTACACGCATTCTCTTTACCTTGAAGAGAAGCATTCAGAAAATTTGCGAGAAAGATCTGGGTTTTCTTTTCTCCTTTGCTAACTGCTTCCCCCGAATACTCAAAACCTGCTTCTTCGCCCGTCCTCATCCACCGATCTCGCCTGTGCATCCTCTTCCTGGATCAATTGGATTTTCGACAGTGCTTCAACATCCTCCAACACGGAAGTGTTTAGGCGCCAGAGTGTCACATCTCTTTCCGTCGGTGCTACAGATGTCCATCACGACAACACTATGATATGATATATGCAGCTGCTGCGAACTCAGTTCGAAGACCTCAGCCCCAATTACCCACTCAAGCGTCGAAGACAAGAAACATATATCAATCCTAGAAGCTTGGTTATTCCTACGCCAGGTAAAACCCAGCACCTGCAGATATGAGCGCCACACGTCCTTCAACTGCTGATTTTTGATAAAGTCCGTAGAGACTACTATCAGGATCCTTGTGGCCAAGAGAGCTCAGCAGGTCATTATGGTTATCGACAAATGAGTGAAAATTCTCCTGACCAGAAAACTCTGGCTCCCCCTGAGGAAGTAAAGGAGCTGATCATACAAGCTGTTCCGAAGAGAGCCCAGCAACGAAACATACACACAGAAAATCTTAATCGATGTAACTCCACTATTCATCGAGACAGTAACCACTCTGCCACCCTCATCGGCCTGGAAATGAGTGAGGCAGTCCATCGTAACTGGTAACGTTTCACGGAATCAAAGCATTTTCATGTACGTGGGTGTGTGTTAGGGACATTCCTTTTATTGAAACAGGACTGTGTAACTCTTACCTTGAAGCAACAGCAAAGCAGAATCAATTTCAATCAGGTAAAGGCATTATTTCCTCAATATCAAAATCTTCGTCGCTGATGTTATGCCTTCAGTTTTATCACTGCTGTTAGTATCTTCTCCTATATTTATTACAAATTTTTCAATCTCATTTTCCTCTATTTCATCCAGGATGCCATCAAAAATCCAGTATTTTTGTGCCAAAGTTTGGACATGATTCACACATGCCTCCCATTTTTCCGGAGTAACGGTTTGCAATGCTTTATTCCATAAAGTTTTTATGCTTTTTTCGGTGAAAGAAGCATTATGCCAACCCACATAGTTTTTGGCATCAGCCCAAATCAACTCAACGGGGTTTAAGTCACAGTGATAAGGTGGAAGTCTTTAATACTTTATGTCCACGAGCTGTTGCTATTTCATCAATGATAATTTTTTTCTGTGGTCTGGTGCGACAGACAATCTGAAGTAATTCTGCTTTAAGCAGATCAAGTGCGAAATCAATGTTATGTTGCTGAAGCCATGCTTGTATTTCAGCCTTCTTCCAGCTCGTCGTGGGTATTTTTTCAGCAAGCATGCAGTGATATGGTGCATTGTCCATGATGATTACTGAATTTGGTGGTAAATTCGGAAGTAGCTGGCTTTCAAACCATTTTCTCAAGTTTTCAGAATTCATTTCATCATGGTAATCACTTTTTGTCTTCGAACGAAATAAAAGTGAAGCCCCTGGTATAAAATACCATCCTTTGTTTCGGCATGGCAAATTATAAACCTGCTTCCTTTCGATGAAGGAACTTGGAGTCCAGTTGGCTTTTCACAACTTGTGTCTTGCCATCCTTTAGGACAAAGATGAGATGTTAGAAGCCACATTTCATCTTGATAAACAACAGCTTTTGGAACGGGTAGATTTTCATTACGCTTTAACTCCTTTAAGAAATGCCTACATTTCGCTACAATGTCTGGTTTCTCTATTAAAAAATTTTGACCATTTATCAAATGCGTTGTTCTGCACACAACGTATTTGTCAAAATCATCTATTTCATGCTTCGGCGCTTTCTTCTTTCATCTTTTACCAGGAGTTGGCAAAACCTTGCTTGTAGCAGCCTGTTTCCGAATTCTGTAAACAGTTCTCAGTGAAACTCCTGTAGCCTCTAAAATGCGTTCATTAAATTTTTTGTCATCCACTTTCGGAACTCCATTTCGTTTTTCTTCGTTCATGAACATTATTACATTCCCAATAATTTCCCTAGCTTGGCTTCTCCGTACTTTTCCAGCTTTCAGTGTGCTGAGTGCCATAGTTGTCAGAAAAATTATTAACAGTATTACAAAAAAAAAAAAAGGAAACTGACAAAAAAATAATTAAGATATCCTGTGAGTAAAGATCTCTTGCTTGCTGCAAAGCTAGCTTGAGAAATCAGTAACAGAAGTCGGAAAGGGTCTTTTTGTGATGTTCAAGAATCCCTTACTATTTTCCCTCCCACAAAGACTATTGAAGGAGAAGCTCTAAGCACCACAGGGAATCAACATTAGGAGGGACCGCCAACATTCCCCCCATCCACCCCGTGTCATCATTGTTTATTGCCCTGCTCAGAAAATATGCTCAAAAAATTCAAAGTATTAAGTTGTTCAGTGAGCTTGAAGGGCCCTGTACTATCCTGAAAACTTTGAAGCCGTTAGTGAGGAACAAGGAGAATGATTCTACCAAGACATCCACAAAATGGAAGTACGATACCAGAGACAATGGAATGTCAACATGATGGAAGACTATTAGATGTTGCACAGAGAAAACCAGAAAGTTGTGTTTAAAAAAAAAAGTACCAAACGAAAGTTTGAAGGCAAAAGAAAAGACAACTATGTAAGAAAATATAAATAACATTTTAAGATAGTTCCTTGTAATATTTTTTGTGCATAAAAATAAACTTTTTTGTATTAAAATTAACTTTTCATCAGAGTACGTGTGAATAGGCTATTTTTTCATATCTTCACATCCATTTTGTGCAAAATCCTTGTCTTGGGGAAAAATTTTAATAATTTTTTTAAATCAGCATACCAAGTATATTTAGAATTTGTCAAAAACTTGCAATTTTCAGTAACTCAAATTTTGCAGACCTGTTATTTATTATTGATTTAGTATTGGTATGTAACTATTTGCCAGATTATTATTATTTTTTTAATGTATTGTGCAAAAAAAATTCCAAAACAGAACTAATTTGCAGAACTGAGTGATTTTATTTACCCTAAAATTCTGCACTAACATCTGTTTTTGTTTTTTAATTGGATATTTAATTTGAAAATGGTTATTTGTGTACATTTCAGCAAACCCACATGATATACTAAATAAATAGAATGTAACATATACATGTATATATGTTTAAAAATTTCTCTGGAATTTTTAAGTTTAACCTGAAAAAATAAGAGAACTTTGAAATTTACTGAGGATGGCCACCATGTATTTATTATGTTCAGGTAGAAGAGGAATAATGTGTTCCAAGATTATAATAAATGCATTAAAACATGCTATTAAATGCTGCTGCTATTATTACTGATGGATTTTTACATTATATGAAAGAAATTAATAACTTTTGTTATTTAATTTGCAAATTCTAAAATATGAGGCATATTCAAAAAGTAAGTACCTATCTATTAATATATCATAGGCCATTAAAATTAAATGAGAATGCATTTGCCAAAAAAAAAATGCAATTTTTAGAAAATAGACTATATTAGTAAGTTGATTTATTGGCATAGGAATATATAAATAAATATTTCCAAGCTTTCACACATCAACCAGATGTCTTTTTTAAAGCAGTTTCTACCTTACTTCCTTGAATACGCCATCTGGTTGATGTGCCAAAGCTTGGAAACATTTATTTATATTTTCCTACATCAATAAATTGGATTACTAGTATAGTTTTTACTATTTTCTACATAATTGGTGTATAGTTCCATGAAGCAAGAATGTCACAAGCAAGCATGTTACGCCTTTTATTGTGGATCACGCTACGCAGTTTCTCCAGGGTCTCACAATAGGCTGAAGAGTTCACTGTCTGCCTTTAGGCAAGAATTCAACAAGCAAAACTCCTTGCCTGTCCCAGAAAACTGTAAACATTATCTTGCAGCTGAAAATTATCTGCATGAATTCCCTCTTTGGTGATGAGGAGTTGCCACCACTCCATGGACTGCTTCTTTGATTCCAGTCACGTGGAACACTCGTGTCTCGTTACCTGTGATGACATGGCTCAAGATGCCATCACCTTGCTTAGTGTATGCACGAGAAAGATTAAACTACTGCCGCTCCACTTCCTTTTTGTTCCTCGTGGAGAATCTTCGGCATCCATGGGCACAATTTCTGTAACGCCTAACAATCTGTCACAATTCTGAAAGCAGTCCTTGAAATTTGCAGGAAATGCTAAAAAGCACCAAAATTGTAAAACATATGTCTTCACGAACTTTTGCATTGACCCCATGCACCAAATTATCATTGACCACAGATGGCCGGCCACTCTGCTCTTTGTCATCCATGTTCTCACAACTTTCGTTGAACTGTCTGACCCATTTCCTCACTATTCCATCATTCGTGGCACTTTGACCGTAGACTCACAAATCTGATGCTGAATGTGAGCTTGTTTCACATTTCTTGCATTCAAAAATCAAATCCATACCTGCCAACTTTCAGTAACTGAAATCCGTAAAAAAAAACAAAAAAAAAACTATTGGATTAAAAGTTTAATCGATGATTTTGAATAAATTACTTATCTTGCATATTGATTAAATGTAGGAAACATATTGATTAAAAGTCGAAATGTTACACAAATCAAGTATCAGCTTTTAAATGTTGCTTTACTACAGAACATTATTTATGTACCTATTAATTTCTACAATAAAAAGCTACCACACACTCATCATTTTATAATTAAGAATTCCATCCAAATCGGTCAATTTCCACAGAAGTTATTGTGTGAAAATACTGATGAACAAATGTGCATTTGCACACTGTCCCCACAAGTGCTCATAATAACCATTTTCAATAGGATTGATCCAGTATGTCCTGAACAGCATACCAACATTTCATCACAATCACGCGATTTTATGTGTCATTGCGCAAATGGGCAGAATGATAAATCCTGCTCTTACGTCCTGATCTTTGACTTTTTTTCAATCCACTATCATTCTGGAACGATATACTAAAATTTCAGCGTAATTGACACTTTTTTACGCACATCAGATAATTATACGGAAGGGCAGTAAAATGAATCCTGCTCCTATGTCCTGGCCTTTGACTGTTTTCAATAGAGTTTGTCCCCAGGCTATACCCAACATACTAATTTCGTCGAATCAAGTCAAACCACTTTTATACAAGTTACTGCGCTGACGAACAAAGCTGGAGCATGTACACTTTCTCAATCTACAGTTGGAAAGTGTAAAAAACTTACGGACCAGCAAAATAAATCATCGCTGGAGAAGCACCGGGTCGAATGAACATTAGACTTAACAAGCCCAAAGCTGGAGCAGTTCAGTTTACAAGCAGTGCAAACTTTAGTGTTTAAAATTATGCAAAATGATAACCTAAAACATGTGAGTAAACTATGAACATATTTTCCCTGCATAAACACATAGCTGGAAAGAAGTTTATTTGTAATTTACACTGGCACTTTACTTTAAATTTATTGAGTTAAATAACAGAAAGTTCTAATGGTAGGTGCAAAATTCTCAGAAAAAAATTCTGAAGAATCCGTAAAATTAATATTTTACCCATAAAACAAGTTATATTTGTGAAAATTTTATGAGTAAATCGTAAAACCTGGCAGGTCTACGAATCTTACATCACAGCTGGCAGGCCACTCAATCTTAATACACAGAACATGCAAACACGATCTGATATACTGGCATCTATAACCACAAATGAGGAAAGTCAGTGCACATGCCCAACCATAGGAAAATTATTTGCAAACAGTACTTACTTTCTGAATATGCCTCATATATTCAAGTTGTTTCTAAATAACCGTCAATTGAAAGAATTTTGCTCCAGTTTGGTGCATATTTATGCCATTTACGATATTTTTTGGTTTTAAAAAATGTTTCGTTGTCTTTATGCAACTTTACTCCACAGGCTTTCAGTGAAGCGGCGAGCAGTTGACATCTTAAAAAAAGAGCTTGGAGAAATCAAATGCCAAGAACAGCGGCACCAAAGATTGTTTGATCTCATTAACAGTTGGATTAAAAATGTTGGTGCTGATGGTCCACCTCCAGGGCTTGAGCTTCCAGACAGTGTGCATAATGATTATGTAAGCTCCTTAAAAGTTTTGGTCTCCACAATAGTACGAAAAAAAAAATTGTACAGGTTATATGTGCATAAAAAATAAGGAGTGGACTTCCAATTCTCTACACTTCAAAGGAACTCCCACTTCTGTATCCTCCCCGTTTGTTCACACCCAGCATTTGGGGAACAAATTTGACATAAATTTCATGCAGTGTTTTTATAGGAAGATAATAGGGTGAACTTTTTTACCGTGTTATATATGTCTGCACATGCTCGAGATGCATCAAAAATCACATCACCATCACTGATAAAGTAATGTCATCAATATGACCAGTGACTAAAAGTAACTGTACTAACATTAGTGAAGGTGTCAAGAGTTTTGGCCTTCGAGATCATAGCAGTCTAAGATAAATCTTCCCTCTGCAAGAAAGTTTTATCCTAAGGGCTATTAGCTGCCCAAGACAAGCCAAACAAGATAGTTATCATCCTAACTCCACTGGAGAAAATGGTGAATGCACTTGTCTAGTTTTGTCAAATAGGGAAACAATATCTTTTTACCATTTAGTCGGGTCTCAACTCCTGTCAGAATAATTGTTTGCTCTGTTCCTGCTTTATATTGTACCCCTCACAAACCACGATTTTGTCACCATTTGAACTGCAGTTCTAGCTCCTTTACATCTTTGTCACCACTGTCATACATCTGCGGAACTATCACCATCATCATTGTAACCCAGCCCATCTCTAGCATACACCTACCATCACACGACAACAAAACACTAGCTCTGCTGCAAAAGGCAGTAAAACACAGGGTAAATTTGTAGTTTAGCATCCTAAATTATTTGGCTGAAATTTTCAAGAAAAATTTATATGTACATATTTTAGTGTAATTTGATATGAAATGGTGAAAAAAAATTCAGCTTTAAAACACATTTTAAAGATTTTTGCCTTAAAATTTATCTTGAAATACAGCAATGTCAACACGCTGACCCCAGCAACATCGTCCAAGGATTCCGTGGAGCATGGTGTAGTTGTCTTTTTGTGAATCTGCCAAAATGAAGATCACCATCATGTTATTGTTTTTAATCCACTTGAAAACTGAATTGTAACACCCTTTCTACAGACAATAATGGTAAAATTTGGAACTTTTCCACAGCAAAGCAGATTGTTGTAAGATGCAAAGGCCTTGCTCTGTCCTGTAAAATGGCCACTGCAGCACAGGCGGAAGTCGTTTCGACAATGCAGCACTTCTGGGAGGTAAGCTCGCTGCAGTGCGTTTACGTTCTCTACTTGCTGAAAAATTTTATGGTAAAAATCTTTTGTAAAGCTGTAATTTTTTCACCATTTCAAATTACATACTCATTCTTTTTTCTCGAAAATTTTTAGCCAAATAATTTAGGATGCTAAACAACACATTTATCAAACACAGAACAAAAAAGAAATGTGATTTGGAGTGTGTGTTTTTTTAATAGTATTTAGAAGAGATGAACAAATCAATACAAGAGTTGCAGAACAGGGATTTCCAGGCTGACAAAAATGAACCAAAATTATTTTCATAGATGATTTATTTATTCCTGAATGGTTGATTATAATGTTCCTAATAATTTCTTCCATCCTGTCAACTGAATTACTTTATTTCCTGAAACTGATGTGAAAACTGTATTTGGCCCTTACGTCAAGACGGTAATTTCAAGAGCCTGCCAGCTAAATGTTTCAACGTAGTAGTATAGATTCTCACTACTCTTGCTTCTTTTAATACTAATCTAAGTTTCTATAAAATTACCAATTAATTTGATGTCACATATTTATTTATACATAATTCTGCTGAAACATTTCTCATTAAATATCATACGAAATCCTTTTGACCCAACTAACAATTCTTCGAAGAAGAAAATGCCATTCTAGTATTGTAAATTTTCTTTGTACAAAAGCCTTTCTTTTTTCATATAAAAGAAATCCATATTATTATGACACACATCTAAACTACAGCAACAGAGCTAGTTTTTCTTCCTTATTAGTGTATGCATGTACAACATACGTAAACAAAGTACACTGATTTGCAGAACATGAAAAGCTCATAATCAGAAATCTACCCAAACCATAATTTCAATGTTCTAGGAACACAGATTTTTATATGCAGTAATCGTCGACGAGCTTTTGAAATTTTTGTTTTTGTGTATGCCGAATGCAGCATTCGGATACCTTCCTAAATTAAAATAATTAAGTCAACAGAACGGAAGGAATGGTTCAGGAACGTTATATAATTGAACATTAAGGAATAAATAGTGAGCATACTGTGCTATAAATATCTTTAGTTCAAGTTTTATGTTCAACCCTAAATTTCTGTTCTGCACCTCGTGTATCAATTTGTTCTTTGTCATATGCATTAAATACATATTTTTCTTAAAAACAGAAAAACTGCTTAGGGTATGATCAGGCTATACATAAACAAGTTGGTTTGATACACACTCAAGTTCAGAACTTCCTGAAAGCATAGATAATTTGAAGTCCATCCCCCCAAAAATTGTATATACTCATTCAATTTATGTAAATACCTAATTAGAAAACATTTGCAAATATGAGATGCAACAAATTTTATTCCTTTCCTTTTTTTATAGCAAAATCTATGGTAAGAAGTAAAACTATAAAGTTTTTTAGTTTCCTAAATGACATTGTGGCAATTAATTGTACTGCCATTGTGTTCATTTGAGTTCCTTTTAAATGATGTAATTTTACTGGAAGGTTCAGTACCTGCTCCTTGAGATGGAAATACACTTATACTTTGATTTTTTTGTCCTGCATCACAAAAATTTTGGAATCGTCCACAAGGCAAAAAAAGAAAAAGAAAATCTTCATTTCCACAATTTCTTAATGGACATGTTTTTCTCTGTATCTTTTTGCATCACCTTTGCAACTGCCATTTCAAAATCTTCCTGAGTAACATGAACCCTCCTCTCTCTAAGAGCATACATCCCAGCTTCTGTGCAGACACCTTTCACTTCAGCACCAGATGCCCCTGGCATCATTTCAGCAATTTTTCTTAGATTAATGCCACGAGTAAGATTCATCTTCCTAGAATGAATCTTTAGGATATCTACACGTGCCTCTTCACTTGGGGGAAGGAATTCGATTTTTCTATCAATCCTTCCAGGTCTCAAGAGAGCTGGATCTAAAATGTCTATTCTGTTTGTAGCCATGATTACCTTTATGTTTTTAGTTGGTTCAAAACCATCTAGTTGATTAAGCAGTTCCAGCATAGTTCTTTGAACTTCACTGTCACGGCCAGATCCGGTACGAGAAGATCCAATGGAATCAATTTCATCCATAAAAATTATAGATGGTGCATGTTGCCTAGCCATAATAAAAAGCTCCCTGACCATTCTGGATCCTTCACCTATGAATTTCTGAACTAATTCAGAACCTGAAGCTCTGATGAATGTACAGTCAGTATGATGAGCCACTGCACGTGCTAAAAGAGTTTTGCCAGTACCAGGGGGTCCATACAATAACACACCCTTTGGCTGTTCAATACCAAGGGCATCAAACAACTCTGGATGTTTGACTGGCAGTTCTATAACTTCCTTGACTTCTCTTATCTGTTTGTCCAAGCCTCCAACAGTTTCGTAAGTGGAATCAGGAACTTTTTCCACCATCATCAAGCTTATAAGTGGGTCAACCCTAGTAGGTAGTATCTTATGGAGAGTGTAGCTGCCATGTCTCAGAGCAACTCTAGTATTTGGTGTAACATCATTTATATCAATACTTTTATCAACCTTAACCACATATTTGCCCTCATGGTGGACTTTTACTAGCACTTTCTTTTTATCCACTGCTTTAATAACTTCTCCAACATAAGAGCCACTTTCTTGCAGTAACTGCAGTTCCTCATGCAGCATACGAACTTTGCTGTTGAGTTCATTTCTTTCTGCCTCCAGCCTTCTGAGGTTCTGTGATTTTTCTGTTTTTGCATGTTGCAATTCATCAATTTTAGTTATATAGTACTGCTTCATACCTTCCCATTTCACCAGATCATCAACTTCCATCCTGCTCATTCTGATATTATTCACTCCTAACGTTAACAAAAATATCTTTCAGTTGAAGAATTCACTTTTAAAGCACTTTCCCCGAGTTCTTTATGCCTTTTTCAATGTTGTTAACTACACTTCCAACACCTAAGAACCTTGTTTCAACACTTCAATCCAAAACACCAAATTAACATCGAATCCAATCGAATGCATCTCAAAAACTGTTGCCAGATCCCGCCTTAACTGCCGATACTGAAAATGAAATAACTACGTGGGGGGTACGTCAGGAATCTGAGTTGAGCCACTAAACCAGTCATTAAAGTTAGCATTTACACACTTTAGGGTTCACTGATTGATAGTTCAATCTTTTTCTTGACATTTGAAGCATTTTAAAAATTTCTTCTAGATCGCATCGTAATAATTTCACCATTGTTTAAAAAAAATGTAACTCAGGGTACATCCTGAATATTGGTTGCAGTCACTAAAACAATAATCAAAGGTAGCACTTAAACATTTTGCTATTCATTGATTGATACTTAATTTTCTTTTATGTTGACATGAAACATATTACATATTTTAAAAATTTTGCCATTGCTGAAAATAAAATAAAACGGAGGGTACTTCCTGAATGAAACTTGCAGTCACTAAGCTAGTCAGCTGTTTTGCATTTGGGTATCTAGGAATGAGTGTTAAAAACCGTTGCCAGATCCCACCTGAAGTAATCCTGCCATTACTGAAAATAAAATGTAACTTAGGGTACTTCCTGAATCCTAGTTGTTGACATTAGACCAGTCACTCTGCAGTAACTAAAGACAGCACGTTTTCCGTTTCCCGATTTCATTCCTCACTTGTAGCTCTTCTTTTGTAAAAAAAGATCGTGCTTATGTTATCGGTTTGTCTATCCGTCCGTCTGTAGACACCATATCTCTGCAACTAATAGTCCGATTCGAAAAATTCTTTTTGCATTAGGAAGTTTGAAATGCGCGAATGGTGATCCTTCATTTCGTTTGTTGCTTTTTATGCGATGCAAAATTTCGCCGGCAGAGGGCGTAAACGCAATTAATACCGAATGCAAAACACATTTTTTTTTTTTTTGGAGGCGACTGCTTATAGCCCATTGAGTTGCTCACGGTGGTCGTTAAACCTTCAATACAAAAAAAAAAAAAAATCCAAACGACCACCGTGAGCAACTCAATGGTCTATAAGCAGTCGCCCGTCCCTAATTTAGGGTCACTGGTTCCAGGGAAGGGAGAGAGCCGGTGCCGTAAGACAAACAAAACATCCATGCCTCACCGGGATTCGAACCCGGACCCCTTTCGGACGAATGATCAGAGGCCATTGCCTTAGACTACTGCGCCACCGGGACGGCATACATTTTATTCCATATAATTGCTTCTAAACATCCAGTTCAAAAAATTCTTTTACCTTTAGATTCCATTCATGTCGAAGATTATTTTAAGTTTTTTTTTTTTTTTTTTTTTTTTTTTTTTTTGGAGGTTTAACGACCACCGTGAGCAATTCAATGGGCTATAAGCAGTCGCCCGTCTCTAATTTTGGGTTACTGGTTCCAGGGAAGGGAGGGAGCCAGTGCCGTAAGACAAACACAACATCCATGCCTCAGCGGAATTCGAACCCGGACCCCTTCCGGACAAACGATCAGAGGCTATCGCATAGACCACTGCGCTACCGGGGCGGCGATTATTTTAGGTATAGTCACTTTTTCGAGTTACGCATAGATTCTCCGCTAGGGGGCGTAAAAGTAAATTGCGTTTCCCCCAATATCTCTGCGTCTAAAACTCCGATTTGAAAAAATTTTCCTTCAGCGGATACAGCTCTTGGTGGAAAATATTTTGCATATAATTTATAATTTTTGGTATAAAATGATTTGGCCACCAGGGGGCGTAAACATTAATTTCTGCTTCTGATGTATTTGCAGCAAAATCTGAGCTTCTAAAATCTCGATTGAAACAATTCTTTCGTAGACCGATACTACTGACGTCGATAACCCTTTACGAAATATTTTCTTCTAAAATAATGCATGGTTTCTCCGCCAGGGGGCGTATATGTATATCTTGTTTTTGTCAATATCTCTGCTTCTAATGATCCGATTTGAAAAAATTCTTCTTTGTTGGGCAGAGTTTCTGGTGCGACATGTTTCTAATATAATTTCATAATTTTCAAATAATTCATTGACTTTCTGCTAGGGAGAGTAAAGGTAAATTGCGCTTTCCCGATATCTCTGCTTCTAAAACTCCGATTTGAAATATTCTTCCTGCACCGGATACGGCTCCTGGTAGGAAATGTTCTGATTGTAATTTCTAATTGTTCATAAAATATGGTTTGGCCACCAGGGGGCGTAAGTGTTAATTTCTGCTTCATAAATATTTGCAGCAAAATCTGAGCTTCTAAAAGCTCGACTGAAAAAATTATTTTGTGGACCGATACCGCTCATGTCGATAAACCTTTTCAGAATACTTTCTTCTTAAAATAATGCATGGTTTTTCCACCAGGTGGCATAAACCCATATCTTATTTTTGCCAATATCTCTGTTTCTAAGAGTCCAATTAAAAAAATTATTTCTTTGTTGGAGAGTGTTTTTTCTGTGAAATGTTTCTCATAAAATTTCAAATTTTTCTTAGGGCACAAGTCTGCCACCAGAGGGCGTAATTTCACGTTTCCATTTACAGGAATATTTGCGGGACTAAAAACTTGATTGAAAAACTTCTTTCTTCAGTCAGATACTACTAACTATGCGAACTCTGTGTGTGTGTGTATTTTCTTTTCAAAATAGTGCACAATTTCGCGACTAAGGGCATAAATGCTTAAACTATTTTTCTCAATATCACTGAATTTACATGTGTGATTTAAAAAATTATTTTAACACCAGATGCCATTTACCTTGTAGAACACTTTAAGCTAGTATATGAGGAATTTTGTAGTTAACAGTTCTGTCAGTAGGTAGTGTTTTTGTACTTCAATTTGCAGCTGTATTACTGCTTCTAAAAACATTATTGCTGCCCCGGTGGCGCAGTGGTCTAAGCGATGGCCTCTGATCATTCGTCCGAACGGGGTCCGGGTTCGAATCCCGGTGAGGCATGGATGTTGTGTTTGTCTTACGGCACTGGCTCTCTCCCTTCCCTGGAACCAGTGACCCTAAATTAGGGACGGGCGACTGCTTATAGCCCATTGAGTTGCTCACGGTGGTTGTTAAACCTCCAATCAAAAAAAAAAAAAAAACATTACTGAGAAATTTCTTCTTTACTGTATGCCATTCACTACAGCTGAGATGTGGAGCATTATCCTCTTTAAATAATGTAAAGATGTCCTGCTAGCTGCCTACAGGTCAAATGCTTTTTCTTTTCTTCCCCCCCCCCTGCTATCTCTACTCCTGGCAGACGTATTTAAAAAGTGCCTTTCCCGTAGCATAGCTTTTTCCAAGAAGAAGAATTTTCGGCTATTTTCAACTTTTCCGTTATGCAAAATTTTTCCGTTAGCAGATGTAGATTTATATCATGTTTCCTTCTACATTTCTCCTTTTAACTGTTCTACTTGAAATTTTTTGTTCGCCATTTGTTAATTTTCGTAACGTGCTTTTTAGCCATTGGTGGAACTAAGTCACGCCAGGTGACACGACTCTGGAAACAAAAATCGCACGTTAATGTCATTTGTCACCAGATGGTGCGACCAACGTATGGCCCAATGACGGAATACTGCAACCTGTGTTTTCTTACGGGAGGAAGGGGCAGAAGTATCCGTGTTTTAAGAATGATGTTTTGCTTGGAATTGAAAAGAACAAGATCTGAAATGCTTCGTAAACATGCACTTTTATGCCTACTAGGTGGGATGTTGTCAATTATAGTGATATATATGCATATTTATCTTTGATAATTACATTGATTAGTAGGCACACATTGTATTTCATGTTTCCACACCTTTATGTAGGATAATAATTTTTTTTATATGTAGAGCAGCAAGTTTAAAGTGGCAATCAATAGTTTTCTAATTGTAAAATAGCTTTTTTTTAATAAAAAAACTGAGATGTTTATCTATGCATGATTGCTATGGTTTCATGCAGGCTGCCATTTACGCGGCGGGCATCTGTAATGTAAACAATTTGCATTGCCAGAGTTCTGTTGATGTCAAATGATAAATTAGTGGTTGCTTTTCATCTGTTGGGACTTTAAAAGTTGATACAAATTCTTTGCATGTCGAATAATCTGTTCGAGAGTTTGGTTTAAAATGCTTTTGCCTCCTATCAAAAACATAAGAATTGAACTGATCCTAGTCTGACGCACAGCTGCACTATAAATTTTAGTCTACTTCTGAATTAAAAAGAGTTGATGTGCTTTAACTTCTGTAGAGAAACTTCAACATATCTGGAATTTCAATATCACACAACTACACAATGTAATTAATAAAAAAATACTTGTGATAAACACAGATTTAACACCGATGAAATCATAAACGCTATGTATTCCTATGATGATTAAGGTAAACAATGGGCCCACTCCTGCTCTCCCTGGCAAGCTATAACATTAACGATCCATTTTTCTTACTGTAAACTTTATGGGGTATCACCTGACTATCATACACGATGAACTAAGTAGTTGTTTCTATTTCTGGATATTTTATTGATTGTTGGAACCCGATCATTGTTTTCCAAACTGGTTCCATTGACTTTGAATAGCTTTGATAAATTTAATTTACATCAGAATGAATTCAAAAGATCTGCTTATTACATCTGAAAATTCTGTGTCTTTCTTGTTATTCTTTTCGTGTTCGAACTTATTATTATTATTTTTTTTTTTTTTTTTTTGGTAATAGTGGAAAAAAGTGACTTCATAGATTTTAATATGAAAATCTCTTAGATTAGGGGTGCACAACTTACTCTAAGAGATGGGAGAAGTATTTGATATTAAAATCCCCAATTTCAGATTGAGTGAACAATGGCAGGCCGCAGTGGGTACGCTTTCAACAAAAGATTCCCGAAACCGAATATTTAAAAAAAAAAAAAAACATGTACAGAAATTACATAATTAAATAAACAAACGATTTACTTGCTTAAAAAATATGCAGGCATTGCCCAAACCTTTTTATTTTTTGTAGGTCTCTAGTTAAAATTTGACATTGTTTGTTTTTCATTAGCCTTTTAATATGTGGTTTAATGTTGGACTCCGCAATCCAAAGGTTACCCTACAAGTATTCAGCAGTTAGACAAGAACGACTTCTCAATTTCACCTGTCTCATTACAGAAAATGATCCTTCGCAAAAGTAGGTGCTTCCAAGTAATGCTGCTACTTTTTGAAAGTGGATTTTCAATCTCTTCATTTCACAATGCAAATAATTCATGTGAAATTCTAGTAAAGAAACTTCTGCAAATTTAGCCTACAATTCAGAGTTATTTTGAAGATCAGCAAACTCCATCTGAACATTGACGGGTGCTGTTTTCATTTTAGTTGTGAATGGTATTGCAAACCCGGTGTTTATATTTCTGTATCGCTATAATTGTCTGTATCCTTCCATAAGTAAGAACTGGATACTAAACACTTTTCTTTTAAGACATAATGGCATATTGCTCAGTAAAATTGTACTGTTTCTTCCAAAAGCTCTCCAGCCAAGTTTTATATGCTGATTAACTTCATCAATTATAAAAAATGCAATCTATGAGGCAACCTTATGGGTTGTCTTATGTTATAAACGTGCTTTTGATTAAAATATACATAATATCTAAGGTATTTTACCTGATATTGTCAAAGTATTTCACATGTTGTTTGCTCTGTGAGGCATGTGCTCCTGGCCCGAGAGGTCCATAACGAAGGGACCTCTCGGGCCAGGAGCACATGCCTCACAGAGCAAACAACATGCGAAATACTTTGACAATATCAGATAAAATACCTTAGATATTATGTATATTTTCCTCACGAATATGACTTTTGCTTGATATCTGCTGTCCAAGGTAAATATAGGTATCAGTTATCTCCAGCTTTATCCCATCAATCGATAAATCTTCATTTCTTGAAAAAGTATTGCCCAACAGTTCTGTCTTCTAAAAATTCATTTTTAATTCCATTAAATACATTTTTAATTCCAAAATGATATATATATATATATATACACTGCTGGCCACCCAAAATGCAACACCAAGAAGGACATGAGATAACAAAGCCAAATTTACTGGACACATAACAACAGATACAAAGATGAAACGATTGAGCTTACAGGCCCATGTGACTTGCGAAAGATGCAGACATCAATAGTTCATGTGGCCCCCATGGCTGGCAATAACGGCCGCTACATGCCGCAGCATCGAACGAAAGAGGCTTTGGATGTGGGCTTGGGGTATGTCGGTCCAGCCTGCTTCCATACGTTGCCGCAGTTCATCAGGCGTAGCCGAGGGTGGTGCTTGCCGGGCCACTCGGTTCCCGATCAGCGACCAGACGTGTTCGATGGGCGACATATCGGGAGAACAGGCGGGCCACAGCAACAGTGACACCTGGTGGGCCGTGAATAATTGTTGCATGATGCGTGCCACATGCGGGCGCGCATTGTCCTGTTGAAATGTGGCCGCTGGCAGGTCATGCAGGTAAGGGAGGACTACAGGCTCCAAAACGTTGGAGATGGAGCTGTTGAGTGTACCGGCAATGTGTACCAAAGGGGTGCAGGTGTCATATCCAATTGTGCCCCAAACCATAACGCCAGGCGACAGACTGGTATGGCGATGCATAATGCAGGCATCATACAGTCTCTCGCCATGGTGCCGCCACTTGTGGATCCGACCATCGTGGTGTTGCAGCCAGAAGCAGGATTCGTCAGAGAAGACAATGTCATGCCATTCAGTAGTCCAGGTGCGGCGTTCAACAGTCCACTGTTGCCGCACTCGCCGGTAGTGTAACTTCAATGTTAATCGGAGCAATGGGCACCATGCGACAAGTCCCCGCTCCTGCAGATGACGACAAACGGTACGTGCTGACACAGGTTGTTGCGCAACACACCCTAATTCCTGCGCTAACGTTCGTGATGTGGCAGTGCGAGCCGTCAATGCCAGCCGCACGACATGCCGGTCCTCTCATTCGGTGGTGTGCCACGGCTGCGGCAATCGCTCACGTCGGTCCGTCCGTCCCTCCTGCACCCACCGAATCCATACTCGTCTCACTGTGGCTGAATGTCATCACACACGGGCGCCGATGTCTCGGTACGATAAACCGCTGTCACGATAAGCCACTATTCATCCTCTGTCAAACTCCGAAACATGCTAGAATGACTGCCGTATTCTGCGACGAGGCATCAGGAAGCTTCCCACACACAGGTCTGGCAGCACAACACACTTCCACTACTTACACCCCGCCTTCTGTGCACCCTTCTTATAGTGCTTCTCGGTGGCGTGCCGGGCGCGCATGATTTACATATGCCCTGCGAAGCTAATCGTTTGCATGTCCTCTCGCAGGCTACGCATGCTGCGAATTTCAGGCCAATTGGATGCTTCCTTTTTGGTGTTGCATTTTGGGTGGCCAGCAGTGTGTATCATCATCTTTGCCAACCATTATCAATCCACTGCTGGACGAAGGTCTCCCCAAGTTTCCTCCACAATGGTCTGTCTTGTGCCAGTCTCCTCCATGTCACTCCCGCATACTTTCGAATTTCATCCACCCATCTTCCATGTGGTCTTTTTCTGGGTCTTTTCCTGTCCCTTGGAATCCAATCTAAAATTTCGGCTGTCCATCGATGGTCTGTCCTTCTGGCAGTATGTCCAGCCCATTGCCATTTCAGGGATTTAACTCTGATCATAATGTCTTCCACTCTTGTCATTTTTCGGATCCACGAGTTCTTCTTCTTCTTATCTCTCCTGATTACACCAAGCATGAACCTCTCCATGCTTTTCTGAGTTGTCTGCAGCCTTTGTATGTCTCTTTTTGTTAAGGTCCACGTCTCTGCACCATACGTTATCACTGGGAGGATGCATTGATCAAACACTTTTCTTTTAAGACATAATGGCATATTGCTCTTGAAAATTATGCTGTTTCTTCCAAATGCTCTCCAGGCAAGTTTTGTACGCCGATTAATTTCTTCATCAATGTGTCCCTCACTTGATATCTGCTGTCCAAGATAAACGTACGTGTCTGTTATCTTCAGCTTTTCTCCATCAATCGATAAATCTTCATTTCGTGTAAAAACATTGAACATCACTTTTGTCTTCTGAAAGTTCATTTTTAATCCCACTTCTTTACTCTTGTCAGCAAGTTCCTGGATCATACTGTGCAGCTCTGATGGGGTAGTTGTAAAAATGACTACGTCATCAGCAAAACGAAGGTGGGTTAGATAATCTCCATTAATCTTTATTCCTTTGTTTTCCCAGTTCAGTGATTTGAAAGACATTTTCCAATGTGGCATTAAAGAGCTTCAGAGATATGGTGTCCCCTTGTCTCACTCCCTTTCCAATTTTTATGTGTGTTGTATTTTCAAACGGCCGAATCTTTGCACTTGCATTTTCATAGATGTTTTTAATAATATTAATGTATGTATCTTCAGTACCGCAGGATTTCAGAGCCATTGTAACTGCTGATGGTTTCACCGAATCAAAGGCTTTTTCATAATCGATAAAAACCATGCACAATGGAAGTTCATATTCCCTTGCTCTTTCAATTAGTTCTCTCAGTATGTGGATATGATCTATTGTGCTGTAGCCACTCCTGAATCCAGCTTGTTCTCTCGGTTGAGCCATGTCCAGTGTTACTTTCAAGCAGTGTGAAAGAACTTTAGTGAAGATTTTATAAACCACTGATAGGAGGCTGATAGGTCTGTAGTTCCTGAGATCCTCAATGTCACCTTTTTTATGTAGCAGGATCATTGTAGCGTTGTTCCAATCCTCAGGAATCTTCCCTTCATTAAGGCATCGAGTGAAAATTTGGGCGAGTACTGTTTCCATTTCTCCACTTGCTTCTTGTATGATGTCTACAGTAATTCCATCTTCTCCTGGAGCTTTTCCCCGCTTCATGTTCTTGATTGCATGTGTAACTTCTGCTGGGAGGACTGGAAGAACTCTGGTACCTTTCATGATGTCTGGAGTACATGTATCGTCCCTTTCATATAATTTGGAGTAGAAATCTTTCACTCTTGTCAAAATTTCACCTCTATTTCGTGTTACAGAACCATCTTCTTTTCTCAGTGCCATAATCTGTTTTCTTCCCTTACTGAGATGCCCCTTTGCTATCTTTAGGGTTTGGTTGTTTTCAATTGCTTTCCTCGCTAGTTCACAGTTGAATTTCCTTACATCTTCAGTGATACTTTTTCGTACTGTCTTGCATAGCTCTATATATTCCACTTTGGAAGTCACACCGTCTTTAGTTGTCCTCATCTCTCGTCTTTTTTGCATCAACATTTTGGTTTTTCCTGATAATTTGTTCACATGCAACTTATTCTTAGACCCAGCTAATTTTGTTGCTGTTTCCATAAGAGTTTTGGTTACTTCTTTGTTAACTTCGGAAATATCCACTTCTTCCGATGTCAGGCCTTCTAAAGCAGAGAATCTGTTCTTCAGTTCCAATTTGAACGTATTATGGTGTTTTTTAAGGTTGGTTATGTCAATACATTTTGTTTGTCCTATTAACTTTCCACGTTCAGTTTAGTGTTGAGGTGAATCTTACATCTCACCAATCTATGGTCACTGCCTGTGTTGAACTTGTTTAGGACACTGCAGTCTTCTATGACGAATTTTTTGTTACACATAATAAAATCAATTTCACTTGTCGTCCCATTTGGATGTCTCCATGTCCATTTCCTGTGTGGCTTTTTCTTGAAAAAGAGTTGAAGATGAAAAACCCTTCTGCCTCTGCAAACTCTACGAGAGTATTTCCACCCTGGTTTCTGTTGCAGTGACCGAATTTACCTACTGAAGTTTCATTCTGTTGCCGTTGCCCTATTTTTGCATTGAAATCTCCCATAATTATCTTCAAGTGCTGCTTACCTTTATTATTTAGATCACGAATTTCCTCATAAAATTCTTCAATTTCTTCTTCAGCATGACTTGTGGTGGGTGCATAAGTTTGAATAATCTGAGCCTGGTATCTTCTCGAGAGTTGGATAACGAGTCGTGCAGCTCTGTCAGAGGAACTTTCAACTTCTACAACTTTATCCTTCAGTTTCTTGTTTATTATAAATCCAACACCACTAGTTCTGCCAGTATCTGTCCCACGATAGTAGATGTCCACTTTTCAGTTCAATGAGATCTCCTTTTCTCCTTACCTCACTTAGCCCGACGATGTCCCACTTGATCCTTTGTAGTTCCTCTTCCAATTCAAGAAGCCTTGAATCAAAAGATAGGGAGCGCCCATTAAACGTAGCCAAGGTCAGCATCAGATGGCAGCCTAGTCCGGTCCTCCGGGGATTCTTAGCAGCCTCTGCCTTCATGTCGCACTGGCCACTGCCTTGGCCAGGTACATTCCAGCTGCCGGAGACTGAGGGCCAAGATTTAAGTTGTGGAGTCATTTTGGTGGGGTTTGGCCATAACTCACCACGCTGGCCAAGCAGGTTGGTGGGTTTGGGGTAGCATTTCCTCTAATCCCGATGGTATAGTTATACCGCTATTGGCGGTTGTTAGAGCCCCTTTAGTGGGAACAGGATGCACCACGAGAAAGTGGGGTTGACATTTGTCAAGGAGAGGCTGTGATGTTACGCATCACCTTACCTTACATCCCTCTTGGTGTTGCATTTTGGGTGGCCATCAATGTGTATCATCATCATTCTCATCATCATCATTGTCAACCATAAGCCTGGGTGGCCAGCAGTGCTAATCGTTTGCATGTCCTCTCGCGGGCTACGCATGCTGCGAATTTCAGGCCAATTGGATGCTTCCTTCTTGGTGTTGCATTTTGGGTGGCCAGCAGTGTGTGTATATATATATATATCATTTTTATATTATATATATATAAAAAAATCCTATATATACCTTACTTTGTGTGATAAACTGTTGCAGTCATATGCTGCATGCCCATCTATTTCCCTACATTCACTATAACTCATTTTTTAAATGTTTTTGCTTTCAGTAGATAGTAAAAGTTTTCATTTTTGTGTCTTTGGATTTCTAAATATTAATAATAATCACTTTTGTATAATTGCATCTTATACTGAAACTCCCTTTTTTTCCTGATAACTGCAGTTAAGGAAATCTTATTTCATGCATTGTGAAGCCAAAATAAATAAATAAGTGCTGTCTTAGAGGAGGGAAATTTTACTATGTTACACACTTCTGGAAATACACATGGGTTATCTGAAGCAATATTTCAGTGGAAAAGAATGAACTAGAGTAAAGGCCAAATGTAAAAGTTCATGCTTGGCAGTCAACGTATTAAATGCTATAGAAAAATATCCACACTGAGAACAGATTGCTAATTGTGTCCATATGGTCACACCTTCTTCCACTTTTGCTGTAACACTCATCAGTTAATTTGGGAATAAAGAAGACAGACTGGTAGCATCTTTATGGCTTTTGGCTTTCCCGTATCCTCCTTTTAGTCAGCATTCAGTCTTTGAACATTTTGATCTCTGCAGTTCAGAGAGTGAATTCCCAGTAACTGAATATTGGCATAATGTGTCCTTCTTATTTTTATGAATTCTAGATCTTTGTAAACTGTGTGATCTGATTTTTATCAACAGTCAAAGATGTGTGAAGTCATCTTTACAGGCAAAGGGATGAAGTCCGAGTAAGTAGTCATTTCTATTTATTCCAAGAACTACAATTTCCTAATTATTCCTCAGTAATGGATATACTGACAACATTATATCACTAATGGAACAAAGCAGAATGTTAAAAAATTGGGATGTATTGAAATATGATCATATGAACAAATTAATCAAAAATAATATTGAAGAGGCCAAAGAAAACTGGATGAAAGAAAGATGTAAGGAAGTTGAAACTGTGCAAGAACAATATTATTTTAACCTACACAAAAATATTAAAGAAATATCAGGAATTAGTTATAAAAACCACCCCACTACAATCAGGAATGATGTAGGAGAAATAATAATGGAAGAAGGAGAGAAAATGCAAGTATGGAAATTATATGTAGAATTGTATATAGAATCCTTTTTTGCTGACAATGAGCAAGACTCAAATGAAACTAATATTGTACCAACAGGTCCAAGCATCTTAACATCTGAGGTGGAGAAAGTATTAAATTAAGCAAAAAATTGAAAGGCCACAGGACCTGAAGAAATATCAATAGAGATAATTAAACTATTAGACCATGAAAACCTACACACATTAGTGAATCTTTTCAACAATATTTATGATTTCGGCAGCATTCCTCAAGATTGGCTAGAATCCACTTTTATTGCCATCCCCCCCCCCAACACAAAAAACAATGCTAAAATGTGCAAGGACTTTAGACTAATTAGTCTAATGAGCCAAGTGCTAAAATTATTCCTTAAAATAATTCAAAATTGAATCTACCATAAATGTGAGGAGTCCATTGATGATACTCAGTTTGGATTTAGAGAAGGCTTAGGAACAAGGGAAGCACTACTAAGTGCCAAAGTCATGATGCAAAGATGCAAAGAACAATAGGTAGATGTTTATATTTATCTCATAGACCTTCCAACATTCAAAACTCATAAAGATACTTGAAAACATCAAAATCAATGGAAAAGACATTAGAATAATAAGGAACTTATATTGGAAACAAACCAAGTCAGTTTTGGTTGAAAATATGAAAACAGACAGTACCAGCATAAAGAGAGGAGTAAGACAAGGATGTGTACTATTACCTCTTGTGTTTAATCTATAATTTGACATCATATTCAAAAGATTATTGAGTACCAAAGAAGAAAGAATATCTATTAATGGAAGAAAGATAAATAACTTAAGGTATGCTAATGACACTGCATTGTTTGCAACTAACATGCAGGACTTACAGACCTTATTACTGCATTGAGTAAATGAAGAAAGTGAAAGAATGGGTCTTAAAATAAATACCATTAAAACTAAACTAATGATTCTCAACAGTGGTCCCATTCCAAGAACAAACCTGATACTAAATGGAAAACAAATAGAGAAAGTCAGTAAGTTTAAATATCTGCACTGCTGGAATAAAGACACTAGTAACACTGAAATGGAAATAAAATCAAGGATAGAAATGGTCAGACAAAGCTTCCTCAAAATGAAGTCTGTGCTATGTAATGGAAACTTAAACCTGGATCTTCATACATATTTGCATGACGAAGTTCTATATTTGGGCTATGATGCTGTATGGCAGTGAAACATGTATGCTAAAATCGACCACCATTAAAAGAGTAGAAGCATTTGAAATGTGGGTTTACAGAAGGATGCTGAGGATACCTTGGACAGATAAAGTGGCAAATGAAAATGTTTTAAAGAAAATAAAGGGAAGCCACAAATTGTTAATAAACATCAAGAGAAGGAAAACTGCATACCTTGGGAACACTAGGTGCCTCTTCTCAGGAGAATGCCCTGGCCTACCAGATCCATCACAGGAAATAATCAACCGAGTGAGGGAGGCCTTTCAACGTAGTCCCCGCAAGTCGACTAGGCATGCCAGTCAGCAGCTGGGAACCCACAGAAAACAGTATAGCATATCTTGCATAACCATCTCCATGTGAAGCCGTGTAGACTGCAATTAGTGCAAGCTCTAGTGCAAGATGATCACAATCATTGCTTCTAATTTTGCAATGGCATGCAGGTGCACATGGAGACATATGCTTTCATTGAAAGACTCATGTTCAGCAATGAAACCATGTTCCACTTGTTTGGTGAAGTTGACTGACATAACGTAAGGATATGGGGATTGGATAATCCACATACCACTGTGGAACATCTCTGTGACTCTCCAAAAGTAAATGTGTTAGCACCATGTCATGCTACAAGGTTAATGGCCCATTTATTTATTTATTTATTTATTTATTTATTTATTTTGCCAAGGTAACCATCAATGGCTCCATCTTTCTTGATATGCTTCAGCTGTGTGATACCACAACTTCAAGAAGGTCGTGCCGACGTTATTCTCCAACTAGATGGGGCTCCACCCCACTTTCAAAGGGATGTCCATGCCTATCTCAACTTAAAGTTACCCAACCGTGCAGCTGCTATTGACCATCCACATCTTGCCTGGCCACCTTGATCATTGGACTTTCTTGATGTGATTTCTTCCTCTGGGGCAACGTTATGAACCAGGTTTTTGTTCCTCCCCTGTCCCAAGATTTAATGGAATTGAGACATCGCATTACCACAGCTATCATTCAGTTGGGCCAGGCAACGCTGGTGCAAGTGTAGGCCAAATTGGATTAAAGGATAGACATTTCTCAGGTCACAAATGGTGGACACACCCAGCATTTGTAAGGTCTGAAAAAAAACTTTGAACATTTCTCTTTCTATTAACTATGTTATGTCACACACTTCATCTTTTCATGGTGCATATAATCATGAAGAATATGAAGAAAACGACACTTATTTTGTAATCTTTTCAAGTATGCAGTCCTTATAGACAAAAATCTTGTTGAATGTGCAAAAAGTATGCCACTTTGTACAACATATTTATCATTGTGAAAATACAGAATAACATTATACAAATCATGACTGAAATAGTAACACAAGGTGCAACTTGAAATTCATGATGCTGATGTTTCTTGGCATTCCATTCTAGAAGATAGGGCTCACAACAAAAGTGTTAGGGAAAATATTCAGTAGCAGCTAGATACATGATAAATAAGAAAACAGAAGAATCATTTTTAGCAATAAAAATCTCGATGCTAAAATATTCGCACATCTGACATTAAAAGTTATCAATGATTGTGCTTTGGATAGCTCCAAACTTTAAAGTCAGTGCTACAATGGAGCTTTTGTCATGAGCTGTCCATATTAATCTCTATGCTTCTATTATATTCTGAGTACAAATCAAAATGTAAACTGATTCTTTCTGTTCATTAACATTGAAAATGTTTAGATCTTCTTATTCTTGTACCACAATGGTGCCTAGAAAGATTTTAAAAGTACATACGTAAAAGTAATTACCAACTCCAAAAACATTTTTTATTAATAGTAAATTTGTCATTTGTTGTATCAAATAAACAGACTATTCCTCTGCTGATTTTGGAAGATTTTTTTAAAATTGAACATAGTAAACAAACACATAATGTTGTATACATTTATCTTGAGGACAGGCTGGTGTCTGGTTCAAAAGTTTGACAATAAGCTGTTTGTTCTATGCTAATCCCTGTATGAATTATTTTTCAAAAAGTTTAATTTTACTAAGGTAAAGCATCCAACTCTGACTTTTAATGACAGATTTTTCAAAATGCTGATAGGCAAAAAGCTTTTGTGTCTGTCTAAAATAATGATGGTATAGACTCTCATATTATTGTGATTCATTTACTGTATTTTACTTTATATAGTATGCACTGGCACATGATCGACCCATCATGCTATTATGAGAGAGGCCCAGTAAGTAAAAAAATGGTGTAGTTTCATGTGTACTCTTCATATATAAAATACCCCCTCCCCCTCACACACACACTTCTCAGGAGGGATTCAAGGAATTTTGAAGGGTCGGATGTGCCAACAAAACCACAGCAATGCTATTTAGTTATGCTAAAGGTATTTTATGAACAAGAAATACCAGAAGCAAGAAGGGCTATAGTTGGATTGGGGTGTGTTTTGATGCAGCCCTGGTACTTTTTTCTGTGAATGTGGGAGCCCTGGTACTTTTTTCTGTGAATCTCATTTCCTTTCACAATCATTTAGTACAAATGAAATTTC
Organism: Macrothele yani; assembly: GCA_039090855.1. Classification (NCBI taxonomy): domain Eukaryota; kingdom Metazoa; phylum Arthropoda; class Arachnida; order Araneae; family Macrothelidae; genus Macrothele; species Macrothele yani. The sequence continues at coordinate 128,140,116 of CM077008.1, forward strand.
AAAGCAAGTGGAAATCAGATGAAAAAATGGCTCGGGATAGAGAACCGTGGAAGAGACTTGGGGAGGCTTTCATCCAGTGATGGATTAATAATAGTTGTTGTTGATGAAGTGTGTGTGTGTCATTAAATGTAGCTGAATTTAGCATGAAGCCATGACCACAACTGTGATAATGACTATTTGTCCAGAAAAACTAGGCAACAGTGGTCGTTTACCGTTAACTTTTTAATTTTTGAGAATTAGTTCTTTTTATTATCATATAGCACAGGCAATAGCAGTTAGCGCTGACATAAATCACTCAGCTTTACCTTCAATTTTTTTCTACCATAATGCAATAATTTAACTTTATTTTAAACTTGAAGTCTATATATAAAACAGTCTGTTTCTTTTTTTTTCTTTTTTTTTTCCATTTTTTAAATTCAGTAATGGCAACCACAAAACATATGTATGTATCTCTTCATTTTAGTCTGTTACCAATTTTGCACATGTACTTTCAAATCATTTCATCATGCAAAAGATTTTCAAAAATATCAATATCTACTGTTTCAGCAACCCATGTTAATACTTTGTTGTTTAAGGAAGCATTTAGATGAAGAGGTAAAAGTTAAAACCACACAAAAACAAAATAACTGTGTGTTGTTTTGGAGAAAAAGAAATATATATATATAAGTTGTTTCGGGAAAATATAACAGTTTTAACCATTCTTTGCTATATAAAATTCAGGAGTTCTCAAGAATTTGAAGTTTTCTCCATTTTTAATCCTAGGTTTAAAGCCTAAATATTTTGCTATAAAAATTTTCAGCCTTCAGAAAATTTGTTTTCATCCAGCACACTCCTCCCCAAACATTTTCAGCATCCCCTAATTCAAAATTCCGGTATAAACCCTTGCGTAATGTTAACTTTGTGTAAGCTTTAAAATTTTCGTATCGTTAGGTTTTTGTCAAACTTGTATTGTGTGCCATCTGTTGATTTGTAATTATTATTGTGACCTAAATTTAAGAAAAAAAATTGTTTCATTAATGCATATCTTATAGGCTGTTATATTGTGTAATATCAATGCATGTTCATAAGCCTAATGGTGTGTACTGTTCATTTTTTCATAGTATTTTTCTCTCACATTTAGAAAGATGAAGATGCGTCTAGCCTCAATGCCATTGGCCGAAGATCAGCCCGAATGATTATGTCCAAGCTGCGTCAGCCATTTCATGCTTTCCATAAAAAGCAAACTAATGTAAGAGTTAATTAAGAGTTTTTAACTGTATTTGTATTTTTGTATAAATCACATGCACTTATCTGCACTTTGTATGTGAAGTATGTAAGTTAGTTTCACAGGTAATATTTACTGTAATTATTTTGTTTTGGAATTGGTAAGTAAAAATTAGTGTTATCTCCTGCTTTCATTTTGGTCCTAAATACAGTGTGTCAAATAAGTAATGAGAATGAATTTAAAATAAAGCATCTGACATAAGTATTGCTGTGGGATAGAGTGCTTGGGGAAGGAGCACAGAAGAATGTGGCCTCTTCAGTCTGACCAACCCAAACCAGTTGGCATTGATCTCATTTTTTGTATGGACATTCTTTATGCATCATATCTAACATCACCATCAGGAACCAAAGAAGGGAACAATGGATCAGCATCAAATTTTGTATATTGTGATATTGAATTACTCAAAACTCATATCAGTTTTTTCACACCATTCAATTACACTGTATTATTTGGTCAAGTAGTAAGGTTAGCATAAAAAAGTACCTCATCTCCTTCGTTGACATTCTACGTTTGTTTTGATGTGTCCGTCCATAGGGGAGGGGGTGTGTGTTCTCAGTAGGTTTTTCTGGCAATTTTATTTTGTTCTTGTACTTATTCGTATTTTCATTATTGCCCATGCTATTTTACTAATTTTGTATTTCAAGCTCAAAATTAAAATTATATTATAGCACATTATTAAAAACTATTTTTGTTCAGAATTAAAGTACTTAAAAAGCCTTTTTTACAGCTAAAATGCAACTATATACAAAATTGCTTACATTTCACTTCTAAATTATTAATATATACATTGAAAAAACCCCTATTAAATACATCTGGCCTTGAAGCTTTTCGTATACTAATGTATACATCCTCTGAAGTCAAATAAACTCGAATGCTATCATCGTCTAGAGAATCATTACTCAGTCCCGATGTATCTTGTGGATGATGATGCCATGCAAATTGGTTTGACTTCTGAGTATGTGTACATTGGTATATGAAAAGCTTCAAGAACAGATGTATTTAATAAGGGTTCTTTTGATGTATATATTGATAATTTAGAATTAAAATGTAAGCAAATTTGTATATACTGTATATACTCGCGTATAAGTCGACTTCGCATGTAAGTCGACCCCCACTTTCAGAGGAAAAAAATTGTAAGAAATCGGAAACTCGCGTATAAGTCGATCCCAGAATGAGAAAAAAATTTCAATGAATTTATTCAAAAACATTTGAAAACGAAAAAAATTATATATATAATACTAAATTTAATTTGCATACCCAAAAACTTCATCGGAACCCTTCAAAATCCGATTCTGAGTCAGACTCGCCAAACAGTTCAAAAAAGTCTTTCTCCATCATCGGCGCGTCATCATAAACATCAGTATTCCCATCTATGCCTGTGTCATCAGAATCACTGTCATCATCACTCATAAAAATCTCATCATCCTCTGTGCCATCAAGTTTGTTACTAATGCAACATTTCTTGAATGATTTCACTACCATTTCCGCAGATATCGCATCCCAAGCATCCTTGACCCATCGCGCAATCAAAATGATATCCAGCTTCTTTAGATTTCCGCACATTGTCCTTGAAGGGTTTATTAAAGCAGACATCTAGTGGTTGAAGAACAGATGTCGACCCACCTGGGATGGCAGCAAGAGTTGTTTTTGAATTTTCTGCAGTTTTTTTCACTTCTGCACAATGGTGTGCAACAAACATATCCCACACCAAAAGAGAAGGTTTCCACAAAAGTGCACCTGGCCTTTTGTTCCACACATTCTTTAACCAGTCAATTGTTCCGAATTCGTTTATCCATCCTTTTTCATGGGCATGAGCGAGCACACCAGACGGAAAGACAACACTTTTTGGCAGAGTTTTGCATTTGAAAATAATTACCGGAGGTAGTTTGCTGCCGTCGGCCAAACAGGAAAGAACAACTGTAAAACTGGATTTTTCGTGGCCAGTCGTTTTGATCAAGATATTTTTTTCGCCCTTTTGGTTCACCGTCTTATTTCCAGGAAGGTCGAAACACATGGCGGTTTCATCCATGTTCCCTATTTGGGAAAGTTCAAAAGCAGTCTCTTTTCTCTTTTGAATTACATACTTTTGAAATTCCATTATCTTTGCTTCGAGGTCACGAGGTAACTTTTGTGCAATTTTGGTGCGCTGGCGTAGACACAACCCATAGCGGTTCATGAACCTTGTGTACCAACCTGGTGAGGCACGAAAAGTGTTATTTGCGGCTGCAAACTTTTCATCTTATGCGAGCTTCATTGCTCACAAACGTATACCAGTTCGTGTTACACTGTAACCATTTTGTCTGCAGCCCACAATCCAATCATTCAAGACACTTTCCAGCTCTGGGAAAGATGTCGTTCCACGGCACAGCGCCTTTTGCGATTTTGGGATTTTCACCAAGTCAGGTTTTTTTTTTACGCCAATCTCGAACAGTTTTTCGTTAATGCCAAATTGACGTGAAACAGCACAGTTGTTAGTATTTTCTGCAAAAGAAACCACTTTCAACTTGAATCCTGCGTTATAGGACATCCGTTTATTTACACAATCCATGTCACCCATAATAGGAGAAGCGAGACACGTGCGATTAAGAACAAGAAAAACACATGTGATTAAGAACAAGCAACACCTAACACTGGCTGTTGCACAGCTCCGTTACGTCGAAGGTCAGCGCAATCAACTGGTAGTCGGAAGGGCGGAGCTTTCTATGCGCAGCTGTGACTGCACTGTGGATACGCAAAGCCAGGAGAGAGGAGACTTTTCAAAGCCTTGAGAAATTCGGAGGGTCGAGATTTCAGAATTCTACCACACCAGTGTTTTTTCTTTCTTTCTTTTTTTTTTCTTTTGGAGAGTTGCGATTCGTAATTAATACCGCATCGACATTTTTATTTCTTTTGGGATAGATTGCCTTTTGCCTCACGGGAAGAACTTTTGGACTTGCGATTTTTTTAGACCCCGCATATAAGTCGACCCCATTACTTTGAAGCTCTCATTTTGTCCCAAATTTCTCGACTTATACGCGAGTACATACGGTAGTTGGATTTTAGCTGTGAAAAAGGCTTTTAAAGTACCGTATTTTAATTTGTAACAAAATAGTTTTTAATAATATGCTATAATGTACTTGGAACTTGAAATGCAAAATTAGTAAAAGTGTGGTCAATAATGAAGATATGAATAAGTACAAAAACAAAGTTGCCTGAAAAACCTACTGTCAAGTTCCAAGTACATTATAGCACATTATTAAAAACTATTTTGTTACAAATTAAAATATGGTACTTTAAAAGTCTTTAACTGACACACCAAAACAAATGTGGAATTTCAATGACGGAGATAAGGTATGTTTTTTTTTATTTTATGCTAACCTTACTACTTTACAAATAATTCAGTATAAATTTTGTGTGGATCCGGGGAAAAGTAAAAAAAATAGTCCCACTAAAACATACAAAATGTTATCAACAACCTACAGGGATGAAGACTATGTCCCAAGCACAAACATTTAATTCTGTAAGCATTTTAAAGAAAACTGAAAGGATCTAGCTGGTGATTCCTGAAGTGGATTAACCAAAAACTACCTGCAATGCCAAATTTTAGGAAAGCATGTAATTTATAGGCAGTTGTCTACTAATTAACACTGATAATGCAAGCTAGCAAGCAAGTTAAATGTGAGCATTTATTGGCAAAACTGAAGAATGTGCAACCAGATTGGGAACAGTCTAGTGGGCAACTGTTGCGGGACAGTGCATCTGCTGGTATGGCGATTGTTGTCCAGATGTTTCTGCAGCCTCAAATTTATGAACAAAAAATACAATGTACAAGCAAGTGTCTATTGATTAACACAGCTACAAGGGAATTAAACATCAGCATTTATTAGCAAGAATAGAGCATGTGCACCGAGATTTGCAATAGTCTGGTTAGTTTCTGCTGCATGATATCGCACGTGCTTACACAACAATCATTGCCCAGGTGTTCCTAGCTCACAAACAAGTTGCTGTGGTCAACCACCATCCTTACTTGCCTGATTTGACCCCAAGAGACCTTTTTCTTCTGTTTCCGTAATTGAAATTGAGATTAAAAGAACTTCATTTGATAGTGTTTGAAACATTGTGAAGAATGTGACTGTAGATATGAATGCTATAACAGTAGATGAGTTTTTAAAAGCTTGTATGAATACTGTAGCAAGTGCATTTGGTCTCATTGGAACTATCTTGAAGAAAACAAGCCAGAAAATATTTTTCTTATCTTTGTGTTGCCTTATTTGAATTCATTCTTAGTACTCTCTTTGACACATTGTGTGACCTTTCCATCAAAATTAACCCAAGTCACAACTTTTATGATTAAATGCACTGTTCATGAATCTGATATCCTTAGGCATGTGCACGATTCCTATAAAATGCAGCAAGTGTATTGTAATGTCCCCTCCTTTAATTGTTATGTTGAACTATTTGCTGATGAATTTGAAATAAATATGTTGAGTGTGCAAATTTTTGTCTTGCTATCATGTCATATCACCCTTTGACTAATAGTTTTTTCTGTGTTCATGGTCTTGCTTGCTTAAAGTAAATCACATTTCTTCCTTGTATCTTTAAAAAAATAAGAAAACTTTTCTTTTTATTATATTTCTGACATTCTTTATGGTATTTTACTTATTTTTTTCATGTGTGTGTGTGTGTGTGTGTGTGTGTGTGTGTGTGTGTGTGTGTGTGTGTGTGGAGGGGGTAACAACGTTCAGAAATAATCTTAAAACTAAAAATCTTTAAGAAAATTATAGTACTATTAATGATTGCAGTTAGGAGATACTTCTGGTTCTTTCAGTCTCTACAATAATGTGGTAGCTTTACCAACATCTTGAAAGCAAGTACCGTAATTAAAGAAATGTAGAACTAAAAAACCTTTTCTCTTAGGAAATAAAAGTGAAAAAATTTGCTACAAAATCAGTAGCTAGCACCATAACACAATGTACCCATAAAAATAAGAAACAACTCAAAAACCTCATAGAGCTTAGGAAAACCATTAGAGTCTTGGACAAGGAACAAAATGCCCCTTTTCTTTGAATAATGCAACATTGTGCAACTGAAACATGTGTAAGGTACTGGAAACTTTTATTTTGTTTGGATGTTTAAAAATCACTTGCAAAAACTTTGCCTCCATAATAAAGATCAAAAATCATTCTACATCAGTGTGAAGTGTGTTTTCACAAAACTTTCCAGGCTGCATTAAAGATTGTACACCAAAAAATTAATCAGTGTGCAATGTTTTTATTTTTTTTTATTTTTGAAAAACTTTCCAGGCTGCCTTAGAGATTGTTCATGCAAAAAATTCAGCAGCACACAGATATTTTAAGAAAAACTGTTGAAGCTATCTCAGGGATGGTGGACTAAAATTTTTATCAGTGTGCAGTGTTTTTTGTTAAACTATCCAGTCTGCCTCAGAGATGATACACCAAAAAATTATTGGAGCGATGGATAGCATGAGAAGAATATCCCAACTGGAAAATTATTAAAAGTAATGCAATAGTTTCAAGGTTTCATGGTTCTACAGTATTTTTGTAAGTGTTTAATAAAAACCACAAAGAACTGAACATTATATGAAAATATCTGCTTAGAAAAAGTAGAAAATCAAGGGCTTCTCATACAAGGTATCAGTGCCAGATTTAAGGCTTTTGAGGCCCTAGGCCAAATTTTCTATGCTCCCCCCCCTCCCCATGCACACACTTGGCCACCCATATTTGAATTTGCTCCTATAAGATTTTCTAATAAACTTATCTTTATGTTAAGAATATAATAATTGGTAGTATAATTTTATTGTTAAATAAGCATTATTTAAATAAAAATTATTTTGATTTAACTTGTTATTAAATTAAAAGTTATAAAAAAATATTTGTAAACATAGACAAAGAGGTTCATGCTTATCCAGGAACAATTTTACATTTTGAAACCTTAGGCCTACATTTGAAACCGACACACGATGCTTTCTTATAACATGAAAGTAAACAATAGTATTTCTTGTTTAGATTCTTTAAAATTGTATTACAACAACAAAAATTAATAAAATATATAAAAATTAATTGTAAGGTGTTTGGAGAAAAGATATAAATGAACACATTATTTTACAAGTTTGATTTATTTTTACATAAAAAAAAAATGGAATATTCTCTCCATTTTTCTGTATTCTATACCTGTGGCCCTCTGGAGCCTGCAGCTCTTAGGCCGCAGCCTAGTTGGCCTAGTGGTAAATCCGCCACTGCAAGGTATTCTAATTTTTTCCTACAAACAACATTTAACATTTGATGGATTCGGAGTTTATAATCCAGTCTTCAGCCCTGTAATTGTTCTCACTTTTGAAATACTTAAAAACAAACACAAAAAAAATGCATACTGTACAAAAGAGAGCATTTTGTATGATTAGCAATTATTCACTCACAAATTTTCTTTGGTTCTTTTGACACTGCTAGACAGTGTAAGGTCTGTGTCCCCTTCAGAGATACTATAAGATAACACATTATTGTACATACATACATACATATTACTAAGCTGTTTTCTGAGATTCAGAGGTTAGCTCCAAAAAGAAATACAAACTATCAGATATTTTTACTTATTGTGGTCGTATCAAACTTCTCCATTTACAGCGATCTTGACATACAACTCGGGCTTCACTGATATCCATTACACGCTGTACACAAGATCTTATACTTCATACTCATAATCTTTTTCTCATGCAGACACTCCTGAATCTGATCCACCCATGTCTTCCTTGGTCTTCCTCTGACTTTCCTTTCTACCACTTGTGCTAAAAGATTTTCTTAGTAAGCATCTCATCACACATTCTTTTAACATGGCCAAACCACCGAAGCATATTGGTCTCTGCAACACATCTTCATTCCTCATACAATCTGACCGTGTCTTGCCCCCCCCCCCGTAAGTAACGCATTTCTCCAGCACACAAACGACTCCTATGTTTCTCCTGCAGTACCCAGGTTTCACTGCCATACATCAGAGTAGGAACAGTTACTGATTCATACACAGCCATGCGGGACTCTCTAGAAAACCCATCATTCCTGTGAAAACCTCCCAGAGCAGCTATGACTTTCAATGAAGAATTCACTCGCCTACTAATTTCACCATCCAATTTGTTCTCTCTGTCAAACATGCTTCCTAAATACACAAACTCATTCACCTGGTCAATCACAGTGCCGTTTATACTTACATTACATTCAGTGCTACCAGTTCCTCTCTCAAACACCGTAACTTTGGTTTTTCCCTTATTTATACTCAGTTTGAATTTCATGCAAACATCGTACATCCGAGACAACATACTCTGCAAATCACTTTTGCTCTCTGCCAACAGGACAATGTCATCAGCGTACAGCAAACTGCACACATGGATATCACCAAGACACAAACCACTATCATCTATTTTGGCATAACGCATGCACGCATCATAAATATATTAAACAGCCATGGTGACTTTACACAACTTTGTCTGACTCCTGCACCAATAGAAAACCATTTTGATAAAACACCATTCACTCATACACAAGCTCTACTACCAGTATACATGGCTTTTACACTATTAAGTAGATTCCTAGTAACACCATATTCATTCAATACCTTCCACAAAAGTGTCCTATTTACTCGGTTGAAAGCTTTCTCTAAATCTATGAAGGCAGCAAAAACTTTCTTACCAACAGCCAGATACTTTTCAATCATCGTGTGTAATGCAAAAATCTGGTTAGTGCATCCTTTACCAGGCATAAAACCACTCAGAACATCCCACACTTTCTCTAATGTAAGACCCCATACTTTTTCAATAACAACCTTACCAAACACTTTCCCTGGCACACTTAGTAGGCTAATACCATGATAGTTCTTGCATTCAGTCTGATCACCATTTCCCTTATACAAAGGAACAATAATAGCATCCTTCCAATCCCGAGGGACCATTCCTAACTCCCAGCACAACAGTGGCTGGGAGTTAGGAATGGTCAGAGTCACCACCATATTTCAACATCTCGGCAGTTATGCCATCAACTCCCGGAGCCTTACCATTTTGAAGAGATTTTAGAGCTTTACACACTTCTTCTCTTGAGATCCCTCCTGTTCTTCCATCCCTCACTGTGACATCATCTGCATCTGTCTCAGAATCGTCTTTGCTTTCCTGATCTAATAACTCACAGAAATATTCACCCCATCTTTCACTTAACTCATTGGGCTCCCATATCATTTCCCCAATCTCATTCTTCACACAACTTACAACTTTGTTTGCCCTATTTTTCCTGATTCTTATGTACTTCAAGAAAGACTTCCTATCTTTCCAAAAAGCCAGTTCATGCCTTTCCACCTTCTCCTGCCTATCTTTTGCCTTACTCTGGCGAACCAGCTTAGCAGCTTCACGCTTTTTTGAGTGACATTCATCCACAGATACTCTACCTTGCAACATCCCCAAATAGGCTTCCTTCTTTCTCTTTACTGCCTCTTCAATCTCGCTATTCCACCAAGCATCACCTCTATTGTTACCCACTATTGTTACCCACAGACTTCTTTAGCAGCAGTGACAACACAGTTCTTAAAACATCCCCACTTCTTTTCTACATCCCTCTCACCAAACTTCAGCTTCTTCAGTCGTTCTCTGAGTAAGTTAGAATAATGCTGATGGTCTTCAAGGAGTATATGAACCTTTATTGTTTCTATCCTGGATCTCTTCCTATTCCTTTTCCTCCAACCAACATTAAGTTTCACTTGTGACACTACCAAGTAATGATCAGAATCAACATCCGCACCTCTCATCACACGGGTGTCAACAACTATGTGTTTCAGACGCTGATCATAGACAACAAAATCTATCACACTCTTTTGACCAAGAGTATGATTTTCCCAAGTATATGTGTGGATATACTTGTGGTTGAAAAATGTATTAGATACACACAAACCATTCTCAATGCAGAGTTCAATTAATCTTTCACCATTATCATTCACAGAAGGATCATTAAACTTACCCAGAACATTGTCAGAAATTGCATTCTGCACACCTACTCTAGCATTGAAATCCCCTGCTATTATTATAACTTTTTCTTTAGCACCAAACTGGCTCAAAACAGCTTTTAGCTCATTCCAGAAATCTTCCTTCTTATCAGAAGGTTCAGAGTCACAAGAAGCATACACTACAACAATTACGATTCTCTGAAGTTTCACTTTCAGACATATCCAGAGAATTCTCTCACTTACGCAACTATAGTGAATCAAATTGTTCTTCATCTTTTCACTTAAAATCACACCTACACCAGCCTGTCTTCTCACAGTATCCAATACTCCAGACCACACACTCACTGTGCCATTCACTTCTTCTACCCCAATTTCCTTCTTTTTGGTTTCACTTACACACAGCACATCCAGTCTATACTTATTCATCTCCTCAATCACCTCATTCACCTTACCATTTATACTTCTAGTATTCCATACACCAATCTTACATTCACTCAGCTGAGATCTCTTTCTGATACGCCGTTTAGAAAGTCCAGGTCGATTCCGTGGTGGACCGTCCTTCTCAAGTGTGGTAGGTCCACCATATCCCACACTTGAGTCATTCTTAATATTTCTTTTTGTCTTTTTAATCAGGTAAGAACATCAGTGTGGGGGATTAGCCCACAGCTGAGGGTTCCAGCTGGTCATTCATCCTAAGGATTCTGGAACAAATCCCAGTGATTTGGGGTCTTTTTGCCAATGTCACACAGAACTAGCTGGCACCTCTCCAAGATTTACAGAGGCCCTAGTTGCTGTTGTGTGTGCCATTGTTACCATGGAGTGCCCCAAGGAGGCAAACCCATTGCTCACTACGACCACCCGTAACACAATATTGTAGAATTGTATATTTGTCATTGGCCCATCTCAGCAGTTTTCCATTCACCAACTCATTCATTCAAGCTGCATTTGGTGTTCTGTGCTAGATAATCTTTTCCCTGAGTGTTTCAACCTTCAGTTATTAAACTGGTGAGGTTTACCTTTTACGACAGATAGTAGTCATGGAAGAATGCACAATGGGCTTTATCTTTCATAATGAAATGAGTAAATTGACTTTTGTAATGTCCAGATAAAAATATCATTCATTAAGGTACTCCGAGTTTTGAAGTGATCAGAATTAAGGTTTTATTACAGTAACTTAGGTGATATTCTGCTGAACACCATGCTGTAGTGGAGTGATGTGCAGTGGTGCCCATATGAGTACTTTTAGGGGTGGCTAAGAAAAATCTTTATCTCCTTCAAGGCTGTCAAACATTTTAGTAAATGTACAAGATGCTAAAATACAACAAAAATAATTGATACAATCAATCATTAATATCTTATTATTTTTAAAAATGCTTTAAAAAAAGGTTTCGTCTATTTTAGTGTTTTATATTTATCAAAAATTTGGCTATACCAACGGCTAAGGGGGAGGGGGGCTCGAGCACCCCTTGGTGATGTGTGCTTCTGTGATGGAGAATTTCAGTTAAGAGGAATGACTGACAGCTGTCCAGAACATTGTCCATGTGCATACATGTATGCATACAGAAACACACACACACACACATTATATATATTGATGCGTTACCAAGTGGTTTAATTTAATTTATCTGTGTCGGCATATTGGGCTTTTCATTTACCAAGACATTATTGGGAGGCTTATACAAATCACATGTAGACCACATATATCACTAGTTGACTATGTTCAGAGCCAGGTAAAGGAACATTCTGGTTCTTAAGATTGCATAAATGCATTTATTTCACACTAAAACACTGAGAAATGTAATACTGGTAAACTACACTTGAAAGGAAAGGGAGTCTCAAACTCAAACTCCACCCTTCAATTTAGCTTCCAGACTAGCATGTTATTATGGCCTTTCGAATTGCAGCATCCTATAGCACCTGACTGATAAAGTTCTACTGTTCCTGTTCAGTTCACCCGGAAGGGAAGGTTCAGTCTTTCATAGTTCGTGATCTAGCATTAACGTTCTTTCCAAATTATACAGATTGGCATGCTAATAAAGACATGTACTTGTAGATTTGTAGAGACATCAAATATCTAACAGGAGCAGTTGTAGGTGAAACACACACTGCAATTTATTTATTTGAGCACCTATATCAGTGCACAACGACCATCACTGGGAAAAGGAAACACACATAGACAAACAAACACCAGAGCTTGCTTCCCTTGGCATGGGGATGGTGGCTTGTGTCTGCCGAAGTCTCTGCTCAGCTGTTCTTCAGAGGATGGTCCCGTAGCTTGGAGGGGGGGAGATAGAGGTAAAGCTCTTCTGTGGTGCGGGTGGAGTCGTTGACCTTTTGCTTGAGACTTTTACGGTGCTTGCTTAGTTTGCTCCTTTGTATGCACTAGTGTTAAGCTTACATTTAACCACTAGCTATTTTGTAGTGGCCATCTTCTTCTCTTCTCTTCTTTTTCTGCTAGATAGACAGCAGCTAGTGAATAAAAGTTCCCATCCTTTATGGGTGGTAAAATCACCATGCCTTGGCATTAACGTTAGGCCATCAGAACATACCTTTCATGTACAGGAGCTGGAACCAGACTGCCTCTTTCTCTGAATTTCTCTTTTCTGTTACTACATGCCCTGGTATTCATCTCTTGTCACCTCAAAATGGCCAAAAGCACTTTACCACCACAAAAAAATTGTGATGACACATCATTTTTCCTCTAAAATGTCTCGGTCCCTGAACTTCTCAGTTGCTAAATGCATAGATCTTTAGTTAACCATCCTCTGTCCTGTCCAGACCCACCATCAAGAATGACGTAAAGCACAGTCCCTTTCTCCACTTGACATTTTTAATGGTTTTCCCATTTCTTTGGTTCGAGGCGTTAACCCTCCACTTTGACTCTGATGTCTCCAGTAAGACCAGAGTTATCACTTGTTTACAAGAATTGCTTTTGCTTGCTTGCATCGGGTCCAACTAGGTGGCCTTAAAGAGCCATTGACCCTGCAAGGAGGTGAATTTCCCCAAAGCACTTATTTCCGTTATTGCTCATGCTTTTTAATTTTCCCATTTCCAACAATTAGAATCCCAAGTAAACTTATACAAATATGCACAATCTTATTTGCATAATTAATCCCAAATTATTTGGTAAATTTATTTACATCTAATTACATCCTCTGTTAGCATGCCTAACTAATTGTCCAGGGTGTAATTCCAGAACTCAAAACCCATATCTTCCAAACTCATCAGTGTAATGTTGCAGAATGTCTTTCAAGCACTGAACTGGGAAAATACAAGGGGATAGATATTAATGGAGAATATTTAATCCATCCACCTTTGCTTTGCTGACAGTCATTTTTGCAAGTACCCCTTCGGGGCTACAGTATATGGTCCAGAAACTTTCTGAAAAATGTAAAGTAGTAAGATTAAAGATGAACTTACAGAAAACAAAATCGGTACAATCCTTTTACAAGGACTAAAAACTTACAGGTTGATGGAGGAGAAGTTTAGAAGTAATTGATATCTACATCTACCTAGGACAACATATATCAATTGAGAGACACATCAAAGAAATTGATAAGTATGTAAAAATTTGGCTGAAGTGCATTTAAAAAATATAGTTAAAAATTTCAAGGGCTATTTAGCATTATGTCATAAAAGAAGAGTTTAATCAGTACATCCCTCCAGTTCTTACTCATAGATCAAAGACATAGGCTGAAAAAAAAAGTGTTAATAAAAGACTAAAAAAGACATATTGAGGCTGTGGACAACTCAAAGAAAAAAGATAAGGAAAAGAACTCATAAATCAGGGAAATGGCCCAAGTTGGTGACATCATCATCAAAGTTAAAGACCCTCATGTGGTAGTGGGCTGAATGTTATTGCTAGAAGAACTGACCACCTATGGGCAAATGAAATAATAAACTGGATACCAAGTGGCAGCAGAAGAATACCATGTGGTATATATAGGTCAATGAAATGAGTATTACACACCCCATACATAGCACGTTTAAGGAGACAAAGAGCCCAGGGGCTGGACTGTGTGTTGGAGCCCCAGTATTAGTGGAAGATCTAGGATTTTACTATGGGTGGATGAATAAAAATACTCGGGAGAAAACATTTTCAAAATATGATGAGGAAGCCATAAAAATATCCCCGCCATATTAGTGTGTGTCCGATGATTCATAGACGAATCAGTGGTATCAAGAAAATGCAAAAATCTATGGTTGAAAAATGGATACCAGTTCAGTTCTGCTTTAACACTCCCCCTTCCCCCAGGGTTGGGTTCAGCTTGTTGAAATCATATGGAAGTAGTGGGCAAAATAACATGATCCAAATACCGTATCATGATTCAAACGAATTCTTAATGTATGAAAATTTCCTCCAATTACAGATGTGTACAAAAAAAAAAAAAACTTCTGTAATGCTTTTGAAAGATTTGATGATGGACTTGGGGAGACTATATTTTTTGCTGAATCCTCCTAAAAAATGGAAAGAAACAACTTCTTTTTCACATGGCAATTTCTCATAGTTTTTGCTGTGCTATCTGTAAAAAAAAAAAAAAAAAAAAAAAACTCTTAGAACTCTGTCCTTAAGCACCCAGCATAATTCTGGGGCCCCATGAAAATGTGGGGCCCTGGGCTGCAGCCCCCCTAGGCCCCCTCTTAAATGGGCTTTGCCCCCATAAATCATGAATGTGGTTAAGAAACATGAACACAACTAGACTTGCCACTGTTACAAGAGCAAAAGGTGGATGCACACATTATTAGGTGTATGTGTATAATAAATCATCCTTTCAGTATATTCTGTGTGTGTACATGTGTGGATGAATGTGTTCTCTTTTCAGCATGTCTTTCTTTGCTTTGCTGCTAGTGTTCATATGCTCAGTGTGCAGTTGTGTGCGTGTGTTCACTCAATATTTTGTTAAGCTCATATGTTTCCATTCTATGTGATTTCCTTTGCAATCTGTATTAATATTGCAGTTCCCACCCCTTACTGTTACTCTCACAACTTTCTGGACTGTCTCCCTCATTACTAACCATATTTGTGTCACATTGGCCAACTGTAATTATTTTATTTTAGTATTCAGCTATGTGTAACACCCTCAGCTCATTCACCAGAAAAATGCATTAATCATCAACTGCTATTAAAACTCTGTGTTTCAGAAACTGCTGTGTGCATGCATTGTATTGTCTCTGGTTAGTAATGAATGATGGCACTGTGCCTACTGCAAATAAATGTATGTGATGAAATGGCCCTTACTTAAAATTTTGTACAGTTTCTAGAGTTCTCATTTGAAAGCACAATTCCATGTGATTTGACAATTGCATCAGTTGCATCCAATTTACATAACAATCTCAAAATTACTTTTTTTAGTGAAAGATCATTACATTGAACCAGTTTGCAGTTTATTGGGTAAATAATTTTTTATTTATGTTTGATGAAGAACTGATGTACAACGTGCAACACTATGACTAATCTTTTAAGATGTGGAAGTATTTAAAACAAATTCGTTTGGTCTTTCATTTAAAAGTTACTTTTGCATATGAAAATTAGATTTATCACAAATGGTTTAATTTATGAAATTAGAGATTATGTTTTTCTTCAACTTAGCAATTTTTAATGTAAGCCAAGAGCTTTCTGTAGAAATGTGCAACAAAATTAAATTGTACATTGAAATGTTTTTGATTAGAAACACCATTTCTTTTTCTTTTGTGACACAAGGTAGTTGTGCTGTTGAATAATTCCAAGTAAAAAAAGCACCAGAGTTTTATGCTTGATGAAAGGAGTGAAGTTTTTCTTATGATGCATTTGCTATCAAAATATACATGTTGTGGTTCCTCTATTTTTCAGATTTCTGTTGATGATCAAAATCTTTCCACCCAAGGAAATCACCAAAGTTATTCACTTACAAGTCCCGGTAATGATAATGTATGGGAGTATTTTGTTTCATATAGTTTTTATGTTAATTATAGTTGAATATCAACTCATTAAATAATATTGTCTCACCTATAAACTACTGCATGCATTTATTTATTGTAATAATAACCACATGCCAGTAACTTCCATAGTTTTTTTTTCAGCTCATTCATCTAGAAACAATTGGGAAAGCAGCAATAATAATGGCTGTTACAGTAATTGAAATATTTATGTTCAATTTACGTTATGTGTTTCTTTGTCATAGTTCAGAAAGATTGAAAACAGATATGTTTTTAAGTTATTGTAGTGATGCAATGAATACTGTTACATGAGCAAATGCACACCAAAGACAGAAATTTGTGTCAGCTGTGACCAAATATGATAATATAATGATGAAAATTAAATACCATGATTATATTATTTACATACATACATACATATATGTATATCCTTAAGCTGTTCTCTGAAATTCAGAAGTTAGTTCCTCAAAGAAAGACCATCTGCCAAGTAAACATTTAACCGATGGAACTAGAATTTACTTACTATTGGTGTATCAAATGCCTCCATTTACAACAATCTCAGCACACAGCTAGAGCTTCATTGGCATCTATCACATGTCGTACACAAGACCTTTTCTACTTCATACTCATAATCTTTTTCTCAAGCAGACATTCACAAATCTGGTCCTCCTATGATTTCTTTGGTCTTCCTCTATCTTTCTTTCCTGCCACTTAGGCTGATATACCATGATTATATTCTTTCTTTCAACATGGCCAATTCACTGAAGAATATTAGTCTCCACCTAAACATTTGCCTCACATTACACTTCTGCAACACATCTTCAGTCCTCACATGATCAGAGAGTGTCTTGCCACAAACTCCCTGTAAGTAACACATCTCCTTTCCCCAGCAGAGAAATGACTCCTATGTCTCTTCTGCTGTACCCAGGTTTTGCTACAGTACATCAGAGTAGAAACAATTACACTTTCATGTACAGCTGATTGTAATATTTGATCTGTTAAAATCCAAAGCTTGAAAGTAGCCAGTGTTTAGTGTTTGTACATGTATTGATTGTGTGTGTGTGTGTGTGTGTGTGTGTGTGTGTGTGTGTGTGTGTGGCAGGTTTCCTCTTAAACAGGTGTTACTGTGTAATTTCTAGTGAAATTAACCGAACAATCTTTAGGGAGAAACGGTATCTCTTCTACATTTTGTGTGTGTGTGTGTGTGTGTGTGTGTGTGTGTGAGAGAGAGAGAGAGAGAGAGAGAGAGAGAGAGAGAGAGAGAGAGGTATTTAATAAATAATTTTATTTGCAGGTCTTTAAATCCTTAAGGCTAAATGAAAATGTTAGATAATTATTTGCATGTGCTTAAACAGTGATTAAATCTTCATAGCATATCATTTGGCACTGAACTCTCCCTCCCCCTCTAATCATTGAATAATAGAATGAAATATGTATAAATTCTAGAGACAAAGCTTAGTTTATTTTCAGATTTTCTGAGCTATCGTTCAGTTTAATATCTGAGAGACATTGCAGGAGGGCATTTAATTTAACAATGTTAACACAGGCTTCAGAATTCCTTGGTGTTTTTCTAGTTTATCGCCCTAAGTTATGTGCCTTTAGTTATTTCTTGTGTCCATATAGAACATTAGTACCCAAAATCCTTGATGTTTAAAGTTCTTCACAACTCTCTTGTGTCTATGAGAAGAGTTGACACCATGAATAATTCCATTGCTGAAAGAATATTATTTTTTGCTGCACAACTCTTGGAAGAAAATTTCTATTTTTACTATTTGATAATATAGTAGTGCAATTCTTTTCAGGCATGTTTTGTTAATGCTGTGGAGCTTTTTTTATAGCCCTTTTTGAGGGCAGATCCTTTCCAGTGAAAAATATTTCTGTATATTTAGAGTGGTCATTGTATTTGCTGTTGAAACATTGAATTGTCACTGCTGTGGGGAAATTATTTTCAAGTAAGATAAATGGTCAATCAATCATATCAAGTATCAGTCACATTTTGATGTAAAATTACCTAGAGTATATGTACTTTCTGGTATTTTGGGGGAAACGTGTTTTTGTGTTGTAAAATTGCATAAACAAGATGTTCTCCAGAAAAAATAGAATGAAGCTCATTGAAGCAGTTGATTGAAATTATCTGATATACAGGTCCCCCCCCCCACCTTTTCCCCTGCTATCCAGAGGTAGAGCTTTCCTATGAAACCATTCATAAGCCAAAATGTCGTAAAATGAAGAAGTAATTACTATTAATTTATGTGGGGAAAACTTTTGAGCGTTCCCAGACCAAAAAATAACCTACCAAATCATACCAAATAACACATTAAAACTAAAATAACATTGACATATATGAGGGGTGTCCGATAAGTATCCGGATTTTTATTTCTATCAATTACAGGAGAGAAATAAAAAATACAGGATGCATAAATATGATACTCACTTATATAATACAGTGGTACGAACAGTAAAAGTCACTTTTCCACGTATTCTCCATTCAGCACAATGTATTTCCTCTACCAATCAACAAGTCGATTCATTCCAGTAGCAAAGAAATCAACTAAGGTGTTGCGAATATATGGACGAACAGCCGCTCGCAGATTGTCCATACCCCCATAGTGGTGGCCTTGAAGACTATCCTTCAAGGGACCGAAAACATGAAAATCGGAAGGTGCCAAGTCCAGACTGTAAGCAGGGTGCGGAAGAGCGGTCCATCTTTGTTTTGCAATTTCTGCTTGCACTGGTTTAGCAATATACAGGCAAGTGTTAGCATGCTGAGCAACACTTGATTGTTTTTCAATGTTGGCCATTTGGTAAACATAGCTGTATCACCATACACCATCCAAAGTCTTCTCATAATGTCCATGACCTTTTATGCCTTCTTTTGTTAAAAATTTCTCTAGTGCTTGCTGCTCAAACTGAACACTTAACGTAGTCGGCATTGTTTTTGATTGACAGCGCCAACTAACATTAGTATCAAGCCCCTCCACTTTTACGGTGCTTCACTAAAAGTGGTCATAATAGTTTCACGCATACATATGATCATACACACGGTTTTGTATCAATAGGAATAAAAATCCAGATACTTATCAGACAGCCCTCGTAGTAAAAGCAGGAATGATATGATAAATACACGACCTATATAAAGTAGAAATAATGTATATACAGTGTAGTTTTACTTACAAGAATTGAGAAGGCAGTGAACTCATTGGAAGGTTGAGTGGTGGTGATGATGGTATGTTATTTTGAGACGTCGAAGAATGGGTTGGTGGGAGGTTCAGTTGACTGCGGTGTGTGTAGGAGAGAGAGGAAGAGGGTAATCTATTAACATCTCATCATCATCTGAATCCATCAGGGCAGGCAGGTTACTAATGTCTACACCTTTTTCTAATGTCTGCCTGCCTTGATGTCGAAGGTTGAGGATCATCATCTGCTGTGGCTAATGCGGAAGGCTTGAAAGATGACAGTATGCTCAACTGCTTAGCCTCACATATTTTTCTATCACACAGTTATTTGTAGGCACAAAATTCTTCAAACCTGTCATAAACCTACATGCCCTTTCAAAATTAAAGTCACACTTTTTTGTAATCATTGCAGCACTGTCAATTATAGCAAAAATGTCATGCAAGTGTTTCACATTCAGTTTCTGGACGACTTAACTTTTGGGCCATTTGCTACTGCATTCGATTTGTACTCATATCCTTTCCTCTTACAATTGTATCAACTTTACATCTGTCAGATCTTGGTCACAGGATGCCCAAACCTCTTTAACATCATTTTGTAAAAGCAAAAATCCCCTTCAGATTTCTTTTGGTTAGCAGAAATAGGTGCTAATGTAGGTCTTTCATAAAAGCAAAGTGGCGTAGATAAACTTTAAAAAGATGAGGGATACCTGTATTCAGAAAAAAAATTGCATACTTTTTCTCAAGGCAAAAACCACTTGGAAATAACATAAAAACAATTAATAATCTAAAGCATTTTTTTATGGGAATTTTACTAGGAAATTTTTTACATTAATAGCAAATTTTCGGAGAAAACTCTTCGCCTTATTCAGGCTGTCTTGTTTTTGTCACTTTTTACTTGTCACTATCACGGTTTCGGTTTACCTTTACGGTTACGGTTAACCTTGACGGTTTAGGTTATTTTTCAACAAATCCTAAACCGTCATGGTTAACCGTAACCGTAAAGGTAAACCGTAACCGTGATAGTGACAAGTAAAAAGTGACAACAACAAGACAGCCTGAAGAAGGCGAGAGTTTTCTGCGAAAATTTGCTATTAATGTAAAAAATTTCCTAGTAAAATTCCCATAAAAATGCTTTAGATTATTAATTCAATTAAACTAGGAAGCCATTTCTCAACATGAGCTTTATTCAAATAAAAACAATGTTCTCATGCAAACTAAAGACACAAATAATCCCTAAAGAACATGGATTTGATTGAGTTACAGTATTTCTGTAAATCAATGAAACTTTTAATCTAAATATTGAACAAAGTTTATTGTTAGTCCTGCAACAATTGATGCTATAGAGTCAAGTATTTGAAATTATCACTTTCAAAAGCAGTGGCTAACTTCTGCAGGGATAAATGTGCATTCTGTCCATGATAGTTGGAAGTGTATGAAAAACATGAGAAGAAAATTTGCTTGATTAATATTCATAGATGAATAAATATATCATCTTGCAAATTCTGTTTCACACATTGTATATATTATTAGGACAGGGGCTTATAGGCTGTTATATACATATAGCAAATTCTCAGGATATGATACAAACAGGTAAAGATTTGGCAAAAATTAGACTCACTACATCTGATTATCAGTTAAAGGAATAGTGACATAAGTAGATGTGGTGAGTCTCATTTTTGTCAAATCTTTATATGTTTGTTTCATATCCTGAAAATTTGCTATGTGTATATAACAGCCTATAAGCTTATCCCCCTATCATAAAAATATATACAATGTGTGAATTAGAATTTGAAAGTTGATATATTTATTCATCTATGATATTAATGTGTTTTGTACACATATTACTGCACTAAGCTTAGCTTTAAGGTTACATGCTTAGAATTAATTTTGCTTGAATTCAACATACCTTGTTCTGGATTGTTAGTAGGAATTTTTTGAGGAATAGAGTTGTTAGCTGTCAGATTTAGAATGTTCCTGAAGTTCTTATTTAGTTTTAGCTGCAGTTTTGACTTGATATTCAGTCTTTAAAAAATTCTCACTTTTTCAAGTGTTCTTATTTTCTTTGTTACTGATACAGCAAACTTTTGTCATTGATCACAAAGGTTAGTTGAATCAGTAACATCTCCTACACACACCCCAGTTTCCTGTCATTGATGAATTTTGTCAGCTTGAAAATGCACTTATGTAGTTGAGTTAATTACTTCATATAGAGATGTGCTTCCTTCTGATCTTTGTCAAATGCCACAATTATGCTCAGTTCCTCGAAATATTGTTTTCCGTGGGAACATATGCAACTGTGTAAAAAAAAAAAAAAAAAAAAAAAAAAAAACTGCATTGTTGTCAAATCAAGTGATAGTGTGTAAAGTATGAAACCAAAAGTATGCCAGGTTGTACTGAATAACTAAGGGAGGAAAGTGCTCAACACCCTTATGATCATCTCTTATGTTTTGGCATATTGTAATCTAAAAATATTTCCCTTTGTTGTTCTTTTGTAGTACTTCAGCTCTCTGTAACAGTATTTGTGGCATGACTGATTACATGTATGACACAAAACATTTTCCCCGGTCTATTATAATTTGTAAAATGTATTTGAGATCGACTTATGTATGCACTTTTATTTTTCAGATGGGTTTAAATCCTTCTTATACCAGCTTGCAAGATGAGGATTGGTTTCATGGTGTATTGCCACGTGAGGAAGTGGTTCGTCTTCTAGTCAACGAGGGTGATTATCTTGTTAGGGAAACATACCGAAATGAAATCAAGCAGATTGTTCTTTCTGTACGATGGGAAGGGCACAAACATTTCATAATACAGACAACTCCTGAGGTATGCTGATTAAAACTGTTGTTACTATGTACTTAACATTGATCTCATAACATTGAAGGTACATGGGAAACAATGCTTCATGATTATTAAATGAAAATCTAAGTGCAATACTCATCAGAAATACTGCTGAACAAATTCAATACACAGTATGACAAAAAAAAAAAAAAAAAAAAAAAGAATTCAGGACTATGCCTTTATCTTTTATGTATGTGTATTTCAGTTTTTCTAAGTAACTGTTATAAGATGAATTTTTTTTTGCTGTCAAACACATTTTTTCTTGTTCAGTAAATAAGAAGAAAAGGGCAAATAGTTATCTTGAAAAAGTATGGGTACTGAAAATGATGAACAAAAGATTTTTCTTAGTGGTATTTTGTTTAGTGAATAACAGTAATCAGTCCTTTTGGCTTTGATTTCAACTTTGAGTTTTGCTTATCTTCTGTGATGATTGTGTCTCTTTTTAGTCTCTGAAAGAATTTGTAGGAAAATGTAAAGCCTGTACAAAAATTTTAGAAATATTCATACAATAATTAAATGAGGGAAGAATGAACAAAATTGAAAAAAAAAAAAACATAATGAAAATAAATGGCAGAATTGCACGAAATGCAATAATAATTGACAGAAACATGAAGTATTTGTAATGAAACAATGCCTAATTTACATAAAAAGGAGTTATAAAATTAAGACATTTCAGTAGTGACTTCTACATTTTCAGCCATGGAATGAATCAAATTTTATTCCATGACTGAAGTAGGTAAAAGTTCCAACCAAAATGTCCAAATTTTATAGCTTCTTTTTGTGTAACTTAAGCATTGTTTCTTCAATTCAGTAAAAAAAACCAAAAAAAAAAAAAAACCTGTAAAAGTTAATGCTGTAAAATTCAGTTTTAAAGAAAGTCACTATAAGGATAACAAATATGCAGTACACACCTAATGAATAACTGAAAGTAGATTTGGTAATAATTAATGACATGGCTATTCCTAGACAGACTTACTGCACTATAAATATCTCCAAATTATGGCTTTTTCTAAGAAATAAAAGGAATTCCAATGGCAAAATTTCAGGTAGCACCCCTACCTTTCCTCAGGACTGCAACTGTAGTAGGTGTTGTCATTCACAAGATAAATTCCAACCTTTCAAATCATTTAATGTTGCACCTCTTCTTTCTGTTTCCAGTCCTGACAAAATGTGAGTGTGGTCTCAGCTATGTGGGAGAAATTGGCAGACAGCTTGAAACCAGATTGGCAGAACATAAAGCTGCAATTAAAAGTGTGATGAACAAAACAGGTTTGGACAGACAGGACAGGACGTAAAGTGATTTGGGACACTTTAAAAGTTCTGACACATCAACAGCACTTTTTCAAGAGAAAATTGTCAGAAGGACCAGAAATAGAGAGAAGAGGTGTAACATTAAATTATTTGAAAGGTTGGAATTTATCTCACAAATGGCAACACCTACTATAGTTTTAATCCTGAGGAAGGGTAGGTGTGCTACCCAAAAATTTGACATTTTAATTCCTTTTATTCCTGGGAAAAAACACATAATTTGGAGATATTTGTAGTGCAGAAAGTAGATGTTTAGTCACCCTGCTGAACTTGTTCGGGACGTCATAGCGCTGATAAGAGATATAAAGGATTTGACGCATATTGACCGTTGTTGTTCAAACGCAAAGTTAAAAGGGAAAGAATCAATTGACGAACTTGCAATTTTCAGTATGTCTTCCCGACATCACCTAGATGATTTTATGCGTGGCCGTATTATTGGCAAGATTGAAGAAGGGCGAAAAATAACAGATGTTGCCAGGGAGTTTGACGTCAGCCACAGTGTTGTTTCAAGGCTTTGGAAATCATTTCAAACAAATGGAGAGTGTAGCAAACGTCACGGGGAAGGTCGTGTTCGCAGTACGACACCTGCAGAAGATCGGTACATAGTGCTATCAACAAAAAGACACCGGCGCAGCACAGCTAGTGAGGTAGCAAATCAGTTTATGGCTGCTACTGGCTAGCGGATCTCCCAAAAACTGTCGCCAGACGTTTGCATGAAGGAGGACTATATGCCCGCCATCCTGTTGTGTGCATCCCATTGTCCAGACGTCACCGTACCGGCCGTTTGCAATGGTGCCATCAACATCGCAATTGGACTGATAACGACTGGTCTGCTGTCCTCTTCTCAGATGAGAGTAGATACAGTCTATCATCTGATTATCGACGACAACTGATCTGGCGTGATAGTGGTACTGCATTTTGTCCAGCAAACATACAGGAAAAGGACCGATATCCAACATGTAGTGTCATGGTATGGGCTGGCATCATGATCAATGGCCGTATGTCCCTCTGTGTGCTTCCAACTGGGACTATGACTGGCCAACGATACATTAATGATGTTCTGCTACCTCATGTTCGCATGTTCCGTGGTGCTGTCGGTGATAGATTCACTTTCATGGATGACAACGCAACATGTCATCGAACAGTCGCTGTCCAGGAGTGTCTTGAGAGCGAGGATATTCAACGCCTCGTAAGGCCAGCACGTTCTCCAGATCTGAATCCCATTGAAAATGTGTGGGATGCTTTGGGGAGGAGTCTTGCTGGTCGCCAATGCTCTTCAATAAACAAGGACACCCTCATCCGTGCACTGACAGAGGAATGGGATAAATTACCCCAACAGCTGTTTGATAATGTTGTGCAAATCATGACACGACGTGTGGAATCTTGCATCGCCCTCCATGGTGGCCATATCCCGTATTGACATCTTACGCCGGAACGGCTGCGGACGGTAATTGCATTTTTTTTTTCACGTTTACGTATTCTGCACAAAATGGCCTGTTTGTCCCTTGAACACGTTCCAAAGCCTTCTGGATTTCAGAGCACAATAAATTGTCTTTCTTGTAATGTCCTGGCATTCTGACATTATTTTATTTCACTTGGCATCCAACCACACTTACTTTTTTATGCGCTATATAGCCGTTTATGATCCGTCCTTAGCAATTGTCCAGCAGTGTACTTTTGCAGTTTCTGGAAGACAAGGTCTTGCGTGATTATCCGCTTCAACCCTCATTAATCCTTAGGTATGTTGACGATATGCTGGTCTTCTGGCCACATTCAATTCACCAACTTGATGATCTCATCTTTTGTTTATCATCACAGTTTCCTACAATAAAATTCACTAAAGAAGTTGAACAAAATGGGAAGTTACCCTTCCTTGATTTCTTGTTATGTAGAAACCTAAATACGCAACAGATCAAATACTCTGTTTACAGAAAACCCACTTCCACCCCCTGTATCATACCGTTCAACTAATCTCACCCCCAGAACATAAATCTGCAGCTTTTCGCTTCTTGATTAAACATGCTTATAGGCATTCTACATCAGGCAAAGCAAGATGTGAAGAACTTTCCAGAACCTTGTCTTTGGCTCGCAGATTCGGCTACCCGGAACAATTTTTTCAGAAGTTGTTGAGAAGATCTACTAGACTGAACTTCACCACTTTGTCTAGGGAAATTCGGACAACTAGATTTGTAGGTAAAGTAGATTACCTCCCTCCTATAGTCTCCACACTCAGAAAAATCTGTCAGCGACATGACATCTCTTTTGGATTATGCACCAGAAATATCTTTGATATGGTCAGGAATGACCGGGACAGAACTCCTACCCTCAGAAAACATGGGGTATACTGTATTCCTCTTACCCATGGAGACCCGAATGTTACTGATAATTGTTATATAGGTTCTACTCTCAAGTGCTTAAATACCCGCCTGAGAGAACACCAGTACATGCTTCAAGTTGGCACTACTCATACTGCCTTTACGTTAGCTGTCACACAGGGCGGTTACTCACCAGATTGGGAAAATGTAAAAATTCTGGAAACAAATCTCAATAAAAGTACTGTTTTCCTTTCAGAAAGCCTGTATATTCTTGCTTATGGTGACAGATGTTGTAATTTGGACTTGCCCGCATATGTACCGGGACCTTGGCGTGGATTGGTTGCCCCGACAGAGACTTTGTCCAATGGCTAATCTGCACTTCTTGCCTAGTGTCATTTGTAATTTTTATACTTACTGTAATATCAACTGTTATTAATATGTACGCCTTTTTCTGTGTAAATGTTGGCATCACTAAAATGTTGGTGACGTGGTGTACCGGGGGGGGGGGGGGGGGGATTTTAATCTGTATATAATGACTGCCTCTATCATTTCACTGTGGTGTTTTAATTTGCAACTTATAGTATGGTGTTTTATCGCACAGGTAGACAACTGAATTCTTGCATATACCATCTTGGATCTTAATCACCTAAGCATTTGGAATGAGACTGGTTGTCAGATTTTGATTTCTAAGTTTTTCCTGATGGTCATTGCCAAGTGATAGGAGGAATTTCCAAATGATTGTGATAAAATAAGGACTATCAGTATTGCACTTTGAAAGATGTAGATATTTCAATGCTCCCACGAAAGCAAAGAGCCCCCTTTATTAAAAAAAAAAAGGAGTAATTTTCTCAGTATTCTTTCAGAGAGGCACTACTGAAGTATCTGAGAAGTCAATAATACCTAAGAAAAATTAGGTCTATCTTGGCTAACATCCTTTTTATGCTCAGCCAGGCACTTAACAATGCTGCAAAAGGTGCTGCTCATATGAACTGTGGTGCCAACCGAAGTAGATATGGGAATTTTGTACACACTAAGAACATTAAGGACTTTGACTTTATCTCTGTTCATGAGAATACATTTCATGATGGTATTATTGGATTTGATTCCAGTCAAATAGTTAACCTACCTACTACTTACATAAAATGATTAAATTCTATGGCTATTTGATTGTTATCAAAATTCAATCCTGCCATCATGAAACTTATCCTCACTGAGAGAGGTAATGACGAAGTCCTTAATGTTCCTTGTGTGTACGAAATTCCCATGGCCATTGACATTTTCTCCTGTCCTCTGTGTGAAAAACCATTTTCAAAGAACACTGGTGACCTGGAGTATTCTAACTTCTACCTTGAAAAAATGTGTGAAAAGGGCTTTGCTAAACAAATGGGTTCCCAAAACAAGGTAGCTGATGAAGGTGTGGGGAAAAAAGGGAAAATGTTATGCCTGGAAGATAAAGTTAATGTGATAAAACAAATGGGCAAAAGAAAACTGGCATGTGCCAGGAATTTTGTTAAACAATCATGTTATTACGACTGAAACATAAATGTAGGAGGACATTGTCATGGAAGTAAATGGAAAAGAAACAAATGTAACTTAGAGGAAGAGGAGGAAATTTAAGATCGAAAAATTGAAGTAGCAATTCCTACTTTAAGTGATGCTCTTGAAGCCACTAGGACTCTAAACCAATTTTGTGAAGTGAGATCGAGAACACGGAAATTATTTTTGAAACTGAGAAAATTGAGATCAGCTTAGAGGAGCAGTATTGGACAAAAGAAAAAGTAGAAGAAAATATGAGATTTATTTGTATAAATCTCTAAGTTTGTATTTTAATTCAATCATGTATTTTCCAAAAACAGTCATTTTAATAAGTTTGATTTTTCAGAAGTATCTTTAAAGTTATCATTAAAAAATAGGTTAAGTATGCATTTATAGTGAATTTTAGTGTGTACAAAATCATCCTATGTACTGTACTGCATGTTCTGCTTAGATGCATAATAAAAGAAAAATTCGTAACGTACAAAAAGTACTAGCTGAAATGACAGAAGGTGGGTGACATTGTAAAGGGCAGTTGTGAAATTTATAAACCAGGCAAATTTGGGTGTGCAGTGCATGTGCTGAAGCATTGTACTTCTGCTACAATGCAGCAACAGAAGTAGATAGCTTCTGCATCTGTTGCCGTATGAATTCCACAGCAGAATTTGTTTTGTGTGTTATCGCTTGCAGAATTGAAGTCTGTGACACTTGTACAGCGCCGTTTTCACTGCAAGTACAACCTTAGAGCAATGACAGATGTTATGCCTACAGATGTCCCGACTTATGTGTCCATTATGAAATGGGACAAGCAACTCAGAGAAACAGGAAGTTTGTTACCAATGACTGGTAAATATGCCAAGCATATGGTGTCTGAGGAAAACGTTGAATGGATTCGAAAGTCATTTCAGGGAAGCCCAAGGAAATCCATCTGAGAGGCTAATGTGCAACTAGACATCCCACCCACAACAGTGCATTGGGTACTCCATAAAAGGTTGTGTTTACATGCATCCAAGATTCTGCCATGTCAACAAGTAAAGCGATATGACAGGACAGCACGGAAAAAAAATTCAGGGACAGTTTTGGCCAAAATTAATGACGATGATACATTCCTAGACCGGGTATGCTTTTCAGACAAGTTAACATTCCATGTGTCTGGAAAAGTAAACAGACTTAACTGTCGCACCTGGAGGTCTGAAAATCTGTACATTGTTCATTAACATGAACGGGATCCTCCAAAACGCAATGTTTGGTGTGAGATCATGAAGGACAAAATCATTGGTCTCTTTATTTTTGTGGAGGCCACAGGAACTGGACTAACATACCTGGACATATTACAGGAATGCACTGCTTCATGAAGGAACAATTTTCTAACAAAATCCCCCCCCCCCCCCCCACACACACACACAAACACGCACTTTGCCAGTGGTGTCCACACATTCTTGGATGACCACTTCACTACAGGATGGATTGGGAGAGAATCAATGTTCATTGCATAGCCCCCTAGATCACCATACCTAACTCCACCTGACTTTTTCCTGTGAGAGGTTGTTAAGAACCAGGTGTATGCTACACCAGTGCATAATCTGTGCTACAATCAACAACATGACACCACAAATGCTTCTCAACATGTGGGCTGGGGTAGAATGCCAGTTGGACATTTGCCATGCCACCAGTGGAGCTCATGTTGAAGTTTATTAGGTGTGTAAAATTTTTTTCTCGGTTTGTGTATCTGGAACAATACATGTCACTAATAAATTTTGGTAAATTCAAAATTTATACTTCCTTTTATTATACATGTAAGTGAAACACCCTGTATTTCTCCCTGAAATGTGATTTGATTTTTTCATTGCTTAGTATGACAAAAATTTCATGATCCCATCGATATCATTATAACCAAGTTTGTTTGTCTGTAATTAAACAAATTTGATAGCAAAGCAGTTGGGAATTTCAAAAACTAAGTTCATCTCATTCTTTCAGGGGTGATATGCGAAATTAATTGTAGTTGGTTCATGTTGCCTGCAACTTGAACCAATTACAATTAATGTATAATAAAAGGTGGTCACTCAATGAAGGAGGGGAGGGGGTGTCACATCTGTTAACCTAAGCAAAAATTTTCATTATGGCGTATGATGCATTATATGCTGAAAGTTGACAAAAAACAAGGAAGAATAATAAGGTGATGTATTGATTGTTAAACTTGCTCAGACATGCCATTTTGTCAATGCTAATGCAAGCTCCTCAAATATATTTTAACTTCCCATCTGTTTAATGACCACGTGAACTCCTGATCTTATGTAATTTTTTGAACATTTACTCTCTGGTAACAAGTCATTACCAAAATCTCAAATTTTATCAGAACTGAAAAAAAAAGAAAACATTTATTGGAGCTATTTTGTAGAAATGTAAGTGAATAGATCTCTCCTACCTTTGAAATATTGATGTGATTTCGATTTGTTTTCAACAGACTCAGTTCCCTGGTTTCCCAGAACAGAACATTAATACAGGGTATTACACCCCAGAGGAAAGATGTAAATAAAAAAGTAAACAAACAAGACAGAGTACCAAACTGGCAAATGTCTGTTATGGTTTAATTAGTTCTTCAAACACACTTCAGTGTTGAACTTCATTATGTGGCTATAAGATGTATTGTATATATCTGTCAACTATGCAGTTGTGATAGTTTTGTACTGTTTCTCACATCGTATGAATATCAAATCATCTTTGTCTGACATTGAATTATCACAGTTGAATGCCACTGAATATTAAAAATTTAAGGTAAAATATTATATAAATAAAAACTATAACTCACATTTTCATTTTCCTGGAATACTTCGGGATATTGCATTCAAATCTTGGTTTTGAATGTGCAAAAGGTTCTGCCGACGTGGAACTTTTGTGTCATGTTGCAGATTGTGTGATAGTTGGCCGCTGAACAACTTGCACAATGAGAAACATGTCGTTTAACCCACAGATGAAGACTGCAAAAATGATAGTCAAAACTAGTCTGGGAAGATTAGTGCAGTGAGAAAGGAAGTCTAAGCTATTATCAAGACTGAATATTTTATCAGATCGATTTCCCTTCGACTTTTGAAGGCTTGACCATTTGCTATTTTATTATTTTAGATTTCATTTTATATTGAATTATTTTATTGATAGAATCATGATTCATTAAAAGGAGTTGCTACCCACCTTTATCAACTTATCAAGTGGAATATCTTCATGAAGTGGCTACTAGAAATGCTAACAGAAGACTTCAAAGCAAATGTATGCTTCCGACAAGCTTTATGTGCAATAACCTGAAGTATTCCAGGAAAATGAAAATGTGAGTTACAGCTTTTATCAATATAGTATTTTACCTTAAATTTTTAATATTCAGTGGCATTCAACTGAGATAATTCAATGACAGACAAAGATGAATAAGTTTCCTGCAAGCACTTTGATATTCATACAACATGAGAAACAGTACAAAAATATCACAACTGTATAGTTGACAGATATATACAATAAATGTCTGTTATGGTGCTTTACAACTGAATGTTGAATTTCACAAACAGTTCTAACAGCCTGTCATAATTTGAACAAATAATTTACATAAATTAGATGTAACCAGCTGCATATCACTCCTGGTTGTACCTAAATTGGTATCTTTTACAGATTTACTGTCGATTGTAAAACGTGTTTGGTTTTCAGATATTTCACAGATTCATGCCGGATGTATATTTTATTTTAATCAATGCTCACACGTACCTGCTGAAATTCTTGTTTAAGTAATAGTAATATTTTCAGCTATTTTGTTTTTCTATCCAATGTAGGATAAATTTAGATTTGAAGGCCCTGCTTTCCCTTCAGTGCAGGAGTTGATTTTATATCAGTTTCACTCCGGTCAGCCAGTCACAGGAAGGTCTGGTGCCATTCTCAAGTCTCCTGTTTTGCGAGAAAGATGGGAACTGAACAATGATGATGTTGAATTAGTTGATAAAATTGGAAGAGTGAGTATATTATCATACGCCCCCTCTTTTTTTTTTAAACTAATGAATTATTTCCCTCCTCTTTTTTTTAAACTCATGATTTTTTTTTTTTTTTTTGCAAATCTGTTTTTAAATTATAAAGTTACTCTCACATTTGCTGAAATGCAACTGAATTCAGCAAACTGTGAAAAACATAGAAATCAAGCGAAAACACAGTCACCTATGGTAAAAAGGTTTGTTGAGCTGTAGCTTTCAATCATCCTACAACCTTGATCACCCACGATCGAATGGATGAGCTGGTTGCCAGAACTACAATTTGAAGTTGGGGTGTTGGAACTGTTGCCAGATTTTAGCAGAGAGATCCAAGCTCATTTGTTTGGATATCTCTACTAAAATCTGGCAACAGTTTCAACACCCCAACTTCAAATTGTAGTTCTAGCAACCAGTCCATCCAGTCAGTCGCGGGTGATCAAGGTTGTAGGATGGCCGAAAGCTGCAGCTAAACGAACCTTTTTACCATATGTGACTGTGTGTTTTCACTGGATTTCTATGTTTAGGTGTTATTGTCGCGTGAAGCCTGAGTTTTAAACCAAACTGTGAAAACTTGAGCAATTTGATTGGCAAACATTTTTTATTAATTATGGTTCATATTCTGATTGCTGGATTTGTGAATGAAATGTTCATTACATTGCTGTAACAAAATGTGTTATGTAGTCATGTTGAAAGGTAATGCATTTTTAATCTGTACTGATGCTTATAGTAAAATTGTTCAGGAATGCCTTCATCTGCTTATATTTTATGAGATAACTCCACCCCTGCTTAATGTGCTCATCAATTTCTTTTTCTAATCGAAAGATTGATTATAATGAAAAAAAAAAAAAACTTTAGTAAACCTTCTGTTTTCCTTTATTAAAACATGGAACAGTTTGTTTTCCTGCAGGTGAAAAGCAGGTCATAATATTCAGGGGAAATGTAATAAACTTCTCTGTGGCAGGTTTGAACAAACTGGTAAAGTAATTGATGCAAAATTTACTGCTGCATTAATCATCCAACCACCATTTATTACTGAATTAGTCACCCAATGACCATTTTCATTCAGCTGACTAAGTGTTCATGAGTCACTGTGCTAACTAACTCATTTATTCTGAAAAGTCGGAAATCAAATTTGAATTTCTTTCCTAGTTGAATTTTTTTCCAGAAAATTATCTTTGGCTACTTGAGTCTAGGGCTTTTAAAATGTTGTGAAATAAAATCAGTACTTATAAGGCTTGCCTTTCATGATCAATTATCTGAACAAAGACAAAATAAATGAAAGACACCATACTCTGAACTCTATTTCTTTTTATCTTACATTTGTAACCTCTGATTTTAAATTTTTTAGTGAGTATGCTGATGATATATTGCTTTTTCCATATGTTGTATCAGCTATGTTATCTTTCAGTGTTTGTAAAGTTGAATGAAGAGTTGCCAATGTATGCAGTCAGAGCAAAGGGAGTTCATCTGATAGTTACTACAAAAGACTAGATCTTAATGTATATAATTAGCATAGGATCTGTATTTCACTATAGCACTTTCATTCTAATAATTAATGACTTCATGGCTTCCTCTAATTACTTTCAGTACCATAAATATTTAACGGTGAATTATAGAGAATAAATTTATTAAGGTACATTACCTCTCAAATTTTCGATCTATACACTAGATCATCGTCAGGAGTTCATGCGTCTTACTACTTAAAACAGGTGTGGGAGTAGTAGGGGGTGCCCTGCACCCTCAAGGATTTGTGGGGGAAAAAAAGAAATAATATAACTTTGAAAACATAAACATTACAAAAAGTGTGGATAATTTTGAAAAAAAAAGAAAAGTACCACAATATTTATTGCAAGGTATATGACAAAGTCAAAGACAACTCAAAGAAGCATGGAGAGGTGCATACTTGGTGTAACCAGGAGAGATAAGAAGAGGAACTCGTGGATCCGAAAAATGACAAGAGTGGAAGACATCATGATCAGAGTTAAATCCCTGAAATGGCAATGGGCTGGACATACTGCCAGAAGGACAGATCATCGATGGACAGCCGAAATTTTAGATTGGATTCCAAGGGACAGGAAAAGACCCAGAAGAAGACCACATGGGAGATGGGTGGATGAAATTTGAAAGTATGCAGGGGTGACATGGAGGAGACTGGCACAAGACAGACCGTTGTGGAGGAAACTTGGGGAGACCTTCGTCCAGCAGTGGATTGATAATGATTGACGATGATTATGATGATATATAGTTCATATATATATATATATGTTCATGACCACATGGGAGATGGGTGAATGAAATTCGAAAGTATGCAGGAGTGACATGGAGGAGACTGGCACAAGACAGACCGTTGTGGAGGAAACTTGGGGAGACCTTCGTCCAGCAGTGGATTGATAATGGTTGACAATGATGATGATGGTGATGATATGACAAAGTAAAAAGAAATTATTATTATCATCTGGCTGAGACACCATATGACAAAGTAAAAAAAAATATTATTATAACCAGCTGAGATCAACTATGAATGAAGAAAGGCTTTCTGACTTGATGGTTTTATTTTCTGAGAGTGAAATTGTTAAAACTGTAGATTATGACCTCATAATTGACATTTATTTGATGAAAGAAGGACGAAAAACATTTTAGGATTAAAATTGAGAACAAAAAGCAAATCTTGTTTTGGTAAATTTGTGTAAGTAAAGATTTTATGCTCTAAATAGTTTTCTGAGTGCTGAAAATGTTTTAAAATAAAACATTATAAGAATACTTAAGTGTTTCATGTACTGTAGTTGTCCTAATTCATTATTAGGCCTAAATAAATGTTATGAAATCTATACTTATTTAAAGAGTGTCCAGTAAACTTATTTAAATTAGCCAGAATTAGGTCCAAAAGAATGACTTTTGTTTGTGCTTTTTTCTTAATACAATAAAAATATTGCACTTTCTTACAAGGGTTTAAACTTCAACTCTGCAATCCCACCCTTCCCACAACTCAACCGGCACCCCCAAATTAGACTCCCTAAATCCACCTATGTCTGGAGAATAAATCAATTGATTACATAAATTTAAAATCAGTTGATTACATGCCATGGAAGAACTGTCAGATGATGTAAGTTAACACCTGAAAGCAGTGTTCTAACGAAAGATGGCAGTTCTGTCGGAATAAATTTTCCAAAATATGGTATGCCAAATGAATTTTTTATTTCCCTCTGTTAGTTTGCATTGGAAGAAATGCGAAAGAGTTCTCTGCAATACTGATACCAGTCGGTAACATGTCTTAGTGGACGTGGTTACATCACCCTGTGACCATTGTGTGATTGTCTCATCATAGGATAAACCTTCGGGGAAACAAAACACTAGAATCATCACGATATCTAGGGGAATATAAGATCATGGAACCACGTTCCAAGTATACAGGAACACAGTTCATTCTTCCCTAAAACGTGTTTCTTCCGACATGTGAATTTTCCAAAACGATTAGACATATATCCACTTTGAAAGTTATTGGGCGACTTGCTGAACATCTTGAAGTTGGAAACAATCTTTGGCGTTCACACAACAAAATAAACATAGCATCATCCTTACCAATTTCATCAAAAAATCTCTTCCAATTCCAGTCAAAAGAGCTTGAAACAAAAAATCTTAGAGCACAGTAAAAAATGCTTGAAACAAAAAAGAACTTATTGGCTCTCGCTACAAAACATATGTTCAAGAAACACACTGGAACTAGAAGTTAACTAAGCATGCCAATGTGCTAAGCTCAAACAAATGGAAGAGTTAACATGCTGCCATCTACCGGCTGATCTGTAATCACAATAAATTAGAATAATGTGCAGAGAGTGGGCCATGGTTGGAAGTATATCTCTTTTTTTGGATGTGTGTATTATCTGTATATTATATTTGAGAAATGTATTTTTTTAATATTGACAAACAAAACATAGACAAACACTCATACATTCCTTTGTCAGCCTCCTTCCATTTCAGTATTTTGTGTAGTCCTTCAGCTAAAAGGTTTGGCTAAACTAGGCCTGCAGTATTACAGCCAGGCATAGGATCCATTAGAAATGAAAAGTTTGTAGATATTCATATTTCATACTTGAAGATTCTGCAGTAATGTTATACACCAAATATCACAAAACACTAGCAAAAACATTTTATAACTGCTTGTGTGTATAAAATGTTCAAAATGAGATGAGTTTTTAACAATTGTAATTTTAGGGAAATTTTGGCGATGTATATCGAGCTGTGCTTCGCACTACTGGAGTAGAAGTTGCTGTAAAGACATGTCGAATGAATTTACCAGATGAGCAGAAAAAACGTTTTCTACAAGAAGGGCGCATATTAAAACAATATGACCATCCAAATATTGTAAAGCTTATTGGAATTTGTGTCCAGAAGCAGCCTATTATGATAGTAATGGAGCTTGTCCCAGGTAAGTAATAGCTGTCTGTTTGTACCTTTTGTTATTTTTTTATTTTGCCGTTTCCATATGTTTCTGTATATTTATAAGGGAATTTGTTGTACTGGGAACAAATTAATTTCTGACTACATCTGATGATGAGTTATAATCAAATTAGTAAAACATTTACAGGTTGTTAAACAGTGCTGGTGGCAGTTATTCTGGTGCACTAATTTTTTGTTTCTTTATGAAAAAAATAACTTCTTTATGGGCATTAATTATTAAGAAAAGTGAATTTTTTTAAAGTAAGCACCATAGCTATAAAATATGCAGAGTTTTCATCATTATATTTACATTCTCTTTTTCTCTGTTAATTTGCTGATGTTTCTAGCCTTTTGTTGTTTTTCACAGCCTGTTCTCAGTGCTTTGAATTCATACTTTGAATAATGTTTCCAGATTTCGCTTAAAGATATTGTCCATACTAAATGAAAACTGTAGTGTATGGTGCTTCCACAATACTAGTTAATGTTACAAAATAAATTCTTTAAAAATAAGACTTACAGTTTTTGTAGGTTCATTTAATAAATCCTTTATCCCTAATTATGTAGTAGCTCTCTTTAGCAAGTATCAGATTGTTTTTAGGTTCATAATCCAAAATTTGTATATTGTTTCAAAGTGATCTGCATTTGCATGTTCCCATGTGCTTGACCATTGCACTGAACTTAGAGAAAAAGGAGAATAATGATTTTTCAACTAAATATAACTTCAGTTTCTGATTAAAAACAAAGTGAATTTAATTAATGAGCTATATACTGTTGTAGTTTACTCATCTTGCTAGAGTGCTTGGGAGTTCTACTTCTATCCAAACATTTCTTATACGTTTTTTTTTACTATCCTGTGTCTTGACTTCCAATAGAGGATATGAGAAAATTTCAATCACTAGCGATACAACATTCCATCCCTGTGTAACTTCACATATATTCTTTTTAAAAACTCTTGAAGTCATGCTTAAATAATGAACCAAAACAACTTTCAAATCAACTCAACTTTGCAAGAAAGTTCTTTTGGTTCATTATTTAAGCATGACTTCAAGAGTTTTTAAAAAGAATATATGTGAAGTTACATCATGGCAGAATGTTGCAATGCCAGTGATTAAAAATTTTTCATATCCTCAAACAGGATAGTAAAAAATCGTATAAGAAATGTTTGGAAAGAAGTAGAACTCCCAAGCAGTGGCGTAACGCAAAATTCTGCCCCCCCCTCCCCGCAAAATTTTTCTAACAGGCCCCCAACACAGTAAAAATTAATGCAAAAATTGAGGGTAAATATTTAACTTCACCGTAGCAAAAATATATTTTCCAGATATTGATTCTATGATCACTTATGTATTGCTTTTAATTATGTGAGCACTTATTCCGGTAAGTATCCTTGATAAATTTAGTACTCAGGGAAAAAAGTGCAAAATCTTCAAATGACAAATGTTCACGATATCAAATAAAGTAAAAACAAATACTGATCTTCGAGTGTCTTGTTTCGAACTTCCTTTAAAGCTGTTTAATTCCTTAATACAATAAATTTTAAGAAAGAGGGAAAACAAGTGTTTTTGCATTTTTCTAGTTTTAAATACTTCAGCAAGGTTGTTTCTTTTTAATGTCTTGTCTTTTAAATTCAAGAAGCAAGCATACTTTACAAAATAAAGAAAACTTAAGTTACTAAAATCTGGATTCCTTTCTAACATTCTTCTTAACGAATATTTTAATTAGTTTTGTCACATCTAGTTTTCTGGCTCGGTCATTTTCAATGCTTATCATTGCAAGTCCATCAAGCCTACTTTGAGTGTGCGATGACCGAAGGTAGAAACCTCAGGTTTGATCCTAGGCAGGTAAGAATGCTCCAACCACTAAATATTCACTGTACGTCGGCTGGGCACATTAAGCTGTCGGACCCTGGGTACTGGCTCCCTGGTAATAAATAAGAGCGTCTTCTTCCCCCTTTCTACCTCGCTTCTGTGTCACTTTCCTATTTGCCACTCTATCCCAAATCTCCTAGTTTCCTATTGGTTGCTTAAGACCTGTGGTCAGACTCTCCCTTCCTAAAATCCTCTACATATGATCTGATCTGATCTCTAATCGGTACACAGGTAAAAAGTCTGTGTCAATGGGGCCTTTTAGTTCAAAAACTTTCGTATCCAAAAGACAGAAAATTAAAAAACAAAAATTTTTAGAGCAAGTAGAAAACCTCTTGTCTAAAATTAAATTGCTAAATAAAAAAAAATAAAAAAATACATATGTAGATCTGGGCCCCCTAAAATTCACAAGAGCAAAAAAAAAAAAGGGGGGGGAGAGTCATCTTAAATAAATACTTCAAATTTTTTTAAAGTCTCATTCGAAAATTTGAGGTATTCAAAATAATTCTCTTTTTTTCCTCTTAATACCCATTAAACTTGTTTATTACATTTGCTTAAACAGAGGAAGCCATGATATGTTTAATAAAAAAAAAAAAAGTTAGCGTTTTCTTACTTAGTTTGTGAAATGAGATTTTGGAAGTTGCTGTATGATC
The DNA here is from genome assembly GCA_039090855.1 of Macrothele yani. Lineage (NCBI taxonomy): Eukaryota > Metazoa > Arthropoda > Arachnida > Araneae > Macrothelidae > Macrothele > Macrothele yani. The sequence continues at coordinate 128,178,395 of CM077008.1, forward strand.
TGTTATTTTGAAAAAGACTATTTCGACTAAAATATGTATTCCTGTAAACTTTCTTCAGTCATTTTCAATTCAATGATGGTGTTTTGGAGCTCATGCAAAACACAACTGCCTGTAAATCTGTGATATGCAGTTAGATTGGTCTTCTTCTTTTATACCTAAAGCAATGGACAGTATGTTGTATATTCTTGCTGAAGATTGTTCGTGAAAACTATGAACTGTACTCTTAAGCAGGGCTGGATTTAGACTTCATGCTGGAATTTTAATGTCCCTCCCTCCCCATCATAAACAACCATTTTCTTAGCTGCAAAATAAAAGTATTGAAATTATAAATGTTACATTGTGATAATATTTCAGTCAAGTAGCATTAAAGACTACAAAAAAAAAATCATCAAATGCATGCTTTTTTCCTACATTATTAATTACCCCATCAAATTGAAATACACAACTTACATCAGAACTGCTTTTGACGAATTTTTCTCTTGGCAAACTCGTTAATCACAGTATCAAAATCTTGTTGCTGGAGCACAGCACTTCAATGTACAAAACAGTGCGGGCATTCAACCTCAGTTCTTTTGTTCCTGTGCAGAGATAGTTCACTCTCTTCAAAGCAGAAAAGGCATTCTCGGCTGAGCAGTTCACCACAGGGGTATGAAGGACCATGTGCATTGTACACATGCACGTTTGGATATATGGCTTCCAGTAAATCTGATTCCATTAGCATCTGGTACAGCTGAAGGCCTGAGGTTTTTATTTCTGCACACGCACCAAGATTCAGTGGTGTCAAATGGTTGCGAAGATGAAGGCACTCACTCACAAATTAATCATCCAGATTTTCAGAGTAACAAGTCTTTTAGGTAACTGGCCTTCTCTAAAATAACTTTTGAATTCAAAGATGTCAACTTTGAAAGGACTCTGAACCGATCATTCAGTTCCTGATAGGCAACACTCCGGCATCTTAATTCGGCACTTAGCCTATCAGTCAGGACTTTGAAGACGGTTATTTTAAATTTGTCCTCAGGTGAAAGTACTGCTTCATTTCCTGTGTCAAATTGGATTCTACATTTTGGCTACCACTTATTCATAGATTTTTCTCTGTACACATATTTCCCACACTTCTTCATAGCGCTTTCTTCATAAACTGTGAACAAGTTACTCATACCTTGTACATATAAAATCAAACTTTGGTACAACTCAACAATGGTTCCCAGTTCTACAGTAACAGATTGAAATTTTTTGCTTATGGCATTGAACCTTTCCAAAATGTCAGGGCCATTACACATGTCTCCAAGGTGTCGAGGGACTTGATTAATCCAGATGCTTCGGCTCATGTTGTAGGTTTTTTGGTACTGTCACTGACTATGTACTCTAAAACCAGCAAACTTTCATCCCAGGATTCGCGAAGAGTTTTGCATGCATTGTGTCTAGCTGGCCAATGAGTTTGAGGTACGCTTTTCACAGTAGAAGATGTAGATTTCTGATGAGATCTGTGGGTAGAAGCCATGAAAAAATTGTACAGTTCTTGCAGCACACTACAAAAGGTGACTGTTTCCAGGCAACATGAGCCAAGAAGGTTAAGAGAATGTGCTGAACTGCAGCACATGATGAGCACATTCTCTTAACCTTCTTGGCTCTGCAGCACATGAGCCAAGAAGGTTAAGAGAATGTGCTGAACAGGGGATGTACACAGCCCAAGGATTAATTGCCTTGATCCTTGCCTGAAAGCCAGCATAGATTCCCCACATATTAGACTCATTGTCATATGACTGCCCTCTGCAGTTCAATATATCAAACCCATAGTCCTTCAACACAGGCAAAATACACTGGTGTGCAAAAATGAAGGACAAAGAGGAGAAATTAGCATAACAGCGGAACGAGCAGGCAGAACGGACTGAAAGACCACTCAGGAGATAGACTAGGGTCCGGTACGGTAGGGCATGCACATATATGCAGCATGACATAGGGGAGGGAGTGTTGGAAGGGTATAAAGCACACGGGGGGTGTACGCTCAGCAATTCGGTGAAAGCTATTGCACCGTGTACATCGGTTTGAGCGACGCCGAGTTGCTGCCACCATGTGATATGATCAACAGGCAATCCAGTAGACGACATCTGGATGACTTTACTCGAGGTCGCGCCATTGGGAAGTTGGAAGAAGGTTGAAGTGTGACTAGTGTGGCCGAGGAGTTCGGGATCGTTTCACGAGCTTGGAGAGCATTTCAAACGACAGGAACAGCTGTCCGAGAGTTTAGCAGTGGTCATCCACGAGCAACCACGGTGGCGGACGACTGGTATATTGTCCTACAGGCGAGAAGAGACAGATGGCAGACAGCAGGAGAAATCGCAAGGCACATGCAACAGACAACTGTACGTCCGTTATCACGTTTTACCGTGGCCAGGAGGCTGCACAAAGGTGGTCTATTTGCACAGCGACCAGTACGGTGTGTGCCATTAACGCCTGCTCGTCGGAGACGATTTTCTGTGGTGCCAGGAACACAAGAACTGGACACATCAACAATGGGGTCGAGTTCTCTTTATGGATGAGAGGCGATTTAGTCTGACGAGCGATTCTGGATGTATACACATCTGGAGAGAGTAGGGAACACGCAATCACACCTCCAACATCATCGAAAAGGACCAGTTTGGAGGTGGCTGAGTTCTCGTTTGTGGTGGTATCATGCTTGGTAGCTGTACTGACCTCCACATCTTCCAAGGAGGTTCAGTCACTGGTGTCCGCTATTGTACCGAGGTTCTCCTGCCTCACGTGCGTCTGTTTAGGGGTGCTGTGGGTCCTGAGTTCCTCTTCATGGACGACAACGCTACGCCTCATCGTACAGTGGCTGTCGCAGAGCTGTTGGAGAGTGAAGATATTCTACACATGGATTGGCATGCAAGTTCCCCGGACCTAAATCCAATCGAACTTAGGTGGGACCTTTTCGTGAGACACTTGGCAGCACGTCACCAACCGCCAGCAACGATTCCATAGCTGTGATTGGCGCTACAAGAGGAATGGGCCGCGTTGGCTCAACAGCTCCTTGACAACCTCGTCCTTAGCATGGACAGACATTGTAAATCCTACAACGCAGTCAGGGGTGATCATATCCCCTACTAAAGACTTGATTTTTCTTGGCAGCCGCCTGTCACATGGACGTTTCTGTCTTCTGTCCAGTTGTGCTCGAAGCTACCTTTTTAATAAAGTGCCTTTGCATCCTTTGGATTCCTTGTTTGGACGGTTTTGCTCACTTGTCCCATATTCTTACATCTTGGGGATCTTATGGTAGGATTTGAGTCGATGTGGAGCACTTCTACACGACGTTACATTCGAAAAACCGTCTCATTCTTAATTTTTGAACACTTGTGAAGTATCCATAAGCTCAGCAGCTTTGTGGCCTGTATTCGGAATGAACTTTAAAAATCTTTCTACCAGTCCTCCCTTGCTTCCACTCGGAACACAGAGAATCATGAAAGCAAGCAAGTCTTTAGCTGATCAACATGGGCACAGTTTGGTGTTGAATCAATGATCACAGAAAAAAATTTGCAGTCTTTACTTCTCCTGTGATGTCTTGCACTACCTTCTCTGACATTATTTCCATGAATTTCTCACACACCTGGAATGAAAGATAAGATGTGGAACCACTGCCCTTATTTCCATACCATCTAATGCCTTCGTTCAAAAATGGGTCGAATTTTGCCAACAGTTCGAGGCACATTATATAATTGCTGCCTGTTGATGATCCAGATTTCTCCTGTGTTCCACAGTAGGGCAATCCATGTGACTTCTACGACTACTCACAATCGCTACCACTCTTTTCAGAACGCCCCGCCGATACTGCATTTCTTGTTCTGTTTGTTCAATAAGTTGTCAGTCAATTCTTCTAGCAATCATTGAGGCTGTAGCAGACCTATGCTCATTGGAATTTTCATGAATTTTCAGCCTCCGACCAGCATTTGCCCAGTCACTGTAACCTTTTGTAGTAAGCTAGATTTTCGGAAGAGCCTGCATGGAGTGCAGTAAACTGCTCCTTTCTTTGCAGAAAAAACAAGCCACATTCGAATTTGAGTATCACCATTCTCTAATGTTCGTCAAAAGAGACATTTCGTCAGATACCTATTTACTTCACCCACAGAACACTTTGAACTAGAGAAGTCAGCTTCATGTTTTGCTTTATACCATGTTCAAGCAAGTCATCAATATATTACTCATTCACTATCCAGTCAGCTGGGTGAACAAGGGTTTTCAAGCTTTATAGCATTAACATGTCCTGTGAAATTTTGCTTACCATTGTTTTTTGCTGCTTTTTCTTCCTCGACCACATGCACTGTTGAAGTCCCGACAACACTAGGATGGTTATGAAGAGATTCCCAGATGAGAACGTTTGAAGAGATCTCATTTCCTAGAACCTTATTTCCACTTGTTGACTCACACCCACTTGCAACATCGTCCTCATAACCCTTACTAGTTTAGAACTGAAACCAATTAAAAATGTTTCCAGCTTGGGCAATTTGATAAGTAACTCGTTGCTTTTCTTCACTTTTTCTTTTGCTCTTTTCTTGTAACTAGTTCCACTCAATCACTTGTGCGAATCACTCATGTTCATATCTATCTGTCTGTCTTTACCAAGGTATAATTGAATGATCTTTACCAAACGCCACTAATTTATGCTACTCTCTGTCCATTTGTAGAGATGGGGAGTAAGCGTTCTTTCTCACCAGTTCTTTGTACTGAACAGGCACCTGTTCCACAGTTGAAAAAAAACCTGCTCTCTTCTCTGGCGTCAGAGTCTGACCTCTCCTCCCCACTCCACTAGTCCACTTTTTCTCCTTGTTGGAGGGGAGGGAAAGTTATAGGAGGAGAGTGCTGCTTTGTAAATGGAGCTCCCAGCCAATTATTGCCTCAGGCCACAGCCGCAGGGCAGTGGTGGTAACGCTTGTGTGTGGGGGGTCTCTTTCCCCCTGCTCGCTGGGAATAAAACAAACGATCCAGCAGGATATTGCGTCAGGCAGATGACTGCCTTTAGGGAACTGCATGAGTTAGCATTTCTGTTCAGACTGTTTCCGTAGCACGTTCCTGCTCTCTGCTCTTTTGGGTGCGGAACTGAAAGTGCTATCCAATACTTTGACACATTGGGAAGAGGGATTACACACCCCTCCCTCCCTCCCTCCTCTACTAATACTCCAACGTGCAAGCCCCTCTCGCTGCCCCCCCCACACACACACACAAACTTTGAAGTTTCTATATTTCTAGAAGATGTGTCAGTGAGAACTTTACTACTGTCTCTTTAAGCCGAAACTGCGTATGTGTGTAAGGGGTGTTGGGCATTGTTTAGGCTTCCTCTCTTATTAAAGTGATCCCAGAGAAAGATACCACACAAAGAGAAAAGAAAAGAGAAGAGGAATACAGGGGAACTGGAACCGGTTCACAATATTCTCAGCGTTTTATTCTTGCAAAAAAAAGTACTTGCATGCTTCTTGAAAACAAAAATTAGCAAAATTTTCAGGTCTTATTTGAGTCACAATGTTTGTAACATTTTATTCATAAGAAAAAAAATATTTGAAGAAAATGTACTGCCTCTTGTTACCTGCTGCCCCAAGCAGCTGCTTACTTTGCTTAATGGTAAATATGGACCTGCTCTTAATATTATTTTCTCTTCCAAACTGACCTATTGGACACACTAATTTTTCTGTTCATCTTGTACTTCAAATATCCACTTTATGTTTCCCTCTATAGTTTTTGTACAAATATATACACGGTCGAGTCACATTATTGTGACCACCAGCTAATATCCAGAGTAACCACTGTGTGCAGCATGGACAGCAGCTAAACGGGCTGGGAGTGACTCAATAAGGTGCTGGAAAGTGTTCATAGGTATGTGGAGCCATGCTGACCAATGTGCATCAGACAGCAGTTGGTGGGTGCTTGGTGGAGGATCCATAGAGTGAACAACACAATGTAGGTGGTCCCACAGATGCTCAATTGGGTTTAAGTCTGGGGAATTAGGGGCCCAGAAAAGTACTTTGAAGTCTTCATCATGCTCTTCCAACCACTCTCAGACATTTCTAGCTGCGTGGCATGTTGCATTGTCATGCTGGAAGATCTCATTTACCCCAGGAAGACAATCAGCATGTATGAGTGTATATGGTCTGCAAGGATGGATTCATATTGAATTCAGTCCATAGTGCCTTCTGCAGGTATGAGTGGACCCATGGAATGCCACGGAAACATTGCCCAGGCCATAACACTGCCCCCACCAGCTTATGTTCTTCCAGCAGTGGTTGAAAAGTGTTTGTTCTTTAATGTTTCTCACCTTATATGCCAACGTCCATCCGTTTGAGGAAGCAGAAAACGTGACTCATTGGAGAAGGCAATCCTTTGCCAATCGGCAGAGGTCCAATTCCGATACTGCCATGCAAATGTAAGCCTTTTCTGCTGATGCACCTTCATTAGCATAGGTGCAGTGACCATCCATCTGCATCAGAGCCCCATGTGCAGCAGGGTTAGCTGAACTGTCATTTTAGACTGGTTCATTCAGCCAGTGAGTTGCTCCACTGTAGCGTGTCGATTGGCCCTCACGCACCTTCGTAGCCAATGTTCACCTCTCACATCGATGGCACATGGTGCTCTGCAGTTTCCATGTCATTTATTAGCAATGGTGCCATTTCTCCAATCACGATACACTTTAACCACAGCAGCACACGAACAGTTCACAAACTGCGCTGTTTCAGAAATACTGCCACCCTTGGCTCGAAAGCCAATAATCATCCCTTTTTGCAAATCTGATAAATCGCTCCTTTTATCCATGACAGCAATGAGTGATATGTTTTCAGAATGCCTACAGCACACCTTATATACCCTCCAAGCCAGATAATGACATGTGCCTTCTTTTATTGGCTACGCGTTGTTGATGTCAAAAGTAGCAGGTGGTCACAATAATGTGACTCGACTGTGTGTAGTTCTTTTACTGCCATATTACAAATCCTCATAAACATTCACTATAACAGATCTGGAACATCCTACTAGACATAATAAACAACAAATTTTATAAAAATATGGTTTTTGCTAAGAAGTAAAAGGATATTACTTATTAGCCAAATTTTTGGGTAGTAGCTGTACCCTTTCTCGGGGCTACAATAGGTGTTATTCAAGAGACAAATTCCAACCTTTCAAATCATTTAAGAAGAGGTACAATATTGAATGATTTGAAAGGTTGAACTTTGTCTCTTGAATGATAATACATACTGAAGTCCTGAAGAAGAGTATGGGCACTACCTGGGAATTATTTGACTAATAAGTAATATACTTTTATTCCTCAGTACAAGTCCATGTTTTTGTGAAATTTGTGGTTTACTAAGTCTAGAAATAGCCATGTCATCAATTACTACTAAGCATGCTGTTTTATTGGTTTAAACACCTTGAACCAGCAATTATACCTCTTTCAGACTCAGTGTAATATCATTTAGATCCACAGAACTGCACACACATGCATGCACTCTATCTGGCACTGCCACTTACCAACTGGCAACAGTATTTATTAATATAAACTGATTAGATGATGTATCATATCATATATCATGATCAGACTAAGATTATACATCATATTATCTTTAGTCTGATCATGTTATTTAGATTCACAAAGCTGATTCATAGACGCATGTATGCAGTCTATCTGGTACTGTCACTTACCAACTGGCAACATCTTTATTAATGAAAACTGATTAAACTGTTGCCAACTGGTAACAGTCTAATCATGTCATTTAGATTCACAGAGCTGCACACGCATGCACGCACTCTATCTGGTACTGTCACTTACCAACAGTCTTTATCCTAGTTGTAAATGAATTTATGGCACCTATATTCATGTTGTACTGTGGAATTAACTTTTTTACGGGTCTTATAGAGGTTATTATTCAAAAACGTTGGTGGTCAAATTTTCGAACTAAAGCCTAGTTCATCATCAGGACTACATCACTGGAGTAGTTGCTGCCACTCAGTTGGAAGAGTCCAACCGCAATTATCGTTAATTGAGGTACTTCTTAATGATAATTGTGGTTGGACTCTTCCAACTGAGTGGCAGCAACTACTCCAGTGATGTAGTCCTGATGATGAACTAGGCTTTAGTTCGAAAATTTGACCACCAACTTTTTTGAATAATAACCTCTATAAGACCCGTAAAAAAGTTAATTCCACATTACAGTCTTTATTATTATTATTATTTATTATTATTATTATTATTATTATTATTATTATTATTATTATTATTATTATTATTATTATTATTATTATTATTATTATTATTATGTAGCTTTGAAAATAGTGGACTCTAAGAAGTCAGTTTCCTTTAGAAGAATTGACATCTGATGTTTATTTTATGAACTGTATTCAGAAGGCTATCATGAAGTAGTTACCATTGCTGTTTCATCACTTCTGTATAATAATTCCTGTATAATTTATATGTGTTTATTTTAATCACAGTGTTGTTTTATTTCCAGGAGGTTCTCTTTTAAATTTTTTAAGGGCTCATAAGCTTACACTTAGGTTAAGGGATCTATTAACAATGGCATTAGAAGCAGCTCGTGGGATGGAGTATTTAGAAAACAAGAATTGCATTCACAGGTCAGTTTTTTTTTTCATTCCTGTAATTGCTTTAATTCATTGTAATTGTATTTAATATAAATGTGAAAGGCTATAATGTCTTTGTAAGTTTATTTGTAATGTTCCTTATATTGGCTGCACCTTTTCCCCTTTTAAATCAGTAACTCTCTATGTATATTTTATCTTAGAAGTAAGCAAGATATTTTTATGAATTGGGAGCATTTTATTTTCAGTATCACATTATTAATAACATGTACACACTTTTGGTTGCCATCTTCCTTTGAACAATGTTGATTAATTGTGAAATTAATCTGAAAAGGTAAAATTAATGCAGTACCTCTAGCCTTCCTGTAGGAGCACAGAAAATCAGTTTTCTAGGTTGTCACACTGATTTGATGAAGTCCCTTTCTTTCAGTTTTTTTCTGTATTAATTTAATTATTAAAAAACTGCCCAAATGAGATTAAAAAACTGGAGTTGACGTGTATTGGATTATCTACTATATAAAATTAAATGTTTGTTTGTTTGTATGCTATGCAAATCTACAGTTTTCAATTTAGAGCTATTAAATTTGGTGTACTATCTCATGGTACTCTAACTTAGGCCATAGGGGGGTTTGGGAAGGGGTCGGAGTCCAGGGTCAAGGAGCCTCCATACAACATTTTTGTAAAAAGTTCCATTTTTTACTTTTTTTATTTTGAATTGGTATATTATCTCATGGTACTCTAACTTAGGCCGTAGATGGTTTTGGGAAGGGGTCGGAGCCCGTGATTAAGGGGACCCCATACAAAATTTTCGTAAAAAGTTCCTTTTTTTCCTTTTTTATTTTGAATTCAAATGTTATTGGCGGTCATGGTTACATTGTTCTCCTTGTGGAATTCATACAGCATACAATGACGAACATGGCACTCCTCAGGTTTTATGTCACTCATTTTGTTCTGTAAATCTGTAAGACAGAATCACCTACATAAGTTAAAGGCGAATAGTTTATTCACTTGTGCATACACTTATTTTACGTTGAACGTATTACATAAACACCTCACAACTGCTCCCCAAACTTAACCCCCCAAAAAATGACATTACTTTCTGGTTCCCCTAATACAGTAAAACTTCCAAATAACAGACATTGCTGGGAATGCAAGGAAGTGATCATTGTTTGGAGGATAGGGTTAAGTTAATATTGTTTGTCTATTTCATTTGTGTAAGAGAAAAATATATGAATGAAACTATAAATATAGAAAACTATAAAAAACATAGAAAACTATTATAGAAAACAAAAAACAAACATAAAAAACTATTCTACTCAGTCTTACCGTAAATACTGTTACAAAGTATTCAATGAAATAACAAAAGAAATTTAAGGATATTTTAATATACCTGTGATATGACGTAATTAGTACACTTGTGAATACATGGCACAAATCACTTTTCAAAATGGAATCCTTTTGCCTTCACACAGTCCTTCAGTCTCTGTGGCCACTCATCAATAGCTTTACGCAGGGTCTCCGCAGAGAAAGCTGCTATTGCCCTCACCATAGAGCTTTTGAGACTGTCAATACCGGGGTGACTCTTTCTGCAGGCCATGTCCTCCAGTGTGGCCTACAACTTGTAGTCCAATGGATTGAGGTCTGGGCTACTTGAAGCCAATCGTCTGGGGAAATGAAGTCTAGCAAATTCGCCTGAAGCCACTCCTGGGTTGACTTGGCCTGGTGGGCAGGTGCGGAATCCTGCTGAAAGCTCCACTGTTGGTTTTGGAAGTGGGTGTGACTCACATTTTTGGCCACTGGTTCCAAAACCCCTCCTGGTAGACTTTGGTGGATGTTTTCACTTCTTTCTTACAGAAATGGATCTCTGTGGTACCCTCGTAGGAGACTCCCCACCAACCCATGACAGAAGCAGGCTGATGGCCCCTCATGATCCTTGGAGCTTTTTCCAGAGATTCTTGTGAGGTTGACGCATACACCTTGTCATTTTAGAGCCTGAAAGCCTTTTCAATAGTGAAATTTTTTTCATCAGGAAAAAGGATCTGTCTGTGGCGATTGTCTGCATAATGTTGCAGCAAACGTTTCACTTTTAGCACCCTCTGCTGCTTTAGTTGTGGTGTGAGGAAGTGCCCTGTATGCTGCTGGTATGATCTCACCCTTAGGTCACTCTGCAGCATGCATGAAATCGACATTCTTGAAACGTTCAGCTTATGAGCCATCACTGATTATTTTCTGATGGGATTTCATTGAATATGGGCTGCCATTGCTTTCACCAGGTGAGCAGCTCACGGTATGCGGCCGACCCTTTCTGGGGCGGTTAGCGATGGTTAGGGCAATAATTGTCTTGCGGTGCAAATTTCCGTGATTTTTTTTTTTTGTGAATTTTGGGTTTTTTTCTGTAATTTTGCGAATATTAAATATATCTGCCAATTTCAGATTTTTTACTTATTTTTGCCTAATTCCTATTATAATTTTTGATGACTGTATTTTTCATAATTAAATAATTTTAATACTGCCTTCTTTAGAATTTATGCGAAAAATATACAGCGAAGTAATCCTACTCAAAAGTCGAAACCAGAGCTTTAAACCTTGAATTACCTCTCAAAATTGTTCATTGCGAAGATACTCTTTTCGAAGTAGCTTGAGGGGTTATTCAAGGCCACATGCACCATGCACTCTGCTGAAGAGTGCACGTGTGGTCTTTCATGACACCCCCCCCCCCGCTACTGTTGAATGACCTTTACAATTTGCCGGACTAGTAAACCGTAAACCGGATGTCCTCAGTTGTGTTAGTAATTTTAGCTGGAAAAGCAGCTCACAGAAAAGAGTGATTCGCAGACGCTTAGCTTAGAAAATTTGTGCTTTCGTGTGAGTAGTTTATGAAGTTTCTAGATATTTTTTTTTATTTTGAGAATGAGCCACATGAGTAAAATGAGTACATATGAAAGATGCAAGTAGTACAGCAAGGGAACATTTCATGTTAACAAAAATCTATTATTCTGTTTGTGTTACAACATACCAGTGGATTTTTAAACGACAGTTGTGAAAAGCATTTAGCAAGCAAGCTGCGTAAAAAAAGGTGTATCTGAATAGTCAACCGAAAATAATTCAGAAATGTGTTGATGAATTAATTGAGAAAAGAACTGCACAAGAACAGCATCGCTCAATGGAACTTTCGAAATTAACTGGTGTCTTTTGTGCAGCTAACATCCCACTTTCCAAACTGGGTAACCCTACATTGAAAAATTACTTGGAAAGTCCGTTGAAAGATATTGGTGTTATTCCAAATGCAAACTGGATGCGGAAATGTTATTTGCCGAAAATTCACAAGTAAACTTGTTCAGCGAGGCAAAAATAGTACATAAATGTTTTTTTCCCATAACAAAAGATGGAAGGGGATCGGGAATGTGGCCCCAAGAAAATCACAACATCCAGAAGCAACGACAGAGTATTTAGACCAGAACTTATTACTTAGAATTTATCTAAACTGGTAAGTTCTAAGTAAATGAAAGCACAAAGGAAACGTTTTCCTACAAACCTTACCAACAGTTCTTGTTCTGAAATAAAATGCAGTTCCTTGACATATCCAATATCAGACTTTGATGTCCAATACAGTAAAAAATACACTGAGACAAGGAGAAATAGCATAAATTGGCAAAACACTCATCTAATAGGAAAACTGTATGCACATCTAATTGACTTGCATACTTGGCAAAGCTTTCGACTTTCTGTCACTGGTTCACGAAGTGTTGGTGTACTGACCATGCATATCATTTTTGTATTCTGACGATGGAGCAGAAAGCACATTTGAAATCCATGCAAATATGCTTAGGACACAGCAACTCAAGTAGCTTTCCGCTTTTTTCGCATTTGGAGAGTCCCCTTCCATCTTTTGTTATGGGATAAAAACATTTATGTACTATTTTTGCCCTTCTGAACAAGTTTGTAATTGACTTTTTTGCCCTATCTGCAAAGGGGGACGCGAAATCCCCCTCAACCCCCGAAGGAGGTGAGGGGATCATTTGTGGTGTTATTGTGTGTGCCATAGGGGGTTTTCTATACAACTGCACAAGAAGTAAATCACTAACTGCCATAGTTCATGAAATATTGGCCTGATCATGAACTTTCCTTGCAACCCTGTATAATGAAATGTTTGACATCACCAACAGTCTTCTTAGCAAGAGTCAAGACTGCTATCACATCGCTGCAAAAAGAGCTCTATCCACTTGTTATGAAAAAATTAAGCATTATTTTTTTTAAGATAAAAAGCATTGATTTTGTCAGCCAGCCGCAAATTTCTTCAAAGCATGTAAGGTGTTTTAACCCGATCAGTTTCAGTCCTTGGACTTTTTAGACGACGAAGAAGATTTAATAATCTAAAGCAACTTTTATGGGAATTTTTCTAGGAAATTTTTTCTTTAATAGCAAATTTTCAGAGAAAACTCTTCTCCTTCTTCAGGCTGTCTTGTTGTTGACACTTTTTACTTGTCACTATCACGGTTACGGTTTACCTTGACGGTTACGGTTAACCTTGACGGTTTAGGTTATTTTTCAACAAATCCTGCCAGATGTTAGGCAGGGAAAATCCTTTGCAGTCATTGATGATGGAATTTTGATTTTTCTCAATCTCTATTCCTTCTTTCAGTTTTCTTTTTTGGAAATTGCTTTGGAAACTGATTACTTTAAGAGAATTCCAATCCATGCTGTGCCCAGTTTCTCTAACATGCCTATCTAATCCAGTCTTGTTGGAGCAATTTTTTATAGCTGCTTTATGCTCAGCTATACGAGTTTCTAGTCTGCGACCTGTTTCACCTATGTAAGATAGTCCACAACTACAATTTACTTCATAAACTACTCCTTGCATTTTTAAAATATCTTCTTCTCTTTGAACTATTTTAGGGAATTTTTTTTAACTTTGTTCTCTAAACTTGGAGCTAGCCTAATATCGTATTTCTTACTAATTCTCTTTAAAGACTCAAATAAACCTTTGTGATAAGAAATTTTTCTAGTGAATTTTACTTGTTGCTTTTGTGGGTTCTTTGTACCATTAAAATTCAGAAGCTTCTCAATTTCTTCTTTAGGATAGTTATTCTCTGCAAGTATGACTTTAAGCTCTTCTTTATGGGCTTCTTTTTTATCTGCGGTAGAAACTATTTTATTAATTTTTTCTAAAAACTGACTTGCTACATTTTTCTTAATAGAAACTGGATGATAGGAATTGAAATCCAGTAGTCTTTTATTATTCATTGGTTTTTTATACCAACTAGTGAGAAATTTTCCATCTTCATATTAGATAGTAATATCTAAGAAGTTTATTCTTCTTTCTTTTTGAAGTTCAATAGTGAACTTAAGGGAATCATCTAATTCATTGAATGAGTCTAGAATTCTTTCTGGAACAATTTCTGAGCTATCTATTATAAATAAGATGTCATCCATGTATCTGCTATATAAGCAGAAGTATGTGGGTTGTACTAGTATCTTTTCTTCTAGTTTTCCCACATAATAGTTAGCTAAGAGTGGGGAGAGTGGGGAGCCCATAGCTAGCCCCGATTTTTGAATGAAAAAGTTTTCCCAAATTGAAAGTAGTTGTTCTGCATAGAGAAAGTAAGCATTTTAAAAATTCCTACTAATATGTTTTTTTCCTTGTTGTGAAGAACTATTAGGTCTGCCAAGTCTTACGCTATAAAGTCTATAAGTTGATCTATATTAATGTGAGTATACATAGACACTATATCTAAACTACCCATAATAGGAGAATCTAATTTAGGAAGAAGTTCTAGTTTTTCTTTTAGCTGCATTGAGTTTTTAATCAAGTTAGGTGGCTCTTTTAAAAGATTCTGAAGGTGTGACTTTAAAAAATAGTTTAGATTTGAAAGAATAGAGTTTTTTGAGTCTATTATTGGTCTAATTGGTTGGTGTTCTTTATGCAGTTTGACTATTCCATATATTTGAGGTAATCTGAACTGTAATTTTGAGAATTGTTTATAGTTTTCTGGAAGCTGGTTTTTCTTTTTTGAAGTGAAATAAGCTTAGAGACTTTTTAATCAAATCTGGTAGTGGGTTTTCTTTTACTTCTTCATACATAGGTTTTTTAGTTTTTCTTCCATCTTTTTTAGATAATCTTTCTTATCCATAACAGTAATCAATTTACTTTTGTCTGTTTTCACAGCAACTACACTTTCATTTTTTCTGAAATCTTTAAGAGCTTTTAATTGACTATTATCAAAATTTTTTTGAGGTTTCCTTACTTGCTTCTGGAATTTTGTAAGGCTATTGTAGTAATCTTTTCTGAGGAGGTCTGCTTTAATTTGGTCCTCTTTTTCTAAAGTGCTGCAGATGCTTTCCAATTCAATTACTAATTTTTCTGGATTTATTTTTTCTTTGGATAGATTGAAATTACTTCCTTTATTTATCACTTGTAATAATTCTTGGCTAACTCCAGTAGCAGTGTTGTCCTTTACATGACTAAGAACTGCAGTTTTTTTGTTTTTACTGGAATAGTTTTTCTTCAAAAATTTCTCTTCTTTAAGGTTCAGCTTTTTAACAAATTTCTTATTTTTGTTTCTTACTCCAATTTTTAGCCAGTCTTCCAATTCTGCTTTTACTGTATCCCTTAAGATTCCAGAAATTTTCTTTTCATTTTCTACTTTTACTTTTTTATAATAAGCAACATTTTTATATTTTGCTTCAATACTTCTTTTTAACGTTTTTTGCTCTATTTTTCTTACGAAGTTGGCTGAAAGTAAATCTTTAAATGGTTTTCTAAGTCTAAATGAATTTGGAATAAAGTTAATTACCTTGGAATAAAGTTAATTACTTTGAAGAAGATTTGTTTGATTTCAGCCACATTCCTATGTTCGGATATGAGGAACAACTAAAATGGGAATTTTGTTCATATAAAGTGAGTGTAAAAGAATTTCATGTCAGCGTAGGTTTGCTAGACTTCTGGAATATGAAAAAAGGTCGTTTTCATAAGCTACATAAGGTCGCCATCCGTTGTCTGTCAGTACCCACAAACAGTGTCGATGATAAATGATCCTTTTCTAAATTTGAAAACGTGTTACAGGACAACAAACACAGCATTAAAGAAGAAAATCTGTGTATGTACAATTTAATGTATCGAAGTCCTGTCTACTTAAATGGAAATCTTGATCTTGTGTAAGGGTGTTGATAACATTGCCAGAACTTGAATGGTTTATAAATGTAAGTATCAATTTTAAAACTTATGAAGTTATAATGCTCATTTAGTTACGTACTAGTCATTTGTATTACTGTTTCATAACTTGGTAGGCTTTTATTTATTTAATTTTTTTTTTGGAAATGTTTGTGCATATCATCGGCCGCAAACTTTTTGCGAAATTTCATAATTTACCCAGCGAACGCCCCACGAATTTTGTCTTTTTTTCCCGCAATAAAATTACTGCCCTAGCGATGGTCCCAGTCTCAAGGAACCTTTTTATGGTCTGGTAGACAAAAATTCGGCTGATTTCACTGAATTTACCCCGACTCAAAACATAGCAAATATTATGTTTTAGGAGGTGCTAAATCCGAAAATGAATGCAGTTTTTCGTTTCACCTAATGCTTTTGTGATATGCTGTGTGTCGTTCTTTTGCAAAACAGGAGCATCAGGCGAGCACATGTGGTTGAAACCACAGGTATTTAGGTCAAGGTCGAATGCACTTCTCCCATTCAATGATTCAAAAACTAGTCAGAGCTGTCACTTGTTTTGTTTGTGAGGATTGGAAGCAGTTCTTAACATTTTGTGCAGCTGTTCACATCACTTACGCACTACTAGTACTACATAGTTAGAATGTCGCAGCAGTGGCAATGTGTAAACGCCGCGAATCTGTTTTGTTACGTGTGCAGTGAATTTACACCGAAAGCCCAAAGAAAAGCAATTACTCCGGTGATTAAGAAGGCATATGAGTGTTAATTTGCTTGCCCACTTGTTGATTTAGATAAAATTTGGGCACCTCATGTATGTTGCAGCAAATGTCCACGATATTTAAGAGTTTGGTTAAACGGCACACACCCTTTAATGCCTTTTGCTATCCCAATGATTTGGAGAGAACCAAAGGACCATGTTTCTGACTACTATTTCTGTTTAACAAACGTATCTGGCTTTTCCTCGAAAAATAAGCATACCATAGTTTACCCGAATTTGCCTTCAGCCATGAGACCTGTTAAGCACGATGATTCCCTGCCAATTCCCAAACCGCCGAAAAAATGGACTCTGGATGATGAAACATCAAACTCCTCCTCTGAAGCTGAACCATCCTGTTCTACTGATCATGAATACCAGCATGTATGAGAAGAACCTCATTTAATTTCACAATACAAGCTGAATGGCCTCATAAGAGACCTGAACCTCATGAAAAACCAAGCTGAACTGTTGGTCTCTCGGCTACAAGGGTGGCATCTTCTTCAGCTTAGCACTAAAGTGACAACCTATAGAAAATGTTATGAGTGTCTGTCATCCCTTTTCTCCAAGAGTGGTGATCTTGTTTATTGCAGTGATGTTGATGGACTGTTTGCCAAGTTTTGGAGGGAACACAGTCCTGAAGAATGGCATCTCTTCATTGTTCTTCCAAACTAAGTTTAAAGGTGGTGTTATTACATAATGGAAACATTTACCCATTGGTACCACTGGTCTATGCTGCTCACATGAAAGAAACTCACCAGAATATGGATCATCTCCTTAAATCTATCAATAACGCCAAACACGTGTATTGGACTACTAACAGGAATGCAGCTAGGGTATGCCAAATTTTGTTGGTTTTTGTGTGAGTGGGACAGTCGGGCTAGGGAACAGCATTATGAATTCAAAGAGTGGCCTTTGAGAGAACATTTAGTGCCTAGGGCAAAGAGTGCGAAATACCAATCGCTCGTTGCTTCCGACAAAATTTTATTACTCCCACTTCACACCAAGTTAGGCTTGATGAAAATTTTTGTCAAAGCTATAGATAAAGGAAGCAGTGGATTTCAGTATTTGAAGGAAAAGTTTCCTAGATTGAGCGACACAAAATTAAAAGAATGCATTTTCATTGGACCACAAATCCGGGTAGTAAAGAAGGACCCTGTGTTCACGGCCAAACTCACTGAAACTGAAAAAGCAGCGTGGTTAGCATTCAAAGCTATTTGCATGAATTTTCTGGAAAATGTTAGGGTGGAAAACTATTGTGAACTAGTGGAAGCTATGCTAAAGGCATACAAGGATTTGGGGTGTAATATGTCCCTGAAAATTCACTTTCTCAACTCGCACCTGGACTTTTTCCCGCCTAACCTAGGTGCTGTGAGCAACGAGCATGGAGAAAGATTCCACCAGGACATATCTAAAATGGAAAGGCGATATACGGGGAGGTGGCCACCACACACGCTTGTGGACTATTGCTGGTTTCTAATTACAGAGGTTTCAGAGTCCAGTTACTACAAGAGTAAGTCTTCCAGGAAAACGCTTTAAAAATGTGAGTAAAGCACTTAATTTGTTTATATTTTTGGCACGTTTGTAGCAATCTCTTGTATTTATAAAACTTTCCTGGCCTCATTTTTGGATCGGTGTGTCTTTCTTGGATGGAATAACTAATTTTCAACCCTTAATATGGTGACATTTTGTGGGGAAAAAAATGCGAGACAATTGGAATTTTATATAATTTTTAAATACTTCCTCAAAAAATTAACTTGAATTCCCAAAAAATTGGTAGGTGATACAGCATTTTGGATTACAGATTCGGAATCACAGCATGCTAAATTGTCAAAATCACCCACTTTTGTTTAGAGGCAAGAAAAAAAGTTCAAATTTGTTGTTCAGTGTTTTCAGCTTCTTCAGCATGCTGAAAATCTCAGGAGCTGCTTTTTCCAACTTTGTGCAACGATATTACAGCAACACGATTCCCATAATCGCCCCTTTCATGACAAGTACTTCATAAAACACGTTATCTCCTTTGTGACTGAACGCACAATGATTCACTAGCTGCTTCATGCCTCCTGGCTGGTCGGTGACGAGGCACACTGGTTGCGCGCCATCTGTCAAACGTTTGTAACAGTATGTATGCTAAGACTGGGTAATTCCATTTCAAGATGATGAGGCTGCTGCTGTGGCCAAATGGTATGAAGTGTTGGCTTCTAATCATTTATCTGAAATAGGTATGGGGTAAAATCCTAGGTGAGCCATGGATGGTGTGTTTGTCTTGTGTCCCTGGTTCTCTCCCTTCCCTGGAACCAGCAGCCCTAAATTAGGGATTTGTAACTGCTTATGGTCTTCTGAATTGTTCATTCCCCCTCAATTAAAACTCAGTTGAATTAATGGGAACATTCTGTTACAAAGCTTTGTAATGTGCACATATTATACTATAGCTGGTTAGTGTACACAGCACAAAATCACCTAGTTTTTCTTTAGACTATCTCTTTTGCTATCACCAGATTTTACTAACAATTTTTTTATCAGACAGAGCATGGAAAAAAAAATTATCGCCACTAAAAATATCACAATTTTTATTTTCAGGAATAAGGTTTCTCCCATTGTTTCTCACTCATTTTTAAAATGCAAAAACGTCACAAATTCAAACCACAAAAGAAATGAGCTTTTTGTGATTTTGAAAGGTTCCCCTGGGTATTACTGGAGGTTTCTACTTGCATGATTGTGAATCAAGCTTGAAGCAAAATAGGAGTGAAAAGGGACACATCCCAAGGAAACAAAGAGATTCTGTTGTATCCCTAACCATTCATCTGGCAGAAATCAGTGGAATTGAGCAAATTCTGGAAGTCAATGAAGAATTAGAGGCCAACTTGGTATGTGCCCACTAGTGCTGTGAAGATCACAAGGCAGACTGCACAAAGTTGATCCACCAAGAAATGACATTAGTTCTAGACTGAAAATTTCTAAATTTAGAACAGTAAATAAGTTAGAATGAATGACTTTGCTACCAAAAGTTTTGAGTGAGCAAAGTCAATAACAAGCAAGATGTTGACAGTTTCAGTGCATGAATCTTTCTCATTAACATATCCTAATGCTCACTTGGGTAATCTCCAGATAAGCAGTGATTCCTTTCTTTTAACCAAGGCATGCTACTCTTGTACTCCAAATGAACCAGCCCAAAGCAGTGTTTCTTTAGCAGAATATTTTGTCCCCACTTCATCAGAAGCAGCACAGCAGGATCAGTAGGAAATGTTCCCTAACTGGACAAACTGTGTCAAGTCATAAGTTTGTGTGCATTGTGACCATTGAACTTCCTTCAGGACTAGCTGAGATGTCCACTGACCACTGTTAAGAGGTTATATTTTTTGGAGGTTATCATTAATGTTGATCCTACCACAGCAATAGCACTTGCCATTGTTTGGGGGTTATTGTTATATTGTTATTGGGAGGTGTTCATTAATGGAGGTGTCACAGTGTGTGTGTGTGTGTGTGTGTGTGTGTGTGTGTGTGTGTGTGTGTGTGTGTGTGTGTGTGTGTGTGTGTGTGTGTGTGTGTGTTACATTGTGTGACAGAAGAACACACAAAATATTTTGTTGGTTATGATTTTGAAAGTGGCTATACATTTTACTGTTCTTTAGAATTCATTGGAGACAGCTAAGAAAGATACAGTAAATGTAATGATTATTTGTATATTGTCTTGAAATGGTTTGTATGTGATAATTTCTTTTGCTTAGTTCAGGCTGTATTTTACTATTTTTCACATTGAATTGAATTTACTGTATTTCCTTTTCTTCCTTCAGTAATAAAATATTGTTTAACCTGTTGAAATGGATTAACTCATGTCACATTAGCATGTGAAATTGTTTTTATTAACACTCTGCTGATGTTGTAGTTGCAGTTTTTTTTATAAATACCAGTTAATTTTTGAAATGTGAAAGATTATTGTGTTAGTTTTGCCATATTTCATAATTTTCATATCATTATCACTATTCCTTTGCTTCTGTCTCACTGTTATTCATCAATTACAGGGATCTTGCAGCTCGTAACTGCCTTGTTGGTCGAAACAGTATGGTTAAAATTTCGGACTTTGGTATGTCTCGTGAGGAAGAGGAGTATACTGTATCTGATGGAATGAAACAAATACCTATTAAATGGACTGCTCCTGAAGCTTTAAACTATGGTAAAATTTGAGCACCTATATTTTGCACTGCAGTATATTATTCCCACAACCTAAGTTGATGAAATGTGTGGGCTGTGTTTGTAGATATTTATATATTTGCCTACAAATTTGCATGTAGGACTTGTAAAGTCTTCTGGTCCTTACAAAATCCTACAAACTGCTTTTTAGGGGAAAGGGGATGCATAATGCTTGTTTTCCTGTTATAAACTGTTTTAGAGTTATTTATGCATGTATTGAAAATAATATGTGTAAACCTTTCACCTCAAAGAGTTCAGCACCACAATGTAATTATGGTGAATGTAGAAAGTATTAACTCTCAGTATATTAACAGATTATCTACTGCAGATGTAGAAAACAGTACGATATATAGAATTCAGAGTTTGTAAAAAAATGCCATAAAAAATTTTCTTCGTGTATACACCATGCATAAATATTGACCTGGATGTAAGAACTATCATAGTATAAGCCACTGCATGGGCTGAGAAAAGTGTTTGAAAAGGTCATTATTGACAAGGTGCAGGACTAAATATTGGTGAAAGTCTGTGATGTATAGTGATTTTATGATTAAGAGCTGAACTAACCAAATTTTCATTACATCAGAGTTCATATGCCTCCTGGAATTTAAGGAGAACTCCTTAAATGGCCCTTTTTCTCCTTATTTCTCCTCAGACTTGTGGAAAAGCCCTTAAATTAATTAAATTTTGATTCCTAGAAATGATTGTACTTCGGAATTTTTCAGCATCTTCCATTGCTTATTTAATAGGTAAGATATGAACTTTCCATTTCTTTTTCTTTCAAAATTCAAAATTTCCCTTTGTCAGCTGGAAGCAGTTTTGAGTTTGCCTTTCCTAGCTGACTTGCACTACATTTTCTCTTGGGCATTGTTTTGGTGAACCCAAAGTATCATGGATTCTACATGGTTACTACATAAATCATTGGTCTGCTATGGAGTATGGGAAACTAAGTTTACTACAGAAATTAAAAATCTCAATGAAATAATGTTATTTAATATCAGTGTAAAGTGTATGTCCCTGTTTTCAAGTTTCTAACATCTGTTAAATATTTTTGATATTGTTTATTGGATGCTTTTAATATTGTGACATTTCTTCAATGTTTTTTTTAATATTTTTTGGATGTCTTCGTGCTGTCTGTTGGCTCAAAATGTTAAGTTTGCAACTGCCAGAAATGATTGTTCCAGCAGGGGCGAACGAGAATATTACAAACGCAGCTTAGTAAGAAAAATTTCAAATTTTTCTTACTAAGCTGCGTTTTTTTCTTTTGATTTTTCTTCCTGATTATATTCTTATTTTTCATTTTTTTTCCTGATCATGTTTCTTGTTTTTAATATCTTTGCTAATTGTAAAAAAAGGGGACTCATATTTTTTGAGGATTTCTTCTAATGAAACACATTTTTCTGATCAATACAGCAATCAGACATCACTGAATTGATTGTAATAACTGTTTCATACATAATATCAATCACATCAGAAAACTTGAAAATTTTGTTGCCCTGGAGCAGGAATCGAACCCACATCTCCCAATTACTGGTCGAGCATGCTATCCATTACACCAGAAAATTTCACCGGCCTGGAGGGGTAATCGAACCTGCATCTCCCAATTACTGCTCAAGTATGCTATTCGTTACTGGTGCTATCTAGTGGTGTAATGGATAGAATGCTCGACCAGCAATCAGGAGATGCAGATTTTTGAGTCCCGCTCCAGGGCGATAAAATTTTAAAGTTTTCTGATGTGATTGATATTACATGTGAAACAGTTATTGCAGTCAATTCAGCGATGTCTGATTGCTGTGTTGATTATTTTATGATGTGTTGGCCATGTATTAAGAAAAGAATATTTCTTCCACATTGTTCACATTTTCCTGATTTTAACAGTTTCTTCTTCAAAATCAATGGATAGAGGAAGCATTTTTGCTCTTTTCCCCATTTCAAAGCGAAATTAAATTACGAAATCCATACTTAATCTGTTCGTAATGGAATTTGAGCCATTTCTATGGCCTGTAAAATTGTTTTCACTGCACAGTGCAAAATGCAGTACTGATTCTTGATATTTAATCTTATATATAAAACACAAAACGTCTGTTTGTCTGAAGCAGCAAAAACTCTTGCTCGCCAAACTGTGGTATCGTAAAATTTGCCTAGCTTATCAATACTGGAATTTCTAGGTCAACGCAACTATTTTAAGATCTGTACGTTGTTCCGTTCGCGAGTTATGAATTAATTAATAAGCTAATCAATAAAGTCAGCGTTGTTTGCTACGTCATCGTTATCTGTTCCAAATCTGAAAGCACGTGACTGCATTCATCCACAGGTGTTTCTATTCTTTCAGAACTGTGCATAAAAAAATGCAAAAACGAACTTTGTGAAATCTTAACGGAACGGGATGAAATTTTTGTCAGCACCATGAATTGGTAATAAGAAGAGTCCCTCAAAATTTCTCCGCAATCTGGTCGAAACTTTGGTAAACAGAAATTATACGTAGAAACGGTTAATAAAATTTTGACGGCTAATTTAAAAAGTTATTTGCCGATTCAGACGAAATTTGGAGGTCATGTTTATATTAACGATTTAGAATGTTCATTAAAATTTCAGCCAGTTCCATAAAATATTTGCAAAGATACATTTTTAACTTTTTGATCCCTCTAGAGATTCACCCCTCAAAGACGTCTGAAAGCATGTGATGCATTTGTTCGTCGATAACAAATTGTTAATGAATTTTTTTCAGTCAGTGTTCTAATGCTGTGTCTCCTGGACGTGCGCAAAGTCATGTAGTAAAGCTAGTTTTGCTTTAAACATGTGTTTTCCCATTCCTCAGTTACTTCTTGCTATGTCAAGAAGCAGAGTGAGCTTTTTTGCTTATTTGTTTAAAGCAAAGTTAATGTCAAATATGCAGAAGAAATAACTGCACAGGGAACAGAAGATGACAACAAAGAGTTTAAGTTCCGATTTTGAACGTTAATTTTTTGTAAACAAAAGGGACACTTTTTGCCTGTTCTTATAACAAGAAGCAACTAAGAAATGAGAAATTATGCATTTCCAAAGAAATTACATTTTAAACAGTTCTGATGTTGCCTTTGGCTCCTGAAAAATTCCTTAAATGGACTTTCAAAATCAGTACAAATCCTGGTTACATATAAATTGATAGAAAAGTATTTATCTGTTGGTAAGGAAGTTCTTTTTGCATTTGTGGCTTTACAGGAGGATTATGATTAAATAGAGTGCTTCTGTGGAAAGACTTCAAAATTATGGCATAATTAAAAATTTACTTGGGTATGTGAATGCTGTGTATATTGATAGTAGAGCCTGTCTGTGCATAAATTCGTTTTTTATCAAACTGGTTTTCCATTGATGCACTCATTGAACAAGATTGTGCACAGTTTTTCCTTCAGGAATTTTGGGCTGGGGGGCAAATGGAACCTTAGAGGGGGCAAGTTTTCCATTTGCTATATATATAATTTTTAACTACTGTATATATATCATCATCATCATCATCATTGTCAACCATTATCAATCCACTGCTGGACGAAGGTCTCCCCAAGTTTCCTCCACAACGGTCTGTCTTGTGCCAGTCTCCTCCATGTCACCCCTGCATACTTTCGAATTTCATCCACCCATCTCCCATGTGGTCTTCTTCTGGGTCTTTTCCTGTCCCTTGGAATCCAATCTAAAATTTCGGCTGTCCATCGATGATCTGTCCTTCTGGCAGTATGTCCAGCCCATTGCCATTTCAGGGATTTAACTCTGATCATGATGTCTTCCACTCTTGTCATTTTTCGGATCCACGAGTTCCTCTTCTTATCTCTCCTGGTTACACCAAGCATGCACCTCTGCATGCTACTTTGAGTTGTCTGCAGCCTTTGTATGTCTCTTTTAGTTAAGGTCCACGTCTCTGCACCATACGTAAGCACTGGAAGGATGCATTGATCAAACACTTTTCTTTTAAGACATAATGGCATATTGCTCTTGAAAATTATGCTGTTTCTTCCAAAAGCTCTCCAGGCAAGTTTTGTACGCCGATTAATTTCTTCATCAATGTGACCCTCACTTGATATCTGCTGTCCAAGATAAACGTACGTGTCTGTTATCTCCAGCTTTTCTCCATCAATCGATAAATCTTCATTTCTTGTAAAAGCATTGAACATCACTTTTGTCTTCTGAAAGTTCATTTTTAATCCCACTTCTTTACTCTTGTCAGCAAGTTCCTGGATCATACTCTGCAGCTCTGACGGGGTAGTTGCAAAAATGACTACGTCATCAGCAAAACGAAGGTGGGTTAGATAATCTCCATTAATCTTTATCCCCTTGTTTTCCCAGCTCAGTGACTGAAAAACACCCTCCAATGTGGCATTAAAGAGCTTCGGAGATATGGTGTCACCTTGTCTCACTCCCTTTCCAATTTTTACGTGTGTTGTATTTTCAAACAGCCGAATCTTTGCACTTGCATTTTCATAGATGTTATTAATAATATTAATGTATGCATCTTCAATACCACAGGATTTCAGAGCCATTGTAACTGCTGATGGTTTCACCGAATCAAAGGCTTTTTCATAATCGATAAAAGCCATGCACAATGGAAGTTCATATTCCCTCGCTCTTTCAATTAGTTCTCTCAGTACGTGGATATGATCTATTGTGCTGTAGCCACTCCTGAATCCAGCTTGTTCCCTCGGTTGAGCCATGTCCAGTGTTACCTTCAAGCGGTGTGAAAGAACTTTAGTGAAGATTTTATAAACTACTGATAGGAGGCTGATAGGTCTGTAGTTTCCGAGATCCTCAATGTCACCTTTCTTATGTAGCAGGATCATTGTAGCGGTGTTCCAATCCTCAGGAATCTTTCCTTCATTAAGGCATCGAGTGAAAATTTGGGAGAGTACTGTTTCGATTTCTCCACTTGCTTCTTGTATGATGTCTACAGTAATTCCATCTTCTCCTGGAGCTTTTCCCCGCTTCATGTTCTTGATTGCATGTGCAACTTCTGCTGGAAGGACTAGAAGAACTCTGGTACTGGTATCTTTCATGATGTCTGGAGTGCATGTATCATCCCTTTCATATAATTTGGAGTAGAAATCTTTCACTCTTGTCAAAATTTCGCCTCTATTTCTTGTTACAGAACCATCTTCTTTTCTCAGTGCCATAATCTGTTTTCTTCCCTTACTGAGATGTCCCTTTGCTATCTTTAGGCTTTGGTTGTTTTCAATTGCTTTCCTCACTAGTTCACAGTTGAATTTTCTTATGTCTTCAGTGATACTTTTTCTTACTGTCTTGCATAGCTCTATATATTCCACTTTGGAAGTCACATCTTCTTTAGTTGTCCTCATCTCTCTTCTTTTTTTGCATCAACATTTTCGTTTTTCCTGATAATTTGTTTACATGCAACTTGTTCTTAGACCCAGCTAATTTTGTTGCTGCGGTCCTCCGGGGATTCTTAGCACCCTCTGCCTTCATGTCGCACTGGCCGCTGCCTTGGCCAGGTACATTCCAGCTGCCGGAAACTGAGGGCCAAGATTTAAGTTGTGGAATCATTTTGGAGGGGTTTGGCCATAACTCACCACGCTGGCCAAGCGGGTTGGTGAGTGTGGGATAGAATTTCCTCTAATCCCGATGGTATATTTATACCGCTATTGGCGGTCGTCAGAGCCCCTTTAGTGGGAACAGGATGCACCACGAGAAGGCGGGGTTGACATTTGTCAAGGAGAGGCTGTGATGTTACGCATCACCTGACCTTACATCCCTGTATATATATATATATATAGAAGTAATTATTATATATCTCATACAGGTGCACATTCAGAGGGGGCCAGGGGATTGTCCCCCCGAAATTGTTTCATTTTAGTTGTTGTTTTTCGTTAAAATGTGACTTATATTAGAAAAAAATGTCTTAATTTAATAAAAATGTATCAACTTACATTAGAAAAAAAAATGCTTTAATTTTTCTTCCATTTTTCATTAACTTTAATTTTGTTCTGGTGGATTACCCAAAACTTCCATTTTTCTTCCCCCCCCCCCCGAAGAAAAATTCTGTATACATCCCTGAAATAGTAATTACTTCTTCAAACATTTCAAGAATAACAAACTTTTCTCAGCTAAACGAGAGGAGGTTCGGAGGGGCAGGCTTGAAATGTTTATCTAATAAAATACATTTAACATACTCTTGATCCTGAATCATGATTCCCAGACAATTAGCTATGATTAGTTTACTTATTATAATATAAAACCACTCACTCGTACATTCTTGATAAATAAGTATAAAGGGCGTCTCTGTACGAACACATGAATAAGAAAATCAAGGAACCAATAAAATTAAAAGCCGTAAAACTTTCAATTCATTAGTTTAATCTAAAGATACACATTAGTACTTTTGGGCCACTTTGGTCCCATCTTTAGATGTGAGGTGAACATTTGAACAGTGCTGCAATTTATAGGAACCAGGGCAGTATGGATAAACATCGTATGCGTGTGTGTTACGTCAGCGATGTTTAAGATGGAGCTCCCCCGTTTTGTCCAGTCTCCTCTGGGTGATTTTATAATGTTTTTCCATACAGGTAGTAAATCACATGGCATATAGTCATACAACATTTGTTACGGGCTTTACAAATAAATAGACTTTCAGTCAATAACAGCATTGAACAGGATCTTGGCGTTACTAGGATTGAGCTAACTCATCAAATTATCGAATCACGTCTTCTTGACTCTTGTCTCCCACCAGCCAAGATCTCTGCTATTATGAGTGATCTTTACCTTATTAAAAAGCGTTCATATTTCCAGTTTCAGAATATTTTTTTACCAACAGACAGATGGAACTGCGATGGGCTCCCCGCTTTCGGCCACCCTGGCGGAAATCTTCATGCAACATCTCGAAGAAAAATTTCTGAATGATAATCCCTTAAAACCCCTATTATACTCTCGTTATATGGTTGTTATGTGGACGATATTTTGCTTATTTGGCCATACTCAGTTGAAGAATTAAATATATTTTCCAATGACTTCTCTTCACAGACCGCATCCATAAACTTCACTATTGAACTTGAACAAAATTATAAATTACCATTTTTGGATATACTTATATCACACTCACCACTTAATAATAACTTCATATCATTTTCTGTCTACAGGAAACCAACAGCTGTACGAACTATGATTCCTTATGACTCAGCCCACCCGCCTAATCGAAAACTTGCCTCTTAACGCTTTCTTCTGAGGAGAGCCTATTCTCACTCCTCTGACCGTCCAACTCGTATTAAGGAGATCCATTGGATAACTGGGCTTGCTAAAGCATTTGGATACCCTACATACTTGATCAACAGAACTCATTCACGTGCCAAGACCACCTTGGGCTCTTCGCTACAATGTATTGATGATCACTCTAAAAGATATGTGGGTTCAATAGATTATATTCCAGCTCTCACTAAACCCCTCAGAAACATCTGTCACTGTTTCTCCTTGGAGTTCGGTACCAAATCTCGCAATATGTTAATCATGATCCGAAAAGATAGAGTAAGAACTCTGGATGAGCAAAAATGGGGTATCTACAGCATTCCCTTACTTGATGGAACGGGCCAGCTTTCTTCTTGTTATATCGGATCTACAGCTCGTAGTCTTACCTATAGAGTCTGGGAACACAGATACAACATCAAGGCAGGGCTTCAAAATACTGCCTTGGCAAAAACTGTCAATGATGGAACTTTCTTCCCGGCTTGGAACCATGCAAGAATTCTAGTAAAGCCAAGATCCAGTTCAATGCTGTTATTGACTGAAAGTCTATTTATTTGTAAAGCCCGTAACAAATGTTGTAATGACTATATACCATGTGATTTACTATCTGTATGGAAAAACATTATATAATCACCCAGAGGAGACTGGACAAAATGGGGGAGCTCCACCTTAAACATTGCTGACGTAACACACATACATACTATGTTTACCCATACTGCCCTGGTTTCTATAAATTGCAGCACTGTTCAAATATTCACCTCACATCTGAAGATGGGACCAAAGTGGCCCAAAGTACTAATGTGTATCTTTAGATTAAACTAATGAATTGAAAGTTTTGCGGCTTTTAATTTCATTGATTCCTTGATTTTCTTATTCATTTGTTTGTACAAAGACGGTGTCCTTAATACCTATTTACTTATTGTATTTTGAAGAATAGCATGCGTCGTAGTATACTTTTTAGCAAAATAAACTATAATACTAGAACAAATATTAAAAATGATATAATTGGAGAAATATTTATAGCATAAAAAAGAAACGAAAATTTCTTTTTCATCATAGCCTGAATTTATTAGCATTTGGCTCGATAACCTAAAATGTGTCGGGGGTCGTTTTCGGGAGCGCCCCCCCCCCATGTATACCTGAAAGAAACACTGGTTGTGCAATGCAAGCAAGTACAGTAAAGACTCATTTTTATGTTATTCTATGGGATGGCCTTAAAAATGTATAAAGGAAAAAATGTATAAATGAAATTTCAGACAGATTGTTAAATACTGTTGTAAAATTTATGCTTTAAATGTGTACAGATGTTCCTTAATATTAATTTATTTAAAATTGAATTGGTGGCAAAAGAAAAAAAAGTGTTACAAATTATTAGAGGTGGGACGAATCCTAAATTTTCTCGAATCCGAATCCTAAAAGATTCTTGAATCCCTCAAATCTCCGGAATCTCAAATCTCTCGAATCCTTTATAGAAGAATAATTATAAGAAAAAAAGGGAAAGAAAAGACTTCTACTTAAAATTAAAAGTTTTTAATTGAAGCAAAATTTGGTCTGTGTTTAATGAAAAATAAATTCAAAAATACAGTTTTCAAAAAAATGTACCCATACTTATTAAGACGATACAAATGAAATTTATAATTTACATTAACTATATGAAGTACATAACTCTTGAGTCTTGAGGTTCATTTCCATTTTCTGAACATAATTTGACAAAAGAAAAAAAAGTATTTGAGTAACAATTCACATTTTTGACATTTTTCTTTAATAACAAAAATTCCCAAACCTTTTTAAATCAAAGCAAGTGTAGAGGTGGGGAGGATTATTTCAAGAGTTAATGTAGATAAACACTAAACATGGAACACTAAATTGAGTAAATTCTTTCCAGAAAATTAAGAAAAATCAAAAACATTTTTGTTTTAAGAGTTAATAAAAACACTGAACTCTTTCAAGGCAATGTAAAAAATTCAGAACCTTTAACGGAGATTTCATGCTGACAAAAACTCAAACAAGTATCACTCTACAACAAGCACCAAATGCTAAGTGTTTTATGTTAAGATTCGAACGTCGAAAAAAGTGCAAAGATTCGAATTTCCGTATCTCGAATCATTTTCAAGATTTGCGGGACTTGAGGATTCGAATGTCCCATCTCTACAAATTATAATACATTTTGTCATATTACAAAAATCATGATGTCTATAAAAATCAAACTTTTCTTTTAACTTTATATTAGATAGTGCATAGATTGAAAATCAGACATGTCGCTATTAACAGTGTCTTCAAATCCTCAGTGGTCAACTTAGCTATCAAAAAATTTCAAAAGCCTAAACATATATATATAGCCAGTGCCATTAATGCCCACCAGATGAAGACGTCTCAGTAGCTGAGCCAAATTATGGATCACACATAGCGCCATGGATTGTTGGCCACCGTGGTGTAAGACTAACGTGCTTGGCTAGATATCGAGAGATCTGGGGTTCGATTCCCTTGCAGCGGCCGAATAAAAAAATTTCGGTTGTTGTGTGTTGCTAAAATGTGGAAAGAGTGATGTCTTTGTTTAGCCTAAACATAAATCAACCTTAACCCCAATCTCTCCACACTCTTATTGAAACATTACAGTTTTTCCTTTTATCCCTGGAATTTGTTTCAGAATAGCCAAAATTCTTATGTCATCAAATTTCAAAGTTATTTTCATTCCCATAACTAAGATGATTTGCTTTATAAAAAAGGACCCAATTCCTGACAGAAATTCTTGGAGAATCTATCGCATCCTGTGTCAGTATGACCATAGGTCAAACATGAAGATCCCTTAGATTCAGACTGAAAGAACACCAGTCATATGTTAAAAATGTGAATTCAATAAATCTTCCAAATCCCAGCATTGCTGGGGAAATTAGCACCGATTTCTATTTGGTAACACAAAATTGTTAGAAAGACCCAAATCAGTGTCTTATATTGACTTTTTAGTAGTCTTCCACATATTTTGAAGCCATCCTTCCCTGAAATAATTCATCCTCATTGCCATATCTCTCAAGCCTTGGAAAGTACTCATCAAGATAAATAGCTGCCAATGTGAAACAACCATTGGTATTGAAATCAACATGCCATAATCTTGAGGAAGCTTTACCAGGGTTCCATGCAAAACTATAATAGATATTAAAGTTACCAATAATTGCCTTTATAAATGTTGTTTCTTCACATTAAAAGAAGTTTTCTTGTGATGACATCTCTTTACTACTCTTAAGTTCATATTCAAATAAAAGATATGTAAATGAACACATGTAAGAATATTTGTGTTCTCTCACACTCAGGATGCAAAACAAATTTCTGTATGTCTTATGTGATGTTATATCCCTCCTTTCCTGTAGCATATCAATTCTGATATTAGAAATTCTGAGAGGTATTAAGAAAATCTGTTTTCAAATAGACGAGTTTCTTTATAATTTTGCATTTGCTTATTTTAGTGAGTTTGCGCTGTTCAGATGCAATTATTATTCTATAGCTTTCAAAATTGAAGCTTCTTGCACTCAACATTTCTGACTCTGCAACCCAAGAAGTAGTAACTGCAGTGATGAGAAACTGAACTCAAACTCACTTATAAACATTTGGCTACATGTACTCAAACTGGTGTTTCAGTTTGACTGATTTGATGGACTACTTCTAACATCTTTTTCCTTGCCTAGTATGTTCTTTTTTCTTATCTTTCTAGTAAACCTTGTAACAATTCTCTGACTACTTCCTTTATCATTTTCCTTATTTTTAACTAGAAAAATATGTATACTTTAAATATTTATAACATTTGTTCCAATCATCTAAGATTAATGGCACCATTTTTTTACTGCCTGGGAACTGTTTTCTTACTTGAGAAATATTTTTCAGCCAAATTTTAAGCTAAATGTACCCATTTCCTTAAAAGTCCTCCATGTTTGTAAAACAAAACTGCATGTAAATAATCTGTTAATGCAATGGATAGGTGAATAGAGTTCATACCATCAGGGAACATAACCAGATGAAACTCATAGACATACTCGTAAGAAAATATGAACAAATTAACTTCAAAGGACTGCTTTATTTGTTCTTGAGTCCTATTTTATATATACATACTACA
Organism: Macrothele yani; assembly: GCA_039090855.1. Lineage (NCBI taxonomy): Eukaryota > Metazoa > Arthropoda > Arachnida > Araneae > Macrothelidae > Macrothele > Macrothele yani. The sequence goes on from CM077008.1 coordinate 128,210,393, forward strand.
TTTTGCTTTGAAAATCCTGACCATGTATTTTTCCAGGTGAAGAAATATTCATTCTGGAAAGTATTTTTCCCTGTAAATACTATGAACAAAACTTTACATTCTGCCTGTAAATTACACTGTGGTGGAAGGCATGCAGCATGATGTTCTGCTGTTAATCATGTGTGCAAAACATATTTGCTGGTCATGTTAAATTTTTCATGTTTGTGTCTTGAATGCACTTCAAGCTCTTAAATATTTAATTATAATTTATATTATTTTTGAAACCAGGTCGATACACTAGCTTATGTGATGTCTGGAGTTATGGAGTTCTTATGTGGGAAGTGTTTTCTATGGGTAGCACACCATACTCAGGTTGGTCTAATAGCAAAGCAAGAGAAATGATTGATTCAGGTATGAAATTCCTCTGTATCTTAAGGCTTGTTGATTTACCATATAAATTATTCTAGTTTCTCAAATGTGTTATGTCCATACATTTCTTTTCTAGGCACAGATACGTTTTGTGGTTTTATTTTAAAAGAAGCTCGGAAAAGGAATTTTTAGGATTATCATACATGAAAAAAAAACAAAAAAAAACATTACAGTTACTGCCTGTTATATTACACCATTACATATCACAATATCTATAGACCACTTACAAACAATAGTATAGATATGCCTTAGTTGCACTGAGGCATTTCTTTTCTATGCTTGAATGTACTAGGGCACTTCTTGTGGTTAGATTGCAAGAGAAGCTGGAAAAAGGAAATTATTTGGAAAAAAAAAAAAAGAGTGCAGTAACTGCCTATCATATTGCTCCCTTATATATTACAGTATCTGTAAACCAGTAGTATAGAAGGGCCTTAGTGGCAATGAGCCATTTCTTTTCTATATTTGGATGTGCTGGAGCACCTTTTGTCGTTAGATCACAAGAGAAGCTGAAAAACAGAAAGTTTTAGAATTATTGCATATGAAAAAAAGGAATTACAGTCCTGTTGTATTGCAACAATTCTGTGAACAGAAAGCAGTAGAAGATCTTTCAGGAGTTCAGAAAGGAAAACTAGAGCACTTCTGAAAAGTGAACCCTGTTCTCTTTGAAATTTGTAAAGCTCATGTATTCATATCACTAAGATGTTCTCTGAGATTCAGAGGTTAGCTGCTCAAACAAAGCTGACGTATCAGATTAAAGTTTAAATCTGATGGAACTAGATTTTACTTACTCTTGATGTATCAAACATCTCCATTTTACAGCAATCATGGCACACAGCTCAAGATGCAATGATATCCATCACACGGTTCATACAAGACCTTTTGTACTTCATACTCATTATCTTTTCTCATGCATGCATTCCTGAATCTGGTCCTCCCATTATTTTCTTGGCCCTCCTCTACCTTTCTTTCCTGCTACTTGAGCTAAATTAAATTCTCTTAGTAAGCCTCTCAGCACTCATTCTTTCAACATGGCCAAACCACCTAAGAATCTTTAACTACATTTCACTTCACATCTCACATCGGCAAATTGCCATAAACCTCTCATAAGTAACACATCTCTCCAGCACACAAAGAACTCATATGTCTCTTCTGCTGTATCCAGGTATCAAGGCGGTATATCAGATTTGAAACATTTACACTTTCATACACAGACACTTGGGACCTTTTTGAGAAACCCATAAATCCTGTGAAATACTCCTAAAGAAGCTATGACTTTCAAAGATGAATTATGCCAGCCAATGAAAATCTCATTATTCTAATTAATTTCCTTTTAAAGTCACAATTAGGGGATCTGAGAATGATAACTTTGACTGAACCAATTTTATGGTAATATTTACACTAAGAAGAGAAGGACACTGAGTGTGCAGAGCCAGAAACGAAGTTTTGATGAAACAGGAGATAATTTAGAAATAATAAAATTTTACACATTACTGTTATGATTGAGAAGACAATAAAATCACATAAATCCATAATTGGTGTAGTATAATTGGTGAAAATGGGTTATTGTTCATTTAACATAACTTGCCTCGATGAAACCTCCCGTTGGCAGGTGAAAGCTCAGCAAATTAAAACACTCTTCCTTACTACATCAATTATGGATTTATGTGACTTTATTGTCATCTCAGTTATTAGGGGTATTTAGTATCTTTTGGACACATTCTTAAGATCTCTCTTTACTGATATGATGTTGAAAAGGTAGGGGGAAATCAAGAGAAATTCCAAGGTAGGATATATTGTCCTTGTAGTGAAGATAGTTTCCATGGAACTGAGCAGGAAGGAAGATAGCAACAGTTTTTTGCTTGATTCCAAAAATTGTAAAATATGATTTTTAAATGTCATTCTCAGCAGAGAAGAGTTGTATTTACACTGTTTCCCATGAAGCTATCTCTTTAAAAAACTTTAAAATTGCATCACCCTGGAGTGGGAATTGAACCCACATCTCCCAATTTATATTCGAGTTTGCTACCATTATGCCCACCCAGAACAGCGAACCTCCAAGTAACTGAAACGTTGTTCCGATCCGTAAGGTACATTTTCTTAGTGTTAGAGAAATGTAGCAATTGAGAAGTAGAATTTCATCTAAGTAACACACACACACACACACACACACACACACACACACACACACACACACACACACACACACACACACACACACACAAATATACATGTGAAATACAAGAGAAATAAAAAAAACAGCATCTAAACTGTCCTGGCTGCCTTGATAACCAGGTGACTCCCCTCACCTTCTTGTTTGTGCTGCTTCACTGGAGAGCAAAACATAGTGACGTCACTCAGACTTGACTTGAATACACCTTGGTTTTGCAGGGATGTCACACACTGGGTTAGAGAGAGAGAGAGAGAGAGAGTAAACAAGCAGTGTTTTTTTTTTTTTTTTCAACACTTAGCTTCCATTGCTTGGAAATGCTAGCTTGGGTAGTGTAATGGTAGCATACTCAAACAGAAATTGGGCGATGCAAGTTTTAGAATCTCATTCAAATGCAATTTTCAAGTTTTCTGAAGAGATAGTTACATTGGAAACAGTGAAAATATTGTGCCTCTGGGCCAAAAAGTATATTAATATGTGCCTGCCGTGCACTAGAGATGTCAAGAATAATCTCCATGTAAGGACTCATTTCTCAGTAATATCTCTCAAACCCACAATACAATGGGATTTCTTTTGAGCCAAGAGAAGAGAAATTCAAAGTCTGTGTTGGCTTTGGATGATATTAATATAGGAAGTTTTCTGCCAGTGAGGAAGACACAGACACACTCTCACACTTAAGTAGTACAGATATTTCCGTTTCTCATGATATCATCAGTGAAGATGAGAAATACCAGTGATTCAAGGTAAGGTCCTGCAGGACTTCTGTAGAGACACAATACAGAAACTCAAAATATTGTTACTAACAAAAACAAATTTGATAGCTGATCACTTGAGAATGAATGTACTTCAAAATAGAACAAAATAGAGTAGTACCAAAAAGAACAAAACATATCTTTTGGGTTAAAGATGGCATCACTTTAATAAAGACAAAATATTTGATGATACTCACTAAACTGTAGCAGGAGTGATATACAACTGAAGATAAATATATATATATATATGATAGGATCGTCTTATCCTACAAAATAATAGAAGTTTCATAAGTAAGATTAATCTTGAGTTGTAGACACATCTGTAACATCAAGGATGTGACTGAGTTCATTTTATCGAAAGTTCACTTGATGAAAGGTCACATTTTATAAAACAGTTGTTTGTTATTCACTATATTGTTCTCTCATGGAGAGAAAAGAAGAAAACTAATTACATAACACCAGTAAACCAAACTCCATCGTTCTTTGAACAGTGACAAGAAAAAAAAAAACTCCTAACGCAATGCACATTCACACATGTTGCCAGGTGGCCACTTCTACACCTACACAGCTTTTTGTAGGAAGAGTTGCAACTTCTATCCAAGTGTGAGAGTGTTGCACCAGAGTATCCTCTCTTGACTTACACAATATAATAATATTTATATTTAGGTTTTTCTTTTTGGATGCCTGTCAAAGCATAAATAGTGGTTCTATGCTAACAAACTTGATTTCTATTTTAACAGTAGTTTTGAAGAAAGTTTAGTGGAGCTCTTGTCACACACAGAGTAAGATAAGCTTGTTCAACATGATACTGTGTGGTACCCTTTCAAATGCATGGTTGGTGTTAAGAAAACTCCCATTGTAAAATTACCACGATAAACTGAAAATCTTAGAACTTCGATAAATTATATATTAGCAATTGTTACTGAACTTCCCTCCCTAAAGCCATATTTCTTTCTTTAAATAAGATTTTTGCTTTCTATAGATAAGCCATTTGTGCAAGGATCTTTTAAAAATCTTAGAATGAAGTGTGCTAATATGCCTATATTTATAAGGCTAGTGTTGCTGGTTATGTAAATCAGAAAAGCTTTTGAAATTTTTACTAGCATTAAAGTTTAAGAATATGGAGAATTTTTATCATGTCCACATGAAAAGTTATTTGGTAGTTCCTTTATGATGCTGTGGAATTTCAAGAAGTGTAGTTGGAGAAAGGAAGAAGGAGCCAGCATTGTTCATGTCATTACCTGTGAGTGCTTGTATACTTTTTAAATTATGCTTGTGAAAGATGAATATGTTTTTCTTTAAGGGAAAGTAAGGGAAGGGGGACAGGTAATGATGTTTATTTACTTGCTGTTACATCACTCTAAATATCTTCACATCCATATCTATTCTAGGTGTACATTCAATTTCTCCCTCTCTTGTCCTTTGTATATTGTTTTTTTCCTCAATGGGAAACTGTGTTAAGTGACATGTTGGTATGTATGTATCAGTAAAATAATATGTGTAGGTTAACATAGAAATTGAGCGAAAACACACAGAGTCACGTATGGTAAAAGGTTCGTTTAGCAGTAGCTTTCGGTCATCCTATGACCTTGATCACCTTCGATCGGCTGCATGGGCTGGTTGCCAGAACTATAATTTGAAGTTGGGGTGTTGGAAATGTTGCCAGATTTTGGTAGATAGATCCAAATAAATGGGATTTGGTGAGGGGTATCCAAATTGCAGTTTTTGGTGAACAAAATTTCAATGCATTCTTTGAAATGAAGAGATGCTTTGTTGATGGATGGAGCAACTTTTTTGTTTTTGTTTCTTTCCAAATGGGGACTGCAGAGGTTGCTTCAAGGGCTAATGCAGATAATGCTGTCTTTGGAAGACCATTGGAAACATATTTTTTGTGTTCACCATATCTTGTATTAATGCTTCATTATGTGCTTCCAATATACACTGAAAGCAGAGGAAGTTGAAATGGGAATAGCATAAACTCCAGGAGTGAGACAAGATGCCTGGCCTGTCTTTAAGCAGGCACATTATTGAAGAAGGGTTTGGTTTCACTGTGAGAGTGTAGCCCATAATTTTGAAGAGTTTGCACAAAAACCAATATGTGTGGGTGTTACCATTCAAAGAAACAGTCATGGCAAAAGACAGATTATTGCTAATGATCTTCAGTATTCTAGTATGGACATGGATTAGAGAGTAACATATGTGAAATGTTTTAACAGCAAGGGCAGTGTTACCATTTTGAAATTTTCATAACAGTGCAACATTTTAGAAAAAAAAAAAATGCTGGAAAAGACTGATTTATCCATAGTTGTTTGTCATGTAACAGTACCATGGAGCCATTTTATTGATGATGACCCATTTGCATCAGTAAGATCCTTGTACTTTCCTTTTAATCTTGGACTTAAACAAATTATATTTCTGTAACACTGAAGAGTTCACAAAGTCACGTGTTTGAGGATTATTAACAGGGCAATAAGAATAGCCTGAATTGCCTAGTTTACTGTTCAACATGAAAATTACATTTCCTTGGAGTGGGAATGCAGCCTGTCTCCCAATTTTCATTCAAGCTTGCCATATGTTACACCACCCAGAACAACGAAGTATCAAGTATCTGAAGATGAAGAATTTGAACAACTTCAGCTCTTCACCAGTCAAAGTAATCCAAGGCTTCCTTAATAAATCACCAGTATCTCAGATATGGGAATTATGAAACAAATCATAGCAAGAATAGTGAGACATGTAACACACAAAACATTAGAATAATTCTTGATGATGACATATCACGCTTCAGTTACGTCAAAATTACAGGTGTTGGGACGACGTTTCAGTAGCGACTTTTACCTTCATCAACCATGGAATGAAAACACATGGTATTAGCATCAGTTGTTACCAGTTATCTAATACAGCGTATCCGACGAATGGCAACGTGGGGTATCGGACTCCATTGACGAGAAATAAACCACGAACATCGGTGGAAAAGTCGTCACGCTCCTGAGGATGCCCAAAGGCGGCGTAAAATTTAGAGCATTAATAATGGTAAATAATTTATGTTGTTGAATCCTAAAGTGAAGATCTACTGAATCTACCCAAAGTAAGCAGTGTGTTTGATGTGAATGGTTGCTGCACATACAACGGACAATAGGACAATAACTTCAACGAAGACCTGAAAACGTGCGAGAAAAGTGAATCATCGCTAGAAACTGAATGCCTAGGTAAGCATTATCCAACTAGAATATTTCCAAGTTTTTTAAATAATGCACGTAAAAATAAATAGTAGCCTTTTCTGATCAATTTCTAAGTCGGAATATGACCTGCTAATATGAAATGGTCCCTTTGTTTCTGTGAAAAAATGGCTCCTAAAAACCAATTAAGTAGTCAAAGCAACCCCTTAAAGGCTAAGAGGGAGCGTAAAGTGCTTACCTCTCTCCGAGAAAATAAAAATCTTAGATCTTTTGAAAAGTGGCATGTCGCTTGCCAAAGTGGGCCATAAGGTCGGTAAGAATAAATCGAGCATTCGCACAATAAGGCAGAAAAAAGCCGAAATTCGTGGAAGTGTTAGTGGTGCCCCTACAACAGCAAAAATGGTCTTTCTGGTTCGTGATAAAGTGCTCGCAAAGACTGAGAAAGCATTAAGTGTGTGGGTAGAGGACATGTCACAGAAGCATATCCCTGTTGATGGCAAAATTATGCATAAAAAAGCACTTAGCATCTATGAGCACTACTGTCAGGGAGCTGAGGAGAGCGAGAGGTAGGAGTTTAAGGCAAGTAAGGGATGGCTGGCTAGCTATGTAAAGCACTACAGCCTCAAGAACTTAAAGATCATGGGAGAATCGGTATCAGCTGATGCTGAGGCAGCATTAACGTTCCCAGAAGTGCTAAAAGAACTTGTAGAAGAGAAGGGCTACCTTCTAAAGCAAGTCTTCAATTAGGATGAAATGGGCTTGTTCTGGAAGAAGATGCCCAATCGTGCCTACATCCATGAGTGCAAAGCAGGCCACAGGGTTCAAGGCCTGGAAAGATCACCTTACTCTGGTGCTGTGTGGCAACGCAGCAGCTCACATGATCAAGCCAGGTCTCGTGTACCGAGAAAAAAATCCCCGAGCCCTTAAGAACAAAAACAAAAATTGCCTGCCCATGTTCTGGCAATACAACAAGAAGGCTTGGGTGACGACCATCTTATTCTTGGAGTGGTTCCACCAGTGCTTCATTCCTGAAGTGAAGAAATACCTCAAAGAGAAGGGGCTGCCATTTAAGGTCCTCCTCATAATTGACAATGCTCCTGGACATCCACAATCTCTCTGCTTCGCCAACAAAAACTTGGAAGTAATGTTCTTGCCTCCTAACACTACGTCTGTGCTGCAGCCACTTGATCAAGGCATCACCAAGTGCATTAAGGCGACTTACACACGCCTCACCTATGAGAGGATTCGTGCTGCCCTTGATGCTAACCCTGACTGCAGCATCATAGATTTATGGAAGAACTTTACAATTGCAGATGTGCTTATTGCAGAGGCTGTAGATGCCATAAAACCCGAGACACTCAATGCATGTTGGAAGCCATTATGAAGTGAGGTAGTCAATGATTTCAGGGGCTTTACCACTATTGATGCAGAAGTCAAGAATATCTTGGATGTTGCAAGAGAAGTTGGTGGGGAAGGTTTCTCTGACATGATTGAGGACGACATCGAGGAACACATAGAAGAGCATGGGGAATCCCTTACCAATGAGAAACTCGAAGATCTGCTGAAAACCTCTACAGAAGATGATGCTGAAGCAAAAGATTTAGAGGAGGCAGAGCCATCAATCTGGACACTTAAAAAATTTGCAGCAGTTTTTCAACAGGTGCAAGTGTTAAAGGATATGATATTTGAGAGTGATCCCTTGACGGAACGAAGCCTCCATGCCACCCGAGGGATAACAACATGCCTACAACCACTGCAATATTTGTTTGATGATGCAAAGAAAAAGAAGAAACTGATTCCTATAACAATGTTTCTAATGAAAGCATCCACAATTGTGAAGCCTCGACCTTCAACGCATGAAGATCCTGCAGCCCTCAACCTCTACAGATCCTGACATTAGTATTAGTGAGCTTCCTCCAAAGTGTCAACGTCTTCAATCGGGACCTGGTTCTTCCGATGTAGATGATCCTTCTGACGTCCTGCCAGAAGGTTTAAGTTAACCTGATGTCTTACCACTCACCTACAGTGCCACACATCACGTTGCCTCACCACATCAGCATTGTAACCACCATACAAAAATCATCATTGTCATCATCATACGAGGGTTACCAAGAGAGAAGATCCCAATTTATAATTACAGTAAGTATATGTTCTAAACATACTTGCATGTTAAATATTCAGTGTCTTATTCTATGAATTTTGCTTTAAGGTCATTAAAAGAAAATAATATGTAAGTGTTGAATGGAAGAAAATGTTATGTCGTTGCTGACGTGTACTATGTGGTTAGGCCTACGATGGCTGCGTCTGTACTGAACATGTACCGACTTTTTTCTTGTTGTTATTTCCTAAACAGTACAGTATAACAACTATTTACATAGCATTTACATTGTATTAGGTATTAAAAGCAATCTAAAGATGATTTAAAGCTTACGCAAGGATGTACGTAGGTTATATTAAAATTCTACGTCATTTTATATAAGGGACTTGAGCATCCGCGGATTTTGATATCCGTGGGTAGTCCTGTAACCAGTGCCCCGCAGATACCGAGGGCCGACTGTACTGAATAAGTGGAAGACACATGGCGTGCCTGAAGCAGCAAAACATACTAGCAGACCAAAGAAAATCAGTGATAGAGGATGCTGAAGCCTCAGGAGAGTCGTTACAGCTAATCGACGGAGTACTGCCCAAGATCTCAGTGTACAGGTGAGTAAAAATGCTGGAACCTCGGTATGTACACGTACCATTTGCAGAGAACTTCATTCCATGGGTTTCCGTGGTCATGCAGCTGTTCGTAAGCTTTTCATCTCCACTCGGAAAGCTACTCATCATTTAGCATGGTGTAAAGAACATTTATCGTGGACCGTAGATCAATAGGAACAGGTCCTATGGACTTATGAATCCAGATACACCTTCCATCAGTCTCATGGCCATGTGTAAGTATGGCGGCAGCCGGGGAATGCTATTTACCACAGTGTACTGTTCCTACGGTCTAGTTTGGAGCTGGCAGTGTACTCGTGTGGGGGTGTTTTTCGTGGTATGATCCCAGCCCATTGGTTATCGTGGACAAACCTGTTAACCAGTATGTCTACCTCAATATTCTGGACAATTATGCTCTACCAATTCTGTGGCAAAACTATGGAACCAAGCCTTGTTTGTACCAGCAGGATAATGCACCAAGCCATAAAGCAAGGACTGTTCTGGTGTGGTTTGACGATAATTCCATATCGTATGTAGACTGGTCAGCACAGAGCTCTGATCTTAATCCCATAGAGCACCTATGGGATGAATTACAGTTCCACATAAGAAGTTTGGAATCAAGGCCTACTACTAAGCAACAGTTAGGTGCAGCATTGTGTATTGAATGGAAGCGCATACCTATCGCTGTGTTCTAAAACCTTGTTGAAAGCATGTCTCGAAGGGTTAGTGCATGCATTAAGGCCAAAGGTGAATCGACACTGTACTAATACACTGGTGTGCAAAAATTAAGGATGAAGAGGAGAAATTAGCATAACAGCGGAACGAGCAGGCAGAACGGACCGAAAGACCACTCAGGAGATAGACTAGGGTCTGGTATGGTAGGGCATGCGCATATATGCAGCATGACCTAGGGGTGGGGTGGGGGGTGTCGGAAGGGTATAAAGCACATGGGCGGTGTACACTCAGCAATTCGGTGAAAGCTATTGCACGGTGTACATCGGTTTGAACAACGTCGAGTTGCTGCCACTGTGTGATATGGCCAACAGGCAATCCAGTAGACGACATCTGAATGACTTTACCCGAGGTTGCGTCATTGGGAAGTTGGAAGAAGGTTGAAGTGTGACTAGTGTGGCCGAAGAGTTCGGGATTGCTCACAGCATCGTTTCACGAGCTTGGAGAGCATTTCAAACGACAGGAACAGCTGTCCGAGAGTTCAGCAGTGGTCGTCCACGAGCAACCATAGTGGCGGACGACCGGTATATTGTCCTACAGGCGAGAAGAGGCAGACGGCAGACAGCGGGAGAAATCGCAAGGCACATGCAACAGACAACTGGAAATCCGTTATCGCGTTTTACTGTGGCCAGGAGGCTGCACAAAGGTGGTCTATTTGTATGATGACCAGTACGGTGTGAGCCATTAACACCTGCTCATCAGAGACGGTGGTTTCTGTGGTGCCAGGAACACAAGAACTGGACACATCAGCCATGGGGTCGAGTTCTCTTTACGGATGAGAGCCAATTTAGTCTGAAGGGCGATTCTGGACGTATACACACCTGGAGAGAGCAGGAAACACTCAATCACTCCTCCAACATCATCGAAAGGGACCGGTTTGGAGGTGGTGGAGTTCTCGTTTGGGGCGGTATCATGCTTGGTTGCCGTACTGACCTCCACATCTTTCAAGGAGGTTCTCCTGCCTCACGGCGTCTGTTTAGAGGTGCTGTGTGGGTCCCGAGTTTCTCTTCATGGACGACAATGCTACACCTCATCGTACAGTGGCTGTCGCAGAGTTGTTGGAGAGTGAAGATTTGCTACACATGAATTGGCCTGCTAGGACCCCAGACCTAAATCCAATCGAACACGTGTAGGACTTTCTCGGGAGACGCTTGGCAGCATGTCACCAGCCGCCAGCAACGATTCCGCAGCTGCGATTGTCGCTACAAGAGGAATGGGCGGTGATGCCTCAACAGCTCCTTGACAACCTCATCCTCAGCATGGACAGATGTTTTAAATCCTGCAACGCAATCAGGGGTGATCATATCCCCTACTAAAGACTGGATTTTTCTTGGCAGCCGCCTGTCACATGGATGTTTCTGTCATCTGTCCAGTTGTGCTTGAAGCTACCTTTTCAATAAAGTGCCTTTGTATCCTTTGGATTTCTTGTTTGGATGGTTTTGCTCACTTGTCCCATATTCTTACATCTTGGGGATCTTATGGTATGATTTGAGTCGATGTGGAGCACTTCTGCATGACGTTACATTCGAAAAACCGTCTCGTCCTTAATTTTTGCATGCCAGTGTATATGTCAATAAATGCTATGTTGTGTTTCTCTTCTAGGTGTCCGATGACTTTTGTCAATATAGTGTATATAGTAGATTTAATATGATTCTGTTTCCTTGGAAAGCTTTGTAATCAGCGGTGTAATGATAAGTTTATTCAGACACATATCAGGAGAAGCATATTCAATCCCCAATTCAGGGTGATACAATTTTAGTTTTCTGAAGAAACTGTCAAATGAGTGACAGTTTTTCAATTGGTGAATTTCTGTGCTAGATCTACAAATTACTGTCTTGTAAAAATAAATTATTTTCAGTAATATTTCTCATTTGATATGTCTTGCAAGTGTTTAAATAGCATTTTGTCAGTCTACATATTAAATCAATAAGGATATTTGCTGAATTTAAAAAAGATTGTGTAAAATTTAAAATTTGCTGTATTTTAATTTGTTTTACAGGATATCGTCTGCCTTCACCTGAAAACACACCAGAATATATATATGAATTAATGTTGAGGTGCTGGGATTACGACCCTGATAGGCGACCCCATTTTGAAGAGATCCGAGGCACACTAGAAAGTATATCAGCGATGTTTAAGTGATTGCCAATTTTCTTCAATGAGTATTTTTAGTGCATTTTATTATGGTATGGAACCTTTTTAGTAAAGCAAACCAAGTCTGGCAAGCAGATCATGAGAGAAAGTACTGACGTGAGCTCAGGAGTCATTATTTGCATCATTAGCTCAGAGAAACAGTATTAATCAAATGTGTCATATCAAAACAAATAGATCTCTTCTGTAGGTATGTTATCTAGCCAATTTAGGATATTTTCAAAAAAATTCTGTAGTCAGAAGAATGTGCTAAGTGCATTGAAAATGCATTTGCATTTAGTGTTTATGTTAAAGCACTACATTATTTTTCATCTTAGCTTATTTCAAATTGTGTAGTCAAGATATGTTCCTGTTTTCTAATCATCTTTCTAGTGGAGTGATTTAATGAAGGAAAGTAACTTTTGCTCAGATTCTTAAGATTTTCTACATAAAGGACATTCAGTTCCATGTGGTAATTGTTTTTCACACAAGGACTTCTGTGCATCTAGTTAATTATACTGCATGGGATGCAATTTTTTAATGTTGAATGTTTTTGTTGTTGTTTTATGTATTTTTTACCACAGAACAATTTCTGCCTATGAGTTTTGTCTGGTTATGTTTCCTTGGTGGTATGATCCCTATTCGTCAATACATTGCATCAACAGATTTTTTTTTCATGTATTTTTTACACAAAAATTTAAGTTTTGTTTTTCTTATAACACGCAAGAAGTGGCTAAAACATGATTAAATTATTTCTTTTTGTCAGAGTTACTCAAATTATCAACCCAATAAATCATATTGCCATGTGAGAAATCAAAAAATATAAAGTGCTCTTTATGTCAAGAAGTATGATGTGAATGAATATATTCACTCATATAAAGAAAAATATGCTCTTAGCTTTTTCTCCATTGTGTTCCTATATTTCCGTGCAACAACAGTGTTGCCTATTTAAATATATAATGTTATAAAGTATAATAAATTGTGTGAATGCCATATATGATTTCTGCTGAAAGTAAAATCGTTTTAGAAAAATGAAAGGAAGAATATGCTGTTTATCGTTGTTTTTGAAGAATCAGTCTATCACTGCTTTTGAAAAAAAAATTGCATCTGTTTGGACACATGCCATTGTTGTGTTTTTATACACTGCTACTTCAGTAATTTAAAATTATATGTGAATAATATTCTGTTATTTCTTTGATATGACAATCAGGGTGTACAAAAGTTATAAAAAAAATTGTACATCACTTGAGAGCAGGTTTCTGTATTGCAATAATTTTTTATATTTATTTGTATAAATAATGAAAAATTATGTGATATGAGAACTAATCATGAGTGGTCGAAAATATGAGAGGAAGCATCAAAAGTATTTGCCGATTAAAAGAATGTAGAGCTCAAATTTAGGGTACCATTTCCTGCTTGTAAAGGTCATGACTTTAAATAGGAATGTTAATCAGAAAAATTTGATTGTGGTGGCCTCTGGGAAATTCAAACAACACAGAAATGGACAATAGTGAGAGAGGGAAGAAAAATGTTTTAATAGATGAGAAATTGTGTTTATTTCAGCAAACAAAGGACTAAATGAGTATTTGTGTTTTTTGTAGTGTGGGCATGCAGAAATGGACATAATTTAAATAATTTAAGACAAAATCTAAAGAAAAACTATCTATAGATATTCATGTATCACTTAAAGCATTTTTTTAATAATATTTTTCTTGAGATCTCTTCACAGATGTCATTTTGAAAATCTCACTTGCACAGAGGAACAGATTAAATTTCTGACAGCATAATATTCTCACTATTCAAAATGAAACTGAGTCACAGATAATTGGAAAACACTGTCTTATGAGAGACCCATATTCATCAATAGAAGAACAAAAAACAGGGTTGTGATCATTGCCAAAATTCATGCCTGTCATACTGGTTGATAAAAATGTGTGGGAATAAAAAAAGGCATCTATATAAGCAAGGAAAATTCAGTCATTTATATGTGCACAAATTCTGTATGGATGAACTAAAGGCTACATTTTCAAGCTCTACCAATAAAGCCTTTGTCTTGGTGTTATTTGAATGTGCTGCTAGAAAGCAATAAATGATTCCTGTAATTCATTATTAAATTGACTGGCATATACATGTACAATTTTAGTGTAAACTGGAATGTTAGTTAATATCTGCACATACCTAAGTGAGATGCATTTTAGATTCTCTGAATTCCATTATCAGAAACATGGAGAGAATATTTTAAAAACATCAAACATGCTTTCAAATTTTATCTTAATTTTGTTGAAACTGTACTGTTGAATTTTGGAGATCTTTATTATTTTTAATTATTAATATCAAAGAATTACAAACCATGTATTTATGTAAGTTTACCTCAATTAGTGAAATCTGTATGCATTTTTTGCATTATTTTAATAAGCATTTCTTTTGTGGGATATATATGATATTTTATTAATTTAAATGTTGCAATGCTAATTTCATCTTTGCCTCATCTCATTAGCATCAATTACTATTATAATGATCTCTTTCTTTTGTTTTTCATTTAAACTATTAAATATTTTGGATACATAAAAGACATCGGTAATATTTTTTAAACTTATAAAGTATGATTAGAGTTAGAATATATATTAGAGGTTATGTGTATTAGAGGTTAAATGTTGCAGTATTAGAGGTTAAATGTTGCAGTATTAGAGGTTAAATGTTGCAGTATTAGAGGTTAAATGTTGCAGTAATTTCAACAAAACGTTTACCTGCCAGTATTACATTGTTGAAACACATTGAAATGCCTAATTATAAATACACCACGCTGTGAACACTCAAGAGATGCATATAGCATATTAAACCTGTTTATTTTTGTGGCGTATTAAGTACAAAGATTTGCCAAGCATTCGCACTCCTCCGAGAGGCTTTCTCAAGGCAATGGCAGACATAAGAATGCTTTTATATCTACCATTGCCTTGAGAAAGCCTCCCAGAGGAGTGTGAAAGCTTGAAAAATCTTTGTACTTACTATGCCCCAAAAATAAACAGATTTAATATGCTATATGTGTGGCTCTTGAGTGTTCATTGAAATACCTCCTAAGAAATACTGTAGGAATATAAGTCTGCTTATTTTCTCCATTCTACTGGAAAACTGGCAAAAATTTCAGAGATCTAGCTAACAGATCATGTATATCCCTTATTTCACCCCTTCTTTTTTTTCTATTAAGTTAGAAATGAGTTATATTCTTCACAGAAAAATCATGTATACAATTTATTATGTTATTGCAAAATATTGGTTAGAGATGTTAGGTAAAGGTATTTTCTATATTACTGTATTTGCTTTTGGGTGTTTTGTGATATTGAATTTCTTGTTACCTTAAAAAAGTTATCTATTCCTCTTGTACCTTGTTTTTATAAAGTGCTGTAACTTTCAGTCAGTATTACTTTTAATATACTGTAAAATTAAAGTACAGTGGAAACCTGTTATAATGTGGGTATATAGAAACAAGACGATAACCGCATTATAGAGATGCCTGCGGTACATCCAAATCTGAGTATGTATGTATTTTGTTTGAAGGGGGGCACAATTGGACCTGCATTATATCTGATTTCGTGGTATAACCAACCGCGTTATATCTGGTTTTTACTGTAATGCTAGTAGGAAATTACAGTAAATACAGGTTTCACACTTTTCTAGATGTAAAAAAATATATATATATTTTTTCATTTATTACTTGCCCATTTCATCTAATTATGTATCCTTGTAAGAACAAAAACATTTTATATGTCACTGTTCTCATTTCCCTTCATAATAATTTAAAAAAAAAGCATAATTATTCAGAAAAACTACACAGTCATTTCCTAGAAGAAATCATTGACTACAAACATTGTACACTTAAATTTAAATAAATATATTGGCATTTAAAAATTCTTTGACAGCAGTCCTTGTGATTGTTGAGACAGATGAAATGAACAAAGTTTATTCACAATATTTATTTATTTTTATTTTAAGGTGTACTATAGTTTTGCTGAGCATTTGGTGCAGCTTCATCAAGGCACATGGCAGCATAAATATTTAAATCTTTGTATCATCAGTGTTTTAACAGTCATGGATTTTACTGAGCTGTTTCCATGTGCTTGAAAGAAATGGAGACAATTCCATGCCATTGACAAATTGCAATATATGTGGAAAGCTTCCAAAGTATCAAGCTTGATAGGTAAACCAAGTTTATCAATAAGTTTAACATTTTCAAACTCAAACATATCTGTAGGTGACTTCTTGAGTTCGCAGTTCCATATGTAAGTATTGTGTTCCTTTAGACGGAAATGTAAGGCCCTGCCAGTATGTCCTATATATGAAAGTTAGCATTCACAAGAGATCTAATATTGTTGAAGATGTAAATTCCTGTGGAATTTATCAGATCTCTTTATGAATTTGGACTTTCATATATAGTACAGACCCACACCACATGGCCTTACATTTATCTGTGAGGGAACATAAGTCCACATTCACAACAGATCTGATAACATCAAAGATATAAATTCCTGGGAGTATATCAGATCTCTTGTAAATGTGGACTTCCATATGACACACCCACAGGGCCTTACGTTTCCATTTGAAAGAACACAAGCCTCATGTATGGACTGTGAACTGAAGAAGTCATCTACAGCTCAACACTGTTTTGAACACAAGCCTTACTATGAAACTGTGAAAGTCATCTACAGTTCAACACTGTTATGAAAGTAACTATTAATAGCTGTTTGAAAACGTTAAACTTATTGTTAAACCTGATTCAACTATCAAACTTGACATTTTTTAAGCTTAAATCACAACTCATCAACAACATGACATCAACTCCATTTGTTTCAAGCATATGGAAACATCTCGCCAAAATCTGTGACTGTCAGAACACCAATAATGCAACAATGATTTACCCATATATACGCCATTTGTCCTGATTTAACCAAGTCAAATGCTCATCACTACTAGAGTAGACCTTAAAATAAAATATATTGTGAATAAACACTGTTCATTTGCTCTATGTTAATATGTCATCACAATTAATTTTCATTTATTGTGACCTTTATTTTTGTGAACCACAGATTCAATGTTCATATGGCCCAGCTTTTTCAGGAAGAATTAACAAAGCTGGTCCATATACTCAGCAAAACTGTGGTCGGAAAAAAAAAATTGTGTCTAAATGTTGATGCATTTATTCCAAACACTTCCTAATTTTTGGGTCTCTGATCAGAACTGCATTTCAAGATGGACAATGTATTAGCTCAAAATTTTTGTAAACTAATCAGTGTAAAATTTTCACTGTAACATTTTTAATTATTTCACATTGTTAAAGTGATACAGACTGCCATGTAATCTATATCTTGTTATTAAATGAATTCAATCAATTTGACTATTAATGTTTATGAATCTTCTATGTATTAAATTGAGGTTTTATATATTGCAATTTACTAAAATTGAGGTTCCTCCCCTGTTAAACAGTGGCAGATTTAGAGTAACTGTGGCTCTATGCACAACATCGGTTTTTTAGGCCCCTCATTTTGCCCACCATTCTTCAAAAATGAAATTTTTTTCATATGCATACCCCACTCCCTAACCCCATTTTTATTTTGCATTTCAACAGAAATATAAATTTTGGGTTCCCCCTGACAGGATTTGACTATTTTCAGTGGAGTCTGTCTGCCTGTTTGGTTTATTGCCACCATAATGCAAAAACTTTTATAGCTATCAAGACTAATTTGAACATTTAGGGCTTTGTAATACTCTGAGAGGGAAGAAATGGCAGAAGTTACAAGTGGGAGAGCCTTTGTTAAGAAGGAAAAGTTAGAACTTTTATAAGGATAGTGTCTGAAAAAGGGTACTTGTATTTAACATGTTACATATGGTTAGTTTATATCACTGCTTTAATTGCCATTTATGCTACATGCAATGTGGGATTTGCTGTCGCATATCGGCTGATTCTACTGCACTGAAAGTTTCTCTAAAGAGCCCAAACATGGATGAAATCGATTAGCATATCTCCCTCCTTGTTCTAAAACCAGAATTTTACCCATATGATAATAGCCTTGTGATTGCGACTTAAACTGGACTGCTTGGGGAAAAGGAAATTTTAAAGGAAAGCGGAGCACCCAGCACCAGGAATTCGTAGGCCTCTCTGTAAATCCACATCTGCTGTTAAAACTGTTTTCAGTTGTTTATCATACATATTTTGAAAATTGTAAAGGTTGTGAATCTGTGTTAATTGAAAAGCATACATCTGTAATTATTCATAATACCGAAATCACATTTTAAACTACTAATTCAAGTACTTCTAAGTTTTACTTGACTAATCTGAACTAATCTATACAAAAATGCTGCCGATGTGGTCAGGTTTCCAAATAGTCATCTGAGATGGGCCCGAGTTTTGAGTCCCAGACGAAGCTTGGGTGATGTGTTTGTCTTATGGCACTGGATCTCCCTCCTTGTTCTGAAACCAGCAGCCGCCGCCCCGGTGGCGCAGTGGTCTAAGGCGCTGGCCTCTGATCATTCGTCCGTAAGGGGTCCGGGTTCGAATCCCGGTCAGGCATGGATGTTGTGTTTGTCTTACGGCACTGGCTCTCTCCCTTCTCTGGAACCAGTGACCCTAAATTAGGGACGGGCGACTGCTTATAGCCCATTGAGTTGCTCACGGTGGTCGTTAAAAATCCAATCAAAAAAAAAAAAAAAAAAAAAAAGAAACCAGCAGCCCTAAATTAGGGACAGACAAATGCTTGTAGCCCTTAGAGTGCTCATGGTGATTGTCAAACTCCAAAACAAATATATTTACAATTTTTTTTTTTTAAATGCTACAAACCGTATGTGTATTTAATATAGCATTTTAAGTAGTCCTATGTGACTTATATATTTTACATACAGCACATAGCATGTATATAAGATGTTAAAATCATTTGTCATAATCCAATTTTGTTTCATAATATTTCCATTACTACCATTCAAAAATTAAGGCTCATCTGTAGTTTGAAGCTCCTGGGCGCCGCCCCGGTGGCGCAGTGGTCTAAGCGATGCCCTCTGATCATTCGTCCAAAAGGGGTCCACGTTCGAATCCTGATGAGGCATGGATGTTGTGTTTGTCTTACGGCACTGGCTCCTCTTCCTTCCCTGGAACCAGTGATCCTAAATTAGGGGTGGGCGACTGCTTATAGCCCATTGAGTTGCTCATGGTGGTCGTTAAACCTCCAATAATAAAAAAAAAGCTCCTGGGCAATGAAAAATTGTGTGGTAGTCTCTAAGATTTCATTTCAAGTACCTGTTCTCAGAGAGTTGAGTAAATAAATAAATCGTAGACGTCAATGAAGAATAATTTTTCACAAATACTTGGCAATTATTGGCCCTGGGAGGTAAAGACCCTGAAGTCACTTTAAGCCATTGGTCCCAAGGTAAGAATCCTAAATCACTTTAAGCAATTGATACCAGGTTGAAAACCCTCATTTCAAACAAATGTATCCCCTTTTCATATGGCTTCAGCCTTGGCTATTTAGCTGTTTCTGAGGCATGTGTAATTCCTAGTCAGTATTAACCTTACCTTTATGCTGGCTGTGAAGTATGAATTAAAAATTCACTACTTTGGAGGTAAGTAAATAGTAGATCTATAACACTTGCAGTTGTACTATAATAGTATTATTTCACTTAGTCCCTGTAAATCACTAAGCTATTCTCCAAGTTTCAATTATCAGCTCCTCAAAGCAAGATTATTTGCCAAATCAAAGTTACTGATGTAATTTCAATTTGATTCTCTTGCAGTAGTGCTCTAAAGATACCAAAATCAAACACAGTACATTGGTAAATTGATAATAGAGTATTAAGAGGTATTAAAGGTTGTTATCTTGCCATTGGTCATTAACAATCATTGGCAAATTGGATAGTCCAAAAAGATTCGGAATTGAACACCGAATTTCATCATCTTTCAGTGATGTACTGTTGAAAAAAATGTCGGGAGTAATATCTTTTGAATTACATATGTTGCTTGGTTTTCTGTTAGGGTACTGATTATTAATTGTATATTGCAGCATAATGATGTCAAACTTCACATTAAGAAAGGATGATGTGCTATGTACATTTTTATCTTCAGTTAATTAATTTTTAATTGTTAGTGAATTCATACATACCCAGATCCGTGTTGCCTGTGACGTTTTTTTTGTTTTGTTTTTATTTTAGCTCATTGTTCTTATATTACATATTGCAATTTCTCTCGGTTGATATTTTTGTTATAAGGTAAATTTTTTCCCAGATTTTTTCTGCTGCAGTCCCAGTGATTTTTTATATTGCTTTTATCATAACTTTAAACAAAATATTAGTGTTGCTGAATTGTGATCAAACACAGTTTCTGCCTACTTAAGAGTAACACTGATTCATTACATATGATGATTTCATACATGTAACTTCATGTAGTAGTATTTTGTGTATGATTTACATGCCTTATTTGTTTTCCTGCATTGCTAAACATCTGTTGTGTTATTTGTACTTGTGTTTGTTGATTAGCAGCTCTAATTTTTTGTAATGAGTACGCTGCTATTTTTGTACATAGTTATATATACTTTGTTTCTTTATTTAAGTTTTGTTTTGCATCGCATTGAAGTCAAAGTTCATGTTGATTATGTCTTGCACCATTTTGTTATTGTTGTTCTTTTTTGTGTTTGTGTGCTTGTTTTAACTGATGTGCATGGAAAAACAAAACAAAAAAACTTGTGATTTTTTTCCATTGAGACCTTGATATTCAGCTTTCCATCCAGTGCAAAAAAACATATTTTATTTTCTGTTAACAAATCAACTCCAGCTGTTTTATGTGATCACTTTCATTATGTGTACAGTGCCATGAACAAAACTAACACTGTTAGGGCAGTTCCATAGGTCAAGAAAGCATCATTATCTTTTGTAATTTACTGTGTTTTGTGCCTCAGCTCAGAGTTGTAGTAGAAAAGAGTTATTTTCAAATATTTGAGAGAACACCCAGTTGAAATTTTTGGTTCCATACAAATAATAGTTTTAGTGTTTTCTCGGTAGCAGTATGTTTTGGCATGTGTGAAAATTAGAATATCATATACTATTGTTCATGCTTTATACTTTTAAAATTCATGTGTGCATTGTTTAGGCACAAAATGCTCATAGTTTCACTTTCAGTCATCTGATCTTGTTCTCTCTCTCTTTTTTTTTTTTTATTGTTATGACTATTATTTTTGATGTGGCTGTGATACCAATATACAAAATTGATAATCAAACAGACCATAACCATGCTTTTGATTCATTTCTGCTGATTATTTATAAATCAGACATACGCTGATGAGCCATTACATTATGACCACCTACTTAATAAGCTGTAGGACCTCCCTTTAGCCTGCAAAACAGCGGCCACTCGGTGAGGCATCAATTCAATGAGGTGGTGATAGATATGCCAGGGTATCTGGTACCATAAATGTCAACAGCAGGTCCTCCAGTTCCCTTCCATTTTGGGGTGGTGGTGATTTTGTGCGAACCCGCTTTTCCAAGCTGAACCACAAATGTTTGATTGGGTTCATGTCAGATGAATTTGGAGGCCAGGGTATTGAGATAAAGTTACCAGCGTGTTCCTTGAACCATTCCTTAACGATTCCGGCATTGTGGCATGGCACGTTATCCTGTTCGTAATGGCCATCACCAGCAGGAAACACAGTTGCCATGAATGGGTGAACTTGGTCTGCAACGATGTTCAGATACCTGACGGCTGTCACGGATTGTGCTATTGGAATAATAGAGCCTAAAGTGTCCCAAGAAAATATCCCCCACGGCATAACACTGCCGCCCCATGTCTGTTTCTGTCCAACAGTGCATCCAGGTGCTATATAGCCTCCATTGGTAATCGGTATATCCGCGCTCGGTCGTCTACGTGATGCACCAGGAATTTGAATTCATCAGACCAGGCCACTTTCTTCCAATCATCCGCGGTCCAATATTGATGATCTTGGGTCCATTTCATGCATTGTTGGCGATGACGTGCAGGGAGCATGGGGACCTGGCTGGGTCTTCGGCTATGCAGGCCCATGCACAGAAGGCTGCAATAAACTGTGGGCTGCGACACATTGCTCTGATCACTACTGTTGTAGCTCAATCACAAAAACTTAAGGTAGCAATCTTAAAAGCACGATAATTAAAACACTATGCAGGCTTCTGATGAAGTGACGAACTTATTTAATGTATAAGTTAAAAGATTAAAAATAAAGCCATAAGAACTTTCGGTCTTCCTAAAGACCATCATCACAAGAACTTTCGGTCTTCCTAAAGACCATCCATCTGATGATGCTTTTAAGATAATTATCGTGCTTTTAAGATTGCTACCTTAAGTTTTTGTGATTGACTCATTCCGCACGAGAACCTGATATCTTAACTGTTGTAGCTGCTAGTGATTTGTCACACTGTGGCCCTGTGAACAATGCACGACAGTCTCCGCTCCTCTCTGGCATCAGTGAGCTGCGGACGACACACGAATGGATGATGGTTCGTCATTTGGCCATCTGTGCACCACTTTTGATACATACCCACTACAGCAGCATGTGGACAACCCATAAGCCGCAGCATTTCCGAGGCCCCGTGTCATCACAATTTGTCCTCTATCAAACTCCGATAAATCGGCAGCTTTTCCCATTCTGACTCCGAACACTCCACTAACCAAAAGCTGGTCCTCGGGTTGTATATATACTGCTCTGTGAACTTCACCTGTGCCACTGTTTGGTCTCCAGGTGCCCTCATTTCTCTAGGCTGCTAGGGGTCATAATGTAATGGCTTATTGGTGTAGTTTTGTCCCATGCGCTACTACAAACCTCCTACTAAAAATAAAAATGACCTTTCAAATAACATGTGGGTAGAAGAATCCATGTTTCTAAAGGATATGTTGAGTTATATCTTCTGTGCTACTCTGGTAGCAAAACCACTACACTGTTCATGCAGTATATATTTGGTGGAAATTGATCTGTCATTTCAGGAGCTCTCCCTAAATGTGAACAAAATAAGGAAAAGCAAACTTTGTGGTTAGTTTAAATTTGGATTGTGAAAAAATATTATTACAATTATTTTGCATTATAGAAACTTGTCACAAAACTATGTGAGGTTTGCTAACTTGAAATCCTAATACATTGATATAAGTGTTTGCTTCATAAAATCCTATTTCCAACTTTTAAGGGTCTGTCATTTTTTATACGCAGTGGAAGAAAACAGTCCTGAAAACTATACATGTACTTGATAGAAAAATTTATAGCTTAATCTTCTGTCTGGTCAGTTGAGCAAGGATTATGTTTTGCAATTGTAACGCTTGTCACACTGTGCAAGAAATAACCATTCAAAAACTAATGGAGCTGGGGATAATTACATGCCCTGCAACTTGTTCAGATTTTTATTTATTTTTAGCATTGGAAAAAGTTTATTACATTTCAATGCCAAAAATAATGCTATTTTCTATATGCATTTTATTTCTTGATATGCTCACATAAAATGGACTTTTCATATTATGGGGCAAATGCATTATATTTTGTAACTTACCCATTGAAAGGTGGCCACTTTTCTATTTACCCAATTTGAAGCATGTCTGTTAACACACATATATCATCTTTACTTCTTAGAAAGGATCATTCAAATATTTACATTATTTTTTTTAAAAAATCCCCACACTGACTCAAAATATACTTTGATGTTTTATTTCACACAAAGTAGAGTAAGGTGTGACCTTTTTGGTCGAAATGCTTGGTGGAGTATTCCCATTCTTAAGATTAGTGAATAACTGGATTTTTACATTACTTGGTCTGCAGTAATTTATGGAATCATTACAAAAAAAATAATTAATATCTCTCTTGTCAGACTTTCTGGAAGAGTAATTGCAATTTAGTTAAAAGGTTTTATGCTTAAAAGTTTTGATCATGAAAATGAACAAAGAATTAATATCCAAGGTACAACAAGGCACATAAATTTAAGTACACTGAGGCTACCATAACATTTTATACACAGAAGAGCCAAAACATGACCACCTGCCTAATATGATATTGGTCCTCCACATGCCACAAAAATAGCTCTTGCCCAGCAAAGCATGGATGCTACAAGATTTCTAAAGGAGTCTTGCATGGCCACCCATAGCTTAGTTTTCAAGAGGAGGGTAACAAAAAATTTCACACGAACACCATATAAAAATGTAAGTTTATATAAAAATTTCACTCTAACCATTTTACCACATGCTCAACACACAAATTTAACAGAATGCTAGAAGAAAATAATATGAAAAATAGAAGGGTAAACTATCTTTGTAAGCAAAATAATGTGTGAAATACACATTTACTCACCCTATATTTATTGCATGATTTTCATCAGTTTGCGATATGAACCCCGTGTACCTCGATTTTTTTATATTATAAATATATATACTTATAAGGATCAAAAATTTAATAATTTATTAAACTGTAATCGAAATAATATTTAAGAAAATACTGTTTCTATTGATAAAATTTAACTACCTTAAAAACCACGTGGTTTGAGAATACTTACTTCTTTATTTGTAACTACTCTTGCTCTAAGACTTTTTACACAAATACATTTTTTAATTACTTTTTACTAACTTTTAAATCTAAAATATGGCTGTATAAGAGGTACAGTAGATTCTATCGCCAATGTTACATGATGTCGCGGAACCTAGGCTTTCGGTGCGTCACATGGCACCATTGTTCTTACGTTACATGTTCGCACACATACCAAGGATTTGCAAATGGCAAGTGAACTTACGTTATGTATGTGTGAACACGCAACGTAAGAACCACGCTGACGATGGTGCCATGTGACGCACCAAAAACCTAGGCTCCAAGACATCAAGTCACATTGGTGATAGAATCTACTGTACCTCTTATACACCTGTATTTTAGATTTAAAATTTAAGAAAAACATATTTATGTGTAACAAGTCTTAGAGCAACAGTAGTTACACTAAAGAAGTATTCTCAAACCACGAGGTTAAGTTAAATTTTATCAATAGAAACAGTATTTCCTTAAATATTATTTTGATTACAGTTTAATAAGTTATTCAATATTCGATCCTCACAAGTATATATATTTATAATATAAAAAAATCAAGGTACATGTGGTTCATATTGCGAATTGATGAAAATCGTGCCAAAAATTGTGTTAGTCCTACAATGAATGTAGAGTGAGTAAATGTGTATTTCATACATTATTTTGCTTACAAGCACATTAATTTTTGCCTAAAAACCTTTTTGGGTGTTTTTGACTTCATTGCATCGAATCAAAAACAACAGTAGCAAACTAGATGGGTAAATTTAATTAAACAGCTTGTTGAGACAATTAAAATAATCTTGTTTTGAGTCTTGAGCTTTTTGTCTACTCGTGTCCCATGCTCTACGAAACTCCGGCGACCATTCAATTGGTTATCGAGAAGAAAAAGGTACCCCTAAACAAAGTTCTGAAAAAAACAAAAAAACTTGGAGAGATCTTCACCCTGCTGAGAATGGCATCATATTATTAATTTCTTCGTCTTTCATGCTTTTCTGTGCTCTAACATTCAACCCAAATATTAAAAATTATTACTTTCTACTGTAAAATACAAGTGTTTGCTAAGTTTCGTAGAAGCATGTATGTTCTTCATTGTTTCAACTTTTTGCCCATTATCACCTCTGCTGCTACCTGTCTTGTTCGTCATATCTAAATTAAAATGAGGAACTTGCATTACAAAAATATTGTACTTTGAATAAACTGTACAAAAATGCTTACCTATCTCAATGTCATTCATTATCCATTTAATAAAAATGTTCTTCCCTGTTGGCTGACAGGCACTATGGAAGATGGTCGGTCAAGATGCAGTTAAATTAAAAGTTGTCGAGATGCAGTCGACTCAACTTATAAAATTTATTGCACAAATGTTTCCCTAATTTTTGTTGCATACACATGCATCTTTCTGTTCAAAAGAAAAGTTGGCAATCAGAATTAGTATTATCACAAAAAACTTTGCTCTGCCTTCCAAGAACAGAAGTGGTACAGTCAGATTTCCAGGGGAGGGCAAGTGCGCCCCCCCCCCTTCTCCATATGGACGCCCATGATGATATCTGGTACGAACATGTTACCAGCAAATCCTTTAACTCTTGTATATGCTATGTGGTTAGCGACTGCAGGTCGGATTTCCTGTTTGAACACAAACCACAGATGCTCAATGAGATTTATGTCTGGGGAATTTGAAGGCCAGGGCAATAACTGGAAGTCTTCCCCACATTCTGCGAATCATTCTTGAACAAACCGGCTAGTGTGGCATAGAATATTATCCTTCTAAAAGACGGCACTACTAGAGGGGAGTACTGTTGTCATGAAAAGATGTATCTGGTCTGTGATGTTTAGGTAGGTGGTAGACATTATAGTTCCCCGCACATGAACGACTGGGCCCAGGGTTTCCCAGTGGAACATTGCCTTAAAAAGCATTACACTTCTGCAACCAGATTGTTTTTGTTCTAAGGTGTAAATATTTCCCTAGGTACCTGGGCAACAAGATTCCTCGGACCAGACAACCTTCTTCCAATTGTTCAAGGTCCAGTTTTGATGCTTGCATGCCCATTGCAGGTGCTTTTGATGGTGAACTGAGGTTAACATGTGCACTCGATGCACTGCCCCATTTTCAGCAGGGTTCAATGTTCTTTGTGTTGTGATACATAACAGCCATCACTGGCGAGTTGTGCCACAGCAACCCTTCTGTTGGCTTGCACCATATGGGATAGCATTTGCTCACCCCTATCATAGATGAGCCATTATCAGCCCACTTCTTTAAGATACTAACCATGAGCACCTCAGAAATGCTCTGACCAAGTCGTCTAGCCATTGCAATTTGGTCTTTGTCAAACTCGCTTAAGTCCACTACTGTTTTAATCTGAATAACACTGATTAACAGAGCTCAATATTAGGTGTTATTTATACTGTTTCATGACCTTTACCCCTGTTTATCTGCAGTTGTTTTGTTTTGTATAAAGATGCACTGGTCATAATGTTTTCTCTTCTGTGTATGTTATATGCCAAATCCTTATTATACAGTGTGTTTTAGTTAAACAAATAAAGGTAACTTGATCACGCTAGTTACGTTAACTGAAAACTTTTACAAAAAGTTCGTAAGTTGGAAGCTTTCGACCTTATCTTAGGTCTTCATCACGCCAATGGAGGACTAAGATTGTTGCCAGATTCTACATTTGAATTTTTCCTATTTTTGTTGCCAAAACTTAGAATTGATCTCCAGATCAACGGAATGTAGAGAGGAGATTCGGAGTTGCAAGTCATTGAATTGAAAATAATTTCTATGCTTTCACGGTAACGGAGGGCAAAACGATTGTCAAAAGAAGCAATTCGTTTTGCTTCGTTCCAGTAGCTGGCCACAAACTTTTTGTAAAAGTTTTCAGTTAACGTAACTAGCGTGATCAAGTTACCTTTATTTGTTAATATTGTTACGTGTTTTGCCCATAATCGTCATGTTTTAGTTAAAATTACTTAATCTCTACCCATACAAATGAAAAAGTAATGAGCTATTGATCAACAATATGAAAAGTTGAAGGAAATTGTTATAGTTTTGCATATCATGTTAAAGAACGCTTACTTAACCATAAGGTATCAAACAACTGAATCACCACAATAGGTTGTTTCTATCATGCAGCTGTGTTTCAGTTTGACATAATTCTTATAAAACTATGTTAGTTTCAAATCTGGTGGGGGGGGGAGTGCTACATCTCCTGTTTGGTAAACTGTATTTTGTGCTGTAACACTTCCATTATGGTACGTATCTTTGGCAAGAGAGTTGGTTCTAAAATTCAGTTTCTTGTTTTTACCACAATTCATTGTTACATTTTTTAAAACATTAAATGCTATTATTTGTTTCATTTTACTCCCTTCCCGTTAGTTAATTTCCAAAATTTAGCCATTTGTTTAGTCATTGAATAGGCAAAATGACATAAAAAGTTTGAACTTTCTTCAAAAAATAGGGGGAGGGGATCTACTGATTCCCCATAGTGTAATAGAAGGATATAGTTTAAATGACTTGAAACTATTCTACTTTCATGATTGTATTTCATCAAAAAATAAGTTTTCCACATAATTACTCTTGCAAAGACATAATTACTCTTGCAAAGAAAAACAAGCAGTATTCATGTAAAAAAAATGTTAGAAATACTTTTCTATAGCATTTTGTTTAATGTGGATGGCATAAAAAATCTTTTTACAGACCAAAACTTAAGATATATCATCGTTCAAATTTCGCCAATTTGCGAAGAACATACTTTTTACGTGGCCACAATAGTGTAATTTGATTGACATTAAATGTTGGGAGATTTATTTCTGTATGCTTTGCAATCAAGATGATTATTTCTTTTTCAAGACTGTTCGTTTTTTTTAAATTTTGGCAAAATTATAATTCGTTTTCATATTTCGTTGTTATCATGGTGCTTCACTGTCAAGTTGATTTCCTCTTATATAGTTCTTTTTAAAAAAATTCGATTATAGTTCATTTTTAAAAAAATTCGATTATAGTTCGTTTTTAAAAAAAATCGACAAGGTTTTAATTCAGTTTCATATTTTGTTGTTGTTAAAGGAATTTTTTACCTTCATTGTAAAAATTCATCTTGTTTAATTTTATCTGGTGCAGATTTTACAATATCATGAATTTTATTCAAAAGTTCACATTCTTTGAAGACATACATATGAAGCCCCTGACAGCCACTACGAATATTGTAAGTACATATATAGTTTATTGTTTCTTGATTTCAATTGCCGATACTATGCCCCATATGTATCTAACATCATTTAATAATCTCCCGATTGCAGAACTTGCATAACGTGTGAAACAGTAATGACTGACATTTAATGTCAATCAAATTACAAAACTTATATGTTGTGCATCTAAAGTAGGTATACATAAGGAAAAAATGTGAACTTTCTAAATCAGTTGTTTTCACTGATAAAATAGGAAGAATATACACATGTATCTGATCAATGAACCATTTTTGAAAAACTTGCTAGATTTAAGGCCAGCTTTTGCTATCAGATTTTTTTTTTTTTTGGAGAAGTTTCATCACAAAGGGAATTGCTATAGCATCAGGGTACTTACATAAATTTCATGCATTCTTAAAAGTACCATTATGCTACAACCATTCCCTTATATAAAATAAAGCACATATCTTGTACTCTTGAAATATTTGAGGTTGGAATAGCATTTGTTCTCACTGCAAATGTTATAAACCAAAGAAAGGTAGGAAACATCTGGCATAGTTTAAAGTCGTTTGTCTTCCTGGTGGCTGAATGATTAGAGGAGTTGATATCTGAAATTTTTGGAGTTGGGTTCAAGTCCCTGGTGAGACATGGATATTATGAAAAAAATGTTAAGTGATGCAGTCCTGACAATAAACTAGGTTATAGTTTGAAAATTTAACCACTAAATATATTAAAAATCACCTCTATAAAACTTGCAATAATTTTTTTTTCACTGTAGATTAATAATTAAAGGTGCCATGGTGTCACTAATTACGTGGATATTATGTTTCTCCTGCACCACAGATTCTGCCTCTTCCCTAAAACCAGTGGCCCAAAATTAGGAATACATGATTTCCTTATAGCCTTAGATACCCATAGGGTCATTCAACCCATCCCTTTCTTCCTATAAATAGAAAAAAAAAAGAAGTGTATTCTTGCTTTTTCATACTGCCATGTAATTCTTCTCTCACATAGGGTCTAGAAAATATGTTGTGAACATGACATTCTTACTCCTACTCTTGTGGTTTTGCATTACACTTGAAGCATCAATGCTCAGAATACTAATTTCACCTTTCCACATGATTGGTTCCTTCCTCCCTCTTAAGAATATTAAATCTTCCAGTTTTTTTTCAAAGCTCCATTATTTTTACTGCAGAAGCAGAGTACCAGTTATCAAAACTGTTAAGGGAACTAAATCAATTAATGGTGTCACAGCCTCAGTTGGTTTTTATGTTGTCACACAGAAATAATAATGGTATATTGTTAACCCATAACCCAGGTACTAGAATTATTTTTTTTTATTTTTAATTTAGGGACAGTGTATAAAGAGTATTAAAATACTGTTGCAGCTCTAAGGCAGTTAGAATATAAACAAGATCATAAGACAGCTAAATTTTCTATGGTACCACTATAATAATGCCTAGGTATTTGATATAATAACCCACTCGCAAAAATGATTGATAAGCTGTATACATACATTTACCCCAGAAGTGCTGTCCTATTTATCTGCAGGTGAAAAAGCAAATATAAAAATATTCTAATTGTTTAACTTCTGCAAATTCTTGTATGAAGCATGCATAACACAAAATATGCAAACTTCCAAATCATGATAATTGAGATTTTTTTTTTCCTGGAAAGAGATAGATTGAATTGGACCAAAATGCTAGTTGTTGTGCAGCAAGACTTTGAAAAAAAAATCTATGTATATGTGTGATATAATAGAATGCATTTCTTTCAGTATGCTCATTCATCATGTTCTAATCCATTATTAAAGCATTCTGTGTTCAATATATGCACTGAACATGTTTTCACACTGTGAAAGGTTGAATAATGTACAGACAGATGTTTCAGCTGAATGTTTGCTTCTTATATTATATTCAGTGTTGTTGATTTTAAACGGGAAGTTTTTGGATGTTTAAACCTTATTTTCCCAGATTCATCAATAAGATTTTGTACCATTTAAAATGCTGCTTTACTTTTCAGCTGTGCCAAATTCCATTCTTTTTGTATTAGTATTCTTACCTGTGATATGAACTGTTTGCCCCTCTTCATTCTGTAAAGAAAGCATTTTTAAGGCTAAAATAAATGTTGTTTCAAAAATTATTTCAGTGTACTGTTCTGACTTTTTAAAAATGTATTGCTACATTTGATGAAAAAAAAAAAAAAAGATTGTAATAAGGTTTCCAGTTTTCTCATCTTTGTTGAGTTACCCACCAAACACTGGTTTTTGCTTTTTACCATGATGTTGGTCTATCCAATTCCATTGCAGTGCCAGTCTAATTATGGAACTACTTTTTGAAAATACTTCAGGTGGCCCTAGAAGCTGACCTCTGATCATTTGAAAAAGAGATATGTTGGGTGAACATATATATTCTACCCTCCATTTCACAAAAAATGTGCAGCTCAAAATTAATAATACATAAATAGGAAACTTACTACTGGCAAACTGACTGTTGCCAAATCCAATTTTGAAGAGCATATTTCATGCACATGGCTGTTGCTAACTTAGGCCTAAATCTCTGGTGGAGATATGTTCAACAAGCCATATGCTTTATATAAATTCTCTTAAATACTCCATCAAGAAAACTATTAATCTCTAACACTAATTACTTTATAATATTTATATAGTTAACAGCAAAAAAAATGACACTGAATATGACGAAGCTCATTTTCAAACTTCAACACCTTGGAAGAAACTTATGCCTAATACCTGAAGTACATCCATAGTTTTTAACATTGGATGTACTTCAGGTATTGGGTACGAGTTTCTTCTGAGGAGCTGAAGTTTGAAAATGAGCAATGTAATTTTTTGCTATTAACTATATAAAGTAATTAGTGTTAGAGATTACATTTTTCTTGATAGAGTATTTTAGAGAATTTATAGAAAGAATATGGGTTATTGAACGTATCTTCGCCGAGAGTTTAGGCCTAAGTTAGCAACAGCCACGTGCATGAAATGTGCTCTTCAAAATGGAATTTGGCAGCAGTCAATTTGCCCCAAGTTTCCTATTTATGTATTATTAACTATGATCATTCGTCTGAGAAAGGCCTGGATTTGAGTCCCAAAAGAGGCATGGGTGGTGCATTTGTCTGATGGCAAAGGCTCTGTCCCATCCCCAGAAGAAATAGCCTAAATTAGGGACAGGCAACTGCTTTATACATACATATTATTAAGCTGTTCTTTGAGTTTCAGAGATTAGCTCCTCAAAGAAAGAAAATCAGCCAGATAAACATTTAACTGATGGAACTAGACTTTAGTTACTGTTGGTGTATCAGATGTATCCATTTACAGCGATCTTGGCACATAGGTTGAGCTTCACTGCCATCCATCACACAACACCTTTTGCACTTCACACTCATAATCTTTTACTCAAGAAGACATTACTGAATCTGATCTTCCCATGATTTCCTTGACCTTCCTCTACTTTTTCTTTTTTGCCACTTGGGCTGAAAAAGTTATCTTAGTTAACACCTTATCACTCATTCTTTCAACATGGCCAAACCACCTAAGAATATTAGTCTCCACATTACTAACAACATTTTGCCTCACATTACACATCTGCAACACATCTTTGTTCCTCACATGATCAGAGTGTGTCTTCCCACACACAACCTATAAGTAATGCACCTCTTCAGCATACAGACAACTCCTCTGTCTCTTCATATGTTCTTTTATTCATCCTAATAGTTTGCAAAGCAAAGTTTTTCTGGTGATGCTAGTTTTGTTTTTCATTTAATGAACTACCTTGAGAAAAACTGGATAGATTCTATTGATTGCATTCAAGAAATGCATATACCAAATACTGTAATACGTTACACACCATTTTAATAAATAACATTGAACATTTTGTAAATACCTAGAACTCTTGATTGAAGTAATTCTTCATAAAAAATAATAAACCAAATATTATAAGTTATGGGCTATTTCTTTATACATACAGATGTTTTGAGATCCTGGATGACTATCGGGGTTTATTGTCAGTGCTGATCTCAAGACCTCAACCCCATTGAGCATGTCTAGATTGGTATTGAAAAACATTCCGATCAACATTGACAACAAACCCCAACAGTTGTTCAGTGATGCTATGAAAAGTACTGCCGATGTCTCAGCATTACTGAACAGTTGGCTGAACACAAAAAGGATGTTATCTTAGGCAGATGTAATTATTCCTTGGCATTCCTCATTCTCAGTGATACTTTAGCAGAACCTCTCTGGAATAATACTGTGAAAACTGCTCCTTTTGTCAATAAAAGGGCTTTTGTGAAAGCACTGAAGTATCTACCTCTTCCAACTGCAATACAGATTGTCCTTATTTAGTCTCCATCATTTGGAAATTCCTCCTAGTGGTTGGCAACAACCATATTCATTAACTTGAAACACCAAATCTGCCAACCAGTCTAGCTCCAAATGTTCATAGGTGATCAAAGCCCAAGATGGGATGAAAGCTACTGTATATTTTTAGTTTTTTTAACGTAACAAGTGTGTATTTCCACAATCTAGATTTTTCTGTTATGTGTATAACTGTATTATTTCTATTATTTAAATTATGAGCATTAAGAAAACTTCCACAGCTTAGACTTTTGTTGGAAAAAACTTTATCTATAGCTTAAGATTTTTATTTTTGCCCAGAGCATCCTTTGCTCTTGCATAAGGTTTTACATAACCTATACTGATACCAGGAATTGAATGGTGGAATTGATCTCACTTTTTGATTCATGGGTGTGGCCATGAAAACCCAACTGTGGAGTCAAATACATATTTTCATTTTGAAAGCATTCTTGTGACCAAAAGACACCAGGACACGGCATTAATTCGTTTTCATTCCTATGTGAGGACAATAATTTAGCTGTATCAAACTTTGGATATCCTTTATTTTTAATGTAATATTGTATTAATGTTGTTTTACCTTCTTTGTTTTGTCAGTTTTTTTAATGTTGAGTTAATCTACATTCTAATTTATTTTTTGTACTACCAATGTACGACGTTTCGGCATTAATTGAAATGTGTATCTGATACACACCAGCTTTATCTAGTAATCTAGGTTGTATTTGTTATTTATCAGTAACTCTTTCTGAGATGTCACTGATTGGTCAAAATAATGGTTGAATTTTCTTCCTATTTTGTTTAGTTCTGCTGTAAGGGTTTTAATATAAAGGAAAGAGCCACTGTGTATTTTTTTTATTTTCACTTTTTTTAGGGTAATACCTGCTTTTTTTTTTTTTTGCTTATTTTCATAAATCAACTTATTTTCTTATTTCTGAATGATATCCATATTTTTTTGCAGTGGTATTTATTCAGTGATGTTCTTTTCTGAACTGTTTATTTGAGGAATGAGTTTCAGCCCTATTTATTAGTCTTAATACTGTTTAACTTGATTTAAAGGATGTGCAGAATTTTTTGGGATTACACTTTCTATATACCCTAAATTCCATACCCCCCCCCCTCCTCTTTATCAAAAGTAAATCCAAAAAGGTCAAGTATTATTTCTCTTCTGGCTAGTTTAGGAGTGTAAGGCATTTTCTGGGTGCATGCCTTTCGACATAAATTTTGACCCTTCCTTGTTTGGGGACATTTTCCACTTCTAAGAGGTTAACACTTCACATTTTCCTTCCACCTCTTTTGTTTTTCTTGTCGTTCATAATTGAATTAAAAGAAAAATTAACATTATTCTGAATTGAAGATTAAACTTCCTCTATCACTATAACAAAATCTACAGGCATGTTATTTTCTTGGAGCCAAACCAATACTGTTAACTCTGGGTAAGCCAAGCTTTGATATACGATCAAGCAAAATGAGATACTCTGTTAATTCGGAAAAAAACCTCTAAATCCAACTTTAAATTTAGCTTGATTTCAGTTTATATCACTTACTGGTTTTCCCATGACTATATTAAGCAATTTTCTATTTCATTTAATTATATTTACCTTTGTCAGCTATATACTAAGATATTGTAAAATAAACTATGCCTGGCATGTAAATTTCACTTATAATGTGTGCCTCAAAATTTGTCATGTAACAGCAAAATTATCACTATGATTAATTTCTTGAACTCTTTTATACACACATTTTGCACAGGCAAAAATTGGTTACCGTATATACTCGCGTATAAGTTGACACCCCCCCCCACTTTCAGAGGAAAAAATCGTAAGAAATCGGAAACTCGCGTATAAGTCGATCCCGGAATGAGAAAAAAAAAATTTCAATGAATTTATTCAAAAACATTTAGAAAACGAAAAAAATTATATATATAATACTAAATTTAATTTGCATACCCAAAAACTTCATCGGAACCCTTCAAAATCCGATTCCGAGTCAGACTCGCCAAACAGTTCAAAAAAGTCTTTCTCCGTCATCGGCGAGTCATCATAAACATCAGTATTCCCAGCTATGCCTTTGTCATCAGAAGCACTGTCATCATCACTCATAAAAATCTCATCATCCTCTGTGCCATCAGGTTTGTTACTAATGCAACATTTCCTGAATGATTTCACGACCATTTCCGCAGGTATCGCCTCCCAAGCATCCTTGACCAATCGCGCAATCAAAACGATATCCGGCTTCTTTAGATTTTCGTCGGCAAATCGGAACTTATCCAATCTGCCTAATACCTCCGCACATTGTCCTTGAAGGGCTTATTAAAGCAGACATCTAGTGGTTGAAAAACAGATGTCAACCCACCTGGGATGACAACAAGAGTTGTTTTTGAATTTTTGCAGTTTTTTTCACTTCAGCACAACTGTGTGCAACGAACATATCCCACACCAAAAGAGAAGGTTTCCTCAAAAGTTCACCTGGTTTTTTGTTCCACACATTCTTTAACCAGTCAATTGTTCCGGATTCATTCATCCATCTTTTTTCATGGGCACGAACGAGCACACCAGACGGAAAGACAACGCTTTTCGGCAGAGTTTTGCATTTGAAAATAATTACCGGAGGTAGCTTACTGCCGTCGGCCAAACAGGAAAGAACAACCGTGAAACTGGATTTTTCGTGGCCAGTCGTTTTGATCAAGATATTTTTTTTGCCCTTTTGGTTCACCGTCTTATTTCCAGGAAGGTCGAAACACAAGGCGGTTTCATCCATTTTCCCTACTTAGGAAAGTTCAAAAGCAGTCTCTTTTCTCTTTTGAATTACATACTTTTGAAATTCCATTATCTTTGCTTCGAGGTCACGAGGTAACTTTTGTGCAATTTTGGTGCGCTGGCGTAGACACAACCCATAGCGGTTCATGAACCTTGTGCACCAACCTGGTGAGGCACGAAAAGTGTTATTTGCGGCTGCAAACTTTTCATCTTTTGCAAGCTTCATTGCTCGCAAACGTATACCAGTTCGTGTTACAATGTAACCATTTTGTCTGCAGCCCACAATCCAATCATTCAAGACACTTTCCAGCTCTGGGAAAGATGTTCCATGGCGCAGCGCCTTTTGCGATTTTCACCAAGTCCGTTTTTTTTTTTTTTTTTAACGCCAATCTCGAATCAGTTTTCCGTTAATGCCAAATTGACGTGAAGCAGCACAGTTGTTAGTATTTTCTGCAAAAGAAACCACTTTCAACTTGAATCCTGCGTTATAGGACAACCGTTTCTTTACACAATCCGTGTCACCCATAATAGGAGAAGCGAGACACCTGCAATTAAGAACAAGAAAAAACATGTGTGATTAAGAACAAGCAACACCTAACACTGGCTGTCGCATGGCTCCGTTACGTCGAAGGTCAGCGCAATCAACTGGTAGTCGGAAGGGCGGAGCTTTCTATGCGCGGCTGTGACTGCGATGTGGATACGCAAAGCCAGGAGAGAGGAGACTTTTCAAAGCGCGGAGAAATTTGGAGGGTCGCGATTTCGTAATTCTACCACATCAGTAAAAGTTTTTTCTTTCTTTCTTTCTTTCTTTTTTTCTTTCGGAGGGTTGCGATTTCGTAATTAATACCGCATCGGCATTTTTATTTCTTTTGGGATGGATTGCCTTTTGCCTCACGGGAAAAACTTTTGGACTTAAGATTTTTTTAGACCCCGCGTATAAGTCGACCCCATTACTTTGAAGCTCTCATTTTGTCCCAAATTTCTCGACTTATACGCGAGTATATACGGTACTACAAAATAGTTTGCGAAAATGAAGTAATTTAAATAATTAATACAGTAACATTTGCAAGGAAGTCAATTATCATAAATTTACATATGTTAAAAGGAAAAATGTACTGATCTATGAAGAGACTGAACAGACACGTTACATTTTTTTTTTTTTTTTTTTGCATAACAAATCAAAAATTCAAGTAGCTGGGTTGGAATTTTAATCTCCTCTCAGAGAGATGGCAAGAATTGCACTCCTCCATTCAACAGAGCCATGTTTTATAAATTTATTTTAATTCTTCTCTTTTTTTTTCTGAAAATTTCTGGCACCTACTCCTGCCAGCCCTTGGTAGGGTTGACAAGATATAAGGTGTGACTGTTGCCAAGGGCACACCCAGGATTTTGACAAGGTAAGGGAAGGGCATGTCCAGAAAATATTGTCTTTGGTTTCAATGCAGACTCACCTCGATTCATTGGCCTTGTATTAGATTCTGAAAATCTTCATGGATTAAACAATTATACATACTTCGTTGGGCCTCCTTGGTCAGGGATTACAGCAGGAGTTTGATGAGGCATGCATTTGAGATGAAGATTTGAAATTTCCAGGATGATTTGCAGGAACAGCAAGCAGATCTAACATGAAACATCACATAAGCACTTCGTTGTCTGTCTGCTTTTCGCCTGTTTTTGAAAAATATCTTGGCTTTTGGAAACTGTTTAAAACTGATTTGAAATTTTCTGGATGGCTTTTATGTAGAGCTGGAGATACTATCAATGCTATCGACAGTTTTGTCCAGATCTGCATATTGATAGTGCACCAATATTTTTTCTTATCTATCGATGATTTTCCATTTTTTGATTCTGTAAATGTAAACCACACTGCTTTTACCGATGGTATTGATGATTGGAAGCTCAATGGCTAGAACCAAAAAATGGAACACCACCATATATCATGGCCATATTGTTGCAGGTAAACAGTTATGTTACATTGAAGTTGAAGTGAGACAAAATCAAAGTACTGTTATCATGATTTGTACTGAAAAGTATCATTGAAACAGTATCATTTGCTGAAGCAGTTATTTAAATGATGAGTTGTGTTCAGATTGCCTTTCAATAAAGCATATAGTGCTCAGCCATATAACAATTAGATTAGATAATGCAGTAAAAAAAGTAATGAGGGAATGGAATCTGAAAGAAAAAAATTGTAACAGAATTAGCATTTTTGTCTTTAGTGAAAATAAAAAATATCACACCATACAGAAAAGAAAATAAGAATTAAGCAACTTAAAATTAGTTCAGGTTTCATGAAAAATATTTTATCGTAACTTTCGATCACTTACAAAACATCATCTTAAGTTAAGTTTCAAAGTTTATTGGAGCTTATGTTTTGACAAAATCAAAAAGGTAAAAAAGGTTGTTAGAAATTATTCTTCAGCATGAAAAGCGGTTTATCTACTCAGAAAATGTTACCAACATGCTATCGAAAGTTCTCCAGCTCTACTTTTATGGACTGGATGTAACTGCCACAACTTATCTGCACTTTATGTGTTTGCCCACACATCCATCTGTCTTATGTTTTCAATGAATATCTTGAGAGCAGTTTGAGATTAAGACTTGAAAGCTCCTGGAATAGCCTTTAGGGACCTAACGTAGCTCTCACTCAATGTAGGAATTTGTCCATTCATTCATACGCTGTCTCTCTGTCTTATATGCTTTCATTCATATCTGGGCAACAATTGCAGATGGAGGTTATCATATTCATAGACAAGTGTAATAATAAATGATTTTTTTTCTATGGCACAAAATAAAGTCTTTTTGTTTTATTTCTCATTTTGTCCAGTACTTCATAAAACACAACTTCAACTTTAGGGTCATTGTTATTATTTTAAGGTGTAGGGGTTGATTTTTCTCTTTTAGCCTTTCAACCCCTGTTGCGTTAACCACATAGTTGGGTTTCAAATATTCTAGCATTTCAAGCAGTATGAGAAATAAAAAGGATGAACACTACTCATGCTTTGGCTAATAAGTAAGAGAGCATAACCTAGTCTTTGAGCATTTTGAATATGGTGAAGTGGGCATTTTCTTTGCAAAGCTGGTACAGATGACAGTTGTTTCTTGGTTTGCAGTTAAGCTGAAAATCCTTTGTGTATATTGTATTGAATAAAATTCATAATAGCTGAAAAGGACATTTTTTTTTAATTTATTTATCAGCAAAATGTGATAACCAAAAATGTTAAGCCACTGAAAAGACCCATTTGGCTTATTATGGTGCTACACCAAGACATTTGTGTTTGAACAAGTTTAAAACACAGAAGTCCAAGTCCACAGGAACTAACCAAATCCACAAGTGCAAAGATGTGAAAGAAACCTCGTTCTGCCTTTCGTGTTGTTCTTAATGACTCTTGTGGGCATCTAAGGCTATAAGAAGATGTCTTTCCCTAACTTATGGGAATTGTTTCAACAAAAACTCCACGATAAATACACCACCCAGGCCACATCTGGGACTCAAACCCAGGCTCAATTCAGGCAATTACACATAAATCCACACCTCTGACCTCTCAGCCACTCTGCTCTTTATTCAAACACTAAAGGAGCTCTGCTTAAGTACTTCACATCAGCCTGAGTTAAAGACAATCTGCTCAATGATTTCAACCAAGTGCTTGAGCGTTGGACTGGTCTTGGTCACGAAAGCTCCATGTAGTGGATAGTTATATCTTAAAGACAATTACAGCATCTACTGTGGATATGTGTGGCTTGCATGTCTTGTTGAGCAAATCAAGTTCTGTTAAACAACTGGACTGCAAGCAATTTCAGTGTATACTCATCTTCAGAAATTTATAATGCAGATGAAACAGCTTTTTTTAATCAGAAGATACTACACTGCTGGACAATTGCTAAGGACGGATCATAAACGGCTATATAGCGCATAAAAAAGTAAGTGTGGTTGGATGCCAAGTGAAATAAAATAATGTCAGAATGCCAGGACATTACAAGAAAGACAATTTATTGTGCTCTGAAATCCAGAAGGCTTTGGAACGTGTTCAAGGGACAAACAGGCCATTTTGTGCAGAATACGTAAACGTGAAAAAAATGCAATTACCGTCCGCAGGCGTTCCGGCGTAAGATGTCAATACGGGATATGGCCACCATGGAGGGCGATGCAAGATTCCACACGTCGTGTCATGCTTTGCACACCATTATCAAGCAGCTGTTGGGGTAATTTATCACATTCCTCTCTCAGTGCACGGATGAGAGTGCTCTTGTTTATTGGAGGGCATTGGCGACCAGCAAGACTCCTCCCCAAAGCATCCCACACATTTTCAATGGGATTCAGATCTGGAGAACGTGCTGGCCATACGAGGCGTTGAATATCCTCGCTCTCAAGACACTCCTGGACAGCGACTGTTCGATGACATGTTGCGTTGTCGTCCATGAAAATGAATCTATCACCGACAGCTCCACGGAACATGCGAACATGAGGTAGCGGAACATCATTAATGTATCTTTGGCCAGTCATAGTCCCAGTTGGAAGCACATAGAGGGACGTACGGCCATTGATCATGATGCCAGCCCATACCATGACACTACATGTCTGATATCGGTCCCTTTCCTCTATGTTTGCTGGACAATATGCAGTACCACTATCACGCCAGATCAGTTGTCGTCGACAATCAGACGATAGACTGTATCTACTCTCATCTGAGAAGAGGACAGCAGACCAGTCGTTATCAGTCCAATTGCGATGTTGATGGCACCATTGCAAACGGGCGGTACGGTGACGTCTAGACAATGGGATGCACACAACAGGACGGCGGGCGTGTTGTCCTCCTTCATGCAAACGTCTGGCGACAGTTTTTGGGGAGATCTGCTTGCCAGTAGCAGCCATAAACTGATTTGCTACCTCACTAGCTGTGCTGCGCCGGTGTCTTTTCGTTGATAGCACTATGTACCGATCTTCTGCAGGTGTCGTACTGCGAACACGACCTCCCCCGTGATGTTTACTACACTCTCCATTTGTTTGAAATGATTTCCAAAGCCTTGAAACAACACTGTGGCTGACGTCGAACTCCCTGGCAACATCTGTTATTTTTCGCCCTTCTTCAATCTTGCCAATAATACGGCTACGCGTAAAATCATCTAGGTGATGTCGGGAAGACATACTGAAAATTGCAAGTTCGTCAATTGATTCTTTCCCTTTTAACTTTGCGTTTGAACAACAACGGTCAATACGCGTCAAATCCTTTATGTCACTTATCAGCGCTATGACGTCACGAACAAGTTCGGCAATCCAAAATTTGCATACGCACAACACGTCTTACTGTATCCCGCACTTATGCTAATTTCCACATTTTCCTGCCTTCCATTTTATGGTTGCTATCGTTGCTATTGTCATCCGTCCTTAGCAATTGTCCGGCAGTGTATATAAAAGTGCTAAATGTTTTGCAAGACATATCAATAAATGTGAATGAGACAACAGCATAAATAAAATACATCATGCACTATATGTTATGGTTTTAACCAAGCTATTCATATTGATTAACTCAGTTGTCTTATTACATGATGTAATTGATTATCATGTTAGGCAATTAAAATTTGTCACAAGACTCTTTTCTTTTATTCTGTAACACACGTATAGCTTTGGTTTGGGGGCATAGTTGTAATATCATTTGACATGAAATAAAGGTTGGTAGTTGGTATATAGAAATAAAGCTTGCCTTATTCATTCCCATATTCCTTTAACTGTGCCGTCAAATGTTCTTCGTTGTGCTTATAGGCTTCACGACACGAAAAAGCGAAGCATTACGACAGAAGTAAAATTGTAA
This sequence comes from Macrothele yani, assembly GCA_039090855.1. NCBI lineage: Eukaryota > Metazoa > Arthropoda > Arachnida > Araneae > Macrothelidae > Macrothele > Macrothele yani. Next base: position 128,252,117 of record CM077008.1, read on the forward strand.
AAACGAGGTTCGTGAAACACGAAACTAGTTTAAAAGCCTGAATAAGAACATGAAAAGAGCAAAGGCTAATGAAAACGTTGATAGCGACAGCAAGAACTCCTTGAATGTAAGCGACAAAAGCCAAAAAACATGAATCAACATGTCTCCTGACCATCATTTACGTCTTCTATATGCGTTTCTTCCGTATAATCAGCTGGATTCTTTGGTGGCCGAGATGGTACGCTCTGTTCATTGTGCTGGTCCACCCTGTTCTGGGAATGACAAGTCATCGCTGGAAAAGCTTCGTCATTAGTCTCATGACGTGCCATCGTGGTGGCACCATCTGTTGCAGGAAAGGATCTGTTGTAATTACGATGCTCTTTGGTTAATTTATTTCTTTTTTTATATTTATTTTCTTCTTTGATTAAGTGCTTCCAAGCAAAGGAGAGTTCATAAGGTGAGTGACTATTGCAGTTGAAATGCTTGGACTTTTCAATAGATACCACTTCAGATATTAGCACTTGTCTTTGATATGATGAGTGTTAATTATTTTGGTGCTTTCCCAATCTAGTCCAAACCAGATTGGGAAAATGAATCCATTTCCCAAATAGTTTTCCCAATCTGGTCTGAACCAGATTAGGAAATAAACGTAAAAATACTTTATGTCCAGATGTTTGGCAGCTTTTCCCATACAAAGAAGTGCTACATAAAATGTCATTATACCAAATTTCAGGAATTATCTCTATCAATTTTCAAAAAATATGCATATTTTTATGACTTCACATAAGTACTAAAACAGATCACAGCAACTGAATGAATAATTTATGGTATAAAAAACTGAAAAACATATCAAATTTTTACATACTTAAAAAGAAAAAAAAATTAGCCCACTGTAGTTCTCATTATGTAGGCCAAAATGGACTTCCACTAGAAAAAAAAATCAGTATCGAATTTCAAAGCCTTAAACTGAAACATTCTCTTACCATTGCCTAAATAAAATATATACATTAGACCTTTCCCAGAAGAAAATTTATTTTAAGTGTTTGCACTTTAAACCAGATTTTTAGCAGGTTTGTTAGTGAGAGCAGTGACACATATGACCTGTAGAAGCCAAACAAAAATAGAACACGAGGACATGGGATTTTGCAGCATATGAATAAACAAGGTCAAAAAAGTGCCCAACCCCAAAATGAGACCACAGAGGGTAACTGCAAACAATATCAGATCATATAGCACAAGAGCGAGAGGGAATTAAGATTTTAACATATGACTGTGCACTAACTACTGCTACATAAACAGCTAAATATCCTCGGCAGAAAACCCAACAGAAAGGGATAGATTTCTTTATAACCAGGAGTCCCAAACCCAAGACTAACAGCTTAACAAGTCTTCCAAACCATAGCAGAGAAGGAGCAGGATACAAACTGCAAACACTTCAGTCTGATATTGTGTGCACTAACCATTACACCACCCATTACTCAGTCAGATGTGGTCGAACAAACCAACTGCGCGGTAAAGCAGAGTACAAATGCCATACCTCTTTTATATACTTGTGATAATGAAACTTCATGTAAGTACTGTTTTCTGACACTGATTATGCTAAAAAAAATGCAAACAAACACAATTTTTAAAAGCTTTTTATTTGCAGACAAAAATACTAAAGTTTTTTTAGTTTGTTGTTTTCTTAAGGAAAATTGCAATTCCTTCCCAAGTTTTTAGCATTAGAAACTGAGAAATGTTTTTTTCTAGAAAACTGATCCCACAAGAAGGTAGCAAACAATTTTAAATTGTAGAACCCATCTTGCAAATTTATCACAGAAAAACAGAGATGCAAGTACTGAGTATGATGTCTAGCTTCAGTAGACTACATTGTCAACCTAGAAAAGAAATAAACAATCAGCATAAAAAAATGTATAAAATGATTTCAATGAACATCAGGTTTTCAAATAATTACAGTTTTACAAATATTATTTAATTTCGTATGGCTAGCAGAAAAAAAAAAAAAAAAATCCTATGTTACCAAGATCTGAAATAAAGGGGACCCTGCCTTTTGCACAAATATAAGAAAGCGACTGATGACAACAAGTTTCTAGACTTTTAAATGATTTTACTACAAAAAACTGAAGCTTTACTTTCACAGTGCATCAACATTCTGTTTTTACAGTTTCTTTTCTGTAGCATTTCAAAATTACAAAAGAGCTGAGTAACTTTATTTTGGGGCCAATTACAAATACTTAATCACCACTATAATTTGAACTGAACATGGTCAATACATCTTGAAATTGCAGCTCTTTCTTCAGCTGTTCATGAGCTCCCATGTAATGGTAATGTTTTTAAATCACACCATGGCCATTTATCTAGAACTTATTAAACTTAATGTAGCACTAATCAATGTTGCACTATGATTTTGATAGAAGCACATCACAATTATGAATTTCCCATATTAAAATATCGTTCAGTCTCTGCCAAATTAGATGCACAAGTATTGTAGTTTAAAATAAGAAACTTTTAAATAACATTAAATTTCAAAAGTTATAACAGATTTTTCAATTCTAGCAAACACTTTCTGAATGATTCACATACAAATATATCAACTCATTCATTCACTTCAGAGCTATTTTTTTTTTTTTTCCAAACTTAAATTTTTTTCATCAGGAGAGTTTCTATTCTTCCTGTTAAATTCAGACTTTATGATCTAGTGATCACAAAGTTTAAATTTGACTGTTTCATTCTCTTACTAAAATCCATACAGAACATGCAAGGATACCAATTTCTTTCAAATCTGCTTCCAGAGTACAAGCTCATTGTGCAAGCAAAATGCACTGGAATTTTAATCATTTCCTACTTTCACCTTCTTCCATATGCACTTATCTGCTATGTACATGTAAATGCAAGAAAGCATATATACCAGCAGGACATTTTTGCTTGAGGATTTGGTTTAGATTACTTTGGGTACTGAATGATGGTACATGTCAAAATGTGAGGTCAGAGGTACGAGGGACAACAGCAATGTGTGACATCAGAGATACAAGGGGGCAACAGCAATGTGTGAGGTCAGAGGTACAAGGGGAAACAGCAATATGTGACATCAGAGATACAAGGGGCAACAGCAATGTGTAACATCAGAGATACAAGGGGGCAACAGCAATGTGTGACATCAGAGGTACAAGGGGCAACAGCAATGTGTGAGGTCAGAGGTACAAGGGGAAACAACAATGTGTGACATCAGAGATACAAGGGGCAACAGCAATGTGTGACATCAGAGATACAAGGGGCAACAGCAATGTGTGAGGTCAGAGGTACAAAGGGCAACAGCAATGAGTAAGGTCAGAGGCACAAGTGGCAACAACAATGTGTGACATCACAGGTACAAAGAGCAACAGCAATGAGTAAGGTCTGAGGTACAAGGAGCAAGAGCAATGTGCTGGACTGTCCTCTACAGGTAACTATTTTCATATCTGCATCCACAGCAAAATCCCTGAACAAGAATGGTTCCTATTATGCAAATGTTTTGCTGCTTTTTCTTTCTCTTTTTGGCTAAGGAACAGTACAAAGTTGGAAGCTATTTCTTTCGGTTTGGAAAATGTGTCACACTGTCTCAATGAACGAGTAAATCAAATCGTCTTTCTCTCTCCCTTACTTCTGTGAGAATTATGATTGCTATGACAAAAGAAGGGTTTTTCAAACAGTGATAAAATGAAATTACAAAACATTTACTCACACTTTAAAAATAAAAATATATAATCAAATTTTGGGCATCAAAAACATGCCTACGTATATAAAATTTTATACAAATAGCATGGGAAGTTTTTGACTGTAACATATTCTCTTTCATCCGAAATGGAAATGCCATTTATATGGTTGCAATATTCAATAACACTGCATAGAATACCCAATCCCCAGATTCCTCTTTTATTTTCCAATGCCATATAAACCTATCTTAAAATATGACAACAAAACAGGATTCTATGGATCAGTAAATACTTTAAATTTATTTGCATTTTTGTTATTGAAAAACACCAAAAATGTAATCAAAAGCTTTAATACAATTTTATTAAAAAGCAAATGAACTGAAGAGTGTTTTTAATTTTTTAATTCTTACACATCAGAAATGACATGTAATTTACAAAAGATGAATATAATATGAAGGACATTCAATAAGTTCATACCATCCTAAAGAAATATTTGATCTACAGAACTACAATTTTGTACACTTCTAGTTAATAATGCCAATAATAAACATTCTCTTTATTTTTAACACAATTCATATATTACAGTGGAGAACATAGCAAGTGGAGAAAGCCAATATATATTGTTTTAAATTCCTCGCATATTTGCAAGTCAAATATGCAAAACCATTTCAGAAAAAATATCAAAGCTACTATTAAAATAGCCTGTTGTATTGAACTAAAAATCTAGAAGACTTTAGATGTGGGTAGTGCACTAGTGTGACTGAGGACTCAACAGAAGGCAGATTCATGCCAGTTAGACATACTGATATGGTTACAAATGTGTTGAAGCTGGTGCTTCCTTGTGCAACAATGAATATCATAATGTATGAAGTATGCATTAGCTCTCCATGATGACTAAGGCTTACTTTACATGGATCTCCATGCAGCATAAAGGCTAATCAACTGCATGCCTCAAGTTCCAGGCCAAGAGTGCTAATACTGTCCCAGAAGACTCAACATAGGGTGTGCTAAAATCAACTCTTGGAATAACACACAGCAAATGCTAGGAACTTTTCATGTATCTTTATGACAGTGGATGAATGTTGTGTATAGCACTGTGACCCAGAAACAAGTGCAATCAGTGCAAAAAAATGGGAACATCTTTGCTCACCACTCCCCAAGAAAGGCCAAGATGTAAGTATCCATAGGCCCACGTGTAACCTAATGCATGATCACCTGCATATGCCTCAAGTTCCAGCCAAATAGGATATCAGAATGTTGGCACTACCTAAAAAAAGTTCAATTCAATTCATTTATTTTGCTGAGCGAAAAACAAAAGAACAGTACTACAGATAAATCAGTTGAAACGATGCCCAGCCAGAAAGCAAGGGAAAAGGCCAGCCAGGCCTGACAAGGTCCCATGCTCCCTAGATCAGCATGAGGCCTGGCTGGCCTTTTCATTATAACAACCATAACAGTTTTATACAACAAACTAAAGAATTTTTTTCTGACCTGTGACAGCAGATGAATACTGGGTGTAGCATTGTGATCCACAAACAAATGAAATTAACAGACAAACAGTGGAAATTGTTTTTGCTTACAACCACCAAAATAAAAAAAAAAGAGGACCTTCAAATGGGTAAAGCCATTTGGGAGGGGGTTCAAAGAAATAATCCATATAGATTACCTATTGAAGGGCTATACAATCATTTAGAAGCATTAACAATACCCGTTGACTAAGTTATGAAACAATCAAGGTGAAAAGATAAGGAATGTTGTCCACAGTAGACTGCTCTGCCTTCTTGCCGACAATCACCATCCAAAAACAGCAGACCCCATGTCTCGAGTTTGGGCTTTATGTGGCTCTGAAACACTACAGCACCCACCTTAATCTCCAGACCTAGCACTATCATACTTTTCCCCTTCCAAGAAATGAAGACACAACTTGTCGTCTGAAGCTCAAAATTAGAAGTTCTGAAAAAAATAAAATAAAAAAGAAGTGACAAACAGGTGAGAGAAAATATTGTCATTAACAGCTTCTGCGTTGAGAAAGACTAAAACAGCCAACAAAGAGTTTTCAGATCTGTAGCATCAATATTTCTACATGACGGTATGAAATTATTGACTTGATTTGAAGGTAGTTGAGAACACGCTAAGTTACGTATAATAGTTAAGGCAAATATATTTCAGCCATTACTATGGCCTTCATCAGTGTGACTACGATTTGTTTCATTGCCAGATTGGAAAGGCAAGTTTTGTAATGGTAACTCCGGGTGGCGTGATGCAATGAGAGATTTCCAGATGAAAGAAGTGACAAACAGAATGTGCACATGGGAGTTCCGAGTAGCAATTTTTGGAAAATAAAATTTCCAAACTTTCTCTAAACCTCAAAGCAAAGCGATTTTGGAAGGAAGCCAACTTTTTTTATCAGACCAAAGTGGAATAGCAGAAGTGTCAGCCATGGTAAGTTGAGACAAGGAAGAGAAAGGTTTTCCACATTTCACATCAGATTTGTGCTCCTGAAGTCTTGAGATAATTTTTTGGAATGAACTTCCTATGTATGCTGTTAATCCAACATTTGTCTTGATAAGAATTTTATACAATCCAGGAGAAGAATGCGGAGGTCTAGGGTCTCTGTCATTCTGGAGGATAAAGGAAATTGAAGGAGAAGAGCTAATGGCAAGTCTAGATCCTTCTCTTTTGAAAATACTGATGAGCTTGTAGGCAGAAAGTTTATGGTAAGGGATAGAACTAGCAAACATTAGTTCCTTTGTTGGTGAAACAAGTTGAAGAGCAACAACTGGTTTTTTCTTAGCCTTTTGAATTAATTTAGAGACCAGGTGTGGGGGAAAGCCATGCCGTATTGGGCAGCAATCAAGTGGATGTTGGCTAGTTCATTTTTTAGAAGAACTTCAGAATTACAAACCAAATGAGCATGATGAATGAGAGACTTGAGAGCTAACAGTTTATACTGGTGGAAAGTATAAGAATTGAAAGGAATAATGCTTTTGGTAGAAACTGGTTTTCTGTAGACTGAGGTGGATAAAAGATTATCATTTTTATTTTTAATGGCTGAAATATATTTGCCTTAACAACTATTATACGTAACTTAGCGTGTTCTCAACTACCTTCAACTTAACTTATTTGTTAGTTACATGCTTTGCCTATAACTCATTTATGAAATTATTGACCATCGCTCTTGAAAACAGTCAAGTCTATTTGCACACTCAGTAACAACTGATTACACAAGGGTGGCCAAACTGTAACAACACACACACAAACATAATCTTGGGTCAGTTTAACTGACATTGCACCTCTTAACTGGAAATTCATAAATACATATATATATTCACACCGCTTGAAGGTAACACTGGACATGGCTCAACCGAGAGAACAAGCTGGATTCAGGAGTGGCTACAGCACAATAGATCATATCCATGTGCTGAGAGAACTAATTGAAAGAGCGAGGGAATATGAACTTCCATTGTGCATGGCTTTTATCGATTATGAAAAAGCCTTTGATTCGGTGAAACCATCAGCAGTTACAATGGCTCTGAAAACCTGTGGTATTGAAGATGCATACATTAATATTATTAATAACATCTATGAAAATGCAAGTGCAAAGATTAGGCTGTTTGAAAATACAACACACATAAAAATTGGAAAGGGAGTGAGACAAGGTGACACCATATCTCCGAAGCTCTTTAATGCCACATTGGAGGGTGTTTTTCAGTCACTGAGCTGGGAAAACAAGGGGATAAAGATTAATGGAGATTATCTAACCCACCTTCGTTTTGCTGATGACGTAGTCATTTTTGCAACTAGCCCATCAGAGCTGCAGAGTATGATCCAGGAACTTGCTGACAAGAGTAAAGAAGTGGGATTAAAAATGAACTTTCAGAAGACAAAAGTGATGTTCAATGCTTTTACAAGAAATGAAGATTTATCGATTGATGGAAGAAAAGCTGGAGATAACAGACACGTACGTTTATCTTGGACAGCAGATATCAAGTGAGGGTCACATTGATGAAGAAATTAATCAGCGTACAAAACTTGCCTGGAGAGCTTTTGGAAGAAACAGCATAATTTTCAAGAGCAATATGCCATTATGTCTTAAAAGAAAAGTGTTTGATCAATGCATCCTTCCAGTGCTTACGTATGGGGCAGAGACGTGGACCTTAACTAAAAGCGACATACAAAGGCTGCAGACAACTCAAAGTAGCATGGAGAGGTGCATACTTGGTGTAACCAGGAGAGATAAGAAGAGGAACTCGTGGATCTGAAAAATGACAAGAGTGGAAGACATCATGATCAGAGTTAAATCCCTGAAATGGCAATGGGCTGGACATACTGCCAGAAGGATAGATCATCGATGGACAGCCGAAATTTTAGATTGGATTCCAAGGGACAGGAAAAGACCCAGAAGACCACATGGGAGATGGGTGGATGAAATTCGAAAGTATGCAGGGGTGACATGGAGGAGACTGGCACAAGAGGAGGAAACTTGGGGAGACCTTCGGAGGAAACTTGGGGAGACCTTCGTCCAGCAGTGGATTGATAATGGTTGACAATGATGATGATGATGATGATGATATATATACATATATATATTAGAAAAAATTGCAGCAGTCCAAAAGTTTTCATGCTAAGAGTGCATGCAACTCAAATAGCTACTAGGCCTACCATTGTTAAATTAATAAAAGTGCTTTTAAAATAACACATTCAGCTAGAATTCATTCTGAAGCCAGTGAAGCCTTGATTCAGATGAGACCTGGGAAGAAGCTCTGAAAAAAGTTTAATGGAAATTTGAAAGGTTGCTGAGGTCAGCAAGGCAGAATTTGAAAAGATAGGATCTACTTTATACTAATGTACATTCTCAAAAGAAGAAGCACAAAGAAAGAAATTATAGGTAAAAGAATCAGATTTTAAGCATACAATCAGCCAAGCAAAATAAGTAATATATATATTTTTTTCTTTCAAGTCTTTCAAATACTTCTCTGTTTAATAACATCCATAAATATCATTCTCACTATCACAACTCTTGCCATTTTAGAATAAATTATTCCCATACCTGTGTATTTCAAATGATGTTTACAACTAATTTTACTGCAAATCGTTAATGAATCCAATAAAACACAAAGAATAATCTATCTTATATAAAATATTGCTGCCTACTTTAAAAAATCATGCTCTGAGATTAATTTGTACCTCATAGCATAACTATCTTTTAACAAAGAGCAATTTTTTATACCATTATACTTCATGTTATTCAGTGCTGAACCTGAGAAATTAAAAAAAAACTAGTGCATGGGTAAAAGTAAACTAAATCTCCATGATGGAACTTTTATGGGTGCAATTAGATACAATTTCTAGCAGGGGGGGATTGTGATATACATGAATACTAATTTTTTGGTAGACTAATTTTTTTTTAAGGAACAGAAAAAAGGAGCAACCAAAATACGGAAAATGAACCAACACAAACGAATAACTTCAACTTTTTGTTCTCACAGTAGAGCAGAAGCAAGCAGGACCAACACGCTTGCACAATTTGTCAGGCATGTCTCCAATTTCCTTCACAGTTCTATGGGTCACCTACTGAGTTACTGCCTCCTTCCCTAACTAAGGATAAAAATGCAAAAGAAATAATGTTCTGAATTTTCGACAGATGCCATAACTTGGTCTTATAAGGTTATCCTGCAACTTTCGTTTGAATCTAATGAAAACTTTTTAAATTATGCACTTTTTTTTTTTATTAAGACGATTACATAAAAAAAACATTAACTTCACGGAAAAGTGCAGATGATGACAGAGACATACAGGCATGCAACTTTACTTCTCCTTTGCCACCTCTTGCTGTACTGCCTCTTTGCTTAATATGGATAAAAACATGAAAAATTAATTATCCGTATTTTCATTTAAGAAAGCTGATTTTTTTATAGATGCCCAAACTTGGTTAAATTAAGTAACCAGGAAAATTTTGCTTGAATCCAGTGAAAACTTTTTAAATCACACACACACACACACACACACACATGTATAGGACATTTAGAGAAAGAGGCACTAATAAAAAAAGCATTTCTAACTCAAAAAGTTTTTATGTTATCAAGGTGAAATTTTCAGGGTCATTTTGTTTTAATAAATGATGGCATCTGTAAAAAGTTCTGTATAATTAACTGAAAATTTGGGAAAAAGATAATCCATATTTTTATTTCCCAATATGTAAAACTTAAAAACATTGCACTGCACTGGGCAGGGATCCATCACTTCAATACTTGTTTTGAGGTCATCTACTACGAACATTACAAAGCGCTTCCATCAGCTACAAGCCAGCCAAGTCACAAAACTTGAAATAAAAATATTAGGAAGAATGCCAGCATGTTATAGTAGTGATTTCTTTCTTTTCTTCTTTTTTTTTTTTTTGCCAGATTTCAACAGTTTTGGAGGAAAATAATTGTGCCAACCCTAAAATTTTGTAACAATATGCAACAATTATGAAATCAAATGCAGTAAACAAAAATGTTATCATATCTACACCAAGATTTGTTATTTTGTCCGGAGCTTTCACAAATCTTCCGGGGAGACTGGAGCAGGGTATCGCTTCCAGAGCAACTCCGGGCAAACCGGAGCACTTCGCAACTCCGAGTTTGATGGAGACGGAGTTTGTCTGACAGAACAATGAATGATGTAATTTCCATCATATGACGGAATACTTTTACCCATGAACTAGTGCAATTTACCCTCTCCCCCTTACCTTTTTAATATGCATATTTTTTTCACAAATCATATATTTATTTGTTTAGCAAAAGGGTCAATAAGTTCTGAAAATATGTGCAGAAATGAGGACTAAAAATGTCGGAAAAATACAGCTCAGGTAAAACTGCAGTTCCACTCTTATGATGGAAGAATAACAAATACAAAAGAAAGCTAAGCCATATATTCCAGTGTATTGTTGTCTCCTGCAAGGGGATGCTTGGATGACTGAAGAACTCAAAAGGATTTCACTTCTTTGGGATTACTGCAGATATAAAAGTGCTGTAGAAAAAATAAATGTCTAGAACACCATAAATTACTGAAATTTGTAAAACATAAGATGAGAAAAAAATGCAGCTTTCATTATGCAGTCTTTAAAAGATTACACGTAACTTAAAAAAAAAATTATTTACATAAAGAAAAATATACAGAAAAAAGAAACAAATTAAGTAGCTACACAAAATACTCTATGTATTTGTGTCGTCCAAATGAAACATAGACTGGGGTAGACGAGTGGCGCTGCAGTATCCACCCAAGCGATGGCGGTGCTGCGGTAACCACACATAAAACAGAAATGCAGCATGTGAAGCATTTAGTTGGCAGGACGCGTTTGATGTGACTTATCTCATGGATACCTCCAAGAGCGCACAGTGAGCCGTGATGAAATTTTTGACAAAAGAGGGAAGCAAACCGATAGAAATCTAACAATGTATGCAGGTGGTTTATAGGTATGTGTGCCTTGCATGGAGTACAGGCTTGAAATGGTGCAAAGAATTTCAGTGTGCATATGAAAGCACAATGGATTTGCCAAGACCTGGCCAAGCACATACCGCCATCACACCAGACACAATCACAACAGTGGACAAACTAGTGAAAGTTAATCACAGATTAAGTTAGCAGCTGCAATTGAATAGGCATCAGCAGGGGCTCCATTGGCACAATCCTCCACCAAGAACTGGGTTATTCAAAAGTGTGTGTGGTGCTTTGGAACTAGAACCCACGTTCCAAAGCACCTGACAGGGGATGAAATGATAGAACACCTGCTTAAATGTTAGGGGTGCTTATTTCTAGTCCTAACATCACCCAAGTGTTATGTGTATATTTACCTGTGTACATATTCTTATGCTGCAATAAAGTACACCTACCTCCAACAGCTAGCCTAGTTTCATTTGGATGTGCTATCTAACACACTTTAAATAGTTACTCTTTTTAACTTCTTTTTAATATACAAAAATAAATTGAAACAACAACAACAACAAACTTAATACCAAGATTCTGAAAATATGTAGGGAGTTCAAAGTTGACCTAGATTTTTTTTTTTTTTTTTTTTTCTTGTACAAAACAACAAATTGGAATACACTTACCAAACTGTGGGTTCTTCTCTAGGTACTTATCACTTAACTTTAACACACATGCAGACTTGCCAACTTTCAAGAATTAAAATCCGTAAAAAGAATTCAGTGAACATTTATAATCGATATGTCAGACTGACTAATGTACTGAACGTACTGATGAAATGTATCGAGCATATCGATTAAAAACCGATTCATTATGAGAACCTTATATCGATTGCATTTGCTATGCAAATAAACTGTTTGGCAGAACTTCTCCCTTATAACAATTCAAATACAGTCAAAACATAATTAAGTCATCTGTATACAGTCATTAGGCTACATATATGAAAAAGAATTAATTTGTAACCGCGAAAATGTAGCTACAAGCGATATATTGCAGTGACTTTTTACTTTAAGTAAAAAATGGTTTTGAACTTAATTTTGTGTCAGTATGCTAAAGTACCTTTAAAAAGCAGTTTCCTTTCTTTCTCTCTAGTTATCGCTAATATTAATCTTACAAAGTTTATTTCCGAGTCTTTCCAAATTGGATGAGATGAGATAGGGTTGGAAGAAATTATGATCAGGGCAATCAGAAACATGCAGGTGCCATAGTCCTTTGAGAATCATTCTCTTCCAAAAGTGTTTAGGTAATATATTTAAATATATAATTATATATATGACCCTAATCTATTCCAAAAATCCATAAAATGTGTTGCTCCATAAAACAAGTAAAATTTGCCTAAATTTTACGGTTAAACCGTAAAACTTGGCAGGTATGCACATGCCTCATCTCCATGGAAGACTATCTTTCAGCCATGCAAAAAGGATTTGGGTTGCTGATGTAGTGACTTTAGGACACATTCCTGTAGTCATTCATCTGTAGTGAATTTCATTCCTCCTAAATGCTCCTTAAGTGGGTCAAACACTGTGGAAATCTCATGGAGCCAAGTCATGACAGTAAGGCGGATGGCTAGCGTTGCCATACAACAGGATAACCTGTTTCAACAATTTTCCTGGACGCTTATTGCAGGTGGCAGGTTGAAGATTCTCTTTTATGTGTGCGGCATAATATCTGTGTATTGACTGTTGCTCCCCATGCAAGAAATTTCATGAGAAGCACCAATTTACATCCCAGAATACAGTAGCCATTAAATTTCCTGCAGGTGGCACTACCTTGAATTTCTTTGGATGGGGGGGGGCTTGCTTGTGGTGCCACACTTGGTTTCTGGAATAAAACAATTAACTGAAGTCTTGTCACTGGCCACAATCCACTGCAGAAATGGATCTGCATCCAAACTTAAGGCAAGGCAAAAGTTGTGTGCAGATGGCAACACGAAATGACTTCAGATAAAATGTCAACAACTTTGGTACCCAACGTGCATACACTTTTCTGAATAACAGGTGCTCGTGGATGATTTTTTCCCCACTACCAACACTAATGTTGATTATTGCAGCTATGGCATGTACCCTTACCTTCCTGTATTCCAAAGTAACTGATTGCACATGATTGATGCTTGCTTCAGTCACAGCAGTAGACCATTCATGTGCATACAGTTCATTTGCTGCTCTCTCTTGGCTCTAGGAAAATTTGTTGCACCAAACGTAGATACTTGTTTTTTACAGCATTTTATTTCCATACTCTGCTTGCAAAATTTTAGCAGGTTTTTCCTTCTGCTTCAGAAGAAATTTAATAATACTACGCTATTTCCACACTCACTCATACCTCTGCAGACGTCATCCTTCCCACAACATACCTCACATGCTCCACGTGGACAAAACCACTACTAGCATAAAGGGGAAGTTCACACATATTTACTGTATGGATTCAGTTGTAATTGGTACAGAGAATGGAGAATTACAAAAAAGTTCTGGTCAACTATCAACCACATTCGTACTACTGGCTTCTTTTACCACCAAGAATCTGTCAAAGACACGAATGAACAGCAGTACACTTTTGTTACATTAAAAGTCATGCCTTTATAAGTTACATATGCTCCTGGAATAACGCAATGAGAAGTTAGAATTGTGTCCCCTTAAATAAAGTTCACCCTCATGTGATTAGTCTTTTTAATACAAAATACATAAACAAGACTACGGTGTAATACAGATAAAAGTTTAATACTGAGGTACACAGCTGCAAACTTTTCAAAACTAAGAAAACAACACACTTTTGTTACATTTTTTCCAATATTTGGGTGCTATAAAATTACTTTGGCTTAATAAAGTACACAAGCACAAGAACCACTTAACATTTCTTTTCATTTGGGGGAAAAATTAAAGAAAACAATAATCAAACTGGGCTGTTTCTCCAGATGCATGTGCTTGCAAGTGTTTTTAATTCAACAGCATTTTTTTTTTCTTGCCGACTAATGAATGTTCAGAGTTTCCTTCCAAGACAGAGTGTTGCAGCCAATACTGAAGGCACACATGTGTTACTGTTAGCATAAGCTCTCCTCCCTATCATCTTGATCATGTGATCTTGCCCTCCCCCCTACATTTGTTACCTACTGATATTATTACACACTGAGATCTTCTCAGACTTTTACTCCTGTGACCAAACTACATAATCATTTCATAAAAAAATTCAAGTGTTCTAAGACCTCCCTCAATCTATATTTCTCTGTTTCTCTCTATTGATTTTCTGCTTCAAACACATTGCTTCTTCAGTCCCTAAAGCACCTTCTTCTCTCACCAATTAGTTCAGGGTGTGATAGCATAGCTTTAACACCAGTTTTAAGCAACCTTTTATCTCCCATGCAGTACACATGTTAAAACCACCTCAATACATTCTCATTAGCAGTAATGCACACAACTAGAAAAAGTTCAATAAATTCTGTTCTTCAAGTATTACTGTGTTATATGTAAACAAAGGTTAGGTGATAGGTAATCTTGTGTACATTCATCAGTTTAAAAATATCTAGATAAAAAATGTAGAAATTAAAATGCAACATACCAAAGTAGCAGTGAAGCCCTTGATATTTAACTGATTTCTACGGAAAATGCTTGATACACCAAAATGTCTGATGATATTAACAAGTTAGTAAAATCATGCAATCCATTGATTATGATATGCTTTCCAACATACCAGAAATCATTACTCAAGTTATGAGGAAAATGACTGTGGAATAAATTTCACTCCCGTGCCATGACCTTTGGCCCCATTTCGATGATATTAAACAGAATTGGTTCAGTATACCTCCAGAACAACATACTAAAGTTTTGTCGCAATAGAAGCATTTTTATGTAAGTTGTGACACATAAGGGCAATGGCATGGATCCCACTGCTTTGACCTCATTTCCAATAGGGTTCGTCCCTAGGCTGTCCCCTACCGCTAAACTTTCATTGAAATCGAACCATTTTTATGCGAGCTATCGTGCGGACAGACAGACGAACAAAACTGGAGCATACATGCTTCTTCAACCTGTGGTTAGAAAGCGTAAACAACACAAGCTCAAAGCAACAGATTAGATAATGACAATAAATCAGGTCAGCCTTAAAGCATTGGACTTTTGTTGTTTGCAGCAGCAATGGCATAACATATGAAATACCCAAGAGTGAGCGATGAATTTAAAAAACTTCTAAAAATTGTGCTTTTGAGATAAAAACATATCGAGAAATTGAAATATTAAAACCAAATGAAAAGCACCACGTGCCTATTCCTCACATATGCATTTTGAGACAGTACATCTGCCCTATCACCAGTGTACGTGAAGGCACTTATACACACTGCCGGAAAGTCAAAACAGAACACCCAGAAGGAATGCCAGTAGGAACATCATATTATGATACGTTAATTGTTAAGGGCAGCAGAAACTGTGATCCAAGTTGGAATGTCATTGGATGAAATAATGACGTCATCATGGATGACAACATGCAAATGTACGCAGCATATATTTAAGGATTAGGACATGCAGAACGAAGGCATTTATCTGGTGTCATGTTGTTCAGTGCTTGTAAAAGAAGCTACCCTGCCTGAACGACACAGGCGTGCAAATTTTTTTCAGTTATGGGAGTTTGAGCGAGGCCGTATAGTGGGTCTGCGGGAAGGAGGTTGGTCCTTCCGTCAAATTGCGGACCGAGTGGAATGAGAGGTATCGGCGCCGGTAAGATGGTGGCATCGGTGGTCAGAGGAGCATTCACACACTCACGGATGTGGTTCCGGGAAACACATAGTTACGAACACACGAGAGGATTGGAGTATCAGGAGCGTGGCTATGGCGTCACAAATTCCATCTTCCGTCATACCAAAGGTGTCTACCAGAACATTATATGGAATCGTTCGTTGGAAGCAGGACTACGGGCAGGCGTGCTGCTGACATGGTTACCAATGACCCCGATCACAGTCGAACACGTTTGCGGTGGTGTCAAGAACAAGTTCATTGGAGGGAGGAATGGCGGTCAGTGGTCTTCAGTGATGAAAGCCGATTCTGCTAGGGAGCATCTGATGGTCGTGTACGCATCCGAAGACGACAAGGTCAGCAACTTCTGTCATCATGCATCAACCAATGACACACAGGCCCCACGCCGGGTGCCATGGTGTGTGGAGCAATTAGCTATCACTCTCATACGAGTCTGGTGTTTGTACGGGGTGCACTGAATAGCAGTATGTATGTCAGCAACATCGTGCAGCCGTTCGTCTGCCATTTTTAAGTGCGATCCCCGATGCGATATTCCAGCAGAATAACACCCGCCCCCACTCCACACTCTCCGGAATTGTATCCAATCGAGCATGTCTGGTACTGGATCGGACGACGACTCTTTTGCGGACCCTGGCATGCAGCGATCATCTCTGAATTATGCGTCCAAGTTGAAAGTGCATGGAATGCTATACCCAGCATGATATTCAGCATTTGTATGACCGATTGCATGTCAGATTAGAAGCTTGTATTGCTGCTGGAGGAGGTGCAACGCTTATTGAAGTGTGCCTTCTGTACACAGTAATACATCTTAAAAGGTAAAATAAACATTGGATCACTTCACTCATGCGATCACTTTCCTTTCTTAACAAGTTGTTGCTGCGACATAAATCACATAGATGCAGCTGCAGTTTTTAATGGTGTTCTTTTTTCACTTTCTGGCACTGTATATAACACAGCATATGATTTTACTGCAAAGCAAAACTTCTGCACAAAGCTCATCACTTCATACCGACACACCATTGATGTCATATCTCATCTCTGGATTGCAGTCTTTTTCTGCAGCGCCATCTATTGTATTAGATTTTACCAGGTGTGTGACAATTAAATAGGAGGGTTAGTATTGCCGTTATACATCTTTGTCTTTTCATTGATAATAGATTTTGCTACAAGTATTTGTTTATTAGAGGGATGGGACCAGATCAATTCAATATTTTCCCTGTTTGGGACAGCATTATTATTGAAACAATGCTGAATCACAGATGTTCAGATCCTTTTTTTGTTCCAAACTTTTAAGTGTTCCTTTAGACAAATTTTTAAGTTTTGTTTGGTACTTCCTATGTATACCAATGGTTTATTATGTTCTTGTTGATTTTTTATTGGGATTTTATATACTCCTCCTAGGAATATGAAAAAGCACATCTACCATCTTTACAGAACTTAAAAGAACAAACACATTTTTATGTATAAACGGGGGAAAAAAAACAAAAAAACTGCATTTTTATACATTACCTTTCAACTGAACCAGTGTCTTTCTGTTCTTCAAGTTCAGTAAGGACAGAATCCCAGAGCACAAACTGCTCTGACAAGTGAGTTACCTATGGAAATGCTAAGGAAAACTGAGACAAATAAACTGAAGATTAAATAAAACAGGCTTTGATTCCTTAATTCATCCCCCCCCCAAAAAAAACAATTTACAGCAACATGAAGGTACATTACACACTTCATCTAAGAAGTTGCCTACAAGTATTTAGGACTAATACATTCATTGTTAGATACATCAGATTAATTTAAGATTAAGATGGTTCCACCTAAAAACTCTGCCCTACATTTCCAATGGTAAAAACTTCTGTAGACATTTTCTTCACAATTAATGCATTCCCAAGGATGAAAATTTGCACATCAATAAAAATAACTTTATATTATAGCCTAGTACACTTAATATTTTTTTCAAAGCTTAACACTATAATTATTTTAAGAATTTTCTTTGGTTGGTTGTGTTGAGATTTGCTAACAGATGGCACCATATGTAAATGTGACTTGCTAAACGCAATCATGTTGCATTTTTTTCCCAATAATTTTATTAATTTTTGGAATGGAATCAACACTTGAGTTTGTCCTTGTGATAGTCTGGAATCTTCAGAATGATTTGAGCCACATGTTCTGACAATAATTTAGCTGAAAATTTTAACAGAACTATAGGTACTGCTGACTTTTAATTCCAAAGTAAACCATCAAGCTCACTCTGACATTTTCAACTAAGTTACTATCAGAACATTTAATCTAAATGGCTCAAATCATTCTAAACATTCCATACTACTGCACGGACAAGACTCAAGCGCTGATTTCATTCCAAAAATTAACAAAATTATTTTTAAAAATGTAATGTGATTGCATTTAGCAAGTCACATGTACATGTGGCACTATCTGTTAGCAGATCTCAATACTGCCAAAGGAAAAATTATTGATTTTAATAAAATAATGGTTAAGTTTTAGAAAATATTAAGTACACTAGGTTATAATATAGTTATTTTTATTGATGTGAAAAATTTTCGTCCTTGGGAATGCATTAATTGCAAAGAAAATGTCTACAGAAGTTTTCGCCAATCGAAACATAGGGCTAAGTATTTTAGATGGACCTACCTTAAATAAGACAGGCTTTGATTCCTTAATTCAATTTTTTTTCACCAAAATTACAGCAACATGAAGGTACATTACACACTTCACCTAAGAAGGTAGCTACAAGCATTTAGGCCCAGTGCATCGTTTGTTTAGATATAGCAAAGATTCATCTGCCATCTCAGTTATGTGGTCGCACTTCCTTGATCAACACACAACCTGAATGTTTACTCAGATTCCAATATACATAGTGTTCTTCAGTTGTTTAGAATTGCAGTATCCTGGATGGTGTGCTAGAAGCAAGTGCAAACAGATATTATGGAGGTTCAATCCCCACACTAGGGTAATGGAATTTTCACGTTTTTAAAGGAGTGACCATGAAAGATATTAAATTTCTGCATCTCTGATCCATAAAAAAAAAAAACAAAAAAAAAACGAATTTTTGTGTGTGTTTGTCCGTTCTGATTTGATGAATGTACGTTCATTTGATTTCCATTATGTTTTATTTTATTACCATTTTTCTTCTGGTACTTAAGCTACTCCAACTACTATAAAGAGAGACTTTAACAGAAGTATTTTTGGAAGAACGCAAAAGAATGTCTTTGTAGAGGAATAATGAACTCTTCTTGCATTGTGGTGCTGTACAATGAACTTTCCAAAGCACAGGAGATGTTACATGTGATGTATGTGTTCATGTAAGGGTGACACGTACTTTAAAAAATTATGATTAAAATGAAAAATTATGGTGTGGAATATATCTTTTTTTTTTTTCAGTGATGTGCAAATCATATTAAAACTAGGTTGATTCTAACAAAATGAGAAATTTAATGCCCCCCTTATTTGTATGAGTACATACAACAGCTCCAATTAGCTCTGTGTGGATTTTTTACCATTGTGCATGTTTTTTATTGATTCACAAACTTATGAACTATAATGCAAAAGTGGGTATATCTTTCATATGTATTTGGCAAGGAAATCTTATCAGTCTCAGAAGATGTGGACTGTCAGTGTGTGAGTCATACAAAAGAGTGGGTACGTAAGTACATGTATGTACCCACTCCTTTCTATGACTCATATAGACAGTCAACATCCTCCCAGACTGATCAGATTTCCTTGTCCATGGTGACTCATCTTCCAGCACACGAGCACACAGGAATTGGGGAATAAATATGGTAATTTAACAGCATTCTGGAAAAAAATAACAATGCTGGATGATATACAATGCATGTCTCAGGAAGAATCTAACGTAAAACCAGTAACACGTGCTCAATCAATAGGGGACAATTCTTATGAATGAGAATTATTACTTATCAGGTTCTATGAAAAAAGAAGCAGCAAAACATCTGAGATAAGGGATTTTATAAATAATGCAGAAAAATGTCAAAAAAGAAAACCTCTACAAGTAGTTTCAAAGTGAGTCATGTGAACCAGAATTACAATACTATGACACAAATACTGTTACTGATGCTGCAAATCGAAACAAAATGCAACAGCGTAAGGAAGAAATTAACACATACATCAATCACAACATATCACTGCAGTGTGTTGAAGCTTTGATAAAGTATATGAGCCAGTGGAACTTTGAATACAATGACATCAACTTTTAAGGAAAATATGAACTGACAGGAAACATTCCAACATGAGGAAACATCCCAGGGATTCTCAAACACAAGCTAAAATTTTAGTATTTGTATTTTTGAATTATTCATAGATCCCCGTATTTGGAATTAAACAACTTACATAGGGCTTCATTCAAATTAATGTATTTAATTCTCTTCCATCTTGAAGAACTTGTCTTTATGTCTTCACTTCCTCATCTAAGACATCTGAGAAAATAAAAGAACTCAGAGGGAGTGAAGACATAAAAAGTCTAATTCTTCAAGATGGAAGAGAATTAAATCCCCTATTTGCCCAGTTATTCAAGTCCACACTGCACAAATATTACACATGAGGATTTATGAAACCCTCAAAGTTATTGTATGTGCACCACGAAAATCATTCTAAAATTATATATTTATTTGTTACACAACCAAATCAAACCCAACCTGGACATGGTGACTTGATAGCTCATTAATCTAGCTTTTTCATCTTTCTTTTAAATCCAAATGGACTTGAACCAATCAGCAGTAGAGCTCATGTCACAAAGAATTCATTTAAATCTCAAAAATCATTCATACATGACAGCTGTCTCCTCATTCAAAAATCACCATAGTTTACTGTTTAGTTAAGGAATAAAAATGAAGGTCTGTTCTCTTTCCAGCAGGAAGGAAGACAGATGACATTTAACAATTCCTCTGATGACTAAAAGTGTATCATGGTTGTATTAAATAAATTACAAACACTATAATCACAAATGACACATTAACCAGTGGTGCAACTACTATTCTACGCAGTGACGAAGGAGCATACTGCAGCTGCCAGTTATGGTAATAGTTATAGTTTTTTACAGTTTTATGAAAAATCCGAACACACAAAAAACAAACAAACAAATAATTAACCCAAAAATTTATATTTTCCATTAAGAAATACAGTATTTAGCTTTGCTTAAATAAATGTCAAGTTTCACTTTTAAAATACTGGATGTCTTACAGATTGAAGATATTAGGCCCTTTGGCTCCGGGTTGTAAAATGATCACTTTGCAATGGGTTGTAAAAAATATGATCACTCTCCAATCACCCTCTCTTTGCGCTGCTGAGGGAAAGTGGGAGGCCACATGGGAATTTTCCATGGAGGATATGGGGAAAATAGTCAGTCACCTAGGATTACGTACATGACAGGCTCCAACATTTATTAACAGAAGTTGCAGATCTGCTATGTATGAGAGGGTGATTTCTTCAACTGATTTATTTTTTTAGTTTAGGACAAAACAATTACACATTGCTATTACTTTTAGTTCTTCCTTATAGTAAGTATGTCTGTTTCATTCACTGCGTGGGAATTTTAATATAAAAGTGAACAACATTTATTTGCAAAATATCACAAACGCATTTAAGTGGAGCACAGTATCGGTGAAAAAAAAAGGAGAGCGCGCTAAGAAACTTCCAAAACTCAACCAGTTCTTCTTACCGCAGAGTCAGTTAAACTCAAGTCCTGTTTCCAATTAAAAGAATGATGGTTTGTTTAGCACATCAATTGTCCAAAGTTTAGAAGCAGACATTTTACAAAAACCAAGCACTTCAGAAACAAGTGAAAGTAAAATAGATGGTTATGATGTAGTACATTTGCTTAATCTCACATCAAGTGTATGAGGAGCAAGAATATAAGTGGTTCCATGCTTAATATTATAGTACTCATCATGATACTTAAACTTTATGTTCAACGTGATATTTGTACATGCACTTCAGATATACAGACATGCCAACATCTGAAGGAAGTCATCAGTAGTTCGTATGTGTGGGGCACGTAGTTTTTCCGTAGTGAAGTCAAGTTTCCACATTAAAATTTGCAGGGTAGCATGCATATTTCCCAGAGTACACTGCTACATTTTTAGCAACATGTTAATCTCGATCGGGGACAATATTTGGATAAATTTTGCAACATAACTAAGTCCCCTTAAAATGGGGGGGGGGACTTGAGTAAATACACAAAAAATACATACCATTTCAACATTAACTTTGGTGAAAACAGGCAGAACATTACTGAGAAATAACAAATAGAGCTCTGTCAAAGGACAACCTAAGGACTTTGTTATGTTTTCAAAACGTTGTTTCCTACACCGATTTTTTTGGCTTCATCATCGAAAAACAATTTTAATGCCTTCCACTGTTCTAGAATTCTATTTAGAGACTTCAGAAGAGAAAGTCATCTTGTGCTGCAGTATTTTAAGATTTTGTGGACTTTTCCATCAGTGAAAACCTTTTGGCAAAGCTTTAAGATTTGCTGCCATTAAGAACTTTTTTCTAAAAAAAGAACACTTCAACTAAAAGCATTTAAATATACACTTCACTAAGTTTCTCTGCAGCTTTTCTTGCTGCTAAATGTACCAAATGACAAGCACATCCCCTTATAATAATAGATGGCTGTTGTAATTTCAGAAATGCTGCAACACCTTTAGATTTTCCTAACATTGTGCTAGCATTATCGGACCCAATTGCAACACAGTTTTCCCATTTCATTTTTTTTTTTTTTTTAGCAAACTCTTCTTTTAGCATTTTGGAAATGCCTTCCCCAGTATTATTCTGGTGTTCTGGTAAAGAAAGCAGTAGCAATATAATCTCTCCTTTTTCCTTTTGAAAATATGATACAACAATTGGATAAATTTTCGCGTCATTACTGTCATTGCTGCCATCCGTCGAGGCTGCAAAAGTACTGTAATTTTTGGGCTAAGAGCCGCGGCTCTTATGTTACTAAAAGTGAAATTTTTCAGGTGTGCGGCCCTTATGCCGAATTTGTTTTCGCTAAGACTGTTTCTTCCCTCCCCCTTTTTTTTTCATGCAGATGCTTAGTAAATTTTTTCAAACCACATCTTTTTTTTTTCACAAACTTGACTGTGATCATGTTTTCCCCCTTTCAACTCATACATTAGACACAGATCTATTTATACTAGATAACTCCGCTGTCCTGATGTTGGTTTAGGAAAGGAAGTGGAGGAGAACAGGAATGCCTGACTCAAATGCCCTTTGCATGGGGGATGGAATGGGGACATAAGCACACAGATGAGTAGTGTGACGTCCGAGGCTTCTGTGGATAGCGCGCCCTACTTTGAGCGTGCCCAGCGTATCTCTTTCGTTGGCTGCAGCATACATCATGCAGGAAGGTGCGATGCAACCAAGGGAAGGAACGGTGATTTTCACTGGGGTGGGAGACCAGTTTGATGGGCGCTTCCCTGAACAAAAGCTTAAGAACATGAACAGTGCAAAAGCCTGCCCCAGGATGATTCCATTAGCAGAGACCTATTCCAAACAATACTGGCGGGACGGAAAGACAAATTCTGTTCACTCTTCTTGGTTAATCTGGCATGCGATACAGGCATTTCTTGGCTCTGTGCTCCTGAGTTTTGCTTCAATTTTATTTATTTATTTATTTATTTATTTTATTGACTGACGATAGTGGAAGTTGAAGGCTTCAGCTGGAAAAGAAGGGAGAGCTTTCCCATTCATATAAAAGTGGAGCTCAACGTGAAGGCTCAGTGCGCAGTAAATGGTTGGTTGGTTGGTTGGTTAATTTTTATGGCGCAAGGGCCATGTTTGGCCAAAGAGCGCCAGACACAAGACAAACAAACAGTATTAAAAACGTGGTAAAAAGCTTAAAATCTGGCTGATCAAGTAAAACTGAAAAATGAGAACGATGGAAGGGCTAAAAAAGATAATAAAACAAACAGTATTAAAAACATGATACAATGATTAAAATCTAGCTGATTCAGTAAAACTGAGAAATGAGGATGATGATAAGGCTAAAATCTAGATACGTTTAAAATAGTCAATTTCTTGAAAAAATGAAAACACGGCAACAGTATCACAGTGGTCATTGAGGAGCCGCTGCAGTGTAGGTGCGTCCTCGGTCAACAAATGAGAATGAAAGAAATGAAAACGTACATCACGAAAACGAACACAGCTACACAGAAGATGATTGACGGTGAGTCGGCAATTGCACGTTTCACACATCAGCGCAGTGCCGCCACACAGCAAAAAGCGGTGAGTGAAACGACAATGCCCAATGCGGAGACGCACAAGAACCACTTCCTCCCTACGGTTCCGACGATATGAGGATTTCCAGACTTCAAGATTAGGTTTAATATGATACAGTTTATTTTCCACCTGTTGGTCTCACAGACCCTGCCACGTTCACTTGGTATGGTCGCGGAAGATAAAGCGAAAATCGCGCTGTTTCGAAGTGTTGGCGGCCAGATCCGCGAACACGTGCGAGGCAACTGGTAAAAGGAAGTGCAACTTCATTCTAACAAAAAAAACATCTCTAGATGAGAGAAAAAAAAAAAAAAAAGCATAACATAGAAGGAACATATTATTAAAGAAAACATTAATCAAAAGCATTACAAGCGATAATTTATAAGTTAATTACTTCTAAGACGGATTCTATTTTGGTGAACAGAGAACCATCCTGTAGCAGAAGACATCCACATTGAATGGAATTTAGACAATTGTGCGGTTTTACGAGCAATGCGATATTCTAACGAGAGTCTTAAGATTAACTGTGATTTATATTGATTACATAAATGGTTTTGAGCATTTAATAAAGGCAAACAAATAACATCATTAGCATGATTAATAAAAAATGTATAAATAAAATTTTTTGCCAGTATGAAAAAATAAGTGTATAAAGCAGATCGACACTGAGTTGCAGAATTAGCCTTTGAAGTATACATATAATCACGTTGGGTGTGAGTTAATGCATGAAAATAAGGAAGATAATTTAGCTTTCTGCGCAGCACCACGACTTCACAGGTGCAGCCCTTTACGGCAACTTTTGCTTCCAAGATTGCAAAATTTCTCACCTGCGGCTCTTAGTCCGAAAATTACGGTAGTAGAGAAAAGGGCAGTCGTAGTTTCTTCCGTTGTTATTTTAGCCATACTCTGAATAATAGCTGTAGATTTTGTGCGCCCACTACTGTATTTTTTTGCTATCTCCGAATCCGGAAACATTGCTTGCCAATTTCTGCTGCATAAACTGCGGCAGAAACTGGCAAATTATGTTCGATTAAAAATCGAGCAAAATAACTTTCAGCTTGAATAACAGTGATCTCATCACTTTTTACGAAGTAACTGTATACAGAATTATTCTTTTCTTTCAATAAACCATATTGTTCATGTTTTTTTGAAGTTACATGCCTCCTGCAATTGTCCCGTCTGCCATGAGCCACCAAAAAATCGCAGTTGCACACGCCACAGAACACATGATTCACGGAAACATGCGACCACTGTAAACATTGAAATTACAACGAATAACATTCCCTGTACTGCTGCTAATTTAAACTTTTTCCACACCACTGGAACTGGAAGACACTGAAGCACGCTTCATAACTACAGCGATTTATGTCACCCCACAACTAATCAACTTTCAATTTAACAACAAGAACAGAAAACGGGGAATCGACTCTGCTCTACCTCCGACAGCTTACGTTAGGTCAGGACGCGGTTAAGGTTTTCCCGAAGTTAACAGACGTCGTGCGTTGCAAACGCCATCCCACGACAAGCCAGGTACAAAGTCACGTGATCACATAGAACGATCTCCGCTGCAACATTTCTGCTTGCTTGTCGGCCCGCCAAACATGCTTGCTGTGTGATGGCTTCGTGACGTTACCGCAAAAATCACTACATTTGACTATGCTTCACTTTTTTTTTTTAAATAATTTAAAAAAAATAATTACTTTTCCGGAAATATCTGAGATTTCTGGAAAAAAATTTCACACCTTCTCCGTAAGTCCATAGTTTCAACATGATATCCGTAGAAACTACGGAGGATCCGTAGTACTTGACATCTCTGGATATATGCCACATGGTCCTACGTTCAGGTTTGATATTGAATATGACAATAAATAACTAGAATAAAAACACTCATTAAAGCTTACCCTGCAGTTATGCAGTATTGAAGTTCATTCATCATGTGCAAAGCTACTCTGTCAGTCCATATGTGCTAAAGTTCAACTCTATATACTCAATCTGGTCTAACAGACATTTACACTGGATTGAGTATATAGAGACCAGGTTAAATATATAGATTGACCGGATTGAGTATATGGAGTTCAACACTGCGGTCTATATACTCAATGTGATCTAAACAGACATTTACACCAGATTGAGTCAATAAGAGTTGAACTTTAGCACATTTGCACTAACAAGCACACATGGACTGACAGAGTAGTTGCACACATGATGAATGAACTTCAATACTGCAAAATGGCAGGGAAAGCTTTAATGAGTGTTTTTATTCTAGTTATTTATAGTATACTGTCACATTCAATACCAAACCTGAAACTGGGACTATGCGGCATATATCTAAAGTGTATGTAAAAATTGGTTATGAAAGTATTCACTGCCTACATATTGCTGCAGAACCTCAACAGACATAGGGCATTACAATGCTCACATTCTTGATCCAAAAGTCAAGTCAATCATATTTTGGTTCCTGCCGCCTAAAAACCCATTTCCGTGAGACAAAAACTGCTGCTGCTTTTCTGCGTCCTACCATGAAATAACAACCAAAATTGGAATGAAATCACTTAGAACATGGCTATATTACTCTCCCTCCAAAAATATGCAGGGCTTGAAAAATATCTGAAAAGTTACATGCTCAGCTGTGCATGTGCAAAAATTATTTACCTGCCCAGGTAGTAAAAGTTGGATGCCTAGGAAAATTTATCTTTTAAGATAAAAAAAAAAATGCATGAGGATTCTGGTGTTAAGTTGAAAAATATGATGAACTTTTTTCACATGTTTTGCATTTCCATTTTAAGGCTTTGTATTCAAAATATTCAATGCATAAAATTGTGTATCTAAAAGTTTTAAGATGATGATGCTAAAATTAGAATGAAATAATATGATGATGAAATTGGTATTTGAGAAATTAGTGATTCTACCATGTTCCTTTTGTTAAAGCTTTCATCCTTTGTCACTAAACACCGGAGGTTGGTTCTATCAGAGGCATGCATCCCATCAGTGACTATAAACAACATTTGGAGCAAAACTACAGTACATACGGTTGCAATTTCTGAAACTAGAGCATAATATAATTAAAGAAGTGATATTCTTCTGTCCTTGGCACTCTGTAACAATAATGCAACTTCTGGTGATTAGCAGTGAAATGAAACATGACATGCAATGCCTGTCTTTTTTCTTGTAGTAGGAAATCCTAATCCAAACTTTATTTTTAAATTTAGTTGCCCGGAAGCTAAATTTTTTATTTACGTGCCCAGACCATAAATTTACGTGTCCTGGGCATCTCGGGCATTTCAAGCCCTGATATGGTTTATTGTGAACCCTGCTGGATTTTTGCTGATCATGCAAAAAAAAAAAGAAATCACAATTGGGCAGAAGGTATTTATGACTAGAAGGGTTTACTGCGTAAAATTACTGAACAAAATAAATAAACATTAAAATGCATATTCATGTTCATGCATCGGTCCATGCATCGTGTTAATCCTGACTAATAAGCTTGCATTATGCACTTCTGTTTCAAAAATTACTTTAAAAGTTAAAACTACAGGGCTCTAGGTACCCCCCCCCCCTTTGCATACACTTTGACTTTTTGATCCTCTTCTGCTACCGCCACACTTACACACACACAACAAAAAACCCATCCTCCCTCATGTTCAAAATCCTAGGAAAATTACTGTGCTTAGGGGTGCTGAAGTAAATCTTGTGCTGGCACGTTGTGCTAGTTACACCACTGACATTAACAGTAAAGCTACACAAATGCAGATGGCAGAGATAAAAGGCACCTAATGCTTATTATGCAATCAGGAAAAGCTGTGGATGGCTTAGTGGTTAGCGAGTCAGACTGTCAATGCAAGGTCCTCAGGTTCGAACCTGGGCTGATATTTCAGAAGGTATTTATGACTAGAAGGGTTTACTGCGTAAAATTACTGAACAAAATAAATAAACATTAAAATGCATATTCATGTTCATGCATCGGTCCATGCATCGTGTTAATCCTGACTAATAAGCTTGCATTATGCACTTCTGTTCCAAAAATTACTTTAAAAGTTAAAACTACAGGGCTCTAGGTACCCCCCCCCCCCTTTGCATACACTTTGACTTTTTGATCCTCTTCTGCTACCGCCACACTTACACACACACAACAAAAAACCCATCCTCCCTCATGTTCAAAATCCTAGGAAAATTACTGTGCTTAGGGGTGCTGAAGTAAATCTTGCGCTGGCACGTTGTGCTAGTTACACCACTGACATTAACAGTAAAGCTACACAAATGCCGATGGCAGAGATAAAAGGCACCTAATGCTTATTATGCAATCAGGAAAAGCCGTGGATAGCTTAGTGGTTAGCAAGTCAGGCTATCAATGCAAGGTCCTCAGGTTCGAACCTGGGCTGATCTTTCAGAGATGGTGTGATTTACTAACAATCGCTGAATATCCGCCGTGCATCGGACGAGCACGTTAAGTGACAGCTCCCAGGCTGGACCCACTGGTTAAATGGGTATTCTTTCCTATGCCCCTACCCCCTTGAAATTCTCTCACCCCTCTGTGTGCAACATCGTACTTGAACGGTGGCGCCATCTACTGTACTCTAATCTCACTACAAACTGTTCTGTCAAAGTCGCTAGACTTGCTGTCATTCCTTCCGTTTCTGTGTCCTGCCCAAAAGGCGAACTCGCTGTATGTGGCTGGGACCTAAACTCTACTCACTGTGGACGGAAGTCCTAGAAGAAAATGACAATTACTGTTATGCAATCAGGAGATGATTTTTTTTATTTAATTATTTATTTGTGATGAAACTTGTCATGGTACACCTGCAACACCTCAAATCACTGACAAATTTGCAAGCTGCAAATAACTTAAGTACTATGTAAAGTAAATCTTACTCTTGAGCATTATTTTTTTCTTCTTTTTTTACTGTAACTTAGGCACTATGCCATATTTCTTCATTAACTACAATTGCACTTCAATTTCATATGCTGTATATTTGCATACTTTTAATCTGAGAACTTTAAAATCTTTTTTTTTTTTTTTTCAATTTTCCCCTGTTGTTGGTATACTAGGTTTTATTTCTAAATTTAAATTTTAATCTCTCTCTCTCTCTCTCTCTCTCTCTCTCTCTCTCACACACACACACACACACACACACAAATTATATCTTTCATGTCTTTGTATATTTCTCCTCTGTGATATTTTCCATTATTTCTCTCTCCTGGATCCCAAATGAAGCTTACAAATTGCTACTGTTGTAGTGCATTTTGGAAATGGAATTCAGCTTCAAAGACAGAAACATATAAAGGATACCAGTGAGTTATATTCATCAACTAATTTCTTAGTTTCTTCATTAACAGCTGAAACATTTTGCTGGAATGGAAAACATGATTATTGCATAAAAACATAAAAATGTTAAATATGTCACAATTGACATAATATTACACTTTGAAAGGTTGGTTTCATAAACAGAAATGACATTTTCAATGAATAAAGAACACGGTGTATGTGAAGCACAATAAAATTAATGTTTCATGCTTTAAATTAGGAAATGAAACACCAGCCCAGAGGGACTATGTGCAATGATATTATGCTAGGGTAGGGAATATCAAGTCGCATGACAGATCATAATAGAAGGAAAAGACGTTTTAGGTCGCTGTTTATGAAACTTGACTTTTCATTAGTCCCCCCCCCCCCCAACATTTGCCAAAACTTCTAATCATGCACTTTCATTTATACGAATATTTAATGATAATATAATATCTAACAGTACTTGCTGAAATTTTACTTATATATTCTATAGCACAAGTTCCAGTAGCTATGTATATGAATCATTGCTAACAGTAATGAGATTCTATAAACTGCACATACAGGTTTATATAAACATTAGCAAGATTTTCCAGATTACTATATTTGCACAGCCCATTCATCTGTAAACTGTTCCACTTGGGTACGTGATGTCACCATTTCAAGGAATTAGATTGGAATTTTCTTTCAGACAAGCATGCATGAGATTTTCCAAACATCTACAACTTTTGTGGATGTACAACTTTCCCACTAGGTGGCATAAAAGATTTCTGCATACTGCCCAATATTTGTATTTTTAGAATATTAATCGGGAAAAACTAAATTGATTATAACAAGCAAGTGGGGCCAAAATTAAGTGGTAACAATGCACGGCAGAATAAAAAGAAAATTTTGTATTTTATGTCTATAAACAAAAAGGCTGCAGGAATTGCCTCAGAATCTTCAGAAGTTTTGCCATTATGGATTCCTGAGAAATATTCTGAATTTGAGGTGTTGTTTTTTTTATTTGTCAAAAGACACACTCATTACACAGCAAACTACAGTGATTTCATTTCCCCTGTCATTGCTCATTTCCACAACTGAACTATAATTATTAGGCTCATTTCTAAAATTGAACAGCATTTATTAGGCTCATTTCTACATTTGCTCATTTCTACAGCTGAACTATATTTATTACACTCATTTTTACAACTGGACTATATTCATTAGGCTCATTTCTACAAGTGAACTATATTTATTTAGGCTTGTTTCTACAAGTGAACTATATTTTATTAAGCTCATTTCTACAATTGATCTATATTTATTAGTTGCATTTCTACAATTGATCTATATTTATTAGTTGCATTTCTACAATTGAACTACATTTAATGGGCTCATTTCCACAACTGAACAATATTTATTTATGCTCATTTTGATACAGCAAAAGTAAGTAAATAATCAGTTAAAAATTTATCTGGTAGTTTGTATTTCTGTGTGGAGCTAACCTATGAATCTCAGAGAACAGCTTAGGGACGGACGGACAGATGTATGTATGTACAGCATGATTCATAATTATTGTACGGATTTTCATGGCTTGGCATGGTCAACCCGTAACCGACCAAATAACACTACAAGTTTACCACAGAAAGTAATGTGCGTACTCTGGTTCTTCGAAACAAAGTCAGTTATCACAACGTAACATCGTTACAGAATACAGTATGGCAGAGCTCCACTTTCCGATAATGCTATCCAATGTTGGTTAAAGCAGGAGCAGGAAAACCGAGCACTTTGCAGGACAATGTTGATCGCATCCAGGAAGTTTTTTCGAAGCCCTCAGAAGTCAACGAGATGAGCTGCATGGCAGTTAGGTATGCCACAAACGACTGTTTCGGGGGTTCTGCATAACTGCCCACATCTCCATGCATACAAACTGCAGATTGTACAGGCTTTACAGCAGGACAATAAACCCAAGACATTTTGTCAAAAGTCGAAGCTGATGAACATTACCTGCCATGGGTTGGGCGTTGTAGACCCATTCTGTGGCTTCTGTGCTCACCCGATATTATGCCACTGGATTTCTTCCTGTGGGGATACGTGGAAGACATCTTTTACCAGACCCCTGTGATTTCCCTTGATGACCTAAAGACCAGAATTGGTGCTGTGATAGCAACAGTAACGTTGCAAATGCTCGCGAACACTTGGCGGGAAATTGATTGTCACTTGGATATCTTACGTGCCACAAAAGGCACGCATGTCGAAGTGGTTTAGCAATCTTATGTATCAATTCTATGGGTAATAAAACTTTTAGTTATCATCTGTCATATTCTGTGTGTGGTTTTAGTTTGTTGTTACTGATTTTCCGATTATATGCCACTGAAATCCCGACACTCATTATGAATCACCCTGTAAATTACTACAACTGAACTATATGTATTAGGCTCACTTCTATGGCTTAACTACATTTATTAGGCTCATTTCTACAAGTAAATTATATTTCTTAGGCTCATTTTTACAACCGAACTATGTTTATTAGACACTGAATATTATTCATATTCCTGAAAAGCTGCTTTTTTCTATTTTTTTCTGAAACACCAATGATTTTGATACGAATAGCATGTTTTGACCACAAAAACTGCACTATTTCCAGAGATGGGAAAACACTCATTTTTCATTAAAATGGTGATTTTGTTTTTCTAATTATCTCAGAATCTGTTTATCAAAGTATGGCAAATAAGATGTTTATGTTTCAATGTCATATGACTAAATAAGCACACAAATGCAACCTATATCCACAAAACTATTGGACCACCCAAGAAATACAGGCAAAGATCAAACATTTCCTTTCCAAATGATTTCATCACCAGGGGTGCACCCAAGATAGGAGGAGGGTCCCAGGTCCAGACCCCCCTGAGGCCAAGTGTTTTGTAATATGATTCCGACACGAGAGATTTCTAACCCTCTAACTGTTCTCCAATTTTCCTAACTGGTGAATTTCAATTTTCATAATTGCTGAAATCATTATAGAATTTGTTCTAAAATACATTCTCTGAAGCTATAATATAGCAATAGATAAAATAATTACATTTGTGGTTAACTCCTTTTCTGAAATATGTATTTTTATTAAAAGTAAAAACAACAATGAAAGAAAACATCATTCGCAGCTGGTTAATTCATGAATACAATGTATTAAATTCTTTCACACATCAAAACATTTATTATAACAGTCACGTCGAGTAAGTACACATACATGAGCATTTTTACCTGCAGAGCTGGACCCCTTCCCCCAATTCCGAATTTCTGAGTGTGCCCCTGATCATCACATCATATAATCTTCATGGTAAAATTTTCCTATGTTTCTGGCAAGTTTCACAGGAAATTGGCAAACCATGTTGCCAGTGATGCTTGCTTGTAGAAATGATTTCTCATGCACCATTCTAAATTATTCTATAAATGTTCGATCAGATTTATAATGGGCATTTCAGCTGACTTCTCTGTTAGAGGCAGGATA
This sequence comes from Macrothele yani, assembly GCA_039090855.1. Lineage (NCBI taxonomy): Eukaryota > Metazoa > Arthropoda > Arachnida > Araneae > Macrothelidae > Macrothele > Macrothele yani. The sequence continues at coordinate 128,285,000 of CM077008.1, forward strand.
CCTTCAAACTAAGCCACAAGAGCCTTTAACAGAGGGTAAATTGATGTAACATGTATGACTTTGTACTGTAAAATTTCCAAAATACCAGAAGTGCAGCATTACCTAGAACTTCAAGAAACATCACTACATTCATACCATTATCAATATGAATCACATGACCATGAAAACATGAAAAACACCCACTACCACCATACTTTCATCACTACGCTTTACAACTGGAACAATGCAGTCTTGCTAAAAACAGTTGTTAGGTCCACATTAAATCTAGGTTCTCCCATCATTAGGAAACATATTGTAGCGATCATCTCTCAAAATACCATAAACAAACAAATAAACTGAAAATTGATCTTAAGTAGCCATTTCCAGTCACTCAGTATCTAGTTTTAGAGGTTACAGCACCACTGCAACTATTGCTGAGTCTGAACTTTTTATCATATGAGTGTTTGTCAACAGAAGTTTGTCTGCAGAAATTCAGTGCATTCAAAGCTTTGCCAACTGTTTGCTCACTAGCAACAGTTCGTGCATGCTCTCACCAGCTAAGTGCTAGTGCTGCAACTTTTCTGGCAACGCTGCTTTACAACACAAGCTACGTTACTCGGACCCCTTCCCATAAAAAAAAAAAAAAAAAAAACCCGCGGTCGCCCTGATATTTTGTCTAATATCCTATTTTTTAGATAATGTCCAATACAATCATTTCCATAAAAACATGTGGTCTCTCCGATATTTTTCTCAAGGTGCATATTTACATAATTTCCCAAATTGATGCATTAAGAATAGCCATGGTAAGGAAGTTTAAAATGTCAGACGCCAGTTGAATGCATATTGGTTTCAGCATAGAAGCACATTAATTCCCTTTTTCCATGCAGACATCTCTTTTAAAAAAAACAACAACTGAAAATTGCATCGCCCTACATCAGAAATTGAACCCCCATCTCCTAATTCATATTTGAGTTTGCTACTATTAAACCACCTAGAACATAGAATTTCCAGCAACCGAAGCTCAAGAATCTGAACAAACTTCCAATTTCTGTGGAAATAACTTTTACAGGTCTTATAGAGGTTATTATTCAAAAAAGTTGGTGGTCAAATTTTTTGAATTAAAACCTAGTTCATCATCAGGACTACGCTTTACAACTGGAAGAATGCACTGTTGCTCAAAACAATTGTCAAGTCCTGATGATGAACTAGGCTTTAGTTCGAAAATTTGACCACCAACTTTTTTGAATAATAATAGTTATTTCCACAGTAAACTACGAATAGAGGTGCCATAAATTCAATTCCAATTTCTATTAGTCAAAGCACCCTAAGGCTTCATTCGCAGCACCAATGATCATTCCAATCTAGGAATGGACTCATGTCAGGAATCGCCAGTACATACACATTAACATCTGAACAACTTTTAACTGATAGTGAATTTGACATCTGAACAACTTTTAACTGATAGTGAATTTGGTCCTATGCAAGCACCATGTCACAGACTGAAATAAAAATATGTTTGAAGGGCTATGACAAGACAATAGCATAACTGTGAATGTAAGATGCTTTGATCGACAGAGTTAACTGATTTCCAGCACAGACTGACAATACAGTGCCACATATGCAATTACTTCATGTACATGACACTTCAGTTGCACTGAAGATTCTTAGGTCAATGGTAGGTTATGTGATATGTAAATGGAAGCAAACTAGGGTTGAATCTGCCAAGAAACAACCTGGTAAACCACCAAAGCTAACAGAATGTGACAGGAGAGCTCTGTAGAACACTGTTCGCTCAGAGTGCAGATCAACGTTGTCTGAAATCACGGAAACCCTATGTGAGACTACTGAGACTAATGTTACAACAAGTACAGTACACAGGATGCTGAAGGACATGGGTTACCATGATTGAGAGACCATCCACAAGCAGCTAATAACCTTGACTAATGCAACATGCTGATTATCAAGATTTAAGGAATGTCAATCTCAACCAATGGAAAATATTGCTTTGAATTGACAAGTCATGGTACACAGTTTACCAGTATGATAGTCATTCCTGGGTGCCGTGAATGTCAGGAGAAAGTTAACTTCTGGAATGCACTGTCCTGACAATGAAGTTTGGTGGAGGCAGCATGATAGTATGGAGCTACTTTTTATGGTTTGGCTTGAGCTCTTCAGTTGCCTTGAACAAAACCATGAGATAATGTTGAGCTTTACCTATACATGGACAAATATACACTACCAACCTTGTGGCAGTACTTGGGAAGGCCCATACCTTTGCCATCATGACACCACAAAACACCACATTACAGTGCTTGCATTGCTACAGATTGGTATCAGGGCTTGGACATCAAAAAGTTGGACTGGTTAACCCAGAGTCCTGACCTGAATGCTGTAGAGAATCTCCAAGATGAATTAGATCGCCCAGTGCATGGAGGAAGAGATAACACAATGAACAAAGCTAGCTGGTGATTGTTTCGAAGGCTCAATGGCAGAATATATTGATGGACATTTACAAAAAACTGAAGGGGAGAATGAAGACTCGGAGCCATCATAATTGCCAAAGGTTTTAGCAGACAATATTTTCTGTAAATCAAGATTATTTGAAGACATGCAGGTTGTCAGGATATTGATGGCACTGCAGTGTATTATTACAGAAATTAATGAAAAATGAATCTTTTTAAGGACATGACAGGCATATATTTGTTTTGCTTCACTAGCCAGCTCTTCAAAAAAACTTGGCAACTGCATTACCCTGGAGTGGGAATTGAAGAATCATAGACACTCTGCGGAAGCATTAGGATGCTTTAACTGGAAAAAAAAATCTGGTTTGTTGAGATTCCCAAGCTTCAATTGCTTGGAAATTTGTTATACTGGATGCTGTGATGGCAGCATACTCTAACAGAAATCAAGAGATGCAGATTCAATTCTTGCTCCGGAACGATGCAAGTTTCACATTCACCGAGATGACAACTATATGGAAAACAGTTAAATAAAATGCACCAGAGCTGAAAATGACAGAAGAATAATATATCAACTATAGAAAATGAGAGAATAATATATCAACTACACAAAAATCAAATGGCACTAATAGGAAAAGAGGAAAATGAAGCAAAAATAAGCAAAGGAGTCACACAAGGATGTGGGCTGTCACTACTTCTCTTCAATATTTACATTGATGAAGACATGAAAGAATTTGCTGAAAACAATGGCAAAGGAGTAAATGGCAATGGAAGGATCTGCAGCACAATACGATTTGCTGATGACATTGTAGTAATAGCAGATAATGAAAGGGACTTACAAGAGAGAAGAATTGAACAAGATTCTTGAAGATAAATGCAAAATGAAAATAAATGTGAAAAAAAAAGGAGAGATGCCAACTTTTACAGATTTTCCGTAATTTGTACGGATTTTCACACCATCTTACGATTTTACGGAAGTCACCCAAAAAACTACGGAAAAGCCCACGCACACAATTTTTCATTTTTTACCGTCTTTTGGTCGAAAAAACGCTCATTACAGGTAGTCACTATACGCTATCAATGTTCTGACTTCCCCCGCCAACGGAGGCGGAGCTTCTCGTATGCTGCTTGTCATATGATTACGTACAGCCATTTGAGAGTGCCATGTGCAAAAGCCGAGAGGGAGCTCAGCTCAGCGCCTTTTGCGAATTCTTTACATTGATTACATGAGGCTTCGTGCTTGTGAAAATTCCAGTGCAAACGTTTTAACCCTTTCTGCTCGACTGTCAGGTGACACCCAACATTACAAAATTGCTGAATAGGTCGGGTGTCATCTGCCACGACCTATTCAGCAATTTGTAATGACACCTCCATAGCTCGTATGTCGGGGTTCACGAGACATTTCTTTTTCACCGAATAGATAAAGAGAAACATCATCGGCGTGTCGGGTGTCACCCACCATGCCCATAGTGCTTCAATAGCTCTCACATCGGCGCTCGCGAGGAACTTCTCTTTTGCCGTATACCTCGGGAGTCATTTGCCAAGCCAACGATGCCTCTATAGCTCATATGTCAGGGCTTGCAAGACATTTCTTTCTCACTGAATAGATAAAAAGAAATGTCATCAGCGTGTCATCCACCACGCCTATGATGCCTCTATAGCTCGCACATTGGCGCTCGCGAAGAATTTCTTTTTCGCCGTATAGCTCACGTGTCAGGTGTCATCCGACATGCCGATGGACGCCTCTACAGCTCGCATGCTGGCGCTCGCGATATTTCTTTTTGCCGAATAGGTTGGATATCACCTGCCATGCCGCCGACGCCCCTATAGGTCATATTGGCACTCGCGAGGAATTTCTTTTTAACCAAATGGATAAAGAGAAATGCCATCAGCGAAGTCGGGTTTTACCCACCATGCCGATGACGCCTCTATAGCCCGCATGTCGGTGCTCGCGAGACATATCTTTTCGCCGAATAGGTTGAGTGTCATCTACCACACCTGAGGCCTGTATAGCTCGTGTGTTGGGTGTCACCCTCCATGCCGATGACGTATCGGCATGGAGATCCTCCATGCCGATGACGAAAATTGGGAAAATCCTCCATGCCGATGACATATCGGCATGGAGGATTTTTTTCTTGCCGATTATCTTGCATGTCGACGCTCGCAGGACATTTCTTTTTTCACCAAATAGGTCGGGTGCAACCCGCCACGCCGATGATGCCTCTATAGCTTGTATGTCTAGGTTGGTGAGCCAAAACTGAACTTTCACTGCTAAGTTATCGCCTCTACTGCAGAAATATATATAGTGTTGGGTTATGTTTCTTATTTTATTTATATCATCATCATCATCATCATCATTGTCAACCATTATCAATACACTGCTGGACGGAGGTCTCCTCAAGTTTCTTCCACAACGATCTGTCTTCAGCCAGTCTCCTCCATGTTACTCCCGCATACTTTCGAATTTCATCCACCCATCTCCCATGTGGGTTTCTTCTGGGTCTTTTCCTGTCCCTTGGAATCCAGTCTAAAATTTTGGCTGTCCATCGATGGTCTGTCCTGGCAATATGTCCAGCCCATTGCCATTTCAAGGATTTAACTCTGATCATGATGTCTTCCATTCTTGTCATTTTTCTGATCCACGAGTTCCTTCTTATCTCTCCTGGTTACACCAAGCATGCACCTCCCCATGCTACTTTGAGTTGTCTGCAGCCTTTGTACGTCTCTTTTAGTTAAGGTCCACGTCTCTGCTCCATACGTAAGCACTGGAAGGATGCATTGATCAAACACTTTTCTTTTACGACATAATGGCATATTGCTCTTGAAAATTATGCTGTTTCTTCCAAAAGCTCTCCAGGCAAGTTTTGTATGCCGATTAATTTCTTCATCAATGTGACCCTCACTTGATATCTGCTATCCAAGATAAACGTACGTGTCTGTTATCTCCAGCTTTTCTATATCAATCGATAAATCTTCATTTCTTGTAAAAGCATTGAACATCACTTTTGTCTTCTGAAAGTTCATTTTTAATCCCACTTCTTTACTCTTGTCAGCAAGATCCTGGATCATACTCTGCAGCTCTGATGGGGTAGTTGCAAAAATGACTATGTCATCAGCAAAATGAAGGTGGGTTATATAATCTCCATTAATCTTTATCCCCTTGTTTTCCCAGCTCAGCGACTGAAAGACACCCTCCAATGTGGCATTAAAGAGCTTCGGAGATATGGTGTCACCTTGTCTCACTCCCTTTCCAATTTTTATGTGTGTTGTATTTTCAAACAGCCGAATCTTTGCACTTGCATTTTCATAGATGTTATTAATAATATTAATGTATGCATCTTCAATACCGCAGGATTTCAGAGCCATTGCAACTGCTGTTGGATTTCACTGAATCAAAGGCCTTTTTATAATCGATAAAAACCATGCATGACGGAAGTTGATATTCCCTTGCTCTTTCAATTAGTTCTCTCAGTACGTGGATATCATCTATAGTGCTGTAGCCACTCCTGAATCCAGCTTGTTCTCTCGGTTGAGCCATGTCCAGTGTCACCTTCAAGCGGTGTGAAAGAACTTTAGTGAAGATTTTATAAACCACTGATAGGAGGCGATAGGTCTGTAGTTCCTGAGATCCTCGATATATATAGATATATATATATACAGGAGAGATAAGAAGAGGAACTCGTGGATTCGAAAAATGACAAGAGTGGAAGACATCATGATCAGAGTTAAATCCCTGAAATGGCAATGGGCTGGGCATACTGCCAGAAGGATAGACCATCGATGGACAGCCGAAATTTTAGATTGGATTCCAAGGGACAGAAAAAGACCCAGAAGAAGACCACATGGGAGATGGGTGGATGAAATTCGAAAGTATGCAGGAGTGACATGGAGGAGACTGGCACAAGACAGACCATTATGGAAGAAACTCGGTGAGACCTTCGTCCAGCAGTGGATTGATAATGGTTGACAATGATGATGATGACGATATATACACTACCAACAAGTAATTGGACACCTGTGATAGCAAAGGAAAACAAAGTTTATTCACCTTCAACAGTTGGTGGAGCCTCCACGAGCGGCGATTACAGCTGCGACCCTCCGGGGCATACTCTCAACCAGGCGTTGTACGACGGCTAGCGGTATTTTCTTCCAATTGGCTTGGAGAAGACAGGTCAGTTCCTTCACCGATTTCGGACGGTGGGGGCACCCCTTAAGTCGAACTCATCCCAGAGGTGCTTGATAGGGTTAAGGTCCCGGCTCTGCGCAGGCCAGTCCATTCGATTAACCCCATTGTTACCATACCAAGCCATGGTGGACCTCGCAACATGACAGGTGGCATTGTCATCCTGAAAGTAACATGGGTCCACCCCGTAAAACTGCCACAAAGTAGGAAGCGCATGGTCATCCAAAATGGTGCAGTAGGTCTCGGCGTTGAGTCTACCAGGAATTGCGACCAAGGGTCCTGTGCCATACCAGGAGAAACACCCCCATAGCATAATTCCACCGCCGCCGAACTTCACAGTTGGCACAATACATTCTGCTAGGAGGCGTTCTCCAGGCAGACGCCAAACCCAGACTTTTCTATCCGAATGGTAGAGGGTGAACCTTGATTCATCGATCCAGAGAACCTGTTTCCACTGTTCAATGGTCCACTGTCAATGTTCTTTGCCCCACGTTAGCCAAGCAGCGCTATTGGACTTGGTGATCAAAGGCTTGTGGGCGGCATCACGTCCATGATAACCGAGCAAATGGGCTTCCTTACGGATGGTATTCATCGAAAGAACACTTCCGGATGCCTGTTGAAACTCCTCGCGGATGTGGCCCGTTGGTTTGGTGCGGTTCTTCCGAATTTCTCTGGCCAGCACCCGTCGGTCTCCAACTCCCAGTTTTGTGGGTCTGCCGGATTGGGGCACATTCCGACAGTCACCTCTCATCTTCCACTTGCCAACCACGTAGGCCACTGTCGATTTTGGGTACTTCAACTTGCTGGATATGTCACGTATGGATCGGCCATTTCTATGATACCCGACGATTACACCTTTCTTGAAATCAGAGAGCTCCGAACTGCGTGGCATCTTGCATGCGACTGGTTGTGTTGTTGTTTCCCACACGATATTTAACGGTGGCGGCCATGACGTGTATCAGGACCGCAGATATCGTCGATTGCAGGAGTGTCCAATTACTTGTTGGTAGATAGTGTATATATATATATATACTTTTTGAGGGATGTAAGGTCAGATGATGCGTAACATCACAGCATCTTCTTGACAAATGTCAACCCCGCCTTCTCGTGGTGCATCCTGTTCCCACTAAAGGGGCTCTGACGACCGCCAATAGCGGTATAACTATACCATCGGGATTAGAGGAAATGCTATCCCACACTCACCAACCCGCTTGGCCAGCGTGGTGAGTTATGGCCAAACCCCTCCAAAATGACTCCACAACTTAAATCTTGGCCCTCAATCTCCGGCAGCTGGAATGTACCTGGCCAAGGCAGCGGCCAGTGCGACATGAAGGCAGAGGGTGCTAAGAATCCCCGGAGGACCGGACTAGGCTGCCATCTGATGCTGACCTTGGCTATGCATAATGGGCGCTCCCTATCTTCTGATTCAAGGCTTCTTGAATTGGAAGAGGAATTACAAAGGATCAAGTGGGACATCGTCGGGCTAAGTGAGGTAAGGAGAAAAAGAGAAGATCTCATTGAACTGAAAAGTGGACATCTCTTCTACTATCATGGGACAGATACTGGCAGAACTAGTGGTGTTGGATTTATAATAAACAAGAAACTGAAAGATAAAGTTGTAGAAGTTGAAAGTTCCTCTGACAGAGCTGCACGACTCGTTATCCAACTCTCAAGAAGATACCAGGCTCAGATTATTCAAACTTATGCACCCACCACAAGTCATGCTGAAGAAGAAATTGAAGAATTTTATGAAAAAATTCGTCATCTAAATAATAAAGGTAAGCAGCATTTGAAGATAATTATGGGAGATTTCAATGCAAAAATAGAGCAACAGCAACAGAATGAAACTTCAGTAGGCAAATTCGGTCACGGCAACAGAAACCAGCGTGGAAATACTCTCGTTGAGTTTGCAGAGGCAGAAGGGTTTTTCATCTTAAACTCCTTTTTCAAGAAAAAGCCACACAGGAAATGGACATGGAGACATCCAAATGGGACGACAAGTGAAATTGATTTTATTAAGTGTAACAAAAAATTCGTCATAGAAGACTGCAGTGTGCTAAACAAGTTCAACACAGGTAGTGACCATAGATTGGTGAGATGTACGATGCACCTCAACACTAAATTTGAACGTGGCAAGCTCATAAGACAAACAAAATGTATTGACATAACCAACCTTAAAAAACACCATAATACCTTCAAGTTGGAACTGAAGAACAGATTCTCTGCTTTAGAAAGCCTAACATCGGAAGAAGTGGATATTTCTGAAGTTAACAGAAAAGTAACCAAAGCTCTTATGGAAACAGCAACAAAATTAGCTAGGTCTAAGAACAAGTTGCATGTGAACAAATTATCAGAAAAAAACAAAATGTTGATGCAAAAAAGAAGAGAGATGAGGACAACTAAAGAAGATGTGACTTCCAAAGTGGAACACATAGAGCTATGCAAGACAGTACGAAAAAGTATCACTGAAGACGTAAGGAAATTCAACTGTGAACTAGTAAGGAAAGCAATTAAAAACAACCAAAGCCTAAAGATAGCAAAGGGACATCTCAGTAAGGGAAGAAAACAGATTATGGCACTGAGAAAAGAAGATGGTTCTGTAACAAGAAATAGAGGCGAAATTTTTGACAAGCGTGAAAGATTTCTACTCCAAATTATATGAAAGGGATGATACATGTACTCCAGACATCATGAAAGGTACCAGTACCAGAGTTCTTCCAGTCCTCTCAGCAGAAGTTGCACATGCAATCAAGAACATGAAGTGGGGGAAAGCTCCAGGAGAAGATGGAATTACTGTAGACATCATACAAGAATCAAGTGGAGAAATCGAAACAGTACTCGCCCAAATTTTCACTCGATGCCTTAATGAAGGGAACATTCCTCAGGATTGGAACAACGCTACAATGAGCTTGCTACATAAAAAGGTGACATTGAGGATATCAGGAACTACAGACCTATCAGCCTCCTATCAGTGGTTTATAAAATCTTCACTAAAGTTCTTTCACACCGCTTAAAGGTGACACTGGACATGGCTCAACCGAGAGAACAAGCTGGATTCAGGAGTGGCTACAGCACAATAGATCATATCCACGTACTGAGAGAACTAATTGAAAGAGCGAGGAATATGAACTTCCATTGTGCATGGCTTTTATCGATTATGAAAAAGCCTTTGATTCGGTGAAACCATCAGCAGTTACAATGGCTCTGAAATCCTGCGGTATTGAAGATGCATACATTAATATTATTAATAACATCTATGAAAATGCAAGTGCAAAGATTCGGCTGTTTGAAAATACAACACACATAAAAATTGGAAAGGGAGTGAGACAAGGTGACACCATATCTCCGAAGCTCTTTAACGCCACATTGGAAAATGTCTTTCAATCACTGAACTGGGAAAACAAAGGGATAAAGATTAATGGAGATTATCTAACCCACCTTCATTTTGCTGATGACATAGTCATTTTTGCAACTACCCCATCAGAGCTGCAGAGTATGATCCAGGAACTTGCTGACAAGAGCAAAGAAGTGGGATTAAAAATGAACTTTCAGAAGACAAAAGTGATGTTAAATGCTTTTACAAGAAATGAAGATTTATCGATTGATGGAGAAAAGCTGGAGATAACAGACACGTACGTTTATCTTGGATAGCAGATATCAAGTGAGGGTCACATTGATGAAGAAATTAATCGGCATACAAAACTTGCCTGGAGAGCTTTTGGAAGAAACAGCATAATTTTCAAGAGCAATATGCCAGTATGTCTTAAAAGAAAAGTGTTTGATCAATGCATCCTTCCAGTGCTTACGTATGGAGCAGAGACATGGACCTTAACTAAAAGAGACGTACAAAGGCTGCAGACAACTCAAAGTAGCATGGAGAGGTGCATGCTTGGTGTAACCAGGAGAGATAAGAAGAGGAACTCGTGGATCAGAAAAATGACAAGAGTGGAAGACATCATGATCAGAGTTAAATCCCTGAAATGGCAATGAGCTGGGCATACTGCCAGAAGGATAGACCATCGATGGACAGCCGAAATTTTAGATTGGATTCCAGGGGACAGGAAAAGACCCAGAAGAAGACCACATGGGAGATGGGTGGATGAAATTCGACAGTATGCCGGAGTGACATGGAGGAGACTGGCACAAGACAGACCGTTGTGGAGGAAACTTGGGGAGACCTTTGTCCAGCAGTGGATTGATAATGGATGATGATGATGATACTTTTTGAATAACACTACATTCTGAGATTTTAAAATAAATATTTTTGATATACTGAAAATCTTACTGAAGGTCGAAGCGGTTTTACTGAAAACTTCAGAGTTTTTTTACTGATGAACCCTTTCTCAGGTTGGCATCTCTGCAAAAGTAATGAAATGCACTAGAGATGGAAAGCAAGAGATTAATATCATATTAAAGGGGAAAAAGAGTTAACACACATTAAGGACTTCATTTACCTAGGTAGCAATTTTACATCCGATGGAAGTATTGTAAACGATGTGAGAACTAGATAGCACAAGCAAAGGATGCTTTCAATAAGAAAAGAGGACTATTAACATCCAAATCCATCTCTCTGGAAACACAGAAATTTTTTATAAAAACTTTTATATGGAATGCAGCACTTTATGCATCTGAAACTTGGATTTTGCAAAAAACAGACAGGGCAAAGCTACAATCATTTGAAATGTGGTGCTGGCGACGTATGATGAAAATTGCTCGGACAAAAAAAATGACAAATGCGGAGGTGTTAAAAAAAACCTCAGGAAAAACAAGAAATATTATGGACTATATATAGAAAGAAGAAGAGACAGCATGATAGGCCACCTAATAAGACACTTGTAGTGGTGTGCAAACTTGATTGAATGTAGAATAGAAGGAAAACTTGGAAGAGGACATCCAACAATTCAATATATGAGTCAAATAACAAGAGGAAGACCCAACTGGAACATCAAGCATATGGCTCAGGAGAGAATTCCTTCATGGAAGATGACCAGTGCTACCCACCAACCTTAGGATTGAAGAGAGAAGAAAAAGAGCTGAAAATAAAATTCTTGTATGCCTGCCATATACTTGAGAAGATTTCTTCTCCATTAATTTCTATAATAAAGTTCATACTTATTAAAATGATCACTGATGTTTTTAAAAGCAGTCTCACATTGCAATTCATCTTATAGTGCAGTCCTACAAACATGACATCTAACAACTCCTGCTCACATTCAACTTGTATAGCCACTATCTGCGTATTCTTGGAATCACAAATGCTTCTGCTGGGCTGTCCTAATACTTTTAGCAATTAGTGTACAAATCACAAGACACTAAAATGAATAATTTAATTCATGCTACATAAGAACAGTAAGAAACATAATCTACATACTGCTAATTCCATTTCAGCCTTATTTATCTGCTTCAACTTTGGAATGAAAGTTGGAGTTGCTGAAAAACATATTATTTCCATTCATTAGTAAGAAATTATATATAAAATCTACCACTCATGTACATGACATTATTTAATGATGGCACTTCTTATTTTTAGGTAAAAATGAATAAAACCTTATTTAAACCTTCTTGATTGGTTAACAATGATCCTATGTCCCACCCTGTCCTTCTTCCAAAAAGTCCCTAAAATATGGATGCCCTGTCCTTACATTTGAAACTGATGAAAACTTTGCAAATATATGGGGGTTGAGTGAAAAGTGGTGGCAACGTGGCAATGATCAGTGCAGGTGATTGCAGCACACTTTGGTGATAACACAATTGAGTATCAGAAAGCGTTTGAGTGTTGGACATTACTTGAGTGATAAATATAGAAATCAAGCGAAAACACAGAGTCATGTGTGGTGAAAAGGTTCGTTTAGCGGTAGCTTTCGGTCATCCTACAACCTTGATCACCCACAATCGACTGCATGGGCTAGTTGCTAGAACTACAATTTGAAATTGGGGTGATGGAACTGTTGCCAGATATGGGATCGTTGCCAGCACCCCAATTTCACATTGTAGTTCTAGCAACTAGCCCATGCAGTCGATTGCGGGTGATCAAGGTTGTAGGATGACCAAAAGCTACCACTAAATGAACCTTTTTACCATTCATGACTGTGTGTTTTCACTCGATTTTCATGTTTATATGTTATTGTCGCGTGAAGCCCGAGTTTAAACCATGTTACTTGGGTGTTTGTGTGAAACATAGGAGATAGCTTATGGAGCACGTAAAGTATAGCTGTTGTGTGTGTGAAGGCAGTCTAAAGCATGTTTACAAAGTTAGAACAATGCAGCTGGATAAAAATTGAAGTTGCAAATGGTTGCAATGCAAAGAAATGGTGGTTAGGTCTGAAGGATGCGTGTACGGATGAAGAGCTACTCTATCGTACAGTGCACGATGGGCGATAGCTTTTCACAGTCGTCAAGAACAACCAGCAGATAATGAACAATCGGGAAGCATGCACATCCCACAGGAGAAAATGCAGCTTGTGCAACTTTACTTGATTGTGATAGGCACTGGACTACACACACCAATTGGCAAATGAAGTTGAAATCAGTTATTTCTCCATGGCCACATTCTGCATGATGTCCTTGGCATGCGAAAAATCACAGCAAGTGAATCCCTCATCATCTCACAGAAGTGCAAAAGTGGCACCAATATGCCATAGCTGTCAACTAAATGTAATGAAAAACCAGAAGATTGCCAAAAAAAATCCAGAAAATTACATAATAATCAGGAAGATTTTTCTGATGTTAATTTGTTATACAATATAAATGTCCATACAGAGCTAACACTGTATATCTTGTTTTGCAATAGTTACACACAAATTTTTCTATGCACTTCAACAAAACAAGGGAAAGATTAATAAAGTCCATTATGTATAATTTACTACATAGATTTTGAAACACTCCATCCATACAAGTCAGCAAGAAAAAATTCTCCTTTTGGATACCTACGCAGAATTTCACTCCCCCCCTCCAATACATGCCAGGATATCGGATATTTTTTGTTTTTGATTCCTTAAGAAGTACCTGACCACTTTCAATGTCCACATTTTTTTCTTTTCAAACCTATACTGTTTTCTTCTGCTTTATTTAACATTATCAGGGACACAGACCTGCTTTTGAAGTTGGGAAACACTAAGTGGAGTTAACATTTTTCTTTTTCTAGTTTTCCTCAAACACCAATAGGAATCCTACAGTAAATGTAATAACTGCCTACACAGACTGGGAGTAGCTCACTGTGGTCTCTAGAATTCATCAACAAGTGTTTGGATCTTGAAAACATGAAAATAAACTTTATATAGATGTTTAAGAACGCTATTTCACTGAGATTTTTGATTTCCATACCGTACTGGATGTTTTCTGTTATTCCCAGCGGACCGACGATTTCCAGAGCACACTCGACGTTTTCCGTCGTCCATAGAGGACCGACGATTTTCATAGTAACTATGTAAAATCTTTCTTCCCACCACATGATTTTTCAGCGTCAAGCGGAACGGTGTGCACGGAGAATTTACTGTGCCCAAGTTCCGACAATGACAACAGGGCCCGGGGGTTCTGGTGCACAATGGCACAGAATTCCCATCTCTGTTATATATTTTATTTAGAGGGGTATTTTTAGAAAAAAAAAAATCCAGAAAAAAGTTATTTTGGCCGAAAAACCAGAAGACTATAAAAAATCGGAAAAACTTCCGGAAAATCCGGAAGAGTTGGCAGGTATGATATGCCATAGCAAAACTCCATCTGGACTGATATCATAATGGGGTGATGTATTTCTTCGTCGTATCATTGCCATTGACGAAACTTTGGCACGGCGTACAAGCCGGCACTTAATGAATTCTAGAGACAACTCCTATGAAGTGGCATCAGGGATCTTGATGCCCAAAAAAATTACGGCAGGAACCCATTAAAGTCAAAGTAATGCTGATTATTGCCTATGACATGGATGGTGTAATCCTTCATCTCACCGTTTCTGAAAAACAAACTGTGAATGCTGAGTATTACTATTGACAGTTTCTGGAGAAACATCTGCATCCAGCACTAAGAAAGAAGTGGACACATTTCATTAAAGACAATCCACCAGTACTCATTCATGACAATGTTCATTGTCAGGTTACCCAAATAGTGCAAGTACTTTTGAAAAGATGGTGTCAAGAAACCTTGGAGCACCCACCATATTCCCCAGACATGAATCCCTGTGACTTTAATCTGTTTTCCAAATTGAAGGCACCCATATGAAGGTAACGGTTTCATGGTGTTCCTGAGGTACTCTGTGACATAAACCGAACTATTGCAGCTATGATGACAGTTACCGTCTCCCACAGGTATGGACTAAATTTATAATGGCCAGTGATTACACTGAAAGCATGTCCATTCATGTCTAAATAAAGGGTAATGCATGTTAGAAACCTGTTGCCACTACTTTTCACTCAACTCTTGTAAAATTAATTTCAAAAAATCTCAACTGGAGATTGAGAACAGAGACTGCTCTGTTTTCACCAAATATGCATGAACTCCCATGAAGCAAAAGTACTGATGCAAAATAAGATACACCTGTTATAAAACCATGTAAAATGAATTTTATTTTGAATTTTTGCTGTGATGAATGACAAGCTGAAAAGTTGCATATTGTATATTGCTGCAGAACAAAACAGTGCAGGATACACATACATACATAATCAAAAGAAAAAGTAAATTTCAGACTTATTCCTTTGTTAAAAATTTATGAGGCTTGTGTTCTACATTGTTTTAAAGACAGATTATGTGCAAACTCAAAGATATCTTTTCAAAAAATACCACACAACACTGATAAACTGCTGCTCTGAATGCAAGTACCATTAATGTGAAAAATACACGACGGTCAGATACACCCCCCACCCCCACCCCCAAAGAAAAAAAAGCACTGCCATGGGAAAATTATCTCATTAAGTTCAAGAAATATATTCTGACATTTTGCAAGTTGGGGCTTTTCAAGATATAAGCTATCAGGCATTTGTGATGTCATTCTCTCCACCCTCTCTTATCTTTTCCTACTACACTGCTCAACATAGATAATACCACCAAGGAAGGAAATTAGAAAAAATTGGCATGTGCAAAATCACGTCTGTAGCTAAAATTCTAAGTGCAAACCTTATAGTACCATACACAGAATCTGTTTTTTTTTTAATGAACAGCACATAACAGGTATGCTCACATGCATTAAAAAGAAATTGGGAATTAAATAATAAATATAAGGTATTTAGAGAATCTTCTTATATGTTTGAAATATACGAATAAAAACTTTTGTGCATGGTGTGGGGGATAATTTTTGTAGATTCTTAAACCACATTTTATCAAAACTCACTGTAAATTGCAGTTTAAAACTCTTATTTTACCAGTAAAATGTTCTTTATTTCCTCAATAGATGTATAATAAGTACCATAAACACCTAAACTAAATTGAAATGTGTTGCATTTTCATAATCTGCAGATTGAGGTACAACCATCTTCAGCTTCTTGTACTTAAAATAAACTGCATGCATGAATTCACATATTTCTCAAATTCCACTGATTTGTCAGTTTAAAAAATATGAGAAGGAAGGGAAAATCTTTAGCCACATCTACTGAGTTCATCAGCTACACAGAGATGCCAACATCTGAAGGTCATCAGTAGTACATATGTGCTGCGCCTGTAGTTTTCCCGTAGTAAAGTCAAGTTCTCACATTAAAATTTACAGGGCAGCATGCGTATTTCCCAGAGTACACTGCTACATTTTTAGCAACATGTTAATCTCGATCGGGGACAATACTTGGATTAATTTTATCAACATACCTAAGTCCCCTTAAAACTGAAAAAAAAAACTTGAGTAAATAGATAATAAATACATCCCATTTCAACTCTACCTTTTAATAAATATGTTATGTTAAAAAATATGTTATGTCATAAGTGTGTGATGCCACACACTTATGGTTATTCATCCTGTTTTTAGAGTGAAAATGCCGACCGCAATCGTCTTTTCCGCCGTGTGCGATTGAAAAATAAACAGCACACAAGGAACAAAACCCATGGGTTTCGGATACCCGAGACGATTTTAGACACGGAAATTCTTGCGAATAACTCTCCTTGAATTTTTGACAACTTTTTTTGCTTTTTAGATCCAAGAATATTAGTAGAGGCAGGTGGCCATTTACCCAACACTACTGCAAGTAAATAAACCATATTGTTCATGTTTTTTCGAAGTTACATACCTCCGGTAATCGTCCCATCCGCCATGAGACACCGAAAAATCGCAGTTGCACACGCCACAAAACACATGATTCACGGAAACACACGACCGCTGTAAACGTGAAAATTCCAACGAATAACATTCCTTGTACTGCTGCGAATTTTTAATTTTTTTCACGCCACTGGAACTGGAAGCCACTGAAGCACGCTTCATAACTACAGCAATTTATGTCACCCCACAACTAATCAACTTTCAATTTAACAACAAGAACAGAAAACGGGGAATTGACTCTGCTCTACCTCCGACAGCTTACGTTAGGTCAGGACGCAGTTAAGGTTTTCCCGAAGTTGACAGACGTTGTGTGTTGCGAACGCCATCCCACGGCAAGCCAGGTACAAAGTCATGTGATCATACAGAACGATCTCCGCTGCAACATTTCCGCTTGCCTGTCGGCCAGCCAAACATGTTTGCTGTGAGACGGCTTCGTGACGTTACCGCAAAAATCACTACATTTGAATATGCTCAACTTTCTTTTGTTTCAAATAATTAAAAAAAAAAAAATAAGTTTCCCGGAAAGATCCAGTTTTTCACACCTTCTCCGTAAGCCCGTAGTTTGAACATGATATCCATAGTACTTGCTTGGCATCTCTGGCTACACTATGAGTCACAGAAGTTAACACACTTAGTCCGTGCATCAAAAATTACAACTAAGCTATAATTACCAAAAGTTATATAAGTTTTCCTGACACTGTTCTATGCATATGTGTTGCAAATCAAAAGATTCATCAACCTTCCTGTGGCAATTGGGGTCTTATGACCCCAGTAGATCTTTGAGCTTTGGTAACTGTTGACTGTGGTATTTTTTTAATGCCATTTCGTGACTTTTATTTATCTAGTACGAAGCACAAAATCTTTAGTGATTATAAGTTTTGAGTAATTGGTAAACATTACATATTTTACCTTGGGGTCTTATATGACCTCAGAAGTACTTACTGTGTGTACATAAGATTTGAAGGACTTACAAAGTTAATGAATGTTTCACTAATACCCACCAAAATATCTGAAAATATTTGTAATAGTAAGACAGCATTAAATTTTGCAACTGTAAGACTGAACATTTGGAAGATGTTTACCTGGAAGCTGAACTAATCCAGATCATCAATTTCTTTTAAATTTGTGCAGTTGCAAATTTGCACCCATCCTCAAAATACTCGTCGTAGAACAAAAACTTACAGTCACATTTTGCAACAGCTAATTTCCCACCCTGAATGCCACAACAGGAAGTATTTGTCAGAGGGCCATGCAAATTGGTCGGTATATGTTCACAGCTGGGGTACGTAAATGATTGTAGTTGCAAATCAATCACATGATAGGCGAGAGAGATAAAAGGCCAAAATGGCGCATTGTAGCTAAGTTTGGTCTTCCTCACCTGCGCATGTGGACCACTGCATCAGAGTGATTTCAGTGACAAAAGCATGTGTAAGGAGTGACGATGCCTGGGCAGCTTCATCAAGAATCCTACCATCACACAGACACCTTTAACAAAGGCTTCATCATAGGGCTGGTTGGTCCCTGCACTGCATTGTGGTGGAAATGCATCAGGTTGCAACAACTGTTAGCTGAGTGAGGTGAAAGTGGTTGGAGGAAGGTAATGTGTGTTGCTCTAGTGGGACTGGCGCACATAGGTGAGCATCTGAACACCTTGATTGCAGCAAGTCCTAACAGCCCACCAATCCACAGCAGCACGCCATTTGATGAAGTGTATAGCAGCTATGGACATCACCATATTGAGAAGTACCATGTATTGGCTGGAGCAAGTTTGTTCTGTCACTAGCCATTGTGATGACTGCCACTCACCACAGCATGTCGTTATGCATGGTTGCAGTGCTGCATTACCAGACATGCATGGTGGGACAAATGGAACCACGTCATATTCAGCAATGAGTCTTGCTTCTGTCTCAGTTCAGATGATAGCCAACTGAAAGCCTGGGGATGACATGGTTACCAGGCTAGTATTGCTGCCATCCATGAGAATACAGTTCCTCAGCCTGGTGTCGTGGTTTGAGGTCCTATCAATTTCTACAGCTGTTCACTGCTTGTATGCACAGAGGGTATAATGACAACACAATCACATGACAATGAGGAACTGCAGCTCATTTTGTTGCTGTATCTCTGTGGTATCCCTTATGTCCAGTTTCAGCAAGTTAACATCTGCCAGCACACTGCCAACATTAGCAAACAGAGCCTACAAAGTGTCCAGCTGTTGCAGTAGGCAGTGTGATCCTCAGACTTCTCCCCAATAGAGAACATGTGGAACATCACTGGCAAATGACTTAACACCCCTGCATGATCACCTCACAATCTTGATGAATTGTGGAAACATTTCTATGATGCACGGTCAGTGACACCTCAGGACACAATCCAGAAACTTTTTCACTAAATGTCAAACTGTGTTCCTGAATGTGTAGCGTAGCATATCAGTCCTACTGCCTCAGGCCACATTACACTGTCTCCTTGCCCATCACATTCATATAATCCCTCAGAAATTAAATCACTTCTTTTGCATCCAGTTGTCTACATGTGTGGTAAGTTTTGTCTCATTTTGGGCATTTCTCCATGCTGTGGCATTTTCTATGTCCAGTAGAACAACTCTAAAGTAAGAAGCAGTCACCTGTCTGTAATTTAGGGCCACTTGTACCAGGGAAGGGTGAGATCCAGTGCCATAACCAAACACACCACCTATGTCTTATCCAGGTCCAGTCAGCTGAATGGTCAGAAGCCAGCACCTAGACAACTGCGTCACCAGGGTGACTTCTAAATTTACCTCATCAAGCCTTCAGTTCTTGTTAAAGCTTTATACATCAATTTTGTTTCATGTAAATTCATCTTTAATTCCACTTCTTTACTCTTGTCAGCAAGTTGCTGGATTATACTCTGCAGCTCTAAGAGGTGTCCTGTTGCTCAGTCCTGGAAACACATAAATCTGGCCAATTTATGTGAATTTTCATTCAGGACTGACAACAGTCCAACGCATTTTCTATAAAAGAAAATGAGAAAATGTGTGATCATAATTTTTTTAGGTGGTCTCTCACTTTTCTTGGCATTGTGCAGGTGGTGGATATATATATCCATATATATGTCCTCTTAAGAAAAAAAAAAGTTGAGAAAAAGTCAGAAATCTTGTCTTGGAAATTTCTCTTTCAAAATTAATCTATCTTTCTGGTGAGTGTGCTCTGTGTGTGTGTGTACTTTAGGTAACTGTAGTTCTTTTTTTATGCTGTCAGTAGGTCGGAGTGAGGATATTGTATTTTAGGTGAATCGTTGTAACGTCATTTCATAAATTTGTTTTCCTCTTTTATTTTTCTGGGAGAAGAAGAGAAAAAAAAAAAAAGAAATATATATATATATAGGTATATGTGTGTGTATAGTAATTATGGTGTTGATCGACCATCTACTTGTATTTGTGTAACCACCATTATAAAGAAAATTCTGTGTCGATTACAAATATAATTAGGAAATAAGTATTTGTTGTATGGAACAGTCTGTCCCGCGTAGAATTATGGATATATATGTATAAAGGTGCCATATAAATGTACATGATAACTTTGAGATTATTTTTCTTTTATTCCTCCCCCGTCTTCTGTCTTGAAGTGAAGCTACCACGTAGAGATGGTTAACCAGAAAGGTTCCTTGCTTCCCCCCTCTTTCTTACGGGATGGTGTGAAAGAAAAGCTCAGCTTGCTTCCGGCCCCAGTAACAGGGAAAAGCTTTACGCGTACTCTGGTTTGCCAAGTGTTGCTGGTACGCAGAGGGGGTGGTTTGCAGCATCTCTCTCTTTATTTATGGGATGACCAGAAGTTGGTCAAGCATTTCCGGCCAGCAGTGCACCTGCGTTCCCAGGAGAAGAGAAAGTCGTTGAAGGCAGAGTGGTATCAGATTACACATTTTGGAATGCGTTCCCTCTTTTGCAAATGGTGATAAATTTCGCATCTCGAATCGCCCTTTCCATGTTATGTCATAAGACGCAAGCGTTAGTAAGCGGTGTGGGGGGTGACCGCGTTTTTCACGCAACAGGTGGATGGGGGCAATCTTATTGGAGGAAAGTAGCGTCGGTGCAGAGGGCGCTGGCGTGCTCTCGCATGCTTCGGAGAAGATGTGTGAGTTGGAATTTTTTTTTTTTTTGACACTCTTCGATTACTTTTTTTGGCTGCTAAGACCGAGTCCTCTCCGGAAGATGAAGAAAATTTCGTGGTCCCCGAGATATCCCTAATTCTCGGGAAGTCCTTTATAGCCTGCCCGGTAAATGAAAGATGAACGACGGCAAAAAAGGAAACCAAAAACTAAGAGCAGCATAGGATTAACAAAAAAGGGATTTGCTCCCTGTCTCCATGTGCGGGTTTGTAACCGGAGCGTCGGTTCTTGGAAGAGCCTGCTTACCTCAGCGACCGGGCAAGTTCGCTAATCAACCCGTCACATCGACTCATCATTAAAAAACAAAACAAAGGGTTATCATCCTGGGATGTGTGCTAAGGGCTGCTCGGAAGGAGAACTGCTGCTGTACTACCAGTCCCATGGTAGATGTAATTAGATCAACAGAAAAAAAAAAAAAAAATTCACATTGCAGTCCGAATGAGTAAATTCCTGGACTTCTGCTAGTGCCAGTCCTGTACACTGGAGGTACCCATTTCTTCAGAGACTAGAGAAAAAAAAACGTGGAGAGGTATGCTGTATTCCGGAAGCGGTAAGCAGAAATTTTTAAATCATCCTCGTCACACCGAACGTCTAACCTACTAGCCGCCATGTTGGTCCTTCAGAAGTTGACTCTTTTCTCACTACGAGACTTTCTTATTTTTTCCACCTTCTTATTTGAAAAACAACTAAACTAAATTAAAAAAAAAAATCTATTTTGTTCTGGGAGTTACTCCCCAAGGTAATATTTCTGTCAGTTTAGAAAATGTGGTGACGTAAAATAAAAAAAACTAGATTTTAGAATCTTGGCCAAGATCTCCCATGTAAGAGTAAAATTGCCTGAAAAAAAATATATATATTGAATAACGCTAGAAAGTATACAACATTTTTTTTTCTCAAAGTTGTCCTTAAAGAATCGGAAAAAAAAATTGCTGTGTAGAAATATAAACAAAAATGTGAAATTTATGTAACCTTCCTGTGTGTTTGTGGAAAGCAAAGCAGAAATTCAAATTACAAAAAGAAAGGGAATTTAAAATCACTGATTAAATTGTTTACCAATAAATGCAGACCGACTGGTCTTTTACAAAATTGATTTCTTGAGTTTGTAATGTGTTGTGTGATTAATATATGTTAGTCAATAGCATGTATCCACATTAGCTTAGACTAGTGGGTGGATCGGATTTGGGGCTCTGCCCATTTATTTTGCACGTCACAGACAGCAAAAGTCCTTGAATAACACAAATCGTTTTTTATTTGTTTTTTTTTTTTTTCGGCCATAAAAATGGAATAACTGTCATGTACTGCAACAACTAATTTCCTATTATTGTCATCAGTTGTGGGAACAAATTGGGTTTTCATATAGAAATACCTGTAAGTTTTGCTTGTCTACTTTAATATCCAAACTCTGAGGGAAAGGGTTGAAATTTAAGTTTAAATTTGCATATGCCAACTTCATTTTAACTTAGTATCCTCCCACCCCCACAACATAAATGGTGCCGTGACCAGGATATCATGCTGTTGACTTTACATATGTTATTATATTCTACCAAATAAGATTTTAAAGTTGAAAGTGTGTAAGGCTATGGAAAGTCTTCGGCATATTGTAAGGGCAGACTGTTCAAATGATTCAACACCAGTTTAAGCAATTTACAGTAAAGGTTCTGAATTTATTTCTCAGAGGCATTTAGGCAGGTTTTCAGGTTACACCAACTCCCATTGACCTTTTTCTGTTTTGCATGCTGAAATTTTTGATAAATGCTTTTATTGTGTTGTGCTACAATTAAAGTGATTGAAAACAGCTGTGTACTACACCTGACACTTATCAATATTGTTTACATGTGCGACACAAAGTTTTTATATGTATAACATCCTCTCATTGGCATAAGTGATACATAGTGTTTACACGTATAGCATGGTTACGGTGTTTACATACCTGATAGTTTCAAGGTTATACATCCTAAACACAAACACAGTGTGGACATATATATATATATATATATATATACAACAATTCTGAATTAGTAGTTTCATATGTAGTACTGTTACAGGAGTACATTAATAACAATTCTCACATTGTTTGCATATGATGCTGGTTTGCTTTGTTTACATATATGACACTTTTCACCTTGTTTACATATGATACTTGCTTGCATTGTTAACATATATGACACTTATTCACCTTGTTTACATAGATACTTGTTTGCATTGATTACATTTATGACACTTGTTCACCGCGTTTTACATGAGTGATACACCCACCACAAGAGTGCACAGAAATAGTATACATACTTTAAATTGCAGAATTGCATTGGGTTTTTTGTTGTTGTGTTTTGTCATTAGGTGTCATAAAAAAGTTCAGTTTTTTCTCTTCTCCCAGTGTAGTGTGCATGAGCAGTGTTCTGATATTTTTGCTTCCTTTACTTTTCTTTGGCACATGTATGAGGATAGCTTCTCACTAGTCAACTTCATGATTTAGTGAATAGAGGGCATAATTTAATTTGAGACAGACTTTAATTTCATGTGGTAGTTGGTGTTGAAGATTTGAGTGCAATTTTGGGTAATTGTAGTTAGTTGTAGGGCTTTAGCATTGATATTTAGTTTATGTGAGGTGAAGCAGCCTATTCTTGAGTGAACTAGGTTAGAGAAGGAACTTTTGAACTTCTCGGATACTTAATTTTTTTTTTTTTTGGCCTCTTCCTTCTCTCTTTCAATATAGTTTTGGTAAGAGTGTTGCATGTGTAGGAGTGTAGTTTCTTGTTCGTCTTGTATATGTGTGTCAGTTTGATATTTGATAGAATATGTAGCAAATTTTGTCATAGTGTATTTTGGGTTATGCACTTAGGAAATATAGTGTTAGGGTTGATTTTTATGTTCTGAGTTCTGCTATGTACTAATTATTAGGAAGAAGTGTAGGATTTGCTATAGTGCATAGGAGGCATAGTGGGTAGATAGTGGGTGTGTAGTATATTAATACAGTGCTTTTCTTGTGTTTCATAATTAGTAAGGAGATAATTTGGTTAACAATATGAGTCAGGAACGTCGACAGAGGGAGCTAGAGCTGCAGTCGAGGGAAGATGCAGCCGAACTTCCACCAGGGGCTAATGCAGCCGAGATTCAGTCAAGGGAAAATGTAGCCGAGCTTCAGCCAGGGGTAAATGCAGCCTGGAGCATTCCCCCTCTTTTGCCAATGGTGATGGAATTTTCAGGAAGCTCCGATCAGGTTTCCGTTAATGATTTCTTAGAATCACTGGAAAATGCTAGTCGAATGGGAAACTGGCGCGATGCTGACAAGCTCGTAGTAATGAAGTGTAAGTGCAAAGGTGAAGCGAGGCAGCTTATAAGGGATAAGGAAGCTAGAGGCAGGAGCGTAACCTATGCTGCAGTAAAGGAGGCATTTTTAGATAGGTTTTTGTCCTCGGTTCCTCTGGCAGTCAAAATGAGTAGGTTTCACACATGTAAGCAGCGGCAGGGAGAATCTGTGAAACAATTTGCTGCTCGGGTAGAACGATATGCCTACGGGTATCTAGAGGATAACTCAGACTCCGAAGCAGTGAGGAATATAAGGGACAGAAATCTCTTGTCCAAGTTTGTTGAGGGTTTGTGCCCCAAGTTGAAGAGGTTAGTTATCTCACACAATCCTCAAACCTATGGTGCAGCTAGGGAAAAAGCCATCCTGGAGGAAAACAATGAGGCCTACATGGCAAAGAGTGATAGGCTTGTGTCGTTTGTGGATGTAGACAGTGAGGAAGTTGATGGTGCAATGGCTCCGGTAGATGAGCCTGGGTCCTTCGCCACAGTAGTCAGTGCATTAGTGGCTAGAGTGAACGAGTTGGAGGGACAGTTAAAAACAAGTAAATATAGGAAGTTCTCAGAGTAACGCAGTTTCACCCGCCAGGGAATATATACCCAATTTTTCACCCTCAAGGGGGGCTTCTAGATATTCCCCTGCCAGAAGAGAATTTGTTTCCCCTTCCAGAGAGGCAGGACAGGGGTATGCCTATGAAAGGGAAACTAGAACCTATGATAGGAACAGATCTCCCAGCCATAATCCTAGAGACAATTACCGGAGAGAGGATAGACTTGCGGTGACCTGTTACCGGTGCAGGCGGCTCGGGCATTATGCCAATGAATGTCCCGATAGTGACCTAGACTCTTACAGGAGGGGAGTGGAGGATAGAAATAGGGATTTCCGAAACAGAAATCCCAACTCAAGGGGTAATGATCCTCAAAGCTACAACCCTAGCACCGCCAGGCGGGAAAGGCAGCCTAGGCCTAGTGAGAGGAGTACAAGGAGCCACAGGCAGGCTGACACTGCTAGGCGAAGCAATAGAGGCCCTGCCAGGCATTTAAACTGAAGGTGGGGAGAAGTTTAGTAGAGTCGGCTTCTGTTAACACCCCTTAGTTGTAGAGGCTCCAATTGACTCATGTCAATCCCAATCATTCGCCATGCCCGTTTTGTCAGGTATTGTAAGCGGGAGACCTTTGAGGTTGCTTGTAGACACAGGTGCTTCTGTGTGTCTGATTCCTCAGAGGTGTCTCAGCACTTTACCTGGGCACAAAAGAGAAATTAACTATCCACCAATTGTAGTCAAAGGAGTTTCAGGTAAGCCACTTAATGTAGTTTCATGTGTGGAATTGAAGTTCTCATTAGCTGGGGAGAAATTCAAACACCATGTATTTGTTACCAAAACTGAATTGTCGTCGGCATATGATGCCATTGTTGGGTTTGACCTCTTGAAAGCCCAGCATTTTGTTTTCAGTGCTGCTGATAGCACACTGTGGAGGGGGAAGTGTAGGCCAGCTAAGGTTTCACGGCAAAACAGGGATTGCCGGTTAACCAGGAGGTACAGTAAGGAACGAGAACAGGCCATTGCCCTGGTTAGAGGAATTTTTAAAATTCCTATCTCTGACTCTGAAGAGGTGAGTAGAACATGCAGTGTTGAGGAGGTGGTGAGTGATAGGGAATCAGTTATTTCTATTTCCAGTGCAAGTGAAATTCAGGGTCTTACAACTGGAAATGAAATTACGGTGTGTAAAGAGCTCCTCACTTCCAAAGATAAACAAACCCTCCCAGGTAAGGAGTCGGGAAAAAGTCATGAAACTTTCTCTCTCTCTGACCCGACCATGGACCCGAGTCTTCCATCTCAGGTCAGGGAAACCTCCCCTGTGTTTGGCAGAACCATCAGGAAAGAGAAAATACCCCCCAGGTCAGAAAAGATAATTTCGGTTAGTATACCGGGTTGCTCTCAATTAGGAGAGATCATGCTGTTGCAGCCCATTGAGACAGTGAGGATAAAATCACTGTGGATTGGTCGTTCGGTCAATGACACTAAGGAGGAGGTTGCCTTAGTTAAGGTTGTGAACACGTCGGATAGCATGGTTTACATCAATAAAAGCTCCAAACTTGTTGTTGCTGAACCCATTAAGGTTACCACCGTGGCTACTGTAGATAGCCAGATTGATGATTGCTCGACTTGGGTGGATGAATTTGATTTATCCCACTTGCCCCCTGAGCAACAGGAGATATTGTCGGATTTCCTACACAAGCATGGGAATACCTTTGCCAAGAACATAGCTGAGTTGGGCGAGTGTGATACCCTGCTACACCAGGTGCATCTTACCGATGACATT
Source organism: Macrothele yani (assembly GCA_039090855.1). Taxonomy (NCBI): domain Eukaryota; kingdom Metazoa; phylum Arthropoda; class Arachnida; order Araneae; family Macrothelidae; genus Macrothele; species Macrothele yani. The sequence continues at coordinate 128,311,620 of CM077008.1, forward strand.
CCTGTCAGGCAAAGAGCTTACCGGGTTCCTTATGCTCTGAGAGATGAACTTGATAGGCAAATTAACGAGCTCCTTGAGGCAGGTATTATTCGTCCGAGTGGTAGTCCTTACTCGGCACCTGTCCTCCTGGTCAGAAAGGCTGACGGCAGTTTCCGTTTATATACAGATTTCAGGCAGCTTAACGCCAAGACTGTACCGGATTCTTTTCCTATCCCAAATTTGGTCGAAATGGTGGATGCCCTTGCAGGAGCCACTTATTTCAGCTCGCTCGACTTGACCTCTGGCTTCTACCAGATGAAAGTCCACCCTGAGGATGTCTACAAAACTGCTTTTGTCACCGACCAGGGTTTGTATGAGTGGTTGCGAGTACCCTTCGGGATGAGGAACAGCCCAAATAGCTTTCAGCGACTAATGGAAATAGTACTTTCAGGTCTTAAACCCCTCCAGATTGGCATCTACATAGATGACATTGTCATAGCTAGCAGAACTTTTGAGGAGCATCTTGACAAGCTAGAAATAGTATTCCAGAGGTTGCGCCAGCACAGCCTCAAGCTCAAACCCGATAAATGCCATTTTTTGAAATCCAGCATTCGCTACTTAGGTTTTGTGGTCAGCAAGGAAGGTGTAACCCCTGATCCCAGGAATGTGGAAGCAGTCAAAAATTTTAAGATCCCTAAATCTGTGAAACAAGTGAGAGCATTCTTGGGACTCACTGGGTTCTATAGGAGGTTTATAGTAAACTATGCTCATTTAGCTCTGCCTCTGACAAACTTAATCCGAAAGGATGAGGCATTCCACTGGACTCCCGAAGCTCAGAAGGCCTTCGAAGACCTACAACAAGCTCTATTAAAGGAGCCATGTTTAAAATTACCCGACCTGAGGAAGGAATTTGTTTTGGCCTGTGACGCCTCGAAATTTGCAATTGGAGCCGCCCTACAGCAAGAGGTTGATGGGAAACTACAACCTGTGGCGTATGTCAGCAGGAAGTTAAAGGGAGCCGAGCTCAATTATTCAGTGGTTGAGAAGGAGATGCTGAGTGTAGTTTTCTCTGTGAACTACTTCCGCCAATACCTCTACGCCAGGCATTTCCTGGTCATTACGGATCAAGCTAGTCTGTCATACGTTTTTAAGTTGAGGGACCCCACGTCAAGGATAGCTAGGTGGTGTATGTCACTACAGCAATTTGACTACACTATCCAACATAGACCTGGCAAATCAAATGTAGTTGCCGATTACCTGTCAAGAAATGTACAGGCTACGGAAGTATTTGAACAGACAGCAGAGGATAGAGCTCAAGAACAGGCCAGAGTTAGAGGGTTACAGAGGCAGGATGATCGCTGGGCTAAACAGATTGAGATTTTAGAGGGGAAAGGGGAACTAGGAAAATGTAAGGTATCAGATGAGTTTTTCTTCAAGATGGACTTCTATGGCATTACTCTATACATAAGTCCGGAGACACCCGAAGTCAGCCTTACGAACAGTTGGTGATTCCCGAAACTATGGTGGAGGAAATTTTGATGCAGTGTCACGATTCAGAAACTGTGGCACACCCAGGTTTTAAAAAAACCTTGGAAAGGATTCGTTCGAAGTTTTACTTCCACAACATGTATTCAGTTGTAAAAGCCTATGTAGAGAGTTGCCACTGTTGTCTGAGTAAGAGAGCATACCAGCCGGGAAGAAAGGCACCCTTAGTTAGGGCTGAGCTACCTAGCCGTCCATTTGAGAAGATCGCAATGGATGTGGTAGGGCCTTTGGTAACCACAAGGTCAGGAAACAAATTTATCCTTGTCATTACCGATTTTTTCACCCGCTGGCCAGAAGCTTATGCTCTGCCTGACACTAAAAGTGAAACGATTGCACGAGTACTGGTGGAGGAATTTATAGCCACTCATGGCTTGCCGTCTAAGATTTTAACAGACAGGGGGACCAACTTCTTGTCTAAGGCTATGATGCAAGTGTACAATAGACTTGGCATAAAGAAACTGAATTGCAGCCCGTATCACCCTTCTGCCAATGGTCAGTGCGAGAAGTTGAACGCCAGCCTCATTCAGTCAATCAGTCACCTGGTCTCGGAGAGTCAGGATGATTGGGATCAATGTCTGCCTATGGCGCTCCTGTCTTTTCGGACATCAGTGCATTCCAGCACAGGTGAGACTCCAGCTTATCTCACCTATGGTAGGGACTTGGTGCTACCCTATCACTTGATTGGGAGCCCTACCACCCGTACTTACTCTTCTCAGAGGGAATACTGTGATGAAGTAACTGATCGCCTAAATAGAGCTTTTGAGGTGGTCAGAATTAACCTGGAAAAGGCTGCAGAGAATCAAGAGAAGCATCGTGCCAAGGTTGCAGTGGACAAACACATCACCCTGAATGACAAGGTCTATCTGTACACACCTGCTGTTAAGCCAGGAAAAAGCAAGAAATTAAGTAAGTTGTGTACAGGTCCTTATAGGGTGACCAAGGTCCTTCCACCAGTAAACTATGAGATTACCTTCATACCTGATCCCCGGCGTAGAGAGTTGGTTCATGTAGACAGGCTCACCAAGGTGAGAGATCGACCTATGTTTCCCAGAGTAAATAGGGAAAGTGATAATTCACACAGTCCTGAGAGGCACAGTGAACCTCAGGAGGCTGGTTCTTCCCGAACACAGCCAACGACATCATCAGAAGGAGCAAACACCTATTTCATGCCCTGGTTGGTAAGGCGGCCCACAGAGCCGAATATGTCAGTACCAGTGAGAGATAGTACTCCCTTTATGAGTCAAGAACCTGCGAGAAGGCAAACTCCTACGAGTACTCCCAGGAGGGAGGTAGTTGCACCCCAGGTTAGAGAGACACCCCGGCGAGGGGAGGTCCCAAATTCCTCCAGATATGGCCTGCGTCCAAGGGACAGCAGGGGTTTTGTGGCTCGGCTAAACGCCTAGCTTATGGTATCAAGGCAACGTTGCTTGTAAATAGTATTTGTACATACCTCTGGTGCACCAGTAAAATATTGTATTATGCCATGTGTTGTTGTGCTAGTGATTTTATTTTCTCCTTCAGTAGTAGTGGGGAACGTTAGTGTTGACAGAAATATGAAGGATAAATTTGCCTTATTTCTCCATTTATTGATATAATTTTTTTTTCTCTCCTTTCAAGTACTAGGAGATTCTGGGAAGTAGGGAAAGTATTTGTTGTATGGTGGGTTGAGGTGAAATTGATAATATTTTGTGTTTTTTTTTGTTTGTTTTTTTCGTTATGAAGAGTTTCTTCAAATTCGGCAGGACAGTGATTTGATACATTTATATGAAGGCGAGTTGCAGAAATTGATAAATGATAGTTTCAGGAAAAGATATAGTGGGTTGGTGATTGAGTGTGATACCATAGTTGTTTCCTGAATAATGTAAATATGAGGGAAATTTTGATTTTCTTTCCAATTCTGGTTTTCTGTCCTCATGTTGGGGTCTACTTATCTAAGAAGGCAAGTAGAGATGAGTATGCTAAGGGCAAACTATTCTAATGAGGTAATGTGTGGTGCCTTGAAGAAATTTTGGGGCAGGAAAGTGAATTTTTCCTTGGTAAAGTACCCAAGAACGTTGAGGAAAACTGAGATCTGCAAGTTATAGTGTGACATAATTTTAAGTGATTATGGAATTTTGGTAGTATAAAGATTGTGTAAAGGTTCTTGATATGTAATTTAATGTTTTGGGGCTTGTGGTTTTTCAATTGTGATTCTCGGGAAATTGATCCTGGGCAAAGAGTCACGACTTAGAGTTACAAATGTAAGGTGAGATTGTGACAATAAATGAGCTGGTATGTGATGCACTAGTAGGGGTGGCCATATAAAGCCCATGGTCAATTCTGAAAAGAAAATAAATAGCAAAGTTCAGGGTAAAAGAGAAAAAAAAAAAATTTTTTTCAGTGGTCTAGCAATATAAGTTAAGCTTTGTTCAGTGTAGTGTTTTTGTTATCAGTGTATTTTGGGTGTGGGTTGTGAGAAAAGAGGTAATCCAAATTCGGATTCACAGTCTAGTGGTCTGAGTGTCTGATGATGTGACGGTGTTTGCCTTTGGGTGCAACGTAGGTGTATGATGTGCTTGAGATTTCGTATTTCGCCATTTCATTAGATTGCATTCGTAAGGTCAGCTTAGTCCAACAGCAGAGCATTCATGCCTTTTGACTGTTGTAGGGTTTGCTTACCAATGTTTTTTTTTTTTTTTTTTTTTTTTGTGTGTGTTAGCTGTACGTCGTTAGGTACACAGAATGCCTGACAGTAAGTTCAGATTTCGAGTTTTTTGTGCTTCCTGCACTCACCTCTGGGAATCTTTGCCTTTTATTCCCGGGGAAAGAATGTATTGTCCTGTTGCTCAGTCCTGGAAACACATAAATCTGGCCAATTTATGTGAATTTTCATTCAGGACTGACAACAGTCCAACGCATTTTCTATAAAAGAAAATGAGAAAATGTGTGATCATAATTTTTTTAGGTGGTCTCTCACTTTTCTTGGCATTGTGCAGGTGGTGGATATATATATCCATATATATGTCCTCTTAAGAAAAAAAAAAAAAGTTGAGAAAAAGTCAGAAATCTTGTCTTGGAAATTTCTCTTTCAAAATTAATCTATCTTTCTGGTGAGTGTGCTCTGTGTGTGTGTGTACTTTAGGTAACTGTAGTTCTTTTTTTTTATGCTGTCAGTAGGTCGGAGTGAGGATATTGTATTTTAGGTGAATCGTTGTAACGTCATTTCATAAATTTGTTTTCCTCTTTTATTTTTCCGGGAGAAGAAGAGAAAAAAAAAAAAAGAAATATATATATATATATAGGTATATGTGTGTGTATAGTAATTATGGTGTTGATCGACCATCTACTTGTATTTGTGTAACCACCATTATAAAGAAAATTCTGTGTCGATTACAAATATAATTAGGAAATAAGTATTTGTTGTATGGAACAGTCTGTCCCGCGTAGAATTATGGATATATATGTATAAAAGGTGCCATATAAATGTACATGATAACTTTGAGATTATTCTTTCTTTTATTTCTCCCCCGTCTTCTGTCTTGAAGTGAAGCTACCACGTAGAGATGATTAACCAGAAAGGTTCCTTGCTTCCCCCCCTCTTTCTTACGGGATGGTGTGAAAGAAAAGCTCAGCTTGCTTCCGGCCCCAGTAACAGGGAAAAGCTTTATGCGTACTCTGGTTTGCCAAGTGTTGCTGGTACGCAGAGGGGGTGGTTTGCAGCATCTCTCTCTTTATTTATGGGATGACCAGAAGTTGGTCAAGCATTTCCGGCCAGCAGTGCACCTGCGTTCCCAGGAGAAGAGAAAGTCGTTGAAGGCAGAGTGGTATCAGATTACACATTTTGGAATGCGTTCCCTCTTTTGCAAATGGTGATAAATTTCGCATCTCGAATCGCCCTTTCCATGTTATGTCATAAGACGCAAGCGTTAGTAAGTGGTGTGGGGGGTGACCGCGTTTTTCACGCAACAGGTGGATGGGGGCAATCTTATTGGAGGAAAGTAGCGTCGGTGCAGAGGGCGCTGGCGTGCTCTCGCATGCTTCGGAGAAGACGTGTGAGTTGGAATTTTTTTTTTTTTTTTGACACTCTTCGATTACTTTTTTTGGCTGCTAAGACCGAGTCCTCTCCGGAAGATGAAGAAAATTTCGTGGTCCCCGAGATATCCCTAATTCTCGGGAAGTCCTTTATAGCCTGCCCGGTAAATGAAAGATGAACGACGGCAAAAAAGGAAACCAAAAACTAAGAGCAGCATAGGATTAACAAAAAAGGGATTTGCTCCCTGTCTCCATGTGCGGGTTTGTAACCGGAGCGTCGGTTCTTGGAAGAGCCTGCTTACCTCAGCGACCGGGCAAGTTCGCTAATCAACCCGTCACATCGACTCATCATTAAAAACAAAAACAAAGGGTTATCATCCTGGGATGTGTGCTAAGGAGCTGCTCAGAAGGAGAACTGCTGCTGTACTACCAGTCCCATGGTAGATGTAATTAGAACATCAACAGAAAAAAAAAAAAAAAATTCACATTGCAGTCCAAATGAGTAAATTCCTGGACTTCTGCTAGTGCCAGTCCTGTACACTGGAGGTACCCATTTCTTCAGAGACTAGAGAAAAAAAAAACGTGGAGAGGTATGCTGTATTCCGGAAGCGGTAAGCAGAAATTTTTAAATCATCCTCGTCACACCGAACGTCTAACCTACTAGCCGCCATGTTGGTCCTTCAGAAGTTGACTCTTTTCTCACTACGAGACTTTCTTATTTTTTCCACCTTCTTATTTGAAAAACAACTAAACTAAATTAAAAAAAAAAATCTATTTTGTTCTGGGAGTTACTCCCAAGGTAATATTTCTGTCAGTTTAGAAAATGTGGTGACGTAAAATAAAAAAAACTAGATTTTAGAATCTTGGCCAAGATCTCCCATGTAAGAGTAAAATTGCCTGAAAAAATATATATATATATTGAATAACGCTAGAAAGTATACAACATTTTTTTTTCTCAAAGTTGTCCTTAAAGAATCGGAAAAAAAAAATTGCTGTGTAGAAATATAAACAAAAATGTGAAATTTATGTAACCTTCCTGTGTGTTTGTGGAAAGCAAAGCAGAAATTCAAATTACAAAAGAAAGGGAATTTAAAATCACTGATTAAATTGTTTACCAATAAATGCAGACCGACTGGTCTTTTACAAAATTGATTTCTTGAGTTTGTAATGTGTTGTGTGATTAATATATGTTAGTCAATAGCATGTATCCACATTAGCTTAGACTAGTGGGTGGATCGGATTTGGGGCTCTGCCCATTTATTTTGCACGTCACAGACAGCAAAAGTCCTTGAATAACACAAATCGTTTTTTATTTGTTTTGTTTTTTCGGCCATAAAAATGGAATAACTGTCATGTACTGCAACAACTAATTTCCTATTATTGTCATCAGTTGTGGGAACAAATTGGGTTTTCATATAGAAATACCTGTAAGTTTTGCTTGTCTACTTTAATATCCATACTCTGAGGGAAAGGGTTGAAATTTAAGTTTAAATTTGCATATGCCAACTTCATTTTAACTTAGTATCCTCCCACCCCCACAACAGAGGGTACTTGCAAATATAACTATGTCACCAACAAAATGCAGGTGGGTTAAATAATCTCCCTTAGTTTTTTCCTTTGTCTTCTCAGTCCAATGATTGAAAAACATTTTACAATTGTTTTTCAATCACTGAACTGGGAAGACTTGGGAGATATGGTGTCACCTTGTCTCTCCCCCACTACTAATTTTTATAAGCGCTGTTTCCTCAAACAGTTGAACCTTTTGCCGGAGTCATGGTATGAGACAGCATCATGATTAATCGACCCATCGAGCTACAGGTGCTGGAAAATGGGACTATGACAGGTGAACAATATTGGAGTGAAGTTCTTCAATGACATGTTCAATTATTTTATGGTGCTGCAAGCGAAGACTTTCTGTTCATGGATGACATCGCAACACTTCATCGTACGATGTGGTGCAGACACTTCTGGAGATCGGGGATATTCATCGCATTGACTGGTCAGCATGCTCCCCGAACCTCAACACTATTGAATACATCTGGGATGCCATGGGGAGATGCACTAGTGCTCGAAACTTACCTCCAGAAAACAAGCAGGGCCTCGTCCATGTTCTGAGGGAGGAGTGAGCCAATTTGCCTCAGGAACTCCTGGATCACTTGGTGCTCAGCATGCCACGACACAGTGAAAGCGGGATCACAGTTCAAGGTTAGGACATATTTCACACTGAAATGTCTCTTCACTCGGTTATTGGTACATCACTGTACATCCATCCTCCAACTACGTCCTTCAGAAATTTGTAACTTTTGCGTGAACACTGATTACAATGCAATTTGTGTGTTATAAACAATTTTTTGTATCTTTCATGCATTCATGTGCTGGCAACATAATTATATTTTCCTATTTGGCTGCGGTCATGTACAGAGGGTGAGTCGAAAATTTTGTAATATTTGGATCACTTTACGTCTTCATATGTACCTTTACGACAAAAGCTGACTAGCATTCAAAGTATAGGCCATCGTGTTGCACCGTCTTTAGCCATCTGTCTGCCAGTTCTTCGATTAATATAGAGGGTGAGTCGAAAGTTTTGCAATATTTGGACCACTTTAAGTTTTCATACGTACCTTTACGACAAAAGCTGACTAGCATTCAAAGTATAGGCCATCATGTTGCACCGTCTTTAGCCATCTGTCTGCCAGTTCTTCGATTAATACAGAGTAGGGTGTCCCAAAAAAAAAAAAAAAAAGAAATATTTTGACTCTCACCCCTAAAAAGTTTTGTTTGGTGTACTTAAGATCTCCTGTAAAATTTCAGCTTAAAAAATATATTTAGAGGTCCCTTAAGGTCGCCAAATAGTTTAAAAAATAGTTTTAATTCGATAATTTTTTAGTTACTTACGAAATTATTATTTTTTAAATATATTTTTTATTTAAAATGTTACATGCTTTCAATATGTCGTTTCTAAAAAAATGTTACATGCTTTTAATATGTCGTTTCTAAAAAAATGTACTCTATTGGTAATATTAGTGTAGAAAATATAAGAAAAATTATTAAGAAAATGACAAAAAACGAACTTTTTAACAAGATAATAAAGAGGAAAATTCTATAAATAACATAATTAATAATTTTTACATATCTTGAAGATCTTTACGGTTGCACTTCGCGAAGTTCTTTCTATGCATTTCAACTACCTGCAATAAATACTGTTTTTGTTCTTCATCTTTTGTTGCATCATTAAAACTTTCGATTAATGCTATGTCTCGCTCAGCACAGTCATTAACACATGGCAAATGTTTAACAATTTCTTCAGCTTCTCTAAAAGATTGTGTTTCTGGCCATTTCTCAACAGGCACGCTTAGGAAGCTATTTGTGCAGTGTGAAAGAAGCTGCGAGAGATATTTAAGTCATCAAATTTTAAAGGAAGTTTCTTTAATAGGTGCAAATTCTTTTTTTCACTGATTTTACTAACTAACATATATTTCTCCTTGGCACTAAGTAGTGTTGAAAACAAACAAAAAGTGGCAAGCTCTTCACTTAAATACCAGGAGTGACGTAAAATCATCTTTAATCCTGTTTTGCGTAGTTGTATATCATCATATTCATGCAATCTTTGTATAAGTAAAACGTCGTTCACTGGTGCATCTACAATAGACTGACGTGTACCATGATTGAATGTATACCCATACAACAAACCGATTGAACCTTTGAAGGCCTTGAAATTGTTGAGGTGTCAATTGTATGATAGATTCATTTCCATCAAACAGTAGTTCAATGTTTAATGAATAAATGGCTTTTGCCATCCATCTAGCTCTGTGGAGAGCACCTGGTTTCCAAATAATATTGTTCGCATCTATTCCAATCATAAGAGCGGAAAGATTTAATAGTTCTCTGTAATCATCTCTAGGAAAGTGTTTAGCAGCTGTCTGAAGTTGATTAGTAATAAAAAATTTCAAAGTGTTGGATCCTGCTATCAGTGGCGTTGTTTGACATTTTGGGTTGCGGTGGTTAAGTTCAATCCATTTTTCTCGAAATCTTTTAAACATAATAATTTCGGGTCCATTCGACAGTCCAAGACATACATGAAACATATCTGAAAGTAACACTTCAAACATGTGTTGTCTACAGGCTAACTACAGAAGGCTTCTTCCTATTTTATTTTCAAGAACACAGGTTCCTTTGAACTTTCCAGTATTTGAGAAGGTTGTGTCGAACCACATACCAATAACCTGAGAATCACATTTCTAGGACTGTAAAAGTTCAAAAACTGCATTAGCTGCTGCTTCCCCTGTACCAGATAACAGCTTAGGAATTCCAAGAAGTTTTGTACTACTATCTTTTAGAAAGGAAACTAACACTGGTAAACGGTCTACCTTGTTTCATTTAATGATAAATCAGGTAACAACTTTCCGTCCCAATGAACTACTGATTTTGAGGCATTAAACTCCATTTTTATCTGTTGCGCAGTTTCACTACGTAAGCGTTGACGTTCACGATGAACAGCACTTTTTGAAATAATTACAGATTTTAAAGTTTCATTACTCTTTGAACAGTCTGCTTCACCACCACCACTATCACCAGCCATGTTTAAGAGAGATGCAAGTAACATTGTTGACTTTTTTATACTTATATTATTTCTATCAAAAGCAGCAGCAACTTTTGGTGTTATGACAGATCTTCGACTTCGTTCATCTTTCCCTGTATGCTTCTCACGTAATATTTTTTTTTGTGGTGTAATTTCTGCAGCATATTCATCATCAGAGTCTTCTTTAGAGTTTTCACTTTCAGTCTCAGTCTCATCCATTGTTGATGTAGAAGATGCAGTTGATAAAAGCAAAGGAATTCTAAGATGAAGCAGCTTCTTTCATTCGCTTTGCAAATTTTTTCTGTCATTCAGCTGATCTTTTCTCACGTGTACGAAGCTTTCTGTCCAGAGATCTAATACAACCTGTCCTAGATTGTCTTTGTAATATGAGAAACTGATGATTCTCTTCATTTTTAATAAGCTGTTCCGAATTAGCGTGACTTATGTCAAATAACATATCCAGATTTTCACTATACATTATTTCATTCTCTTGGTCTTTTGCATTATTCCTGTTTTGATTTCTCATTAAGTTTACTTGTTTGCCATATAAATCTGTAATCTTTTTTAAGATATGCTGCTTAGGTCTTATTGGCAACCTCGATTTTTCCCAAAATGGTACAACGTTATTGTTTACAAGAACAGCACTATCACTGATCGAAAGCTTCTTAGTACGGTGAAAGTACATAAAATTGGTCATAACATCTCTGGAAGAGATGTTATTGATTCAGTAGGATATCCAATAAGCCATATATAATTACTACTCCTAGTTTGTTTCGCCATCATATTAAAAAGAAACACTAAAACAAATTTCTCTTCTGGACAAAACAGCAAAAAGACAACACATACAATAGAAATATCTCAACAAACAGCAAAAATACCCATCTTAACAAACAGCAAAAGGCAACACATACAATAGAACAAACAACAACACATGTGCATTAAGTGATGTTAGTGGTTATGGTTAAAGTTTAAAGTTACAGTTAAGGTGCAATAAGTGATGCTAGTGGTTACAGTTAAGGTTTAGAAATCATATATAGATATATAATTGCACTACAGAAGCAGGTGCAGCTTTTAATTATGTTTTTATATTTAATTATGCTTTTTATTTTATTTTTTGTTATATAGATACTAAAAATTTATTAATAATGAAAATAAAATATATAATTGATCATCATTTATGCTTTTGATTAAAATTCCCGATTTTCACATAAATCAGTGTAGCTTGTGTGACCTTGAGGGACCTCTTAATCTTTTCCAAATGAGCTCTAACTTCATATATTTTAATGATAGGAGTAGAAGAAACTTTTTAGAGGGTGAGACCCACCTTTTTTAAGATTTTTTTTTTTTTACATTGAATTTCGGGACACCCTATACAGAGGGTGAGTCGAAAGTTTTGCAATATTTGGACCACTTTGCGTCTTCATACGTACCTTTACGACAAAAAGCTGACTAGTATTCAAAGTATAGGCCATCGTGTTGCACCGTCTTTAGCCATTTGTCTGCCAGTTCTTCAATTAATACAGAGGCTGAGTCGAAAGTTTTGCAATATTTGGACCACTTTACGTCTTCATACGTTCCTTTACCACAAAAGCTGACTAGCATTCAAAGTATAGGCCATCGTGTTGCACCGTCTTTAGCCATCTGTCTGCCAGTTCTTCGATTCCACAGCGGCACCAGTTCTTGTCCTTCAAGGCAAAAACCTCTTTCACCCAAGCTGCCACCTCCTCCTAGTTGCTGAAGTACCGCCCGCTAAGGAAATGGGTCATGGACCAGAACAAGTAATAATCCGACAGGGCAAGGTCCGGACTATTTGCTAGGTGTGGCATCAGTTCGATGCCCTCAAGTTGCTGGAGTCTTGCCCAGGTCGTTCGAGCGGTATGAGTCCGAGCATTGTCGTGCTGTAGGAGAGAGTGCTTTCTGTTCACCAGTGTCAGGTACTACTACTCCGAAATGGCATACATCCATTCCAGCTGTTCAGAGTAGAGGTTGGTGTTGATGGTACACCCGTCTGGAAAATTTTTTTAATGGATTATATCGTCGAAATTCCCCTAGACCCAGAGCATCACCTTGTGTTCAAAGCGCCCATGTTTGGCAAGTTCAGGAAGCTGGCTTGGACTCAATGACTGCGAACGCACATTGAGTCTATTTCCGTAATCCTAACGCACAAGGGTGCGTTAGGATTACGGAAACAGACCACTTTTCATCACACGTAACAATTCTCTTGATGAAACGTTCATCGCGTGAGATTTCTAGGAGTTTCGTGCACACTTCCACTCGGAAGTTTGCTTCGGCTGGCGTCAGTGTGTGAGGGACAATGCAGCAGCTCTTATAGACCTCGCTGAGTTCCTGAAAGTAATGAATCACGGTGGTCTGTGGTATGCCCAGCTCGGCCGATAATCCCCAAGTGCTGGTTGTCAGATTTGCCTCTACGGCCTGGTGCACAAGCTCTGACTCCACGGTTCGCGGCCTACCTCACCTTGGCTGATTGAGGTTTTTGTCACCTGAGCAAAATTTCTTGAACCATCAGGTTACAGTGCTGTGGCACATGGAACCTTCCCCTTTTGCATAACAAATGTTTCGTGTTGCTCGAGCAGCATTATGGCCAAGTTCAAACTCATAAAGCAAAAGTTCCCTAATTAGCCGGTTGTGGCTGTTCACTTCTAGGCGTCCCAACCATAGACAGAACGAAAACATGCAATTCTGTTTACAGCAACAACTACCACTTTATATTCTTTTTGACTGACTGCAGTGCGCAACATGAACTAGTTTAAACACGTGACATACCCACCACAGCACATGTGTTCATGCAAATATTCCAAAACTTTCGACTCACCCTCAGTATTGTTTTTCTTGTACAGGTAAATGCATGTATCGTATATACAAGATGGAAATACTGAAGGAAATCAAAAGTTACCACAGGATTCACGATATTGTTTTGATTATTACACTTTGCAACTAAAATAGTAGCACTAATGGTTAATGATAATGTGAGCAACAAAAAAATAAAATAAAAACCTATTAATAAAAAAATTATATTACATAAAAACATACATAAGAAAATAAATGCCTTCCTAAGAAGTGCAATGATGAATCTGAAAGTACTTACCTCTGATATGTTCACTGTTTATGTATTGCTCTAAATCTTTAATCGTTTGCAATGAATCTACAGCATCACGGATTTCATCTTCCGCTAGCAAGGAAACAGAAATCAAAAGTTAAAAGACAAATGTGACAAACAGCATTGATACAAAGCTGCATATTTCAAATATTAACTGAATAAGATGTTGACAGCATTTTTAGCTTAAAATGCATCTCATGCTGAAATGTAATTTGGAATGAATCAATATGGGACATAATACTAACATCCATATGCAAACATACACTTTGCACATTCTGTTGCTCATAACATCTGCACCTATTTCCTTGGTGGAATAAATATTCAAAATTTTGTCCATTCTCTCTCTTTCTTACTATTTATCTACACACAGACATTATGAGGTTTCAAGCTTATATTATTGTACAGAAGATTTTGAAAGTGCCAAAACTTGGAACTTCTTAATCTCATTATGGTTATTATTAGACCAACAACCATAAACATTATGTGATTGCTATATTTTTATTTAAACAATAGGTTATTGTTACTAATACTACTGTTTCACACGTTGTATACGATAATGTCTTTTGGTGCTGAACGCCAGGCTATAAACGTTGAACATAATGTTATTATCAATCACAGTATCAAAGTATAAAACACTAAAAGTAAAGTAAACTCACCAATGTGCTGTTTTAGGTTGTTATTTCTTATTCGCTGAACAGTACTTCTATTCGTGCCTCTGGTCCATTTATTTGATATTCTTTCTTGTTATTTTCTTAAAATGGCTGACTGTTGGTGCCATCCTATTTGGTGTGTATTTGCTGAGCTTGACGAGCTATTGTTGAAACTTGTTGAATTTGAATTCAATTCTTCATGACCAAAGGTTCAGAAAAGTTGGTGTTAGTTCAAAGCGAAAAGAGATTTGCTGTTAGTTCAAAGCGAAAAGCTTTGAACTAACAGCAAATCTTTTGAACCTATGGTCGTCAAGAACTGATTTCAAATTCAACAAGTTTCAACAATAGCTCGTCAAGTTCATCAAATGATGCTGTATACACACCAAATAGGATGGCACCAACAGTCAGCCATTTTGTGAAAATGACGAGAAAGAATATCGAATAAATGGACCAGAGGCACGAATACAAGTACTGTTCAGCGAATAAGAAATAACAACCTAAGACAGCACAGGAGTGAGTTTACTTTATTTTTGGTGCTTTATACTTTGATACTGTGATTGATAATAACATTATGTTCGACGTTTATAACATGACGTCCAGCACCAAAAGACATTATCATATACAACTTGTGAAACAGTAGTATTAATAACAATAACCTATTGTTTGAATAAAAAAACTTGGAATTTCTGCATGTCAGGGAATTTTTAATAATGCAGTTTCTTTCACAGCTGCAAACCTTGAAGAAAAAAAAAAAAAAAAAAAAAAAGAAACAGGTTATCACATTGGAGCATTTTTTTTTTTTTTGCTTAGATTTAAAACTATAAAATTATCTTTTTTCTGGCACAACTTATATGAAGTATAGAGAGGACTGGGAACATAAATAGTTTTTCTTGGGGTTTGGGATGGGGGGATAAAGCAAGCACATATACAATTCCTTCAGACAAATTTCCATGATTTAACTGTAGTCTCTCCCCTCCCCCCTCCCGACATACATACATACACAATACCCAGCAAAAATGCATTCTTTGATTCTGTAAGAGATGGATTGTTATCATTGCTACCCACAGTATCAACTATTTCCTCCGTTCTAACTACATCCTCCCCCATTCACATGGCATTCATTGCTGTTACTGCATGCACACTTTTTATACTCTCACAAGCCTCATTCTAAAGTTCAGAGTTCATGCAGCCAACATATATAAAAATTCTAAATTTCCAGCTCATCCTTAGCATATCTGCTAAGCTCTATGATGAAAATTATTACACTCATGGCAGAAAAACAAAGCATTATCCAAAACTGCAACTTCTTGTTACCAAATGTAATTGTCCAACCATTTTGAAAAACAACACAGTACTAAATTTGTACAGTATAGGATTGTTTATCCAGATCCCATGGGTTATGGGGGCTTTCTGGATAAAGTTTTTTTCTGTAATTTGGAGTACCATGGGCAAATCTCAGTTTTAGTAGTTCTTATTGTGCTGTCATCATAAATTACAAAAAGTGATGTCCATGGTAATAAAACTATTCACTGTTTTAGTCATAAATTTATTTTAAAAGAAAAGGAAATAAGAATATGTTACAAAAAATGTAACAAAAAAAAAAAAAAAAAGAACACTGGGTGTGCAGCTAATTTTTTGGCTGCACACCTGATGGTATTGTCCTCAAGTGCTAGAACTTAGTGCTCCGGAAGCACAGAGAAGCTATGAGTGTCACTTCTCCAACTAGTAACACTTTTTTTTTTGTTTAGGGGGGGGGGTTAGCAATCACCAAAAGCAACAAGGGCTACAAGCAGCTGTCCATCCCTAATTTAGGGCAATTGTTACCAGGAAAGGATCCAGTGCTGCAAGACAAAAACACAACCCAAGCCTCATCATATTTCAGGCTTGCTCAGATGAACAGCCAGAAAGAAGCCAGCACTTAACCAATGTGCTACTGGGGCAGCCCAGTTACAGGGTTTCCACTAAAAAAGATCATTCATTCATTCATTCATTCATTCATACATTCATACATACATACATACATACATACATACATACAAAACAAACAAAAAAACCCCAAAGTTCCTGGACTTTTCCAGGTGGTTTCAAAAGTTTTTTTAGAGCAATGATCTTAATCTTATTGCAATGAATTGTTACATTTCCTTCTACTGCATTTTCTTACCAAAACACACATTTGAAAATTCTTTAGGTAACTGATCTTTATACAATTACCTGCTTTTCATAAATAACAACTAAATGTATGGTACCATTTTTGGTACCATAATATGATTTCTTTTTGTGAACATGAGTGGTATACTGACCACACAGAATCTGTTATATTTCCACATAAAAGGTTCATGTGTAAGAAAAAAATCTATCAGCTGATTAGTTTCTGTTTTTATTTGTTTCATAAACAGCAGCTAAATGCACAAGGCACATTGTTTTTTAGTACCATAATTCTAGGATGTTTTGTGAAATTGAGTGGTATACTGCACACATAGAATCTGTTAATACATTTCCATAGAAACAGTTCAAATGTATGAAAAAAAACCCCTGTCATTTCATTAGTTTCAGTTCTTCCTTTTTTTCTAAAACACAATACAGCTAAGCTTAATGAGCAAGTGAGCTCCTGTTTAGAGGATCATTTTAGGAGAGAACCAACCAACAAAAGGTTTTGATCCCTTGGATTATTGGTTATTTTGTAATGTGCTTCTCCAAGCAGCAGTGTATTAAGCCATTGTGCCTAACTGCTCCAGTTACAAAACACAAAACAAACTATCTGTAGAGACACAATGAAATCTTAATAACAGGCAATTTTTTAAATTCAGTTTTGACATTTTTTTAAGGAATAACGGAATGATGAAGTATACTGAAAGTAAGATCTATCCAATTCAAACAGGGAAAGTAATTGCAAACAAAAGTCTCAAATCTTCAAGCAGGAAAAGAAATTGCAAAGGGGTTTTTTTTGCAAAATAAAAATACAATTAAGAAAAATAAATAAATAAATGCAACTCTCCCTGAGTATCATCTGACTTTTGGAACCATTTTCAAATTTCTTGAGAATTCCAGATTTTCATGGTTTCCCAGGTTGTGTAGAAACCCTGAGTTAAACTTACAAGTCTACCCATTACTCATGGGCATGAGTTCCACTAACGTGCTCAAGCCAAGACTGAAAATTGAGTCACACCCATTGCGAGGAGTTGGGATTTATCAGTCTATGCAACAAGGAAAATATATGTATATATAATTATCCCACCCTCGACTTTACAGCTTTACAGACAAAACACTGACACTTAAGGACATGCCTCCCTATACACACACAGACATATCTACTACAGCAGAAATTAAATCTGTCATTTACAAAAAATTGCTGAATAAGAAAATAGATGAATACCATTCATATGCATTTGAAATGATATATTCTAATGAGCACTTAAACACCGGTATGAATTGGAAGTTTTCAGAATTTCCAATTCTTGGACCATAAACAATTACTCAGAATTGAAACCCTCATTAGATGGGGGATATGGGGTTGTGAAAAAGAATTACATATGATTTGCAAAAATATTAAAAACATACCTAGCTATATATCCTTTCTTAAAGAAGAAACTGTATTCTTTTAGCTATTCTATTGAATCAGATGCCACTGGAAATAGGACTTCATATAATAAATTTCCTTAATGATTCAACATTTTTTTTATCCCTTATAGTCCCCTTCTTGCTGCGAGCATCACAGAAAAAAGCATTTTTCTTTTCTTTTTTAAAGCACAATTCAAGTTGAAAATCACAACTAACCCTTTGCATGCTGAAAATAGCACCATTTCTGTGACCCACATAGTTGTTTTCACTGCAGAATAAAAAGTGGCATTTTGTGTTTAAAATTTTAAGTTCGCTGAAAATGAATGAAAGTTTTCCCATTTATTAGTCACTGCTTGCTCAAGAAGCAAAAGATGCGAGCAGTTTCCCTTTTGTTTGAAGAGAAATTAAAGTTCACAATTGGACTTTCAACCATCCGATTGCCATCTATTATGATGCCCGAAGTTGTTTTCTCTGGAAAATGAGTAGGAAGGGGCAATTTTGAAAATTCAATTTCGTTAAGTAAATGAGAAAATCTGTTCCTTATTGCAGCAAGAGGTGACTAAGGAATGGCAAAAGATGCGTTTAAGTGAAATTAATTCTAAAAATCCTTACTGCTATAGCTCAATCTATCGTGGAAACAATTTTATGGGTCACGGAAATGGCCCTGATTCAATCACAGACAGATTAAGAACAGAGTTTAAAAATTCAACTTCACTTTTAAAAACTGGGGAGGGAGAAAATACAAGGGGAGCTCCCTTGATAGATTTTGACCATTGATACAGGGAAACAAACATTTCAGTAAAAATTCTTTAAAAACTACCTAGTTACTTTTTTTGCACCATTTTCCTAATGGTGAAATAGAAAAGATTTCTTACTTTACTAATCCTAAAGTAATAAATCAACATTAACAGAAAACAATTAAAATGAGGAATACACTAAGGAAGAGAAATAATAACAATAAAAAAAGGTAAATTTAAAAGCCAGAAAATCCCAGAATATTTTCATTTGTGCTAAAACAGGCATTTCCACAGATTTAAAAAAAATCAGCTGGCCGACAGACATCTCGCGCACATCCAGAAATGTAACGAAATTTGGCAAAAAGTGTTCTTCCGATTGGAAGACAACAGCAAAATCCAGAACTTATTTTTATGTAAATTGGGCAATCGCATTGAATTTTTCAAACATTTTGAACACTTTTAAAACAGCTGAGGCAACTCTACAATTTTAGTGATCACAGAAACACGATTTTACATAATTTTCAGAAGGAAACAAAAAGTGAAGGGGGAACAGGGTTTTAAAATAATCTGACAATCCAGACAGATTTCCAAAATTTTCACAAACAGAAATCAGTCTCCAGGATGGATGAATGACAGCCATGTTTATGGAGTTAGTTTGTGAAGCTAAGCATGCATAAAATTTAGAGACACAGTTTGTGTCTGCAATTTAGAATTATCTTATTTTTTTACAATTAGTTACTTGCCCAACCAGACCATAAACAATAATTATATAAAATGAATGTCAAAAAATATGACCTTCCCATAGAACTTCCAAAACTAGAATACAGATCACTAAATATACCCTGCTAATGAAGACTACAGAGAATGGAGATGTTCCTACTTTTGCTAAGGGAAGACAGCAATTTCCTACATTGATTTTTATTTAATCACTGTTCACTGATTTTCATTGATTGGTTAAATTTAGTAACTTACGATGAAAAATAAGTTTTCAGATCCAACCAGATAGCAATCAGTAACTTTGCCTCTGTGGCATACAGCAGGTGATTGGTGGCCCCTAGGGCAAAGTCATAGAATTTGCACCTTTTAAAGAAACAATGTATACGATTCAGAGTAGTTTTGAGAAGTTACTTAAGCACTGACAAACACAGTAGCAGTTCCAGTGGGGAAGCGGGGGACAACTGGGGCAACCCTCCCGGACTTTTCCTCTTCAAACACCCAAGATCGTAAATTATTAATGTACTTCTCATAAAATTATAGTGATAAAAATGCAGACTTTCACAAATTTTTATGATGATTAAAATTTGCTGCAAATTTGGAAAACAAATGTTCTGTTCTAGCTTCAGATAGAGAGCAGAAAGAATGAAAAAAAAACAACAACAAAACTAGAGTTTCAGAAACAGAGCTTAGAGCAGAAGGGAAAACAGATTTTGACTGATCATTAAAAGTAATGGGTGTGATTCATTTAATATATTTCCACAAAATCAGAGAGAAAATCATCACTAAGACAATGGGTTGGTGCACGAATAACTTGATGAAGTGAAGTATATGGCAGTTCTCTTCAAAAGAAGTGGGATCGTGCATTGCAAAAGAAGAACAAAAAAAACATCAACAATATTTTAAATAGGAATTACAGGTCATATTGCTTAGGAATGATACGACAATTCAAGCTGGAAATGTTTCTATTAAATTAAGCCATACAAACATACGAATCAAAGGACTCAAATTCATTTTGAAAGATTATATCCAGACTTAGTTGTTTAAAAAGCAAGGAGCTTGTTTCCTTGCAAAACAGGTAACTGAACAACAGGAAAACAGTGCTGACTTCTCAGTTATTTTTTTCTACTTTGTGATTTAAAAATTTAGCACAATTTTTGGACAGAAATGTTTTTAAAAAGTCATGCAATGCCAGGGAGGGGCAGCTCTTCCACCTAATATGTGTGTCGGGGGAGGGGAGGGACCCTTCCACAAAGTCTCTCTACGAATTTTTTTTTTTTTTTTTTTTTTTTTAGATCAGAGCATCTGCCTCGCCCACCCCCAAAGGTAAACTTCTAGATCTGCCCTGGATAAACACTTACTCAAGAAAATTTATGCATTGGAACTAGTCTCTTTTCATCATACCAATGAAGTCAATGTTTAGAAGCTTCTTTGACAAGAAGAAAATGCTCGATAATTTCCAGCAGGGGAAAAAACTCAGAGGTGACAGTGAAAATGAAGTAAGTGAAATCTTTAATTGAAGAAAACCTAAAATTACCTCTGAGAAAAGCCAAGAAATTTAACTTTTTAATTTTGATACAATGGCTTCTCTATGAAAGATTATAGGACACCATATAAAATGAAGATTGCTGTAGGCAGGAGAAGGAAGAGGATAACATTCTTATCAACATCTTAAAATTTTGAAATAATTTCAAAATTACTTAGGTTAAAAGGTCCACTAATATTAAATACAGTTTGTTTAAAAGATGCTATAACATGAATCTGGTGGTCTGGAGAAAATATTTAAATTGTGTTCTGCATCAACAACAATGGTGAAATGAAGCATTGATAACAGGCCTTGATAGTTGCCTAAAAGTCAGAGGAGACTGTGCAGAAGCAAGTAAGTGAAGTCTCCAATTAAAGAACAGTTTTAAAATATCTCAAAGTCATTAAATTTAACTTTCTAATATCCATAATAATAATAATAATAATAATAATAATAATATTAATAATAATAATAATAATAAACTGTTGCCAAATTATTATTCAAGAACTTGTGACAAAACTAAAACAGTGGAATTACAGATGAACATACAAAAAACAAAATTTATGTACAATGCTTTTTATAAATACTAGATTTACAGGTTCATGGGGCAAATTTAGATGTAACTGATGCCTACATCTATCTTTGGTAACAGATATTAAGCAAGGAATACATCGAAGAAGAAATGAATAGGATTGGTTGGTGTTCATTTGGAAGAAACAAAAATTTTCATTATGAGCAATTTCTCATTGCAGCTTGTAAGTGTTTAATGAATGCACCTTTACACTTCTTACTTACATTTCAGACACACAATCCTTAACAATAAAAGACAAACAGAGGCTATGGACAGCTCAACGAAGTGTGAAGAGGTGCATGCTTGGTGCAACCAGGAAAGACAGGAAAAGGAATTTATGGATCAGAAAAATGACAAAAGCATATGGCATGATCAAGGTAAAATCCCTGAAATGGCAATGGGTGGGACATATTGCTAGAACTGGTCACTTTTGGGCACTAGACCAGATACCAAGGGACAGAAAAAAAGACCCAGATGACCATGTGGGAGATGGATGGATGAAATTCGAAAGCATGCCAGAGTGACATGGAAGAAAACTGCTCAAGACAGACAGTTGTGGAAGAGATTTGGGTTGACCTTCATGCAGCAGTGTGGATTGAAAATAGCTTATGACAATTAAGATGTGTATGTGTAACTTTGGTACATTCATGTAGTTTACATATCTATACATGAAAGCCATTCTCAAGGAAATATTTTAGGAAATCCCAATGCTGCCGCCAGTAGAAATATATGCATGGTAAAACATCTGTGTATGCTCAATATGCCAGAGAGTAGTGGCTTAATGCAGGAGGATACTAATCTCATAATTGCAAAATAAAAGTCAATATCAAAGTTGACACTGAATTAGTGGAAACTATTACATGCAGATGATGAAAAAAAACTATTTTGATGCAAATGCTAATAATCTGCTGGCACATATGCACAAGAACATGACAGTTCAAACTTATGATTTGGTAAACCAATTCTGGTTTACCAAATCATTGCTGGGTGCACCAACAACTAATTTGCCATACATTCCAACAGCAGTGAGTATAAGCACAACAGAGTGCAATAGTAAATAAAAACATAATATACATCAACTGCAAACAATGAGCAAGTGGCTGCATGGCATAAACTGAATTTCAATGTGTGTGTGAAAAAACACAGCATCAAAACCTTGTGTCATGTAGGTGAAACTGAAATACAAATGAAAACAATATTAATACAGATCAACAACATAAAGATTAATATCATTATCAATAAAACGATGCCATATTTTTGCTGTTTCCCCCGTAGCTATTTCTTCACAAAATTTGAAACTTTCATGATGCAATTTTCCAATTTTCTGAAGAGATAGAAACAAGAAAAACAGCATCTTTGTGCCAGTAATGGCATTAATATGAGCATCCCTTGTACTTATGAAGAATTATTTCTTCAGAGGGATTAATTTCCCATTAAAATCTAAAATAAAGATTACTTAAACTGTATTTTTACGAAATATCTGTCAGAATTATCTGATGCACCGCACCTAATGAAAATTTACAAAAAAACAAAAAAACAAAAACAAAAAAAAACATACCTGCAAAAATAACATGCATCCTAGCATTATCAGTGAGAGATCTATCAGCAGCATACTGGGGATCCAAGAACTTCTCTAATTCCTCTACTGAAATTTTAAATAAAGTAAAGCATGAGACAGAGAATAATAGATATTTTTAAACTGGATATACTGGCATTCACAATTAATATTTTGTAAATGAACAAACATGATTCACATACTGTGGTTATACTTTAAAGTAAGTTATTAACTTATTATATAATGATGAAAATATTATAGATAATGAAATTCAGTTAACAAAAACAAAGAGGAGGAGAATACCTCATTGAAGCAAATGCAGGCCTCATCCTATGCCACTGCTGTTCTCAAATGCCTTTCTAAGAGTTCAAAATAATTTCAAGTGCTGCTAATAAGTTTCTTTTATCATGCTTCATAATACAGGGTGTTCGAGAATTATTGGACACATTACAAAATTATGTAAAAAAACCCCTATGAGCATTGTCTGTTTTTCTATGTCACATATTACTAACACGGTTTCTATATTTTTGTTTTGCAGAATTGTTATTTCCAGAATCCGATAGATGGTGCTAGGTGTGGCCTGATGAGGAATGTATGAGAAATGCTCAATCGGTAATCATGTCATCCGTACAACAGAAAGCTATATGTGTGTCATGGCTTGCGGAATTAAAGTCTGTCATTAAAGTTAAAAGACGGTACCGTTTATGGTTGTAATCCTCCGTCAACGAATTCAATTAAGCGGGGGATGAAACAGTTTAAAGAAACTGGCAATGTGGAACATCGTGGAGGAGCCGGTAGGCCTAGCGTCAGTGGTAAGATGGTTGATTAAGTTAATGAAAGTTTCCGACGAAGCCCCAGGAAATCTGTTCGTAAAGCAAGCAGAGAACTGTGCATTCCAAAATCGACAGTTCACGATATCTTGCACAAGAAATTAAAGTTTAACGCTTATAAAATTAAAATAGTACAAAAGATGCATGTAAATGATCACACACTCTGCAAAATGAATTTCGCTGTGGATATGCTAAATCGAGTGAAAATTTCTCACTACTGTAATTTTTAGTGATGAATACACATTTCATGTATCAGGTATTGTGAATCGTCACAACTGTAGGATGTGGGGCAGTGAACTGCCTCATATTGCTATTGAACTGTCAAGAACGTGATTCTCCAAAAGTTAATGTGTGGTGCGCCCTATCAAAAAGAGAAGTGATTGGCCCTTTCTTCTTCTGCGAAAAAACCATAAATGGTGACATTTACTTGGATATGCTAGAAAATTTTGCTATACCCCAGATCAAAAGATATGACGTCGTTTTCCAACAAGACGGCGCGCCTCCGCATTGGTCAACGTGTGTACGCAAGTGCCTAAACGAGCATTTCCCCAACAGAAGGATTGGGCATGGTGGTCCCATTCCGTGGCCTCCTCGCTCTCCAGATCTAACTAAATTGGATTATTTCATGTGAGGTTATGTGAAGGATCATATCTATCAGACGGCTTGTACTGATTTGCAGGAACTGAAGCAGCGTATCACAGCTGCTATTAATTCCATAACTCCTCAGATGCTTGCCAATACATAGCATGAAATCGAGTATTGCTTGGACGTACTACGAGCAACCAAGGGATCTCACATCAAAATTCATTAACTTGTGTAGTTGCATTGTAAGTTAGTACAGTCAGTTTCTTTCTATCAGTTTAATGTTTAGTTTTATATAATTTTGTAATGTGTCCAATAATTCTCGGACACACTGTATATCATGCTTCATACCAAAACACCTTTGCATCAGAAAGGCACAAATGTCACTCTTTTGAATGCTTCTAAGGTTGAACTGCATTTTTCACATTTCCCTCTCTCTAATATAATCAGTGAAGAACCAAAAACACTTATATCATAGAACCCACCTTTATTGAGCTCGTATTTAGCAAGATCTTAGATTTAATGAGCAGTTAAAAAAAAAAAATTTGGCTTGTTTTTGGATAAGAACAGAAAGATACAACCACTTAAGTATAAAATGAAAGAAGACTAAAAACAAGCAAAACTTGACACTATTGCCAGCATATGGAAAAACCACTGCACCAACATCAGGGAAAAGCACAGGACTTGGGGAGACCCCATTTACAATCTAACAATTCCAAATAGAAGGGTTGTGGACTGACATTTTCCCAATAACTTTATGAAGATGGTCTAATGTGGCTGAAACATTTTAACTCGACTAACATCAAGTTTTACCCAGTGTCGGTCTTCCTTCATTTTGTATTCACTTAAGTGGTTGTGTCCATCTGTGCTCTCCAAGAAACATGCCAAGCATACTTTAAAAACTTAGATTACCAATGCACTTGTATAAAATACATATAGCTGCTTCAGGTTACATATATGATTATACCAACATAATTTGTATATGGTTATGCCCACAGAGCTCATTGAAGACTATATATATAGTGGAAGAACCTTGGTTATGTTTTTCTAGGTGATGGCCTAAAAAATGTATGAAAGAAATTTCAAAAATGTTAAAAGCTATCGTAAAATTTGTGAAGTCTCCCAAAGATAGGGGGGGGGGGGTTACTGCAGTTTTGGACTGATCTAATTTTTAATTGTGGAATAACTTTTTTTTACGGGTCTTTTAGAGGTTATTTTTAATGAAAGTTGGTTGTCAAATTTTCGAACTAAAGCCTAGTTCGTCATCAGGACTATGTCACTGGAGTAGTTGCTGCCACTCAATTGGAAGAGACCATCCGCAATTATCGTTAATTGTGGTACTTCTTCTTCTTGCTATTTCGATCCCTTCTTCTAGTTTTCTCTTTACTAAGTTTGACTGGTGGGCGATTATTTTCACTGAGTCCCAATTTATGGAGTGTCCACTTGCTTGTACATGTCTGTCTAGCCCTGTTTTGTTCCCAATGTTCCTAATAGCTGCTTGGTGTTCTTTCATTCGGACCTTAATACTTCTCCCTGTTTCTCCTATATAGCTGAGTCCGCAGTTACAGTCGATGCAGTAAATTACTCCTTCCTGCAATTGGATGTCCAATTCTTTCTGCTTTAAAGCTGGCAAGAATTTCTTTATTTTGTTATTAAGATCTGGAGCTAGCCTGATATTATATTTTGCTCCGATCCTTTTCAGTTTCTCGAAAAGTCCCTTGTGGTACGTAATTTTGCTGGTGAATTTGAAGTTGGTTTTTCCTGCTTCTTTTTTGGCACTTGTTTAAATATTTTCTCAACATATGGGGAGGGGTAATTGTTTTCTGCCAACATTTCCTTTAATTCTTCTTTGTGAAGATCTTTTTGAGAAGCTGAAGAGACCAGGATTTCAATTTTTTCCAAAAATTGTCTCGCTGTATTCGATTTAATATAATCAGGGTGGAATGAGCAGAAGTCTAACATCTTCCCTGTGTTGGTGGGTTTTCTAAAAAGCTGAGTGAATATTTTCCCTTCTCTTGAGGTCAAGGTTAAATCCAGGTAATTGATGCTATGGTCTTTTTCCTGTTCCAGGGTGTACTTCAAGGTATTCTCTAGTAAGTTAAATTCTTCCAGAATCTGAGAGGGTAGAGATTGGTCCACAGTATCTACTATAATTAGGACATCATCCATGTACCTTACATAGAGAGCAAACAAGGAGGGTTGTATAAGGATTTTTGCCTCTAGTTTACTTATATAATAATTTGCTAGCAGAGGTGCTAGTGGAGAACCCATTGCAAGTCCTGAAGTTTGCCTGTAATATTTCTTTCCAAACTGGAAGAAATTATTCTTGAAGGAAAATAGGAGCAGTTCATATATGCCAAGTAGTATTTCTCTATTGTGATTATGGAATACTATTTTTCCGCAAGGTCATCTGCAATGAATTCCAGTAGGAGGTCCAGGTTAATGTTGGTATACATAGAGACTATATCCAGGCTTGCCATTACTGGATGAATTAATTCTGGCAAGTTGTCCAGTTTTCTTTTTAGCTGCATGGAATTTTTTAGTAGGTAGGGAGGAGAAGGGAAAATATCTCTGAGGTGACCAAGCAAATAATAATTAATGTTGGAGAGTGGCGACACTAGAAATTCGCCACTCTCCAACATTAATTATTATTTGCTTGGTCACCTCAGAGATATTTTCCCTTCTCCTCCCTACCTACTAAAAAATTCCATGCAGCTAAAAAGAAAACTGGACAACTTGCCAGAATTAATTCATCCAGTAATGGCAAGCCTGGATATAGTCTCTATGTATACCAACATTAACCTGGACCTCCTACTGGAATTCATTGCAGATGACCTTGGAAAAAATAGTATTCCATAATCACAATAGAGAAATACTACTTGGCATATATGAACTGCTCCTATTTTCCTTCAAGAATAATTTCTTCCAGTTTGGAAAGAAATATTACAGGCAAACTTCAGGACTTGCAATGGGTTCTCCACTAGCACCTCTGCTAGCAAATTATTATATAAGTAAACTAGAGGCAAAAATCCTTATACAACCCTCCTTGTTTGCTCTCTATGTAAGGTACATGGATGATGTCCTAATTATAGTAGATACTGTGGACCAATCTCTACCCTCTCAGATTCTGGAAGAATTTAACTTACTAGAGAATACCTTGAAGTACACCCTGGAACAGGAAAAAGACCATAGCATCAATTACCTGGATTTAACCTTGACCTCAAGAGAAGGGAAAATATTCACTCAGCTTTTTAGAAAACCCACCAACACAGGGAAGATGTTAGACTTCTGCTCATTCCACCCTGATTATATTAAATCGAATACAGCGAGACAATTTTTGGAAAAATTGAAATCCTGGTCTCTTCAGCTTCTCAAAAAGATCTTCACAAAGAAGAATTAAAGGAAATGTTGGCAGATAACAATTACCCCTCCCCATATGTTGAGAAAATATTTAAACAAGTGCCAAAAAAGAAGCAGGAAAAACCAACTTCAAATTCACCAGCAAAATTACGTACCACAAGGGACTTTTCGAGAAACTGAAAAGGATCGGAGCAAAATATAATATCAGGCTAGCTCCAGATCTTAATAACAAAATAAAGAAATTCTTGCCAGCTTTAAAGCAGAAAGAATTGGACATCCAATTGCAGGAAGGAGTAATTTACTGCATCGACTGTAACTGCGGACTCAGCTATATAGGAGAAACAGGGAGAAGTATTAAGGTCCGAATGAAAGAACACCAAGCAGCTATTAGGAACATTGGGAACAAAACAGGGCTAGACAGACATGTACAAGCAAGTGGACACTCCATAAATTGGGACTCAGTGAAAATAATCGCCAACCAGTCAAACTTAGTAAAGAGAAAACTAGAAGAAGGGATCGAAATAGCAAGAAGAAGAAGTACCACAATTAACGATAATTGCGGATGGTCTCTTCCAATTGAGTGGCAGCAACTACTCCAGTGACATAGTCCTGATGACGAACTAGGCTTTAGTTCGAAAATTTGACAACCAACTTTCATTAAAAATAACCTCTAAAAGACCCGTAAAAAAAAGTTATTCCACAATCACTATGAATAGAGGTGCCATAAATGCATTTACAACTAATTTTTAATATAAGACATACATACATGAATACTTTTTTTGGCCACCTTAAGTCTATGTATATTATAACATTTGCTTTTAAGTGTTTTACTCTAATTTTATAACTAGGTTAAGAAATTTTGTACAATTCCATATTTTTCAAAATATGAAAAAACTACAACTTACCTTTGAAACGCAAGGTAGAAAACTCAAATAAGACTTTGTCTTATATTCAATATCCTTATCACGCATTCTTCACTTATGAGATATCACTCTCTTCAAAGCAATTTGTCCACTAGTCAGTTTAGCATTATTGCTGAGTAAAATATTCACTAATCTTTGCTTGTTTCAAATTTTTTGAATTCGGAGCAAATGGAGAACTGTGAAAGTTATTTAATAAATTTTTAGTTTCATTATCTATTTCGTCGCTGCAAAAAAATGCTGTCTAATTTTCTCAAAGTTCTAAAATATTTTAGAAGAATTCTTAATATCATCATATCACACATAGATTGCGTTAAGAAATTAGAAGTGGTGGGACGTTTTCCGTAGCGACTTCTATCTTCATTAGCCATGGAATGAAACACGTGGAATGAACCATGTGGTATAAGCATCAGTTGTTGCAAGATTTCAAAATAGCTTTTTAAATGATGGGGATGTGAAAAGGTGCACCTGTATTACAGGTGTTATGGGTAAGGTAGATTTCAATGCTTCGAGGTATCTGAGAGATATCCGATTGCTCAGATACCGCAAAAGCATTGGAAAGCTACTTTTTTTTTTTTTTTTCAAATCTTTTGTCTACTACAGGTTTGCAGTTAAACCACCTCCACATCTTCTTAATCTCATCCTTAAAGACAGAGATCCTAATAAACCCCTAGATTTACAAGTTGTCTACTCTATCTCTGTCAACATTTCCACAGGTGTTACCCACTACACTGGTAGTACTTACCGCAGCATCAACTGCCGATTGATGGAACATATCGCTGATGTTAAGAAAGGCAACCCTTGCACCTCCCTTTCAATTTTAACTATCAGCGATATGTCCGCAATTCCTGATTGGCAAAATGTCAAACGTTGCTTCGTTCAGCAATCGGAAATCCCTCAGATACTGCGAAAGCACTGAAATCTACCTTACCCCTAAAACCTGTAATACGGATGCACCTTTTCACATCCCTATCATTTGGAAAGCTACTTTGAAATCTGGCAACAACTGATGATTATACCACATGATTCATTCCACATGTTTCATTCCATGGGTATGAAGGTAGAAGCCACTACCGAAATATCCCACCACTTATAATTTCTTAACATAACCTATGCGTGATATGATGGTATTAAGAATTGTAATTTTCTGTGTGTTACATGTTTCACTGCCAATCCTTCTCACCATGGTTCTAACATATCGGGTTACGTATAAAATAACCGTGTGTTTTTGATCATGTGAATTCAAAATTTGATGTATAATTGCAAAAAATGTATAAATTAATTACGCATAACAGAATTGAAAAAGTGATTGAAGCTACAGTAAGATATCAGGATTTGTGTAGAATTATATATAAAAGTGAAATGAATACAGTATAACTCAAAAACATATAGGTTCCACTGTATATGGTTGTGCCTATGGAACTCACTTAAGCCGAGGTAAGTTTTGTTGATTATATTTTTGTTTTACACCAAAGGATTTGTGATCCTAGCTTTTTAGCAAAACACCTTTTTGAACTATAGTAGCAATAATATTAACACTGTTAAGCATAAGTGGGAGATAACATGTTCCAATGTTTTTGATTTTTTTTTTTATCACATCATTGAAACAATTGGTATGAATCTCACAGATTTTTCAGGCTGCATGATTTTCTATGCCCTTCTAAGATACTGAAAATGATTTAAAAAAAAAACTTGTTTCCTTTGGTTCTGTCACACATCCCAGGCCAGTGTTTCTTTAATACATACCAGAATAAAATGTTTAGTGAACTATGTTTTAAAGCAAAACTGCAGTTGTTTTCAAGAACTCAAGTTTTTTGTACTATGTTTTAAAGCAAAACTTCAGTTTTGAAGATGACAATCTGATTTTTGGTGCAAATGTGACAAGGATGTTAAGTCAGATAATATCCGCAAACTTGAAAATTTCATAGTCCTGGAGCGGGACTTGAACCTGCGTCTCCCTGATAGTGCCCGGGTATGCTAACAATTACACCACCCAGAACAACCAAGTCTCAAGTTTCCAATTAATTTAAATATAACCATCACAGGATTTGCTAGTCAAAGCAAATGGCATTCATGTTTAGCGAATCTGGAGGTTAAGAATTTTATCCTGTGATTGCCCGGAGAAGCAGATAAATCATGAAATAAATACAGAATTACACCGTGTAATACAAATTTTTAATAAAATATACATAATATCTAAGGTATTTTTACCTGATATTGTCAAAGTATTTCGCACATTGTTGCTCTGTGAGGCACGTGCTCCCGGCCCAAGAGGTCCCTTATGTTACGGACCTTTGGTTAATTATAAAAAAATTCATACAGAAATAAAACAATTAGGTTATATATTTTCAGTTCCACATTCATTCACTCGCGCAATCAATTGTTTCAAATTTACTATTAATTAAAAGATTTTAGTAGAAAGAGTTATACTCATCGGGTCAGGAGATGTCTCACAAGGGGTTTGTTGTTACGGCGAGCGCTTTCGGCGGTGCTGAACCACCATCGCCGGGCCTCTACTTCACCACGAGGGTTCCTCGCATATGTGTAGTCTTGGAGTTGCATGTCGGGAAACGAAGGGAAGGTTTGCTGCCTGTATGTGTTAGGTGATTTGTTTCTCATGTGTCACCATCTATTGGATGAGTTGGTAGGTATCAGTCGTAAGTATAATTCTTTTGTGTACATATTTTTGGGCTATTATTATTTGTTTGTAGAAAAAGGTGTATTTTTTTTTGTTCTTTATTTAATGGTGTGATTTTTTGTAATGTTCTTTTTTTGGTCTTTTTTTATAATAGATTTGCAGGCTGTGTCTAGTGTGGTGGGGTCTTGTAAGTTGCATATTTTATCTTTTTTTTGTTCAATTATAACGCTTTCAGAAATCCTTAATTCTTTTTCGTTTGTGTGGGTGGTTAGTAATTTAATATTTTCAAAATCAGGATATTGTTTACGTTTAACGCAGTGTTGGATAAGTGCAGTTTTTTCTTCTTTTTTGTTCCAGTTTTTTTATATTTTGATGTTATCTTTTTATTAATCTATTTTTTGTGCTACCAATGTATGAAATGTGGTCCCCAGAACTCTGTGAAACAATAGGAATTTCATATACGCCTGCTGATTGTAGTACCCACACAAACGAAAAAGAATTAAAGATTTCTGAAAGCGTTATAATTGAACAAAAAAAAAAAAGATAAAATATGCAACTTACCAGACCCCACCACACTAGACACAACCTGGAAATCACTTATAAAAAAAGAAAAAAAAAGATCATTACAAAAAATCACACCATTAAAAAAAGAACCAATAATAATAATAATAATAATAATAATAATACACCTGCTTCTACAAACAAATAATAATAGCCCAAAAATATCTACACAAAAGAATTATACTTACGACTGATACCTACCAACTCATCCAATAGATGGCGACACATGAGAAACAAATCACCTAACACATACAGGCAGCAAACCTTCCCTTCGATTCCTGACATGCAACTCCAAGACTACACACGCGCGAGGAACCCTCGTGTGGAAGTAGAGGCCTGACGATGGTTGTTAAGACCGCTGAAAGCGCTCACCGTAACAATGAACCCTTTGTGAGATTGAACTAATATACACTTGCTGTCTTAAAGCACGATAAAACCACAATAGGCTCCCTAAAACACTCAATAAAATCGCATTTATTAAAAAATTATAAAAGCCCATTTACATTTACACCGACGAGCGCTTTCGAGGTCTCAAGACCTCATTATCAAGTCACTGAATAAAGCCCCGAAACACTCGGAAGCAGCAAGAATATATAGACATAGGTTTGCATGTCTATATATTCTTGCTGGTTCCGAGTGTTTCGAAATTAACGAACCTATGTCTATATATTCTTACTGCTTCCGAGTGTTTCGGGGCTTTATTCAGTGACTTGATAATGAGGTCTTGAGACCTCGAAAGCGCTCGTCGGTGTAAACGTAAATGAGCTTTTAGAATTTTTAATAAATGTGATTTTATTGAGTGTTTCAGGGAGCCTATTGTGGTTTTATCATGCTTTAAGACAGCAAGTGTATATTAGTTCAACAATCAGCACGTTGTATTAAATTTTGGCCCTTGTGAGATGTCTCCTGACCAGATGAATATAACTCTTTCTACTAAAATCTTTTAATTAACAGTAAATTTTAAACAGTTGATTGTGCGAGTGAATGAATGTGGAACTGAAAATATATAACCTAATTGTTTTATTTCTGTATACATTTTTTTTATAACTAACCAAAAGTCCGTAACATAAGGGGCCTCTCGGGCAGGGAGCACGTGCCTCACAGAGCAACAACGTGCGAAATACTTTGACAATATCAAGTAAAAATACCTTAGATATTATGTATATTTTAATCAAAAGCATGTTTATAACATAAGACAACCCCTAAAGTTGCCTCATGAATAGCATTTTTCGTAACAAATTTTGAAGATGACTATCTGATTTTTGGTGTAAATGTGACAAGGATGTTAAGTCAGATAATATTCAAACACTTGAAAATGTCATCGTCCTGGAGCGGGACTCGAACCCGCGTCTCCCAGATAGCACATACCCAGGCATATCTGGGAGATGCAGGTTACCTGGGCGCTATCTGGGAGATGCAGGTTTGAGTCCCGCTCCAGGACGATGAAATTTTCAAGTTTTCGGTTTATTATCTGACTTAATATCCTTGTCACATTTACTCCAAAAATCGGATTGTCATCTTCAAAATTTACATTACATGGTGTAATCCCATATTTATTTCAAAACTGCAGTTGTTTTGAAGGACTTAAGTTTGTTGTACTATGTTTTAAAGCAAAATTGCAGTTGTTTTCACTGCTAACGTGGCATTCCATCAAAAGCTCCTTTTGAAATGTTTCTCGCAGTGCCTTCAGTAATGATGCAATTTTCAAGTGCTGCCTCACAAAAGCAATGTTAAGAAAATCAGTGGGTTGAAGACATTAAAAAAAAAAATAGTTAGCAAAATTTTTGATCATTTACTAAAAAAATTAAGATTTCACAATGAATCTTTCATATTTATATGCTATATTTATCTAAAACCTAATTAAAGTATAAATACCAACTTTGAAATAAGAAAAACAACAACAAAAAGCTCTTGTTCAGTAGTCCAGCACAGTACATCTTGGTGAGAGAATAAAGAAAGATTTCTAGAAATTAATGACTTCATGGCATCCTCTAATTACTGTCAGTAACACAAAAAAAAAAAAAAAAAAAAAAAACTTTACAGGAATTATAGAGGATAAATGTATTAAGGTACATTACCTCTCAAATTTTCGATCTACACACTACATCATCATCAGGAGTTCCTGCATCTTACTATTATACTTCCACACATCTGGTGACCAAGTCTGGTTTGATTTGCCATCCAGCATGGTCATTGATGTTGCCACCTTTCCAGGGATTCTTCTAATTTCTGTATAATGAGTAGGATTGATGCTTGATAACTTTTAAGGAGTTCCAGTCCATTTTGTAGTCCATCTGTTGCATGTGTCTATCTAATCCTGTTTTATTTTAAAAGTTCCTTATTGCTGCTTTGTGTTAATTCAGGTGGTTAACCTTCACCCTGTTTCTCCTATGTATGGTAAACCACACGAACAGTTTATTTTATAAGTGACTCCTTCCTGGAGTAAAGTACTTTCTTCTCTTTGTTTTAGGGATGGTAAGTAAGTAAGTTTAATTTTGTTATTTAAACCTGGAGCTAAACTAATTTTATAATTATTGCTGATTTTCTTCAGCTTCTCAAAAAGTACCTTGTGGTAAAGTGACTCCTCTTGTGAATAAGCAGTCATTTTCTTAGCACGTCTTTTGTAAAAAAAGATTGTGCTTATGTTACCGGTTTGTCCGTCCGTCTGTACCCACGATATCTCTGCAACTATTAGTCCAATTTGAAACATTCTTTTTGCGTTGGGAAGCTTGAATTATGCGAATGATGATTCTTCATTTCGTTTTTTTTTACGATGTACAATTTTGCCGCTAGAGGGAGTAAATGCAGATGTCGAATTCAAAAATATGTTTTATTCCACAAATTTGTTTCTAAACTTACGATTGAAAAAATTATTTTATCTTTCGATTCCATTTATGTCGAAGAGTATTTTAGATATAATTACTTTTTCAAATTACGCATACATTTTCTGCTAGGGGCGTAAAAGTAAATTACATTTTTCCCGATAACTCTTCTTCTAAAACTCTGATTTGAATTTTTTTTTTCTTCAGCGGATACACCTGTTAATGGAAAATATTTTGCATATAATTTCAAATTTTTGATAAAGAATACTTTGGCCACCAGGTGGCGTAAGTGTTAATTTCTGCTTCTGATGTATTTGCCATAAAATCTGAGCTTCTAAAATATCGACTGAAAAAATTCTTTCGTGGACTGATGCCACTAACATCGATAAACCTTTTCGGAATATTTTCTTTTTAAAATATTCCAGTTTCTCCACCAGGGGGCATAGATGTATATCTTATTTTTATCAATATCTCTACTTCTAGGAGTCCGATTTGAAAAATTCCTTCTTTGTTGGATAGTGTTTTCGGTGTGACATGTTTTTCATATAATTTCAAATTTTTCAAGTAATTCATAGACTTTCTGCTAGTGGGCGTAGAGGTAAATTGTGTTTCCCCCTATACCTCTGCTTCTAAACCTCTGATTTGAAAAATTCTTTCTGCACCGGATACAGCTCCTGATGGGAAATCGTTTGCACATGATTTCTAATTTTTGTAAAAAAATGGTTTGGTCACCAGGGGCGTAAATCTTAATTTCCACTTCTGAATTATTTGCAGCAAAATATGAGCTTCTAAATTCTCGAATGAAAAAAAAATGTTGTTTCTAGACCGATATTACTCATGTCGACAAACTTTTTAGAAACATTTTCTTCTTAAAATAATGCATGGTTTCTATGCCCCCTGGCGTAGATGTATATCTTATTTTTGTCAATATCTCTACTTCTAAGAGTCTGATTTGAAAAATTCCTTCTTTGTTGGATAGTGTTTCCGATGCGAAATGTTTTTCCTATAAATTCAAAATTTTCAAGCAAATCATACTTTCCGCTAGGGGGCACAAAGGTAAATTGCGTTTTCTGTGTTATTTCTGCTCCTAAAACTCCGATTTGAAAAATTCTTCCTGCATCGCATACAAGACCCGATGGAAAATATTTTTCACATAATTTCTAATGTTTGGTAAAAAATGGTTTGGCCACCAGGGGGCATAAGTGTTAATTTCTGCTTCTGGTGTATTTGTAGCAAAATCTGGGCTCCTGAAAACTTGACTAATTTTTTTTTTTTCTTGGACCGATACCGCTCATATGGACAAACCTTTTGAGAATACTTTCTTCCTAAAATAATGCATGGTTTTCCCCACCAAGACACGTAAAGTCACATCTTATTTTTGTCGATATCTCTGTTTCTAAGAGTCCGATTTGAAAAATTATTTCTGTGTTGGAGAGCGTTTCTGGTGCGAAATCTTTCTCATATAAATTCATGTTTTTCTTAACGCACAAGTCTGCAACGAGAGGGCTAAAGCTCACGAATCCAGTTACAGCAATATCTGAGGGATTAAAAACCTGATTGAAAAACTTCTTTCTTCCGCCAGATACTATTGTTTTCCATACCAGTTTCATTGACTTTGAATAGCTTTGATAAATTTAATTTGCGTCAGAACGGATTCAAAAGACGTGCTTATTACACCCGGAAATTCGGTGTCATCTTACTTGTTCTTATTTTTTTCAGTAGAACTTGTTTTTCTCCTAGTAGGATTCTCATCCAATAGTTTATGTACTTTTTTTATGGGTAATTATTTTCTAATAAGATGGATTTTAATTTATGTTTTTCTTTAGCTTCTGAAGATGAATTCAACTTTCCTAATTTTTCTTTAAATTGTAATGCTACATTTTTCTTGATATATTTTGGGTGATCTGAATTATAATTTAAATTTTTTTTAGTATCTGTAGTAGGCCTTGTATAACTCTGCAGTAGATTTTGCCTAATTTTTTTTATGGTAATTTAGCCTATTTTCCTCTATTGAAAATTTCAGGGATTCATCTTGGGAATTAAAACATTCTAGAAGTTTTTTGAGATTTCACTTGAACTTTGATCAATGATGAAAAAGATATCATCCATTTACCTAGTATATATATGCAGAAAATAGAAGGTTTCATTACAAAGGCCTCTTCTATTTTACAAACGTAATAATTTGCTAGGAGAGGTGCTAATGGAGAGCCCGTTGTAGCCCACATTTTTGCTTGTAGAAACAGATATTTTTTTCCCTTTTGGCTTTGAAGTGATGTTTTTGACTGTTACTATGCTGCTATCTTAAGCATGTGTTTCCTAGGTTGCATTCCTCCTCAGGAAAATGTAATTTTCAAGTTTGAAGGGATGGCAACCTGGAAAAAGTAAAAGACAACACTTCCATACTGAGAGAAACAATAATAATACAATGATATTCCTTGCACATATTTGCACAGATATATTCTTCATTAACATCTATAAAGTATAACCAAGAGTGAAATGGCTAGTACATTTTACAGTGAATAAAAAAAATCATTTCAGACAGTCAGTCTCATATGGTTGTTATGACACTAAGTTTGGTATGCAGTGTCAAAGTGAAATTTCTTAATAAGTTACTCATGTTATCTATTTCAAGCATGTTGGTGAGACTACCTGATTAATTTAAACTCATACTTTCAAATGTACATGTTTTTGATAAAAAAAAAAAGGTATCAACTAAATATCAGGGTAGGAAGAGGGCATAACACACACAGCTTACAAAGATGATCAGTCTTTTAGCCAGCAGAAGAAAGTTATAGTCATAAGAGTCCAAAATTCAGTGACTCATAATACTTCTCCCCCAGCATCTCTTCTTTATAATACACAGGATTATGATGACCTCTGAGGATAAAATTTTATTTTCCTTCTTCATATCTCCAGTGTTGTCAACACAAAAGGATTTAATATGAAAAAGATTTCATTCCCAGCTGGCTTTTTTTTTTTAAATCACATTTGGCAAACATTTAACACAGACACTACATCTGCACATGACTGTTTCTAATATCGGCTTTATGTTTTCCTAGTGTGTATGTCTAGTTTTCTCGTTTGGGATCACTAATTTCTGGGGATATGTCAAATTTATTGGGTTGTTGTTGCAATTATTTTAATCAGTTTTTCTACTTAAAATTGCTTCTATCATTCATAAAATAATTCCTTTTCTGCTTCATGTTGACTTAGTATTTCTATATTTTCAGAATCAAAAAAACAGTAATTCCCCTAGCAACATCATATTATTGATATTATATAAACATTATTTTGCCCAATTTGTGAAATCAAGATCATGAACAAATTATTTAAAATAGCGAACTTCTGAATAAAATAGCCGGAGTGAAGTTAATCTGTCTTTGAAAACGCTTTCTCTAGGACACTGAATGGTTCATCACGTGACCAACAGGCACTTGATGCAGCAGCAGTACTACTCAGCTGTTGATGGTAGTGGACAAAGTTATCTTAGCAAAATTCAAGAAGTAGAAAGCCTTGCATTAATGCAAACAAATGCAAAGAGCAGACAAAGCTAACAGATTATTTTCTTAATCTACATTTTAAGATTACTCACCTTTACTCCAAAAATCTTTTACGAGGTTTTCATCTCTACACATTTCCAACACGTATTTTTCTTAGTTACATCGTGGTTCAAGGCCCAAAAAAACCCACATCTTTTTCAACTCACGCAAACTTCATTTTTTGTTGTTTTTTCTCCCCAATGAACAAATGCTGATTCAAATTAATCAACCACAAGTATACATAATTCAACTCCCTAAAACACTAATAACTAATTAAAACTTCAATAAAAAAAACTTATATTACACATTTCCTAAAACATCAAAGTTAAAAGCTGTAACCCATAATTATTTACAACTGCATACTGGTAATAAATTGAAACAAACCAAAACCTGACACAATCACTACACTCCACAATCTCGGTCCTCTCCCCACTCAGCAATAAGCGTACTATTCTAGCACTTTCAGCCTCAGCCCCGGCCATTCTCAAGGAGTGGACGCAACAGATGAACCACCCTTCACCATCATCTGTTGCGTCCAATCCTTGAGAATGGCCTGGGCTGAGGCTGAAAGTGCTAGAATAGTACGCTTATTGCTGAGTGGGGAGAGGACCGAGATTGTGGAGTGTAGTGATTGTGTCAGGTTTTGGTTTGTTTCAATTTATTACCAGTATGCAGTTGTAAATAATTATGGGTTACAGCTTTTAACTTTGATGTTTTAGGAAATGTGTAATATAAGTTTTTTTATTGAAGTTTTAATTAGTTATTAGTGTTTTAGGGAGTTGAATTATGTATACTTGTGGTTGATTAATTTGAATCGGCATTTGTTCATTGGGGAGAAAAAAAAAAACGAAGTTTGCGTGAGTTGAAAAAGATGTGGGTTTTTTTGGGCCTTGAACCACAATGTAACTAAGAAAAGTATGTGTTGGAAATGTGTAGAGATGAAAACCTCCTAAAAGATTTTTTTTTTTTTTTTGATTGGAAGTTTAACGACCACCGTGAGCAACTCTATGGGCTATAAGCAGTCGCCCGTCCCTAATTTAGGGTCACTGGTTCCAGGGAAGGGAGAGAGCCAGTGCCGTAAGACAAACACAACATCTGTGCCTCACTGGGATTCGAACCCGGACCCCTTTTGGACGAATGATCAGAGGCCATCGCTTAGACCACTGCGCCACCGGGGCGGCAAAAGATTTTTGGAATAAAGGTGTGTAACCTCAAAATGTAGATTATGTCTAAATAGCACATTAATAATTAAGCAGCTAAGTGACATTTGACATTTGCAATGCTGTATGAATATAAGATTATTTTCTGCCTAAAAGAATAAATAGTTTAGTTTGGTACCAAATTTCATATAACTAGTCTTCCTGTAGTATCGTGTTAGGTATACATTACTTAAAATATATGAAAATAAATGAGGCTCAATTTTTAGACAATCTCAGAACCATGTACTGTAAAAAATACTACTGTTCTGTAAATGAATGCAAAACATTTGCATTGAGTTCTACAAATCCAACTGTTCTATAAAAATTGAACTGTTCTGTATATTGAACAATTACGACTGTCCCCAAAAGTTTGATACAAACAAATTTGAGTGTATTTGTTAGCGAGGTGTTTTGCTACCTTATGCTTGCTTTTAAAGCCCAAACTGATAACTTCACTTAAAAATTCAGCAATCTGCATAAAAATGAAGAACAAATAACATTTTAAAAGATGAAAAAAAGCATTTTTTTCTTTTATGAAAGCACATTTATTGCATCAGGGCTGAGCTAATCATACATGAGACTGATGAGGGGGGGGGAAGCTGAATTCTTTTAACAGATGAAAAATCAGAACATGCTGCAAAACAGCGTGAATATAATGCAGCACGAGCATGACAGAATTGTGTTTACGTTAATTTAATTATATAAATACTAAACTGGAGCACACATCACTCTATTGAAATACAAAATTACTGACATTTAAAAGTTAAAACACATAACAGAGGAAACATCATATGGGGGGGGGTGTATGATTCAAGGCGAAATACAAATACTTAAAAAAAAAAAAAAAACCAGCGGACTTGTGCAAATCTGTGGAAGAATCTCATGTATGGGCTAATGCAGTAAATGTGCTTGCTGTTTCCTACAAAACAATTTTCAATACCAAGGCAAAAAATGTAGTAATAAGTTTCATATCAAAATGTTGAACAAAACAAACGTACAAGGGCGAATCAAAAAGTAAGGTCAATGTTCTCATTACATAGTCAAGCAGAGCTGCGGAAGATTGCTATTTGGGCAAGGGAGGGCACGTGACTTAGACACTTGGCGGATGCAATCAGTAATCTTTTAACAGCAGTTACCCAGCAGTTGTAAAGGCACAAACATGTCTGCTCATTTGTCGGAATGCTCCAGTGTTGAGAAGCAAAGTGTAGTGAGATTTTTATGGGCTGAGGGTGTGCAACCCACTGAAATTCAGCGTACGATGCTTGTGCAATATGGGGAGAACAAGTATATGAGCCAGAGACATGTGTACAAGTGGATAGAAAAGTTTCAAGCCAGTAGAACAAACAAATACGCTTGATGTAGCTCGCTCGGGCCATTCGGCGACCTCTCGCACACAAAGGACCATCTGGATCACATCGATGCACTCATTAAAAAAGATCTGTTAAGTTACTCTGTCTCAGATGGCCCAAAAGGTAAACATAGGGCTCTGCATTCTCAATAGTGCATGACCATCTCGGACATCATAAAGTGTGCGTGCCAGATGGGTGCCATGGAAGTTGTCTGATGTGCACAAGCAGCAGCACCTGGAAATCGGCAGACATTTTTTGCAATGGTATGAGTCAGATTCCAGAATTCTGGAGAGGATTGTCACTGCGGACGAAACATGGGTCCATCATTACGACCCCTAGAGCAAAAGGCAAAGCATGGAATGGAAACATCCGAGCTCCCCATGCAAAAAGAAGTTCAAAGTTGTCCCTTCAGCACGAAAATTAATGCTGACTTTCTTTTTTGACATGGTAGGACCCGTCATTAAACACTATCAAGCACAGGGTGACCCAATTAACAATAGGTCATACTGTGGCTTGCTGAAAGACAAACTGAAACTAGCAATTCGCACAAAACAACGGAGCATGTTATCCTGTTATCCAAAAAAGTGCTGTTGCCGCATGACAGTGCTTGTCCACATATGGCATTCACAACTTCACAAACAATTACCAAATTGAAGTTTGAGGTGTTACCACATCCTTCTTACAGTCTCAATCAGGTGCAGTGCAAATTTCATGTCTTCAGGCTCTGAAAGTTGCTTTGCGAGGCACTGTTTTGAAAGTGATGTCCAGGTAGAGGAAGCGGTGCATTTGTGGCTGTAGGAACAACCCAAAACATTCTTCTCTGCAGGAATCCAGAAGCTTGTAGACAGATATCAAATATGTTGTTCAACGCATATTTTATATCTTTTTAGACAGATATAAAATATGTGTTGAACAACAAGGGGACAATTTTGAGAAATAAGGTATTTGTTATCTGTAAGCCTCTTAGTTTCTTTAATATATGACAACACTGACCTTACTTCTCGACAGGGTTTGAAAAAAATATTTTTTTTTTTAAATCTAAAAAAAAATTCCAATTTGTTTGATTTGAATCAGATTTTTTTTTATTTAAATTAGATTTTTTTATTTAAATTAATGTTGTGTTTCAGTTTAACTTTAAAATTATCTCTTCATTCTTCAATGTAAACATCAAACATAACATCCTTCTCTATGATGGACTTGATGGTACATATTTTTAAAAATTTTAAGTAACACTGCATAACAAATAATGAATGAGAATGCAATAAGACGAGAGTGGTATTTCTTAATATCATTCATTATGTTTACTCAACTAATTTATGTCAATTAAACTTTTCAATGATGTTTTCTATTTAAAAAGATTTATTTTTCATACATTTAAAAATAAATCTGAATGTGCACAACATGCATAAATCAGAAAAAGTGTTAGTTATTAAACTATTGGTTTAGTTTAAAAAACCTACAACTCACCCATTAAATTTGAATAATAAAAGCCTCAAAATAATATATTGATCAAAAAACATGAATTCCTGAGTAAATTTTAAATGAATTAAAAAAAAAAAAAAAAGAAGCAAGTGATGAGAGAAACTATTTTTCAGCAGTTTGAACAAAAATACACAAGTTTCACTGCTTCTTGGATTCCTAGCCTATTTCTTAACTTAGAATGCACAATGTTAGATTTTGAGAAAAATATTTCACTTCCAGCCGAAGCAAATGTTGCTGTTTGTAATTGCAAAACCCTTTAAACACTTTCCAGGTTGTTTTTTTCTTCTATGGACTCTTTCACTATGGAAAAGGAATTCCACCAGTAAAATTTACTGCAAGCTGCACTTTTTCTTCCATCATCATTCCAACGAATGGTGCCAAAAGCTTAATGAGAATAGTCAGGAAAGGGTCTCCATATTTTTTTGCTGTAAAATTGTAAAGCAACTTCTTTTTCTTCAGGCGTAATAGTCACCTTTAAAGGCGTAATTAGGCATTTACACTTGGAGCAAACCACAAAATATTGTGCCCTTCCCCATCTGTCATTTTTTGTTTTTTGTTTCGGGTTTAACGACCACCGTGAGCAACAACTCCAAGGGCCATAAGCAGTCACCTGTCCCTAAATTAGGGAAGTTTGCCTCTAACCATGTGTCCGAATGAGGCATGGATGGTGCGTTTGTCCTACGGCACTAGTTCTCACCATCACTGGAGCAAGTGGCTTTAAATTAGAAGCAGGCAACTACTTATAGCCCATTGAGTAAGTTGCTCATAGTGGTAAAAAATCCCTAAGCAAAAACTACAACAACAAAGATAAAAATAAGTCAAACTTCGACTGTTTGTACAGCCTTTCCGCAACTAGTTCAGACCTTCGGTACTGTACCAAATGGATTGAATGCAGCTTGTCATGATCCGCAGCTGCAGTAATGATAGAATAGCCCTCAGAAAATGTTCAGTAATGTGAATGATATCCTTATCTTGTGATGTATGTACGATAGCACAGCTTCGTTTCTGAATGCGAACAATTTACAACCCTGCACATGTTGAGGAATAAATGTGAATTTTAGCTGCCATGACTGCTGAAACTGGTAAAATATCCTATATGCTATCTTTGTAAATGTGCAAATGACAGAGTATGGGGCAAAAAACTGTACCAGCAATAGGTGCAAAAGTTTCAATTCCAATCAGATTGTAAGCAGTGAGTTTTGCACCTAAGGCAGCCACCCCACCTACCCTGCTCTAGTTACACCTCTGGTCACATCCATGCTTTTTGCTTGAACGTGAAGATCAAAGAGAAAGGCTAAAAAAGAAAAAAGAATATCTGAAGGTAAAGCTTGACCAGATCTTTTATGAAACAACTTCAATTTCTTTTCATCTAAGATGTCATTCAATATGATTTCCAACTTTTCCTACACTACAACTTCCTCAG
Source organism: Macrothele yani (assembly GCA_039090855.1). Lineage (NCBI taxonomy): Eukaryota > Metazoa > Arthropoda > Arachnida > Araneae > Macrothelidae > Macrothele > Macrothele yani. The sequence goes on from CM077008.1 coordinate 128,354,867, forward strand.
ACATTTTGCAATCATTCCTCTGGACTCTATCAAGAGCATTGGCTGTTGGTTGATATTATTGTCAATAAATTATCTGCAGTTTTCTTTATATCCAAATTAATTACCTTTTCTTTGATTTTAAATTCAATATTGCCATCTTTATTGTTCACCACTTTTGCCATGAGTATTGGCCATTTATTGGTGTAACTTCTTAAAACAGTTACACGTGGAAATTCAGTGTACATCTTGGGGCAATACATGAGCTAATTCACCAGCTTATTTATATGCTGCTCATTACAAAAATTCAAGATTTCTGAAATATTGGGTAGTCAGATAAGTTTGTTCATTTTTTTCCAACGTTATTTGAAAGAACACGAACAGTATTTTGATCATAGTGTCATATGTTTCTTTTTTTTTTTTTTTTTTTGTAGCTTTATTTATCCCATACAACTTTTGCTCATCAGTTTCGATATTAAATTTGGTTTAACTCTTTTTAGTCATATGAAGATGGAGTGCCAAGTAGACAGAAATGAGCATTTTCTACACCTGCTTCACTTCGCTTTCAATCAAGGTTCCAAAGCTGCTCAAGACATTTGTGCTGTGCACAGAGAAGGCACTATTACTGACAGAACTGCGCAGAAATGGTATTCATGCTTCAAGAAGGGGAAATTCGACCTCACAGACTCTACGCGTTGTGGCAGACCTGTTCAGTTCAATGAGGATGGATTGAATTAGCTCATCCACAAGGATCCATGTCAGTCCACTAGGGAATTGGCCCAGAAGATGGGATGCTCTCATGATACCATTGCCAGTCACCTTCACTCGATGGGTAAGATCCAAAAACTCGGTGCATCGGTGACACATTCTCTGAATGCAAGAGACAAACTCCAGCGCTCCACTATCACTGCCAGTCTGCTCACTTGACACCAGGCTACTCGTGGACACAAACAGAGATTTCTTTATTGCATCGTCACTGGCGATGAAAAATGGTGTCTCTATGTCAATATGATGCGGAGGAAAGAATGGCTGAGTCCTCACAAGCAAGCAATACCTCGAGTCAAGGCCGAGCTGCATCCACACAAGACCATGATCTGCGTTTGGTAGCATTGGGAAGTTGTAATCCCCTACAAATTGCTTGAAAATACCCCTACGATCAATGCACAGCTTTACGTTCAGCAAATGCACTGGCTCAACGAGGCAATTCAACTGAATCGACCCAACCGGCGGCCTGGTACGTTTCTTCAACACAACAACGCTCGCCCTCACATAACTGATCTGACCAAAATGGCTTCTACCACATCCACCATTTTCTCCTGATCTAGAGCCCTCAGATTATCACCTTTTCCGGTCGCTTTTTAACAGTCTGTGAGGCGTACCATTTAACAACCATGTTGAACTGAAACTGTGGCTCGATGACTTCGATTCAAAACCCAGGGATTTCTACCGTCGAGGCACTGACAACCTAGTGGAACGTTGGCAAGAGGTTGTGAACAATGAAGAAGAATATATTATTGACTGATGTCTGAAAACTTTTTCATGAAATATAAGGATTCCAATAACTGGAAAAAAAAAACAAAAAAAAAAAACGAATGAACTTATCTGACAACCCAATACTTCACAATTTGTGTAACCTGCTCTTTGATGTTTGAAATCTGTAAGTCTACTAGAAGGTTTAAAATGTGAGCTGTGCAACCATATGCAACAAAAACATTTTTCCTTCCTCATCTTTGTCATATTTGAAGCACTGTCCATTACAAAGCTCCTGATTTTACACTGAATTTTTTTTTATCTACTGATTTCAAACTCTGCATATATATCATCATCATCGTCAACCATTATCAATCCACTGCTGGACGAAGGTCTCCCCAAGTTTCCTCCACAACGGTCTGTCTTGTGCCAGTCTCCTCCATGTCACCCCTGCATACTTTCTTGAATTTCATCCACCCATCTCCCATGTGGTCTTCTTCTGGGTCTTTTCCTGTCCCTTGGAATCCAATCTAAAATTTCGGCTGTCCATCGATGATCTGTCCTTCTGGCAGTATATCCAGCCCATTGCCATTTCAGGGATTTAACTCTGATCATGATGTCTTCCACTCTTGTCATTTTTCGGATCCACGAGTTCCTCTTCTTATCTCTCCTGGTTACACCAAGCATGCACCTCTCCATGCTTCTTTGAGTTGTCTGCAGCCTTTGTATGTCTCTTTTAGTTAAGGTCCACGTCTCTGCACCATACGTAAGCACTGGAAGGATGCATTGATCAAACACTTTTCTTTTAAGACATAATGGCATATTGCTCTTGAAAATTCTGCTGTTTCTTCCAAAAGCTCTCCAGGCAAGTTTTGTACGCCGATTAATTTCTTCATCAATGTGACCCTCACTTGATATCTGCTGTCCAAGATAAACGTACGTGTCTGTTATCTCCAGCTTTTCTCCATCAATCGATAAATCTTCATTTCTTGTAAAAGCATTGAACATCACTTTTGTCTTCTGAAAGTTCATTTTTAATCCCACTTCTTTACTCTTGTCAGCAAGTTCCTGGATCATACTCTGCAGCTCTGATGGGGTAGTTGCAAAAATGACCACGTCATCAGCAAAACGAAGGTGGGTTAGATAATCTCCATTAATCTTTATCCCCTTGTTTTCCCAGCTCAGTGACTGAAAAACACCCTCCAATGTGGCATTAAAGAGCTTCGGAGATATGGTGTCACCTTGTCTCACTCCCTTCCCAATTTTTACGTGTGTTGTATTTTCAAACAGCCTAATCTTTGCACTTGCATTTTCATAGATGTTATTAATAATATTAATGTATGCATCTTCAATACCGCAGGTTTTCAGAGCCATTGTAACTGCTGATGGTTTCACCGAATCAAAGGCTTTTTCATAATCGATAAAAGCCATGCACAATGGAAGTTCATATTCCCTCGCTCTTTCAATTAGTTCTCTCAGTACGTGGATATGATCTATTGTGCTGTAGCCACTCCTGAATCCAGCTTGTTCTCTCGGTTGAGCCATGTCCAGTGTTACCTTCAAGCGGTGTGAAAGAACTTTAGTGAAGATTTTATAAACTACTGATAGGAGGCTGATAGGTCTGTAGTTTCCGAGATCCTCAATGTCACCTTTCTTATGTAGCAGGATCATTGTAGCGGTGTTCCAATCCTCAGGAATCTTTCCTTCATTAAGGCATCGAGTATAAATTTGGGCGAGTACTGTTTCGATTTCTCCACTTGCTTCTTGTATGATGTCTACAGTAATTCCATCTTCTCCTGGAGCTTTTCCTCGCTTCATGTTCTTGATTGCATGTGCAACTTCTGCTGGAAGGACTGGAGGAACTCTGGTACTGGTATCTTTCATGATGTCTGGAGTGCATATATCATCCCTTTCATATAATTTGGAGTAGAAATCTTTCACTCTTGTCAAAATTTCGCCTCTATTTCTTGTTACAGAACCATCTTCTTTTCTCAGTGCCATAATCTGTTTTCTTCCCTTACTGAGATGTCCCTTTGCTATCTTTAGGCTTTGGTTGTTTTCAATTGCTTTCCTCACTAGTTCACAGTTGAATTTCCTTACGTCTTCAGTGATACTTTTTCTTACTGTCTTGCATAGCTCTATATATTCCACTTTGGAAGTCACATCTTCTTTAGTTGTCCTCATCTCTCTTCTTTTTTGCATCAACATTTTGGTTTTCCTGATAATTTGTTCACATGCAACTTGTTCTTAGACCCAGCTAATTTTGTTGCTGTTTCCATAAGAGCTTTGGTTACTTTTCTGTTAACTTCAGAGATGTCCACTTCTTCCGATGTTAGGCCTTCTAAAGCAGAGAACCTGTTCTTCAGTTCTAACTTGAAGGTATTATGGTGTTTTTTAAGGTTGGTTATGTCAATAGATTTTGTTTGTCCTATGAGCTTGCCACGTTCAAGTTTAGTGTTGAGGTGCATCTTACATCTCACCAATCTATGGTCACTACCTGTGTTGAACTTGTTTAGCACACTGCAGTCTTCTATGACGAATTTTTTGTTACACATAATAAAATCAATTTCACTTGTCGTCCCATTTGGATGTCTCCATGTCCATTTCCTGTGTGGCTTTTTCTTGAAAAAGGAGTTCAAGATGAAAAACCCTTCTGCCTCTGCAAACTCAACGAGAGTATTTCCACGCTGGTTTCTGTTGCCATGACCGAATTTACCTACTGAAGTTTCATTCTGTTGCCGTTGCCCTATTTTTGCATTGAAATCTCCCATAATTATCTTCAAATGCTGCTTTACCTTTATTATTTAGATGACAAATTTCCTCATAAAATTCTTCAATTTCTTCTTCAGGATGACTTGTGGTGGGTGCATAAGTTTGAATAATCTGAGCCTGGTATCTTTTCGAGAGTTGGATAACAAGTCGTGCAGCTCTGTCAGAGGAACTTTCAACTTCTACAACTTTGTCCTTCAGTTTCTTGTTTATTATAAATCCAACACCACTAGTTCTGCCAGTATCTGTCCCACGATAGTAGAAGAGATGTCCACTTTTCAGTTCGATGAGATCTTCTCCTTTTCTCCTTACCTCACTTAGCCCCACGATGTCCCACTTGATCCTTTGTAGTTCCTCTTCCAATTCAAGAAGCCTTGAATCAGAAGATAGGGAGCGTCCATTGTAAGTAGCCAAGGTCAGCATCAGATGGCAGCCTAGTCCGGTCCTCCGGGGATTCTTAGCACCCTCTGCCTTCATGTCGCACTGGCCGCTGCCTTGGCCAGGTACATTCCAGCTGCCGGAGACTGAGGGCCAAGATTTAAGTTGTGGAATCATTTTGGAGGGGTTTGGCCATAACTCACCACGCTGGCCAAGCGGGTTGGTGAGTGTGGGATAGCATTTCCTCTGATCCCGATGGTATAGTTATACCGCTATGGGCGGTCGTCAGAGCCCCTTTAGTGGGAACAGGATGCACCACGAGAAGGCGGGGTTGACATTTGTCAAGGAGAGGCTTTGATGTTACGCATCACCTGACCTTATATATATATATATATATATATTTTTTTTTTAAGGTAATCACTTGTGGGGGCTACCAGAAGTGTCAAAACTGTCCACTAAATAGACATCATCTGTAGTTGTTACACTAGAACGAACAACTGGTTCATTATGGACACTGGAATATATCTACATTCACACAGACTATCTTATCTTTTAAAGACTGACAACATTTCTCCATTTCATTATCAAAAACCTCATCTGACATACAACCGGCTTTATTCCTGTTGTGTTGATGGATATAGCATCTGAATAAGGTTCTTGAACTCCTTATTTTTAACCATTTGAAGTGGAGAGTTTGAAGAATAGCTCATTCGAGCAGTTTGCAGATCAAACATTTTTTCTGTTCAGCTGTGGTTCGTCTCAAAAATGAACCCATTTTCAATTTTTTAAACTCTTTTCTGCTGTCGCAGATTTAGTGGTTGCTTCGGGTACCAATGGCAGTTCTCTTTTATGTTGGAATTCCTTGGTAGGTAAAGCATCATAAACTCCAGTATATCTTAAATTTGTTGAAGTGCTCAAATGAGGGACATCAACTTCATTTGTATTGAATGAACACAATGAGCAAATGGTTTTTCATGCATGCAACAAGTCCCTGGATCTTTTTTTTCGCATGGTTTGCACTTAGCACATGTGAAACCTTTGCCACAGTTTTTATTTCTTCAAAATAGAACCAAATTTTATCTTTCTTCTTTCCAGCTGTGCTGACACTTTAGCACTTGTCCTAAAATGAGCTAAGTACTAAAACCCTTAACCATACACTACAGTTACAACAGGAATAACTGAAAATGGTACTTTCAAAACTGGTATTGGTTCCTGTCTATCTGTTCTTTAACACCCTCTACTGCCACCCACTGAGATAATCCTCCTGCTGAGTTTATGTACAAGAAAGGGAACACTGGTGAATGTTAAAAGGTCAGATTCCTTTGGCACTGACAAAACCCAACTTATAACCTGGCACATGAATGGAGATTAGTTGGCCTGGAACTTTTTTTTAATCTCATGGGAAAGGGATAAATCTCACATTTGAAGTTTTATAATTATGTTATGCCTTTATGGTCATCATTAAGAACTGGCACAAAGAAAAATTCTTTGTGGAAAAAAACACATTTAAAACAAAATGTAATTTATCTTTCATGGTTTAATAATAATATTTTATTTTATTTAGTTTCAGCATGAAATTGATTTTATTTAACTAATAACAGTGCCAAATTTATTACCTAAATTTAGCAATGTTATTAGAGTACTATTTTCCAAATAACACCACAGATACTATTTTCAAAATAAAAATTGCAAATTTGAACAGACTGCAATTTTAATTTTTAAATCAATGATTTTTATTTATGATTTAAATCAACGAATCCTGACTTTTGATTTACCCTCATATATCTAAGCAAAATTGCTATAGTTAAACAAGCCTTATTTCTTATAAACTGTTTCTTAACCTACAGAAAGTTGAGTGAGAAAAATACTTACATTTTGAAAATAATGATGTAATTTTTTCTCTGCCAGTCACAAGAGATTGAACCCTGTTGTGAACAGCCATCAGTGAATCTATTATCTGTAAAACATAAGTAGTCAGAAGTACAGTTGCAAACAGTGAACTTAATCTTACCATAAGTTCTGTCACAAACTGTGCTGCCATTGTTACACAGCAACAACACTGCAGGTAATGATGTGAGATGCAGAATATTCAGCACAGCTTAGTTTGTGAGATGTAGTATCAGCAGTCAGCTATTGAGTGTTGATTACGATGGAATCATATATGAAAGACAACCATATTGCATGAAATGCAGGCATCCAGTAAATACGATATTCACGTTATGCGAACACCTGGTACCGACCTTCAATCCGTTTATGTCATTACCAAGAGATGTAAGAAACTATGCACAGTACTGTGTGTGTGTGTGTGTGTGTGTGTGTGTGTGTGTGTGTGTGTGTGTGTGAGAGAGAGAGAGAGAGAGAGAGAGAGAGAGAGAGAGAGAAAGATCTATCAGGCAAAACATCCATTCATCCTGAGAGAGAGAGGGAGGGGGGAGATCAGACCGAACTCATTCCACTCAAACTACATAAGGGCTTGAATCTGGATTTAAAAAAGTTATAATAATGACACAGCAACTGAGAAATGGGTGTCTCCAGTGAAATGAAAGCTGTTGAACAAATACCTAGGGCTGAGAGCTTTCTATAAGACTATTGGTCATCTGCCAATAATGCCTAGTCTGTAAAAAATAAGGTTGAAGAACACAAAAAAGCCTTTTTTTTTATGGTACACAAACAATGAGCATAAGCAGCATGCTTTTACTGACAAGAAAATGTGTACCACTAAAGACAGGTGGCACACGGTGCATACACATACCAGTGAGGAGAGGTGGCACAAGGCACCACATTGTTCCCTATGATCCCAGCGTCAAAGGTGGGTCTAAGTGTTACAGAACCCTGAGCCAAGAAGAGTCAAATGCCTCAAAGTAAATGTATTTTAATATAAAAAATTTACTTTTAATTTTGATTTAATATTTAAGTTATATATAGATTTTTAAAACAAAAAGAATCAGCATATTTACAATAGCAATTCTGTAGAGTTTTACTACACATATTTAAAACTGGGCATTGAAATAAAAAAAAATTTAAATGTCTTCTCCCTCACTTTGCACAATTTTAAAACTTCATTCCAAAAGATTCTACTCCTGGGATTAGAATCTTTTTCAGAAGTCTGAAACGCAAAAAAGGAAAACCTAAAAACTGTCTGCAAGCTAAAGAGATGCCTAAATGTTAATTTTGCCATTTAAAATGTATTGTTCAGCACTGCGACAACGTAAAGTTTTAAAAAATGAGTCAATTTGAGGTTTTGATAACAGTGCAAATTAGTATTTAGTTGCAACAGTCAAACTAGCTTTTCCCTCATAAGAAATGCAGAAGAAACTAGAACTATTTTATTTCATTCACAACTAAAACATAATTTTTTAAATGATTTTGGATTTTTAAAAATAATGGCCAGAAAGTATAAAAATAATTTGAAATCCATATATTTATTTTTTTTGCATTAGTTAATTGATTAAACTTTAACTCCCTCCTTTGAAGGATGTTTTGCCTGATAGACATTATGCTCTTACTATTTCCTGCAGCAATTATATTGTACTAGGGGCCTCACCAAGTGATTATTTAGGTGACTGTGTTAGGGAGGTAGGGATAAGTCAACTTAGAAAACAACAGCAATTTTACCACATTTAACTTGATTTATAAAACAGGGGTTCATATAAGTTTTTCTTTTGAAACCCAATTTGTGAACTGACCACAATTTTAAGAAAAATTCAGTGAATTTGTGAAAATATCATGGTTCCAAGCATTTTCATTGATATAATTAAACTCCATAAAATTAAAGTGAGAACCATGGCAATGGTTCTTGTAAAACAAAAAACTTTTCACTTCATCAATCTGAGATGAAACTATCTGGAAGAAAATAATAATTACATCAAAATTGTGACTGCCAATTTTCGGAATACCACATAATATGGTCTTGGAAACAAAGCAGGGGATATATATCAAATACGTGGAGATAATGAAAATGGACGATGTCATCACTCTGTCCACGTTATTTTATAAACAACACATAGCGACTGAAAAATTGTGTTCCGACACCGCTGGGATCGAACCCCAGATCTCTCGATAGCTAGTCGAGTGTGTACGCATTTACGCTACGGCGTCAACAATTCTCAGTGCCACGCGTGGTTTATCAGTCAGCATCTGACTACACGAATCCGTATTGATGGTCTCAGCAACTGAGATGTTGTCAACTGGTGACATTAAACGGAACAGCTATTTAATTCCAGCTGGTAAATTCAAAGGGCGATAGAAATGGTAAATATATGTCAAATACGTGGAGATAATGAAAATGGACGATGTCATCGCTCTGTCCATGTGTAAACATTTCTCTTCCTTTGTTTTAAAAGTTAAAGAAATCTTAAAAACAATTAATGTTAAGAAAATAGAAAAACAGTTCTGCACACCTTTCTGAGAATCTGTGATGGGCATCGCCGTGTAGCACTGTTTCTGCTCCCGGGCACCTAGTCTTTAAAATTTCTTTTTTGTGATTATTTTAGGACGATTTTTAGGTAGAAGAAATATAAGATGGTGAATCTTTCTCTCTCTCTCTCTCTCTCTCTCTCTCTCTCTCTCTCTCTCTCTCTCTCTCTACTTCTCACTATGAAAATTTTTATTGCTTTCTGAACCCAGTGTTGTCTTGCCTAGTAAACATCTTGCAGATTATTTTGTGGTATGACATTATTTGTAGCAGACTGATAAGGAACTTTCTATAGTGGGGAAGTATGTGCATCAACCTGCTTGACTAAAAATTGTGGGACATCTTGGAGGGCAAATTGTACTCTTCCAGATGTGCCAATACTAACAGCTAAAAGCAAAGTTTGAGGCAAGCAGTCACAAATTTAGATTTAAATGTCATTCATGTAGCTCTTGAGTACTGGGCATATTGTTGGAGGCTAAGAAAAGCCAGTTTGAATAATTTTGCATGTCACATGTATCTCAAAGTGTCCAAATAAATTACATAAAAGATGAAACCTAACGGCTTTTGAAGTTTTTTCACAATCCACTTTTATCATTGTGATAGAACTAATGGTATGACTAGGTACACCATAAAAACAGGCTTAAAAAGGCAAATAATGATCTTTTATTCTATCATGAAATATATGAAAAACAGATATTTATATAATTCCAAAAGAGAAAAAGTGAGATTATGTGCTGTCCTTAAACACAACTAAATTTTTAGTAAAAAACCACTGAAAAGAAAGGAAATCCTTACTAATTATGCTGAAATAAATTTTGTACATTTCATAAAACTACAAATTACATTCATTAAAATTATGTATTAAACAAGAATAGTTTTAATGCACACCACAATTTAAAGAACAGAACATATACAGACCATAAACAAATTAATCAGCAATATTTTTGTATAATACAGCAAAACTTCTCATTTAGGGACACAATTAGGACAACTGTTTCTGCCCATGAAAGAGAGTTTTGTTATTTCTAGGTTACAGCACATAGAATGCAAATTGCATTTAGGTACAAATGTTTATACATATGACAGAGTGCCTTTGATACGAATGAAATAAAACAGATGTGCTAATCAAATTAACCAATCTGAAAGAAAATTCAAAGAATTTGTGTTTTGTATAATGTTGTTAGGCATACACTGTACATCACAACATTAATGAATTTTTATACTACATACTTTGACTTATGCCATAATTAAGGTAGTAATTTTATTGGGGGAGACAAAATTTGCAGGGAAGTTGCAGGGTAAATCACCAAATTTCGTGAAATACAGTATTTCCGCAAAAATTGAGCTTTCACCCCCTTTCCCCACACTCTGGATATGTAAGATGCATTGTCTCTCACAAAAATTACTATATCACAAAAGGTATTTTATACTTAGTAAGTATTGCCTCATTGACTGCTTTATCTATATCTATATATATATGTATAAAATTTTACGGGTTCCAAAGTGATGCACTCGTGGAACATTGCACTCAAAGAGGTTTCAGCATTAGTTTTCAACATTCGTTTCAGTTGATGAAACATCAAGAATATTCAAAATGTACCTATCTTTTGAATCAGTTAACTGATTACACCAGTTACTGACTTTTAAAAATCTTTCACTTGTTGCTTGTGAATATCATATATTTTTGATGCATCCAGTTTGCATTTGGAAAAACACCAATAACTTTCAATGAATTTTCCAACTAATTTTTTAATGTATGGTTATCCAGTTTGGGAAGTGGGATGTTAGGTGCACAAAAAGCACAAATGTTAATTTTGAAAGTTTAGTTGAGCGATGCTGTTCTTGTTTAGTTCTTATCTCTATTAATTCATCAACGCATTTCTGCATTATCTTTGGCTGACCATTCGGACACTTTTTTTCTTATGCAGCTTGCTTGCTAAATGCTTTTCACAATTGTCCTTTCCTGAAAAATCCACTGGTATGTTGCAACACGAACAGAACAATACATTTTTGTTCACATGAAACATTCCCTTGCTGCGCTGCTTGCATCTTTCAGATGCACCCATCTTACTCACATGGTTCATTCTCAAAATTAACAAACAATATCTAGAAACACCCTTCTGCAATAATGTGCCTGCTTAAAGACAGGAATCCTGTCTCACCCTTGGACACCCCTGGATTTTATGCTATTCCCATTTCAACTTCCTCTGGTCTCTCAGTGTATATTGGAAGCACATACCTAAGCATCAAAACAAGACTTGGTGAACACAAAAAAGATGTTTCCAATGGTCTTCCAAAGACAGCTTTATCTGCACTAACCCTTGAAGACACCTCTGCAGTTTCCATTTGAAAAGAAACCAAAAAAGTTGCCCCTTTCATCAACCAGGCATCTCTACGTTTTCATGAGAGAATGGAAATTTTGTTCACCAAAAACTACAATTTAGAGACCTCTCACCAAATCCCATTTATCTGGATCTATCTTCTAAAATCTGGCAACAGTTCCAACACCCCAACTTCAAATTGTAGTTCTAGTTCTGGCAACCAGCCCATCCAGTCGATCGCGGGTGATCAAGGTCGTAGGATGACCAAAGCTACCGCTAAACGAACCTTTTACCATACGTGACTATGTGTTTACGCTCGTTTTATATGTTTAAACTAAATACTCACATGAAAGCACAAATTTTTTCTAGGCTAAGCTTCTGTGAAACTCAAACACTCTTTTCAGTGAGCTGCTTTTTCCCCAAAACTATTAATACAATTGACAACATCCGGTTTATGGTTTACCAGTGCGGCAAGTCGCCAAGATCATTCATCAGTAGCGGGGGATGGAAATCACCAAAGACCATACGTGCATTCTTTAGCAGAGTGCATGTGACCTGGAATTACCTGTCAAGTTTGTTCGATAAGTCTCTCTTTGTAACGAACAATCTTCGGGGATAATTCAAGATTTGAAGTCCTGGTCTGGACTTTGGAGTAGGCTGAGTTGTATAAAAATAAAATGTATCTGCATACACAACCATTGAAACAGAAAACTTGCTGCAAACACGCAAATCACGATAACAATAAAATAAGTAGAATATTATGGATTCCTGTGAAGACAAAATAAATACATAACTTAATGAGCTGAAATGTGTGTGAAATGGACCTTTATGGCAAAATATTAAAACATTGGACTATGAACCTCATAAAAACAAGAAACTAATAATTAAAGAAAGTTTTTACATCTAGAAAAACTTCCATTAATGAACCTACAAAGCTTATAAATAACATTTTCAACAACTTAATTCAAAAGTAGTAGACTCACAAAACACATATAAGGATATGATTTGAATTTAATAACTGGTAATAAAATTTAAATTCTTTCTGCATAAACAAAACTTTTGATACAGTTCCTATACATTGAGAACAGGCCTTGATAAAATCTAAAGGCCAGAAACATCTGTAAAAACAAAAGAACTCAAAAGATGTGAAAAATAATTGAAAGTTCTTCACATTAAAATATAATTAAATATATTAATCAGAGCAAAGTCTTGAGTAAGTGTTTTAGCTGCTGTAAATAACATTTCATTTTTTTCAATCTATAAGCAAAAACTATCTGCAAATAATTCGGAAACTATCCGCATATGGCATCCGCGTGTACATCTACATTCTGCTACTCTGGGAATAGGTTTGCTTTGCAGTATCATCACCTGGGGTAATTCCCGGTCACTAAGTTTACGGAGCAATTCTTGGTCACATTTTTTTTTAATCAAAATAACACTTCACCAAAGTAAAAAAAAATCATAGAAACAATTCAAACATTCTACTTTGCAATGCATAACTCATTTATTCCTCAAGTTGAAATTTATTATGGAAACAAAAATATTTTAAAACCTACTAGTTAAGTTTCTATAAAACAGCATTGGCCTAAGTAAGTGCACACATTTGTAAACATCTTTGTCAATAATAAAGTTTTAATTATTTAACCTTTTTTCTTTTTTGGTAAAACTATCACAGCTTCTAAAAGAAAATTTAAGATTTTCTTATTCTATTCTAAATTCATTTATAGGAGTATACCAAACTTTGCCTCATATTTCAGGGGTAATTCCTGGTCAATAGGGTAATTCCTGGTCGTGTAGTTTTCCAGTATTTATGCTTGACATTTTACTTATTGTGACCATCCAACCTCTGTAATCATATTTATCATGCAACTTTTTAACCCTAACTGCAAAGCATCTCCAGCTGTAACTGTAATGTGATAATTTGTTGTGCCAAAAACATGTGCATACTGCCTAACTATGGGCTGTAATATTATAGTTTCTGAGAAATTTATGTATCATGATGAGGCAATATAAGCCAAAGAAAGATATCAAGTTGATGAAATTAAATCTTGATGAGGCTATATATAAGATGGAAAACAAAAATTTCAGTGCACATGCAGCTGCTAGAGCTGTAGATATGCCTTTTTCAACTTTGTAGGTCTGTTTAGCAAGCTTAAAAAACAAAATAGAAATAAAGCCTGTAGGTGCTCCTTTAAATATTCCAAGTGAATCAGAGGATAGTGGCAGTTGCTTTGAAGATATGAGTGATTTAAATTTGATTAAACAGTTAAGAAAAGATACTTCATTGCAAAATGCAAAAATAGTGTTGAAAAATATCTAGAATGCAATAGAAGAGCATAGTTATTACGATGTGTATTATGATAAAGATCCTTTTTATATTGGGAAAGTCACAAACAAACAAGGAAGTAAAGTAGAAGTAAAATTTCTAGAAAAAGGAGCTGGAAACTTGCATTGGCCTAAGTGAGTCAGACTAGAAACTAGAAGCATTCGGTACATTTTCTATGGACCAGTAGATGTGCAAGGTGTTGATTCATTTACACTGGATGATGAGCCAATAAATGTTGCATACAAATGTAATAAGAAATGCTTTGGATAATGTAGAACTTAAGTGCAAGACTTCGGCATATCCAATAAAATTGTGTTTAAGCTACTACACAGTGTATGTTGTTCTCCTTTTTGGCAATATGGTTAATATGACTTCATATCATTTAGTTTAAATGTTTTAACAGATTATCATAAAAAATCAATTATTACTCCATTTATATATCAAATATGGTGCTGACCAATAATTACCCAACCCTGGGGTAATTATTAGTCACTTAATAATTATAAGTAATCAAATTCAGAATTAATTTATGATGAAGTAAATTTTTTTTATAAAGAACATATAACAAAGTACTTACTCTATGCCAAAATTGGAGATACTAGCTTTCATAGTTTTTATAATAATTGAATGTTATAAAAACATAACGTACTGGGAATTACCCCGGGTGACGATATGTGTTTTGCATAAATTCTAATGAAGGTAGTAATAAAGTTATTTAAATATCAAAAATAATCTAAAAATTATAATTGAAATTCTGCAAAAATAGGAAAAAATCTAAAATTTATGAATATATTTGACATTCGGGAAATTACAGAAAACCTCCCAAAAATTCGTGAAATAAATCGCGGTAATTCTGGCCGCAAAACAATTACTAGCTTTGCCATAATCAGGGCTTGACAAATATGTTCTAGATCTAGGAGCCAGCTCCAAAATTTAGGCGTCAGGTGAAACGAAGTCAATAACGCATGAACAAAAGACATGTTTGGTTAAGACTTATGACGCTGGAGCGAAAAGTGGTAAACCATATTTGTTGTCATTTTTTTTTTCTTATTACCCAAACCACTTATTGCAAAATAAAGTTCCAATATGCTTCATAATTTTCTTTTTATATTCCTTCAGTAGATGATCTCGAAAAATTTCAGATTTCGATTTTATTAAAATACTATTTGCGGAAATCATATTTTGTACATATTAATTCAAAGTGCCTTTTTTTTTCTTTGTATAATCTGTAAACCATAAAATTCAGAAAAAAATTTTGTTCGTGAGATCCACAAGGGTGTATATAATCCAAAGGCTGTGGAAAAAAAAAAAAAAAAAATACCATGTATAATCTGCTGCGGCATATTATCTGTAGATCGTGAAATTCTGAGAAAAACAAGTTTTTCCTTTGCATAATCTGCAGCAGCATGTCGCAGACCATGATATTTAAAGAAAAAAAAAACAGTCCGTACCTGCCAACAGCCTTGCTACTAATAACTAGTATTGCATGGCATACATGGGACTATTTTATGAAATAATCCATCTCTTTGTAAAAAACAAATATGCGCCTCAACAAAATGTTACAACAAACAAGGACTCTAATGAAACAAACTTAACACGTGCGAAACACAAAGTTTTTTCCCCAGCGAGATTCAAAACTTCCACTAGTAAAAATCAAAAATCAGTAAGATGCGTTCAGGATTCCACGATGCTTGATAGACAGGAAATCCAAGCAAGTGAACATGCAGTGCCCAAACCTCCACTTACCATATGATCATACTGCCCCTAAAATTGCAGTTTAAGGAGAAAATGAGACCAAAGAGGGGGAGAGGGGGGAAGCTGAAAATTTTAACTGGTGAAAAATCAAAACAGACAGCAAGAATGTGTACTGTACTACTGTCAGTTTGTCTTTTATTGACTCTGCAACTTCACAGCACCACTGCTTAATATTTCTTTCTGCTGATAACCTTCTCTCCCTACTTCTTCATTGTCACTTTTCTTTTCTTGTTTTTTATGTACTCTGATAAAAACCATCAGTCTGAGCACCATGAGCGCATGATATCAAAACTTCAACAATTTTAGATAAATGGTGCAACTTTGGGAATATTAATACTTTTGAACACCATGCATCAATTTTTACAAATTTTCGTCATTTCCGTTTTCGGGAATTTCCTTCTTCCTTTATCAAGATTAAATGCACAAACTTAAGAGGGGGGGTTGCGATTACGGGAAATCCGTCCGTCTTTGGAAATTTTTCTCCGATTTTCAAGCTGAAATACAAAAATTTATGCAGTGAAATAATACTTAACAATACTGAACAGCAGTAACATCGCGAGAAAAAAGAAATTATGATTACGGAAAAAATCTGAACTCCGTCGGCTTTCCGTTTTCGAAAGTTTCGTAAAGATGGAATTCCGTCCTCCTCGGGACCCCCCCCCGTTCAAATTCTGTTTACTTGTGCATCGATCTCTTGAGTGACTAACATAACGAAAAAGACGGAATTTCTCGAATTCGCGGAAGAACCTCAAGATTAGGAGGCAATTTTCGCGGCGTCTAACTTCCGTTTCCACAAATTCTTGCGACAGTTTCAAGCTGAAATACGAACATATATGCCATAAAATGATATTTAACAAGAACACTAGACACAAACGCATAATCGGGAGAGAAAAATTACGATTAGGGCAAATGCTTTTTACTCCATTTAACTACTGTTTTCGAAAGCTTTGAAACAAAATACCGTCCCCAGACGGAAAATGATCCCCCCCCAAAAAAAAAATTTTGTTTTTAAACAAAATGAAAATTCGTAGAAACCGTAGTTTCGAGCGTTAGTTCCGTAGTCAGACAACAAAATCCGTAGAAACTAGACATTTCGTAATAACTGCCATGTACGACAGTCGTATAATCCGCACCTATCATGTTAATCGTGAATAGTAATTTCCGACAGAAAACTGCGATTCACAGGACCGCCTCAGAAATCCAAAGATGTACGAAAGAAATGATCGTCTTATTGAAAAAGTAACTGTCATTTTGAAGTACTTCTATGCTACTTTTAAGTAAATAAAGAACTAAAATCGCTAGCTGTTGCAGCATTACCGTAGTTCATTAGTTACACTAAAAAAATCCGTTGAAATTGCGGACAGTCCCCATCGTCTTATTTGTGGATACGTTTTGACTGAATACCGAAAGTAAAAAAAAATAACTAACACAATTAGCGCACCAAAACTATATATATAGGCAATTCGATTCGCAGAAAGGTTACATGCTACGTACGGAATAGCTTTGCGGGGTTCCCGAAAGTAGCGGATTCTCACACCTCATAGGCTTCCGCACGAGCGAATAGTAACGATTTCCTTGCGTCATATTTTCTGTCAAAATACTTCTAAAGTACAAATAAATATATATATATATTCTTACAATCTCTTCGCGGTCTTTTATTTCGCTGTTACGTTACATTTTTTCTGTTATCGCATTTTCGATACTTTCCCAATAACACCACCTCTCCTGACAATTACCTCGCGGATTTTTCTAAACGCTGCATCGTTTTTGTTTGTTTTTTTCCTTTAGCGGTATCCGCGTACCTAAATTTATAACTTTTTAATAGATAATATATGGATTATACAACAGAAATTACAGTATTTACTGCAAATTGCGAAATTTCAAGTAAGACGAAAATTAGGCGCCACGGCCCGAATTTTAGGCACCTGGGCAACCTGGCGCCCGGGATTTGTCGAGCCCTGGCCATAATACATATACACACAAAAATTCTAAATAAATAAATAAAAATAGATGGCTTACTTGTATAATGTTGAGTCATCACTGTATGTATGCTTATTCTGAAGACATGAGAAATCTGTTGTGATTGTTCAGAACTTTATTTCTGTTACAATTCAGAGCTAAAGTGAGCTTGCAACTGAGCTGTTAGAGTTAGGTAAAGAGTATCACCATCATTATACCAAGCAGAAAAATATTTTATGTTCTGCAGCAATTCACAATTCTCTGCATAATTTTAAACACAGGACCAGAACTTCTTTTGGCCACATCTTCTGGCACAATTTCTTCATTTTCACTACCATTTCCATAAATTTTTATTCTTCTAATAAAATCAGTAATCTCTAGCTTATCTACTTCCACAGCTAGACGCTGTCAACAGCTATGTAATCTGTAGTCGAGACATCACTGTGTGCTTCTTTTAACAATAAACACATCCAATCTTCGCACTCAGTCACTGATTTGTGCTCCACAATGTTGTTTGGAGAATAAAACCCAGCTGTAAAAAAAATCCATATGATGGACCCTGTTACCTTATTCCATGTAAAGCTCAACCACTGAATTGTATGGAGGATGCTGATTGTGTTTCTGAGAAATCACTTGTTGATACAATAATCTCCATTTTGAAAATTAAGTGTTACAAACATAGCTTTATGAGAGAGAATTATGCCTTGGTCCAAAGCCTGATTGTGTTCAGTGGAAAAGGAGCAGACTGGTATTTTCAAGATATGAGTTTGTATGAAAAAATGCATAATTGAAAAAGAGAATAATTTATCATTTTTACACGGCTTTTTAACCAAGCTTCTCAAAAATTCAGACATCACGTCTCTAATCATCTACACTTTGGTGGTAGATCTATATTTGATAGGCAGACACCATGCCATCAAGATTTCCAAAATACTGAATTTCGTGGATTTCCCAAATACAAATGGCTTTTCTTTTTCTCCAATCATATTTGCACTGAATAATGATGTAAGACATTCTGGAAACATTCTCACCTCTGCAATTTGCACCTTTCAGAGCCATTGTTTTATCTGAAAGTACTCTAAAGAACAGTGCAGTTTCATCCACATTACAAATTTCATACTTAGAATATCCCATCTGTCCATGTAAAGCTTTGAAGTCTGTGACATCTAGTTCCTTAGCTACTTCCAGAGCTTTTTCCTGAATTAATGGACCAGAAATAAGAATGCACTTGGTCTTGGTAGCTGAAAACTAATCACAAAGGATTTTATAAACTACCAATCGAGTCATTCCATGTCAATTCAACCAAAATTTTAATGAAATATAACCAACCATCCTGGATTTTTATGAAACTCTCAAAGTAAGTTTACCATGGGAAATAGAGCTGAGACGGGTTGGGCCCGAGCCCGGGCCCTAACTGGGCTCGGGCTTCATTTTAAAACCTTCTGGTCGGGCTCGGGCTGCCATATATAGATTTTTTTAACGGTCAGTTTTATCTATAAATAGTTATTGGTTTTATTTTCAAAACTTTTTTTTTTTTTCAGCAGCAGTTCTCACTCACCGCCAGAAAGTTGTTCTTTTAGTTATGTATGTTGTTTGGCTATCTGTAAAAGGGTGAATGAAATTTAATTAGTCCCTTTAGGCAACGCAGTTGTTCCGTCCATGTGAAGCCGGCTGACAGCCACCAGGGAACGGCGACAGACCAGCCAGAGAAAATGCGTTAGAGGTGGGTGGGTAGGCTGGGGGTGGGGGTCCTGACTTGTAATACAAGGTGTAAAAAGGAAACTGGGAGGCGGCAAACATAAGAAAGAGTAAGGAGATAAGGGAACGGTTGAAATGCACCCTGATTTTCTGATGGGATAAAGGAAAGGAGAATGAATGTCTGGAAGACAGTAAAAAGCCAGTTAAGCTAACAATGTACAGTTCTTTCCCATTCTCTAGTTTTATGATACCTAGCATTCATTTCCTGGTGCTGCCGTTAGATGTTTAGGATGCCGATGGAAGAGATTTTATGAAGGCGTAAATTAGACCTAAGATTAGTCTTGATTACCCATGACGGTGTACGCATAAGGTTAAATTCTCTCCATAATTGCTTTATAAAACTATACAGTAGCCGGAAAGACCGACGGGCCTTTGAATTTTTTTTATGCTTTTTGTGATCAACATTTAAAACCAGTTACATCTTCCATGTACTGTAAAGAAGTGCATATATACATTGTTATTGTTAGTGTCACTGGGACATACTTTTGTTGATGCCATATAAATTGTGGAACAAGATGAGTACATAAAAATATGGAAAGCACGAAAATGAAACTAGATGTTAAAATCATCTAAATAGAACTTTTGCTATGATTCCGGTTGGCGCGTGAAAGCTTAGGATCAATTTATAACATACGGCAAATTAAAAAAAAATGACCTGATTAAATAGTTTAAATTAGATCTACCAAAACTGTTCGTGTCCTTCTGCACTGGTTAGTTTTTCCAGCAATTTAAAATTTTCAATAGTTCATAAAAGTTGCTAAAATAAAGCAAAAAAAAAAAAAAAACAAAAAAAGGCTACTTCGGGCTCAGACTCTATGACAAAAATGGCAGACAGTCCTCGGGCTCGGACTATAAGACTTCGGGCCCGGGTGGTCTCGGGCCCCCAAAACTGAGCCCGAACTCACCTCTAATGGGAAACAGAGAAACCCCAAATTTTAGTGTTCTACCTCTTACAGTTTTTTCTCTACAGATTTTCAAAGTTTGGGATACTTTCCAGAAAATGCCACTTTTTACTTCAGTTAAAAGGGTGTGTTTATGAGTACCATATATTCTTTTATAGCTCTTGAACAAATTAACTTAGAAACACAAAATTGGTCTTAAATTTTAGCTTTTAAAATGTAGATTCCACATATGTCCTGCAGTTTGTTATATGTTTCATGTTTCTCCATTTATTGCTCTCTGAACAGGAATTTTGCTGAAAAAAAAAACGCTCTTAGAAAAAAATATTGTTTTTGGAAAATGAACCCTAAAGATTTATTTTTTTCATTTTTTTATAACAAAGTAGTAATATATATATTATTATATGCAAAAAAATCTAAGAGGGGAAATTTGTAGCTTTGTCGTAAAAAAGAAATTGTGTAACATTTTGAAATAAAAAATATGATTTTTTTTTATATTAGTAATTTGGCAAAGACAAAGATTTCACATATGTCATGTAATTTGTTATATCTTTCATGCTTCCCTATTTATTGCTCTCCGAACAGGAATTTTGCTGGAAAAAAATGCTCTTAAAAAAAATATTGTTTAGCGAAAGTGAACTCTAAAGATTTTTTTCCTTTTTTTTTCTGCAAGGTACTAATATGTATACTATATGTAAAAAAATCTAAGAGGGGGAATTTGTAGTTTTGTCAAAAAAAGAAAGCATTTAAAATTTTGAAATAAAAAAATGATATTTGTTACGTTAGTATTTGGCAAAGATTTTGTTAAAACTTCCTGTGTTGAACTGCCATCGTGTACTGCTAATGTGTAAAAAAATAAATTTTGAAAGCCCTAAAATATTTTCCATATTTTGTTTTTTAATGTTAATTCTAACAAAATTTGAAGAATTTGATTCCACTGATACCATCCAATACACCCAGTGGGTATCCACAGATCAAACAAATTTAGTTAACCATGTGTACAATGTTTCTGAATACATGGATTTACTGATTGAAAAGTTAAGTAATCTTATTCCCCATGTATACATATCTAAAAGCCAATCTCAGTATTTAAAGAATCAAAAAGAAAATCTTGATGAGACAACTCGATTGTACTAATGGATTTCAGTGAGAATTATGGTTTTGTTACACAAGATGAGGTCCCTGGTTATCACTGGACAGCTGAATGTTGCACTCTTCATACAGCAGTTATATATTACAAAAATAGCGATGAATGTCAAAGCACCAGCATTTGTGTTACATCAGATGATCTAGAACATGATGTAGCAATGGTTTATGCACCACAGGAAAAATTATTGAATATATTAAAGCCAAAGTACCAGGAATAACCAACATTGAATATTTTACTGATAACTGTGCTGGTCAGTACAAAAATTGAAAAAAAATTCTTAACTTATGCCTGCATGCCAGACTTTGGAATGTCAGCAAAATGGAAATTTTTTGGAACAAGTCATGGAAAATCTCCTTGTGATAGAATTGGGGGAGTTGTAAAACACTTGACAACAAAAGCTAGAACTGTGTCTGAACAAATAACCACTCCAAGGAATATGTTTGACTTTTGTAAAGCAAATATAAAAAATATTATCTTTCTGTACATTGACAGAATTTATATGGCCCTTATTAAAAAAAACTGGAAACGCAAATTTTTTTTACCTCTCTTTTTCCACGGAGCCTGGAGCCTGCCGAGGACGGAGGAATTAATACCCAACTTAGAAGAAATGGCACGCAGTGTACCAGCAGAAGAACGTGAAAATTTTCGAAATAAACTGTATAGAATTGTTTTGAAAGAATTTAATGAAAAAAGTAATAAAAAGAAATATTTAGATAAAATTCAATATGAGAAAGAACAACTGATTAAATTAAGAGATGACCCAACAATTAAATTCTGTGAAGCTGATAAAACAGGGCAAATTGTAATATTAAACACAACTGAATATGATCTAAAAATGAATAGAGCTATAGAAGAACTGAATTGCAGCATTCTAGCAAAAGACCCAACCGAATCTCAAGTAAGGTACTTAGCTAGAATAAGAAATCACAGCACCTTGCCTGATGAAATAAAGAAAGCATACCCACCAATGGGTACTGGAATACCAAAAATGTTTGCAAAAATAAAAACTCATAAGCCTGATACACCTATGAGAGTGATTGTATCAAAAAGGAATTTCCCACTAATAAAACTGGAAAAAAATATCTACAAATTTTTGGCACCTTTGTTCATGAAGACAAGGTTCACTGTGAAGAATACATACGAATTTATTGAGAAAATTAAAGTAATTAAACAAGATTTAAGTGAATATCATATGGCTAGTATGGATGTGAGAGCTCTTTTTCCTAGCACACCAGTACCTCAGGCAATAGAAATAATTATTGAAAAATTATATGTGCTACAGACAATGAATGCAATACAAATAGAGGAGTTAAGAGAAATTTTATTGTACATATATGAAAATAACATTTTTAAGTTTAACAACAAGATGTACAAACAAAATCATGGTGGACCTATGGGGTCACCACTGTCAACTTTATTTGCTGAAATTATAATGAGTGACATTGAGGAAAAAATAATAAGTAAACTCGAGGATCCACCACTGATATACTGCAGATATGTTGATGACATTTTTCTGTTGTCCAGGCTAAAAAATGATGAACTTGAGGACTTGACAAAAAAGTATAGTGAAATTTATCCATCTATTGAACTGACAGTAGAACAAGAACATGACAATACTTTGGCATTTTTGGATGTTTTGATTGTTAAAACAAAGGAGAATACGCAATTCAGAGTGCATAGAAAATCTTCATATATCCCAGTACTTATACCATTTCAGTCATCGCATCCATTAACACATAAAAGAAATAGTGTTAAAACACTAATTAAAAGAAGTTTAACACACTCATCAATTGAACAGTATAGAAAAGAAGAAATTGAATATATTGAAAAAATTGCATATGATTTTGGATACCCTAAAGGTATTATAAAAATGGATTTATGAAGTAACTCAGAGTTACAATAAGGTCAAGACTGATAAAAAACTTGTAAAATATGTAGGAGCAATACCATATATAGAAAATGTTTCAGCAGAAATTAATAAAGTTTGTGGCAAGTATGACATACAGGTAGGAAATCAGGTACTTACTGTAAAAAATTTAGTGATTAAAAATGAAAAAATTAGACAATTAGATAGAGCAGGAATTTATGAAATCCCAATAAACCAGCAACCACCTGTGTCATATATAGGCAGCACCAAGAATAAATTGAAGTATAGATTGAACCAGCATATTAATAATTGGAATAAAAAAGAAGCTAAGACAGCATTGACCCAATACTGTATGGAAAATCAACAATGTCCAAGGTTTGAAGATATTAAAATTATTAAGAGCTGTAAAAATGAAAGGCAGTTAAGAATTGCAGAATCTGTTAATTGAAAAAAACAGATCAAGATTATGCAACATTAATGAGCCAAGTAACTTAAATGAACAATGGAAAGCCCTAATAAAAATTGAACAGCAGCTTAGAAAGAAAGAGGGGAAAAAAGAGCAGCAGGGACAATAGATGGCGCCAGAGACAATGATTCAGAGATAGCGACTGGGGCCCGTGCCTCGATGGCTCTGCTCACTTGAGCTGTGGTGGGCGGGTGAGACACACCTGCCTCCTGAAGACGACAGAGGCCTGTTGAAAGTACTAGAGGATTGGATGTGAGGGGCTGACACTTGCAGTGGGAGTGGCAGGGGTTGTGAAACAGAAGGAGCAGTTTGATAATTACAGTTGACAAAGGTTTAACCACCTAGGAATGTAAGGTTATGTACATAGTTTTTACTTGAATTGTATGAATGAGTAGTATGTGTGATTTTTTATGGAATTGACAAGCTTTATAGTAACATCTCATAAGGCTAAAGAAAAAAAAAGTATGATGTTTCACACCCGGAAGTAAGAAGCGTAAGCAAGATGTCTGTAAACCTTGGAAGCCCAGTTACATCACGATGATTGACGTGTTGGAAGTGTTTTGTCATTGGAGGTTACCATGATCTTTAGGGTGAGTGATTGGTACTTTCTAATGGTTTTTTCATTTACCTTGTAATATTGTACATTTCAATGTCCATCTAGATATTAATCATATGTTGATGTCAGATATTTCTAACTGTTAATATGGAGCTGACATAAAAATCACTTGAATTTGTGAGAACTTTTTTTTTCTTTTCAACAAGAACTGAGGATCTGAAATTGGTGCAAATTTGCATATAAATTTGGTGACTTGCAAGAAAACTTCAACAAAATCTTATGGTAAGTCACCCTAACTTAAAATAACAGAAAAATTTCTGCAAAATCCTTGCTGAATCACTATATGAAAAAAATATTTTTCATTTTAAAAATATCCAAAATTTTGCTTTTTTTTTTTTTTTGACAGACTCCATATGTTTCCTGATTTTTTTTGTATGTATGCCAATAGTATCTAAATTAGTACCTTAAAAAACTTTATTAGATTTTTTTTTCAATTTCTAACAAAATAAACATTCCCTTATTACATAAGTTGGGGAATCACCTGAGCCCAAAACAAAACAAAAGAAATCTATTTCTAACAAAATTTTTTAACAAAGTTCTGTTTGGACATGCACAAAATTTATTAACATAATTATAATCCACATTTTAAAGCTAAAATTTCAGACAAACTTCATGTTTATAAGTAAATTCATTGAAAAGTTGTAAATGAATATGCAAACCAAGCAGCAGCACTAAAAGTGAAACAAAAAATGCTAATTTCCATAAAATTTCACAAAATTTTAAAAATCTGTAGGAAATAAAAAAAAACGAGACAACATTAAATATCTCTCCTCACTGCAGTTAACTTTACTTCAGCAAAGTTCGATACACTGCATCAAATTTTGTTAGAATTAGCATTAGAATAGATACTTCATGTATATCTTCCATATAAGGTAGTCACAAGTTATAAGTGGTTAAAATACATAATGCATAGAGATTCAGTATCTCTTTTAGAATTGCTATTACGCACGTTAAAATACGGACATGTGATTATGGTGGTGCAGTTATTTATGACATTTATTATTGAAAAAATAAAGACTAAAAGAAAGCAAGAGCAATTACTCACATATATTCGTTCAGCGGTCGTTTTTGTTTGCATACCACAGTAGTTCCGCAAGTTGTTTGGTCTCAGGTGTTCAGAGGCTATGCATTGCAAAAGTCTGATGGTGACTATAATATGGCGTTTAGCAATGTCAAAGTAGTAGTCGACCCAAAGAATCTTGCTATATTATGTATCATAAGCTCAAATCAATAATACAACTGAGAATAAAAAACCCGTAATGACCTATGCCACAAGCAGGTTAAAAGGCTAACAATGAACAATAAAAAAAAACTATAGCGAATGAATCTAAAAGGCTGATAGTGAACAAATTTAAAAGAACAAAATGAAATATGAATGGTCAGAAGAAATGACGAATGAATTATTTACATAATGCGTGCACCACCTCCTCACGTCCACCAGCGTCCCCGGACGTATTTCGCCCTAGCCTCTTCCCAGGCGTTTTCAACGGGAAATGAAACGTCTGTTGGTAAGTGACAACGTTTCGTAACTCAAGGTACGTACCTTAGGCACGAAATGTTGTCACTTACCGACAGACGTTTCATTTCCCCGTTGAAAACACCTAGGAAGAGGCTAGGGCGAAATGCGTCCTTAGGTACCTCAAGGTACGTGACGTACCTTAGGTACGAAATGTTGTCACTTACCAACAGACGTTTCATTTCCCGTTGAAAACGCCTAGGAAGAGGGTAGGGCGAAATGCATCCGGGGACGCTGGTGGACGTGAGGAGGTGGTGCACACATTATGTAAATAGTTCATTCGTCGTTTCTTCTGACCATTCATATTTCATTTTGTTCTTTTAAATTTGTTCACTGTCAGCCTTTTAGATTCGTTCGCTATAGTGTTTTGTTTTGTTTTATTGTTCTTTGTCAGCCTTTTAACCTGCCTGTGGCATAGGTCATTACAGGGTTTTTATTCTCAGTTGTATTATTCTTTTGAGCTTACGATATAATATATAGCAAGATTGCATGGGTCGACTACTACTTTGACATTGCTAAACACTCTATTATAGTCACCATCGGACTTTTTGCAATGCATAGCCACTGAACACCTGAGACCAAACAACTTGCAGAACTACGGTTGTATGCGAACAAAAACAACCTCTGGATGAATATATATGAGTAATTGCTCTTGCTTTCTTTTAGTCTTTATTTTTTCAATAATAAATGTCATAATTAACTGCACCACCATAATCACATGTCCGTGTTTTAACGTGCATAATAGCAATTCTAAAAGAGATACTGAATCTCTATGTATTATAATTAGCATTGGAAAACAAAATCTGCAAAATTTTAGGGCTTTCAATATTTGTTTTACACATAGTAGTACATGATGGCAGTTCACTACAAAAAAAGTTTTAACAAAATCTTTGCCAAATTACTAACATAAAAAAATATTTTTTTTTCAAAAATTTCTAAATTTTACACGAATTATTTTTTTATGACAAAACTACAAATTTCCCCTTTTAGATTTTTTACATAAAATAGCATATATTAGTACCTTGTTATAGAAAAAAATTCTTTAGGGTTCACTTTCTGAAACCAATAATTTTTTCTAAGAGCGTTTTTTTTTTCAGCAAAATTGCTGTTCAGAGAGCAATAAATCGAGAAACATGTAACAAATTGCATGACATGTGGAATCTGCACTTTAAAAGCTAAAATTTAAGACCAATTTTATGTTCCCAAGTTAATTTGTTCATGAGTTATAAAAGAATATATACTCATAAACACACCCTTTTAACTAAAGCAAAAAATGGCATTTTCTGTAAAATATCCCGAACTTTGAAAATCTGTAGAGAAAAAACTGTGAGATAGAATACTAAAACTTGGGGTTTCTCTGTTTTCCATGGTAAACTTACTTTGAGCGGAGTTTCGTGAAAATCCAAGACGGTGGGCTACATGTCTTGGTTGAATTGACATGGAAATGACTCAATATCCCTCCAATTTTGGGAAACTAATTTTTGTGGTTATCACTGTATTTATTACTGTTTTTTCTTTAAGTATTTTTCTGCTGCAAAATGTTACTTATATTTGAGTTTTTTAACTCAGAATTTCTTGGCAAATAATACATACACTGCAATTCTCCTTTTCCATACATTCTATGACTTCCTAATTTTTCTAACAGTGTTAATGCCTTACACTTCCTGGCCATTCATAAACAATACTCCTAGAATCATATACATAATCATAAACTCGAGAAATCAAACAAAAATGGAATGCCATAAGCAAACATAAAACACTAGCAACTTTTAGCAGGAGTCAAGGCTAAAGGTTTGGGACAATTTGTCACTCATCAGGGAGAGATGATTTATCAGTTGGGCATGGGGATGCAACTGCTGTCACTTTGGTTCTTGTTATTTCACACTAAATTGTTATTCTAGGGTCATAAGGATAGCTCTTTTTTTTTTAATCATCAACTGCCTCCTGGTTACTAAAGAATTCAGATAGAATATTTACACTATAACAAATTCTTAATATAAAATTAATTAAAAACAAGTTCTATATATACTATATTGACAAAAGTCACTGGACATGTAGAAGAGAAACACAAGATAGCATTTATTGACATACAATAGTACGGCGTAAGTCCACTTTTGGCCGTAATGCAGGCACTGACCCTTCGAGACATGCTTTCGACAAGATCTTCAAACACAGCGATAGGTATGCGCTTCCATTCAGTACATAATGCTGCTGCTAACTCTTGGTTAGTAGTAGGCCTTGGTTCCAAACTTCTTATGCTGCGCTCTAATTCATTCCATAGGTGCTCTATGGGATTAACATCAAGGCTCTGTGCTGGCCAGTCCACACACAATATGGAATTATCGTCAAACCATGCCGTAACAGTCCTTGCTTTATGGCTTGGTGCATTATCCTGCTGATACCAACAAGGCTCGGTTCCATAGTATTGCCACAGAGTTGGTAGAGCATAATTGTCCAGAATATCAAGGTAGACATGCTGGTTAACAGGTTTGTCCACAATAACCAATGGGCTGGGATCATACCACGAAAAACACCCCCACACGAGTACACTGCCAGCTTCAAATAAGACCATAGGAACAGTACACTGTGGTAAATAGTGTTCCCCTGGCTGCCGCCATACTCACACATGGCCATCATACTGATGGATCATGTATCTGGATTCATCAGTCCATAGGACCCGTTTCCATTGATCTACGGTCTACAATAAATGTTCTTTACACCATGCTAAATGATGAGTAGCATTTCGAGTGGAGATGAAAGGCTTATGAGCAGCAGCATGACCACAGTAATCCATGGACTGAAGTTCTCTGCGAATGGTACGTGTACATACCAAGGTTCCAGCATTTTTCACACCTGTACACTGAGGTCTTATGCAGTACTCCGTCAATTAGTTGTAACAACCCTCCTGAGGCTTCCACGTCCTCTATTGCTGATGTTCTTTAGTCTGCCGGTACATTTTACTGTTTCAGGCACACCATGTGTCTTCCACTTATTCAGTACATCCAAAACAGTTGACTTGGGTATGTTTAAACACCTCTTGGTTTCTCTTATGGACTACCCACTAATACTGTATAACACCCAACAATCTTTCCTTTCTCAAAGTAAGTTCTCTCCAGCTGCGACATTTTCACGCAAAGTCACAGTGCGAAATGATCGCGGTCAGCTGCAGGCTTGTTTTTATACCGTTTGCAGTTGTACCGCGCATCTTAACAATGCAGAAGATCCGTTCATTTGCTTTTGAAGGGGTGTCCGGTGACTTTGGTCAATATAGTGTACGTATTGCTACTCCTATCTCCACAACCCCCTTGCTCCCACTAAAAAATTTTAAGTGTATCTGAATTTATTTCTTTTTTTAAAAAAAAAGGGTGGAAACAATTCCTGGGGTGACCACAGTGAGTCAAAAAAAATAATAATAAATAATAATAATAATAATAATAATGCTTACATGTTAAGCTGCAAAATTGTTCACTTTTTTCAGTTTTCAAAAAGTTATTAAAAATTAGTACACGAAACCTCAACAATGAAATCTGTGGGGTCTTAATCTACTCCCACAGGACTTACCAAGTTTGTAAATTTCAGATTTTTAAATTAACATACTTTTGAGAAAATAGGCTTCAACAATTGATCGTTTTTCTTATTGCCTACAATTTAAAAACAGTTTATTTCTCCAGCAAAATTTCAAGGTTTTGAAACTCCCCTACTAGCGCATTGTAAATAAATAAAAAACCTGGAAGTGGAGAAATAACTTACATTTTGGTTACGAGCAACCAAAAATCCCACAAATGGAAAAAAAAAAATTAAAATACTTAAGTGTGTGGTTAGAAAGAGTAGTTTTCACTGAGAAAAATGGCATTTGTTCCATCTGGAGTGGATGAACAGTTTTCATTAACATCCAAAACTTGAGAAGTACCGGTTTTACCAAAAAATCACAATGATTACTTAGAGGGGAATTTTTTTGTTTGTTGTTTTGTTATCTGTAATACATTACACAATATAATAGCCAAATTACAAAGGAAATAGTAAAGGATATATAAGATATATAATGACAATCTATATCATTTGTTGTGAAAAATAGTGCCTTCTGTTCTACAGGTTTATTCAGGATTTCAAACACTTCATGAAGTCCAGTTTATGCTGTATATATAAGATATTTTTTATGATGTTACAAATAAAGATTAAAATTAGCGGTCGCCACTCGCCACGTGCCGACTACATAAAATAAAATGTCTAGTATAAAAAATTACTTTAGTCGCCACGCTCGAAAATTTGTCTTTTTTCATTGCTAAAGAATTTATTTGCATTTTTTAAAACGCCCCTGTTATAGGAAATGCATTTTCAAATCATCCAACTCACGCGCTGTGAAAATCAGCCCTTTTCTCCGCAACTAAGTGGGTACGATCTGTTTACAGATTCCCTCTTCAAGAACGGGGGCGGCTGTTTGTTTTTCCACTTAAGTTGGTTCATAAAGTAACCATATCGGGAAAGGACACCTGTGACTTTAGATGGAACTGTGGCTTCACAACCTGTCGTCAGCAGCTCGTTTTTTAAAATTTGGTTTCTCTGAAAATGCACGATTTTCTATTGCTTAGGCACTTCTTGCTTATCATCAAACAAAATGGGCAATCATTTTCCCTTTTGTTTACGAAAAGAAATCGTAAACAAAAGGGAAAATAATTAATCGGGACTTTCTTTCTCCCGCCGCGCGCCGTCTTTCATTCCACGCAGAGTCGCGTTTCCTTTGCACGTGTGAAGTTCGCTTCGAACAAAATAAAAAAAAAAACACTTGCTCTGCCCCTCAATACAGTAAAACGTTACTAAGGAATGGGTAAACACAAGTTTTTTAGCGAAATTAAGTATCAGAAATCAGTACTGCATTGTTCACTCTGCCGCAACCGCGATAGTAGTCATTTTACGGGTCACGGTAAAAGCCGATTCCATCACGGGCGGAATAAGAACAAAATTTGAAATTTAATTAGCTTTAAAAAAGCGGAAAAGAAAAATACTTTCCGTATTGATTGGTTTTGAAGAACAGGCTGTTAGAAATAACAAAAACTGCGCTCACTAGAAAAAACTTAAATACGAAGTTGTTGTTTTTTCACTATTACTGAAGATATTAAAAACGAGAATCATAATCAGAAAAAAATATAACAAATAAGAATATAACCAGAAAGTGAAAAAAAGCGCATCTTGGGGTAAGAAAAATACGAAATTTATAAAACTACAGAACATTTCGTCCGTTTTGAAACAATTATTTTCAGGCGACGAACGGCATGAAGATGCCCAAATTATATCGAACAAATGTCGCAGCATTAAAAACATCTAATAAACAGTCCCAAAAATGTTTCATGAATGCTAGAATTTTGAAAACATGAAAATAAACTTTGAACAGATGTTGAATAACATTATTTTTTAGAGATTTTTTATTTTCGTTGTATATTTGATGTTTCCCGTATTCCGTAGTGATCGACGATTCCCGTAGCGACTATGGAGAATTCGTAGCATTTGGAAGATCTGAGGTGGGCAAACAGGAAAAAATGACAAATCGATAAAATTCTACCAAAACAACGTTTTCTGAAGAAAAAAAAAAAAAACCCCGACAACCAGATCCCCCCCTCCCTCCCCCCCCCCCCCCCCCGTAGTATATTCGATGTTTCCTGTACTCCGCAGCGATCGATGATTTCCGTAGTGACTATGGAGCATTTGGAAGGTCTGAGGCGGGCAAACAGGAAAAAATGACAAATCGTTAAAATTCTACCAAAACAACGTTTTCCGAAGGACAAAAAAAAAACGTCGACAACCAGATTTTTTATTTCCGTAGTATATTCGATGTTTCCCGTACTAAGCAGCGATCGACGATTTTCGTAGTGACTATGGAGAATTCGTAGTATTTGGAAGGTTTGTGGTGGGCAACAGAAAAAATGACAAATCATTAAAATTCTACCAAAACTGAACATTTTCTGAAAAAAAAAAAAACGAAAAAAAAAAAAGCAAACCTGACACTGGAACCAAAAACTGGACAGAATCCGATGGAATCAGGATACTTTGCCAGTGTTCTTATTTTCGTCATGACTATTTTTTCAACACCCGTGAAGGTTTATCAATGCTTTTAATGTAATATTTATTAGAACCACCCCTTATTTCTGAATATTTTCTGTTAGTGGTCAGGAATCATTGCGAGTCTGTAAAATAAATTGACCAGGTTGGTGCCACAAAATGATTCTGCTATAAGATATGAAATTCATTTTTGAAAGCTATACAGCCAGAATGCAAGCATTGTGGGCAATGTTCTTGATGACAAGACTATGCTCATGCAAAGAATGACTTCAGAAAAAAACAGCAAATTAAATAAAGTAAGCCAAAGTAAGTACTGGTTGAAAATTTTGACTTATCCACTGCTATCAATTTATGGTGGAGAGATTGAGAGATTTTATTTGTGAACATAGCGAGAGACCAAATAAAAATGACAAAATTATCTTTCCAATAAAAACTGTCTAGAAAATTTGGTTGATGTGGTTGAAGAAAAATATAACTTTTAAGATTATATTTATTCTTGTAATTGCACTGGACAATAAGCAGTGGGCCTTTGTAACTACTGAGCTTAAATTTAACTACGTCTAAATAAATAAAAGGTTTACAGTGCAGTGATAAAATGTGTATACAACACGAAATAGCCGTAAGGAAAGTGGCACTAGATTTTGTCCATCCACTGGCCATTGGCCACTTGAAAAAATCACCAATTTTAATCTTTATGTTACATACCTTGCTATATCTGTTCCAGAAGACACTATTTTTCATCTATCTTCACTTCCGTTCATTAAGCCTAATGCTGTCAATAGACCTAATCTAACATGTCTGCATATAAAACATCCAATGGAAGTTATGTATGCAGAACACAGACATGCTAGATTAGGCCTAAAGAATGGAAGCAAAGATAGATGAAAAATAGTGCCCTCAAGAATGGATATCATAACAAGGTATGTAATGTTCATCTTTGTCTGACACTGGGTTATTATTGTTGAATGCTACTGAATATTAAAAATTAAGGTAAAATATTATATAAATGAAAGCTGTTACTCACATTTTTGTTTTCTTGGAGTATTTCGGTTTATTGAACTTTTACTCGCCGAAATCTTAAATTTCTTGAAGTCTTCAGTAATCACTTCCTACAGTCACTTAGTGACAATATTCTACTTGATAAGTTGAAACAGGTGGGCAACTATTCTTCTTAATGAATTGCGATTCTAAAAATGACATCTAAAATAATAAATATTGAACAATCAAACTTTTAAGTTGAAGGGAAATCGATCTGGTTTCGTCTTGACGATAGCTTAGACTTTGTTTCCTGCTGCACTAATTATTCCCAAACTAGTTTCGACTATTATTCTTGTAGTATTCATCTGTGGGTTAAACAACGTGTTTCTCATCGTACCTGACCGAATATTAATAGCAAGACAGAATATTTTATCAGATCGATTTCCATTCAACTTGAAGGTTTGACCGTTCAATATTTCGTTATTTTAGATGTCTTTTTTAGAATCACGATTTATTAAGAAGAATTGTTACCCACCTGTTTCAACTTATCAAGTAGAATATCATCACGAAGTGACTTCAAGAAGCGATTACGGAAGACTTCAAGAAATTTAAGATTTCATCGAGTAAAAGTTCAATATTCTGAAATACTCCAAGAAAACGAAAATGTGAGTAACAGCTTTCATTTATATAATATTTTACCTTAATTTTTAATATTAGTAGCATTCAACAATAATAACCCAGTGTCAGACAAAGATGAATGTTTCCTGTGAGCACTTTGACACTCATACAATGTGAGAAACAGTACACAATATAACAACTGTATGGTTGACAAATATGTACAATAAAGATTATAACCACGTAATGAAGTTCAACACCGAAATGTGTTAGATGAACTAATTGAAGGTACAGATTGTCATTTCGCACCAAACGGCATGAGTGTATAACATTTTTATTTCAGATTTTTTTTTTTAAATGCTGATGCAACAGGTGGTGAACCATTATGAAATGACCCCTTATTTTTGTCTGGATTTTTTTTGGAAAGAAAGAATAACTACTTTGGTACTTATGAATAGTAATTGTTGTTTCCTTTGAGCTTTATGTCTAAAAAGTTATTTTCTTTAAAAAAGAAAAAAAAAGTTTACTTTGACTTAAATGTTGAGCATTTGCTCTGAAATCACATAGCAAAATTATCTGAATTTATGAGAGAAAAGTGTCACCCAACCTTTTACAAATTACTGAGGCTAATGCTAACTATAATTAAATGTGGCCCACTGGACTTAGAACCCAGGGTTACTGGTATGCCCTATCCTCCTTATTGTAATCCTAAAGAAGACACTAGTGCCCACTGTGATTGTCCTTCATTCCCACTCTCTCCCTTACCACAGACTGACACAGAGCAAAAAGTTATATATATATATTTTTTCGATTGAAGATTTAATGAGTACTGTATGAGCAGCTCGATGGGATAAAAGCAGTTGCTCGTCCCTAATTTAGGACCACTGGTACCAGGAAAGGAAGAGAGCCAGGGCTGCAAAGCAAACACACCATCCATGCCTCAGATGCCGAGATTCGAACCCAGACCCATCTTGGACAAATGGTCAGAAGCCAGAGCTTAGCCCACTACAACACTGGAGCAGCCCAATGATTCTGATATGAATGGCATGTTTTCACCAAAAAACTGCACCATTTCCAGAGATATAAAAACATTCATTTTTCACTGAAATGGTGATTTTATTTTTCTAAGACTCTGTTTATCAAAGAATGACAAATAAAATGTTTACATTCCAATATGTTACATGATTAACTAAGCACACAAATACATCTTATACCCTCAAAAGTATTGGAACATCCATGAAATACAGGCAAAAATAAAAATATTACCTTTCCAAATGATATCTAGGGGCGCGATGGATGGCATCACAACATATAATTTGCATGGTAATCTAAATGGCAAATCGAAGGGTTAACAACCACTGTAAGGAACTTGATGGGCTATAAGCAGTTGCCTGTCCCTAATTTAGGGCCACTGGTACCAAGGACGAGAGAGAGCCAGTACTGCAAGACAAACACATCATCTATGCCTCACTGGGATTCGAACCTGAACCCTTCTCAGATGAATTGTCATAAGCCAGTGCTTAGACCACTGGGCCACTGGGGCAGCCCAAATTTTTCAAAGGAAAATACACTGGCGTGCAAAAATTAAGGACAAGATGGTTTTTTGAATGTAACGTCATGCAGAAGTGCTCCACATCGACTCAAATCATACCATAAGATTCCCAAGATGTAAGAATATGGGACAAGTGAGCAAAACCGTCCAAACAAGGAATCCAAAGGATACAAAGGCACTTTATTGAAAAGGAAGCTTCGAGCACAACTGGACAGAAGACAGAAACGTCCATGTGACAGGCGGCTGCCAAGAAAAATCCAGTCTTTGGTAGGGGATATGATCCCCCCTGACTATGTTGCAGAATTTACGTCTGCCCATGCTGAGGACGAGGTTGTCAAGGAGCTATTGAGGCATCGCAGCCCATTCCTCTTGTAGTGCCAATTGCAGCTGCGGAATCATTGCTGGCGGCTGGTGACTTGCTGCCAAGCATCTCCCGAGAAGGTCCCACACGTGTTCTATTGGATTTAGGCCCAGGGACTTTGCGAGCCAATCCATGCGTTGAATATCTTCACTCTCCAACAGCTCTGCGACAGCCACTGTACAATGAGGTGTAGCGTTGTCGTCCACGAAGAGGAACTCAGGACCCACAGCACCTCTAAACAGACGCACGTGAGGCAGGAGAACCTCGGTACAATAGCAGACACCAGTGACTGAACCTCCTTGGAAGATGTGGTCAGTACGGCTACCAAGCATGATACCGCCCCAAACGTGAACTCCACCACCTCCAAACCGGTCCCTTTCGATGATGTTGGAGGTGTGATTGCGTGTTACCTGCTCTCTCCAGTTGTGTATACGTCCAGAATCGCTCGTCAGACTAAATCAGCTCTCATCCGTAAAGAGAACTCGACCCCATTGCTGATGTGTCCAGTTCTTGTGTTTCTGGCACCACAGAAACCGCCGTCTCCGATGATCAGGCGTTAATAGTACACACCGCACTGGTCGTTGTGCAAATAGACCACCTTTGTACAACCTCCTGGCCACGGTGCAACGTGATAACGGACGTCCAGTTGTCTGTTGCATGTGCCTTGCAATTTCTCCCGCCGTCTGCCGTCTGTCTCTTCTCGCCTGTAGGACAATATACCGGTCGTCCGCCGCCGTGTTTGCTCGTGGGCGACCACTGCTAAACTCTTCGACTGCTGTTTCTGTCATTTGAAATGCTCTCCAAGCTCGTGAAACGATGCTGTGAGCGATCCCGAACTCCTCGGCCACACTAGTCACACTTCGCCCTTCTTCCAACTTCCCAATGACGCGACATCGGGTAAAGTCATCCAGATGTCGTCTACTGGATTGCCTGTTGGCCCTATCACACAGTGGCAGCAACTTAACGTTGTTCAAACCGATGTACACCGTGTATTAGCTTTCCCCGAATTGCTGAGCGTACACCGCCCGTGTGCTTTATACCCTTCCAACCCCCCCTCCCCCTATGTCATACTGCATATATGTGCATGCCCTACCGTACCGGACCCTAGTCTATCTCCTGAGTGGTCTTTCGGTCAGTTCTGCCTGCTCATTCCGCTGTTATGCTAATTTCTCCTCTTCGTCCTTAATTTTTGCACACCAGTGTAATTACATGGTACAACACTGTCCTGAAAGTGGTCAGGTGATACATTCAATCATAAGCACATTTTTAATATTATTTCAATTTTAAGTTGTTAAAATTTGTTCATGACTGAATTCACTTAAGTACAGTTCTTCAACAGCTTGCTTTCATCCAGGATCTAATAGAATTTTTCAATGAGGGAATTTATGAGATATACCCCTATAGATATGTGTCTCTATATAGTAGACCACAAGACAAAAAAATTCTGGTGTAGTTTGGTTGCCCCAATTTTTCCTTGGTCTCAACATTAGTTTTTCAAATTTAAATCATGGCAAAAAAATATCTCAAATCCCATAGTCCTGAAAACACACTGAAACAACTAGATATGTCTAATATCAGTGCAAAACACTGGCTGGTCATCACTAATGTGTAGCACAGTGAAGTTCATCAGGACAAATATTATTTACATGCCTTCAGATGAAAAGAATACACTGACTGTGTGGACCTCCAATTTTCGACACTTTCAAGTAGTTCACAAATTTGCACATATTGCTCTGAGTTGTTTACATACTGTCAACTCACATCCAGCACAAAGAGACAAAGAAACTAGTTCCACAATTAAAGAGAGAAAACAAAAGATAATAATTTTTTGATTTGGAGGCATTTTTTTATACTAGAATATGTTTTTAAAACATGAAATGGAGAACATATTAATATCTGAGATTCTGAACAAAAAAATCTGTGGTTTAGTAAAAGACAAACTGAGGAAATATATTGCACAGATTGGATCTAATGTGGCTTTATCATTTTGCCACTTCTCTTTCCTAAAAAAAAAAAATCCAGAACACTAAAAACATGTTGACTTCCTGAATGAAAGACAGACACAGTTTTGTGTACTCTGCCAGTTATATCTTTATCTGTGCCTGCTTCCATTAGGGGATACAACTATGGTTAATAACTAGCACATATGATTAAGTACTTGAAATAAAATTATGGAAAAACTACAATAGGCCTACTTCAATTATAATTTTTTTAATGTACTTGTTTTCTTATGGCATAAGTTGTTCTGCCTTTTGTGAACTGCAGAAAAAAATGGTATACATGTATGAATTTGTACCCATGGGCTGGCAAATTGACAGCCAATTGGAGTGGCACTGTGATTGAGCAGATGGCTAAAGTTTAATAAAAAAAAAAAAATCTGTTCACTTATTATTCGGTATTTTCTTCGTATAAAATATTTTTTTTGTACACAAAAATCAGATTATTAGAGTCTCAAAATCTATTTTCTATAATAATACATCGCCCGAAATTTATGCACGGAGCTAATTTTTTTACCCCTTCACTGTGGGTGTGTAAGCACACTATATACAAGTGGATTGTTAAATGCAGGGCTCAACAAACATGTTCCAGATCTAGCAGCCAGCTCCCAAAATTTAGGCACCAGGCGAAACGAAGTCAAATTTCAAAGAATAATGCATGAACATAATGTGTGGTGATTACGCTGGAATGAGAAGTGATAAAGTATGTTTGGTGTCAAATTTTTCTTTTTACCCAAACCACTTATTGTAACATAAAGTTCCAATATTACTCCACGATTTTCTTTTCCCATTCTTCCAGTTGCTGAGCTCAAAAAAAAAAATTAAAATTTTAGATTTCAATTTTATTAAAACACAATTTGTGGAAGTCACATGTCATACATATTAATTCATAGTATTATATTTTCCTTCATACAATCTGCAGACCATAAAATTCAGAAAAAAAAAAAAAAAAAACCCTTCGTAAATCCACGGTGGCGTGTTATTTATCAATACACAGACCATGTAAAAAAAAAATATATATATATATATATGATGCATAATTTGTGACAGCATATAATCTGTAGATCGGCACATTCTGAGAAAAACCATTTTTTATGTCGTGTAATCCTCAGCGTCATATCTGTATACCACAAAATTCAGAAGAAAAAAATTGTTGTATGATCCACAACTGTCATGTTGATCTGAACTGTTGTTTCCAACAGAAAAGTCGTGATTCACAGGATGGCTGATCCAAAAGTTCAAAGAAGTAAGTAAGAAAGAAACAATCATTATATTAAAATAACAAAGTCTGTTATTTTTAAGTATTTCTCTGTTATTGACAACTAGAAATCCTGGTGCCAGTTACTTTTAAATAAATAAAAGACTAAAATTCTAGGCTTTTGCAGCATTACCATAGTTTATTAATTAGACTTAAAAAATTCAGTAGAAATTACGGCAATTCGTAGAATTTGTCTCTTTTTTTCTTTTTCTGAATGTTTTAACTGAATAGTGAACAAAAACCATAACTAATGCGATTAGCATAGCAAAAGTAACAAGTGTGATTCGCAAAATGATTACGTGCCATGGAATAGCTCTGTGGGATTCTCTGATAAATTTCCACGAGTGCAAATAGTACCGCCTTAATTGCACCAGATTTTTTGCCAGAATGCTTGTAAGTAAAAAAAAATATAGATGTTCTTTCAATCTCAATCTTGTTGCAGTCCTCTATCTCCATACGGCGTTACATTTCTTCTGCTACCACATTTTCGGTACTTTTCTAATAACACCACTGCTTCCTGATAATTACCAAGCGAATTTTTTAAAATGCAGAAAAAACACTGTTTTTTTTAATTACCGGGGTATTAACTGCGGAACAAATTATAACTTTTAAGCAGATAATCTGTGGATTATATGACAAAACTCACAGTATTTACTGAAAATAACGAAATCTGAAGTAAAAAAATCTGGACGCCAGTGCCTGTTTTCTAGGCGCCTGGATCTGTCGAGCCCTGGTTAAACGTAAGGTTGGAAACTACTTGAAAGCATTAGGATTAGGAAGCCAATACTATTGACTAATTATCAACATGAACATGGAACAGATGTTAAAAATCCTACTATAAAGCACAGCAAAGGTTGTCAATCTCCTAATTACACAGGTCTCTCCTACATGTACATAACTAACTCGGATGAGCAGAAAAACAAAATATTGTTTCCTTGCTTTGAAATTAAAATGAAATATCAACAATAACCTTACAAAAGGTTATGGTGCAAACAATATAAAAGAATTAGCTAAAGAAAATGCATTCTTAAACTGCAGAACTCTTGATATCGCATTTTTAAATGACAAGTTATTTGAAAGATATTAGGCTATCACTAAATGACAGTTGTTTTAAGAATATTAAACTATGAAATTTTAAGAATATTAAACTATGAAATTTTAAGAATATTAAACTATGAATAAAGACGGTTATTTTAAGAATATTAAGCTGTCACTGACATTGCTACACTGATGAAACAGAAGAATGATACTAAAATATTAAGAAGGTAGTGTAGAACCCGCTAAGTTACGTATAAAAGTTGAATGCAAATATATTTCAGCCATGACTATGGCCTTCATCAGTGCGATTACGATTGGTTTACGTTGCCAGATTGGAAAGGTAAGTTTTGTAATGGTAACTTCGGGTGATGTGATGCAATGAGGGATTTCCAGATGTAAGGAATGAAAATGGGGACCTCAGAGTTGCAATTTTTGGAAAATAAAATTTCCAAACTTTCTCTAAACCTCAGAGCATACCGATTTTGGAAGGGAGCCAACTTTTAGTATCGGACTCAAGTGGAATAGCGGAAGTTTTTTTTTTTTTTTTTTATTGGAGGTTTAACGACCACCGTGAGCAACTCAATAGGCTATAAGCAGTCGCCCGTCCCTAATTTAGGGTCACTGGTTCCAGGGAAGGGAGAGAGCCAGTGCCGTAAGACAAACACAACATCCATGCCTCACCGGGATTCGAACCCGGACCCCTTTCGGACGAATGATCAGAGGCCATCGCTTAGACCACTGCGCCACCGGGGCGGCGAATAGCGGAAGTGTCAGCCATGGTAAGAAGAGATAAGGCAGATAAAGGTTTTCCAAATTTCACATCTGCCTTATCTCTTATTACCATGGCTGACACTTCCGCTATTCCACTTTGGTCCGATACTAAAAAGTTGGCTCCCTTCCAAAATCGGTATGCTCTGAGGTTTAGAGAAAGTTTGGAAATTTTATTTTCCAAAAATTACAACTCTGAGCTCCCCATTTTCGTTCCTTACATCTGGAAATCCCTCATTGCATCATGTAACCTGAAGTTACCATTACAAAACTTACCTTTCCAATCTGGCAACGTAAACCAATCGTAGTCGCACTGATGAAGGCCATAGTAATGGCTGAAATATATTTGCATTAAACTTTTATACGTAACTTGGCGTGTTCTACACTACCTTCTTCTTAATTTGTTTGTTAGTTACGTGCATTGCCTACCACTCATTTATACTAAAATATTCCAGTAACTAACACAAGATACATCAGCAAGCAACTCAGGTCACAAAATGAGAATGGGGAATGTGGAAATGTTCTCCAATACTTGTCTACCAAGTGCAGACTACTTAACTGCATATGCTCAAATATCCCTCAGCTGGGGCTGTAGGATATTGTGGTCATGGGAGACAGAATTCAAGGTTGTATATGAGCTATAGGTGGAAAACTTTGAATGTTAGCTGCAAGGTAGCACAAGAAGTTTTCACTGCTTTAATGATGCTTTTCAGAAAAACTTATTAATTCAATATATTTCAATGTAATTTTCTCCCTTGCAGAA
Source organism: Macrothele yani (assembly GCA_039090855.1). Classification (NCBI taxonomy): domain Eukaryota; kingdom Metazoa; phylum Arthropoda; class Arachnida; order Araneae; family Macrothelidae; genus Macrothele; species Macrothele yani. Next base: position 128,395,891 of record CM077008.1, read on the forward strand.
TTCTATAGGAAGCCACCACTGAATTTCTTCTTATGATTTATCCACATTGAACTACTGCTGAAAAGACTTTTTCAGGTTACGCTTTTATTCATTCTGAAAGTAAAATACTCTACTGTTCCGTTACCACACAGCAAAAGCAAGAAATGTAGTATTTTTTACATAACCTAAGCAACAACCATTGAAAAAGGTACCATTTCATTCATTTAGTTTTATTTGCAGATCATTTTCTCACTCGAGAGGTTTTCTTCTTTCTTTTGCATAATTTTAATCATTTTTTGCCAGCTTCCTGGCAGAAATGAATTTCTGTGGCAAAAACTTGTACCCAAACTACACCATATTGTCAGTGGTGTAACTACCACCCGCAGCAGCAGGGGGCACAGGTAACGAAGGGAAGTACTGCAGCTGCCAGTTTAAATTTTATGAAAACTTCAAACATGCACAAAAACAAACAAACAAATAATTAACCCAAAGACTCATATTTTCCTTTAAGATATACATATTTAGCTTTGCCTAAATAAATGTAGAGTTTCACTTTTAAAACAAAGGATATCCTACAGATTGAAGCAATTCAGCCCTTTGGCAAACTCCAGATTGTAACATGGTCGCTCAGCAATGGGTGGTAATATGATCCCTCTGCAATGGGTTGAAAATAACATGATCGCTCGCCAATTGCCTTCTCTCTTCGCTGCTGAGGAAAAGTGGGAGGACAGGTATGGGTATTCTCCGTGGAGGATGTGGGGAAGCATTCAATCACCAAGTACACAACAGGTGCCAACATTTATTCACAACAGTGGCAGATTCGCTGTCTAAGAGGGTGATTTCTTTAAATGACTTATTTTAGTTTTGGACAAAAGAAATTGTACATATTGTAAATCTATTACTTAAAAAGTTAAACCTACAGGGCTCTAGGTACCACCCTTACTTTTTTTCAGACATTCATCCTGCCCCCCCCCTCCCAGCGAAAAATCACATCCTCCCTCGTGTTCGAAAACCTGGAGAAATACTGTGCATAGGGGTGCTCAAGTAAATCTTGCAGGGGGCACATGTTTTGCTAGTTACCCCACTGCATGCTGTGTGTGGTGTGTAAACACTATTAATTTACGAGTGAATAAACACCCAATGGAAGCTATGTGTATTTTTATTTTAAACAAGTTCCGAACAATTTTTTATCATTAACACATAAATTTTACGATAAAATTAAATTGCGCGGACCCTGGACATTATAACACTTTCCCAAGTCAGTGAGCAAACAAAAAAATGTCAATACAAAAATACCTTATATTGTTTAGGTCCTTCATCACCAAAAAATTTTTTTCTAGCGCAGTGACTCGTTCTTCCATTAATTCCAAGTTATCATCCCTGCAATTCATACTGAAATTATTACAGATTACTCAAACTTCAAACAAATCAACACCAACAAAACACTTCTGCTGCTTACTCTTCAGTGTGCGGTACGGTTAACTGCGACACGAACGTGACGCTTCAGAAACTTCCATGGATTTTTTATTTTTTTTTATTGGAGGTTTATAACGACTACCGTGATCAACTCAATGGGTTATAAGCAGTCGCCCGTCCCTAATTTAGGGTACCTGGTTCCAGGGAACGGAGAGAGCCAGTGCCGTAAGATAAACACAACATCCATGCCTCGAATACGGACCCCTTTCGCGAATGATCAGAGGCTATCGCTTAGACCATGAGGATGTAGCAGACACGTGACTCCCAGCATGGCAACGAGCCTTAGTAACGTTAGTGAAGGACAACCCGCCCCGTTGAAATGATGGCTTCTTACTTTAAAACTTTATCTTCCGAGTACAAAATGCAGTATTTGGAAAAAATTAAAGAGATTGAAGGAAAAGATCCTTATGTGCTGAATACAAGTATCTTCGAAGGTGATGCGAAAAGTTTTCCAAAAGTGCAAATACTAAATATTTTCGATTACTTCGTCTTTGGTCGAAGTGCCTTTACTGCAGAACAGTTCGAGGCATGTAAAAGTTTCAAAGCATGTAACAATTTCTTGTAGTCGGTATTCATTTACAGATTAATTTAGTACCATCACAAATTCGTGAGTAATCAGTAATTTATGGAGAAAATAGGTACGCTGCCTTAATAAGTAAAGTTCTCTTCCCTCCCCGGTGCGGAGATCTGAGTAAAAAAAGATAGGTTTTCTTTCTTTCAAGGAATCGCTGATTTCGGATAAAACTCACCCTTGAAAGGTTCTATGCCTCTTTGAGAGTTTAACCATGGCTTTCTGCGATTAATCGTAAAATACAAGGCTATGCCAGTTTCGCCGATCCTACGGGATTCCGTGTACGAGCAAAAACACCGTTTCAGTCACACAGGGGCGCCAAATCGCGACCCCAAAACAGCAATCTTCACTGTGAATTTCAGCTGAGGTATATGGGTAAGTAAGTAATTATTTGGGTTGCTTTTGGTGATATTGTCAAATGGTCTCTTTCTACTCAGGAACGAATTGCCCATGAGATACGAAACATAATTACGTTACATCCGGCCGTAGTCTGTCTGTCCGTCCAAAAGAATAAAATAAAAATGATCCGCCGATAAACAACCGATTTGCACGAAAATTATTTCTTTCGACACAGGGACGCCTCACACCTATCAGATACAATACAAAATGACATTCTATCCGTCCCAAGTCTGTCCGTCCGTCCAAAAGAATAAAAAAAATATCTCCGCCGATAAACAACCCATTTGCACGGGAATTATTTCTTTCGATTCAGGGACGCCTGACACCTATCAGATACATTACAAAATTACATTCCATCCGTCCCAAGTCTGTCTTTCCGTCCGTCCGTCCGTCAGGAAGCATAAAAACACATAACTGGACCGAGAGACAACAGATTTGCACGCAAATGGTCACTTTCGACACAGGAACGAATTACCGATGAGATACGATGCAGAATTATGTTCTTTCCGTCCGCCGTCTGTCCGTCCTTCCAGAAGAATAAAAAATGTCTCCGTCGATAAACAACCGATTTGCACGGAAATTACTTTCGACTCAGCAACGCCTCACACCTACCAGATACAATACAAAATTACGTTCCATTCGTCCCAAGTCCGTCTTTTCGTCCGTCCGCCCGGAAGTATAAAAGCACATCTCGACCGAGAAACACCCGATTTGCACGGAAATTAATCCGTTCTACTCAGGTACGGCTCACACCAATAATATATAATAAAAAATAACGTTCCATCCGTCCGACTTCTGTCTCTCCGTCCAGAAGAATTAAAAAATATGGGACATAAAGAACCGATTTGCACGGAAATTATTTATTTCGACTAATGGACGCCTGACACCTATCAGATACAATACAAAATCAAGTTCCATCCGTCCTTCCAAAAGAATAAAAAATATATATCAGCCGATAAACAACCCATTTGCACGGGAATTACTTCTTTCGACTCAGGGACGCCTGACACCTATCAGATACATTACAAAATTACGTTCCATCCGACCCAGGTCTGTCTTTCCGTCAGTCCGTCCGTCCGTCCGTCAGGAAACGTAACAACACATAGCTGGACCGAGAAACAACAGATTTGCACGCAAATTAGTCTCTTTCGACTCAGGGACGCCTGACACCTATCAGATACATTACAAAATTACGTTCCATCCGACCCAGGTCTGTCTTTCCGTCAGTCCGTCCGTCCGTCCGTCAGGAAACGTAACAACACATAGCTGGACCGAGAAACAACAGATTTGCACGCAAAAGTCTCTTTCGACTCAGGAACGAACTACCCATGATATACGATGTAGAATTACGTTCCATCCGTCCGCTGTCTGTCCGTCCTTCCAGAAGAATAAAAAATATATCTCCGCCGATAAACAACCCATTTGCATGGGAATTATTACTTTCGACTCAGCGACGCCTGACACCTATCAGATACATTACAAAATTACGTTCCATCCGACCCAGGTCTGTCTTTCCGTCAGTCCGTCCGTCCGTCCGTCAGGAAACGTAACAACACATAGCTGGACCGAGAAACAACAGATTTGCACGCAAAAGTCTCTTTCGACTCAGGAACGAACTACCCATGATATACGATGTAGAATTACGTTCCATCCGTCCGCTGTCTGTCCGTCCTTCCAGAAGAATAAAAAATATATCTCCGCCGATAAACAACCGATTTCCACGGAAATTATTACTTTCGACTTAGCGACGCCTCACATCTATCAGATACAATACAAAATTACGTTCCGTCCAAAAGAATAAAAAAAATATCTCCGCCGATAAACAACCCATTTGCATGGGAATTATTTCTTTCGACTCAGGGACGCCTGACACCTATCAGATACATTACAAAATTACGTTCCATCCGTCCCAAGTCTGTCTTTCTGTCCGTCCGTCCGTCAGGAAGCATAAAAACATAACTGGACCGAGAAACAACAGATTTGCACACAAAGGGTCTCTTTCGACTCAGGAACGAATTACATATGAAGTACGATGCAGAATTACGTTCCATCCGTCCGCCATCTGTCCGTCCTTCCAGAAGAATAAAAAATATCTCCGCCGCTAAACAAGCGATCTGCATGGAAATTATTACTTTCGACTCAGCAACGCCTCACACCTATCAGATAGAATACAAAATTCGTTCCGTCCGTCCAAAAGGATAAAAAAATATATTCACACTTGAATTTCCTTACGTTTTCAGTGATACTTTTTCGTACTGTTTTGCATAGCTCTATATATTCCACTTTGGAAGTCACATCTTCTTTAGTTGTCCTCATCTCTCTTCGTTTTTGCATCAACATTTTGGTTTTTCCTGATAATTTGTTCACATGCACCTTGTTCTTAGACCCAGCTAATTTTGTTGCTGTTTCCATAAGAGCTTTAGTTACTTTTCTGTTAACTTCAGAAATATTCACTTCTTCCGATATTAGGCCTTCTAAAGCAGAGAATCAGTTTTTCAGTTCCAGCTTGAAGGTATTATGGTGCTTTTTAACGTTGGTTTTGTCAACACGTTTTGTTTGTCTTATGAGCTCGCCACGTTCGAGTTCAGTGTTGAGGTGCATCTTACATCTCACCAATCTATGGTCACTACCTGTGTTGAACTTGTTTAGCACACTGCAGTCTTCTATGACAAATTTTTTGTTACACATAATAAAATCAATTTCACTTGTCGTCCCATTTGGATGTCTCCACGTCCATTTCCTGTGTGGCTTTTTCTTGAAAAAGGAGTTCAAGATGAAAAACCCTTCTGCCTCTGCAAACTCAACGAGAGTATTTCCACGCTGGTTTCTGTTGCTGTGACCAAATTTACCTACTGAAGTTTCATTCTGTTCCTGTTGCCCAATTTTTTCATTGAAATCTCCCATAATTATCTTCAAATGCTGCTTACCTTTATTATTTAGATGACGAATTCCCACATAAAATTCTTCAACTTCTTTTTTTTTTTTTTTTTTTTTTTTTTTTTTTTATTGGAGGTTTAACGACCACCGTGAGCAACTCAATGGGCTATAAGCAGTCGCCCGTCCCTAATTTAGGGTCACTGGCTCCAGGGAAGGGAGAGAGCCAGTGCCGGAAGACAAACACAACATCCATGCCTCACCGGGATTCGAACCCGGACCCCTTCGGACGAATGATCAGAGGCCAACGCCTTAGACCACTGCGCCACCGGAGCGGCTTCTCTTCAACTTCTTCTTAGGATAACTTGTGGTGGGTGCATAAGTTTGAATAATCTGAGCCTGGTATCTTCTCGAGAGTTGGATAACGAGTCGTGCAGCTCTGTCAGAAGAACTTTCAACTTCTACAACTTTATCCTTCAGTTTCTTGTTTATTGTAAATCCAACACCACTAGTTCTGCCAGTATCTGTCCCACGATAGTAGAAGAGATGTCCACTTTTCAGTTCAATGAGATCTTCTCCTTTTCTCCTTACCTCACTTAGCCCGACGATGTCCCACTTGATCCTTTGTAGTTCCTCTTCCAATTCAAGAAGCCTTGAATCAGAAGATAGGGAGCGTCCATTATACGTAGCCAAGGTCAGCATCAGATGGCAGCCTAGTCCGGTCCTCCGGGGATTCTTAGCACCCTCTGCCTTCATGTCGCACTGGCCACTGCCTTGGCCAGGTACATTCCAGCTGCCGGAGACTGAGGGCCAAGATTTAAGTTGTGGAGTCATTTTAGAGGGGTTTTCCAATTACTCACCACACTGGCCAAGCGGGTTGGTGAGTGTAGAATAGCGTTTCCTCTAATCCCGATGGTATAGTTATACCGCTATTGGCGGTCGTCAGAGCCCCTTTAGTGAGAACAGGATGCACCACGAGACGGCGGGGTTGACATTTGTCAAGGAGAGGCTGTGATGTTACGCATCACCTGACCTTACATCCCACATATACACAAAATCGTTTTTGTTTGTTTTTATCTTTTGAGGAGATATTTCTTTTATTCTTCTGGACGGACAGACTGAAGGAGAACGGATGGAACGTGATTTTTTTATCATATCGGATAAATGTGAGGCGTCCTTGAGTAGAAAGAAATCATTTCCGTGCAAATCGGTTGTCTATCGGCGGATATGTTTTTTTATTCTTCTGGACGGACGGGCGGAACGTTATTTTTATCATATCTCATAAGTGTGAGGCGTCCCTGGGTAGAAAGAAATAATTTCCGTGCGAATCGGTTGTTCCCTGGTGGGACTGTGGGCCTTTATTTTTAGGGACGGACGGAGCGACAGACTTCGAACAAATGGAAAGAAAATTTGTATCATATCCGATTGGTGTGAGGCCTCCGTGAGTAGAAAGGAGTCATTTCCGTGCTAATCGGTTGTTTCTCGGTGGGGCTACGTGCTTCATACTTTCGGACGAAGAGACAGACAACAGACGGATGGAATGAAATTTTCTATCATTTCTGATAGGTGTGAGGCGTCCCTGAGTAAAAAGGAATCATTTCCGTGCAAACCGGTTGTTTAGCGGCGGATTTTTTATTCTTCTGGACGGACAGACAGAAGTCGGACTGATGGAGCGTTATTTTTTATTATATCTTTTTTTTTTTTTTTTTTTTTTTTTTTTTTTTTGATTGGAGGTTTAACGACCACCGTGAGCAACTCAATGGGCTATAAGCAGTCGCCCGTCCCTAATTTTAGGGTCACTGGTTCCAGGGAAGGGAGAGAGCCAGTGCCGTAAGACAAACACAACATCCATGCCTCACCGGGATTCGAACCCGGACCCCTTCGGACGAATGATCAGAGGCCAACGCCTTAGACCACTGCGCCACCGGGGCGGCTATTATATCTTATTATATCTTATTGGTGTGAGCCGTGCCGGAGTAGAACGAATTCATTTCCTTGCAAATAGGGTGTTTCTCGGTCGAGAAGTGCCTTTATACTTCCAAGCTGACGGACGGAAAGACGGACTTGGGACGAATGGAACGTAATTTTGTATTGTATCTGGTAGGTGTGAGGCGTCGCTGAGTCGAAAGTAATAATTTCCGTGCAAATCGGTTTTTCTTTTATTGGAGGTTTAACGACCACCGTGAGCAACTCGATGGGCTATAAGCAGTCGCCCGTCCCTAATTTAGGGTCACTGGTTCCAGGGAAGGGAGAGAGCCAGTGCCGTAAGACAAACACAACATCCATGCCTCACCGGGATTCGAACACGGACCCCTTACGGACGAATGATCAGAGGCCAGCGCCTTAGATCACTGCGCCACCGGGGCGGCCAAATCGGTTGTTTATCGGCGGAGATATTTTTTTATTGTTCTGGAAGGACGGACAGACGGCGGACTGATGGAACATAATTCTGCATCGTATCTCTTGGGTAATTCGTTCCTGAGTAGAAAGAGACCTTTTGCTTCCGAATCGGTTATTTTTAAGATACATGGTTTTTCGTGTGGGCGTAATAAGTCGTTTCTGGGCTGGCGGACAGACAGACGGCGGACGGATGGAACGTAATTATGTATCGTATCTCATGGGTGATTCGTTCCTGAGTAGAAAGAGACATTTTCCGTGCAAATCGGTTGTTTCTCGGTCGAGTTACGTGTTTTTATGCTTCCGGACGGACGGACGGAAAGACAGACTTGGGACGGACGAAATGTAATTTTGTATTGTATCTGACAGGTGTGAGGCGTCGCTGTTGTCGAAAGTAGTGATTTCCGTGCAAATCGGTTGTTTATCGGCGGAGATATTTTTTTATTCTTCTGGAAGGACGGACAGACGGCGGACGGATGGAACGTAATTCTGCATCGTATCTCATGGGTAATTCGTTCCTGAGTAGAAAGAGACTTTTTGCGTGCAAATCTGTCGTTTCTCGGTCCAGTTATGTGTTTTTATGCTTCCTGACGGACGGACGGAAAGACAGACTTGGGACGGATGGAACGTAATTTCGTAATGTATCTGATAGGTGTCAGGCGTCCCTGAGTCGAAAGAAATAATTCCCGTGCAAATGGGTTGTTTATCGGCGGAGATATTTTTTTATTCTTTGGAAGGACGGACAGACTTGGGACGAATGGAACGCAATTTTGTATTGTGTCTGATAGGTGTAAGGCGTCCCTGTGTCGAAAGAAATAATTTCCGTGCAAATCGGTTGTTTATCGGCGGATAATTATTTTTTATTCTTTTGGACGGACAGACGGCGGCCGGATGGAACGTAATTATGTTTCGTATCGCATGGGTAATTTGTTTCTGAGTAGAAAGAGACCATTTGCTTGCAAATCGGTTACTTACTTACACGCCGCCTCGGCAGTACTTCTGACCCCAAAGCTGAGCTGCATCTGCCGGTGGATTTCAAAGGTGCCTGTATTAGGACATTACCATCAAAACGTCACTTCGTTTTTCTTTCCAAATTTTAATTAACAATTGGCAATCTCAGCGGTCCGCTCTCCTCTAGCGGCGAAAGGAAGAATTACTGTAGTACGGGTAACGTTTTCGGCTCAATGCTTGGCTGTTAGTAGATCGCTCATAACGTTCAGTTGTAGTAGTTTGGTGTATTTTTGCATTCATTCTGGAATTAGAGAGTTGTATAATGGAGAATTCCGTGAAGAAGAACAAATCATATTGTTGTGTCCCGCAATGTCGTTCCCAAGGTTTCGGCTATGTTTTTCACAAGTTAGTATAAACGTTTGTGCCTTGCGTTTGAAATCCTTCCAGTGAAATGCTACTAACCTAGTAACGTCTTTGAATGAATAATAAACAAGGCAGCATGTTTTTATTGCATAGTAGTAATTAAAAAATCCGCATTTCTACATAATCTTGAAAACTAATAATAGCTGTTATCCGTATAAATTTAAACTTCATTATGGAACAAGATTTGCAATGTTCTGTCAACAGTCATCGGTTCAAAAACGCAGAACCCAATGATGATCAACAATTACCAATTCACAAACACTTTTAGGAACAGAATGTTCAAAAATTACAAATGTTATTGTTGACAGTATTGAAAATGGGTCCTGGGAAACGTCAAGTGAAACGAAATGTCAGCTTTTAATAGTAATCCGGATTAGAACACCACTGTCGGTATTACTATATCACTTGCCTCAAAATGTAAAAATAAAAATTACCTGTTACAGTAAAGCAACACTGCTACACAGAGCTTACACGTTCCACTTCTGCCCGCTTTACAAGAGCACTCAAATGACTTTATAGAAATTTCACTGTTACTTGTATTTTTTTTTGATTGGAGGTTTAACGACCACCGTGAGCAACTCAATGGGCTATAAGCAGTCGCCCGTCCCTAATTTAGGGTCACTGGTTCCAGGGAAGGGAGAGAGCCAGTGTCGTAAGACAAACACAACATCCATGCCTCACCGGGATTCGAACCCGGACCCCGTTCGGACGAATGATCAGAGGCCATCGCTTAGACCACTGCGCCACCGGGGCGGCTACTTGTATTTAAAACACCGTTGATGGAGTGAGGCGACGACGTTATTGCCGTGGACTGAATGCAGTGGGAAACTATGAGAATTTCTCTTCCATCTTCCTTCTTAATTCCACAAGAAATTATATGGTCTAAATTAACAATCACTTCCCCTTCTTTAATGTATCTTGAATTTTTGGAAGCGTCCACAAATTTCATTATTTCAAGGATTGAAAGCGACAAACCAGCCATTCTAACATTCTACTTTATGGAAACACGTGCGACGTTACCCGTACTAGATAAGTTTGTTTATGTTTGCGCAGCGCCCCTATAGTTCGTTGAGGTTTCCAATAAGAAACACGAAAAAATCAGAACATGTGTGAAAACTTAATTTGTACTAGGACATTTTTTGCAGAAATGTTGAACATAGCTCATTACTGTACGCCGCCAAGAATGGTACCGCAGTTATCTAGTACTATTGTCATAAGATATTCTCATTCAATGTTACTGGGATTTAAATTCTTTGAAGTCATAGCTTTCTTTACTTACAGGGGTATATTCAGAAAATGAGCTCCTCTTGTTAGAAAATGTTAGCAGCCTTTACCCTTGAACATCTCGGAAAACGATTATCGTTTCTTAAAATATTATGTTCTGTATGCAAACAGCCAAAAGTTACATAAACATGTTATAATTTTGGTCAAACTTCGGAGTAAAATAACTAGGTTTCCTGAAGCAGTCTTGGGGAGCAAGCACGAAAAATTTTCTCGTATTCACGTTTAGAAAATAATGAACGTTATAAAATAAGAACCATACATCAGGAATAATTAACAGATTGGTTACACAATTTTAAACTGTGAAAGTGAGCTAAATTATTGGCAAAGGGCATAGATAAAATACCCAAAATTTTCCATTGCATTCAATGGTAAACGTACATCCTAGGGGTCACGAATCAGCGCCGATTCTGTGCAGGGGCAAGAATATGAACTTTTGCTTGTACATTAGCGATAGCGAACTGGTATAGCCTTGTATTATACGGTTAATCGCAGAAAGCCATGGTTTAACTCTTCAACATAAAGTGTCTTTCTAAGCTCTGGAAAGAGATTTCCAAGCCTTAGAAAAAGAAAGCGAAATCTTTTTTTTTTTTTTTTTTTTTTTCGCGAAATTGTGGTGAAAAAACAAAATAATTTTGCTGGGATTTGTGTTTTATAATTTATTTATCCTTAAATAAATTTAGCAGCATAACACGGACCTGTAAACAGGCCGAGACACCAAAAAAGGATTTTATTTGGACAATAAGTTTAGCCATTATTTGCATTTTTCTGCAATAGTGTGCTTCAGCTCCAGGTAAAAATCCAGGTGTACTAAAAATAAAAATAAACGGTAGTTTGGGGAGGAAATATCATATAGAACAAAGCAGTATACCAAAAAACCCCAACGTCGACAGCCAAATAACTTTAAAAGTGAAAAGCCAAAAACGCGCAAAAAAAGTGAGTCAGCGGGAACGGTGTGATCGAGATCCAAAAAATACAGAAGAGCCAGAGATTCGATTTTGACTAAAAGTCAGGTTTGCTAACAAATTAACTTTTAGCCCTATAAAAAGTTTCAGCACCCCATAGATCAACTAGGAACCTTCTGAAAAGAAGTCTCTGGAGAAAAACAAAACAAAAAAACACGTGCACAGAAGTTCCGATTGGGGGCCGAAGCGTTTATTTAAGAAATATTTTGACTAAGAGACAAACTCTAAAGGTGTTCTATAAGAAAATAGTCAGTAGTAATAAGACCTACGCAAAAAAACAAAAAAAAAAAACAGCCAACACCTTTTAAATTCAACTTTGAATCCCAATAAGTGCAAGCGCTGCACTGCAATAGCGTTTGAACAAATAAAAGATGGATTCTCTGCTTTACCAGAAATCACTGATTTCTGGATAAAACTAACATTTAAGAGGTTCTCTGCCTTTGAAGAACTCTTCAATAGAAAGAGTGTTTTCTACAGTGGCGGCTCGTGGTTGGAAAAATAGGTGAAGAGGTTCAAGAGCAGTATGAAAACATATCTACTGTCTACAATGAAAATCCCTTAATGAGGACTTACCTATTTTTTTAATATTAAATCAATTTTTCTTCCTTTTAAAGCTGCAGATTTGCCGATTATGTCGTCATAAGATGGTTAGATGGTTGTTTCTTCGTGAGCATCAATAAAATGTCTTCCTGAATAGAAATATTTGCCAGAGAAGCAAGTCTATCTTGGGAACTAGTGTTTCTTGAGCAAGTTTGTATTCTTTTGTGAAAACTTCTTTCCACTGGCACACTTGTAGATGGAATTGTTAAACTGAGGAAAACCAATTTATAATCTTCTGTAAAAATGTCTTTGTCTCCGTGAAACACTCGAAGGAGTTCTTGAGTCAATATATTCCTTAATTTTTCATCGGCATATAAATGACTCAGTTCATTTTTAAGGCGCTGTGTTTAGTAAATATGTTTCCGTAAAAATGTAGATTTTCAAGAGCGCGAGAGATAAAGCATGCATTAATTTATTCGAATTTGATTGTGTCAGCTAGTCAGACAAATTAAAGTTTCTTACAGTCTTGAAATCTTATATCCATTTCCATAAGAATGTGGTCCAAAATTTTAAAATACAATTGTTTATAATTTTGAGAAATTGTTTCCTGTGTAAGAGCAGCATATTCCCCTGCTTATTTCTGTGATTTTGCTAGCTTTTTCAAACTGTGCTTTTTTTTTTTTTTTTTTTTTGATTGGAGGTTTAACGACCACCGTGAGCAACTCAACGGGCTATAAGCAGTCGCCCGTCCCTAATTTAGGGTCACTGGTTCCAGGGAAGGGAGAGAGCTAGTGCCGTAAGACAAACACAACATCCATGCCTGACCGGGATTCGAACCCGGACCCCTTACGGACGAATGATCAGAGGCCAGCGCCTTAGACCACTGCGCCACCGAGGCGGCCAAAAAAACTGTGCTTCAAATAACTCGTTCTTCTTATGGCTCAAAATTTCACGTTTTTTTTTTAATTTGAGTTACACAGTAGTTTATGTTTAGTTATTTTTTCTTCAAAAGTTCGAATAATAGATCGGTGGAGCCAAAAATGTAAATTCGAAAGTGTTAATATCATTCAAGAACCCCTTGGCAAGATGAATTGATTTTTTGTCTGATTATTCGCTATTCGTCCGAAATCCGAACACTTCCTTCAATTTTTTCCAATCTTCAACAACTACAGTTACTAATTTCGAAGTGGAGGACCATCGAGTTTTTTTTTATTTTGATTGGAGGTTTAACGACCGCCGTGAGCAACTCAATGGGCTATAAGCAGTCGCCCGTCCCTAATTTAGGGTCAGTGGTTCCAGGGAAGGGAGAGAGCCAGTGCCGTAAGACAAACACAACATCCATGCCTGACCGGGATTCGAACCCGGACCCCTTCCGGACGAATGATCAGAGGCCAACGCCATAAACCACTGCGCCACCGGGGCGGCCATCGAGTTTCTGCTATGGTTGGTCTGCATCTTGCGGTTTTGCCGCTCCGGTGGCACAGTGGTCTAAGCGATGGACTCTGATCATTCGTCCGAACGGGGTCTGGGTTCGAATCCCGGTTAGGCATGGATGTTGTGTTTGTCTTACGGCACTGGCTCTCTCCCTTCCCTGGAACCAGTGACCCTAAATTAGGGACGGGCGACTGCTTATAGCCCATTGAGTTGCTCACGGTGGTCGTTAAACCTCCAATCAATCGTCTTGTGGTTGTTGATATAAGTGTATAAGACCGCTTCGCAGAATGGTGAACAAACGAAGCAGTTCCACTGAGGCTTGCAAAAAGTATTCGACACTTAGAAATTTTAGAAAAACTCTGGTGTAATACAACATTCAAACGATGTACTAAGCAATGAACTCTGATTCTTCGACTCCTGCTAAAAGAATGCGTTCTTCACCAGGTGATGAGTTTCCTCAGCTGGCTGGTTTGCTAGTTCCAGTTAATGATTTTGTTTGTTCGATTCAATGGTCTCCTCAGGAATTGCTGCGTAGGGCATTTGCGAGCGGAGTGACTCGTGGTGAAATACTTATTTCCGCGACTTCTGGGAAGCTACCCAGAGTCCGTCCCATGTTGTTGAAGAGATTCTTCGTGGACAATATTTCAATGCATGACTCGATTTCAGACGTTCAATTTTTACGTTCGGGTGACTTATTGATGCGTTCATCGAATCTCATTTGCTTGCTGGAAATTTGTCAACTTTTTAATTTTCTTCAGGTACCTGTCAAAACTCAGGTCCTTACTAAGCTTATGACAACAAAGTTTTTAGTTCGAGATGTGGACATTGAAGCCCCTGTTGATGAGATCGCTTCGGAATTGTTGGACAGTGGTGTGAACTGTCTTCGTGTTGTTCGGTTCCGACGTTCAGTAAATTCCTCGAGGGTCCATACTTCTTCGGTCCTAGTGGAAGAACTGGGCTTTACTAACCGTGACACTATCTATCTCTGGTATTCCAGATGTGCGGTCAGACTCTTCTTAGATTCGCCTAGGCAGTGTAAAAATTGTCAGCGTTATGGACATCTGCTGTCAACCTGTCGTAGTGCAGCTCGCTGTTCTCGTTGTGGTGAAGAACAAGACTCTTCGGTATGCTCGGCGTCGAGCTTCCAGTGTGTATTATGCAAGGGCTCTCATCCCGCTTCTGACACGAACTGCCCAATTTACCTTTACGAAAGGCGGATCCTAGATATTATGGCTTCGAAGCACCTCAGCTATCCAGAAGCTCGGGACTCTGTGCGTCAAGTCCACCAGGCCTCATATGCGTCGGCGACTCAGGCTCAACCTCCGTGTGCTTGCTCCTCTGCTTTCCCTCAGCTTCTGGACATTATCTCTAAACTCACCAGTGCCGCCCCGGTGGCGCAGTGGTCTAAGGCGTTGGCCTCTGATCATTCTTCCGAAGGGGTCCGGGTTAGAATCCCGGTGAGGCATGGATGTTGTGTTTGTCTTACGGCACTGGCTCTCTCCCTTCCCTGGAACCAGTGACCCTAAATTAGGGACGGGCGACTGCTTATAGCCCATTGAGTTGCTCACGGTGGTCGTTAAACCTCAAAAAAAACTCACCAGTAGATTGGACACATTGACGAATCTTCTTTTACCTCCTTCTCTACATGCTGGTCCCACTTTATCCGTTGCACTGGTGCCACAGGCTGAAGTTTTGCAGAATCCTCCCACTACAGTTGCAGCGTGCCCAGCTTCTTCAATGCCTACTGAGCAACCTCCTGACACGGGCATAAGCGCAGATGAATTCCTGTTTTGCGAAGAATATGTGGTGTGGAGTCTGCTGCGGAATCCGTCAAACTTTCTCACTCCAGAACCATCTCGTGTCCTCCATGTGCCACGCCCTTCTCTTCTCGTCCAGCCTTGCTGTCACACCTGAAAGCTCATCGTGACGATGGTAAGTTTCTTTGTGGCCTCTGTTCCATGCGGTTCAAGACGGCATTTCTCCTAGCGGATCACTTTTCTCTTCATGAATAGTTGGTCGCTGGTCCAATGGAATGCGCAGTCCCTTCGCTCCAAAAGACCTTATTTCACCGACAGTTCTATTTTTGCTACAGCCACGATCTTGACTTTCCAAGAATCCTGGCTATCTCCTGGTCTCTCTTTTTCCCTCCCAGCCCGTACGGTGTATAGAAGTGATCGGGGGTGGCCTCCTAACTGCAATTAGGTAGGATATCTCTTCCAGATTGGTGGACATCTTCAGCTCGGATTCGAACGAACAGCTTCTTGCGACGGATATCTTCTCTGGCGGCACCACGCTCAGGATTATTAATTTATATATGCCCTCTCCTCCCCTCCCGGCGCTCTTGCTTGGACGGATCGAACAACTGCTCACTGATTGTTGTATGGTGGTTGGGGATTTCAATATTCATCACCCTAGCTGGGGTTCTGCTTCTCCGAGCCGGGGAGGTACCGAGTCCGTGGACTGGCTTTGCTCGCAGGATCTTTGTCTCCTAAACTCGGGGCTTCTACCTTTTGCAGGGGTCAAGTTGCTCTGTTTTGGACCTCACCATGTGCTCTCCTCAGCTGGTTCCTTACTGCTCCTGGTCAGTGGATAGTGACCTCTTCGGTAGCACCCATCATCCTGTCATAACAACATTGGAGGCAGGGATGTTTGGCTCCCTCCCCTCCTTCACTGGATCTGCAGCCAGTTGCTTGGTCAGTGGCTTGGCCTTCCATCCAGAAGATTATCCGTGGTGAACTTCCTTCCACTCTTGACGGTGCCGCTCTGATCCTGGAACGGATTTCCCAGATTCTCCTCGCTTCTCGTAGGCCCAGCGGTCAGCGTCAAGGTTGGTCTCACTGGTGGGACTTTGATTGTGCTCAGCGGCTTCGCAAGAAACGTCGCCTCCTTCGCTATGCCAAGTCATCCGGCTGTCTCTTCGCTTGGTCATTATATTGGCAGGAAGAACGGAATCTTCGCCACCTCCTCACTCTTAAGAGACGTGCCTACTGGAAGGCACAATGCAACGACACTTCGAGGCCAGGCTTCGTTTTCTCCCTCTTGCGCCGTCTGAAATCTCATGTTGGTTCGAGCCCTGATCATCTGCTACTTCGGATTGACGATTTCCTTGCTGATCCGGTGGAGCAAGCTTCGGCGTTTGGTGAACTCTTTTCCACAGCCTCTGGCTGTTCGGTGCACTCCTTTTCTATTGACCATGATGACTCTTCTCTTGAGATACATGCGTTACTTACAGCCGTCGAAGTTGCCAGGGCTATTAATGGATCGCCCCGACGCTGTGCTCCCGGCCCTGATGGATGTACTTACGAACTGGTGAGACGTATATGGAGGTGGAATTCGTCTTGGCTGGTTGACCTCCTTAACCTCTTTTGGTCTGCCGGCGTTCATCTTTCATGCTGAAAGGAGTCCTGGGTGATTCCAATAAAGAAGCCTAACAAACCTGCTCTCGACTTATCATCGTACCGAATGATCACTCTCACATCGGTTTTTTCGAAGATCTTGGAGAAAGTCCTGGTCTCTCGCCTAACAGACTTCATTCTCTCTCATCAACGGATCAGCAAGCTGCAGTTCTCATATTTGCCAGGACGTTCCACATCGGCGTGCCTTCTGTCGATCCAACGTCATCTTCTGGTGGCTCGAGCTAGACATAATTATGATTTTCTGGTGTCTTTGGACCTTCAGGCGGCATATGATTTGGTCTGTCATCCTGCTCTTTGGGGTAAATTGGCGTCTCTGGGTGTTCGAGGACGTCTTCTCCATTGGCTGGCTGACTACCTTGCTCGACGCAGATTTCGCGTTCGTTGGCGGGGAATCGTGTCTTCCTCCTTTCCGCAGTGTCGAGGTGTTCCTCAGGGTAGCTCCATTTCACCTATCCCTTTTAACTTATACATTGATGATGTGGTAGATTGCTGTCATCCGAATGCGCATATGTTCTTATTTGCAGACGATATTTTTATTGTTTCCTATAGTCCCAACCGGGCGGCGGCACTTAGCTATATGCAATCCTCTTTGAATTCCATTGTTCAGTGGGCATCTTCCTGGGATTTACGTCTCTGTCCTTCTAAAAGCTTCGCGGTTGACTTTTCTCGTAAGCGCCGGACGCCTGCCCCTCCTTTCCGGCTGGGCTCCGACTCAGTGACTTGGCAGTCCTCCATCAAGATTTTAGGGGTCTTCCCACCTCACGCACGTCAAGAAGTCAGTCTTCCGTGCCTTGTCTGCTGTTAAAGTTGTTTGTCATCGCCGGTGGGGTCTTGGCTTACCCAACGCTCTCGCCTTTGTCGTTGCTGTGACTCGGCCTATTCTGGAATATGCGGCTCCGGTCCTGTTCGCCTCCCCCTCCTATCCCTACGACGCTCTAGAAGTTCTACTCAACCATGCACTCCGTGCAGCCATTCATCTCCCTCGATCGACGCCTGTTGCGGTCTTGCGTGCCGAATGTAGAATCGCTAGCGTTCGTTCTCAAATCACCCTCCTGACAGTCCGATTTTTGTACCGCACTTGTCGATGGGTCAGCGTTCGCCTACCGCTCATCTTTTTCTGGAAGAGGACGCCTTGTCATTCTACGCTTGGAGATCCCATGGATTTCCCCTTGGAATCGTGCTCAGTCGCTTCCGACAGGAGCCGTTTTACGTCAACAGCGATCTTCTTCAAGCTCTGCCGGCCCCTCCTGTTTCGTCTGCACCCTGCTACTCGATTATTTGCTCGGGTCTCCCTTTTCAGCAACGATATCTGCATCCGATGCTTCTCACACATTGCTTTGGGGTGTTCTTGGCCCAGTTCTCAGCGTCTCACCACATCATTGCTACTGACGCTTCGAAGATTAAATCCTCGGTGGCGATCGGGCATTTTTTTCCACGGAACAAATCCAGCTGTTCGTTCTCCTTCTCGACTATTTCCTCAGTGTTCTCGGCTGAAGCGTGGGTCCTAATATCAGCGCTTGAATTTGCTCCCGGCCCGTGCGGTGGCTTCTTGCTGCTTACGGATAGTCGTTCTGTTCTACAGGCCTTGTTGGCATTAAATCGCAAATCTCAAGACATTATCGTTCTTCTGCATGATTCTCTTCAACGCCTCCGCTCTTTCTACGAGGACATTGTGCTCGTTTGGTGCCTGGCTCATGTTGGTCTTCCAGAGAATGAGGCCGCTGACGCTGCCTTCCGACGGGGCCATGCCATGTCCCCCCCCCCTTCCAGTTAGAGCCTCCGACGCTGCTCGGCACATTGGTAACATGCTCATCTTCGCTTCTGATTCAGCCTGGCTTTCGTCCGGGTGGGCAGAGCTATATCTGTTCATCAGCTTCCGTCACAGATGGCCTAGCGAACATTCTTATCGAAGTTCCTCAGCAATCATAATTCAAAAATTACTCACGGACACGGCATCTTTAAACAGCTACCTCTTTCTGATTCGAAAACGTTCTTCCCCGATGTGCTTCTGTGGCTCCGGGCCTGAGACTGTTCCTCACTTTCTCCTCTCCTGCCCTGCGTGCAGTGCATATCGGAGGGTTTGTTTTGGAGTGACAACCCCTCCTTCCTCAACTTCCGTCTCTACTCAAACGTACTCTTTGTTGGACTTTCGGGACGCTTCCGTGGCAAAACGTAAAGTTCGGGCCTTGGAGAAATTTATTACTCTTTCAAGACGTTTCTCCTTGAGGACGCTCCATTTCTAACCTTCCTTCTCATGAGCGTGCCCCTTTGATGGACTTTTGTGCTGCTACTGTGACTTCACGTGCTGGTCGCAAGGAGGTTTTCCTCCTTGGCTGGTAGTGCATCTTCCAGAGTCTTAGAGATCAGGAGATATTTCCGCATGACCAAGTAGTTGCTGTGAGGCAGAAAGCTTAGTCTATAGGCCTCATCGTTTTATATATAAAAAAAAATATCGTTTCAAAACTTCAAAATGTCCAGCAAACTTTTCATGTGGAGAGCGTAAGTGTATTATTATTAATAATATAATTATCATGTAGTACGTAGTGATAATATCTTATGGTATTTATTATTTATTACAGGTGATCATCTATTCATATGAATTGTTTTTTCTGAATGCTTAGTAGATCTAGACACGAAGAAATGGATTTCCAGTGTTTTTGTTGCATCAGTGGTAGGTAATGATATTTCACGTTTACCTGGTAAATTGGCAATTGAAGACTATCCAGCTGATTGATTCCTGGTTTCTGATTTTTATCTGCGTGTATGGAAATTGCATGTATAATAATTACCAAAACAACAGTTAAAAATTATATGTTTATTTTAAAATCTTTGCATCAAAAATATTTTCCACAGTTCATATTCTAATCAAATGTGTTGTGATTTCTAATGAGACAGATGGCTGCATCATGAAACGAATGGAAAATGGTAATATAAAATACCAGTGAAAGATACCATGAAAGAAAATGTGCTTAAAAATATATATAAAACAAGCATGTTTCAGTAGCACTGTATTAGCATGCTAATGTCTTTAAAATGTGTGATGTGATATTTTCTTGAAAGGAAGCTTTTAAATTATATATTTGAATTGACCAGGGAAAGAACTACAAGTATATGAAATGTTCCAAAAGACGGTTCCAAATGAAAATACTCTTTCGCTAAGCCAACTCAATCAGACGGGTAACAGATTGCATGAATGCGAAATTTGTCATAAACAATTTTCTCAGAAAGGAGTTCTTTCAAGACATTTACTTACTCACACAGGTGAGACACATTATGAATGTGAGGCATGCCATAAGAAATTCAAACAGAAGAGTCGTCTATCAGTTCACATGCACACTCACATGGGTGATAGAGCCTATGAGTGTGAAACATGTCACAAGGAATTCACACGGAAAGAAAGCCTTTCAATTCACATGCGTTCCCATACAGGTGAGAGACCCCATAAATGTGAAATTTGTCTCAAGCAGTTTTCTCAAAAAGGAGTTCTTTCAAGACATTTACTTACCCACACAGGTGAGAAACGCTATGAATGTGAAACGTGTAGTAAGAAATTCACACAGAAGGGACATCTCTCAGTTCACCTCCTCACTCATAGTGGAGATAGAGCATATGAATGTGAAATGTGCCACAAGGAATTCACTCGGAGAGATAGTCTTTCAATTCACTTGCTTTCTCACACAGGTGAGAGAACCCATGAATGTGATATCTGTCACAAAAAATTCATACGCAAAAGTATTCTTTCGGTTCACATGCTTACTCACACTGGTGAGAAACTTTACGAGTGTGAAATATGCTGCAAGAAATTTTCACGGAAAACTGGACTTCTGAGACATTTACTTATCCATACAGGTGAGAAGGCACATGAGTGTGAAGCATGCCACAAAAAATTTACAAACAAAAGTACCCTTTCAACTCATCTTCGAACTCATACTGGTGAGCGACCCCATGAATGTGAAGTATGCTGCAAGAATTTTTCGGAGAGAGGTGCTTTGTCACAACATTTACAGTCTCACACGCAAGTGAAAGCTCACAAGTGTGAAGTATGCGACAAGAAGTTCACTCGAAAGAGCATTCTCTCAAGGCATTTGTTCATTCACCAAGGTGAGTTCTCAGGTGTGTTAAGTATTGTACAATAAATTGATGTGGTATGTATTTGCATGGCAAAAATCTTTTCAAGTAGTTTGTGTCAATGTGCTTGTTTACATAAGGCCTGCACACACCCACCGGTAAGGGGCAAAGAAACTAGCTCCATCGCTGCAGACAATAAAGATTTAGGAGAAAAATGAAATCGGATGCGAAATATTTTTACTCCGAATAGAATATATTTAGAACATAAAAAATAGGACAAATTGATACACTAGGTGCAGAACTGAAATTTGCAACTTAATAAGACAAATTGAAGACACCCTGCACATATGGTTACTTAATTGTTACTGAATAGTTAATTATAATGCTCCTAAATTGTTTCTTCCATTCTGTCGACTGAATTGCTCTAATTAGTTCCTGAAAGATCTGAACGTTGCATTCAGCAACTATGTTGAAACACTAATTAATTTCAAGAGCCTGTTAGCCAAATGTTCGGGCACAGAAGCGTGAATTAGCAACTTCTGCTTCATTTAATGATAATCTAAATAGCTATAACATTACCATAATATATATTTTAACGGAAAGAGAGCTGTACTTTCCTAGTGCTATGGGTCAGCGAGTTTGTTTACGTCTGTCATTATGACTATCTGTGTGGTACTACTCGATGTAAATGGTTCCACAGAAAAATGCAAATGAATGCATGTCTGTGTGGGGGAAAGGGAGTAAGATATGAAACAATTTTTGTAAATTGCAATTGTGTTAGTTGTGTTGACAGTTTTTATTATTGTGCCTTTGTGTTTAGAATGCTAAAAGATTTGATTCCACTTGTAAAGAAACGTGTCAAAAGATGATTACTTTATTCACAAAACTAAATTATTCAGAACATTTTGTGGATCCAGATACTGGTGCTAGTACTCAGATTGTTGAATCTGATTTTTTAAGTAAAAACTTTTGACAAAAACTTTGTTGATAAAATGTCATGTTTTTTGTATTGTTATAGGTGCATTCTGAAAAAATTTATTCCTTTTCTGAATTGATAAATATAATTAAACAACTGAGTTAGAAGGTAATTGTTATTTCACATGTTTGTAATGTTTCTTCATTAGTATTTGATTTATGTTTGAAATATATTTACTTTACTTTTTCAAATAAGTTTTTTCAATATTGTATAATGGCACACACAAAGCGGTGATCTCCAACTTTTTAACAAATGCAGCAAAGGGATACCTCCACTTCAGTACTTGTGGAAAGAATGTTTGCAATTGATATCTATTTGATCATTTACATATTTGTAAATTTTCTCATTACAAACCATAAAAAAAAAAAAGCTTTTGAACCAACTGTAACAATTTCTTGAAGGAAACAAGAGCTCATTTTACTTTTATTCAGTATTTCCTCCAAAAAGCTGAATTTTTTTATTGTATAAAAAATATCCGTGTTATTACACTGTCTAAATTATGATTCTAACCAGTGGCATATCTTAGGTCCGAGACCTGGGCTATCTCACCCCCCCCCACACACAGTACTGTTTTTTTTAAATTGTAAAGTTAAATTTTTATTTGTTAAGTAATAGAAGTAACTTATTTTAGGAACATGCTATTGCTAACATGATACCAAGTAATTATGAGGTTTAGGATTTGAATACTTTATTTGTACACAAACTCTATTCTTCTTTTTGTTCTGCGAACTTTAGTGTTACGTTTTCAAAAAAAGTTTCTTCCGAACTCGTAGTTTTTCATATTTAAAAAGAATGTTTTTCCCTATTGACAAATCAGCCAAGTTGCTCAAATGTACATGCCCTTGTGTGGCTCTAAGATATATCTTGATTCTTTTTAATGCAGAAAAACCTTCTTTCGGCAATTGCAGTTGTTGATGGAAACTTTAACATTAGGTCTGCTAATTTCTACACCTCACTAAACACTATGTTCAATTTATTCAACTTTATGTAAGAAGTAATGTCTTTTACTGATTTGTTTTTGTATTCATCAAGGGAATAAAACGCCTTCAGTTGATTTTTTAGTCGAGCTGTATCACATTTTTGAAGCATAGATTCTTCAAGTTCTGACAATAGATTTTCAGTGAAGCTTTCACAAAATTAATCAAAACAGTTCAAATCCAATAAAGCCATGAATTTAAGATATAATATCACTGATTTTAATTCATTGATACTTCATACAAACTAAAACAACTCGCGAAACACATGCTGTTACAGGCAGAAGCATGCAAGTGACCGAGGTAGTCTGAGCGAACTGTTACTCAAAGCAATGGTCTATTCCCCTTCATACGCTCATTCATGTTGTCATGGAAACGCTAGTAGGTGATCGTATCGAAGGTCTTCGAATCAGAACAGCAAAGTCTGAAAGAACTGCTTGCGTTGTATTAGTCTTCGCTCGCCAGACTGAATCAAATAAGCGAATCCGCACGTTTTTTTCACAGTGAAAGCATCTGCATATCTTAATACTGTTGATAATTGACTTTTATTTGTGCATTCTCTAGACTTTGCAGCTAGCCTCGAATATATGCCACTGATTCTAACAAGTACTCTGTACGAACTATGGTGGACAAGCTAGTTCCTCGCCCCATGATGATTGTTGTGCATAGACCTTCTTGTTAAAAATGTTCATTGCTATACAGAATTACTTTAAAGAGCTGATAAATGGAAATCCACTACAAAAAAAATTATAAGAATGTAGGTGGTATAAGAGTAAGTATTTTTTCATGAATTTGTATAATAAAAAGTGACTTAAAAAATATTTTTCACACTCGCACATTTACATCTTATGAGGTAGCATTTGGTACGAGAGATGTGAAAAAAAGTTTGTAAATACGATATACTGAAAAGTATTGGCCAGGCTTTTACCCTCCCGTGTTTGACGAAACCACACCTGATCTGCTTAAGGAAGAGTTATATTCAGCACATGTTGCTTCTTTGGATGCGGTCACTCCTTTTGGATTGGGTGGCCTCATAAAATGGTCGTTTCTTTCAGATGATGCTTTAAATGGTTTAACATAATGAAAAGTTTTCCAACACAAAATGGAAAATGAGTTTTCAACGCCTTCCAGAGAAGGACTGCTGAAGTACAGTAACACATCCTGTAGCAGAACTGTGCCGACGTACATCGCCAATTTGATTTTGGTCCTGCAGACAAAAACTATATCTCCAGAAACCAATCAAATCTTCGCCTGCGGATTCCTGATCATGGATAAAATTTTTCCCTCTTTCAGAACTTCGTGAAAACGGAAGTTAGACGGCGTGAAGATTTCTACGTAATTCTATTTCTTTTTCTCGCAGTGTTTCATATGTCCAACATTGTTGTTCAATATCCTTTTATTGAATAATTGTTTGTGTTTCAGTTTGAAAATAGAAACAACAATTTCTGTAAATGGAAGTTAGACGGAGCCAAGGTATCATTTATTTTTTTGCGATTCTCCCCTTTACCCCATATGGTTGTTAAATATAATTTTATTACATAAATATTTGTATTTAAGATTGAAAATGGAGAACAAATTTCCACGAATAGAAGTTGGACGGAGTGAAAATTTCTCCCGTAATCGTAAAATGGAGGCAAAATTTTTGGACAGCAGGAGCTGAAGGCAGCAAAGATTTCTCCCAAAAAATGTTTTTTTCTCGTTATTTTTTCTGCACAATATTATTGTCTAAACATCATTTAATTACATAAATGTTTGTATTCAAGATTGAAAATGAATAAAAATATTTCCGAAAATGCAAGTAGAACTGAGCGGTGTTTCTGAAAATGGAAATAGGACTTCTTGGTGGTGTTTCCTTAGTCCTGTATTTTTGTTAAATATGATTTTATTCCATGAATCTTTGTGTTTCAACGTGAAAATGAGTGCAAAATTCTAGTTACAGAGGGCAGAGTTTTTTGATCCTAGTTATTACAATTGCTGTAGTGTTGGTGTGGCAGCAATTGTCAAGCAGAGTGAGTTTCCAAATTTCTGAAAGATGTCCAATTTCAAAAGATGCAGAATCCTGTACTATAAAAGTATGAGTGAGTATTTTCAGATTTTCGTATTCATAAAGATATTAAAATGAATAATATTGATACAAGTTACATGAAAAAAAAACCATAAAAAGTAACTTATCTACTTTTGTCTAAATTTATTATTGGACATCCATGGATGTCATAATTAGGTATTTATGTAAAGAAACAAGAATATAACAAACATTTCTGCTTCCTAGTGCCAGTAAAATACTTACTTTAATTTATAAATTCACATTTTTTACAATTCTGCTTTTAAATGCATAGCCTACATATTTAGAATTTCTAAAAAAAAAAAAAAAAATCTCCCAAATAGTAGTGTTCTAAGATATGTATAATTTTAGATTAAAGATTATAAGCAAAGGGTTTGTGCATCTATCGGAATTGAAGAACTCCTTAGATTGGCCTTTTCCCCCCTTAGAGTTCTGGAAAAGTCCTTAAATTTAATTTTGATTTCTGTAAATAATTGTAGACTTTTTCAAGATCTTCCATTGCTCATTTAGTAAGCACAGATGTGCCAACTCTCCAGATAAATGTCAAATTCTCCTGATTTTTCACCGAGAATTAGCTGTTAGTATGGTCAAAATTCCATCAACCACCATGATTTTGAATCTTCTGTGAAATCTGTTTCTCTTCTTTGCGTCGATGCAAGGCAGCATTACAGTCATCAGTTTCATACTTTTCCTTTCCTCCTATCTTCAAAAAGAAAGCCATCCTGGTGGTACAGTGGTCTAAGTGCTGGCTTCTGACTAATAGTCTGAGATGGGTCAGAAAAAAATTGCTTTGAAAAAATTCCCCATGCTGAAGGTGTCATAAGACACCTTCAGCATAGAGCTCACTCGCTCGGGCACTAGAATGCCGGGAAGGGTCAGTAATCGATTGACAGATGGGAGCTGCCCTGCCTTCTCCTTGCAGTTCATTGTCTTTCAACCCTTCACCTCAACAAATCCACGCGCATTGCGAGTGATGATAAACAGTTGAGTTCCAGCAAATTCACTTAACAACAAAAGAGAGTAGTTACAGTTGGCCTCTCCTTGTAACGAAAGGCGATGTTAGTACGATGCTTTTTGGCGTCTTTGCCTTCGTGCACAATCTAAAGAAATGAAAAACAGTTAGCTGCCATTTCGTTCACATAAACCAACATGTGGGCCATTTAATGTTTTCATTATCTTATGGAATCGATGTACCTGAAAATGAATTTCAGTAGGAGGACGGGTATTGATTTTCGGGCTGGTTTTTTTTTTCCCTTTCGTTTTGGAGAACTTTTAGTGGACTAATAATACTTCTGAAAAATTGTTCCTACATCTGGAAAATGTCGATAAAAAAAATAGCACTTGTGTGATTTTATGAGCTGTAAATATCTCCCGATTTTGAGGTTAGCATGTCTGTAAGCAGGTGGTGAACTTTTCCATTTCTTTTTTAAATTTGTGGATTTCCTTCATCTGCAGGAAGCTATGTATTTTGAGTTCACCATTCCCAGCTCACATGCACTCAGTCCTCTCCTGATGAGGTGAGCAACAGGTGTGATTAGGCGAACTTTGTTACAACGCTGAGCATTGCTTTGGAGAAGATCCAAACACTCCAAGAGCTATGGCTTATCTGGAAATCTCGTTCGTAGGCTATGGAGTATGGGAAATCAAATACACCTTAACAATTGAAAGTGTCAGTGAAATAATGTTATTTGTTCGTGTAGAGTTCATTTTCATATCAGGTTTCTAACATTTACTAAACATTTTGGACTTATTGGACATTTTTTATATTGTGACACTTCTTCGGCATTTTTTGGACATCTTCATGCCATGTGCTGTTTGGAACCATAGGAAATTGTTCTAGCAGGGACGAGAATAATCCATAATTTTTGGAATTTTGAACTGTTCTGACCAAGCTGCGTTTTTTTCTTGTCATTCATTTCTCTTCATTATATTCGTATTTTTTGGATCATGTTCTTAATTTTTAGTATCTTTGGTAATAATGAAAAACAGTGACTTTGTATTTTTAAAAAATGTATTCTAATGAAATGCATGTTTTTCTGATTTCTAACAGTCTCTTCTTGTAGAGCAAGCATTGTTCCCTTTCCCTTTTTAAAGTGAAACTGACTTTCAAAATTGGTGTTAATCTGTCTGTAATGGAATTTGAGTCATTACAGTGACCTGTAAAATTTTCATTGAAAAATAAAAAATGATGCTGCTATGTGAATCTGCATGTCTGTCTGCACTGTGTCCTCTCTTGGAAAGAGCTAGGACTAGGAGTTTTGTCGAGGAGAGGGTCATCTGCGCATGCAGCAAAGTTTGATCTTGCAGGGTACTCTGGGCTGGGCCAGATGCACCCCCCCCGCTCAAAGTCGCCACCCCTGCCATAGCTCCTTTTCAGGCTTGGCATTCCGCAGCTCTTGTTTGGTCCCTTCCAGGTGTTTCATGGAATCGTATACATGCGATTCGGGACAATTACATGGTACACTGATCTGAAAAATCCAGTCTTCCTCATCCAAAAATTGACACTGCCCTGAGAAAAAAAGCTACTGGTCAAACAGATCTCCTGATTTGGGCATATTGGTGTTCTGAATGATTTTCCACTGGTCCTGGACCAATGGGCAACTAGAAAAGTTGAGCCCTGGTATATAGGGTTCTTAGGGAAGTCCATTTACCTACCTCTAACTTTTAAACCGCATATCGTACCGCCATGAAAGTAACGTGTACCTATAGGAAAGTGACCATGCACAATGGATTGGACGTGCTTGTAGCGCCCCTAGTGGCGAGATACGGAACTTAGCAAAATAAACTCGGAGACCAAGAGAGATATGCAAAAAGGTCTAATTACAAAATGAAAGAGCGAGCGGTGTTTAATTAGTACAAAGTGACATTTGGTTCAACAGAAAAACTTGCAGAAAAGACAAGAAAATGCGAACAAAGAGTCAGATGTCCCGCTGCTAGCATACGACAGCAACAGAAAAGTGGTTACATGATATAACACGTAGTTATGCTAATTTCAAGTTTGCCGTAAAATGAAGCCAGACAGCCGAAGGGCTATAAATGATGGGTGGGAATTGAGAGTGAATCAGTACGAGGTAGACAGGTAGATGGCTATCTTCAGGAATGACAAGTACTGTGATATGGTCTTGCTGTACGGCGAATGTCAGCAGAATGCAAAAAAGGCTGCGAAGTTGTATATAATATGGTTTCCTACTCATCAGCATCCAGCTGCACAGACAATTGCCAAAGTTGTCTGGCGCCTGCGAGAAACAAGAAGCGTTGGTGGTAATGCTTTTCATGAGGTATTCTAGGTATACACGTGAATCAAGGAATGTTGAATGTTTGCAAAACTTAGGAAATTGAATGCCCCATCCGTCTGGCTCCCACTACCATGCCCCATTCAAACTCCGATAATTCATGTTAGCTTGCCATAATCCTACTGGCGGTTGTTCAAGATTAAACCTCACAACTAATAAAAATCAGGGCATGCGTCGATGCCTTTATAAGGCAGCAGTGCCTGTTAAAAATTTGCATACTGCTATCCCATGACATTTGCCACTTCAGTGTATGTATACATATATATTATGCAGCAATGTGTCACTGGGATGTGTTGATTGGCATTTCTCTTAGAAAAATGTGGGTGAACTCTCTCCAAAGAATAAAAGCAGACATATCACACAGCTCCTTGGAAAACTTTGATGTTTTGTTTGGCATGGACGACGACGATGCTTTCTGGAACAGCAGTACCTGCTGGCTTTTTGATACAGGATTACAAGTCAAATTGCTTTTCTGTTTTGAAGTACTGCAGTATTATTTTATAGTAAACCACTTTACAGCTGCAACTGTTAACTTTGCACTTGAAATCCTGTATCACAGTTTACAGAATAAAATCTCACAATTTATACTAAAATTTTCCTCACCACATTCCTGCACAAAACCTTTTAACTTCGTGTTTTTAGAACACTTCATTTAAGGCATTCTTGAGTTGATACTGAAGAAACCTTCACACTAGACAGGGAAAAGAAAAATCTATTATGCCGTTGGCACCAGACTGATGCCACATTGGAAGTTGCATATTAAATGTGGGACATTTTGTTGAAGAACTTGTCTAACAAGTTTGCATCTCCTTATAAAAGTATTTTCTACTTCTAAATTAAAACATACAGATGATTTTCATGTCAAGTCCAGCAATAACCTTTCCAACTCCTATATTTTTGTTTGTAAAAAGGCATTTTGTAGTAGGGCAAAAAAAAAGCATCTGAAATACTAGCTCCACTCAAAATATAATTTCAGAAAATGTGATTTGCAAGGATAAAATGTGATCAAAATCCCCCCCCCCCAAAAAAAAAAAATTCTTTTTTGTCAGAATAAACTAAAATGAGCTTATATCAAATTCATAATGATAAAAAAGGGGAAGGGAAAAATATAAAAACATCTAGGCCTAACAATGACAAATCCGATTTCTTAAAACTTGATCTGTACCCCCCTTGATGAAACAGGTTGAATAACTGTTTGGAAAATGCCATTCAGCCACAGGCATTCACAGCAAGGAATAAGAACAAGGTATTGTGTTCGACAAGAACTTGATAAAGAATTTGGAATTTTTTGTACTGGGATCTGGAAATCTCCTGTCCCTGTCAGGTTGAAATTGCACGAGGACAGCCTACTTTTAAAAGTTGATGTACTCATGAATGGCCTCTAAATTGAATTTCCAAATTGAAAATAACAGATTCCAGAAATATTTAAGTCACATCATGATCAATGACTATTTTCTTTTTATTAATTCAGCCTAGCTTCTTTAAAAGCCTTTGACCAAGTAGCAAGTGCTTCTTGCAGAAGCACGTTGAACTCAAGAGGGCAGTGGGACAAAATTGACTTATTGGACATGGGTTCAGAGTGGCTGTCCCTCCATGAAGTCACACGTGACACTCAGGGAGAATAAACATTAACCAGTGTAAACTGGTCTCTGTGGTTTAACATTGTGTACTCTTCTATTTAATGGGTTTTTTTGTTTGTTAATTTTGCAAGTACAAAAAGTGAAGAAGTCTTCCAACAAATATCTGTTTGCTTACTTTGGCGTAAATCGCGGAGCAGTAAAAGTTGATGGCTATTCTGATCGTGATTCTGCGTCTACATCAAATTCTAATGATTTGAAGAATGAGCATTTCAGAAATTAAGACAAACCGAAACAGAAAAATCTGTTTCAAAGAAGTTGGAGAAAAAGTTTCCACGGGCTATAAATAATTCCACTGCATGGAAGATGTATTGCTGTTCATGTATGTTCCCTGATACAAAACTGACAAGAGCAGTCCATTGTTTAAAGGTGTGGGCAATTCAGCACAAGGGTTTTGTATATTTGTGCAAGACGTAGGCATCACTTAAAGTGCAAAACTGTATTTATTGCAAAGGAAAACCCAAAGAACATGCCTACGAAAATTGCGCTTAGAAAGAGAAACGCTTGATGAACTAAGGAAGATGTTTGACACCACACATTTGGCAGTTGCTAAGAATTTGACACTTAGTAAATTTAAAGGTCTCTGTCAATCACAGATAAAAAAAAAAGTAATATGCCATTGCATGAAAATTATTTGAATTTTGATGCATGTAAGGACTTCATACTTTCCATCACACACACACTGCATGCAGTGATGCTGTAGAGTAAAACAGTCACACTACTAGAGTGTTATGGCTCCACAGATAGGAGTGATTCAGAACAAGTACCATAGTTTATATTTGGTATGTAAAAAGATGGCCAATCATTTAACATGGTTAGCTTCTGTAATTACCATAGAAAATGAAAACAGCAGTGGTGTTCACAGAAGTATTTTGAATAGTATTTTGTTATATGTTCAAAAAATGAATTTGCATTTCTGAAGAACTTTAAACAGAAAAGTTAGGTCAATCTAACTTTAGATAGCATTGCAACAAATATGGGAATATATAATGGCGTGCAGGCTGTAATGAAATCCAAATACCTGCTGTTGGTTGTTATTCAAAGCATCAATCATAACTTAGAATTAGCAATTGTAGATACCGAAAAAAAAATCTATGCCAACATTTTAAAAGTACCCTGAAACAAATATTTCATTTCTACTATTTTTAACCAAAATGGCAGAGAGAATTGGAAAGAGTTGCTGGTGTATTAGAAACCCATCCGGTAAAGTTCGGTGGTATGTAGAACATCAACACAAGGCCTTTGGCAACAAATTATGATTTTACGATTTAACATCTTGAGGATGTTGCTTACAGGAAAAATACTGAAGAGTCTGCTACTTCCAAATGACTGTTAATAGCAATTAAAACCATGAAGTTCAAGAATCCCTTCTACTAGACTGTCCCAAAACTGAGAATGTTTTTATAAAAAAACATATGCATACCATTATTATCAAGGTGGTGGTAATCTTTTTCAAAATACTGTCCATTACATCACAGGTGTATCACCATTCTTCCCACTTTTTTAAATGTCTTCTGAAATGCTGTTAAAGCACCCCTGCGCAGCTGTAATAAGTTGTTGATCAGTCTCAAACTGCCGTCCCGATAGGGTCTTTTTTAAAATGGGGAACAACCAGAAGTCACGTGGTGACAAGTCTGCACTATATGCAGGTTGTGGCTTCAACTTAATATTCATTTCCTCCAAATAAGAAATGGCAGAACTGGCCATGTGCAGCCTTGCGTTGGGCCGCACATGAAACAAAATGGGGAACCCAAATTAAACAAACTTGTTTCATGTCAAAATGCCTGGTTAAAATTCTGTGAATTGATAATTTTCAAATGTGAACCATATCTTCAATATCTTTAATTGATAAGTCTGTCTTCTTGTATAACACTACCTATTGTATTGATGTTTACCTCTGTAACACTTGTTGAAGGTCTTCCTCCATGCATAATTAAAGTTATTAACTTGTGACGATCCACAAGTTCTTTATGCCACCTGTAAATTGTTGATTTTCCTAGACATTTATCTTTATTAGCCTGCATAAGATGGAAAAGTCTCTCCGACGGACTTCTTAAGTCGACAGCAAAATTTAATGGGCCATCTTGTTCCACTTTCACATCTATTTTTTTGAAAAATTACAGCTCAAAAACTCTTGTTAGGGATTCACGAAACAATGCTTATTAAACAGCACACAACTTACGACGCATGCTTGATAAACAGGTGTGGCTATGGTAACTACGACGAATACTGTTTTTTGAGACTTGTGCCAAGGTCGAATGTGATATTGTACATTTTTTTTTTTTATAAAAACATTCTCGGTTGTTTTGGGACAAGCTATATATGTATACAGGGTTCAAAGGAAAGTCTTTATTCAGGGCAATAACTGCAGAAGGAAAGTTCCAAGTGGTACACAAGTTAGGTCTATGTATAGGAAAGGGACGATGGCCGATCGAATGAAAGCAATTGGAGTGCCCCCTAGCAGCAAAGGTAAGAAGTTACAAAACCTAACTCGCGAACAATACGAGATAGAAACAAAATTCCCATGGTGCACATGAATGGGTCAAAATGCTGTTAATTCGAAATTGGTAAAGTGGGTGATACGAGACAGAAGCTGTGCAGGCTTATTTATAATACTGAAATTTTTTACAGGAGATATGCCTACTTACAGGCACAATGCACATCTGCGTGAAGTTAATGTACAGCCAGTTCGAAGTGGCCACCATCGGCTACAATGCACATTCTAAGGCATGTAAGAATAGCTTCTCATACACTATCTAGTATGGCAGATGGCACTGTGTTACAGGCACACACAATGCAGTGTCGTAAATCTTCCAGACTGGTAGGTTCTGTAGCATACACCTGTTCCTTCAAGTAACCCCACAGGAAGAAGTCCAAAGGTGTTAAAAGTCCGGTGATCGCGGAGGCCATTCCACCGTATTGCCATAAACAATTATCTGGTGTCTGAATGTTTCAGCCAGGAAACTCCGTACTTTGGCTGTCATGTGAGGTGGTGCGCCATCATGTTGGTACCACATGCACAGCTGATCTCCGAGGGGAAGATCATCCACAAAGTCAGATATCGGGCCCTGTAAGAGCTGAAGGTACCACTGACCTGTTAATGTCCCATCATAGAAAATGGGTCCAACCAGTGTGTTTTGCCAAATACCATACAAAACGTTAGTTGCCCAAAGTCGTTGATGTCGAGCAGCTCGTCCCATAGATGGGTTGCTCAAAGCCCAGTAATGGGTGTTAAGCCAATTGACTATTCCGTCCTGTGTAAAATGGGACTCGTCTGTCCACAAGATATCGGCCAAGAAGTTTGGATTAACCTCCAATGTGTTATGTACAAAGTTGCAGAAATATAAACGCCTTCCCTGGTCTCCATCCATCACACTTTGCACTAGCTGAATGTGGTACGGGTGAGCTCCATGCTCGTTCAGGATTTGTCAAACACGTGCTGTTAATCCGCATGCTTTTGCGACTGCTGTGGTACTAATGTTGGGATTGGCAAGGACATATTCCAGGACAGCCTCAGGATGCACTGTAACACCTGAACCCGTAGGTCTGCCTCATCACGGACATGCGCGTGCTTCCGGTCTCTCAGAGGCGGTGAACACAGTTGTTAATAGTCGCTGCAGTTGGATGTTGACCAGTCGGAAAACGCTCAGCATACCGTCTTGCTGCTTCGTGGGCATTGCGATGACATTCGCCATAAAGCACGACCACTTCACAGTACTCAGAATTTAAGTAGCCCACCATCAGTGTTTGCAACGTGTACGTTGACTGACGTTCAAATCCCCAGCCTTGGTATTTTATCTCACCGACAGGCTTCTACGTCACTATCAATATTTACATACGCATTTGAATCGTTCTCCATCATGGGCCGGTATGTTGCATTGCCTAACCATGCAGCAACCATGTGCACTTTATCAGCATTTTGACCCGTCCGTGTACATACTTCGTGGAAACCATATGTCGTTTCTTACTAATTTAACGATGCGCTACAACTTTGTATTTTGGAATTTTGTTTCTATCTCGTGTTGTTTGCGAGTTAGATTTCCTATCTTCTTACCTTTGCCGCTAGGGGCACTCCAATTGCTTTCATTCGATCGGACATCGTCCCTGGCATATACATAGAACTAACTTTTGTACCACTCGTACCCTTGCTTTTGCAGTTATTGCTTTGAATAAGGACTTTCCTGCGAACCCTGTATACTGCTCTGTGCACTCATTTCTCTAGGCTAGGGGTGGTTATTATGTAATTGCTCATCGGTGCTTGCTATTGCCCATTGCCATATTGATGAGTACAATAATTAAAAATAAAAAGTTTACAATGTACTAGTTTGTTCCCCATAACTGACAGCAATATTTTTGGGTAACTGTTATATTGATGCATATATTATGTATAGTTAGTAATTTGCCCATGAAATGGAGGAGGGGGCTGTCCTCTCCGATGGCCATGTAATATTTTGATTTCCAGAGCCCTTAAGAACTATATGAAACCACATATTTTTTCTATGTTTTTGAAAATTCTTGTACAAATGGGGCATATTAATGTTTTTTTTTTTCTAACATGTCAATATGCAACATTTTTTTAATATGAAGAGACAATTTGGAATTTTTTTTTTTTTTTTTGATAATGAGTACCAAGACCTATAATTACAACAAAAGCTCATTGTACGTATGCATAGTTTTGACATTCTTACTCGTGCTAATGTGCTAAAATGGTCTCTTTCTTCTTGACTATGCCCTATTATTAAAAAGACCACCCACACCATATGTGCTTGTTTGGTTGCAAATGCAATCAATCAGTCTTACAGTATGAATCTTAAAAATATTCATAGAGATTGTACAATCAGTTATGTAGTATAGTAGTACAAATATCTTGAAAACAATGTATTTTCATAAAGTTATTCTGTTCTTCACAAATTTTCTGGGCATTTAAAAACATGACACAAATCCAGATTAAATCATGTGCAATAATATTCCTCACAATAATTACTTACAATCCAGTAGAAGAATTTATAAGATATTCTTCTTTCTGCTGTTTCACAGGGTTGGCTGTCTAATTACTCATATGCTAACCTCCTCCTGCAGTAGTTTATTTTCCAGAGATGTAAGGTCCAAAATAGGTTCATTATTAATATTGTCTATTTTAATCAAAATACTTTGTTTTGCCCATGTACTTTGTTATATATACTATATATAGGATGTAAGGTCAGGTGATGCGTAACATCACAGCCTTTCCTTGACAAATGTCAACCCCGCCTTCTCGTGGTACATCCTGTTCCCACTAAAGGGGCTCTGACGACCGCCAATAGTGGTATAACTATACCATCAGGATTAGAGGAAATGCTATCCCACACTCACCAACCCGCTTGGCCAGCGTGGTGAGTTATGGCCAAACCCCTCCAAAATGACTCCACAACTTAAATCTTGGCCCTCAATCTCCGACAGCTGGAATGTACCTGGCCAAGGCAGCGGCCAGTGCGACATGAAGGCAGAGGGTGCTAAGAATCCCCGGAGGACCGGACTAGGCTGCCATCTGATGCTGACCTTGGCTACGTATAATGGACGCTCCCTATCTTCTGATTCAAGGCTTCTTGAATTGGAAGAGGAACTACAAAGGATCAAGTGGGACATCGTCGGGCTAAGTGAGGTAAGGAGAAAAGGAGAAGATCTCATTGAACTGAAAAGTGGACATCTCTTCTACTATCGTGGGACACATACTGCCAGAACTAGTGGTGTTGGATTTATAATAAACAAGAAACTGAAGGATAAAGTTGTAGAAGTTGAAAGTTCCTCTGACAGAGCTGCACGACTCGTTATCCAACTCTCGAGAAGATACCAGGCTCAGATTATTCAAACTTATGCACCCACCACAAGTCATGCTGAAGAAGAAATTGAAGAATTTTATGAGGAAATTCGTGATCTAAATAATAAAGGTAAGCAGCACTTGAAGATAATTATGGGAGATTTCAATGCAAAACTAGGGCAACGGCAACAGAATGAAACTTCAGTAGGTAAATTCGGTCATGGCAACAGAAACCAGCGTGGAAATACTCTCATAGAGTTTGCAGAGGCAGAAGGGTTTTTCATCTTAAACTCCTTTTTCAAGAAAAAGCCACACAGGAAATGGACATGGAGACATCCAAATGGGACGACAAGTGAAATTGATTTTATTATGTGTAACAAAAAATTCGTCATAGAAGACTGCAGTGTGCTAAACAAGTTCAACACAGGTAGTGACCATCGATTGGCGAGATGTAAGATGCACCTCAACACTAAACTCGAACGTGTCAAGCTCGTAAGACAAACAAAATGTATTGACATAACCAACCTTAAAAAACACCATAATACCTTCAAGTTGGAACTGAAGAACAGATTCTCTGCTTTAGAA
This sequence comes from Macrothele yani, assembly GCA_039090855.1. Lineage (NCBI taxonomy): Eukaryota > Metazoa > Arthropoda > Arachnida > Araneae > Macrothelidae > Macrothele > Macrothele yani. The sequence continues at coordinate 128,431,989 of CM077008.1, forward strand.
GGCCTAACATCGGAAGAAGTGGATATTTCCGAAGTTAACAGAAAAGTAACCAAAGCTCTTATGGAAAGAGCAACAAAATTAGCTGGGTCAAAGAACAAGTTGCATATGAACAAATTATCAGGAAAAACCAAACTGTTGATGCAAAAAAGAAGAAATGAGGACAACTAAAGAAGATGTGACTTCCAAAGTGGAATATATAGAGCTATGCAAGACAGTACGAAAAAGTATCACTGAAGACGTAAGGAAATTCAACTGTGAACTAGTAAGGAAAGCAATTGAAAACAACCAAAGCCTAAAGATAGCAAAGGGACATCTCAGTAAGGGAAGAAAACAGATTATGGCACTGAGAATAGAAGATGGTTCTGTAACAAGAAATAGAGGCGAAATTTTTGACAAGCGTGAAAGATTTCTACTCCAAATTAAATGAAAGGGATGATACATGTACTCCAGACATCATGAAAGGTACCAGTACCAGAGTTCTTCCAGTCCTCCCAGCAGAAGTTGCACATGCAATAAAGAACATGAAGCGGGGGAAAGCTCCAGGAGAAGATGGAATTACTGTAGACATAATACAAGAATCAAGTGGAGAAATCGAAACAGTACTCGCCCAAATTTTCACTCGATGCCTTAATGAAGGGAAGATTCCTGAGGATTGGAACAACGCTACAATGATCCTGCTACATAAAAAAGGTGACATTGAGGATCTCAGGAACTACAGATCGATCAGCCTCCTATCAGTGGTTTATAAAATCTTCACTAAAGTTCTTTCACACCGCTTGAAGGTGACACTGGACATGGCTCAACCGAGAGAACAAGCTGGATTCAGGGAGTGGCTACAGCACAATAGATCATATCCACGTACTGAGAGAACTAATTGAAAGAGCGAGGGAATATGAACTTCCATTGTGCATGGCTTTTATCGATTATGAAAAAGCCTTTGATTCGGTGAAACCATCAGCAGTTACAATGGCTCTGAAATCCTGCGGTATTGAAGATGCGTACATTAAAATTATTAATAACATCTATGAAAATGCAAGTGCAAAGATTCGGCTGTTTGAAAATACAACACACGCAAAAATTGGAAAAGGAGTGAGACAAGGTGACACCATATCTCTGAAGCTCTTTAATGCCACATTGGAAAATGTCTTTCAATCACTGAACTGGGAAAACAAAGGGATAAAGATGAATGGAGATTATCTAACCCACCTTCCTTTTGCTGATGACGTAGTCATTTTTGCAACTACCCCATCAGAGCTGCAGAGTATGATCCAGGAACTTGCTGACAAGAGTAAAGAAGTGAGATTAAAAATGAACTTTCAGAAGACAAAAGTGATGTTCAATGCTTTTACAAGAAATGAAGATTTATCGATTGATGGAGATAACGGACACGTACGTTTATCTTGGACAGCAGATATCAAGTGAGGGTCACATTGATGAAGAAATTAATCAGCGTACAAAACTTGCCTGGAGAGCTTTTGGAAGAAACAGCATAATTATGTCTTAAAAGAAGTGTTTGATCAATGCATCCTTCCAGTGCTTACGTATGGTGCAGAGATGTGGACCTTAACTAAAAGAGACATACAAAGGCTGCAGACAACTCAAAGTAACATGGAGAGGTGCATGCTTGGTGTAACCAGGAGAGATAAGAAGAGGAACTCGTGGATCCGAAAAATGACAAGAGTGGAAGACATCATGATCAGAGTTAAAATTCCTGAAATGGCAATAGGCTGGACATACTGCCAGGAGTACAGACCATTGATGGACAGCCAAAATTTTAGATTGGATTCCAAGGGACAGGAAAAGACCCAGAAGAAGACCACATGGGAGATGAAATTCGAAAGTATGCGGGAGTGACATGGAGGAGACTGGCACAAGACAGATAGTTGTGGAGGACACTTAGGGAGACCTTCGTCCAGCAGTGGATTGATAATGGTTGACAATGATGATATACTATATACTTTTTGTTTTGCCCATGTTTTTAAATTAAGAACCAGTTTTTGACTCAAAATAGTATAATTATACTGATGATCCAAATTTCTTGGCATAGAATAAAAATAAAACTTTCCAAGCTTTTTCAAGGAAGGTACACAGCTAACCGGATAATAGAACATTTCAACAATTTGAACACAGTGACTTGACTACACAATAAATGAATAGGCACAAACGTGATCATTCAAAGAAACGAGGGCACGTGGTACTAAGGTAGACACAGAGAACACATTATTTGAAGAATTGGTTCCAAATACCTGGCAACTCCAGAGAGACTCCATCATTGCAAGCCTAGCTGCTGGTCAAGATTTCCAAGGTTTCACAAATGCCAGTAGATTTGGGTGTGGAGTATGAAGATAATTTCTTTACATCACTCTGCATAGGATCAGTGGATTTGAACTTGACTTCTCTTGATAGGGCAGTGGTTATTTTTCCATATAAGCAGGCAAAAGCTTGGGAAGTTTTATTTCTATTCTATGCCAAGAAATTTGGATCATTAGCATAGTTATACTATTTTAAATACATTACTGTTTTCAAGATATTTGTATTTTTAGTTTTATGAAAAAATGGTGTGTTATCTTTTTTCCCCTCCTTACACCATTACTTAAAGTATTGAATAGAACTGATTGTTACTTATTAACTCTTAATTCCAAAGTACAGTTCTGTATACATTAATAGTTTTTGTTTTTCAAGTTCTGTGTATATGCAAAATCTACTAGATTACCAAGTTGTGCATGTTTGTAGGTTTCACAAATTAAAAAAAATAATGCAGCAGTATAAAAGAATGCACAGTGCAAATTAATTAATGTGGAATACAGTTCACCTAATTTTTTGAACAGAAACAAAAAAACCTGTTTACACTAATAGTCCATTGACTAGATTTAATTCTAAAAGTAATTTTACGCAATATGCCATGCATTCTTTTGAGCTATGTTGGAGTTTTTAGTGCTATTATGATAGATGGCCTATTTTAGTTGCAGTTTTAGTGATGGGTAGCAAAACACAGCAAAAAGTCTTGAAGGTGTGGGACTTCATACACACTGCAAAAATTCACTGCCCCTTATGACTATTCATGAAACAAATTTTCAAACATCTGAAAATGAAAAAGTTCTCTTTAGTTCAAGTGTACCACTCACTGGTTACAGTAATTAGAAATTATTAAAATTATGTGAAGTTTTCTTAAACATATAAACCAACAAATTTGATTACATTTAGGTCAAAGTATTATTTTACTCACTAATTAATGCTCATTTATATTTTTTGGGAGGTTGGCAACTAGGAACCTGCAGCACCTTTTGGGTGCCACCAAGGGCTGTACAACCAGGGTGGCAAGCCTCATGCTATGGAAGAGGGAACATGACAAATGTGCCACTAAAGTCTCATCTAGAACAGCCAACAAATAAGCCAAACTTGTACAAGAACCAGGTGCCTGCAAACTTAATTGCCAAAGTTACAATGTTCTCCTAGAAATGAAAACTGTAAGCAGATTTTTTTACTTTTAAGTTAAAATATTAAAAACTAAGGATTTGAATTAGAGGGTGGGAGACATTATCTTTTTGGTTATAAGTACAATAAGCTTTATAATTTTGTGTGCAGAAGTAAACTGATGCCACTGGTTCTTTATTAGCTTGCTTACATAATATATGTGTAGATGTGAAGCTATGATAAACTGCAAATTGATACTTGCCCTTGCTAATCAGAGGCTAGATATTTTTAGTGCTAGTAAACAGAGTACAGCCTTCTCTCACTTAGATGGAGCTGCTGTTTTAATGCTTATTTACTCTTGTATGCCAAGTAAGAAAATCCTGAGCTAGATATTTTTAGTGCTAGTAAACAGAGTACAGCCTTCTCTCACTTAGATGGAGCTGCTGTTTTAATGCTTATTTACTCTTGTATGCCAAGTAAGAAAATCTGGAAAGTAGTGGAACACCTAATGAATGAATGATGCATACGAGTTTAGGAATGGTAGAGAACTAGTTAATTTGTGCTTCGACAGCATTCTGAGATAATGTTCCTGGAGGTGAACTAGGATTTCATGTACGAGGGAGAGTTAAAATTTCGTCCTATTTGTAGCTAAAAAGTTTAGTGATTGAAGGAAGCCATACACGCTCACCTCATTCAGCAAAGTACAGTTGTTTTCTCTATTGCCAGCATTCCACCAGAGCGTCACTTGGCAGGTTTCAAAGAGAGAAACTCATTGATGCCAGATTCCACATCCATCACTGAAGCAAAGTGTTCTTGTAGGAAATGGGTCATGGAGAGAAACAGGTTGTAGTCTGATGGGGTAAGCTCTGCACTGTATGGCAGATTAGGTAGAATCTGGACACCTTCCAATTTCTGTAGTTTTTGGTGGACCACTCTGAAAGTGTGCCTTGGGGCATTATCCACTTTCAGCAATGCAATGATTACCTCCTATTGAGTGCCAGGTAATTTTGTCACAGTGTATCATGAACATTGTCCAGTGCTGAGGACACTAACAATTCCACCAAACACACAGCACAGCTATTCTCTCTGACTACCCACTTTACACTGTGCCAGGTGTGGCCTAGCCACTGGTAGGATAATGTTCATTACCTGTGATGTTATGCTAAAACCTTTTATTCTGTGGATTTGACAGCACTGTGCAATAGAGAGCAACATTTTCTGCTTATGGCATTGTCAGTTCATGGCACTGGAGGAGAAACCAAGCTGATGCAGGTGACAAACAATGGTGGATTGGGAAGGTTTTAACTCAGCTACAAACTGTCATGTACTGGTTTGTTGCAGTTACAGCTTCGACCAGCAGGGAGTCAGTGTAGATAGTTGTAATGTCCTGAGACTATTGTCCTCAACATTTAAATGCCAGAACCATTTTCACAGAGTGCTGCTGTCCACTGTTTCCTTGCCTTCAAATTTCCCTCGCCACTGCACACTTAACCCAAAACTTTCTGCTACTGCTACACTTAACCCCTTTTTGAATAATGGAGTAGGAGCACCCAAACACCACATTTATCGACCTCAGTCATATGCTCACCTGATAACACAATGTGGCTCTGTGCCAAATGCAAACCATTAGCTTAATCTTCCACTTCATCACAGTATCCGGTGAACAGTGGTGTGTGATTCGTCTAAGAATGGAGGCCCAACATTATGTGGAGCTCAAAACAGGAGACCTACCCTGGTAGTGTAAGGAACTTGCTGACTTTGAAAAGGCATATGACATTTTCCAGAAATTAGTTGTTCAGTGAATTAAAAGGCATTGCCAGTGAAAGCAAAGCTACAAAAGTATTCCAACTGACACTTGATTGGGAAATGATTTACCCTGTAGAAAGGTGTCTAGGTTCTTGAAAAAGTGATAATCCATAAGGGGAATAGAATAAGGCAAGATTTCATACCTCAACTGGTGCAGCTTTTGGATTGTCTGGCATGCAACATTGGGTCTCATGAGGAAGTATGGGCCCATGGCGATTCACAAGTGTCTGATGTTTCGTGGACAGTTTCCCATGCATAATGCCAAGTTCTTCATATCACATGTCCACTGTGATTTTTGGACCCGGTTGTAAGGAGGAGGAATGGGTCACACCAGATGTGGGCCACCAAACACTGTCTTTTTAGGATTGAGTACCAGCTTCAAGATATGTTTCATTCAGGGCTTCGTGGTCGAGCCAAATGCCAGCAATTGTCATGCAGAGTACATTTCTCATTGCACCTCCTCAAAATGTCACTTGCTTGTTTGCAGAGAACAACAGACATCCAACTGCTGCACTTTGTGCTGTTCTGTCAACTCGTGTGGGACCCATTTATCAATCTTCTAAAGTTTGCTTATGGTTGCATAGTGTTCTCAGAGTTTCTTGCCAAATTCTCATATACACTGCTGGCCACCCAAAATGCAACACCAAGAAGGAAACATCCGATTGGCCTGAAATTCGCAGCATGCATCGCCCGCGAGTGGACATGCAAACGATTAGCATTGCAGGGCATATGCAAATCATGTGCGCCCTGCACGCCACTGAGAAGCACTATAAGAAGGGTGCACAGAAGGCGGGGTGTAAGTAGTGGAAGTGTGTTGTGCTGCCTTACCTGTGCGTGGGAAGCTTCCTGATGCTTCGTCGCAGAATACGGCAGTCATTCCAGCACGTTTCGGAGTTCGACAGAGGACGAATAGTGGCTTATCGCGACAGCGGTTTATCGTACAGAGACATCGGCGCCCGTGTGGGACGACATCCAGCCCCAGTGAGGTGAGTATGGCTTTGGTGGGTGCAAGAGAGACGGACGGACGGACAGACGTGAGCGATTACCGCAGCCACGGCACACCACCGAACGAGAGGACCGGCATGTTGTGCAGCGGGCATTGACGGCTCGCTTCGCCACATCATGAACGTTAGCACAGGAATTAGGGTGTGTTGCGCAACAACCTGTGTCAGCACATACCGTTCGACGCCGTCTGCAAGAGCGGGGACTTGTCGCACGGCGGCCATTGCTCCGATTACCATGGCACGACATTGTCTTCTCCGACAAATCCCGCTTCTGCCTGCAAAACCACAATGGTTGGATCTGCGGCGAGAGACTGTATGACGCCTGCATTATGCATCACCATACTGGTCAGTCGCCTGGTGTTATGGTTTGGGGCGCAATTGGATACGACACCTGCACCCCTCTGGTAGGCATCGCCGGTACACTCAACAGCCACTGCTACATCTCCGACGTTTTGGAGCCTGTAGTCCTCCCTTACCTGCAGGACCTGCCAGCGGCCACGTTTCAACAGGAAAATGCGCGCCCGCACGTGGCACACATAGTGCAACAATTCTTCATGGCCCACCAGGTGTCACTGCTGCCGTGGCCTGCCTGTTCTCCCGATATGTCGCCCATTGAACATGTCTGGTCACTGAGTGGCCCGGCAAGCACCACTTGCGGCTACGCCTGATGAACTGTGGCAACGTGTGGAAGCAGCCTGGACCTCAATACCTCAATCAAGCCCACATCGAAAGCCTCTTTCGTTCGATGCTGCGGCGTGTAGCAGTCGTTATTACCAGCCATGGGGGGGGGGGCCACACAAACTACCGATGTCTGCGTGTTCTGCAAGTCGCACGGGCCTGTAAGCTCAATCGTTTCATCTTTATATCTGTTGTTATGTGTCCAGTAAATCTGGCTTTGCTATCTCGTGCCCTTCTTAATGTTGCACTTTGGTTGCCAGCAGTGTAGTTTGACATGGAATGGATTCAGTCAAAGAATGCAACTGGGCACAAGTAATTCCTTCTGGTCCACTGCATGGTTTATTTTCAAAGCTGATATCTCAGGACTAGAACTCAGCAAACCAACGTTGTCTTGTGCCTTCCCCAAATCCTGTATTACTGTTGTGAGCTGCCTCTAATGCACAATATTCAAGTTTAAACTCATAATAAATGATACAAATTTGGATGTGATCCATCATCCTTTTCAATGTGCACAGTCCCCTTGGAACTAATGCCACCGACAAAATGACAGGTGCTTTATAGGCAATAGTCGGACACTTTAAAATTTACATATCACATGCCGTGTTAATTTCTAAATTTCCTGCCAAATTCACAAGTCTGCAAACAAAATCCAACATTTAATCAGCAACAACCTGATAGTAGTTTGCTGTACACTACTGGTCCAGTGTTCTTTAATGACACTGCAGTATAATTTTAAACATTTGAGTTGAAATAATTTGGAACAAAAACGTATGTTGAAAAGTTCACGTAAAAACGTCATAAAATAATATTGGGTGTGTGCATAAGTTCTACCCATTCTTGTAGGCTAAAAGAAAGAAGAATACAACAAATAACGTACCTAGGATTTCACATGTTGCTATCATTCTGTATGACCTCTTGCAATCTGTCTATGAGTAGGTGAATCCCACGCCAGAAAAACTCCCTTGTTTTAAAGTAAAAAAAGTCACGTAATGCCGTTTTCACATCATCAAAGGTTTGGAGAGTGAAAGTGTTCTGTAACGATCGAAAAAGGTGGTAGTCTGTAGGTGCCAGGTCAGGTGAATACGCCAGGTGAGGTAACACTTCCCAACCAAAGTCCAGTATTTTTTGCAGAGTGATTAAAGCAGCATGACGTCTGGCGTTATCATAATGAAGGATCACTCCCTTGCGATTAACATGTTCTGGCCACTTCGATGTCAGTTGTTCTCACAATCTGTCCAACAGTTGGCAGTAGAGGTCAGCATTTATCGTTCGGTTAGGTGCCAACACCTCCCAGTGGATTATTCCCTGGACACCCCACCAAACACTCAACAAAACCTTTTTGGGATGCAGTCCTTTTGAGGTCAATGCAACAGGCTCGGCACTCAGTCCGTCGACAGTTTACATTACGGTACAAGTACCCATTTCTCATCACCCGTTACAATTCGTCCCCAAAACAGTTCATTTCTATGACGAGAAAGCTGGTGACGAACCCAAGCAGATGCATCCATCTTTCGACTGTTGTTCTCTGTGTACCGACAATGTTTCCGCTAATTTCTGAACAGCTGGATGTGGGCCCTTTGTTATGGCTTGGTCCACATCCTCATCAGAAATCACAGATGTACGTCCAGGACGTGGTTGATCTTTACAGCGTCTGTCTCCATCCCGGAATTTCCGAAACCAACGGCAGCATGTGCTATCATCAACTGCATCCTCCCCATACATTTAACAGATGTTGTGGCAAGCAGCGGCTGCAGTACTGCCTTTATCGAACTCGTACAGTAAACAATGTCCAATGTACTCGTTATCGCATGCCATGTTACACCGTCCACGATTTCCGTTACGAATGACTTTTGCAATTTGCATCCATTACAAAAAAGGGTAGAACTTTTGCACATACCCAATAACTGTATGGGTTTCAGGAAAGTTATGTGCTAGAACACATTTTAATTGACCAAGCCTAAGAAAGCTTGATAAAGAATTACACAACAATGAGTCTGATACTAGCAGTTCAAGAATATTTTCACCAATGAGAGTTGGGGGGGGATTCCAGGTTTAACTCACACTATGAACAACTCATAGGGCTATAAAGCAGTCATCCATCCCTAATATGCTGCTGGTTCCAGGGAAGGGACACAGCCAATGCTATTGGGCAAATACATAACTCATGGCTCCTCCCTAGACTAAAACTTAGGCCCACCACAGACCTATCTTATACAGCACGATAAACCAAGTGGATGTATGGGTTTGAAGGAGGCTAAAAGCAACTGACATAAACATGGTAAATGAAATATCAGGGGATAAAATTAATAAATTCAGTAGCATAAGATTAAGAATGAATATATTACATGTAAAGTCAATTCAAACTTATTGAGTGGTCCAGGTGCATACATTGCATGAAAAATTAAAGCCTATCTCAGAAGTTATAGTATTTACATGATAGGAAGCTACATACATACACATAAAATGGAAATCTGGTATGATGTAAAATTAGTTATCATGATATAGGCAATATGTCAGAAGGACAATTCCTTGCAATTAAGTAGCGAAAATTTGTTCTAAAATATATCATCATCATCATTGTCAACCATTATCAATCCACTGCTGGACGAAGGTCTCCCCAAGTTTCCTCCACAACGGTCTGTCTTGTGCCAGTCTCCTCCATGTCACTCCCGCATATTTACGAATTTCATCCACCCATCTCCCATGTGGTCTTTTTCTGGGTCTTTTCCTGTCCCTTGGAATCCAATCTAAAATTTCGGCTGTCCATCTATGGTCTGTCCTTCTGGCAGTATGTCCAGCCCATTGCCATTTCAGGAATTTAACTCTGATCATGATGTCTTCCACTCTCGTCATTTTTCGGATCCACGAGTTCCTCTTCTTATCTCTCCTGGTTATACCAAGCATGCACCTCTCCATGCTTCTTTGAGTTGTCTGCAGCCTGTGTATGTCTCTTTTAGTTAAGGTCCACGTCTCTGCACCATACGTAAGCACTGGAAGGATGCATTGATCAAACACTTTTCTTTTAAGACATAATGGCATATTGCTCTTGAAAATTATGCTGTTTCTTCCAAAAGCTCTCCAGGCAAGTTTTGTACGCCGATTAATTTCTTCATCAATGTGACCCTCACTTGATATCTGCTGTCCAAGATAAACATACGTATCTGTTATCTCCAGTTTTTCTCCATCAATCGATAAATCTTCATTTCTTGTAAAAGCATTGAACATCACTTTTGTCTTCTGAAAGTTCATTTTTAATCCCACTTCTTTACTCTTGTCAGCAAGTTCCTGGATCATACTCTGCAGCTCTGATGGGGTAGTTGCAAAATGACTACGTCATCAGCAAAACGAAGGTGGGTTAGATAATCTCCATTAATCTTTATCCCTTTGTTTTCCCAGTTCAGTGATTGAAAGACATTTTCCAATGTGGCATTAAAGAGCTTCGGAGATATGGTGTCACCTTGTCTCACTCCCTTTCCAATTTTTATGTGTGTTGTATTTTCAAACAGCCGAATCTTTGCACTTGCATTTTCATAGATGTTATTAATAATATTAATGTATGCATCTTCAATACCGCAAGGATTTCAGAGCCGTGGTAACTGCTGATGGTTTCACCGAATCAAAGGCTTTTTCATAATCGATAAAAGCCATGCACAATGGAAGTTCATATTCCCTCGCTCTTTCAATTAGTTCTCTCAGCACATGGATATGATCTATTGTGCTGTAGCCACTCCTGAATCCAGCTTGTTCTCTCGGTTGAGCCATGTCCAGTGTTACCTTCAAGCGGTGTGAAAGAACTTTAGTGAAGATTTTATAAACCACTGATAGGAGGCTGATAGGTCTGTAGTTCCTGAGATCCTCAATGTCACCTTTTTTATGTAGCAGGATCATTGTAGCATTGTTCCAATCCTCAGGAATCTTCCCTTCATTAAGGCATCGAGTGAAAATTTGGGCGAGTACTGTTTCAATTTCTCCACTTGCTTCTTGTATGATGTCTATAGTAATTCCATCTTCTCCTGGAGCTTTCCCCCGCTTCATGTTCTTGATTGCATGTGCAACTTCTGCTGGGAGGACTGGAAGAACTCTGGTACCTTTCATGATGTCTGGAGTACATGTATCATCCCTTTCATATAATTTGGAGTAGAAATCTTTCACTCTTTGTCAAAATTTCGCCTCTATTTCTTGTTATAGAACCATCTTCTTTTCTCAGAGCCATAATCTGTTTTCTTCCCTTACTGAGATGTCCCTTTGCTATCTTTAGGCTTTGGTTGTTTTCAATTGCTTTCCTCACTAGTTCACAGTTGAATTTTCTTACGTCTTCAGTGATACTTTTTCGTACTGTCTTGCATAGCTCTATATATTCCACTTTGGAAGTCACATCTTCTTTAGTTGTCCTCATCTCTCTTCTTTTTGCATCAACATTTTGGTTTTTCCTGATAATTTGTTTACATGCAACTTGTTCTTAGACCCAGCTAATTTTGTTGCTGTTTCCATAAGAGCTTTGGTTACTTTTCTGTTAACTTCCGAAATATCCACTTCTTCCGATGTTAGGCCTTCTAAAGCAGAGAATCTGTTCTTCAGTTCCAACTTGAAAGTATTATGGTGTTTTTTAAGGTTGGTTATGTCAATACATTTTGTTTGTCTTATGAGCTTGCCACGTTCCAGTTTAGTGTTGAGGTGCATCTTACATCTCACCAATCTATGGTCACTACCTGTGTTGAACTTGTTTAGCACACTGCAGTCTTCGATGACGAATTTTTTGTTACACATAATAAAATCAATTTCACTTGTCGTCCCAATTGGATGTCTCCATGTCCATTTCCTGTGTGGCTTTTTCTTGAAAAAGGAATTCAAGATGAAAAATCCTTCTGCCTCTGCAAACTCAACGAGAGTATTTCCACGCTGGTTTCTGTTGCCGTGACCGAATTTACCTACTGAAGTTTCATTCTGTTGCCGGTGCCCTATTTTTGCATTGAAATCTCCCATAATTATCTTCAAGTGCTGCTTACCTTTATTATTTAGATGACGAATTTCCTCATAAAATTCTTCAATTTCTTCTTCAGGATGACTTGTGGTGGGTGCATACGTTTGAATAATCTGAGCCTGGTATCTTCTCGATAGTTGGATAACGAGTCGTGCAGCTCTGTCAGAGGAACTTTCAACTTCTACCACTTTATCCTTCAGTTTCTTGTTTATTATAAATCCAACACCACTAGTTCTGCCAGTATCTGTCCCACGATAATAGAAGAGATGTCCACTTTTCAGTTCAATGAGATCTTCTCCGTTTCTCCTTACCTCACTTAGCCCCACGATGTCCCACTTGATCCTTTGTAGTTCCTCTTCCAATTCAAGAAGCCTTGAATCAGAGGATAGGGAGCGTCCGTTGTAGGTAGCCAAGGTCAGCATCAAATGGCAGCCTAGTCCGGTCCTCCGGGGATTCTTAGCACCCTCTGCCTTCATGTCGCACTGGCCGCTGCCTTGGCCAGGTACATTCCAGCTGCCGGAGACTGAGGGCCAAGATTTAAGTTGTAGAGTCATTTTGGAGGTGTTTGGCCATAACTCACCACGCTGGCCAAGCGGGTTGGTGAGTGTGGGATAGCATTTCCTCTGATCCCGATGGTATAGTTATACCGCTATTTGCGGTCGTCAGAGCCCCTTTAGTGGGAACAGGATGCACCACGAGAAGGCGGGGTTGACATTTGTCAAGGAGAGGCTGTGATGTTACGCATCACCTGACCTTACATCCCCTAAAATATATACTAAAATATATATATATATATATATATTTACTCTACTCCTCTCCCACCTTCCCAGCCCAGTTGCAGAATTTTGCTAAGCTGTCTGCAACACAGATATTGGAAACCCAAAATTAGTCTGCGGACACTCGCCCCTACCCAACCCACAGGCCCTGAAGTATATATGTCTGTCTTTCATTCCTTGCCACAGTCAGCAAGCTTTGATCAGCTGTTGTTTTACTTTTGAGGGCTTATCTAGCCTAATTTTAGAATTAATATGCATTAAGATTTTTGCTGCTCAGTGAATATCTAAATTTTGACTGAATTCTGTTCTAAAGCCACGTTCACATGGTACGTTTATTAAACACAACATAAGACATTTAAAGCAGAACCTCTTGACACTAATGGAAATGTGTGCTTATAAAACTCTTAGAAAACTTTGGACATTGGCATATATGTACTCATTTTTTTCAGCTATGTTTTAATAGTGAATATTCCATAACTGCATCTTCATTCATTTTAAAAAAAAAAGAAAAAAAAAAAAAGGAAAAAACTGGTCTGCCAAGCTTTTCGTCTACAAAAACTTTTGTGTGTGTGTGTGTGTATTGCTTCAGAGATTCAAGCTCTTACACACTCAAACTTCAAAAAGAGTTCCATTGTGGAAGGAGGAAATCTGCAATCTATCTCAATCACAAAAGATAAAATAAACCTTCGCTGGACATTGTGGTGTGCAAGTTTAGTAACTACAAGGGTAAACTAATTTATTATTTTTGAACACGTTTCCCTTCAGCTCTGAAAAAAAAAAAAAAATCTTGAATTCTATGTATGAGATGTTTGCAGTTCACATAATTGAGACTTGGTTGATTCAACCATTCTTCTGATATGATGAATGTGCAGTTTTTTCATTTTCAACTATTTATGGAGGGAAAATGACATTTGATTCAGGAAACTGGGAACATAGCAAAAAAAAAAAAAAATTACGATTACGAAAAAATCTTTGTGTTTCAGCTTGAAAATAAAGGAATCAGTTATTGAACACAAATATTTTACAACACTCAGCAGAGGGAATATCGTGAGAGAAAAAAAATTACAATTACAGATTAAATCTGCAGTTCGTCTAACTTCACTTTTCGAAAGTAATTATCTTTAGTTTTGAGAACGATGCAAATGATGACAACAAAGTCAGAGTTTCTCAAATCTGTGGAAGAAACTTGTGCCTAAAGTTTACATGGAAACTTTTGCTCCGTCAAACTTCCGATATCGAAAATTATTGTCTACACTTTCAAGATGAAATACAAACATTTATGCAATAAATTTATATTTAGTAACAATACTAGACAGAGGAAACTTTGTGAGAAAAAGAAATTACGATTGCGGGAATTTTTTTCACTCCATTTAACTTTCGTTTTCGGAAATTCTGAAAAATGGAATTCTATTCCCTAGACGGAAAACGACCCTCTCCTCCCCACACTAATCTTAAAAAAACAAAACAATAACACATTTTCATTTGTTTTTTTTTACATCGATCTCGAGTATAACCGAAATGTGGTGAAAAAAGCGGAATTCCGCAAATCCGAAGAAGTATCTCGTGCTCGATTCCTAACAGTCCGCGATATGAAAAGTGAACTTCTCATGCGGCTACATTTGGAAACCAATTCATGTGTCCATAAACTGATTATGTTCCCGACATGAACGATGTATTCGATTGCATATTCGGAACTCTGACCGGTTGTTTTCTAACACGCGTATTTTTACGAAGGATACGTTTTTAATGCGCACATTTTGAGAGTGGTTCAAAAGCGGACCCAAGATTTTATATATATATATATTTTTTTTCTTAAAATTTCTTCAGGCGGGAGACGGGTAACAACTTTATTTCGGCAGGAGTTTAAATTTTTCTGCAGGAATCCCGCCATTCCGCCCTGGATTTTAACACCTGATACAATAATCAGGAAGTTTCTTCTAAAGAAAAAAAAAATCCTTTTTAGAAATAAAATATTTCAGAAAAAACTTCCTGATTACAGTATTGTATTTATATTATGCTGTAATCAGGAAGTTTCAGGGCACAAAATTTTCTGTCGCCCACTTGCCACTGCCGATCGAAAATGAATTTTTGGCGAGGAAAAACACATTTCAGGTGTTTTCTATTCAACTTCATCAAAAATATGTTGCTGATGTTCGACAGGTCCTATTTGTTTACACTTGTATGACTATCGAATCCACCGGCGGTCATAGGCGAGTTATAATCCATATCTATGCTCCGCCCCATAAGGGAGAGAGCGCAGTTGAGGACACAACTGGAAAAATGTAAGAACAGTATCATATAGTTTATTTGCATTTTGACTGAAGCGCGAACTCGATCCATCACTTACTGTCGCACCGGTAACGATAAAATATGTTAGGCTTAGATAGTTGTGACGCATTTTGTAAAAAAATACGGTACCTGGGCTTTGCTATGCAAAATATGAAAGTTTTGTTACTTTTCCCCTGTTATATGTTGGACAGGGAAAGCTATGAATAAATAACAGCCATACAAGATAGCTGCAAAAATGTAAATAAACTGAAAGTGGCTTTCCCACCGAACATCGGCCACGTATTTTTGACAAAGTTGTATGAATAAAGAAAAAAAAAATGTGAAAAAATATAATTTCTGCTAAAAATACACTTTTAGAAATGCTTAAGCAGCGAGGCGAGAAAGCTATGGATATTAACATTCGCACATGAGACCAGTGAAAGCGTAAACAAACGGGAAGGCACTTTCCCGCCGAACAGCGGCCACATATTTTTGACGAAATTACATGCGAATTACAATTTCTGCCATCAGAAATGTTTGTTTAAGCAGCAGAACAAAATAAAATTAGAAAACAGATTCATTCATTTGCTTAAAAATTCATAAAACTAGCGTGTTGATCTGGTTGATTTATCATGAAATAAGAATTGAGGTGTGTATACGGACTGCAGAAATATTTTTCTTTTTGCGAGCGAACAATTCTGAGGGAGCAGGAAACTGCTCCCTCAGAAATTGTGACTTCGCTCTTTCCCGGAAATCTGATAGCTGCGCGTCGCATCCCCTCGGGAGCCAACATTACAAGCCCTGCAACATTCCACCCTCAAGAACGGAGTCCCCTACCGTGGTTACAGCTGTGCCGAGATGTGCCTTGACCACACGGCACTGACATTTTGTCTAAAGGAGGAAGGCGGGGGTGGGGGAAATGGAAACTGTACTTGGATCCATTTATTTATCTGCAGATTTATTAAGCAAACAAAGCTGCAGAAAAGAAAAAAAGAGGACCTTTTTTTTTTTTGGTGCAAATTATATCGGAAAAGAAAAGAGTAAATTGATCTGCAAGATTTGTTGAGCGATCTGCGACGGCCGTCGCCGCGTTGCACTGTTTCTGCGACCGGGCTTCCCAGTTTGTGTCACTTCATACTGAAAACCATCTCAGTACCAGGTGTGAACAAAGGGTGACATTTCATGATACAAAAATGTGAAAATTTTGTATTCAAAGATGCAGTAGTGAGAAAATGTGATATTTATTCACAAAAATAAAAGGGGAGAGATAACCATAAAAATTTGGACCACAAGCAAAGCTACAAAGCCACTTTTAAATGAAAAGTCTTTTATATATAAACTATCCACACTTGTACAATCCATTTCAGACTTTATGATTATCAACAGGAAATGGTAACAACCATTGTTAGTCTATCTGTTGACTTAACAGCCACCAAAGTAGCCATCATAATGCCAAGGCTTGCTTCTGTATAACCTCGTATTACTTAAGACAATTTTTAGATTACTCATAATTAAATGCATTCACCATCACCTTTCCTGTCATCTTATTAATTCACATCTTCCAGTGTTAATTACACGTGGCAAAGAGTTCAAGACCACAGGAACACATAACCAAAGCAGAATCTTCTAAACATACAAAAGGTTTTTGTTTGTTTGTTTTAACCTTACATTTTTACAAATAACTGCAATGATATGAAGTCTGCAACAATGAACAAATGTTCTGGCAATACTCAATATTCTTAAATAGGCACAACTGAACTATTTCCATGATTTTTATCAGTGTTTGATTTCCAATCAAAAAATAGATAAGAAAAATGAAAATGAGAATGCAAACAGAATGGAAGTAAAATAAACTTTTTGGTAGTGTACAGCATCAATTTGATTACTTAATTCATGGTTTTGAAATTGGTGCATGAAACAAGCATAAAAAATAAAAATCTAGTTTCACAAAAGGTGATATGGATCTCCATCCCAAAATATACAATATTGCTAGCAATAATTGTGATTAGTTTGAATAGTATAGTTGTAAAGTTTACAATTCCAGCATCACTTCAGCATTTCCAGTACATTACATTGTTCGCAAGTACAGAGACGTAACACAAACATATTGTGATGTAGCAATTTTTGCATTCATAACTTTGGTTGGCTTCCACATTTAAAAACTAAACATTAAAACCAGAACATATATCTACCATTAAAAAAAAAAAAACAAAAAAACAAGCAAAGACAGACCTTCCAAAGTCTTCCAAAGTCACTCACACACTGTGGCAAAACTTATTGACAATGATTAAAATTTTGACTTTCAAATAGGAACACATTTTTTTTAAAAGGCAGCAACTTTAAAATATTTCAAAATAATAGTTGTGCACATTAAAAAACGTGTTTAAAATTGTTTTCTTTCATGATTAATATACTTAAAGGACTGCGAATAAAATTAGGACTCCATCATGATGTTTTACACATTTCAAACATATTGGACAGCAACAGTTTATACAAAATCTGGAAGGAAGTAGTGTTTGGCTTTGAAATCAAATTCTTCCAAATCCCTTGGGAGCTGAAAAAGGCCTTTCATTGCTGTGGGGTGACTAAAATAGCTGAAGCTTATGTTCCAAATTACACCTGCAGCAGTGTCATCTAGTTTCTGTCCAGATATATATAAATGGTTTTCATGACATCTTTGTGTCCTTTAAAATAATTAAGTCCATATCATATTAATCATATTATATGGAATTACATTACTTTTATGTTGTTTAAGCACTGACATACACATGCAGTTCTTTCCATTTTCACCTTAAAATGCAATGCATTGTAATTACTGTCATTAACAGAGACAGTATTTGGTGCAGCCTTCAAAATAATTCATAACAAAGCAAAGACAGATCATGCATAAGAGTAAATCAGAAAAAAATTACCAACATTGCTATAACCTTTCAAAATATAAAAATGCAATACACTTTTTTTTTTTCAGGGTATGACCACAGGAGCACCTCAATGGGCTATAAAGCAGTAGCCTGACCCTAATTTAGGGTAATTGGCTCCAAGGAAGGGAGGGAGCTACTGCCATAAGATAAACACGCCACCCTTGTCTCATCCAGGATTTGAATCTAGATTCACCTCGAATGAATGGTCAGAAGCCAGCGCTTAGATCACTGCACCACTAAGGCCGCCAATACGAATTTCTAATTAATTTTTAACTATTCTTGCCCCCTCCTCCAACAGTAGGAACATTGAACTTAGTGTTACACTGCCCCTCTCCTGTAAATGTCACAGAAACAATTAATAGTACAATTTCTGTGGTTTCTATTATGCTTTCAATAGGTTAGCTACAGCATGTTCCATCGAAAACTGTGCCTTCCACTATTTCAAATACTTCTAAAGCAGAATAAATTTTAATTATTATCTCTAATATAAAAATAACTAGGGTAAAATAATACCAAATAGATGGAAATCACACAACACTACACTCTGTGGTGTTGAAACTGATAGGAGAGATGCCATTTCAGAATGCCAAGACAGAAAGAGCACTATTGATGCCATTTAAAAATTATTAAAGATTCATATCTAAATTATATACTCTACAGTGTTTATAATAATATCTGTCAAAAAAAAAAATTGCGAAAGCTTTATTCCCCCATGTACAATTTTTACCAACAAGCAAAACCACAAAATGTAAATTAGATAAATTGAAGTTTAATAGTGTGCATACATAGACAGGAGTGACACGTAACAGCATTTCCAGAGAATGATGGTGGATTTAAACTATCCGGAATGTCACATAAATATCACAGCAGTCAACATGGTGAGTCTAATACCAAGTGCAATCACTATTTTCACAGTTTACTGCCTTTTAGCATTACACTTAGAAAGTCACCAATACACAACTGTGTTTCACCACTGGAGAGACATGAAGAACCACCTATTCCTTTTTACACACCGCCTCTACATATCACCATTTTTTCTGCATAATTTACACTGTGGACTATAAGTCGGTTGATGCCCATGTTAACTGAATTGAAGGCAAGAAATTGTCACATTTAAAGTGCACATGAATTTTCACTGCTCTTATGATTTCAAAAAACTTTATATCTTGGAAAAATGTAAATGTTGCACACATGTGCCTTATGAAAACAAACTGTTAAAACATATTAAGATTGGATAGAACTTTTAAGAATCAGACATAATTTTAATTAAACTTTTTTTCCATCCAATCCTAAAATGTTTTTACAGGTTTTCTTTCTTAAATTTTATATAATACAATCTTTGAAATAAAAGTATGATCTGAACCATCTTTAAAGTGACCTTCATAGTTTTGCAACTTACTTTTGCTTAAGGAAAAGACGAAAATTCAAATGAGACTACAGAAGTAGAGCAAGGGACACATTCATACCCACATATCAGGGAAAACTGTACAGTGTTGTCACCCCATGTAAGCACATTTGTTTTCAATTATAAAATAAATGCAAAAACCAATTTCTCACTTTCAGCTGCACAAGAAAAGCATCTGACATAAAACTTAACCTCCTTGGTTGTACCATTTTCATGAAAGCTAAATAGTTATCAACTTTTGTTACTGATAGAAACTATGTTGGTCATCAATTCATTTCATTACCAAAACAGAGGATTAGTGCTTTGAACACAGAACAGACATGTCATTTTCAATATTTAAAAAGATGAAATAAAATTTTCAATAGATACTTTGTGCACAGTGTAAATATACATATATACACACACACATGAAAAAAGAACCTGTTATAAAAGCTGCTTACAAAACTGAAGAATAAGGGATAGAATTTCAGTTCACTGCTGATTTCCTGGTGTTGAAGGAATGTTTTTCTGTAACAAATATTACAGAAATTATGTTCATCTTCTTTCAAATTTAAAGAATTTATTTCTGTGCTAACAATGCCCTTTCGGTGTGAAAGTAATTTGAAATTAATAACAATTACTGAAAATAGGGGCCCCAGAGAGTTGCAAAGATCAAAATAATTACATTACTTTTTCTTTCCACTGTACATCTATTAATAGGATGGAGCAAATTTTCATACACCTATGATTAAAATATGCTCTACATGTCATTATAGAACACATTAAGATAACTTGAGTTTTCCTGTTCTAACTTCAGTAGTAAGCAAACATATCTGAAGTAAAGGAAAAACATTTGGTTCTGACAACATTGAAAAAATTAGTTTATCACAAAGGAATAAAAAACAACAGGTAAACATGATTTGTAGTCAACATATCTGAAAGCAAAGGAACGCTACAGATTTTGTTTTGTGTAGCACACAGATCAAGTGATTCAGACACCTCCGAAGTTTTGCACGTTATAAATCAAATGCGCATTAGATGTTACAACAAATAAATATTCTACATCTATATACAAATTCAAATTGTACGTCACTTTTCACATGATGCATGTTATATACAGGAAGGACATTTGTAAATAATGCTTTTAAGCTCTTGTAATGAAAAGTAAATGAGTGAGAACTAAGATTTGTTCTTTCAGTTGGTAGGCAATGCCCCAAAATATACACTGAATATTTATTTATTAAGCAAACATCAGCTTGTAAGCACAAATTAACAATTTTTTTTATACATTTTCTTCACAGAACTAAAACACAAAGATTCAATAAGCAAATTTCTGATGCATGGTACTTGAAATAAAATGGTTTTTCTAATCGCATGCTTAATATGCAAAAGAAGAAAATTCTGCTTTGGCATGGCAGTAGAATATTTGTATAGGTCCAGTATGATACTGGTAACCCCCAAAAAAGTAAATTAATTTATTTCACTGCTACCACTTTTTTTATTTCTTTCACATAATAAAAAGCTGCAGATGTCTCTTCATAACTAGGCCAATGGCGACCAGCACAACAGTCTTTAAATTTTGCTTGAAGGACATTATCAACACACAATCAGCAACTGTATCACATCACATCACAGGCTAGGAGCTGTGTGGAGGCAAGTGTGATAAGGTAACTCCAGCAGCTACACCCATGCTACCTGTGTTATGGAAGAGCTCAGATGCAGCCTTGGTAATATGCTAGGAAATTATCATGCTAAATAGCTGTACGTGTCCTTCTCTGTACGCTCCAGGTATTCCTTCTCTATTAAAATATCTATACATTTCTGAAAAAAAGGAGAGAAGATATAATGAAATTAGAAAAGGAAAACACAGGAGTCTCATAACTTTCATTTATGCACAGACAATTGCCAGGTAATGGAAGAACTACATTCTTGAGATCGTTCCGTAACTTAAACTGTTATCTCCAGAACACACATACAAACTACACTGCTACACATGTTGTACATACAATGAGACTGACGAAGAAGAAAAAAACAACTGAATTTTTAACCGGGTTGAACATCCCAACGTGCAGCAGAACAGTGTGAACACGATGCAGCATGAGCAAGATTGAATAGTTCACTATAATTTATTTATGGAAATATTAAACTGGAACACATTCCTGCATTCAAAAATTTAAATTATTGACATTTAACAACAACACAGAATAGAGGAAACATTGCGAGAAAAATTTACGATTACGGTCGAAACCTTCGCTCCTTCCGACTTCCGTTTTGGGGAATTTCCTTTCCATTTTCAAGCTGAAATACAAATTTCCATGGAATAAAATAATACACATATTTAACAGCATAATGGCGCAAAAGAAACATTGCAAGAAAAAAATTATGATTACGGGAAATCATTGCTCCATCTAACTTCCGCTTTCGAAAGTTTTGATCGTAATTTCGCCCGCAGACAGAAATGACCCCCCCCCCCCCCCCAATCTGCTCAGTCGTGCTTTGATCTCAAAAACCACACAAATGGAAGTCTAAGATTACAGAAAAAAATATCGTGCCATATCTAATTTCCACTTTAGGGTCATTCCATGTCAAGTGATCCATTAATGACTTTTACTTTACCATTTTATATTGCTTTCATTTTCAGTTTTCTAACAGTAGTATAAGAGAAGGTCCCAGACATAATTTTTTTTTATGTCATCCGGTTTTTGAGTTATGAGGGTTTAAAATTAAAAAAAATTGACAATTTCGACCTTTCTGGACTGCACTAAAACTTTAAAAGCTCAGCCCAGAATTGAGATATTTCAAAACTAAAAATGCCACTCTCTTCAGAAATTCATGGGCTTTAATATGATATGCCACATGATGGACTTATTTTATATATATTTTTTTTAAATTTAAAATTTTAAAGTGATTAAAAAATATGAGTAAAAATTTTCAAAAAATTTGTATTTATTATTTCATATTTCTAAAAGCTTTCTGCAAAATTTGATCTTGGGATCTCAATGGGATCATACTTTAAAAAATAGCACATTGTTCTTAATGAGTCTAATTGTAATTGTATTGATAACGGGCACTTCTCCCTGCAGTGTCTTGACATTAATTTTTGTCGCAACAGAATAGGGCATTGGGGAAATTATTCAGAATTCTTACTACCTCATCAGGTTTATTTTGTGAGGAAAATAAAAAAAACTGTCACACCTTTAAGTATTAAAAAATTCTTGTTTGTACTTCATATCATGAATATAATAACAAAATAGATATTAAACAAATTTAGAAAAAAAAAAAAAAACTTACGCATCAAATGGATCTGAAAACTTGTATTCTTCCATTATTTATACTTATCCAGATGCTTTTCAAGAGCATCTGTTGCACACGACATTTCATTTTTTGTCAAAGTGTAAGTGCAACCAGTTGCAGTCCTTGGTTCGACCCTTGTTAGAACTTGTGCTCGCTCTATTTTAAGTACATCCTGACTAGATGGGTAAACAAATGATGATGCTGGGCCTGGTGGGTGTAAGAAGCTCACAGTTGCTTCTTCACTTTCATAGTCCACCGACAGCACATAGGTCAACCACCATTTTTTATTGTATTCACATGTTACATATCCAGTTATCTCAACCATATCTAGAGATTTTGTACCTCCTTCAATGTCAAACTTCTGACTCTCATTGCTTTTAAAGGAGTACACAGCTTGGTCACAATTTCTGTTGGACTGGTTGTAGATGGAATAAAGCAGTGAAATCCTTGTGTTCCCTTGATCACTTTCACTCTTTCAAAGTGTCGTTTTAGGGACATTTCTTCTTTTCTGTAATCCTCATTTGTTGAAAATAAGAACTGGATGGAAGGGATGTTATCTTGGCACCAGTGAAAGAGTTCCAGCAGTGTCATAATTTGGTCTGTGTAGGGTCTCTGTAAACTTGCCTTGGCTGCAAGGCGCTTGACTGTTCCTCCCAAACCATCGCATACTCCTTTTCCATGGGCTGTTGCATAGAAGTGCCACTCTGCATGAATACCAAAATCTTCTTCATGGTAACACAGGTTTGAGAAATTTTTCTTATTTTTGTATTGTGCACTTGATCCATCTGAAAAATAAAAGATTTTTTTCCAAGGAGTGAATAACATTTTCCTTGAAGAATGAGATCAGCTTATTCTGAAAATTATGAACAGCTATAGTATTGTGTGTTAAGCATTTGGAAATCACAACAAAGCTTTTGAACTTAATCTCCCCTCTTTGACTATAATATACAGCAAATGGATGAATCATTGCCTGGTTGTTGTTCCAGTGGAATGACTGGGCTTCATCTTGGAGAACAAAAGAGTAGTTCTAGGGAAGATCCAATGTTATCAAGGCCTGATTCTCCTGAATGTTTGCTTTCAGGTGTGAGTAGTATGCTGTTTGTTGACATTTAATGAAAGAGTGAGTTTTTAACAATACCAGCTGTTCACACAAATTTTCAATAAATTATTCTGCAGGCTTTGTTAATGTCTCAAATGTACACCTATCAACCGAATCCCACTGTTTGTAGGTAATGCTTTCTATCATCTCTTCTTCCATATTGTTCATAACTGCTCCCTTAAGTTTAATAAGAGCAATGAGAGTGAACTTACCCTTACCAGTAGGTCCGTTCTCTAAGAAAAGCATACATTTCTTTGCACGTTAACTTCCATTTTAATATCCACGGTTGGTTTTTTTTTATGTTGTCTTCAACATGTTCTTTTATTTGACTGAGTGAGCAATTTATTAACCTATAGTGCTGAACTGATACATTGGTCCAAGAAACCTCTTTTATACTTTAAAAACCTTATATTTACATTAACTCTGAATAACCCTAACCGGTAATCTAATTGGCTCTCACAAAAACAAAAAACCTGTCATTCAGTGCACCTAATTACATGAACATTCAGAAACCATAAACAAACTTCCTATTTACAAACACCAAAACATCTAAACAAAACATTTAAAAGCCTAAAATTCAACTATTCACAACAAACTTATCTCATTGCCCTCTATTTACAAACTCATCTCACACTCTCATTAATGCACCACACTTCTGCCGTTCCCAACATAGATTGCCCCGAGCAGCTTTCCACCCATCCACGGTCATTATCTGGAGGCCAGTTGGTATCAGCCCTGCTATCACAGTGCGAGTGAGTGAGAGAAGCGATTTCTTGCGTTGGCCTCATGTCCAACGTCATATTGAACACATGGACACCGTGGCTCCATATGTTAAGAACTGTAGTTAATATTTTATTTTCTTCTGCAGTATTTTTTCCTTTTTTGTTCTATTTTTATTAGTTCTTTCCATTTTTCATTAAGTATGTTTGGGTCATTATGATTATATACTTGATCCCTATTTTTTCCGATCAGTACTGATTCTGCAATACGCAAATGTCTTTCATTGTTACATGATTTAATTATTTTGATGTCTTCAAATTTTGGCTATCTTTGATTATCTAAGCAGTATTGTATCAGTGCTGTTGTTGCCAATTTTTTATGTGTTGTTGTAGGCGATGTTTTAATTTGTTTTTGGTACTCCGTATGTACGATATTGGTGGGATGCCTGTTACTGGAATTTCATACATAACAGCTTTTTCCAAGATACTGCTTTTTTCCGTATTATTAATTATCATATCTTTGACCGTTAGTACTTTGTTTCCCATCTGAATTCCATATTTGTGGCATAAATTATTTATCTCTGTTGATATTCTAGGAAGGTAAAGTAAAGCACCAACACATTGTAATTCCTTTTTTCTTTTTGAGGTTGTGGTATCTTGAATCTTAACTTGTACTTCATATATCCATTTATTTATTTTTTGTGGTGGGTATCCATAACTAAATGAAATTTCTTTAATGTACTTGATCTCATCATTCTGAAATTCTTCTTTAGAGGAGTGTGTAATTACTCTTTTAATTAATGTTTTAATGCTATTGCATTTTTGTGTATAAGGGTGTGTTGATGAATATGGGATCAGAACAGGAACAAATGTTAGTTTTCTATGTACTTTATATTGCATATGGTCATTTTGTTTTATAACCTTTACATCCAGGTAAGGCAAGGAATTTTCTTCTTCATGTTCCTTTAAGGTTTCTATTCCTGGACAACTCTTACAGCTACCTAAATGACACTGAGGAGTAGGAACTTGGCACATTATTTTATCAATGCATGTTTTATAGTCATTAAGCTTAGATCCATCGTTCAGAGTTATGTCTTCCAATTTTCAACCAATTATCAACTTAACATTCTGGTGGTAGGTACATACACAAACACAATGAGTACCACTTGCACCCGCAAGGAACAATTATTTGGTCGAAGTTCTGCAAATTTTGAAAAGCCAATTTTAACCATGGGATGCAGAGTTTTACCAGTTGTTATATTTCTTTAAGGTTTCCTAAAATAAGTCTTTTTTGCAGTCACACAGTCCTTCTTTCCAGGCATTATTTGGCTTACCACATTGCTATTATAAAAGGTTTTGACTGTGTCTTGAACTTCAACATCTAACATTTTGCCTATTTTTGGATCTGGTATAGACAAAATTTCTTTTTCCTTAACTAAGGCTTTTGCTTTCCTTGCCATTTGGTCACTTACTGAGAATTCCTTTTTAATTCTTTTACAAGATTAGCTTTTGGGAAGAACAGTCAAAATAAGGAAATTTTCACTTTTCATCTGTGTTTGTCTGAACCTTTCTTTAAGCTAGCTGTTTGATTATCTCTGAATCTGTCTCAAATTCTTCACTAGATATATCTGAGTTTTCTAGGCTTTTGTCTTTGACAAATTCAGCAACAAGACTCTTCTTTGCATTCTCTAGTTTTCTTTTGCAGTATCATGGTTCATGTATTATCTGTTTCTTTGCAATTGGCGATTCTTCAATACAGGGCAAAGACTTGTTCAAATATTCAATTGCCATATTTGATTTTAAAAATGGTACTTCAGCTTCAACATCTGGCTGTCTTGACTCATTATCCTTCTCCTCCATTATTTCTCCATCTTTCTTCTCCTTTGGCAACTGTTTTCTGCAACTGTCACATATCTTCATGCCACAATTAATATCTGGCTGCATTTTGCACATCCAATTCTGAACAGGCCCTACATTTTTAATAGTCTTGTGACCGATTTTATTAAACGGATTAAAGCAATATATTAAATTACACATTTTTTTTTCTGTTGCAGCCAGTCTAGTGAAAATATATCAGATTCACAATAAAATTTAGTAAATCTAGTTAACCTGTGTATTACCACCAAAATGTCAATAAAACAGCTGGAGCACAAAGACACCAATAGATCAACACAAGAGCTAAGGAAAGACTGAGTCTCAACTCACCACTGAGCCCTGTACAACAAGCAACAGCTTGTCCATACAAGTCAGAGCCAGTTAGTGCTGGTTTCAAACAAGATGAAACTGGTTCTATCATGCAACAGCAAGCTGTCATTCCATTATAGAAATTATTTTTTAAAGAAAAGCCTGATAGCTTTTCAGATATCTTTTAAACCTTTTAATTGAATAACTTTTTAAAGAAATTCCAAAATAACTGATATTATGGTTTGAAGTCTTGTTTATTTTGTTTTATTTCACTCCAATAAGACCAATTTATCCTGAACATAGCCCAATAAGGCAGACATGCACAAAATATTAAAAAAAAATGTGATCCCATTGAGATCCCAAGATGAAATTTTGCAGAAAGCTTTTAGAAATATGATATAATCAATACAATTTTTTTGAAAATTTTTACTATTTTTTTAATCACTTTTTAAAATTTTAAATTTTGTAACTTAGTTTTAAAATAAGTCCATCATGTGGCATATCATATTCAAGCCCATGAATTTCTGAAGAGAGTGGTATTTTTAGTTTTGAAATATCTCAATTTTGGGCTGAGCTATAACTCAAAAGTGGGATGAAATAAAAAATAAAAATTTTAGATTTAAACTTAGTTTTAGTCATTCAACAAGTGTACAAAATTTTATGAAAATTGGAAGACATGAGGTAAAAAATTCATTAAAATTGGATCACTTGACAAAATTGGATGGATCCCTTTAGGAAAACTCCATTTTCAACCTGAAATACAAATATTTATGGAAAAATGATATTTAACGAGAATACTGGGCAGAAGAAATAGCACATTATAAAGAAATTAGGATTATGGGGGAAATCTTCACTATGTTTAACTTCCAATTTTGAAAGTTTCCAAAGATGAAATAAAGTCCCCAGACGTAATTTACTGTTGATGCATCAAATGTCTCCATTTACAGTGATCATGGCACACAACTCAAGCTTCATTGACATTCATCATGTCTCAGACAAGAACTTTTGTACTTCATCATATTCATTATCTTTTTCTCATGCAGACATTCCTAAATCTTGTCTTCCCAGGCTCTTCATTTTTCTCAACCTTTTTTTCTTTTGTGCCACTTGAGCTGAATAAATTCTCTTACTAAGCATCTCACCACTAATACTTTCAAACATGGCCAAACCACAACAGAAAATACAATCATGCTAAAAAATTAAGGATGTCAGTTTCGATTCTTCCACCCTTAGGACTGCAACCAAAATGTTCTAGATATGGAGCATAATAAAACTAAATGAAAATTAAGAAAAAAATAAATGCTAGAGAATCTACCATAGTGGTCAAGGATAAAGAAAAACATCTCCCTGGAGCTAATTTGCAATGCACATCTCATGCAGAAAACAAATGTTTTATGGTGAAGAAAGTGTTAAATATGCTGTATGTTGGCCTGTCACAGTGATGCATGCAGTACAGCATCTAGGCACACTCAGCACCACACTAGTAAAGTGTATTTGAGGTACAGAGTCCCACTTTTGCATGAATGCTGTCCAAAGTTCACGAAGAGTTCTAGGAGGTGGATGACGTCCTGCAATATGTCTCCTGAGTGTGACCCATGCATGATCAATGGGGCTAAATCCAGGGCAGCGAGCTGGCCACTGTAGGTGGGTGAGCGTTGCCATCCATAAACACGAATGCAGGTCCCACTGCACCCCTGAATAGCTGGACATATTGTTGCAGAATATCATCACAGTACTTCTGGCCTGTCACGGTTCCTTTTTTTGAACACGTGGAGAGGTGTACATGAATCCAACATTATTCCACCCCACACTAGAATTCCACCACTGCCGAAACAAAGATGTCGAAGGGTTGTACCGAGTCCCAGGTGCGCTCCAAGTGAAGACACAACATGAATCATTGTACAGACTAAACCTGGATTCGTCAGTAAACAAAACACAGGCCCCATTGGTTGGCTGTCCAAGCAGGATGTGTTTTCTGCACCAGGCTACACGGGCTCTTCGATGGGCAGCAATTAATGGGATGCATCTGGCAAGCCTGCAGGCATACAAGGCGGAACTAACTCAATTGTATGTACACGGTATGCCTTGAATCCGTGGTCCCTGTGGCAGCTGGAAGGTCCTTGGCAAGGTCCCCTGCTGTACTCCTTTTCTTTTTTTATTAGAGGTTTAACGACCACCATGAGCAACTCAATGGGCTATAAGCAGTCGCCCTTCCCTAATGTAAGGTCACTGGTTCCAGGGAAGGGAGAGAGCCGGTGCCGTAAGACAAACACAACATCCATGCCTCACCGGGATTCAAACCCGAACCCCTTTCGGATGAATGATCAGAGGCCATCACTTAGACTACTGCGCCACCAGGGCAATTGCTGTACTCTGCCAGTGCTGTCTGGCAGTTAGCGACAAAAGACAGTCTTGTTATGGCATTGTAATTCGCAGATGTCCTGTGCTGAAGCATTGAGACATGTTTTCATCTTTTTGGCACTGCTGCCAGAGTCTAGAAATGACACTTTGCGTGACATGCAGCTCCTGGAACACTGACATCTGGGTCTGCCCCACATAACATCCTTAATATGGGTTCGCTGAACCATATTCATTTGGTATACAGCACTGCCGTACCTCTGAAATGCACAACATCTGCTCTATTCTGCTGCTCTGGCTTCTCTTTTTATAACCCTTCACATGCTAGTGACATATGTCGTGCTCCTAGCACTGCCATCAGTCTGCTGCAGCCACAGATGGACTTTTGTCATTCAGGAAGAGGTACAGAGTAGTTTGCATGATGAATCACTTTGTGTACTGCAACATTTTCCTGTGATTCGCAATTATCCTTAATTTTTGAGCATGAGTGCATGTGTCTCCACCTTACTAAAAATAAAAATATTTTGCTTCACATAACAACATCTGCAACACATCTTCATTTGGCGTCTTGTCACAAAACCCCCATAAGTAACGCATCTCTCCAGAATACAAGACTCCTCTCTCTTTTTGTTGTACCTAGATTTCACTCTTTTACATCAAAATAGGAACAATCACACTTTCATACACAGCCATTCTAAACTTTTTTGAGTACCTGTCATTCCTGTGAAATCCTCCTAAAGCAGCTATAACTTTCAAAGATGAATTTACTCCCCTACTAATTTCACCATTTAATTTGTTTTCTCTGTCAAATATAGTTCCTAAATATACAGACTCATTCACCTGGTCTACTTCTGTTTCATTTAGTGTGCCTGCATTCAGTGCTAGCAGTTCCTCACCCAAAAACCAAAGCTTTGGTTTTTCCCTTATTTATACTGTTTGAATTTCATAGAAACTTCAAACATCAAGGACAACACAGTCTGCAATTCACTTCTGCTTTCTGTCCATATGACTGAATACAGCAATCTGCATACACAAATATTACCAAAACATAAACTAAATGTTCCACTTGTTAATTTTTTTTTTCAACATGCCATGTAATCTGTAGGTTTTCTGAGCTACACAATACCTCATCACCAAAATAGTACTTTTTTTTTTTCTATTCTAAATATAATTAATTTCTTATGACTTGCATTGCCTTATTTGGCATTTTGCCTCACATTTGCATATCATAATGTCTATAAACTAGTGAAAAGGTCTTCCAATTAAGTGGTAAAAACTGAAATTACCTGTTAAAAGAAATTTTGGATGACTTCTAAAAGGTGCTAAAATCCAGGGTAAGATGCCATACCTAGCTAAAATTTCCTTTCATGAAATCCAGTTTTCAAGTTTCACACCATGTAGCTAGCTAGTCTTCCAATTTCACACCAATAAAGCATGTTTACAAAGTTAGAACAACACAGCTGGAAAAAAAAAAAAAAAAAAAAAAAATGATGTTGCATGTGGTCACAACACGAAAGCAATGTTGGTTAGGTCTGAAGGATGTGTCTGGGGATAAAGCACTACCCTAATGTACAGTTGCATGATAAGTGAAGGCTTTTCACAGCTGTCAAGAACCAGCAGCAGATAATGAATGATCGGGACGCTTGCACGTCCCACAGGAGGTGCTGATTGTGCAATCTTTACTTGATTGCGACAGGCACTGGACCATGTGCCAATTAGCAAATGAAGTTGGAATCAGTTGAATGCACCACATTCTGCACAATGTCCTTGGCATGCAAAGATCGCAGCAAAGTGGATCCCTCATCATCGCACAGAAATGCAAAAGTGGCACCGACATGCTTGTAAAACTTCATCTGGACCCATATCATAATGAGGGTAATGCATTTCTTCACCAAATCATTGCCATCGACGAATTTGGGAACGGGTGTATCAGCTGGCACTGAAATGAATGGGGGCATGAGAGGGATCCTAACGCCGCAAAAATTGTGGCGGAAACCCAGTAAAGTCAAAGTAATGCTGATTGTTGCCTATGACATGGATGGTGTAATGCTTTACCATGCCATTCGCGAGAAACAAACTGTGAATGCCGAGTACTATTGATGGTTTCTGGAGAAACACCTGTGTCTGGCACTACAAAAGAAGCAGCTGAATTTCATTAAAGACAATCCATTAGCACTGATTCATGACGATGTTTGTTGTCATACCTTGGAACACCCACCATACTCCCCAGACATGAGTTCCTGTGACTTTAATCTGCTTCTCAAATTGAATGCACCCATAAGAAGACAACATTTTTGTGGTGGTCCAGAGGTACTCCATGCCATAGACTGAACTATTGCAGCTATCAATAGAAACGGATCTGTGTGTGTGCTGACAGTATCCAATGTCTCCACCAGATATAGACTAAAGGTGATTACACTGAGGGCCAGTGATGTTCCATTCATGTCTAA
Organism: Macrothele yani; assembly: GCA_039090855.1. NCBI lineage: Eukaryota > Metazoa > Arthropoda > Arachnida > Araneae > Macrothelidae > Macrothele > Macrothele yani. The sequence continues at coordinate 128,463,325 of CM077008.1, forward strand.
ACAAAGTGTAATGTGTGTTAGATACTCGCTGCTACTACTTTTCACTCAACCCTTGCATACAAATTATATGATGTAGCACAAACATCAAACAGGCACAAATTGAAAACTTATACATGCAAAAAATTAGGTGCCACATCAGTAATGCATTAAAAAAAATTAATATTGTTTTTGAACAGGTTTTTGTGAATCTCTCATTTTGGAGTTTCTGTAAATGTTAAGTTTCCATAAGTCAGGACTTCTGCAGCCCAATGAAGGCTGCATTTTATTTCAGCATATATGTATACATACAACAGAAAACCACACTTCAAAGTTGTTAACAGAAGTAACTCCCATTGTTTGAAATGAAGTCACTAACCTAATTTCTCATCACATTACTATGAGGTACCTTTTGGCATGTTGACTGTTCTGCACAACTTTTGAGACTTAAAATTGCATGAAATTTCTTAGTTCCTCATAATTTTGGATGCTGTGACACAACATCCAAAAAAAAAAAAAAAAAAAAAAAAAATGGTATTCTTTGGGTTTGCAAGCAGCAGGGTTCTTTTGAGTTCAGTGGTGATTATCTAATACATTTTGCAAAATATTTCAAATACGACACAATATCCTATATTTTGCAAAGTATTTTGCTGCAGGCTTTCTATTATGAATACTCAGATCTATTAAAAATACTCTATCCTACAATAAATGAAATTTTGAGATGTCAAAGTAAGCAAAATCGCATCTAAAAACATTTTCAGCTGTTACACGAATGAGTTTTTACTGTATTTCCTTACAGAAGTCCGGTGTCTATTTGATTTGTTTTCAATCTGCTTCAATTAAAAATTTCACCCCATCCTAGGTCGAGTAACATCCCCTATAAATGAATATGCATTTAAAGCTTAAAAGCAGCCATTCTAAGATTGGCTGCAGGCTAGTACGCAGAATAAGAAGTGCAACAGAAATGACTGTAGTTGTTCCTATTAACCAGTTACCTACGTCTTAAAAAGCTTCTAATAAGTGTCATTATCAACACAAAGGTGGACTATTTTCACTGTTTCCCATACAGCCATCTTTCTACAAAGCTTGAAAATTGCGTTTCCCTGGATCAGGAATCGAACCTACACCTCCCCATTTAAGTTCAAATATGCTAGTGTTATGTCACCCAGGACAATGAGGTTCCAAGCAAATGTAATGACATTTGTTTTCATGTATTTGTGAAGAATTACTTCCATCAGGTAGATAATATTATCTACAATCTTATAAGTATTCTCTTTTCCTGCTTTTACATATTACTAAAAACCAAATGCTCCTTGCATCTAAATAACCATTATTTTTTTTTCCATTCTACACAGCCTCAATGTCTTTCTCCTCTCCACCTTTATGAGGCTTCAGTGACTTGTCTTTAGAAATCTTGCCTCAGGTTTCACTGTGCAAATATCTGTTACAAGAATCTTCACTTGCCTGAACATGAAGAATATATACCCTAAAATTTGCTATGCAAACACCAGATTCAGATATACAAATTTTCCAGTTTACAAATGGGCAGAAAATGCAGATAAATGTTTCTGATGCATGCAAACTGTCACACATGAGCAGCTATTTGCTATGCATCAGCAAGACGATCATAAAAGGAAGTGCCATATTTGTTCACGTGTTCCCACAAAGTGATGCCCTGCACTACGCTTATCCTGTGTGGTCATATGTTTCAGGCTCTTATTTCCATCTCATATTCTTGTACAATTCCCCCAAATGATATCAGGATAGCTAAAAAAATGTTGACCAAGATGGAAACAAGGATGAGAAGGGCTAGAATAGCACACTCACTCAAGGTAAAGCAAACTGGATGTTCACCCTGAAGAACAAAACAGATATTTTTTCAGTGATGGGCCTACCAAAGCCTACAATTTGTACAATATTTAATGGCAGTTAGAGAATATGAGCATGTTAAAAATGTAAAAGGTGAAAACTTTCCAGAGTGACAAGGGAATGGGAAGAAAAATAAGATATTCCAGTGAGAGCACTGATTCAATGGATTGACTACCATAGCAATCAAGGCACAACATTGGCTTTCAGTAATCAGGAGAGGACAATAACTGTTTGAAAATCCGAAAAAAAAAAAAAATGGTAGAAAGGTGGGGATGGAGATTAGAGTACTGCAGATACAGAATTCAAGGCAAGCAAAGGTCAATATGATGGATTAAAGAAGAGGGCATATCTTCATAATAATAAACTAGGAAGGGGGGAGGAGGGGGAGGCAGCTTCTGCCAATAGTGCAGCAGAGGAGACTTGCTCCATAAATCACCAGCATATTACTAATGAAGGCAAACATCATCTGAAGCAGATCTTCAACACGGATCAAACTTATCTATTTTGGAAGTGAATGCCAGCATAGAAATTTATTTTGGTAGAAGAATCAAGACTTCCAAAGATCAACTTACACTGCCGCTTGGAAGTAATCTGAAGGGTGACCCCTGCTTGTCTTATGCTCTAAAAATTCTAAGGCAATGAAGAGCATTCCCAAATCAACTTCATCCATTATGCAACATTTGAACAGAAAGGTTTGGGTCACTCATCAAGTTTTCAGTAATTATATCTGGATCTACTTTGATCCTTTTGTAGGTGAAAAACACAAGAAGAACAACTTTGATAGCAAAGATCTTCAGTTATTAATTAACATTCACAACCATCCTATCAGCATTGATGATTATTCGAACAGTGTCCATATTGTTCCCTAGCCTGCCATTATGGATCAAGGCTTATTATTATGACTTGGTCAACTGAAGGCAGATCTTCAGCTTCTGATGAAACATTTTGTCTACAAAACCCTTAAGGATGTTTTAATCAGGAAAAATAAAACTGATTGTAGCACCCAGCATGGCAGTTTTTTTAGTTCTTAATTATTTTAGTACACTTCCAATCTTTCATTCAGAATTCCATATGCTTCAAGTATAAATACAAACATTTTGACTGGAAAGACCAAATTTTTAGCTATGTAAAGATAAGTGATTAAAAAAATCTATTTTCAGCATAAGAATGCCATCCAAAATCATTGTCATGTGATCTCTTTGGAAAACCTGAAAATTTTATCACACTGGAACTGGAATAATCAAGCCACATCTTTCAATTTCTCCACATTTGCTATGCAAACATACTTTGATCAATATATATTTCAACTACACATTATTTACATACTCTGAGTGCATAAATACTATCACATGGTACTTTTATTTTACTATGTAGAACATGGTGGACTAAAAGGCAGAAATTAGTCATTAGTTACAAGGGAACAATACAGTAGGTGCAGAAAAACTTGCAAATCACCAAGATAGAGAAAAGTTACTGCAAGCAAGTTTTTTTTCCTTCTATAAATAGGGACTTGTTTTAAACACATGCCTGTTCACTATACTACTACACAGGCATATGATGGTAATATACACTGCCATACACTGATGCGTCAGCATAATTTCAGACATGCATATGTCAACAGGGTATTCAGGTATTTTTACACACACACACACACACACACACACACACACACACACACACACACACACACACACACACACACACACACACACACACACACACACACACACACACACACACACACACACAAGCATTCTGGTTTGCAACAAACTTTTTCGATCTCCTGTTGTCCAATGAAAAATTCTGGGCAACAACTCATTTCTTTCTCAACTGCTAGTGGCTGATATTATGCTTCTTGTCCACCTTGTTTTATATCCATCCCTTGGTCTTCAGCCCGATATTATTACAAAATGTCTGGGTTATCTTTCATGAATTCATGAAACAGCTATGCCCAGACATGGCAGTATGATTACATGAATTGTTTCTTTTACTAGCATAGACTGGACTTCTGCAATACTAATTCTGTTCTGCCACTTCAGTTAATTTTTTTCTGCTTCAGATTTCTCTTATCACACTCATGTCAACAGTTTCTAACATGCTTTAACAGCCCTTTACTTTCTACTCCGTTTTCACTGACAAATTAAGAAGGCACATACCAAGTTTACCTATCTGGATAACTGTTCCAAAGGGGAGGCTTGGGGGGGGGCTTTGTCTGATGGGGACTTTTCTGACTCATTCCTTATCAAATTTTTCAACCTCTTTTCAACAATCACCCCACCCTCCTAAATTATCCATTTCAGCCCCTTCCCCTGTGCTACACAAGTAATCATTTTTGAGTTTGATTTGTGACCACTGATTTAGACTTTCCAAAGTTCACACCCATCTCATAATTTATTGAAGTTTTGCTCAGCTGAGATTTAGAATATATGGATTGAGATTTGCACTAAAAATGAATACTTAAGAGATCAGAGTTCCATTTCTGCTCAAGGATGATAAAATTTGCAAGTTTTCCAAGGAGAAAGCCACATGGATAGCTATGGATGGCATTTCTAACACTGAAAATAACAATGTGGCAGGACAGCAATATGTTTTGGAAATTAAATTACAGCTACATGAATAAAACTTCTGTAAATCATTACCTTGATAACAGGCACTCGAGGCTTGAATCGTGAAGAAAGTTGATTTAGAACTTCAGCCAAAAGTTGCTGGTGCTTAAGTACTTTGCGCATCTTCATTATTCGTACAATAGCAGCCTGAAATGAGAATCAGAAATAATGCTAAGTTTCTAAGTAGTCAGCACTAAATAATTCAAAATAGCATTTAAACATTTTATGAGTACATTGTAAACATGTACTGACACGTACATAGGGAAAAGATTTATATACATTAACTTGATTTTAATAAAGAATATGATTCTGTAACAGAACTGTTTGCCTGCATCTGAAAGGCTGAATAATTTCCATTTAAATGTAAAGTTTCATTCCGAAACAATCTCTTCAATCTTCAAAAGCATCTTTACTTTCATAATAAAATGAAAGAAGTGCACTACTGTAAACTACTTTTACATTACACACACACAGGTTAAAAACTGAATCATGATTTTTAGACTTTTAATGATTTTTACCTTTTCACATGGGATGGAAAATACCATTAATGTAACATGTATGGAAGATTTCAGGTTTAACAGCATTTAAGCCCTTTCAAAAAATGCCATCTTTTCCCCTTCTTTCTGCTCTGATGTTTTAATAACTCATAAGAAAGATATAAGTCCCTCATAATTTTGTGCCATTGGTTCCACAAAAGGAACAGCATCAGAACCATTAGACAAGCACACCATCCATGTCTTTTCTGGGACTCAAACCCAGGCCCAATCTGGATGATTAGTCAATAAGTTAGTCTCTGACTACTTGGCCACAATGGTGGTTGCTGTGTTTCACAAAATCTTGTCTTCCATTAAAGGATATTCACTTCCCCGAAAAATTATTAGCACATTTTATACATTCACAAATATTACATTTATCTTCCCTAGTTAATTTTGTGCCAAAATAAAGCAAAATCATCCAAGAGGAATGACAAATGTACAACACAATTATGCCTTTTTTTTTTAGCATTTTAGTGACTCCAGCAATGATGTTTTTTATATCAGTACAAAAAGTAACACCAGTGGCAAACATAATAATCTTTATTTTTGATTAATATTTTTAAAATATATATAAACAGAAATAGTGCATCCAAATATGTTTCATACAGAAAATAATTTTTGATTTCTTATTGAGAGCACATTTTATTTAATTATTAACACATTTTATACATTCACAATATATTAGGTTAACCTTGATTGGCTAATTTAGTACATTTAAACTGTGTACTAAAAAAAAAAAACACTTTTTTTATGCTATAATTGGCATGTTTTCACTGTATTCCATGTATCCATTTCCTTCAGAAAACTTGAAAATTTTCATCGTCCCGGAGCGGGAATCGAACCCGCAGCTTCCAATTTCGATCGAGCATGCTAGTCATTACACTACCCAGGACAAGGAAATTCCAAGCAACTAAACAGATATCTGAGAACCTTTAGATTTACATTAGTCGAAGCCATTCCTGTCCCATTGTAGCGTTATCCGACCTTTTCCCACATCCAGGGTCAGATGTAGATCACAAATTCCAGTGACTTAATGTAGGTCACAAGTGCATATGACTTTTTTATGCATACTGCAAGCCACTTTACACATGCAATCAGCACTTCCAGCCTATCACACCCAAGAAAATAGTTGCTTTAGTAGCCACTAATGGTAAATATAGTAGCCTAAATAGTAGCTTTAAAAACTTATGTTAATGACTAAAATAGTTGCCCAAAAAAGTGTATGCATTTTAGAATGTAAGTGCTCCACACCAAAATATTAAAAAAAAAAAAAAAAAAAAATGTTTATTTATTTCAAACCCATGGTGACAAAATCAGCACATGTTAACATTTTGGTGAGGGAAAAATTATATATATATATATATATATATATATATATATATATATATATATATATATATATATATATATGGGATGTAAGGTCAGGTGATGCGTAACACCACAGCCTCTCCTTGACAACTGTCAACCCCGCCTTCTCGTGGTGCATCCTGTTCCCACTCAAAGGGGCTCTGACGACCGCCCATAGCGGTATAACTATACCATCGGGATTAGAGGAAATTCTATCCCACACTCACCAACCCGCTTGGCCAGCGTGGTGAGTTATGGCCAAACCCCTCCAAAATGATTCCACAACTTAAATCTTGGCCCTCAGTCTCCGGCAGCTGGAATGTACCTGGCCAAGGCAGCAGCCAGTGCGACATGAAGGCAGAGGGTGCTAAGAATCCCCGGAGGACCGGACTAGGCTGCCATCTGATGCTGACCTTGGCTACTTACAATGGACGCTCCCTATCTTCTGATTCAAGGCTTCTTGAATTGGAAGAGGAACTACAAAGGATCAAGTGGGACATCGTGGGGCTAAGTGAGGTAAGGAGAAAAGGAGAAGATCTCATCGAACTGAAAAGTGGACATCTCTTCTACTATCGTGGGACAGATACTGGCAGAACTAGTGGTGTTGGATTTATAATAAACAAGAAACTGAAGGATAAAGTTGTAGAAGTTGAAAGTTCCTCTGACAGAGCTGCACGACTTGTTATCCAACTCTCGAAAAGATACCAGGCTCAGATTATTCAAACTTATGCACCCACCACAAGTCATCCTGAAGAAGAAATTGAAGAATTTTATGAGGAAATTTGTCGTCTAAATAATAAAGGTAAGCAGCACTTGAAAATAATCATGGGAGATTTCAATGCAAAAATAGGGCAACGGCAACAGAATGAAACTTCAGTAGGTAAATTCGGTCATGGCAACAGAAACCAGCGTGGAAATACTCTCGTTGAGTTTGCAGAGGCAGAAGGGTTTTTCATCTTGAACTCCTTCTTCAAGAAAAAGCCACACAGGAAATGGACATGGAGACATCCAAATGGGACGACAAATGAAATTGATTTTATTATGTGTAACAAAAATTCGTCATAGAAGACTGCAGTGTGCTAAACGAGTTCAACACAGGTAGTGACCATAGATTGGTGAGATGTAAGATGCACCTCAACACTAAACTTGAACGTGGCAAGCTCATAAGACAAACAAAATCTATTGACATAACCAACCTTAAAAAACACCATAATACCTTCAAGTTAGAACTGAAGAACAGGTTCTCTGCTTTAGAAGGCCTAACATCGGAAGAAGTGGACATCTCTGAAGTTAACAGAAAAGTAACCAAAGCTCTTATGGAAACAGCAACAAAATTAGCTGGGTCTAAGAACAAGTTGCATGTGAACAAATTATCAGGAAAACCAAAATGTTGATGCAAAAAAGAAGAGAGATGAGGACGACTAAAGAAGATGTGACTTCCAAAGTGGAATATATAGAGCTATGCAAGACAGTAAGAAAAAGTATCACTGAAGACGTAAGGAAATTCAACTGTGAACTAGTGAGGAAAGCAATTGAAAACAACCAAAGCCTAAAATTGGCAAAGGGACATCTCAGTAAGGGAAGAAAACAGATTATGGCACTGAGAAAAGAAGATGGTTCTGTAACAAGAAATAGAGGCGAAATTTTGACAAGAGTGAAAGATTTCTTACTCCAAATTATATGAAAGAGATGATACATGCACTCCAGACATCATGAAAGATACCAGTACCAGAGTTCCTCCAGTCCTTCCAGCAGAAGTTGCTCATGCAATCAAGAACATGAAGCGAGGAAAAGCTCCAGGAGAAGATGGAATTACTGTAGACATCATACAAGAAGCAAGTGGAGAAATCGAAACAGTACTCGCCCAAATTTTCACTCGATGCCTTAATGAAGGAAAGATTCCTGAGGATTGGAACACCGCTACAATGATCCTGCTACATAAGAAAGGTGACATTGAAGATCTCGGAAACTACAGACCTATCAGCCTCCTATCAGTAGTTTATAAAATCTTCACTAAAGTTCTTTCACACCGCTTGAAGGTAACACTGGACATGGCTCAACCGAGAGAACAAGCTGGATTCAGGAGTGGCTACAGCACAATAGATCATATCCACGTGCTGAGAGAACTAATTGAAAGAGCGAGGGAATATGAACTTCCATTGTGCATGGCTTTTATCGATTATGAAAAGCCTTTGATTCGGTGAAACCATCAGCAGTTACAATGGCTCTGAAAACCTGCGGTATTGAAGATGCATACATTAATATTATTAATAACATCTATGAAAATGCAAGTGCAAAGATTCGGCTGTTTGAAAATACAAATACACGTAAAAATTGGAAAGGGAGTGAGACAAGGTGACACCATATCTCCGAAGCTCTTTAATGCCACATTGGAGGGTGTTTTTCAGTCGCTGAGCTGGGAAAGCAAGGGGATAAAGATTAATGGAGATTATCTAACCCACCTTCGTTTTGCTGATGACGTAGTCATTTTTGCAACTACCCCATCAGAGCTGCAGAGTATGATCCAGGAACTTGCTGACAAGAGTAAAGAAGTGGGATTAAAAATGAACTTTCAGAAGACAAAAGTGATGTTCAATGCTTTTACAAGAAATGAAGATTTATCGATTGATGGAGAAAAGCTGGAGATAACAGACACGTACGTTTATCTTGGACAGCAGATATCAAGTGAGGGTCACATTGATGAAGAAATTAATCGGCGTACAAAACTTGCCTGGAGAGCTTTTGGAAGAAACAGCATAATTTTCAAGAGCAATATGCCATTATGTCTTAAAAGAAAAGTGTTTGATCAATGCATCCTTCCAGTGCTTACGTATGGTGCAGAGACGTGGACCTTAACTAAAAGAGACATACAAAGGCTGCAGACAACTCAAAGCAGCATGGAGAGGTGCATGCTTGGTGTAACCAGGAGAGATAAGAAGAGGAACCGTGGATCCGAAAAATGACAAGAGTGGAAGACATCATGATCAGAGTTAAATCCCTGAAATGGCAATGGGCTGGACATACTGCCAGAAGGACAGACCATCGATGGACAGCTGAAATTTTAGATTGGATTCCAAGGGACAGGAAAAGACCCAGAAGAAGACCACATGGGAGATGGGTGGATGAAATTCGAAAGTATGCAGGGGTGACATGGAGGAGACTGGCACAAGACAGACCGTTGTGGAGGAAACTTGGGGAGACCTTCGTCCAGCAGTGGATTGATGATGGTTGACAATGATGATGATGATGATCCTCCACAACGGTCTGTCTTGTGCCAGTCTCCTCCATGTCACTCCCGCATATTTACGAATTTCATCCACCCATCTCCCATGTGGTCTTTTTCTGGGTCTTTTCCTGTCCCTTGGAATCCAATCTAAAATTTCGGCTGTCCATCTATGGTCTGTCCTTCTGGCAGTATGTCCAGCCCATTGCCATTTCAGGGATTTAACTCTGATCATGATGTCTTCCACTCTCGTCATTTTTCGGATCCACGAGTTCCTCTTCTTATCTCTCCTGGTTATACCAAGCATGCACCTCTCCATGCTTCTTTGAGTTGTCTGCAGCCTTTGTATGTCTCTTTTAGTTAAGGTCCACGTCTCTGCACCATATGTAAGCACTGGAAGGATGCATTGATCAAACACTTTTCTTTTAAGACATAACGGCATATTGCTCTTGAAAATTATGCTGTTTCTTCCAAAGCTCTCCAGGCAAGTTTTGTACGCCGATTAATTTCTTCATCAATGTGACCCTCACTTGATATCTGCTGTCCAAGATAAACATACGTATCTGTTATCTCCAGTTTTTTTCCATCAATCGATAAATCTTCATTTCTTGTAAAAGCATTGAACATCACTTTTGTCTTCTGAAAGTTCATTTTTAATCCCACTTCTTTACTCTTGTCAGCAAGTTCCTGGATCATACTCTGCAGCTCTGATGGGGTAGTTGCAAAAATGACTACGTCATCAGCAAAACGAAGGTGGGTTAGATAATCTCCATTAATCTTTATCCCTTTGTTTTCCCAGTTCAGTGATTGAAAGACATTTTCCAATGTGGCATTAAAGAGCTTCGGAGATATGGTGTCACCTTGTCTCACTCCCCTTTCCAATTTTTATGTGTGTTGTATTTTCAAACAGCCGAATCTTTGCACTTGCATTTTCATAGATGTTATTAATAATATTAATGTATGCATCTTCACCGCAGGATTTCAGAGCCGTGGTAACTGCTGATGGTTTCACCGAATCAAAGGCTTTTTCATAATCGATAAAAGCCATGCACAATGGAAGTTCATATTCCCTCGCTCTTTCAATTAGTTCTCTCAGTACGTGGATATGATCTATTGTGCTGTAGCCACTCCTGAATCCAGCTTGTTCTCTCGGTTGAGCCATGTCCAGTGTTACCTTCAAGCGGTGTGAAAGAACTTTAGTGAAGATTTTATAAACTACTGATAGGAGGCTGATAGGTCTGTAGTTCCTGAGATCCTCAATGTCACCTTTTTATGTAGCAGGATCATTTGTAGCATTGTTTCAATCCTCAGGAATCTTCCCTTCATTAAGGCATCGAGTGAAAATTTGGCGAGTACTGTTTCAATTTCTCCACTTGCTTCTTGTATGATGTCTATAGTAATTCCATCTTCTCCTGGAGCTTTCCCCCGCTTCATGTTCTTGATTGCATGAGCAACTTCTGCTGGGAGGACTGGAAGAACTCTGGTACCTTTCATGATGTCTGGAGTACATGTATCATCCCTTTCATATAGTTTGGAGTAGAAATCTTTCACTCTTGTCAAAATTTCGCCTCTATTTCTTGTTATAGAACCATCTTCTTTTCTCAGAGCCATAATCTGTTTTCTTCCCTTACTGAGATGTCCCTTTGCTATCTTTAGGCTTTGGTTGTTTTCAATTGCTTTCCTTACTAGTTCACAGTTGAATTTTCTTACGTCTTCAGTGATACTTTTTCTTACTGTCTTGCATAGCTCTATATATTCCACTTTGGAAGTCACATCTTCTTTAGTTGTCCTCATCTCTCTTCTTTTTGCATCAACATTTTGGTTTTTCCTGATAATTTGTTTACATGCAACTTGTTCTTAGACCCAGCTAATTTTGTTGCTGTTTCCATAAGAGCTTTGGTTACTTTTCTGTTAACTTAAGAAATATCCACTTCTTCTGATGTTAGGCCTTCTAAAGCAGAGAATCTGTTCTTCAGTTCCAACTTGAAAGTATTATGGTGTTTTTTAAGGTTGGTTATGTCAATACATTTTGTTTGTCTTATGAGCTTGCCACGTTCCAGTTTAGTGTTGAGGTGCATCTTACATCTCACCAATCTATGGTCACTACATGTGTTGAACTTGTTTAGCACACTGCAGTCTTCGATGACGAATTTTTTTGTTACACATAATAAAACCAATTTCACTTGATTTGGATGTATATATATATATATATATATATATATATATATATATATATATATATATATATACACACACATCCATACACTGCAAAAAGGGCATCTCAAGTTTCAATACAATGCTACTCAAGACACTCAGAACTATAAAGGTTATGGAAATCCCCCAAAAAATATTCAATTATACATCAAAAACTACTTACATAAACTAACCTGATACAAACTTTGGAATTACAAAAAAACTTCCTTCTATGTCATTGTTCTGGATGCCAGATGTTCTCATCTGTATCAAGTCAGTACGGAGAGTTTTCTTCTGTGTTGTGGTTGGTAAAAAAAATATAAGATTTTCCAAGTAGGCAACATACACTGCATTGAAAAAAATTATTGTGTATTTCTTCTTTCAAAGGCCATAGTTGTGGTCATTCAGTGTTATGATGATCACTTGTTTTGTTCTGTACACATAATAATCGTAGTTATCTGATATGAGGTATATCAAGAATCTCATTCGAATAGATGAACATTTGGAAACTTTTCAAACTTGTCTTTTGTATAGCTATGACAATAAATATCAAACACTGTGAATGTGTTTATAGCATGGAACAAAAACACGAAGCTTAGCTAAACTAAAAAACTGAAAACTTGCAGTTTATTATCATCAGGAATGGAATGGGTATAGTGTAACCTCCCTCTTCAACAATGGAAACTCTTTAACTCATAAGTAATAATAATGGTGCTTAACATGATTTTGAATTATGTTGCAAAAGAGTACATTTTATTTTGATTCCCATATTTGAAAGGTAAACGTGAAAAACCTGTCTGAAACGTCTTCATTTCATTAGGGCATGAACACGATTCAACCTCAAGTCTGTGAATGTCAGGTATAATTGATATGAAGCATTACACTGATAGCCATCTGCCTTGATAATGTTACAGTCATTCTTCACAGTGTCCTTCATGCTTTTGAGACAAATATGAAGAAATTACTTTATCCTGTAAAATTATTCCAACTCATAATTACAGAAATAAGAAAACAAAAAACTTGACTTTCTTCTAATTTGGGTTACTTTTATAACAGCAGACAGCTAAAATCCCTAGATGTTAACCATGATCGATTTTCAAAGCTCTAACAACAGTAAAACTAAGATTATCCTTACACCCACTGATGACAATAATAAAACCATAGCTCAAATTTTTTGAAATGATTGTTTTATAACTCTTCTGAAAATCACTGTCATGGGACATCAAAAACTTTTATATGATGCCCCCCCCAATATGTATAAACAAACTTTTTTATCATTTAGTCAGGGGGGGGGTTCTTTAAAGTTTACATTATTGTTATACCATGGTAGCAATTTGGAAGAGTTATATGCATTTTAACTTGTACAATATTCTAGAGGATAATGCTTACCTTGGCATTCCTTGCTAGCGATGAGAAACATTTCACACACGTTTTCCTGTCTTTGTTGATGTTATTGTCCTAAAGTCCATTGTATAAGATGAATAGCTTTACTTCACACACTTTTCGCTGGGTATACTCATTGGATCTTCGCTTTAGGATTCAAACACACCAATTTTTACCATTTTTTATACTCTAAATTTTCGCCCAGTCTCTGGGCATCCTCAGGAGTGTGGCGACTTTTCCACCGATGTTCGTGGTTAACTTCGCGCTTAATGGAGTCCGATACTCCTTGCTGCCATTCGTCGGAATGCTGGGCTAGATCTTGTAGCTCGGCTTTGTTAAGTTTTGGCATTATAATAATGTTGTCTACATATCGAGCAAACTTAACAAAGCCGAGCTACAAGATCTAGCACAGCGTTTTAGCGAAATTTGTAACACCATAGTGCTAACGATAGAGTTTGAAGAGGATAATCGCCTATTCTTCCTGGACATTCAACTAAAGAAAAACAAAAATAGCTTTGAATACTCGGTGTTCAGGAAAGCAACTTACATACCAGTACTGATACCATACTCGTCGCACCACCCAGTGATACATAAAAAAAAAAAAAAAACAAAAAAAAAACAACAAAAAACAGCATAGTAAACTTGATACGGCGAGCGTACACACACACATCTGACAACAGGCTAAAAAATCAAGAGCTAGAGTTTATCTCGAAGATATCACAAGAGTATGGTTACCTGAGTAAGCTAATTAAAAAATGGATGCACGAGAGTAAAAAGCATATGACTCAGAGTAAAGAAGGCTAAGAAGTGCACAACCAAAGAAAGATGAGGAATAAAAAATTGAAATACATTGGTGCTTTCCCATACTTGGAAGGAGTTAGTAAAGAAATCAATAGGCAATGTGCTAAATATGACTTACAACTAGGAAGCTCAGTGAACAAACACCTTGAAAAATATGACTGTTAACAAAAAAACAGAGGAAAAAATACTAGAAGAATCAGGATCCTACGAAATTCCAATTGCACACATACCCCCAATATCGTACATTGGAAGTACGAAAAACAGATTAAAAAAAAGACTTAAACAACACATTTCTAACTGGCAAAAAAAAAAAAAAAAAAAGCCAAAACACTGCTTTAGTGCAGTTCTGCATTGAAAACCAGACTTTCCCAAAATTCGATGAAATTAAAATGCTAAAAAAGAATAAAAAATCTGAAAGGCAAATGAGAAGGGAAGAACCAATTGTAATCTATAAAAAATAAAGCAAGGATATGTAACCAGAATGACTAGCACATTATCTAGCCTGTGGAAAGAACTATTCAGACAAGAAAAAGAACAACAAAAGGAAAACCGACAAAAAAGAAAAAAAAAAAAACCGGGATAGGAAAAGAAATAATAAAAAAATATATATTTTAATGAAACATAGATGGCGCTAGCCGGGCTTGATAACGAATATATCCAAGAAAGTGTTTCCGACGAATGGCAACAAGGAGTATCGGACTCCATTAGTGCGAAGTTAACCATGAACATCGGTGGAAAAGTCGCCACGCTCCTAAGGATGCCCAGAGACTGAGCGAAAATTTCAAGTATAAAGAACGGTAAAAATTGGTGTGTTTGAATCCTAAAGCGAAGATCCAATGAGTATACCCAGCGAAAACTGTGTGAAGTAAAGCTATTCATCTCATACAATGGACTTTAGGACAACATCATCAACAAAAACCGGAAAGCATGTGTGTGAAATGTTACTCATCGTAAAGTGAGTTTAAATATCTGTTAGCAAAAACATGCATTTTCCGTGTCATTCGAAAAATAAAGCTGTAAAAACAATTACGCAAATTTATTTCAATGAACGTATCATTCATGAAATTCTAGGTACAAAATTTTCGACTAGAAATTGATACATTTAACTACAATTAAACTTCAGTAAGCACAGAGAACAAGTCTTTAATATGGTGAAGGCAATACATGCACTCGCTCCTGGCACTGCCGTATTCCAAACAGAAAAATGGGACACTTTTTCGGCAGAATATCTTGATTTGAGTAGGTCGTTCCTTTAATCACATGTGGGTCTAGTCTATACTTACCACTGACTTTCCTCCATGATATTTGCAGTAAAGCAGTAAACTGAACAAGACATATCGATAACGATTCACATGGTTCATACGCTTTGAATATTTTCCCAGGACATACGATCCAAATGCTCTTACTTAAAATATAGTGAAACCATATGTCTGTTCAATTTGTAACCTACAACACACAACTTCTTACACAGTTGGGCAAACTTAAAACAGAATGTCAAATGATGTCTGCTGCAGCTAATCAGAAACTTAGAATCACAGATAAATACTGAAATACCAAAACTGTCAATGAAAATGTGACCAGCTTTAATATCTACTGAACTTTTATATACAGTATACTACACTGATTTTGATAAAACTTTATTTTTCTACTTTGGCTTTAGTTCAATTATTGAAGCAAATTACAGAATAAAAAAAAACCCCATAAAACTCAAAAATACATAGGTATGTGGCATTTCTCTTGAAATGCTTTCATATACCACCCAATCAATACATAAAATATTGTTTATATTCAATTATTTTGAAATAATGCTTAAATTGGAAATTTAAGGGTGAGGAAAGGTGAAATAAATATCTAGAACTTTTCAAAGGACCAAAGGGATTATTATTTCTTAAACACATAATCATGGGAGCAAGTATTTGTGTTACATTTTATTTAGGGAAGGAATTTTCAACATAATATCGATGCTGTAGCTGTTTTAAATTTTTACTCGCCAGCAAGCAAAGTATGCACAAAAATTTCCAACGTAAAATGAAAGAGAATAACGAGAAAACCTAATGTCCAAGGACTGTGTGCAATTGCATTCATTAGTGATCATGGCAATTTAACTGGGCATGATTAAAAAGTAATTATAGAAGCTCAGAAAATACTAAGAAACAACTAGATTTACGTTTCTGATATTAGAAAGCAATCTGATTTTATGGAAAATTTTTATATAAAGTATTCATTATAAAATTTCAGTAAAGGTAACCCCCTCCCCCACCACGAAATCAGCTATTTACTTCCACCAGTGGCTAAAAAATATGTGTTACTAAAATTAACAAATGGCACAAAAAATGTTGTTTCCAATAGAGAAGGAAGGTATTAGAGACAAAACGATCAGTTAAAAGGAGAGATATAGAAGGAAACATGATATAATTATGCATTTCAGCGGAAGAATTTTGCTTAATGGAAAAGTTGAAAACAGGAGAAAAGCATTCTTCATAGCATAAGCTATGCTAAGGGAAAAAAAAAACAAAAAAAAAAAAACTTTTCAAATATGCCTCCCTGAAGCAGAGATAGCAAGAAAAACGTTTTGACCTTTTTACAAACCTTAGGGGGAAAGTTGTACATTATTTGAAGAGGATCTCCTTATTGTAGCAAAAATCTTATTTACTCTCCCTCTTTATTATAGCAAATGGCATACAGTAAAAAGAAAAATTTATCAATAGGGTTTTTAGAGGCAGAGATAGCCTGCAAACAGAAGTACACAAACACCACCTAGCTGCAGAATTGTGAACCACAAACCTCCTAAAACACAAACTTTAAGTGTTCCATAAGGTAAATGGTAATCTGGTGTTAAAAGAATGTTTCAATTTGGACATTTAGAAGTACAGATATTAAGAAAAATAGATTTAAATATTTGCACTCCCTAGCACCAAAATTGTGCATTATTTTGTGAAGAAAATACAAATAAGGAGTTTTTATAGTTAGGTATCTGATCAAAAGAGAATATTTTTCAGTCGGGTTTTCAGTCCACAGATATTGCTGTAAACGGAAATGTGAGCTTACGCCCTCTGGTGGCACACTTGTGCGTTAAGAAATATTTGAAATTTTATGAGAAACATTTCGCACTGAAAAAGTTCTCCAACAAAGAAAAAAATTTTCAAATCGGAC
This sequence comes from Macrothele yani, assembly GCA_039090855.1. Taxonomy (NCBI): domain Eukaryota; kingdom Metazoa; phylum Arthropoda; class Arachnida; order Araneae; family Macrothelidae; genus Macrothele; species Macrothele yani. Next base: position 128,480,412 of record CM077008.1, read on the forward strand.
TCCTAAGAAACAGAGATATGGACCAAAAATAAGATATATGTGTACACCCCCTGGTGGAAAAATTGTGCACTATTTTAAGCAGGAAGTATTATAAAAAAAATTTCTGAGTTGAGCGGTATCGGTTCACAGAATAATTTTTTCAATCGAGTTTCCAGCTCAGGTTTTGTTGCAAATACATCAGAAGCCAAAATAAACATTAATGCCTCTGGTGGCCAAATCATTTTAACCTCAAGGAGCTGTATCCGACTCAGGAAGAATTTTTCAAATCGGACTTTTAGAAGTGGAGACATTGGGAAAATCGCGATTTACCTTTACACCCCCTAGCAGAAAATTTATGCAATAATTAAAAAGACACTAACTAAAATAGTCTTCTATATAAATTGCATTGAAAAGAATAAGAATTTTTTCAATTGGATATTTAGAAGCAAATATATGAAATGCATTTTAAGTTCGATACAATCTCCATTTGCGCCCTCTAGCAGTAAAGTTTGTGCATCGAAAAAAAAAACAACAACCTGGAACGAATGGATCATCATTCGCACATTTTAAGCTTCCCAATACAAAAAGAATTTTACAAATCGAACTAATAATTGCAGAGATATGGTCTCCCCGACGGGACAAAGTGACAACATAAGCATGCCACAAAGGATACTAATAACGCAGCTTCAGTCCTCCTAAACAAGAAAACCGATAGCTCCCCCCACACACACTTTGCAGGTGGTGGGGAGAGAAATGTGTTGGACATAAGTTCTGTCAGTAGAAAAATTCTCAACTACAAAACATCGTGCAGGGACAAAAAGGCAGAAATGGATAAAATTCCAGGACATGTAACAGAATTTTAGAACATTTCCAGGACAAAATGGAATTCCAGGATGCGTATGAACCATGGATTTGACATATACATATCAATGTTGATATTCACCTGCATCAATATTAAAAGTGATGTTATACAAGCACATCGATATACGCAACACAAATAACGTTTTTTAAAAAATAGTAGCCTTACAATTAAAATACACTGGCGTGCAAAAATTAAGGACGAGATGGTTTTTCGAATGTAACGTCGTGCAGAAGTGCTCCACATCGACTCAAATCATACCATAAGATCCCCAAGATGTAAGAATATGGAACAAGTGAGCAAAACCGTCCAAACAAGGAATCCAAAGGATACAAAGGCACTTTATTGAAAGGGTAGCTTCGAGCACAACTGGACAGAAGACAGAAACGTCCATGTGACAGGCGGCTGCCAAGAAAAATCCAGTCTTTAGTTGGGGATATGATCACCCCTGACTGCGTTGCAGGATTTACAACGTCTGTCCATGCTGAGGCAGGCGGTCGTAGTGAGCGATGGGATTGCCTCCACGAGGCGCTCCGTGGTAACAATGGCACACACAACAGCAACTAGGGCCTCTGTGAATCTTGGAGAGGTGCAAGCTAGTTCTGTGTGACATTGGCAAAAAGACCCCAACTCACTGGGTTTTGTTCCAGAATCCTTAGGTTGAATTACCAACTGGAACCCTCAGCTGTGGGCTAATCCCCCACACTGATGTACTTACCTGATTAAAAAGACAAAAAGAAATATTAAGAATGACTCAAGTGTGGGATATGGTGGACCTACCACACTTGAGAAGGACGGTCCACCATGGAATCGACCTGGACTTTCTAAACGGCGTATGAGAAAGAAATCTCGGCTGAGTAAATGTAAGATTGGTGTATGGGATACTAGAGGTATAAATGGCAAGATGAGTGAGGTGATTGAGGAGATGAATAAGTATAGACTGGATGTACTGTGTGTAAGTGAAACCAAAAAGAAGGAAATTGGGGTAGAAGTGAATGGCACGGTGAGTGTGTGTTTTCAAAAATTATCAAGTTTTCAAAAATTATCTGACTTACCATCCTTGTCACATTTACGCCAAAAATCGGATTGTCATCTTCAAAATGTGTGGTCTGGAGTATTGGATAATATCAGAGGACAGGCTGGTGTAGGTGTGATTTTAAGTGAAAAGATGAAGAACAACTTGATTCACTATAGTTGCGTAAGTGAGAGAATTCTCTGGATTCATTTGAAAGTGAAACTTCAGAGAATTGTAATTGTTGTAGTGTATGCTCCTTGTGACTCAGAACCTTCCGATAAGAAGGAAAATTTCTGGAATGAGCTAAAAGCTGTTTTGAGCCAGTTTGGTGCTAAAGAAAAAGTTATAATAGCAGGGAATTTCAATGCTAGAGTAGGTGTGCAGAATGCAATTTCTGACAATGTTCTGGGTAAGTTTAATGATCCTTGTGTGAATGATAATGGTGAAAGATTAATTGAACTCAGCATTGAGAATGGTTTGTGTGTATCTAATACATTTTTCAACCAAAAGTATATCCACACACATACTTGGGAAAATCGTACTCTTGGTCAAAAGAGTGTGATAGATTTTGTTGTCTACGATCAGCGTTGGAAACACTTAGTTGTTGAGACCCGTGTGATGAGAGGTGCGGATGTTGGTTCTGATCATTACTTAGTAGTGTCACGAGTGAAACTTAATGTTGGTTGGAGGAAAAGGAATAGGAAGAGACCCAGGATAGAAAGAATAAAGGTTGATAGGCTCCTTGAAGATCATCAGCGGTATTCTGACTTACTCAGAGAACGACTGAAGGATCTGAAGTCTGGTGAGAGGGATGTAGAAAAGAAGTGGGAATGTTTTAAGAACTGTGTTGTCACTTATGCTAAAGAGGTCTGTGGCACCACAATAGTGGGTAACAATAGAGGTGATGCTTGGTGGAATAGTGAGATTGAAGAGGCAGTTAAGAGAAAGAAGGTAGCCTATTTGGGGATGTTGCAAGGTAGAGTCTCTGTGGATGAATATCGCTGTAAGAAGCATGAAGCTGCTAAGCTGGTTCGCCACAGTAAGGCAAAAGATAGGAAGGAGAAAGTGGAAAGGCGTGAACTGGCTTTTTGGAAAGATAGGAAGTCCTTCTGGAAGTGCATGAGACTCAGGAAAAATAGGGGAAACAAAGTTGTAAGTTGTGTGAAGAATTAGATTGGGGAAATGATATAGGAGCCCAATGAGTTAAGTGACAGATGGGATGAATACTTCTGTGAGTTATTAGATCAGGAAAGCAAAGATGATTCTGAGACAGACGCAGATGATGTCACAATGAGGGATGAAAGCACAGGAGGGATCTCAAGAGAAGAAGTGTGTAAAGCTCTAAAATCTCTTCAGAATGGTAAGGCTCCAGGAGTTGATGGCATAACTGCAGAGATGTTGAAATATGGTGGTGACTCTATAATTGACTGGTTAACTGAAATTTGCCAGTTGTGCTGGGAGTTAGGAATGGTCCTTCGGGATTGGAAGGATGCTATCATTGTTCCCTTGTATAAGGGAAAAGGTGATCAGACTGAATGCAAGAACTATCGTGGTATTAGCCTATTGAGTGTGCCAGGGAAAGTGTTTGGTAAGGTTGTTATTCAAAAAGTACGGGGTCTTACATCATTGAAAGTGTGGGATGTTCAGAGTGGTTTTATGCCTGGTAAAGGCTGCACTAACCAGATTTTTGCATTACGCATGATGATTGAAAAGTATCTGGCTGTTGGGAAGAAAGTTTTTACTGCCTTCATAGATTTAGAGAAAGCTTACGACCGAGTGAATAGGACACTTTTGTGGAAGGTATTGAATGAATATGGTGTTACTGGGAATCTACTTAATAGTGTAAAAGCCATGTATGCTGGTAGTAGAGCTTGTGTACGAGTGAATGGTGTTTTATCAAAATGGTTTTCCATTGGTGCAGGAGTTAGACAAGGTTGTGTAATGTCACCATGGCTGTTTAATATATTTATGGATGCATGCATGCGTGATGCCAAAATAGATAATAGTGGCTTATGTCTTGGTGATATCCATGTGTGCAGATTGCTGTATGCTGATGACACTGTCCTGTTGGCAGAGAGCAAAAGTGAGTTGCAGAGTATGTTGACTCGGATGCACGAAGTTTGCATGAAATTCAAACTGAGTATAAATAAGGGAAAAACCAAAGTTATGGTGTTTGAGAGAGGAGCGGGTAGCACTGAATGTAATGTAAGTATAAATGGCACTGTGATTGACCAGGTGAGTGAGTTTGTGTATTTAGGAAGCATGTTTGACAGAGAGAACAAGTTGGATGGTGAAATCAGTAGGCGAGTGAATTCTTCTTTGAAAGTCATAGCTGTTCTGGGAGGTTTTCACAGGAATGATGGGTTCTCTAGAGAGTCCCGCATGGCTGTGTATGAAACAGTAATTGTTCCTACTCTGATGTATGGTAGTGAAACCTGGGTACTGCAGAAGAAACATAGGAGTCGTTTGTGTGCTGGAGAAATGCGTTACTTACGTGGGGTTTGTGACAAGACACTACATGATTGTGTGAGAAATGAAGATGTATTGCAGTTGTGTGATGTGAAGCAAAATGTTGTTAGTGTTATAGAATTTTTTTTTTGAGGTTATTAACAAAAGACTATATTTATGCTAATATTGAAATTTCTAAGTAAATTATAGAAAATTTAAATTTGGGAGATGGGTGGATGCATTTCGAAACAAAACTGAAATTTTGAATAAGGCCATGAAACAAAATAGAAAAATAAAATGCACCACTGAATTTGGAAACTCCCAAAAGTTACTATTGTATTGTTTGCGTTTGCTGAGTAGATACACCTGAAAGTGTAAGAAAAGTAACTATTGTTTGCATGTGTACCAAATTTGTAAACACTAAAATTTAATGGTATACAATGTACACGTGTAAATAACCTTTTGGAAGTGGCGATGATCAAATTAAATAGTTAGGACAAAAACATTTACTTTACCACAATAACCTAAGATTACTTTCCCACCTCAGTCATTGCTGAGGGGGATGCAGTTGAACCATGTGATGAAAATTTAAAGTGAAAATATCTAAAACTTCACTGCACTAAGGTTTAGGTTTTCGAAAGGCCACTTGGCCTATATTTATTTGTAAAACTTAACAAGAGCGAGATTAAATTTTGGACACAATTTCAAACCCGGCCACTGCCCCCCCCCCAAATAAACATCCGACAGCTTAGTTGTCTTGGATGCAAATATCGTCGCACCAGTCACAGTACCAAAACAGAATATAAATACCAGAATTTTATTGAATTACACCACACAGCACAAACACCCGCTCTAACATGGTGTGCAACCCAAGTATGTGGAAGGTAAATCTCTCTCTCTCTCTCTTCATAAATTTATAGATTATTGTATACACAATACAGATTTCATTTCCTTTCGAACACACCCCTCAAACCAGTTTCCTTAACCAACATTAATTTTAAAATTGCAATAACTGAGTAAAAAAATTATAAATAACCAAAAGTTACTTCCGTAAACACTGCTACACTACCAGGAAAATTTGCATTAAAACTTAATATACTCAACATTCTAGCATTACTTGATACAAAATCACTCTACTAAACAACCTGTACTAAATACCTTACTCAATCATCTCAAAAGCTATCATTACACCATAATGCTGACAAATATACTCAAAATTCACCCTATCATCTGGAAAAATTCAAAATACTTCACTATTAGAACTTGCTCTGAAGTACACAATATCCCACTATGTAAACAAAAGGCAAACGCTAACTCTCAACACTCCTAGACATAAATTCATTCATACTTATCTGCACTCCCACTGTTCACAACAATTTAAAATTTAACCACTAATTCTCACCATCAATTTATCAACAACTTAATCGAAACATTCAAACTAGTACCATGTAAGCTTGTAGTAATTTTTACTAACTCATGTAGTAAGCCACTGAGGTAACGTGTAGGCAAAACATCTCAGTCAAATTACTAAATTTCACTTAAAAACAAAATTCTCACTGGGAGGAAGTATTATTGAGGCTGAAGGTGAGATTGGATCGTGAATCCAATTCGACCTATGCACCGAAATGGTAAAATATGTGTGACTATTACCCTGTAGTGGTTCTTCACTCTGATTTTGGGACAACATCACATCACTCTCTGATAGATACTACCTCCTATAAGCCAATGAGCTTACTTGGGCAGAAAACAAATCCCCCAATCTGTTTTCATGCACCCTTTCAGACCCGAGGCATGTCCACATAGGGAAAAGCACCCCACCAGAGTTCTCTTGCCCCCAAATATCTCATACTCTATTTTCCAGAAAACTACATCAACATCCTCATCTCCAGAAAATTCAATACATCCCCTTTTATTCCAGCAAATTACTTCTTATCTTATTTTTCCTAGGAACACACTTCATATCTTCATTTTCCCAGGAACACACTTCATATCTTCATTTTCCCAGGAACACACTTCTTTCCCAGAAAATTACTTATCTTTATTTCCCAGGAACACACTTCTTTCCCAGAAAATCACCTATCTTTATTTCCCAGGAACACACTGTACTCACTCATCTCCCAGAAAATCGCTATACCGCAGAACCACTTATTTCCAGAAAAATTCAACACCTATCGCAAATCTATCCATTTCCAGAAATCACCTCCTCCTGAAGAATTCCAACGTTATACAAGGGTAATGTACAGTACAACACTTTATTAACTTAGTCAGCGTGCATGCCCTTTTTAATGGCTCCCCCTCTCATGAAAATTAATTTTCCAGATCCATCTGCTGATATGGTCCCTAGTCACACTAACTATTAAATGGTATAAACAATTTTACACCCCATTCTTGCCAAACTAGAAAATCACCATAACCTGCCTTTAAGACAAAACGAAATTACTATCCGACTCTTACTTTATACCTACTACCACCAAATACAATTTATTCAATATTAAAATTTACCAAGCACACAGAGTTAAATTTCAATAATAATAATAACTGGCCTGAGGAGTTGCTTTTTCAAGATAGATTATAACCCAATTTGGATTTCAGATATTCCTTACACATGTAAAAATTTACACAGCATAACCCTATCATAAAAAAAACCTGAATGGAAAAACATTTACCTTTTTATTACTTTAGTTCTACTGACCCAAGCATGGATTATAACTGAAACCACTGTCAAAACTCACATGTTAAAATATTTTAGAGTAACCCTAACACATCTCTTTCTTTTCCCTTTGAAATGCCAAAACAAAGTTTCTTTACCTTTTTCCCTGTGCGCAGGCAGCACTGCTCACTTTGGCTCACAACAAGAAAAAGTTTGCTTTGTTCCTGTTTCCTTTTTTTTTTTTCACTACCCAAAATAAAACGGGGTGGGGGAGAAACAACACTGTCTCTCCTCTTTCTGTAGCCAGGGTTTAAGGAGGATGATTTGATGACTTTTTCACCACCACTGCCAGTCTCCTACGGAGAAATGTTGGCTTCTTCTGAAATAACGGCAGCCATTGATGACGCCTCCAGTTGTCTCGGGTCGAAATAATTAGCTGGAAACTTTTCTCAATGTCTCAGACGTTCCCTTGTTGAACAGGACGGCAAAAGGAAATTCTCCTGCTGAGGGCATTTTTCCCCTTCAGCCCAACGCTGCAGGCGTCCACTATGAGATGGACGAATCAATGAACATCTCTTCTCCAGTCATCAATTCCTTGCATTTTTTTTTTTCTCGACGTCAGATTCAGGCTGCGAAATCAAAAACGTCTCCACGCCTCGAGAACAAAGTGGCCAGCCATTCTTACTGTCCTTATTGCCGGCCAGGTCCTAAAGCCCGACTGGCGGGATTGCCCGTCAACGGATTTTTTTCTTCTGCTGCCCCCCTTTTCCCCCCACCAAAAAGGCGAGGAGAGAAAATTTAGCTTTCCGCTGTCAACTGCCGACCAGCTAGTGCAGCGACCAGAAACAAAAGTGTCCTCTCTTAACGGAAAAAACTCTGGGGTGCTTGAAACCGCTGACCCCAGCAATAAACTAATCAATCGGCGATTGGTTGGTGGCTTCGCGTCAAAACAGACTTTCCCCCAAGGTCCCAGCGAACATTTTCTCCTTCACTTTTTCTCACGCCAACGCGTGACCTCTGACCTTAACACGAGGGAGTGAGACTACCCTTGTACATGCCAAGCCTTTGACCCCGAGGTCTAAAAATAGATTCTGCTGCCAAATTCCTTACCCTAATAGACGAAGAGTAGTTGCACTTTTGGGCGACTTTCACGATGCTGGAAAACAGGAACGAAAAATGGCGAAATGCAGAATTCTTGCCTTGCAGAAAATCACTAACTCAAATTTTCTTTTTCTCTCGTTCCGTGATGTTAAACTAAAATTAATTTTGATTCTCTGAGCTGCACACCTATCACCTTTTCCTATCGCGGTAAAAGAACAGATAAATTAATTATTTCCAAAACTCCAAAGTCAGTTAAATCAAATATTATTATCTTTTTTTTTTTTTTTTTTTTCTAATATGAAATTTTGTTTTCCTGGTTGTGATTAAGACAAGCGAATTTTGCGCACAAATTCCTTTGCCTTTCAACCAGGAATTTTCTTCTAACGTATGTCATGGGAGAAAATTTTGCATTAATTAATCCCTGATAAACCAACAGGAAGATTGATCATGTATTTCTGAAATTCACCAGAGGTTAAAATTTTCGCCATGACATTAGCAAGGTGGAGACCAATATGCTTCGGTGGTTTGGCCATGTTGAAAGAATGAGTGATGAAATGCTTACTAAGAAAATCTTTTCAGCCCAAGTGGCAGGAAGGAAAGGCAGAGGAAGGCCAAGGAAGACATGGGTGGATCAGATTCAGGAGTGTCTGCATGAGAAAAAGATTATGAGTATGAAGTATAAAAGATCTTGTGTACGGCGTGTAATGGATATTAGTGAAGCATCAGTTGTATGTCAAGATCGCTGTAAATGGAGAAGTTTGATACGACAACAATAAGTAAAAATATCTGGAAGTTTGTATTTCTTTTTGGAGCTAACCTCTGAATCTCAGAGAACAGCTTAGTGATAGTCCATGCTGAGGACGGGGTTGTTTAGGAGCTGTTGAGGCATCGCGGCCCATTCCTCGTGTAGCGTCAATCGCAGCTGCAGAATCGTTGCTGGCGGCTGGTGACGTGCTGCTAAGCGTCTCCCGAGAAGGTCCCACACGTGTTCGATTGGATTTAGGTCCGAGGACCTTGTGAGCCAATCCATGCGCTGAATATCTTCACTCTCCACCAACTCTGCGACAGCCACTGTACGATGAGGTGTAGCGTTGTCGTCCATGAAAAGGAACTCGGAACCCACAACACCTCTAAACAGACGCACATGAGGCAGGAAAACCTCGGTATAATAGCGGACAAGAGTGACTGAACCTCCATGGAAGATGTGGAGGTCAGTACGGCTACCAAGCACGATACAGCCCCAAACGAGAACTCTGCCACCTCCAAACCGGTCCCTTTCGATGATGTTGGAGGTGTGATTGCGTGTTCCCTGCTCTCTCCAGATGTGTATACGTCCAGAATCGCTCGTCAGACTAAATCAGCTTTCATCCGTAAAGAGAACTCGACCCCATTGCTGATGTTCCTGGCACCACAGAAACCGCCGTCTCCGATGAGCAGGTGTTAATGACACACACCACACTGGTCGTCATGCAAATAGACCATCTTTGTGCAGCCTCCTGGCCACAGTAAAACGCGATAACGGATTTCCAGTTGTCTGTTGCATGTGCCTTGCGATTTCTCCCGCTGTCTGCCGTCTGTTTCTTCCCGTCTGTAGGACAATATACCGGTTGTCCGCCGCTTTGGTTGCTCGTGGATGACCACTGCTAAACTCTCGGACAGCTGTTCCTGTCGTTTGAAATGTTCTCCAAGCTCGTGAAACGATGCTGTGAGAGATCCCGAACTCCTCGGCCACACTAGACACACTTCAACCTTCTTCCAACTTCCCAATGACGTGACCTCGGGTAAAGTCATCCAGATGTTGTCTACTGGATTGCCTGTTGGCCATATCACACGGTAGCAGCAACTTGACGTCGTTCAAACCGATGTACACAGTGCAATAGCTTTCACCAAATTGCTGAGCGTACACCGCCCGTGTGCTTTATACCCTTCCGACCCCCCCCCCCACGTCATGTTGTATATATGCGCATGCCCTACCGTACCGGACCCTAGTCTATCTCCTGAGTGGTCTTTCGGTCCGTTCTGCCTGCTCGTTTCGCTGTTATGCTAATTTCTCCTCTTAGTCCTTAATTTTTGCACACCAGTGTAGTTCACGGTTTTTCTGAAAATAGTCGCTCTTGGCTGTTTTTTGTAAGAAATAGTAGCCATAGTTGCCTGTCATAAAAAATAGTAGCAATGGTAGACTATTTAGCTGCCACTGGCAGCCCTGTGCAATGTATATATCATTACGAGCATTAGCTTTCCACATAAGCCACACTGGCAGCTCCCAGCCAAGAGAAACATAAATCCAGCACTCCCTCTTTCTACAAAAATAAGTTCCTTTTTGCTACAAGTTATACAGAAGTTCAAGCATTCGTAGTTGACTAATGGTCCACAATTGACCAATGGTTAAGTTATTAGTAAACAGAAGCAAGACAGGAATGCCACTACTGTCTGACAACATGCCAGGAAACCACAGAGGCTCAACCTACATGACCACAGGGTATTCAAAATAGTGGCAAGACAATCATACCTGTAAAATATCAACTAGGAGTTTCAAGTACCAATAAAGACTGAGCCCGTACCAAGCTCCACAGCACCAGTTCTCATGGGCTGGCAGATACATAAGCATAATATCAACAACTTCAAGTTCGGGATCTCATCTTTTAAGGTGCCAAGAATGAAGTAACTAGACCCCCGAGTCAAGGGAACCACCTAAGTGGACTGATTGACTACACCCTATTCCATTTAATTGGGTGGATGCTCAGGATCATGTGCTGCTGAAGTGTACTGTCTATCCAGTGAAGTTTGAGAAACACGAGATAAATATGTACAATTTGTTTCTCACCATACAATCTCACAAATTTGATGCTTGTATTGGAAAACATGAATGCCAAAGTCGATGTCTAATGAATTTTGAATAATTTTATGCTCTTTAACTCTTTATGATATGACAAGTATACACCCATGTTTGGTTTGTCTCTACATAATGTTCCTCAAAATATACGAGGGTTGTACAGAAAGTAACGCAAAAGTGGGCATGGCTTTTTTATTAACTGACAGAGATTGTTCAAATTGCACATGTTGGTAGAGTAACTCTTCCTCTATAGTAACCATTCTTCTTCATTGTAGGTAAATAATGGATTCCAAACAGAAGCAATGCACTGTCATTGAGTTCTTGACAAAGGAAGAGTGCAGGCTGTCCGACTCTACAGAAGGCTACACAATGTTCACGGAGATAACACCACTGACAAGCGCAATGTGCACAGATGGATGAAGAAGTCTAGAGAAGGGGAAAGCAGCATTGAAGACAAACCACGCAGTGGGAGACCATCACCTGCGACCACTGACACGAATTGTCAGCGAGTGGATGAACTGATTCACATGGAGAGATGAGTCACAATCCGTGAGCTTATTTTGCACAACTGGACTGTGGTCACAATAACATACAGAAGACGGTGGAACATTTAGGGTGTCGAAAAGTGTGTGCAAAGTGGGTACCTTGGCAGTTGACACCCGATTTGAAGGAGAGAAGGGTGGAAGTCTGCTCTGATGGAAGCATTTGAAGCCAATGAAGACACGTTTTTTCCGATCTGGTGACAGGGGATGAAACGTGGGCATATCTTAATGATCCGGAAACAAATAATCAATTCATCGAATGGCGTCACACCTCTTCACTAAGACCCAAAAAGTTCAAGAGTCAGCGATCAGCATGAAAGTCATGGTGACTGTTTTTTGGGATGACAGGAATGTCATTCTCCTCAATTTTCTGGACCATGGCTATACCATGACCAGCAAGTGGTACACTGAGACACTCAAGAAGCCATAAGGAGGAAGAGACTGAACAAAAAATCTGAAAAGGATCCACATTCACAATGAATGAATGTGTGTGTGTGTGTGTGAGAGAGAGAGAGAGAGAGAGAGAGAGAGAGAGAGAGAGAGAGAGAGAGAGAGTGTGTGTGTGAGAGAGAGAGAGAGAGAGAGAGAGAGAGAGATCTTTGGCAACAAATCAGGCAATCAGCAAATTAGACTGGTCTGTGGTCTTCCATCCACTGTACAGCCCAGATCTGGCACCCTCCGACTTCCATCTGTTCGGTCCCATGAAGGACAGTTTCCAGGGATAACGATTTGATGACAAAGACGAGATGAAAGTGGCTGTGAATAAGTGGGTACAGCAGTCCACACCAGATTTTTTTTTTTAGAGGATTCGAGAATGGGGTTCAAAATGGTGCAAATGGCATTTCTTGTGATGCAGATTATGTTGATTAGTACCTTTGTATTGAGGAAGAGTTACACTATCAACACGTGCAATTTGAATGATTTCTGTCAGTTAATAAAAAAGTTATGCCCACTTTTGCATTGATTACGGTACAACCCTTGTAGATTCATGGACATACATGAGGAAGCTGTTAAGTCTTTGTCTTCCACACCTTCCTCTTTTTCCCAACAAATGAAACATGTCGCCTGAAAGTTTGCATTGCAATATTTTTTGACCAACTTTGATTCTATTGTTACATGAAATGACCATTCCATTTTCAGGTTTTAAGTAAATATGGCATCCTTTGAAGTAGAGTTCACAGCAAAGGGGAGCAGAGTAGTATCAAGTTCCAGTTTCTGAAAAGGAAGACAGTCAAAGAAACCCATAGCAAAATATTGGGGACATTACGTGATCTATGTCCTTTGGCTTGTTCCTTGGACTGTGTGGATCATGAAGATGTATCCATGTTTGATCACTAGTTACCAATCAAACCAAGAAATTGTCCACATCCTGCTAAAAACACTGCAACATGGCCATATCTGCTGCAGCCTGATGGCTCCTCTGATCCTCAGTCAAGACATTCAAGCATCCATTTAGCCAAGAGCTTCCCAGGGTTCCCACTCAAAAGTAGAAAAATAATTCCCTGACTTTTCCAGGTTTTCCAGGTGGTCCTGAGAGTTTTTCCAGAGCGGCAAATCAAATCACATTGCGACAAATTGTTGCATTTCCTTACATTCTTTCGTTCCTTACGAAAGCATACATTTGTTAATTCTTTAAATAACTGTCCTTTATACAATTACCTGCTTTTTTTTAATAACAATTAAATGCATGAGGCATATTATTTTTGGTACCATTATTTATTTTTGGTACCGTTGGTTCAAATATTCTTTAAAACATGTAAACCATGTATTTACATGTTTTAAAGAATATTTGAACAAAGACTTAATTTAAATTCTACATATAATGAAATATTTCAGTCGATTAGGTGAAGTTATACAACTGATTTATCTGTATTTTAAGTGCACACAAGTATATAAATAACATTTTAAACGACTCACAACATTTAGAGTTCCAGTTAGGTTTAAAAATGCAAGCTGGGAGAATTGTGACTGAAGAGAATAAATTGCCCTTAAATGATACAATGCTGAATGAAGCTTTAAATCCTTTAAGTGCTTATTTTACATAAATATTAAACAACACAGAAACGTTTGCTGAAATTGAAGTCTAATGGGAATGATAAAATGGTGAGTGTCTGACAGTCTCTTAACATTTTGTTAGAGCGGTTCTATCAAATCGATCTACCAATTTGTATTTTCTATTGGAGTTTACTTAGAATCTTTAAAGACAAAGCAAAGTAAAACAGTTATTAAAAAATAAAAAAAAGAAGAGAGAGAGAACAGAAATCGTGACAGCATTTCTGTGTCTGAGGAAAAACGTGTGCCAGTACCATCCCAACAATTTCTAGCAATCAGGGAAAATACTGCTGACATTTAAAAATCAAAATTGTAATTATTTTAGCTAACGTTAGTTCTTGCACATGGCAATGAGAACATCGAATCTATGCTATTTCGGAGGGGCCAACCTCTAGCAGAACGCATCAGTAATTAATAGGGTATTTTACAGTAACGTTTCAGTAATCGAACACAAACTTTCAGTAATGTAACACGCCATTTTTTTTCAAAGTTAAGGACAATATTATAGTATTACTGTGTAACCTGTAATACTTGTATGAGGTGCCTATCGGTAATCACCATACGAAGCCTCATCGATAACGCGTGGAATGGGTATTTCATGAGAAATTAATGCGTGAAATGTGTAATAACTTTATATGTTTACACTATCCTCACAAAAAATATGAAATTAAATTATCAATATTGTACTTACCTCATGTCATTGCTGACATAAAAACTCCCTTGTTGCTTGTTTTGCAGTGGTATATTCTTTTTCAGAAAACTTTTTATAACACAGCTCACCTGAGGAAAATGCTTTACTTTTCTGTATAAGAAGGGCACATAATGTTTTGGTGCTCATTGTTGGGCAGAAGTATGTGAGGTTTTTCCTTACTATACTAAATATTCTCTACGTAGAGGAATTGCTGTGAGGGATAGTCAATATTGCCAACATTAGTTTAGGCAATGCAGAATACTTGGGAAGGCCAGATGAATCCTTCATCTTAGATATTTCATTCCATGCCACATCTGCTCAAGGATATCCAGCTTCATCAATATCAGAGTCTGGGAACATAGTGTGAAAGAAGCGACCAGCATGATCACAGATTGCTATAGGTAGGTTATGCTCCACAACGATTGCAGTAAACAGCAATTCAGCGTTTATCACGCTATTTTCATTCTTTTTTGCAAAAAAATTATCCAAAGGCTTTGATCGAGTCTTTAATTTTACACAATCCTGGTGTTTGTTTTGACTGGATATGCCTTCGGCAATCATCTCATCTCATCCTACATGGGCTACTGATTACTCTCATATTAGAAGGCACGCAAGGAAACCTTTATTTCAGCATTTTCCATTTCCTTGCTCAAGATTTGGGAGAAAGATTTGGATGTCCCTGGAAAAACCTCTTTGCATATTTATTTGTTTCAGAAACAATAATTCCAAGGATGAAATTGGTAAAAAACAAGTAAAAATATGCAATAGGTGCCACATCAGTTGCAGGAGCATGTTTGGGCCCCTGCATTTCATGACAATCAAAAGGATGCTGAGGTTGTTCATCACTTCCCTCTATTACATCCTCCCATTCACTTTCAGAACTTTCATGATCTGAAGATTCACTATGAAGATCTTCACCTTCTGAAGAAGATATGGTGTGCATGGCACTGTGGCTAGTTTTCTGGCTTGATGTTGCTTGGCCAATATCACTCTCAGTTGATTCAAATTCATCACCATCACTTGGTAAACTTTCACTCTCACTACAAGCCATTTCAAATAATCTTAGAAAAAAATTTCACGCAGTAGGAAAAAGCACGTCTCCTAGTCTGAGGAACAAGCTGTCAATAAAGTCATCCTCTGCTAACACGAGTTTGGAAAAAGGTGGCGCAGTGGTCTAAGCGATGGCCTCTGATCATTCGTCCGAATGGGGTCCGGGTTCGAATCCCGTCAGGCATGGATGTTGTGTTTGCCTTATGGCACCGGCTCTCTCCCTTCCCTGGAACCAATGACCCAAAATTAGGGACGGGCGACTGCTTATAGCCCATTGAGTTGCTCATGGTGGTCGTTAAACCTCCAATCATATCATATAAAAAGAGGGGGATTCGTATTTCACGGAGTTTTGCGATTGTGTCTGTTTGTTTAGGAAAAAGAAATGAATACTGTGAAGAGCTTCTAGTAATAAAACACCGCACTTTGTTCTCCCGCGCGGCGAAAGTCCGCAAGAAATATAAACATCCGTCATCGCGGGACCACGCGTTGCGACGAGTTGATCGTTATTGCACTTCGAACGGGGCTCGAAAAGTGATTTCCGACAGTACGACGTCTTATAATACACCAACAATTCCAAGTGAACAGCCCTGCCTCAACTGCAGTAGGAAACGTTTTGGCTAAAGTAACCTTTCTTCTGTCACACGGAGAAATCGCGTGGGGAACCGATAGCAAGCGCAAACTCTTTTACGACGACACTTACGGCATATTACACGTAATTTTCATCGTATTATCCGCAGACCGCAACAAAATTCACATAAAAAAAAAAAATCATTCGTATAATCCGCAGACTGTGACATTTAGGAAAAAAAATCGCCGTATAATTCGCACATCATAGATGTTGAATCAGAAGTGGAATTTCAGACAGAAAAGTCTGTCACATAAACACATCGCTCTTTCCACGTTCCAGAAACACATAGCAACCGAAAAATTGTTTTCAGCCGCCGCCGGGGAATTGAGCCACGGATCTCTCGATATCTAACCGAGCGCGTTAGGTTTACACCACGGTGGCCAACAATCCACGGTGCTATGTGTATTTTTAAGTCAGCTTCTGACATCTTAAATCTGTAAGATGGGCTCACCTACTGAGACGTCTCCATCTGGTGGGTATTAAGGGCACTGGTTATATATATTATAGCAGTTAATTCCAAAGGGCGAGATCCAAGGTGAAAATCCTCCAAATACGTGGCGTCAGTAAATAAATAAATACGTCGCTCTTTCCATGTTCCAGAAACACACGAGTCCGAAGAATTAAGAGAAAAAAAAACTATTTTATTAAATGAAGAAATTCATTTTTAAAGGTTACTGTTTTATATTTTTATCTCCGAACAGATAAAGGGTGTGGCATCCATAGATCACGCCGATGTAGCTCCACAGTATTGCATTACACTGCCAATGACGAAAGGCTGATACAGAACAAGTCGTAGAAATACCGTATGTACTCGCGTATAAGTCGAAAGTTTTCGGAGGAATTCCTGCTTTCAGAGTTGAGAGATCGTCTTATACGTGGGCCAATAAAAAACTTCCGTGAATTCTCCCGCGGAAGTTACCAACGGATTTGTTTACGTTTTAGATCGCGACACAGAGGCTTTCCGTATGTTGCTGCACGATTGTGTTCTGACCTCAAAACTATCGCGCAGTGACATGATCATATCCTCAATTCTGTCCACCACTTCAAGTTTAAATTCGGCAGTGTAACTGAAACGTTTCCTTTTCAGAGACATCATGATTAGCAATGAAGGAAAACAGCAGCAGCGACGTTCGCCAAAACAACGAAAGCAAACTAGATACAAGGTCACGCACATGAAATCCGAAAGGAGAAACGCATAGGTTCGTGCAGCAAGCGCTGTGCGTACTTCTTTGGCTTTTAGCCAAAAAACAGAGCCGGCACGACAGTCAGAGCTCTCCTCAACGATAACAAAATGACCCCTGCCGTCCCTCCCCACAACTATCCCGATCTTTCATTACGACATTCCTCCCCCTCCTCCCCGCTCCGTACAAACTCCTGAACTGAGGAAAATTCTTCCGAGGGAGTTCCTTTTCCAATTATTACACCTTTCCCTGCACAATCACGCTGCAGATTTTTTTTAAATCGGAAGGTGTTATATATATATATATATTTTAAATCGGCGTGTTTTTTTTTTTTATTGGAGGTTTAACGACTACCGTGAGCAACTCAATGGGCTATAAGCAGTCGCCCGTCCCTAATTTAGGGTCACTGGTTCCAGGAAAGGGAGAGAGCCAGTGGCGTAAGACAAACACAACATCCATGCCTGACCGGGATTCGAACCCGGACCTCTTACGAACGAATGATCAGAGGCCAGCGCCTTAGACCACTGCACCACCGGGGCGGCAATCGGCGTGTTAACCGCATCGGTGTATAATCCGCAAAACCTATAATTTTAACTTTTTTAGCAGATAATCCGCGGATTATACGACGAAAATTACGGTACCATTCTTCCGATAATATCGCTGTTTGACGATATGATTCATGGACATTCCATTTCAAAACGATATGATTGATAAATGATATGATCATTGAGACACCGAAATCCGCAGTCTGATTCGGAAAATATGTGGATCAAAATCGAAGGCCGAGAAATCGGCAACGTCGCACTAAAAGGGTTTAACAAAAAAAAAAAAAAAAAAGGAAGGTGTTATATATATATATATATATATATATATATTTTAAATCGGCGTGTTTTTTTTTATTGGAGGTTTAACGACTACCGTGAGCAACTCAATGGGCTATAAGCAGTCGCCCGTCCCTAATTTAGGGTCACTGGTTCCAGGAAAGGGAGAGAGCCAGTGGCGTAAGACAAACACAACATCCATGCCTGACCGGGATTCGAACCCGGACCTCTTACGAACGAATGATCAGAGGCCAGCGCCTTAGACCACTGCACCACCGGGGCGGCAATCGGCGTGTTAACCGCATCGGTGTATAATCCGCAAAACCTATAGTTTTAACTTTTTTAGCAGATAATCCGCGGATTATACGACGAAAATTACGGTACCATTCTTCCGATAATATTGCTGTTTGACGATATGATTCATGGACATTCCATTTCAAAACGATATGATTGATAAATGATATGATCATTGAGACACCGAAATCCGCAGTCTGATTCGGAAAATATGTGGATCAAAATCGAAGGCCGAGAAATCGGCAGCGTCGCACTAAAAGGGTTTAACAAAAAAAAAAAAAAAAAAAAAAGGATACAAAATTGGGATTCTCCAAAACACACTGAATTCCGTAATTCTTCCAACCTGTCCGTAATTCCGTAATCTGACAGTCGAAACCGTAATAATTACGGACAATTCGTAATAGTTGGCACCTCTGCTATTTGCTTCTAAATAACGCAGCATAGGATATTTAGACATTGTGCTGTTAAATTTCATAACCAATAAGCTGGCACACAGAGATCCTAATGCCATAACGGCAAAAAAAATTAAACCCAGGGATAAAGAAAAAATAATGGAAGCAACAAGTGGGGAAAACTAACAGTTAATACGGAATACCATTTTGCCTGAGAGGCTACAGTTCATATTAGTACTTCCAAAATCCGGAAGTCTTAAAATTGATTGGCTACGTTTGTGACGCAAACATTAGTACTGAACTTTTCTCGCAGGTCACAGTTCATTTCCACGCTACGTCAAATTACTTGTACGGGAAACAATTAGAGGAAGTTTTGTGTGCATGTGTGCTCATAAAATCCTCCTAACACTTTTTATAGGTAGATTTTTTTTTTTCGGCAATGTGAGGGTAAAGATGTGAAATGAATAATTTATGCAAATCTTGTGAGGTGCAGCAACGCAAGAAGAAGAATTTACGATTACAAGAAAATTTCTACCCCGTCTAACTTTTGTACTCGCAATTTTTTTTTTCCCTATGTATAAGCTGAAACCTTGGGAAAAATTACGAGGGAATGATGAATTTTATATTTCTTATTCTAAATAACGGAGATATTTGCGTTTTTACGGAAAACGGTTCTACTATGCACAAAAATTCAAAAAATAATATCTTCTAATCTATCAGAAACAAAAAAAAAATTGAAACTTTCAGGGTTTTTTTTTATAACTTGGAGGCAGCTACCTTTAAAAAAAAAATAAAAAAATCGCACGAATCGGAGATGTGTTGGTGGAAAATTATTTCAATATCTGACGATTTTGCGTGGAATGACCCAGATGTGAAAATCTATGGTTCCGGGCGTCGGACTACCCCTATTTTTCGCAACCAGCCAGCTCTTGCAGTAATTGGAATATCGTCTTAAAATAGCTATAAATAAATTTCTTCATGCATTATGAAATAGAAATATGACAGAATAAAAAAAAATCTCTTTCCGGCCGTAAAACCGGAAGACAACGAATCTAGAAAACGGCCGTGAAATCTGGGAAATATGGTAGGTATTGCAATAGTACCAGCTTCATTGCATGGTATTTTTCATATATTTTTTGTCAAAATACTCGTAAGTACTATGAAAAAAATAAATCTTTCCCCCTCTTTGAAGAATCTTCCTATTTCATAATATTTTCCCTGTTCTAACATTTGAAGGTACATACTTTTCCAAGTACACCAATTCTGCTACAGAATTACGAAAGCGAAGTTTTAGTTCGTAAGTGATACGAACCTTTTTCAAAATAAATTAGGTGCCCTCAATTTGCAACATTCATCCACACTGCTGTTGAAGGGGAAGGGGGGGGATTTATTAGGATGACCAACATCCGGCAAAATAAAATGTTTTTGTACGGTTTGATAAAAGACACGTAGAACATGCAAAAGGAGAAGAAAAAAAAAAAAAAAAGAAAAGCTCAACTTCTAAAGTTTCCAATGAATTTCGGCGAAATTTAAAATGGAACGTTATTTTAATATATCTTGCCCACTGTAAAAATTTCAGTCGGTTATTTAAAAAATTGAGAAAATAGCTTCTTCATAATTTTTTTCCCAGTCTACGCAGAGAACCGGGGCACCTACTCAGGAACAAATGACTGCCTCTCTTCGCGAATGCCAACAGATAAGAGCCTGCGAAATGGGTGTGTGATTAATGGCTTTCTTTCACGCTTTGACTTGTATGTTTGTTCGGTTGTAGTTTAGATCATCTGGAGACGGGGAAACCGCAAAGAGACGCACTCCCCTGCACAGCTGCACTTTAATCGGTGGGTGGGTTACGGAGTTGCCTCGAAGGATAAAACAACTCGGAATTATTTTAAAACTTAGCAATACAGAAATATATTTTACAAAAGTCTGAAACAAAATATTTTTCTGGCAAAATAAAAAATTCCCTGCCTTTATAGTTCCCTGATAAAAAATTCCCTGATTTTTACGGAAAAACACAATTTTCCCTGAGTTTTCCCTGATTTTTGGAACAATTTTCAAATTCCCTGAGAATTCCCGGTTTTCCCGGTTTTCCAGGTTGCGTGGGAACCCTGCTTCCTCATGCTCAACAACTTGTGGATGATAAATCCGGCATGTTCACAGAATATCTTTTTAAAGATATTCTTCAAGCTTCTAAAATTGTTTTGTAGATAGTATCCATATTATAGGGAACTGTGACTACAACAGTAATTCCTGTACAGTCTTCGTCCTCAGTGCTGAAATGTTCTTTTGCAAATTTACCAACCCAGCAGTTCCCTTTGATCAAAAAAGATTTAAGCACAAAGGCCTGCATCAAAAGTGTTGGCATTTGTGTTCCGGGACAAAGAGTGGTTATTTATTTATTTTTATTTTTTTATTTAAGGTTTAATGACCACCATGAGCAACTCAATAGGTCCTGTCCCTAATTTAGGGTCACTGGTTCCAAAGAAGGAGATAACCAGTGCCGTAAGACAAACACAACATCCATGCCTCACTGGAATATGAACCCGGACCCCTTCATGAACGAATGGTCATAAGCCAGCGCCTAGGCGCCACTGGGGCGGCAAAAACTAGTTAGAAAAACTGTTTTTGAAAAGGGTGCCACCATCACAGCAATGTATTATACATACCTTCCAGACAAACTGAAATCAAAACACATGGGGAAATGGTCCAAAGGGGTTCTGTTTTTGCAGGACAATGCTTTGTCCCACATGGCTGGGCATCACGTAAGCAAAATTTCATCAAATTAACTTTGAATGGTTGAAACATCTAGCTTGCTCACTGGGTTTCACACTATCTGATTATCACCTGTTTTCCAAATTGAAAAAAAAAAAACCTTGAAGGGAACAAACTTCTAGTTCATTTCTAATGCCACATACTGTTGACATGTGGTTCTATTCACAATCATCAGATTTTATTTTTATTTGGAAGGTTAAAAAGTGAAGCAAGTGTGCTGACCTTGGATGTAAATACGTAAAATAATGTATTAAAATCATTTTCCTGACCATTCTTTTTATGAAATGCCAACAACATGAATATGCACGAGGCTTGAAGATAGTATTAAAATTTGATTTAATAGGTGCAAAAGAAAATGCACCCAGTTTTTCTACCAAGGACTTATGAGCACCCCTTCATAAATGTGAAGGTATAAGACTGGCTAAAACACATTCCCAACTTGCACCTTATGGTATGAATTGGAACATGGGGCAAATACAAAATAAATTACATTCCACAAAATTAGATGAATGGTTGGCTATAATGAATATAGTCTATTGTTCATTTCTAGAAAGCCTGCACAGGAGAAATTTAACACAACAGGCAAACAGGAACTGACATATCACTGAGGTAGGTACCACTGGTGTTAGTATAGAAACTCTGATTGGTGTTCTGATCCATTTTAGAGGGTGATTGATGTACCTAGTGCTCAATGCTTTGATATAAAAATGGCTTCCAATGTCAGTCTAAATGAGAAGTGAATCACCATATCATACAGACATTTTCCTAAGCAACTATTAAAATAATCAAAATTATATAAATGAAATGGAATGCATAAGCTGTAACTATAGTTTACAACAAGCTTTGCTAAATCCCTAATAAACTCTGGTCACTATTCAAAGATCTTCTGTGTGGAAAAGAACTTAATCTAAATCAAGAAAAAGGAAATAATGCTCAGAAATCGTATCTGCTATAAAAATTAATTCCAAAGTCTGATGCATTACAGGTATACAGAAAACTAAAGAATTAACACTATCAGTAACACTGAATCAATAAGAAGCCACCACAAACTCAACTGCTTATGAGAATCAATCCCAGATTTTTTTTTTTCACTTCATGAAAATATACATAACTATGCTATAAGTCCACAGACAAATGAAAGTAGATCAAAATTTTCAAATAACGTATTCTTCATGAATGGAAAAACTATCAATTAAATAGTATACACATGCATGAAGACACAATTTCAAGGAAAGTGTACTACAGATTACTCACCTGGATGAGTAACTTCCTGTCCTCTTCAATGTGCTTGTGTGTTGCTTCCTGTTCAATTTTCATCTCAGTCTTCATTGGAACATTTATATTAACCCTTAACTTCTTATTTTTATAACCAAAAAATAGGGAAACAGAAGACAACGGTTGTAAATCATTTTCATCATCTTCACTCACGAGGAGCTTTGATTTCAACAGGATCTGGATAACTTGAATTAATATGTCCTGAAATTATAAGTACTTTTCAATAAAAACTATTTGAAAACATGCCGAATGCTAATTACTTAATTTCACTTTGTACAGTTACATGTATGTGGGTGAGGGGGAAGCTGCTTACAGAACAATCCCAAGAGGATGCATTTGAATTATCTTTATACCACACTATTTTCATTGTTTCCAAAATAAATAAATAAATAAGTGGATATGGTTTAAAACTCGGGCATCACACAACAATAACACATAAATATGTTTATAAGTGGATATGATACAATATTTACTGTTTTAAAAAATAACAGCAAAACTAATTGCCACAAATTTTTTTGCGAAACGTTAACATGCTACGAACCAGCTTTCAGCCCAGCACTTTCTTCTACTGACTCTTACCTAAAACTACTTCTTCCACAATTTTTGCCTTTGTTGCATATCATATCTTTGAGTCAGCCTTGCAGATATACCAAGTTAATACACTGCTTGACATAGAAATTGGCCCACCCCGAAGGAGGTATGCTACAAACACAAATTGCAGGGCAGGTGTACCCACTCATACATACATATCACTAAGCTGTTCACTGAAATTCAGAGGTTAGCTCCAAAAAGAAATACAAACTTCCAGATATTTTTATTTATTGTTGTCGTATCAAATTTCTCCATTTACAGCGATCTTGGCATACAACTCGTGCTTCACTTTAAATCAGAACTGATGTCACATTTTGGTGAGATAAAGGTACTAACTAGTAGCAACAGGGATGGTAATGTGTGGTCGCTGGTGGAAGTGTCAAGGTTTAGGTACACGTCGTATTGCTGCCCAAATGCAATAGGATGCACGAATGTCCGTATGCCGTTAGCATTAGTGGCTACAGGAAGATTTGTATGTGCATTGGAGCGTCAGGGCAGTCCGACAGACGTCAGCACGCTTGGACTAGCCGATTGTTCAACACGCTCGTTCGTCATCAGAAACCACTGCAGCCGATACTCAACATGCTGTGTCATTGGCCATGGACGTCACCATAACGACCCACACTGTAAACCGAAGGTTACATGTGGCAAACCTGCCAGTAGGCAACTGTTACGTCGACTGTCATAGTCAGCCAGACATGCAGCGCTCGCCTGATGCCGAAGTCATGTGAACTGGGGTCACGAATGGATCACCGTGGTCTTCAGTGATGAATCCTGTTTCTGTCTGGGTGCTAATGATTGACAGATCTGTGTCTGGCGACACCCGGGTTAGTGGACAGATTCCAGTTCTGTTCGTGACCGCCACATCGTCGGTCAGGCAGGCATCGTGGTATGGGGTGCTGTTGCACAGGACAGCTGCACAATAAGTAAGTGAGGTTTTGCAGCCCATTTCGATACCATTCCTGAATGGCTTACAGTACCCCATTTTCCAGCAAGATAACACCCATGTACAAACCGCTGGGGTCTTCAGACAATGTTTGCAAAATGTTCAAACACTACCATGGCCAGCAAGATTGCCCAATTTATCCCCAGTCGAAAACCTGCGAGACACATTGCATGTCATCCGCAATCGAATCAGCCTGCACCAGATCTCAACAAATTATGGGAGTAAGTCAACCATGCTTGGTGCTCCATTCCACAGGATAACATCCATTGACTATGACTCATTGCCAAGCCACATTGTTGTCTGTATTGCCGTTTATGGTGGTGCAACCACTTACTGAGGCGTGCCCATTGTGCTGCATTATCTCATCTGATAAACACTATACGTGGCTGAAAATAGTATCAAGGTAAACCCTTAGTACTCCCTATTTGCATGCTCAATTTCACCCCCTCTATCCTCACTCCTTCTGGGTGGGGTGATTTCAATGTCAAGCAGTGTATCTGAAGAGCTTTCATTCAAAAGCAGACAAATTCACTTATTAAAATTTCAGAAAGTGCATTTATTTAAAAAGTCCCAAAATACAGGTAGTAAAAAGTCAGGATTCTTTGTGACCATAGTATTACCTTTTTAGAGTATGTTAGCAAGGTTTATTTTCTAATAGGCCATGTACTTTTGACAGTATAAGACCATGGTATATGGATTTGTATGGTTTTGCTTGTAGTGTTAGGATTTGTCTGCATTTGACTGAAAAGTGGCTGGTTTCGTCTTGGTTTGTTTGAACAAGAAAAAATAGCTCTACTGAAAGGAAAGCAAATCAAATAGAACTTTTAATTTAAATGTGTAAAATGAAAGTATACACATCACATATGATACATATATATAGATACGTGAACTAAAATAAAATTGCTCTGAGCGACCTTGTCGTAGTTCAGTGAACAATACTGAATGAAGCTTGCGAAAATCACTCGACGTAACTTGAGAGCAGTAGTAAACACTTTTTACTTTCACCTTCTCCAGCACCATGATGAGAACAAGGTACACTTTACCAAAATAAATTGCATACAGCGTCACTATAAAGCTTGTTCCTTTTCTGTTCACACCTGCTAATTTGTTTTGCACATTTTTTGACACCTTTGCTGTTATCAACAACCAGAACAAATGAGGAATTGCCACCTTCCATAGCAGACACGTTCACAGCAGCCACATTTTTTTCGATCGTGTGGCGCATGTTCTTGCTCATGAGTGACTGCGTGGAATTGTCTGAATTTGTTTGCTACGGAAGCTGGGGTTTGTCTGCTTTAGATTGAAAGTCCCATTTTGTCAGTGCTGCTGATGGGCAGATTTGACTGGATTTGAATGAAACACTTTTCTAAGTCACATAATATTGCTTTCTTCTTTGGATGGTGGTGGTGCCATCTACATTTCTTTTAAAAAGTGGATTTGTCTACTTTTGAATGAAAGTTCCTCATATGATTCAGGCACACACAACATGCATAACTTATTTTATTCATGAAATTTTACATTACACACAGGAAAAGGCAACCCTTCATTGCTCTTAAATTATATATAGTCCAAATGTTACAGAAGGGAATATTTAACCATTTATTTTAATATCCACATTATTTCAGACCACTTTCATAACATCACTCTTTGACTACCATTTGTAACAAAGAAGTGGATTCTGCAGTATGCATAAATTTAAGAGATTATTAAAATGTTAGGCACTAAAATTGATGCAAGATATTTGAAAAGTCCAGTTTAAGTAAGTGAATCTGTAATTCTACCAACTAGGGGACCTGCCAGCTATTTGTTAATGCTGCTTAATAAATGAAATTTCATATTGCATTGAGGATATGATGCACAGCTTAGACAACAGAGCCTGTGAAATACTGAAAGCAGTATAATAGGAGTGCAAAGCAGTTTTTATTAGGTGTGTAGTAGATTGTACTGAAGTGTTTCATACGTCTGAGGCTTTAGCTACCATTCTCTCGGCTTTTGACAGATGCAAGACAAGACATATCTACTGTATCAGGGAAATGAAATGTCTTACTTTTTAGCACGTCTTTTGTAAAAAAAGATCGTGCTTCTGTTATCGGTTTGTCCATCCGTCCGTCCGTCCATACCCACGGTATCTCTGCAACTATTAGCCCGATTTGAAAAATTCTTTTTGCATTCGGTAGCTTGAAATATGCGAATGATGATCCTTCATTTCGTTTTTTTTACGATGTACAATTTTGTCGCTAGGGGGCATAAATGCAGATGATGTCGAATTCAAAATTACGTTTTAATCCACATATTTGCTTCTAAACATCCGATTGAAAAAATTCTTTTATCTTTCGATTCCATTTATGTCGAAGAGTGTTTTAGGTATAGTTTCCTTTTCAAATTACGCATAGAGTTTACGCTAGGGAGCGTAAAAGTAAATAACATTTTTTCCGATAACTCTTCTCCTAAAACTCTGATTTGAAAAATATTTTTTTCAGCGGATACATCTCCTGATGGAAAATCTTTTGCATATAATTTCGAATTTTTGGTAAAGAATACTTTGGCCACCATGGGGCTAAGTGTTAATTTTTGCTTCTGATGTATTTGCCATAAAATCTGAGCTTCTAAAATATCGATTGAAAAAATTCTTTCGTGGACTGATGCCACTCACATCGATAAACCTTTTTGGAATATTTTCTTCCTAAAATATCCCAAAGTTTCTCCGCCAGGGGGCGTAGATGTATATCTTAATTTTGTCAATATCTCTACTTCTAGGAGTTCAATTTGAAACATTCCTTCTTTGTTGGATAGTATTTTCTGTGTGACATGTTTTTCATATAATTTCAAAATTTTCAAGTAATTCATAGACTTTCCGCTAGGGGCGTAAAGGTAAATTGCGTTTTGCCCTGTATCTCTGCTTCTAAATCTCCGATTTGAAAAATTCTTTCTGCACCGGATACAGCACCCGATGGGAAATCGTTTCACATTATTTCTAATTTTTGTTAAAAAATGGTTTGGCCACCAGGGGCGTAAATCTTAATTTCTGCGTCTGATGTATTTGCAGCAAAATATGAGCTTCTAAATTCTCGATTGAGAAAAACATCGTTTGTAGACCGATACTACTCATGTCGACAAACCTTTTAGGAACATTTTCTTCTTAAAATAGTGCATGGTTTGTACGCCAGGGGGCATAGATGTATATCTTAATTTTTGTCAATATCTCTACCTCTAAGGGTTCGATTTGAAAAATTCCTTTTTTGTTGGATAGTGTTTCCAGTATGACATGTGCTTCATATAATTTCAAAAATTTCGACATGTGCTTCATATAATTTCAAAAATTTCAAGTAATTCATAGACTTTCCGCTAGGGGGCATAAAGATAAATTGCGTTTCTCACTATTTCTCTGCTTCTAAACCTCCGGTTTGAAAAATTCTTTCTGCACCGGATACAGCTCCTGATGGGAAATCGTTTGCACACAATTTCTAATTTTTGTAAAAAAATGGTATGGCCACCAGGTGGCGTAAGTCTTAATTTCCGCTTTTGATGTATTTGCAGCAAAATATGAGCTTCTAAAATTTTGATTGAAAAAAAAAAGTCTTTTGTTGACCGATGCTACTCATGTTGACAAACCTTTTAGGAACACTTTCTTCTTGAAATAATGCACGGTTTCTACGCCAGGGGGCGTAGATGTATATCTTATTTTTGTCGATATCTCTACTTCTAAAAGTCCAATTTGAAATATTCCTTCGTTGTTGGATAGTGTTTCCGATGCGAAATGTTTTTCCTATAAATTCAAAATTTTCACGTAAATCATTTAAGACTTTCCCCGCTAGGGTGCATAAATGTAAATTGCGTTTTCTGCTCCTAAAACTCCGATTTGAAAAATTCTTCCTGTATCGCATACAAGTCCTGATGGAAAATATTTTTCACATAATTTCTAATATTTTGTAAAGAATGGTTTTGCCACCAGGGGTCACAAGTGTTAATTTCAGCTTCTGATGTATTTGTAGCAAAATCTGGGCTCCTGAAAACTAGACTAAATTTTTTTTTCTTGGACCGATACTGCTCATATGGATAAACCTTTTGAGAATACTTTCTTCCTAAAAATAATGCATGGTTTTCCCACCAGGGGACGTAAAGTCACATCTTATTTTTGTCGATAACTCTGTTTCTAAGAGTTCGTAAGCTCAAGATTCCGTTTACACCAATATCTGAGGGATTAAAGACCCGATTGAAAAACTTCTTTCTTCCGTCAGATACTATTGTTTTCCGTACCGGTTCCATTACCTTTGAATAGCTTTGATAAATTTAATTTGCGTCAGAACGGATTCAAAAGACGTGCTTATTACACCCGAAAATTCGGTGTCATCTTTCTTGTTTCCTGTTCAAAACACACGAAATTCCTGATCTTTAGAAATGCACTAAGCTTGCACTTTAATTCACATGGGGGGATGCATAGAATTCAGAACATTAACCAAACATGAGAATTCCTCACCTGAACTTAAAATTCACAACTTTTTTTATGACTTTCTTGACAATGCAGATGACATACAACACACCGTTCGGGATCACAGGCTCATCTCAAACCTAGCAAGCGATGCCAAGAGAAATTTATGTTCACAGCTATAGTTTCATTTCTTGTAACTGAAGAAAGAGTGTAAAATCGAGCTGCTTTTGTGAGATTGTGTGCTGACAATGTTTCACCCCTAAGTGAATTTTCTTTCCTACATGAGATTGTTTCCAAACACCATTCAGTCTTCACAATGTGGTGATCATATTTCCATGCATCCTTTGAGACTGTGCAGCCTGGGAAATCAACAGTTACTTTCCAAAGTAAAATTTTCTGCATTGTTTTTGGATCCATAATTTTTCCTTGGTTCTGAGACTTTCTCACTAGCTTGATTTTATTATTAGACACATAAAAAGCCAGGCATACACCTAATTCAGAGCTGCCAAGCTCTAAGAGCAAGTGAGTGTAGTTCCAAGTTAAAAAAAAAAATGTGTAGTTTTGTGTGTTCATGTGCAGCCATGGCAAACTTAATTATCACGTAGATTGTTTTTTAATCACAGATTATACTTATTAAAATGCCTGTAAAGGAAACTATAGTGGGACTATGGTTTCAGCCACTAGGGCTCTCGTCAGCCATCAAAACACGTACATTGTTCCGTTTTTGACCAGCTTTTGAATCTCGTTAACACAGGGTTGTGTGGGTCTTGTGCTACAATCTTCTCAGCTGGAATCTGTTGAATTTTCGGAAGACTTTAATGGTCATTAATATTTTATGAAAATGATGTGAGAAAATTATCCCATATTTTGTTCATTTTGGCGGATGGGTCCTTGTTACAAGCTGACAATTGGTTGAAATTTCAATAGATTCACGGATAAGAAGTCATTTCCAACCTGTGTAATGTGAAATGACTTTTGCTTCTTCCCAAACAGGTGTAAATCCTTCATTAATACAATACTGGCATTTCAGTAAATATAATATTAGATTAAAAAATGATCTATGTATAATGAAATGCCATCAGCAATTTTTTCTGATTTGTTATATAATTAATTATCACAGCTGAAAAAATTACTTCTTCACAGAATAACCTTTTTTGTCCTTAATTTCTTTTAAGTGTTCATTTAATTGCAGGAATCAAGTAAATAAATGCAGATTTGCATAGAGGCAAGGCAGTGGTTGTGGAGGAAAGAGGAGGGTGAAATTTCATCTGTCAAAAATTTCTAGATCTACCACCCCTGGAAATATATATATATACACATCATCATCGTCAACCATTATCAATCCACTGCTGGACGAAGATCTCCCCAAGTTTCTTCCACAATGATCTATCATGTGCCAGTCTCCTCCATGTTACTCCCGCATACTTTCGAATTTCATCCACCCATCATCTATGTGGTCTTCTTCTGGGTCTTTTCCTGTCCCTTGGAATCCAATCTAAAATTTCGGCTGTCCCTCGATGGTCTGTCCTTCTGGCAGTATGTCCAGCCCATTGCCATTTCAGGGATTTAACTCTGATCATGATGTCTTCCACTTTTGTCCTTTTTCGGATCCACGAGTTCCTTATCTTATCTCTCCTGGTTACACCAAGCATGCACCTCTCCATGCTGCTTTGAGTTGTCGGCAGCCTTTGTATGTCTCTTATAGTTAAGGTCCACGTCTCTGCACTATACGTAAGCACTGGAAGAATGCATTGATTAAACACTTTTCTTTTAAGACATAATGGCATATTGTTCTTGAAAATTATGCTGTTTCTTCCAAAAGCACTCAAGGCAAGTTTTATACGCCGATTAATTTTCTCAATGTGACCTTCACTTGATATCTGCTGTCCAAGATAAACGTACGCATCTGTTATCTCCAGCTTTTCTCCATCAATCGATAAATCTTCATTTCTTGTAAAAGCATTGTACATCACTTTCGTCTTCTGAAAGTTCGTTTTTAATCCCACTTCTTTACTCTTGTCAGCAAGTTCCTGGATCATACTCTGCAGCTCTGATGGGGTAGTTGCAAAAATGACTACGTCAGCAGCAAAACGAATGTGAGTTAGATAATCTCCATTAATCTTTATCTCTTTGTTTTCCCAGTTCAGTGATTGAAAGACATTTTCCAATTGGCATTAAACAGCTTGGGAGATATGGTGTCACCTTGTCTCACTCCTTTCCAATTTTAATGTGTGTTGTATTTTCAAACAGCCGAATCTTTGCACTTGCATTTTCATAGATGTTATTAATAATATTAATGTATGCATCTTCAATACCGCAGGATTTCAGAGCCATTGTAACTGCTGATGGTTTCACCGAATCAAAAGCTTTTTCATAATCGATAAAAGCCATGCACAATGGAAGTTCATATTCCCTCGCTCTTTCAATTAGTTCTCTCAGTACGTGGATATGATCTATAGTGCAGTAGCCACTCCTGAATCCAGCTTGTTCTCTCGGTTGAGCCATGTCCAGTGTTACCTTCAAGCGGTGTGAAAGAACTTTAGTGAAGATTTTATAAACCACTGACAGGAGGCTGATAGGTCTGTAGTTCTTGAGATCCTCAATGTCACCTTTTTTATGTAGCAGGATCATTGTAGTGTTGTTCTAATCCTGAGGAATCTTCCCTTCATTAAGGCATCGAGTGAAAATTTGGGCGAGTACTGTTTCAATTTCTCCACTTGCTTCTTGTATGATGTATACAGTAATTTCATCTCCTCCTGGAGCTTTTCCCGGCTTCATGTTCTTGATTGCATGTGCAACTTCTGCTGGGAGGACTGGAAGAACTCTGGTACCTTTCATGATGTCTGGAGTACATGTATCATCCCTTTCATATAATTTGGAGTAGAAACCTTTCACTCTTGTCAAAATTTCGCCTCTATTTCTTGTTACAGAACCATTTTCTTTTCTCAGAGCCATAATCTGTTTTCTTCCCTTACTGAGATGTCCCTTTGTATATAAATATATAAATATATATAAACAAAAAATTCGTCATAGAAGACTGCAGTGTGCTAAACAAGTTCAACACAGGTAGTGACCATAGATTGGTGAGATGTAAGATGCACCTCAACACTAAACTTGAACGTGGCAAGCTCATAAGACAAACAAAATCTATTGACATAACCAACCTTATAAAACACCATAATACCTTCAAGTTGGAACTGAAGAACAGGTTCTCTGCTTTAGAAGGCCTAACATCGGAAGAAGTGGACATCTCTGAAGTTAACAGAAAAGTAACCAAAGCTCTTATGGAAACAGCAACAAAATTAGCTGGGTCTAAGAACAAGTTGCATGTAAATAAATTATCAGGAAAAACGAAAATGTTGATGCAAAAAAGAAGAGAGATGAGGACAACTAAAGAAGATGTGACTTCCAAAGTGGAATATATAGAGCTATGCAAGACAGTACGAAAAAGTATCACTGAAGACGTAAGAAAATTCAACTGTGAACTAGTGAGGAAAGCAATTGAAAACAACCAAAGCCTAAAGATAGCAAAGGGACATCTCAGTAAGGGAAGAAAACAGATTATGGCACTGAGAAAAGAAGATGGTTCTGTAACGAGAAATAGAGGCGAAATTTTGACAAGAGTGAAAGATTTCTACTCCAAATTATATGAAAGGGATGATACATGCACTCCAGACATCATGAAAGATACCAGTACCAAAGTTCCTCCAGTCCTTCCAGCAGAAGTTGCACATGCAATCAAGAACATGAAGCGGGGAAAGCTCCAGGAGAAGACTGAATTACTGTAGACATCATACAAGAAGCAAGTGGAGAAATCAAAACAGTACTCGCCCAAATTTTCACTCGATGCCTTAATGAAGGAAAGATTCCTGAGGATTGGAACACCGCTACAATGATCCTGCTACATAAGAAAGGTGACATTGAGGATCTCGGAAACTACAGACCTATCAGCCTCCTATCAGTAGTTTATAAAATCTTCACTAAAGTTCTTTCACACCGCTTGAAGGTAACACTGGACATGGCTCAACCGAGAGAACAAGCTGGATTCAGGAGTGGCTACAGCACAATAGATCATATCCATGTGCTGAGAGAACTAATTGAAAGAGCGAGGGAATATGAACTTCCATTGTGCATGGCTTTTATCGATTATGAAAAAGCCTTTGATTCGGTGAAACCATCAGCAGTTACAATGGCTCTGAAAACCTGCGGTA
This sequence comes from Macrothele yani, assembly GCA_039090855.1. NCBI lineage: Eukaryota > Metazoa > Arthropoda > Arachnida > Araneae > Macrothelidae > Macrothele > Macrothele yani. The sequence goes on from CM077008.1 coordinate 128,513,172, forward strand.
TTGAAGATGCATACATTAATATTATTAATAACATCTATGAAAATGCAAGTGCAAAGATTAGGCTGTTTGAAAATACAACACACATAAAAATTGGAAAGGGAGTGAGACAAGGTGACACCATATCTCCGAAGCTCTTTAATGCCACATTGGAGGGTGTTTTTCAGTCACTGAGCTGGGAAAACAAGGGGATAAAGATTAATGGAGATTATCTAACCCACCTTCGTTTTGCTGATGACGTAGTCATTTTTGCAACTAGCCCATCAGAGCTGCAGAGTATGATCCAGGAACTTGCTGACAAGAGTAAAGAAGTGGGATTAAAAATGAACTTTCAGAAGACAAAAGTGATGTTCAATGCTTTTACAAGAAATGAAGATTTATCGATTGATGGAGAAAAGCTGGAGATAACAGACACGTACGTTTATCTTGGACAGCAGATATCAAGTGAGGGTCACATTGATGAAGAAATTAATCGGCGGACAAAACTTGCCTGGAGAGCTTTTGGAAGAAACAGCATAATTTTCAAGAGCAATATGCCATTATGTCTTAAAAGAAAAGTGTTTGATCAATGCATCCTTCCAGTGCTTACGTATGGTGCAGAGACGTGGACCTTAACTAAAAGAGACATACAGAGGCTGCAGACAACTCAAAGAAGCATGGAGAGGTGCATACTTGGTGTAAGCAGGAGAGATAAGAAGAGGAACTCGTGGATCCGAAAAATGACGAGAGTGGAAGACATCATGATCAGAGTTAAATCCCTGAAATGGCAATGGGCTGGACATACTGCCAGAAGGACAGATCATCGATGGACAGCCGAAATTTTAGATTGGATTCCAAGGGACAGGAAAAGACCCAGAAGAAGACCACATGGGAGATGGGTGGATGAAATTCGAAAGTATGCAGGGGTGACATGGAGGAGACTGGCACAAGACAGACCGTTGTGGAGGAAACTTGGGGAGACCTTCGTCCAGCAGTGGATTGATAATGGTTGACAATGATGATGATGATATATAAACCTGTTGGACTGGTTTTGCTTTTAATAGTGAAAATTTGTGGAACATATGAAATTTTCTTTACCAATTTAAATCTTTTTAAATACTAAAAAATGCTTTAATTTTGCTGAGAGAATAATCTTTTTCGACACAATATGAAAAAAGCAACAACAAAAAAAAAAAAAAAAAAGCACACTGAACAAAGATGCATAATATGATGAAATGAAAGATGCACCATACATGGTCACTGCCCAACACAACGGTCTCAAATCTTTTGGTGGGATATTTGGACAAAAAGTGTTAACATATTTCATAATATGTAAGTTGATATAAAATAGCATAAAACTTTCATAAAAAAGGTTTTTGCATTTTGCAGTGACCGTGGGATCTGCTGAAAAGACAGTCTTCAGTCTTTGCACGTGTAACTCAATAAAAAAAGATCAATAGGCTTCACACGGTAGGGATGCTTGAAAATTGTATCAACTGCAGAACACAACATCCACTCCATATCTCTGCCTACTTCCATTACTAGGAATCAGTGAATTGGCTGTAATGTTTTTCATCTTCCACTCTGATTCTGCCAGAAAATTGTAACTTGCCAGAACACAATGAAGTCTATTTTTCTTATACCATTTCATTTAAAACAAATAATGGCTCACCAATAACAGAATTGTTGCATCATTGTGCAGCTATGCTTTAACACCTGTGACTGATGATGGCTCTCACAACAGATTAAACCAAGAAAGTGTAGGAGGACATGAGCAAAATTGCAAAGTGATGCTAGGACATGTACTTCAAAAAATCTGTATGAGACCACAGCCATTTCCATTACTTTACATGTGTATCACAGGATGTGGCTTAAGTTTACAATGATTTCCTCTGTAGTTAAGCACACTAAACCAATAATACACATCCTGCAAATTGGCTACATGGCATGGGGCCACGAGAGGCTTGCCACAGCAGTGTTTATTTTCATCCTTGCTAAAATCCTTAAAATGCATTACAAAGCTGGATGTTTTCACCATTTTATATTAGATTGCACTTTCTAATTTCTCTTATCAAAATTTCTCACTAAATATTTTCGGGCGTTAAAGCACACATTTACTGAAGTCCAAAATTTTTGTTTGGCAATTTGTTTGGCAACTTTTTATTTTTTTATTTTTGGCGTTTTTGTCACTTGATAAAAAAACTGAAAATCATAATCAGTACAAAGTTGAACTTCAATGCACAAAATTTTATTAGAGTACACCACAGCCACAATGAAGATGAAAATAAGAACTGCACCAATGTTACACGTGCTTCTTTACCTCTGGAAAATAAAAACAACTACATTCGCACCACAATGCACAATAACCATGGAAACATCAGGGCGCAAAATTTGCTGTTGTCCAGTTGCCAATGGCGACCAGAAATTTATTCTTGGCGAGCAGTAAAAATATTAAACTGTTTTCCTGTTTGGCATTTGATGCTGTTGGGCGGTATCTTCACAAAAATAATTTTAACTGTGATGGTGTCTTCACTTTCAGTAAAATGTTATCTTAAAAATATTTCAATCTGAGAAGCATCTTGGGTATTGTATTTTACTGTGCTCCCCTCCCCCCGTCACGAAATGTTTTCAGTAGAACGGTTTCCGACGGAGGCGTATCAATCACTGCATCATCACCAGCAGCCGAGCGCGCCAACGAGAGCCTCTTCCGTAGGCTGCGTAGCGAGCGACAGCTGATGCGAAGCTCGCTGAAAGGAACCCCAAAGCATTGTGGGTGGAAGCGTTTCTTCCCTGCGTGTGTTTCTAACTCAGAGTGGGGATGGGCATACAGTGGATATTCATTCCCGAAACATTCACGCATCCGTAATATGGGTGGAAATTTTTGATGTATCAGCGAAAACCACAATGTTTTGCTAAAGAACCAATGAATTCACATCTTTCCCATCTGCAGCAGTTTTACGCACATCGAGGAATAAATCACTGTTCAATATATCGGTGATAGCTCACTAATTCAACATCGAGTAACCATATTATTTGTTAAAGTGCTTGATGTATCGTAAACCTCGATGCATTGCTCCAGTAACATTGAGGATAAGAACTCGATTTTCGGCGACGAAAAATCGCAGAAAAATGGCAAAAAAATTGCTAATTCGCGACACAGAAACGAGATATTCCCTTTCTCAGTATAAGAATACGAAAAAGAAAGGTGACATTTCCTTTCTCTGTATAAGAATACGAAAAAGACAAATTCATTCACATATCGCAGAAAATTTTTGAGTTGATTGCACTATTGCAGTTTCAAACACTGGTCATGAAACCTCGATTTTTCAATTTTTTGGAGAGGGTGAGGGAGGACTTATCGGTTTCTGTAACATCAAGGAAAAGAACTCTATTTTCGGTGATGAAACATCAAGCAAAACGGCAAAGAAGTCCCTAATTCATGACCTAAGATTATATTTAAAAGAATGCAGCAAAGAGAAATTCATTTACTTCGCGCAGAAAATATTCTTTTGCAGTTTCTAACGTTGATTATCACTTGGAAAAACGTCAATTCTCAAAAGCACTGATATTTTCCTCCATCCGTACTCTGATTAATCTTTGAAGTACCAGCCGGGATTTCGGGAAGCATATTTATGTACATATGAGGAAAAAGAGCATGGTGGCGGAGGTGCTGAAAGTTTGCTTTAGGGGGAGGGGTCGGGTTGGGTTGTAGTGGTGTATGACCGACATTTTTTAAAATGGTGTTTTAGTTATTTTTTTCCTACAGCACTCAAAAATATTGGCTTTTGATGACTTTCCTGGTTTAATGCAACCTGGAAGGTTATTATTAGTACTATATTACTATTCTTTTCTGAGATCTCAGCTGTAGCACAATCGCAGAGTTGTGTATATATATATATATATATACATATTCAATGGTGTGCAAAAATTAAGGACGAAGAGGAGAAATTAGCATAACAGCGGAACAAGCAGGCAAAACGGACCAAAAGATCACTCAGGAGATAGACTAGGGTCCGGTACGATTGGGCATGCGCATATACGCAGCACGACGGGGTGGGTGGGTGGGTGTGGGGGGGTCGGAAGGGTATAAAGCACACTGGCGGTGTATGCCCAGCAATTCGGTGAAAGCTACTGCACGGTGTACATCAGTTTGAACTACGTCGAGTTGCTGCCATCGTGTGATATGGCCAACAGGCAATCCAGTAGACGACATCTGGATGACTTTACCCGAGGTCGCGTCGTTGGGATGTTGGAAGAAGGTCGAAGTGCGACTAGTGTGGCCGAGGAGTTCGGGATCGCTCACAGCATCATTTCACAAGCTTGGAGAGCATTTCAAACGACAGAAACAGCTGTCTGAGAGTTTAGCAGTGGTCGTCCACGAGCAATCACGGCGGCGGACAACCGGTATATTATCCTACAGGCGAAAAGAGACAGACAGCAGACAGCGGGAGAAATCACAAGGCACATGCAACAGACAACTGGACGTCCGTTATCGTGTTTTACCGTGGCCAGGAGACTGAACAAAGGTGGTCTATTTGCACGACGAACAGTACGGTGTGTGCCATTAACGTCTGCTCATTGGAGACGGCGGTTTCTGTGGTGCCAGGAACACAAGAATTGGACACATCAGCAATGGGGTCAAGTTCTCTTTACGGATGAGAGCTGATTTAGCCTGACGAGCGATTCTGGACGTATACACATCTGGAGAGGGCAGGGAACACGCAATCACACCTCCAACATCATCGAAAGGAACCGGTTTGGATGTGGCGGAGTTCTTGTTTGGGGCAGTATAAGGCTTGGTAGCCGTACTGACCTCCACATCTTCCAAGGAGGTTCAGTCACTGGTGTCCACTATTGTACCGAGGTTCTGCCTCACGTGCGTCTGTTTAGAGGTGCTGTGGGTCCTGAGTTCCTCTTCATGGACGACAACGCTACACTTCACTGTACAGTGGCTATCGCAGAGCTGTTGGAGAGTGAAGATATTCAACGCATGGATTTGCCCGCAAGGTCCCCAGATCTAAATCCAATCGAACACGTGTGGGACCTTCTCGGGAAATGCTTGGCAGCACGATACCAGCCGCCAGCAACGATTCAGCAGGTGCGATTGGCGCTACAAGAGGAATGGGCCGCGATTCCTGAACAGCTCCTTGAAACCTCATCCTCAGCATGGATAGACGTTGTGAATCCTGCAACGCAGTCAGGGGGATCATATCCCCAACTGAAGACTGGATTTTTTGGCAGCCGCCCGTCACATGGACGTTTCTGTCTTCTGTCCAGTTGTGCTCAAAGCTACCTTTTCAATAAAGTGCCTTTGTATCCTTTGGATTCCTTGTTTGGACGGTTTTGCTCACTTGTCCCATATTCTTACATCTTGGGGATCTTGTGGTATGATTTGAGTCTATGTGGAGCACTTCCGCATGATGTTACATTCGAAAAACAGTCTCGTCCTTAATTTTTGCACGCCAGTGTATTTGCATACACAATCATTAAAACGGAAAACTTGCTGCAAATTCACTGTCTCACTCTTTCACTGTTTCTTGCATGTCACAGTGGTGTGTGGCAAGTGAAAATTTTTTTTTTGCTAGTAGAGTTAGACCTGGAATTTTGAGCCCTGGGTAACATATCCAAGTCCTGCGTGTACTTCACCATGAGTGTGAAAAGGGCAAACAGCACTAACACCAATAGGAAAACCAACTAGTCAAATGAACCATATTTTGCTTAAGAAAGATTTACTGGTTTGGGGCTGGGGAACAGATGGTTAACAGTAGGAACCTTGACAGTGCTTCTCCCTTCATAAACATTAAACTTTTTAAAGATACAGAATAAAAAAGCAAGTCACATATAATTAAATACATAAAAAAAAAGAATATTTTTAAAAACACGCATTAATTTTTTTTTTTCATCTAACATTTTAGCTGTTTTGACAAGAGTAAAGCGTAGCTGTATGGAAATGATGTATAGAGCATAGTGAAGATCACAAAAGTGTAGAAGTTGGACGGCATGCTAATAATGAGTCACATTGTTTTAAACTCTTTCAACACCAAGCCTCACTGTGAAGCAATGATTTAAATATTATCCCAGATCAACAAATTGAAATATTATAAAACAACATTAATTAATCAATACAATTTTTCTTCAACACTATTCAAATCAGAGTAAACATATAATATATATATATATATATATGTTTTTTATTATCGGGTTTTTCTTAAAGTGCCTTATTTCCGAGATTGGGGGGGTCCTATCGGTTATAAAAAAACATCTGTAGTTCATAATTTAAACAGAGAAATAGAACTGCCATTCCAACATCAGAAAGAATTCTGAATGTGGTTTATTATCGTGCAGCGCAAAAAACAAAATGTTACATTTAAGGAAGAATATTAAAACTTATGAAAGTGGCCACTGCAAAACTCCCTCTAAGTTCCTATCAAAGATATGAGATTCAGTATTAAATATATCCCCCCCCACCAGTGGACATATTTTTCACTAGGTTCTGCAAAGGCACACTTGTGTTTGTTCTGACTTCGCTGTTTCTAGTAACCATCTAAACAATACAGAGACAGAACAGGTGAATGAATTTGTATATTTAGGAAGCATGTTTAACAGAGAAAACATATTACATGGTAAAATTCATAGGAGAGTGAATTCACTTTTGAAAGTCATAGCTGCCTTAAGGGGACTTCATAGAACTGACGGTTCCTCAAAAAAGTCCCGAATGGCTGTATACGAAAGCGTAACCGTTCCTGCTCTGATGTATGGCAGCGAAACCTGAAAAGTGCAGAGGATAAATAGGAGTTGTTCGTGTGCTGGAGATGCGGAACTTATGGAGCGTTTGTGACAATACAAGTTCTGATAATGCAAAGTATGAAGATATGTAATGTGAAGCATGTTAGCAATGTGGAGACAAACACCCTGAGATTGTTTGTCCCTGTTGAAAGAACAAGTGATGAGATGCTTACTAATTTATTCAGCTCAAGTGGCAGGAAAGAAAGGCAGAGGAAAACCAAGGAAATCAGGTTGAGGAATGTCTGCCAGTAAATGGAGACATTTGATACATCAATAGTAAGTAAACTTTAGCTTCATCAGTTTTAAACCAATCTGGTGGATGAGCTTTCTTTGAGGAGCTAACCTATGAATCTCTGAGAACAGCTTAGTGACATGTATATATGTATGTAAGTTAGAAAGATTCTTTTGGAGATGGCAAAGAGATAATATGCAATGTTTGAATTCACCCCCTACCCCTATTACTAGCAGCACTTGCTAGTACTAAAAATTAATCTCTTGGTAGCAATTAGCTGTACTGTCATATAACTCAAACTTGTTTGCTGCAGATGTGAAGTTAAACATACCATTTGAAAGATACCAAAGGCAAATAATTAAAACAAACTACATGCTTTACTTACCATAACCCTTAGAGTGTAATGCTACTTTACTTCTTTGTATTATTGAAAAGGAAAAAAGCCCTTTCCCCTACCTGCAAACATACAATACAAATCTGATAGTGCAAAACTAAAGAATTATTTACAATTCCAATAAGGAATAATTAAAGCAGACTCTGCATTTTTGTAAATTAATATTTTTGAATTATTGGGCAGGTCAAAAATAATTTCACGTGATTCTTTTTGTAACAGATTTTTTGGGATAAGGGAGGGTCCCAAATTGAGGGTTGCCCCTCCTCCCCAAAAATTCTGTCAGTCTGAAAAACAAAATTATAACTTTTGACAAATGCACAAGTAATACTCACTAGTGCTGTTTTGTCCCTCGTTCCACAAGAAAATTTATACTATTACTAGCAATTTACACGCTGCAGACAAAATTTGTGAACTGGTAATAAAAGTGACTATGATTTCCCCAAATTTTTTCCCATGATTTGACTCAATAGTATGGCATGTCATATATATATATATATACACTGGCGGAAAGTGAAAAAATAACACCAAGAAGAAATTGGCAGACGATCATGAAATTTACATATGTTAATGGGGTCGAGTTTACGTAGGTGTGATGTTAATTTCGGGACCAACCGGTGAGCGCTTACGCCACAGCACGGCATAATATGCAAATTATCACCGGTGGTATTTAAGGAGTACTGTGAAGTGAATGTAATCAGTCGTCGGCGTACAGACACGTGCAAAGACCATGAAGAAGCTGCAATGCCTGGACATGGAAGACGTGTACGATTTCAGCAGTTATCGGACTTTGAGCGAGGTCGTCTAGTCGGACTCCGCGAGGCCGGGTGGTCGTATTGCGGAGCGAATTGGACGGGAAGTATCGGTGGTGGTACGATGGTGGCGTAGATGATCCGAGGAACATTCCCACACGAGAAGATGTGGAACCAGGACTCACAGACGGACTGATGAGCGGACCGATCGATGCATAAGAAGAGCGGCGTTGTCAAGCAGAACATCCAGTGCAAAGCAAATCCGAGCTGCCGTTGCACCTGGGGTGACTGTGCGAACAATCCACAACCGTCTACTGGATGCAGGACTACGTGCACGTGTGCCTCTGACTCCAGCCCACTGTAAGGAACGGCTGCAGTGGTATCACCAATGTCTGCACTGATGAACGCAATGGCGATCTGTCGTGTTCAGCGATGAAAGCAGGTTCTGCTTGGGAGCCTCCGATGGCCGTATGTGTGTTCACAGATGCACAGGGGAGCGTCTCCACCCTTCTTGCATCCGCCAGCGACACACAGGGCCGACACCTGGTCTCCTGGTGTGGGGAGCAATCAGCTATCACTCCCGTACACAACTAGTGTTTGTACAGAGTAATGTTAAACAGCACCTCCTACATCAACAACATCATTCAGCCCATTGTTGTGCCATTTGTAAGGTCGGTCCATCGTGGTGTTTTCCAGCAAGATAACGCACGCCCGCACACGGCACGTGCAACGCAACATGCACTTCAGGGTGTGAGACAACTTCCATGGCCTGCAGGTTCACCGAATTTGTCCCCCATTGAGCACGTGTGGGATTTTATGGGACAACGACTTATCCGGTCTCCAAGGCTAGCCACGACCATCCCCGATTTACGCGTCCAGGTTGAGGATGCTCGGAACTCAATATCCCAAACTTACATCCAACATCTGTACGACAGACCATGCCAGAATTGCACAGTGTGACGCAGTTCATGGCGGTTCAACCTCGTACTAACCATGTTACATGGAAATGTTATTTTCCAGTTTACCAGCAAATATAGCTGTATTTTGCCATAATGTTTTGATCACTTTATCCTCTGTATTCCGTTTTTATGCTGTATAAATTTCGTTGGTATCAGAAGTCTCCTTCTTGGTGCTCTTTTTTCACTTTCCGCCAGTGTATATATATATATATATATTGCCAAGGTATAAGGTACACTGTATGGTTATGATTTTTCAGCTTTCTTTTAACACATAACCTTTCTTTAATTTTAGTACTGTACAGCACAGATTTTGAAAGCAGTGGGACTTTTTTGAAAGGACATGATCATAAGCCCACAAAGATGGGGGAAGGGGGATGCCTATTAAATCCCCTCCCAGAGATTTCAGTAGCAACCCTTATGTTGTTTGCATTCAGAGACACAAATTTTTAGCACGTCTTTTGTAAAAAAAGATCGTGCTTTTGTTATTGGGTTGTCCGTCTATCTGTAGACACGATATCTCTGCAACTAAGTCCGATTCAAAAAATTCTTTTTGCATTAGGAAGCTTGAAATGTGCAAATGATGATCCTTTATTTCGTTTTTTTTTTTTTTTTTTTTTACGATGGAAAACTTTGCTATAGAGGGCAGGGCGTAAATGCAGATAATATCGAATTTAAAACACATTCTAATCCATATATTTGCTTCTAAACATCCAATTCAAAAAATTCTTTTACTTTTCGATTCCATTCAAGTCAAAGATTATTTTAGGTGTAGTCACTTTTCCAAGTTACGCATATATTCTCTGCTAGGGGACGTAAAAGTAAATTGCTTTCCCCCAGATATCTCTGCATCTAAACCTCCGATTAAAAATTTTTTTTCTTCAGAGGATACAGCTTGTGATGGTAAATACTTTGCATATAATTTCTAATTTTGGGTATAAAATGGTTTGGCCACCAGGAGGCGTAAGTTTGATTTCTGCTTGTAAAGTATTTGCAGCAAAATCTGAGCTTCTAAAACCTAGACTGAAAAAATTACTTCGTAGACCGATACCACTCATGCAGACAAACCTTTCTGGAATATTTTCTTCTTAATGGTTTCTCTGCCAGGGGTGTACATGTATATCTTGTTTTTGTTAATATCTCTGCTTCTAATTTCCGGTGTGACATGTTTCTAATATAATTTAAAAATTTTCAAATAATTCATTAACTTTCCGCTAGGGAGAGTAAAGGTAAAACACGCTTTCCCCGATATCTCTGATTCTAAAACTTTGATTTGAAAAATTCTTCCAGCACCGCATACAGCTCCTAGTGGGAATTTTTTTTATATTGTAATTTTAAATTTTTTTTATAAAATGTGGTTTGACCACCAGGGTCTGTAAGCATTAAATTTCTGCTTCATAGGATTTGCCACAAAATCTCAGCTTCAGTCTGATTGAAATTTTTTTTTTCGTTGACCGATACCACACCTGTTGATAAACATTTGATAATATCCACCAGAGGACATAGATGTCTATCTTATTTCTGTCAATATCTCTGCCTCTAAAATTCGGATTTGAAAAATTCCTTTTTGTTAGATAGCATATTCGGTGTAAAATGTTTCTTATACAAGTTCAAAATTTTCAACTAATGCTTAACTTTCCACTAGGGGGAGCAAAGGTAAATTGAGTTTTCCTTAATATCCCTGCTTCTAAAACTCAGATTTGAAAAATTCTTTCTGCACCAGATACAGTTCCTGATATGAAATTCTCAGCATATAATTTCTAATATTTGATAAAGAATGGTTTGGCCACCAGGGGGCATAAGAGTTAATTTCTGTGTCTGATGTATTTGCAGTAAAATTTGAGCTCCTGAAAACTCGATTGAAAATATTCTGTTATGGACTGACACTGCTCACATCCAAAAATGATTTGAAAATACTTTCTTTTTAAAAATATTGCAGGTTTTTTCCACAGGGGGTCGTCGTCGTCGTATATGCATATCATATATTTGTCGATATCTCTGCTTCTAAGAGTTAAGAGCCCGATTTGAAAAATTCTTTCTTTGTTGGAGAGAGTTTCTGCTGAGAAATGTTTCTCACATAAATCCAAATTTTCCTTAACCCACAAGTCTGCCACCAGAGGGCGTAAGCTGACTTTTCTGTTTACAGCAGTATCTGCAGGATTAAAAACCTGATTAAAAAATTTTTTTTTCTTTGGTCAGGTTCCATTAAATTTTGAATAGCTTTGGTAAATTTAATTCACATCAGAACAGATTCATAAGATGTTCTCATTACACCCGAAAATTCAGTGTCATCTTTCTTGTTACTTTCACAATTGAGAATTAGATACTTTTCTTTCGTAAAATCAAGGCAATGTTGGGTGCATTTAAAACTTCAATAAAAACAAAACAGGGGAAAGAAATAAGTATCTATCAACTGAAAATATCATGGACTTATAAGAGGATAAAAAATATAAAATAATTTTCAATTACCAATTTTATTTGTGTGCTTTCTTGCAACTGATTTACAGTGAAGCTATCACCAGTGTTATACTGTAAGAGCACCGCCATTTGGAAAGTTGACGCCTGTCGAATGAAAATACAAAATTGTAGACATAAAAACAAAATATAAATTAAATGAAAAGCAGAAACATAATTTCTCAGATCAATTAAAACTCAAATAAGTTATGTCAATAATGTGCAAATCAAAGCCTCCAATGAATTTAACATCAAAATATTATTTTAAATCTTTTGTTTTCATGGTGGAGGCTAGCCAACATGGTAGAAGGTGGAATCGATGGGTCCCAAAAAGCATGCCAGTCTTAGGTGTTGAACAAAGAGAAAATTGAAATGTTGATCGACATATAATAACTGATGGCAAAATAAAATAACTTCATAGATTAACTGCATCCATCATATACACTGGCGTGCAAAAATTAAGGACGAGACAGTTTTTCGAATGTAACGTCGTACAGAAGTGCTCCACATCGACTCAAATCATACCATAAGATCCCCAAGATGTAACAATATGGGACAAGTGAGCAAAACTGTCCAAACAAGAAATCCAAAGGATACAAAGGCACTTTATTGAAATGGTTGCTTCGAGCACAACTGGACAGAAGACAGAAACGTCCATGTGGCAGGCGGCTGCCAAGAAAACTCCAATCTTTAGTAGGGGATATGATCACCCCTGACTGCGTTGCAGGATTTACAATGTCAATCCATGCTGAGGACGAGGTTGTCAAGGAGCTGTTGAGGCATCGTGGCTCATTCCTCTTGTAGTGCCAATCGCACTTGCTGAATCGTTGCTGGCGGCTGGTATCGTGCTGTCAACCGTCTCCCAAGAAGGTCCCACACGTGTTCGATTCGATTTAGGTCCGGGGACCTTGCGGGCCAATCTATGCGTTGAATATCCTCACTCTCCAACAGCCACTGTATGATGACGTGTAGTGTTGTCATCCATGAAGAGGAACTCAGGACCCACAGCACCACTAAACAGATGCACGTGAGGCAGGAGAACCTCGGTACAATAGCGGACATCAGTGACTGAACCTCCTTGGAAGATGTGGAGGTCAGTATGGCTACCAAGCATGATACCGCCCCAAACGAGAACTCCGCCACCTCCAAACCGGTTCCTTTCGATGATGTTGGAGTTGTGATTGCGTGTTCCCTGCTCTCTCCAGATGTGTATACGTCCAGAATCGCTCGTCAGACTAAATTGGCTCTCATCCATAAAGAAAACTCGACCCCATTGCTGATGTGTCCAGTTCCTGTGTTCCTGGCACCACAGAAACTGCCATCTCCGTTGAGCAGGCGTTAATGGCACACACCAGACTGGTCGTCGTGCAAATAGACCACTTTTGTGCAGCCTCCTGGCCACAGTAAAACGCAATAACGGATGTCCAGTTGTCTGTTGCATGTGCCTTGCGATTTCTCCCGCTGTCTGCCGTCTGACTCTTCCCGCCTGTAGGGCAATATACCAGTCGTCCGCCGCTGTGGTTGCTCGTGGACGACCACCGCTAAACTCTCGGACAGCAGTTCCTGTCGTTTGAAATGTTCTTCAAGCTCGTGAAACGACCCCGAACTTCTCGGCCATGTTAGTCATGCTTCGACCTTCTTCCAACGTCCCAATGACGCGACCTTGGGTAAAGTCATCCAGATGTTGTGTACTGGATTGCCTGTTAGCCATATCACACTGTAGCAGCAACTCGACGTCATTCAAACCGATGTACACCGTGCAATAGCTTTCACCGAATTGCTGAGCATACACCGCCCGTGTGCTTTATACCCTTCCGACCCCCCAACATCATGCTGCATATATGCGCATACCTTACCGTACCGGACCCTAGTCTATTTCCTGAGTGGCATTTCGGTCCGTTTTGCCTGCTCGTTCTGCTGTTATGCTAATTTCTCTTCTTTGTCCTTAATTTTTGCACACCAGTGTAGTAAGCATATAACCAACAATTTGAGATCTGTATCACATTTTTTAAATGTTATATGAAATAACATTTTCCATGAACATTCTGACTGCTATATATGTATGAATATTGACAAAGGCAACAGGCCGTCAAAACTGCCAAAGGTTTCAGCACACAGTACAAAATTTTCAGTAAATAAAGATTACTTGTGACATGAAGGTGTCCACAAGAAATCTTGATGAGATAAGATCATCATGCACAGCAACAACTGCTCTACTCCAAATAACACTAAACAACAAATTGAAACTTTTTTTTTTTCTTAACATTGATCAAATAGGATGTTTTTAACTAATTTTGTGTTGCTGGATTCAAATATGACTGAAAAAAAACTGCAGCACATACAGTTTTTTTTTTTAAATTATGGATTGATGTACTTCAAATTTCAATGAATACACATATGTGGGGAATTAAAATAAATGCAACTTTTATTAAATCACAACTTAAACTCATTAATTACAGAATTTCAGTTTAAAAAATTAGAAATATCAAAATTATAGACCACAGAATATAAAGTAACAAATGAAATATTATTGAAACCCAATATAAGAAAACATGGGCAAGGATCTTTTGCACTTGCAAGAAGTTTGTTGTCTTTTATGTGCTGAGGTAGTCTACTTCTGCAAGAGCCAGGAATAGTCATCCATCATTGCAGATCCCACCTGTCTTGGTATCTCTCTTCCATGGTTTGGATATCCTGCCAAAATCTTTTCCATGCCTCGTTACCGACAGCTCCCATGCTCTCAGGAAGGAAGTCGAGATGCGAGTGCAAGAAATAGATCTTTAAAGTCATGCAGCAGCTAAGATTTTTGTAGTCTTTGAGCAGATCTTGAATGAACTGATAGTAGTTTTCCTCTTTGTGATTCCCCAAAAACCCCTGGACTACAGACGTGGACAATTTCCAAGCAACGCACTTCTTCATATTAAGTTTTTCTTCAAAGACATTGTAATTTAGTTGCTTCCTGATATGAGGACCAACAAAAAATCCATTCTTTGAGTTTGCCATCACTTACGTTTGGAAATTTTTCTTCCAGTACAAAAACCCTTCATCACTTTTATTTATAGCCTTTACAGAGTTTCTCATAAGCACCTGTTTGATGTGTAGTGGTAGAAGCAGGACATTAGAGGGGTCAACTGGAGGCTTATGATACTTCCCATTACTCTTTTGAAGAATAAAAGCATCTCTTTCCGGCCCTACTATCTCCCAAACACAGAAAACAGCAAAATTCTGTGAAGCCTCCTTGAAGCCCGACCAAGACAGATATAACTTTAAGATTACCACATATTTTCCACTCCATGAGGAATGGCTTAATAGCTGAAGGCATATTTGGGTATTGTATCTTGTTTTTGTTCTTTTTTGAAAAACCAGTCACTGTAGTTAAACAAAACTAGTAAACATACTAGTGACTAGTTGACTCATGTGAAACATAGGAACTGCAAAGGGCATGGATTTCATCATATGTTTTAACCATTCACTCAGGACAACAAAGAACAAAATGCTGCACAAATATGCAGCCCATGTTTTGCCCTGTTCTAAAACATGACATCCAAAATACAAGTTAGAGAATTTCTTCACAATCTTTGTCAAAGAACGATCCAGGGATTTTATATTGCAATTTCTACACACATAACAAAACTTATCTGTTACATTAACACATTCGCACACTGCCTTTGTGCAATTTTAGTGTCAAAATTCACTCATCTTTCAGCAATGTTCTTCCTACAATAAAAACTAAAAGAATGGCAGGCTGAGGCTACGCTTACTCGTTCTCCTCCAGTTGGCAATCAGTGTTGCCACCTACAAAAAATAAAATATCTAGTATCCTCCTGATTGCCTGAAGGAGTTGGTATAGGAAGATCCTAATAGGAGTCAGAATGACCAGTAACATACAAAAGTAACATGCTAGCCATTTTTTAAGGCCAGATCTGGAATAAGCACCTGAAAAATTGTTAAAGGCAACTAAAATTGTTTATGTCATAAAAACCTTGCAGTGATAGTTTACACTAATGAATGGAAGCAGCAGTGTTAACAATTCTGTTTGAGGCTGTTGAAGATGAAACAACTTTGGTGGATTAGTTAAGATCAGGTGGTGTAAATGTCATACTGTTGTACAGTATGACATTTACACCAAAACATGGTGAAAATCTTTTTAAAATCTTTGACAAAAGCTCTAACTAAACACAGAAAGATTACATCTATCTCTTGACATGACATTGTCCTGACAACATTTTACAGGGTAGAGAACATAAAATAAAAAGTTGAGATGCACCTGATGGGGATTGTGATTCAGTGCCTTAATTCCATAGCCAACAAGCAGATTGACACATACACAGGATAAATGATGAGGAAAATACAGAGGAAGACCACACACTTTAGAACGCTTTTGATTAGATATTACAGAAAATAAAAGAAGCTCAAAGAACTGAAACTGGCAACAGCGTGCTAGATGAACATGAAAGAAACATCTGCTGCAGTTAAATATTGTCTGCTAAGAAAATGGCGTATGTAAACAAGCTGTGGATAGAAGGTTATGTTTTTGCTCTTTAGAAAGATAAATATTCATATTCTGTAATTAAAAAATGCTGTAAAAATCATGGAATTAGCATTTCTAAATGTAAAAAAAGCAATATTACTAATAGAGGGAAAAATCACCAAGCATTGCTTTTATCAGGAAAAAGAACAGCAAACAAATATCCAAAGAAGGTATGTACTTCTACGACTATTTAAAAAGTAAGGTCTCTGCCTGGTCTTAAAAGAAAAGAAAATCTACCGAACCAAAGAGCAATCACTAAGTAGTTAAAAATCTCTGTATCAACTGCAAACAAGGTAAAAAAACAAAAGATTTTAATCTGAACCCCCCCCCCCCCCCCCCATAAAAATCACTTATATGGAGACAGATGGAAATTTATTATGACTATTGATAAAGCATGGATCTATCTAAATGACAATAGAAAAAAAAAGTCTATGTACGCCAAAAGTAGAAAAAGATTTACAAACTTGGTTCCAAGATTCCAAAGAAAGTTTCAGTAAAAGAATCATGATTATCACTGGTTGTAAAGAATGTTAAAATCAATTCTACATATTACCTAAATAATGTTTTAACTCCTATATTTCAAGAAGAAATAGCATTCCTTTATCCACAGAGCCTTCAAAGAGTAGAACTCCATCAGGATAAGACTACCAGTCTATTTCTTGAAAACTGAAAAACAGAGATGGGTATCAAGTCTATACCTTTTGCTCATATTCCTTCAAAGTCTCCTGATGTGTCATCAATGGACTATTCTGCCTTAGGACAGCTAAAGAGAGCGTTTTCTAACACAGAACTAAAACAATAATTGGACTATAGAAAGTAGCAGAAGAAGAGTGGAAAAAAATATCACTACCAATTTTAAGAAATGCCCTGTTATCTTGGAAATCTAGATGTAGGTTCATAGTCCAGAAAAAAGCTATCAGACATAACATTTAAGAAAGAAATCATTTTATTTTAAACATTAATTGCATTGCTGGAAAATAGCTCTAAAAATGTGTGAACATCAAATTTTTTTATTCCTACACACTCTGGGAGCCCAGGACAGTAATTCAGTCTTTTAAGTAATCTTATTTTTTAAAGTAGTTTTCCATTAAAGCACAATTCTGTCCCAGGCAGAGGTGGATTTCTCTCCTGAATAAGATAAGATGATGCATAAGATATCTCATGACATGTCATGCTATTCAGCTAACTCATACAGCACTGCAATCTGGCATGACTGTAGCTTCGAGAGAATGGTATGCAAAGGACAGGGCAGCAATTGTGCATACCAGCTTTGTGCAAGTGTCAATGAGTGATAATGCTCCAGTTACTGCCTTTTAATATCTGATTAACAATTGTGCATCTGGCACTGACAGCCATTAACTGCATTTGCCAATCATTTTGATCCCTAGACACTCAAAAATGACTGGCTCTTGAATGATGTGAAACTCTTTCCTGGGTCCACCACAGCCATTAGTGGCCAAATGGTTCATGCATCATGTCCCCAACAAGCAGATTTTTGTCATGTTGACCATCTGGCATATCAAAAGACCACAGACATATCAAATGGCCTTACTTAAACTAGCTCTGTTGATTAAACATTGGTCTACAATGTACATAAAGCATTTGTCTTTAATGGTAATAAGATTTACAGGTCAGGTTTGATTTACTGTTCATCCACTTTTCTCAAATGATAACCTTAACCTTTCCTACAATTAACAGAATCCAAGTTTTCAGCTGCAGTTTAAATGTAGCCAGACCCATGACTTCCATTCATTTTCATACATCATAAACATATTCGATGCTGCTTTACATTTGTACAAATATAACTATTCCTTCTGAATGAGACCATCTTTTCTTATGATGATGAGGAATGTATAAAGTTTTTATATGTGTAACAAAATTTATAATATATATAATATATATATATATATATATATATATATATATATATAGGGATGTAAGGTCAGGTGATGCGTAACATCACAGCCTCTCCTTGACAAATGTCAACCCCGCCTTCTCGTGGTGCATCCTGTTCCCACTAAAGGGGCTCTGACGACCGCCAATAGCGGTATAACTATACCATCGGGATTAGAGGAAATTCTATCCCACACTCACCAACCCGCTTGGCCAGCGTGGGTGAGTTATGGCCAAACCCCTCCAAAATGATTCCACAACTTAAATCTTGGCCTCAGTCTCCGGCAGCTGGAATGTACCTGGCCAAGGCAGCGGCCAGTGCGACATGAAGGCAGAGGGTGCTAAGAATCCCCGGAGGACCGGACTAAGCTGCCATCTGATGCTGACCTTGGCTACTTACAATGGACGCTCCCTATCTTCTGATTCAAGGCTTCTTGAATTGGAAGAGGAACTACAAAGGATCAAGTGGGACATCGTGGGGCTAAGTGAGGTAAGGAGAAAAGGAGAAGATCTCATCGAACTGAAAAGTGGACATCTCTTCTACTATCGTGGGACAGATACTGGCAGAACTAGTGGTGTTGGATTTATAATAAACAAGAAACTGAAGGATAAAGTGGTAGAAGTTGAAAGTTCCTCTGACAGAGCTGCACGACTCGTTATCCAACTATCGAGAAGATACCAGGCTCAGATTATTCAAACTTATGCACCCACCACAAGTCATCCTGAAGAAGAAATTGAAGAATTTTATGAGGAAATTTGTCATCTAAATAATAAAGGTAAGCAGCACTTGAAAATAATTATGGGAGATTTCAATGCAAAAATAGGGCAACGGCAACAGAATGAAACTTCAGTAGGTAAATTCGGTCACGGCAACAGAAACCAGCGTGGAAATACTCTCGTTGAGTTTGCAGAGGCAGAAGGGTTTTTCATCTCGAACTCCTTCTTCAAGAAAAAGCCACACAGGAAATGGACATGGAGACATCCAAATGGGACGACAAGTGAAATTGATTTTATTATGTGTAACAAAAAATTCGTCATAGAAGACTGCAGTGTGCTAAACAAGTTCAACACAGGTAGTGACCATAGATTGGTGAGATGTAAGATGCACCTCAACACTAAACTTGAACGTGGCAAGCTCATAAGACAAACAAAATCTATTGACATAACCAACCTTAAAAAACACCATAATACCTTCAAGTTGGAACTGAAGAATAGGTTCTCTGCTTTAGAAGGCCTAACATCGGAAGAAGTGGACATCTCTGAAGTTAACAGAAAAGTAACCAAAGCTCTTATGGAAACAGCAACAAAATTAGCTGGGTCTAAGAACAAGTTGCATGTAAATAAATTATCAGGAAAAACGAAAATGTTGATGCAAAAAAGAAGAGAGATGAGGACAACTAAAGAAGATGTGACTTCCAAAGTGGAATATATAGAGCTATGCAAGACAGTACGAAAAAGTATCACTGAAGACGTAAGAAAATTCAACTGTGAACTAGTGAGGAAAGCAATTGAAAACAACCAAAGCCTAAAGATAGCAAAGGGACATCTCAGTAAGGGAAGAAAACAGATTATGGCACTGAGAAAAGAAGATGGTTCTGTAACAAGAAATAGAGGCGAAATTTTGACAAGAGTGAAAGATTTCTACTCCAAATTATATGAAAGGGATGATACATGCACTCCAGACATCATGAAAGATACCAGTACCAGAGTTCCTCCAGTCCTTCCAGCAGAAGTTGCACATGCAATCAAGAACATGAAGCGGGGAAAAGCTCCAGGAGAAGATGGAATTACTGTAGACATCATACAAGAAGCAAGTGGAGAAATCGAAACAGTACTCGCCCAAATTTTCACTCGATGCCTTAATGAAGGAAAGATTCCTGAGGATTGGAACACCGCTACAATGATCCTGCTACATAAGAAAGGTGACATTGAGGATCTCGGAAACTACAGACCTATCAGCCTCCTATCAGTAGTTTATAAAATCTTCACTAAAAGTTCTTTCACACCGCTTGAAGGTAACACTGGACATGGCTCAACCGAGAGAACAAGCTGGATTCAGGAGGTGGCTACAGCACAATAGATCATATCCATGTGCTGAGAGAACTAATTGAAAGAGCGAGGGAATATGAACTTCCATTGTGCATGGCTTTTATCGATTATGAAAAAGACTTTGATTCGGTGAAACCATCAGCAGTTACAACGGCTCTGAAAACCTGCGGTATTGAAGATGCATACATTAATATTATTAATAACATCTATGAAAATGCAAGTGCAAAGATTAGGCTGTTTGAAAATACAACACACATAAAAATTGGAAAGGGAGTGAGACAAGGTGACACCATATCTCCGAAGCTCTTTAATGCCACATTGGAGGGTGTTTTTCAGTCACTGAGCTGGGAAAACAAGGGGATAAAGATTAATGGAGATTATCTAACCCACCTTCGTTTTGCTGATGACGTAGTCATTTTTGCAACTAGCCCATCAGAGCTGCAGAGTATGATCCAGGAACTTGCTCACAAGAGTAAAGAAGTGGGATTAAAAATGAACTTTCAGAAGACAAAAGTGATGTTCAATGCTTTTACAAGAAATGAAGATTTATCGATTGATGGAGAAAAGCTGGAGATAACAGACACGTACGTTTATCTTGGACAGCAGATATCAAGTGAGGGTCACATTGATGAAGAAATTAATCGGCGGACAAAACTTGCCTGGAGAGCTTTTGGAAGAAACAGCATAATTTTCAAGAGCAATATGCCATTATGTCTTAAAAGAAAAGTGTTTGATCAATGCATCCTTCCAGTGCTTACGTATGGTGCAGAGACGTGGGCCTTAACTAAAAGAGACATACAAAGGCTGCAGACAACTCAAAGAAGCATGGAGAGGTGCATACTTGGTGTAACCAGGAGAGATAAGAAGAGGAGCTCGTGGATCCGAAAAATGACGAGAGTGGAAGACATCATGATCAGAGTTAAATCCCTGAAATGGCAATGGGCTGGACATACTGCCAGAAGGACAGATCATCGATGGACAGCCGAAATTTTAGATTGGATTCCAAGGGACAGGAAAAGACCCAGAAGAAGACCACATGGGAGATGGGTGGATGAAATTCGAAAGTATGCAGGGGTGACATGGAGGAGACTGGCACAAGACAGACCGTTGTGGAGGAAACTTGGGGAGACCTTCGTCCAGCAGTGGATTGATAATGGTTGACAATGATGATGATGATGATATATATATAAACATTTTTCAACCTTTTGTGTCAAACCGTAGTCTTGACAAAGTTCTTTGTTATGGTAAAAGTAACTGAGGTAGTTGTCTTTGATGCACTACCTCGATGTAAATATATAGGATCTACAAAACGTACACTAGCAACACGACTAAATGAATATAAATACGCTGTAAAGAATAGACTTAAAAATTCTGCACTGTCTCGACTTGTGAGCAATGGCCTGCACTATTCAATTTGGAATGATGCTTCCATTACAGTAACACCAAGTGCTGCCTCTTCATTTCTGTTCACCAAGAGCCTTGTAATTGCTATTCAGAGACATTTATGCCGTAATGACAATGCTCCTGTATCTATACCGACAATCTGGAAACTATTTACAGGTCCAAATACAAGGCGGACTGAGGACAAAGTAACTTAATATGAAACGACTTATGCTGTTTGTTTATTACAAGCGAATTTCAAAATGGTTCCTACAAGGGACGGATGACAGGTTGATATGAGGCCATGACCCTTATTGCAACACCCCGCAAAATGAAGGATGCATGAAATCTCGATTACTGCTATAGCGTTCCTTATTATATCTCCAGATGAGAACAACACAAGTAATTTAGTTACATACTAACTCTCCTTTACTTTTACAATGCAGGATTTTATGTATACCTGCATTCTATTTTCTTTATTTCACAATACTTCTTACCACGTTGTTTAGACAATTTGAAGCCACGTAACATTGTATCATATATTAATACCTGATGTCTATATCATGTCATGTAACATTCTATTTAAACATATTCCTTCTTCTGTTTATGTATCTGATGATGGGTTTTAGGGAAACCTGAAAGTTCTTATACACTGGTGTGCAAAAATTAAGGACGAAGAGGATAAATTAGCATAACAGCAGAACGGACCGAAAGACCACTCAGGAGATAGACTAGGGTCCGGTACGGTAGGTGGTGCATATATGCGGCATATGGGGGGGGGTCGGAAGGGTATAAAGCACACGGGTGGTGTACGCTCAGCAATTCGGTGAAAGCTATTGCACGGTGTACATCGGTTTGAACGATGTCAGGTTGCTGCTACAGTGTCATATGGCCAACAGGCAATCCAGTAGACGACATCTGGATGACTTTACCTAAGGTCGCGTCATTTGGAAGAAGGTCGAAGTGTGACTAGTGTGGCCGAGGAGTTCGGGATCGCTCACAGCATCGTTTCACGAGCTTGGAGAACATTTCAAACGACAGGAACAGCTGTCCGAGAGTTTAGCAGTGGTCACCCACGAGCAACCACGGCGGCGGACGACCGGTATCTTGTCCTACAGGCGAGAAGAGACAGCGAGAGAAATCGCAAGGCACATGCAACAGACAACTGGACGTCCTTTATCGTGTTTTACTGTAGCTAGGAGGTTGCACAAAGGTGGTCTATTTGCACGACGAACAGTACGGTGTGCGCCATTAACACCTGCTCATCGAAGACGGCAGTTTCTGTGGTGCCAGGAACACAAGAACTGGACACATCAGCAATGGGGTCAAGTTCTCTTAACGGATGAGAGCAGATTTAGTCTGATGAGCGATTCTGAAATTATACACATCTGGAGATAGCAGGGAAAATGCAATCACACTTATAACATCATCGAAAGGGACCGCGGTTTGGAGGTGGCGGATTTCTCGTTTGGGGCGGTATCATGCTTGGTAGACATACTGACCTCCACATATTCCAAGGAGGTTCAGTCACTGGTGTCCGCTATTGTACCGAGGTTCTCCTGCCTCGCATGTGTCTGTTTAGAGGTGCTGTGGGTCCTGAGTTCCTCTTCATGGACGACAACGCTACACCTCATCGTACAGTGGCTGTCGCAGAGCTGTTGGAGAGTGAAGATATTCAACGCATGGATTTGCCCGCAAGGTCCCCAGATCTAAATCCAATCGAACACGTGTGGGACCTTCTCGGGAAATGCTTGGCAGCACGATACCAGCCGCCAGCAACGATTCAGCAGGTGCGATTGGCGCTACAAGAGGAATGGGCCACGATGCCTCAACAGCTTCTTGACAACCTAGTCCTCAGCATGGACAGACGTTGTAAACCCTGCAACGCAGTCAGGGGTGATCATATTCCCTACTAAAGACTGGATTTTTCTTCGCAGCCGCCTGTCACATGGATGTTTCTGTCCAGTTGTGCTCAAAGTTACCTTTTCAATAAAGTGCCTTTGTATCCTTTGGATTCCTTGTTTGGACGGTTTTGCTCACTTGTCCCATATTCTTACATCTTGGGGATCTTATGGTATGATTTGAGTCGATCTGGAGCACTTCTGCACGACATTACATTCGAAAAATTGTCTCGACACGTATATACAATAAAATCTTTAAAATCGTGCATCAATTCTCTGCACAAATTTGAATCTCCCAATCTTTGCTATGGGTTAGGCCAGTGTGATAAGCCTAGCCTGTAAATTCAACTGGTATTTTTTAATTTTTCAAAGAGAGGAGCTGTGCATCTAACTCATTTAGGGGGTGCTTGTATCTGTTTAATTTTAACTTAAGGTTAGGCCCATCAGTTACCATTTTTGCTCTTACAGGCTTATAGTAGCAGAAACCCATTTTCCAGGTGTGTGTGTGTGAGTGAGTGAGAGAGAGAGAGAGAGAGAGAGAGAGAGAGAGAGAGAGAGAGAGAGAGAGAGAGAGAGAGAGAGAGAGAGAGAGGGGGGGGGGCCCTTGAAAAAGCCATGGATAATGGTCTATGTTTTCTGCATTCATTTTTCTACTTCCTTTCTTTGCTTGTTATTTTTGTTTTGTAATACTTTTTTTTTTGTGCTTAACTGTAGCTCTTGAATATTTGTGTGTTTGTTTCGTAATGTTTTATTTTTTTTAATTTTTTTTTTTTTTTTTTTGCTTGGCTATAGCTCTTGAATATTTTTTTCCAGCCGCTTTTGCATGACGATTTTCGTGATCCTTGCCGTTTTGTGGGGACTTCGTAGCTTACAAGTGGACCTTAACTAAAAGAGACATACAAAGACTGCAGACAACTCAAGGAAGCATGGAGAAGTGCAAGCTTGGTGTAACCACGAGAGATAAGAAGAGGAACTCGTGGATCAGAAAAATGACGAGTGGAAGACATCATGATCAGAGTAAAGTCCCTGAAATGGCAATGGGCTGGACATACTGCCAAAAGGACAGACCATCGATGGACAGCTGAAATTTTAGATTGGATTCCAAGGGACAGGAAAAGACCCAGAAGAAGACCACTTGGGAGATGGGTGGATGAAATTCGAAAGTATGCAGGAGTAACATGGAGGAGACTGGCACAAGACAGACCGTTGTGGAAGAGGCTTGGAGAGACCTTCGTCCAGCAGTGGATTGATAATGGTTGAAAATGATGATGATATATGAAAACACGGGGTTCATACACATTTACGGTAAATAAATTTCAGGTGGTTTCCAAGAGTTTATGAAAATATTCCAAGAATTCAAGTTTTTGCTAGAATCACAGTGCTTTGTTTAGTTACTTTGCAAATTGGGGTGAAGTTTGCAATGCATTCAAAATTTCATGAAGTCCTATGGGTCTGCTCACAGTACCGCTGTTACAGGATGTTGCTCCTCAGTGCTCATTACATCTTCGATGAAGTGGCAAAACCTCCCTGTATAAAAATTACTTTACATAAAACATATATGCAATCTGGAACTTAACATGATGATAATAAATAATAATAATATAGAACAAGTTTGCCAGGGCACTGAAGATATAATAAATGTGCAAGTATATATAATAACAGGGACCCATATGACTTCAGAACAGCTCAGAGGCATGTTTCACACATACAAGCAAATTCATTTAAGTCCCCTCCCCTCTCCAGTGCATTTAATGTATTGTTTCACTTTCTGGCATAAATTTATACAATCATCATATAGTGGTACATTTGACATGCAGTGTTGAATATAAAAATTGAAAAGTGCATCTGCGTACATAAACCATCACAACAGAAAACTTGGGGTAAACCCGCAAAAAGCAAAAAATATGCATTCAACGAAATTTAATTAAAACAATTAGGTACTATCACTGCTCACTCTGCTGTGCAAACAATTTTGAGTTGCAGAAATTGTGTTGACTCAACCACAGACACATCAAATACCTATTTTGAAATTTAATTTTTATTAAAAAAAAGGGTGAAGGGCCAAAATGCTTGATCTATAGACTGATTTTGAAGACACTGTTTGTAATAGAAAACCATGTCTTTCATTAGGAAACATTCTTAAAAAATGCAAAGTTACCTGTTTGCACTATTACTGAAAAAATTTAAAACGAGGAACATGATAAGAAAAATATTACAAATGAAAGAAAATAAAAAAATGTTAACTTCATCAGGAAAATTAACATGGCAAACCATGAACATCAACATCCCAACTTAAACCATATGTTCTGCAACTTTTACCCCATGACATTTTTATTTAATGACCTCTTGTAACTGGTACACACTCTGAAAATTTAAAGAAATAAAAAAAATTTGCATAACAAAAAAAAAAAAAAAAAAAGAAAAAAACAGACAAATAAAATTTTTTTGTGCACAACTACATAAAAGGAACTGCCTGTAAAATCTGTTAATAGTTTAAAGACTAGGTAGTACACTAGACTTACCTACAACACTGTTGATAGGATTCGATGAAATAATGGCATTGATCGTTCACACGAGCATTGGCTGAAGGGCATTTTTTTTGTTATAAAACTGTACAACTGCAGACCAGCAATGCCTGAAAACCTATGAGTTTTGTTGAGTATTCTCAAGCATACTGGTTGCAGGGAGGCCAGAGATACCAATTCATTTAAGTGAGTGGGGCACGTGCTACAAGGAATATGACTCACAGAAAGGTTTCAACATGCTGTTATGACTCCAACTTCACACAACTGCTATACAACAAACCAAGGTCG
This sequence comes from Macrothele yani, assembly GCA_039090855.1. Classification (NCBI taxonomy): domain Eukaryota; kingdom Metazoa; phylum Arthropoda; class Arachnida; order Araneae; family Macrothelidae; genus Macrothele; species Macrothele yani. The sequence continues at coordinate 128,539,286 of CM077008.1, forward strand.
CTGGGTTTACGGCACTCAAACACCTAACTAGAACTGCAGCATCACGAGACATCACGCTTCAACACTTCATGGATGGAAATGATGACATTGCAAGCAGATGCAGAATTGAATTAGAACAAAGTGGTGCAATTAATCTGAATTTTTGAGCCAGTTTTTTTTTTTTTTATTTTTAGTGCAAGAAAAAATTCTAGGATGATTCCACGACCTTTCACAAAATTATTATGGAAAGTCCAGGGCTTCCCAGGCCTAGAAAAAAAAAAAAAAAAAAAAGAAGAAATAAAATTTTAGGACTTTCCCAGGGGCTGTGTGTGTGTGTGTGTGTTTGGTGTGTGTGTGTGTGTGTGTGTGGTGTGTGGTGTGTGTGTGTGTGGTGTGTGTGTGCGTGTGGTGTGTGGGTGTGTTTGGTGGTGTGTGTGTGTGTGTGTGTGTGTGTGTGTGTGTGTTTGGTGTGTGGTGTGTGTGTGTTTGGTGTGTGTGTGTGTGTGTTTGGTGTGGTGTGTGTGTGTGGTGTGTGTGTGTGTGGTGTGTGTGTGGTGTGTGTGGTGTGTGTGTGTGGTGTGAACACAGCACTTTTTTTTATAGGTTAACTTTTATAGGTTAATATTTTAACTGTTAAATATGAATTGTAAAAAAGGGGTGGGGGTGGTGGTATGTGGGGACCTAATACAGGTCCCCACAGGTCCCCACATACACCCCCACCCCTTTTTTACAATTCATATTTTTTCAAGTGCCGATTCCCTTTAAATTTTCCACGAAAACTTCTAAATATAGTATTTATGCACGAATCATAGTGTCTATCGTCATACTTCCACATTTTATTGTGAATCACAGTCTTCTTCAAAATTCATCATGTGGAGCCATGCTATGCAAATATTTAGAAGTTTTCGTGGAAAACTTTCAAGGGAATCGGCACATTTGTCATTTTTACTAAATTGCAGAGATTTAAATGTCATTCCACGGCATCTGCATATCTTCAATTCTCCATTTACCAGACGAGACGCCAGGATTATAAGGACTGCCGAAAGGAAGAGACTACTTCAACAGATCAAAAGTAAGCGGAGTAGTATTGACTTTTTTAATAGGAAATGCTATATTTCTTACTCATTCCTAGCTGATTCCTTACACCCAATTATTTTGGACCGTACATTATTCATAATTACAGCAATAATTGAAAATAAAATGAAGGTTTTATTTAACACCCATGTGAAAAAACTAAGATTGTTGGTGGATTCTGAAGTTCGTAGTAGAACGCATAAGCTGTTTGGATTTCAACAAGACGGCCTTTCTGGACAAGGATCATTACATGGATCACCTGATGTGGGTAATGGATTGGATTTGCATGAACTGGACCATGACAGCTATAACTCTGATTCAGATAATGGAGTCAGAAATCTTAGTGATAAGGTTCTGAATCCCATTCAACTAAGAGCCTTGCAACGAGGTTACAAGTTTGCTTACCCTAATCAACGTAAAGTGGACTTATTCAAAACGGTTCCGCAAATTGAGAAAATTCTATATTCACTTCCAATAGAAGATAGGAATTTCACAAGAATGAAAATTGCAAGGTCTCTTAGCAAAAACAATCCAAGATGGTGTAAAACCACCGAAGAGCGCCAGCTTCATGAAGAAATGCAGCAGCTGATTGAACTGAAAAAGGACCCAGATATTGCCATTCTTTTAGCTGATAAAACTAGTCAAGTTGTGATTTTAAATCAAAATGATTTTATTCAAAAAATGCTCAATGCCATTTCTAGTATCCCTCATGCAATAGTGGAACGAGACCCTACCAGGGCTACAGTTAGTGCTTTAAGCCGCCTTAAGAATTCTTCAGCTCCTCCGGACTCCTTTTCAAAAGCCTTCAATCCACCCCCACCCCCGGCTGCCATGTACCTGATTTATTTGGTAGATTAAAACTACACAAGGAAGGGTACCCTATTCGCCCTCTTGTGTCAGGCTACATTGCCCCCACCCGACCTTTGGAAAAAAGCTTTGGCAAGTTATCTCACCAAATTTACTGTGAATTCTTCCTACTCAATAAAGAGCACCACACAAGCCATTGATAAGTTAAAGTTAATTTAGCCACTACCAACTTCCCATTTTTTGGTGTCCCTAGATGTAGTTTCGCTATACACGAATGTACCTATGGAAGCTACATTTCAGTTGATTCAGGCTTTGCTCATTGATTCTAACATTTCTGCCAATTATATTGCTTTCATAATGAATGCTCTTCATCTCATTAAAAGACGTTCATTTTTCAAATTTCAGAACATTTTTTACCAACAAACCGACGGGACAGCCATGGGTTCACCTTTATCTGCAGTCTTAGCAGAAATTCTTCTTCAGCATATAGAAAATAAAGTCATACAAGAATTCCCACAAAAACCTAGTCTCTATATCCGTTACGTTGATGACATCTTGGTAATTTGGCCATATACCATAAATCAGTTACATCAGTTTGTCAACGCTATGTCTGCTCAATACTCCTCCATCAAACTCACGATAGAACTTGAAAATAATTTTGTTTTACCTTATCTTGATTTTCAAATTACTCGTAACCCTTCTGACAATTCCCTGTCTTTTGCCGTTTATCGAAAACCTACTTCCACACCCACTCTAATTCTGTACAATTCTGCTCACATTTTTCAGCATAAAGTTTCTGCTCTGCACTTCCTATTTAGAAGAGCATATTCACATTCTTCTAGCCATTTCGCCAGAGCTCAAGAAATACAATGGATATCATCCCTTGTTAAAAACCATGGTTACCCGGACAACATTGTTAAGGGGGTGCACAATAAAGTACGCTTTGCTATGTCAACTGCTTAAATTAGTGAACAAGTACCTAAAAAGTATGTTGGATCTGTTGATTTTAATCCACATATTGTAAACCTTCTTACCAACATATGTTCCCGTCATAAAATACAATTTAGAATACGATCATGCAATCTATATACCATTATCCGCAACGATCGTGACAAAATTAACAAAGGGAAAAAATGGGGTGTGTATATTATTCCTATGCTCGACACTATTTCTGGTGAACTAAATAATCATTATGTGGGTTCAACCAAAAGAAATTTGGATTTGAGATTGAATGAACACAGATATGATTTAAAAATGAATCACCAAAGCACCTCTTTTGCAAGAACTGTAAGTGCTGGAAATTCCATCCCAGACTGGGACAACGCTAAGATTATAAACACACCTAACTCTGTTTATTCCTTGTTATTTGCAGAAAGCCTCTATATTTCGGCTTATAATACACGTTGCTGTAATGACTATTATCCTTGTGTCTTACCTGAACCAATCTTGTTGGGAAGGACAGCACAATAACAATTGCTTCTGTTAAATAATTTTCATTGGCTAATTATGCTCTTATTTTGACTGTCTTGTTATCTGGTTTATCATGTGACATTGACATTACCTTTCCCATGATGCATCTACTCCACGTACTTAAGACCAGCATGTAACCACATGGTGAAATCACATCTGATGAAGGTGTCAATGTGACACCGAAAGTGCTCATGTATTTTTTAAACTGTACATAGATTTCGTTTTTAGCTGAATAAATATCATCATGCAACAAGACGGATTTCTTTTAATACTACTACTTTCAAAGTTTGATAAAGGACAAATTGTGATGGCGTGGCTTGTGGGTTCTTCACGTGCTGCTGTAGTGAGTATGTATCAAAAGTGGTGCACAGATGACCAAACAACAAACCGTAGTCCAGTCGTGTGTCGTCCATCTGTAGCTCGTTGATGCCGAAGGGGAGTGGAGACAGTACTGCATTGTTCACAGCGACCGCAGGGCCACAGTGTGACAAATCACCTGCAGCTACAACAGTGGTGATCAGGGCAATGTGTCACAGCACACAGTTCATCGCAGCCTTCTGTGTGTGGGCCTTGTGTAGCTGAAGACCCAGCTGGGTCCCCTTAAGGGCCCACTGCACGTCATCTGCAACAACGCATGAAATGGGTCCAAGATAATCGAAATTGGACTGTGGGTGATTGTAAGAAAGTAGTGTGGTCTGACGAATCAAGATTTCTGGTGCATCACGTATATGGCTGAGCGCGAATACGCCGATTACCAATGGAGGCTATGACACCTGGACACACTGTTCAGCGGAAACAGGCCAGCAGCGGTGTTATGCTGTGGGCGATGTTTTTTTGGAACACTTTAGGTCCCATTATCTCAATCCCCGACAGCTGTCAGGTATCTGAACATCGTTGCAGACCAAGTTCACCTATTCATGGCAACAGTGTTCCCTGCTGGTGATGACCATTACCAACAGGATAATGGCTCCATGCCACACTGTCAGAATCATCAAGGAGTGGTTCGAGGAACATGTTGGCGACTTTCTGTTAATGCTCTAGCCTCCAAATTCACCTGACACGAACCCAATCGAACCTTAGTGGTTCGACTTGGGGAAAGTGGCTTTGCGCTAAATCACAACTACCTCAAAATGTACGGGAACTGGAGGACCTGCTGTCGACATTATGGTACCAGATACCCCAGGATACCTATCGCCACCTCACTGAATTGATGCCTCGCCGAGTGACCACTGTTTTGTGGAATAAAGGGAATCCGACAGCTTATTAGGTAAGTGGTCTGTAAATGGAGAAGTTTGATACGACAACTATAAGTAAAAATATCTGGAAGTTTGTATTTCTTTTTGGAGCTAACCTCTGAATCTCAGAGAACAGCTTTGTGATATGTATGTATGTATGTCATAATGTAATGGCTCATTGGTGTATTAAATTATTATACATGTTAGGAAAAGGCTAGTATTCCATAACTGTTTAATAATACCTATCAAACTATAAAGTTTCTGTCCAGCTTACCTAAAATGAGAGTTAAATTTGAACTACAGATTACATTACACCAAAGCAACAAAGAAAATTTAGCATTTTGACCCTAAAATATGGTCATTTCCTCCCCCCCAATTCTTGAGATGTTTCAATCATTTACTTCTGCCTTTATTTTTTTGCGTCCATTGCCGAATAATAATATCCTCAAAGAAGCCATGATTTGACATATCTTGTAGGATCAAACTGGGTGGGTGGAAGCACAGACAGTTTTTGTCAATAATAATGGGGTTCTTTTTATGATTGAAAAGGAAGACCATGTACCAGTTACTATAAAATTCCACAATAAAAATCCCCTTTTACATTCACCAGAAGATACAGCAAAGGGTTGTAAAGTTTGTTCCAGCTGTAAAAGTTTCTTAGGTAATCCTTTCTTTTGAAATTGCAAGTGTTCTCAAAAACCACAAATCATGTGTGTTTCAATGACATGAAACCTGTTAGATAATTTCTTTATTTCTTTCTCACCTTATAGTATATTTTCCCTTGTGCTTTATGGCCAATTATTTGCGTCTCACACTTTGGAATAGCTTGGCAAATCAACATCTTATTCTTTACATAATTATACATTGTTACATGAAGAGCTAATACATTATTTTAATTAATATTCCAAATCTGAAAACCAACAATTTTGTTTAAAAAGGTGCTGGAACGTCAATCTCACGAGTTCCACTGGAAAAAAAGAAGCCCTGTATGCATAGTGAAACCTTTGAATAATGGTCACTGCTTGGACCAGAAAAAAATGACCATTGTTTAGAAGTTAGACCTAGGTTAACACTGCTAGTCCCTTGCATTTGTACAGCAGAATAAGTTCATGAAGCTTATGCACCAAGAAAATGGTCGCAGTGCTTTCTCCAAATCCTGAAAGCTAAACAAAACTCAATAATTAAATAAATAAATCATGGTGCAGATGATTTTAGGAAAGCAGTATATCATGTCTGGACTTAAACATCCCTCAGAAACAGCAAGCTAGGACATTAGGGTTAGGGTACACTATAAGAAAGAAAAATGTCAAGACAGTGAAGTGGAGCTGCACAGTTAGCTGGCTACACAATGTAAAGCAGGTACATAACCCACAGGGACCAAACCAACAGATACCACGTCTAATGGACAACAAACCAGGCACACAATGCACAGGAACTTGCCTCACTAAACTTGAATTATTTTCTTTTCATTTAAGCACATAATTGTGCCTCCCATTATTCAATCCATTCTGTCTGACGCACAGTTCTTTCAGCAATATTCTTTGTCAGCATCTTATACCAAAGGAACTACCTAAAATTCTAAAGGACAAGATGTTTGTTAGATCTCTTTCAAGACTGACCGGAATGTTCACTGCCCGCTTTTAAGAGGTATTGTTGTTTGGAAGTTACTGTTAATGTTAATCCTACGATAGCTGTTCTGTACCAACCAAAACCTGCTGTCGTTCAGAAGTGTCCATTAATGGAGGTTTCATTATATATCATCATCATCATCATTGTCAACCATTATCAATCCACTGCTGGACGAAGGTCTCCCCAAGTTTTCTCCACAACGGTCTGTCTTGTGCCAGTCTCCTCCATGTCACCCCTGCATACTTTCGAATTTTCATCCACCCATCTCCCATGTGGTCTTTCTTCTGGGTCTTTTCCTGTCCCTTGGAATCCAATCTAAAATTTCGGCTGTCCATCGATGATCTGTCCTCTAACAGTATGTCCAGCCCATTGCCATTTCAGGGATTTGACTCTCATCATGATGTCTTCCACTCTTGTCATTTTTTCGGATCCACGAGTTCCTCTTCTTATCTCTCCTGGTTACACCAAGTATGCACCTCTCCATGCTTCTTTGAGTCTGCAGCCTTTGTATGTCTCTTTTAGTTAAGGTCCACGTCTCTGCACTCATACGAAGCACTGGAAGGATGCATTGATCAAACACTTTTCTTTTAAGACATAATGGCATATTGCCTTTGAAAATTATGCTGTTTCTTCCAAAAAGCTCTCCAGGCAAGTTTTGTGCCGATTAATTTCTTCATCAATGTGACCCTCACTTGATATCTCCGTCCAAGATAAATGTACGTGTCATTATCTCCAGCTTCTCCATCAATCGATAAATCTTCATTTCTTGTAAAGCATTGAACATCACTTTTGTCTTCTGAAAGTTCATTTTTAATCCCACTTCTTTACTCTTGTCAGCAAGTTCCTGGATCATACTCTGCAGCTCTGATGGGCTAGTTGCAAATGACTACGTCATCAGCAAAACGAAAGGTGGGTTAGATAATCTCCATTAATCTTTATCCCCTTGTTTTCCCAGCTCAGTGACTGAAAAAATCACTCCTCCAATGTGGCATTAAAGAGCTTCGGAGATATGGTGTCACCTTGTCTCACTCCCTTTCCAATTTTTATGTGTGTTGTATTTTCAAACAGCCTAATCTTTGCACTTGCATTTCATAGATGTTATTAATAATATTAATGTATGCATCTTCAATACCGCAGGTTTTCAGAGCCATTGTAATTGCTGATGGTTTCACTGAATCAAAGCTTTTCATAATCGATAAAAGCCATGCACAATGGAAGTTCATATTCTCGCTTTTCAATTAGTTCTCTCAGCACATGGATATGATCTATTGTGCTGTAGCCACTCTGAATCCAGCTTGTTCTCTCGGTTGAGCCATGTCCAGTGTTACCTTCAAGCGGTGTGAAAGAACTTTAGTGAAGATTTTATAAACTACTGATAGAGGCTGATAGGTCTGTAGTTTCCGAGATCCTCAATGTCACCTTTCTTATGTAGCAGGATCATTGTAGCGGTGTTCCAATCCTCAGGAATCTTCCTTCATTAAGGCATCGAGTGAAAATTTGGGCGAGTACTGTTTCGATTTCTCCACTTGCTTCTTGTATATGTCTACAGTAATTCCATCTTCTCCTGGAGCTTTTCCCCGCTTCATGTTCTTGATTGCATGTGCAACTTCTGCTGGAAGGACTGGAGGAACTCTGGTACTGGTATCTTTCATGATGTCTGGAGTGCATGTATCATCCCTTTCATATAATTTGGAGTAGAAATCTTTCATTTTGCCAAAATTTCGCCTCTATTTCTTGTTACAGAACCATCTTCTTTTCTCAGTGCCTATAATCTGTTTTCTTCCCTTTGAGATGTCCCTTTGCTATCTTTAGGCTTTGGTTGTTTTTTCAATTGCTTTCCTCACTAGTTCACAGTTGAATTTTCTTACGTCTTCAGTGATACTTTTTCGTACTGTCTTGCATAGCTCTATATATTCACTTTGGAAGTCACATCTTCTTTAGTTGTCCTCATCTCTCTTCTTTTTGCATCAACATTTTCGTTTTTCCTGATAATTTATTTACATGCAACTTGTTCTTAGACCCAGCTAATTTTGTTGCTGTTTCCATAAGTACTTTGGTTACTTTTCTGTTAACTTTCAGAGATGTCCCACTTCCGACGTTAGGCCTTCTAAAGCAGAGAACCTGTTCTTCAGTTCCAACTTGAAGGTATTATGGTGTTTTTAAGGTTGGTTATGTCAATAGATTTTGTTTGTCTTATGAGCTTGCCACGTTCAAGTTTAGTGTTGAGGTGCATCTTACATCTCCACCAATCTATGGTCACTACCTGTGTTGAACTTGTTTAGCACACTGCAGTCTTCTATGACGAATTTTTTGTTACACATAATAAAATCAATTTCACTTGTCGTCCCATTTGGATGTCTCCATGTCCATTTCCTGTGTGGCGTTTTCTTGAAAAAGGAGTTCAAGATGAAAAAATTTTTCTGCCTCTGCAAACTCAACGAGAGTATTTCCACGCTGGTTTCTGTTGCTGTGACCGAATTTACCTACTGAAGTTTCATTCTGTTGCCGCTGCCTATTTTTTGCATTGAAATCTCCCATAATTATTTTCAAGTGCTGCTTACCTTTATTATTTAGATGACAAATTTCCTCATAAAATTTTCAATTTCTTCTTCAGGATGACTTGTGGTGGGTGCATAAGTTTGAATAATCTGAGCCTGGTATCTTCTCGATAGTTGGATAACGAGTCGTGCAGCTCTGTCAGAGGAACTTTCAACTTCTACCACTTTATCCTTCAGTTTCTTGTTTATTATAAATCCAACACCACTAGTTCTGCCAGTATCTGTCCCACGATAGTAGAAGAGATGTCCACTTTTCAGTTCAATGAGATCTTCTCCTTTCTCCTTACCTCACTCTATACTTGATCCTTTGTAGTTCCTCTTCCAATTCAAGAAGCCTTGAATCAGAAGATAGGAGCGTCCATTGTACGTTGCCAAGGTCAGCATCAGATGGCAGTTTAGTCCGGTCCTCCGGGATTCTTAGCACCCTCTGCCTTCATGTCGCACTGGCCGCTGCCTTGGCCAGGTACATTCCAGCTGCCGGAGACTGAGGGCCAAGATTTAAGTTGTGGAGTCATTTTGGAGGGGTTTGGCCATAACTCACCACGCTGGCCTGCCGGGTTGGTGAGTGTGGGATAGAATTTCCTCCTAATCCCGATGGTATAGTTATACCGCTATGGGCGGTCGTCAGAGCCTCTTTAGTGGGAACAGGATGCACCACGAGAAGGCGGGGTTGACATTTGTCAAGGAGAGGCTGTGATGTTACGCATCACCTGACCTTACATCACCTGACCTTACATCATTATATATATATATATATATATATATATATATATATGGGGATGTAAGGTCAGGTGATGCGTAACATCACAGCCTCTCCTTGACAAATGTCAACCCCGCCTTCTCGTGGTGCATCCTGTTCCCACTAAAGGGGCTCTGACGACCGCCAATAGCGGTATAACTATACCATCGGGATTAGAGGAAATTCTATCAAACACTCACCAACCCGCTTGGCCAGCGTGGTGAGTTATGGCCAAACCCCTCCAAAATGATTCCACAACTTAAATCTTGGCCCTCAGTCTCCGGCAGCTGGAATGTAATTGGCCAAGGCAGCGGCCAGTGCGACATGAAGGCAGAGGGTGCTAAGAATCCCCGGAGGACCGGACTAGGCTGCCATCTGATGCTGACCTTGGCTACGTATAATGGACGCTCCCTATCTTCTGATTCAAGGCTTCTTGAATTGGAAGAGGAACTACAAAGGATCAAGTGGGACATCGCGGGGCTAAGTGAGGTAAGGAGAAAAGGAGAAGATCTCATCGAACTGAAAAGTGGACATCTCTTCTACTATCGTGGGACAGATACTGGCAGAACTAGTGGTGTTGGATTTATAATAAACAAGAAACTGAAGGATAAAGTTGTAGAAGTTGAAAGTTCCTCTGACAGAGCTGCACGACTTGTTATCCAACTCTCGAAAAGATACCAGGCTCAGATTATTCAAACTTATGCACCCACCACAAGTCATCCTGAAGAAGAAATTGAAGAATTTTATGAGGAAATTTGTCATCTAAATAATAAAGGTAAGCAGCACTTGAAAATAATTATGGGAGATTTCAATGCAAAAATAGGGCAACGGCAACAGAATGAAACTTCAGTAGGTAAATTTGGTCACGGCAACAGAAACCAGCGTGGAAATACTCTCGTTGAGTTTGCAGAGGCAGAAGGGTTTTTCATCTTGAACTCCTTCTTCAAGAAAAAGCCACACAGGAAATGGACATGGAGACATCCAAATGGGACGACAAGTGAAATTGATTTTATTATGTGTAACAAAAAATTCGTCATAGAAGACTGCAGTGTGCTGAACAAGTTCAACACAGGTAGTGACCATAGATTGGTGAGATGTAAGATGCACCTCAACACTAAACTTGAACGTGGCAAGCTCATAAGACAAACAAAATCTATTGACATAACCAACCTTAAAAAACACCATAATACCTTCAAGTTGGAACTAAAGAACAGGTTCTCTGCTTTAGAAGGCCTAACATCGGAAGAAGTGGACATCTCTGAAGTTAACAGAAAAGTAACCAAAGCTCTTATGGAAACAGCAACAAAATTAGCTGGGTCTAAGAACAAGTTGCATGTAAACAAATTATCAGGAAAAACGAAAATGTTGATGCAAAAAAGAAGAGAGATGAGGACAACTAAAGAAGATGTGACTTCCAAAGTGGAATATATAGAGCTATGCAAGACAGTACGAAAAAGTATCACTGAAGACGTAAGGAAATTCAACTGTGAACTAGTGAGGAAAGCAATTGAAAACAACCAAAGCCTAAAGATAGCAAAGGGACATCTCAGTAAGGGAAGAAAACAGATTATGGCACTGAGCAAAGAAGATGGTTCTGTAACAAGAAATAGAGGCGAAATTTTGACAAGAGTGAAAGATTTCTACTCCAAATTATATGAAAGGGATGATACATGCACTCCAGACATCATGAAAGATACCAGTACCAGAGTTCCTCCAGTCCTTCCAGCAGAAGTTGCACATGCAATCAGGAACATGAAGCGGGGAAAAGCTCCAGGAGAAGATGGAATTACTGTAGACATCATACAAGAAGCAAGTGGAGAAATCGAAACAGTACTCGCCCAAATTTTCACTCGATGCCTTAATGAAGGAAAGATTCCTGAGGATTGGAACACCGCTACAATGATACTGCTACATAAGAAAGGTGACATTGAGGATCTCGGAAACTACAGACCTATCAGCCTCCTATCAGTAGTTTATAAAATCTTCACTAAAGTTCTTTCACACCGCTTGAAGGTAACACTGGACATGGCTCAACCGAGAGAACAAGCTGGATTCAGGAGTGGCTACAGCACAATAGATCATATCCACGTACTGAGAGAACTAATTGAAAGAGCGAGGGAATATGAACTTCCATTGTGCATGGCTTTTATCGATTATGAAAAAGCCTTTGATTCGGTGAAACCATCAGCAGTTACATGGCTCTGAAAACCTGCGGTATTGAAGATGCATACATTAATATTATTAATATCATCTATGAAAATGCAAGTGCAAAGATTCGGCTGTTTGAAAATACAACACACGTAAAAATTGGAAAGGGAGTGAGACAAGGTGACACCATATCTCCGAAGCTCTTTAATGCCACATTGGAGGGTGTTTTTCAGTCGCTGAGCTGGGAAAACAAGGGGATAAAGATTAATGGGGATTATCTAACCCACCTTCGTTTTGCTGATGACGTAGTCATTTTTGCAACTACCCCATCAGAGCTGCAGAGTATGATCCAGGAACTTGCTGACAAGAGTAAAGAAGTGGGATTAAAAATGAACTTTCAGAAGACAAAAGTGATGTTCAATGCTTTTACAAGAAATGAAGATTTATCGATTGATGGAGAAAAGCGGGAGATAACAGACACGTACGTTTATCTTGGACAGCAGATATCTAGTGAGGGTCACATTGATGAAGAAATTAATCGGCGTACAAAACTTGCCTGGAGAGCTTTTGGAAGAAACAGCATAATTTTCAAGAGCAATATGCCATTATGTCTTAAAAGAAAAGTGTTTGATCAATGCATCCTTCCAGTGCTTACGTATGGTGCAGAGACGTGGACCTTAACTAAAAGAGACATACAAAGGCTGCAGACAACTCAAAGTAGCATGCAGAGGTGCATGCTTGGTGTAACCAGGAGAGATAAGAAGAGGAACTCGTGGATCTGAAAAATGACAAGAGTGGAAGACATTATGATCAGAGTTAAATCCCTGAAATGGCAAATGGGCTGGACATACTGCCAGAAGGACAGATCATCGATAGACAGCCGAAATTTTAGATTGGATTCCAAGGGACAGGAAAAGACCCAGAAGAAGACCACATGGGAGATGGGTGGATGAAATTCGAAAGTATGCAGGGGTGACATGGAGGAGACTGGCACAAGACAGACCGTTGTGGAGGAAACTTGGGGAGACCTTCGTCCAGCAGTGGATTGATAATGGTTGACGATGATGATGATGATATATATATATATGTACACACACATGCATACAGGGTGAGTAAAATGTTGCAGGACACCCTTGTATTTCAGAAACATGAGGGAAAATGAAATATCTGAACACCCCAGCAAAGACTCTGTGAGGGGACCTATTTTTTAGGCTATTTTCAAAACATGGCCAAGATCTTGAAGTGCACCAAATTGGATCAAGGTCAAAATTTTCAAATGGTAAGCGGATCATGTTGCATATCAAACAAGACCAGAATTTTATCAGAAATTGATTGCTGCAATCAGATTTGACTTATGTGTTGTAGTTCACAAGTTATCAACACAGAAAGTTGAAATAACCATTGTTTGTTGCAGGTAAATGATGGCATTGAGGAAAGAGGAGAAGATTGAGGTGATCCTAATGTCTGGGGAACATAGCTGCCGTATCACGGCCCCAGACTTCAACAACCGACATCCAGAAGGACCAACAAGTTCACACAGCAATGTCGTATACCTGAAATCCAAATTCCGAGAAACTGGGACTTTGGACAACAAGCCATGTAGTGGTAGGCCGAAAACCGCTACAATGGTCTTATCATCCTTTGCAAAGAGTCCGTAGCACACGACATTTCGCAGTAGAATGTAGTATCAGCCAGTCAGCCATTGTACAGATTTTTCAAAACGCTCACTGGCATCCATTCAACACGGTTTATATGCCTTTTCAATAAAAAAATTCCAGAACTTTTCTAGGACTTTTTTCCAGGACATACGATCCAAATGCTCTTACTTAAAATATAATGAAACCACAGGTCTGTTCAACCTGTAACCAACAACAAACAACTTCTTACATGCTTGGGCAAACTTAATGCACAATGTTAAAAGTGTTGTCCACTACAGCAAATCAGAAACCTAGAAATGCGGATAATACTCAAATACTAAAACTTTCACTGATTTTGAGAAAATTTAATTTTTCTACTTTGGCTTTACTTTAATTATTGAAGCAAATTACAGAATAAAAAACAACAGCATAAAACTCAAAAATACATAGGTATATAGCATTACTTTTAAAATGCTTTCATATACCACACAATCAATACATAAAATACTATTTATATTTAATTATTTTGAAATAATGCTTACATTGGAAATTTAAGGGTAAGAAAAGATGAAATATTTGGAACTTTTTCAAAGGACCAAAGGGGTTGTTATTTCTTAAAACACACAATCATGAGAGCAAGCAATTGTGTTACATTTTATTTAGGGAAGGAAATTTCAACATGATATTTATGCTGTAGCTAAGTTTTTAATTTGTACTCGCCAGCAAACAAAGTATGCACAAAAATGTTCAACATGAAATGAAAGAGAATATTGAGAAAACCTTAAATCCAAGGGCTGTGTACAACTGCATTCATAAGTGATCAAGGCAATTTAGCTGTGCATGATTAGAAAACTAATTATAGAAGATGAAAAGTGATTAGTTTGCTCAGAAAATACAAAGAAACAACTGGATTTAAGTTTCTGATATTAGAAAGCAATCTAATTTTATGGCAACTTTTTATGTAAAGCATTCATTAGCAAATTTCAGTAAAGATCAAAATAACCCACAAAAAAAAAATCGGCTACTTTCCACCAGTGGCTAAAAAGGATGTTACGAAAATTAACAAATGGCGCAAAAAACGTTTCGCCTAGCAGAAGGAATAAGAGACAAAAAGATTTTCAAATCAAACAGTTAAAAGAACAGATAGAGAAGGAAACATGATATAACTGTATGCCTTTTAATGGAAGAGTTTTGCACAATGGAAAAGTTGAAACAGGCCAAAAGTATTCCTCATAGCAAAAGTTATGCTAAAGAAAAAAACTTTTTGAATATGTCTCCCAAAAGCAGAGATAGCAAGAAAAATGTTTTGACCTTTACAACCCGTAGGGAAAAAGTACACATTATTTGAAGAGGATCATCTTATTGTAGCAAAAATCTTATTCACTCTCCATCCTTATTATAGCGAATGGCATACAGTAAAAAAAGAAAATTCTCATTAGCGTTTCTAGAGGCAGAGATAGGCTGCAAATGGAAGTACATAAACACCACCTGGTGGCAGAATTGTGAACCACAAACCTCCTCAAATGCAAACTTAGTGTTCCATAAGGTAAATGGTATCTGTTGTTAAAATAATTTTTTAAATCAAGACATTTAGAAGTACAGATATTGAGAAAAATAGATTAAATATTTGCACCCCTAGTGGCAAAATTATGCATTATTTTGGGAAGAAAATACACACAAGGAGTTTTCATGGTTAGTAATATCTGGTCGAAAGAGAATATTTGTCAATTGGGTTATTAGTCCCGTAGATATTACTGCAAACGGAAACGTGAACTTACGCCCTCTTGTGGCGCACTTGTGCATTAAGAAGTATTTGAAATGATATGAGAAACATTTCGCACCAAAAATGTTCAACAAAAAAAGAATTTTTTAAATCGTACTCCTAGAAACAGAGATATGGACAAAAATAAGATATACGTATTGCCCCTGGTGGAAAAATTATGCACTATTTAAGCAGGAAGTATTCTCAAAAGGTTTTTGGAGGTGAGCGGCATCGGTCCACGGAGGAATTTTTTCAACCGATTTTCGAGCTCAAATTTTATTGCAAATACATCAGAAGCAAAAATAAACACTTACGGCCAAAACATCTTTACCAAAAATGAGGAATTATGTGCAAAACATTTCTCCTGAAGAGCTGTATCCAATGCAGGAAGAATTTTTCAAATCAGACGTTTAGAAGTGGAGACATTGGGAAAATTGCAATTCACCGTCACGCACCCTAACAGAAAATTATTAGTCCCATAGATATCGCTGTAAGCAGAAACACGAACTTACGCCCTCTAGTGGCTCACTTGTGCATTAAGAAATATTCGAAATTATATGAGAAACATTTCGCACCGAAAATGTTCTCCAACAAAGAAAGAATTTTTCAAATCGTACTCCTAGAAACAGAGATACAGACAAACATAAGATATACGTGTGTACGCCCACGGGTGGAAAATATGCACTATTTAAGCAGGAGGTATTCCCAAAAAGGTTTTAGAGGTGACCAGTATCGGTCCACGTAGGAATTTTTTCAATCGAGTTTCGAGCTCAGAATTTATTGGAAATACATCAGAAGCAAAAATAAACACTTACGCCCCCTGGCGACCAAACCATTTTTTACCAAAAAATGGGAAATTATATGCAAAACATTTCTCCTCAAGAGCTGTGTATCCAACACAAGCAGAATTTTGCAAATCGGACTATTCGAAACGGAGATATTGGGAAAATCAAGATTTACTGTCACACCCCCTAGTGGAAAAATTGTGCATTATTTGAAAAAAGGACTGTAACTAAAATAGTCTTCGATATAAATGCCATAGAAAGGAAAAATAATGTTTTTCTATTGGATATTTAGAAGCAAATGTATGAAATAAAATGCATTTTAAATTCGATAGGATCTTCATTTGGTAGGTGCGAAGTTGTGAATCAGAAAAAACCCGGAACAAATAAATCCTCATTCTCACATTTTAAGCTTCCCAATACAAAAAGAATTTTACAAATGAAACTAATAATTGCAGAGATATGGTCTACCCGGTCGTACAGACAAAGTGATAACATAAGCACGATGCCAAAAGATGGTAATATAACGCAGCTTCAGTCCTACTAACAGACAAGACCCCCCCCCCCACACACACACCTGTAGCATTTTTGCATGGGGTGGGGAGAAAAATTTGTCAGACATAAGTTATGTCAGTAGAAAGTAGAAAAATCTTCAACTACAAAACATCAAGCAGGGACATAGAGGCCAGAATGGATTAAATTCCAGGACATGTAACAGAATTTTAGGACATTTCCAGGACAAACTGGAATTCCAGGATGCGTACGAACCATGATTCAAGATTCAGATACAACAGCAACTATCGGAGGATGACCCTGATAGACGTGTCAAGTTCTGCACATGGGCTTTAGACCAACATCAACGGGATCCCTCATTCACACAGGGTATTTTGTTCAGTGATGAGGCCAATTTTTATGCCAGTGGTGAGGTTAATCGTCAGAACCACAGGTACTGGAGTGAGAGAAACCCACACTGGATGGAACCATCCAAAATCTTTGGTAATTTAAAGGTTATGGTGTGGCATGGAACATGGAGCACTCGTGTAATTGGACCCTTTTTTGTCGACAATAACCTAAATACTCAGCGCTATCTGGAAATGCTACAGTAAACAGTGTTCCCTTCCTTTCTGAATGAAGATGGCAGTTTCCCCTGTTATTTCCAACACGACAGGGCTCCACCACACTATGGAGCAACTGTTCGTCAATGGCTAGATGTTCAATTCCCTGGTCATTGGATTTGCCGGCGTGGTTCTGTGGAATGGACATTCAGATCCCCCGACCTCCCACTACTTGACCTTTATCTGTTGGGTCATCTAAAAACACCTGGTGTATGCTGAGAAAATCTGCAACAAACACATCCTGGAGGACTATAACCGCATTTCTCCCGATATTCATGTGTGGTTGCATAACGACTGGATCAAGCGCCTTCAGCTCTGTGTTCAGCAACAAGGACAACACATTGAACACATCAAATAGCTGAGCATCACAGGCTACTTTAGAGGTTGTTATTTCAACTTTCTGAGTTGATAACTTGTGAACTACAACACACATGTCAAATCTGATTACGGCAATCAATTTCTAAGAAAATTCTGATCCTGTTTGATATGCAACATGATCCCCTTACCATTTGAAAAATTTGACCTTAATACAATGTAGCGGATTTCAAAATGGCGGCCATGTTCTGGAAATAGCCTAAAAGATAGGCCCCCTCGCCGATTTTTTGCTGGGGTATTCAGGTATTTCATTTTTCCTCCCATTTCTGAAATACAAGGGTGTCCTGTGACATTTGACTCACCATGTATCTATTGGGTTGTCGGAAAAGTCACGACGTATTTTGGCACCCGATGGCGGTTGGGCGGTTTTGGAAGTACTATAGGCATACGCAGCTCTGTTATCGCTATGGCATTCGACAGGTGTCAGTTCTAGCTGTAGTCTAAAAGGAATAGTGAGCAATTTGGTTGATTTGCGGAGATTTGACATCAAGTTGAAGATGGAAGACCAAACTGTGCATTTTTGCCATATTTTACTGTTCTACTTCCGTAAAGGGAAGTACACGCGTCAAGCTTGTGAAAAGTTGTATAAAGTGTACGGTGATAATGCTCTACAAGAACGTCAGTGCCAGCGGTGGTTCGCAAAATTCCGTGCTGGTGATTTTGACCTCAACGATGCTCCTCGATCGGGACGCCCACTGAGGTTGACGACGACCAAAATCAAGGCATTTATCGAGTCAAACCCACGTTACACAACATGAGAGATTGCAGACACGTTGCACATCCATCATTCAAGCGTTCACAACCACCTGAAGAAGCTGGGATAAGTACGCAAGCTCGATGTGTGGGTTTCTCATGAACTCAAAGAAGATCAATTGACGGCGAATATAAACAGTTGCGATACGCTCATTAAACATGAGGAAAACGATCCTTTTCTGAAGCGACTGATAACTGGCGACGAGAAGTCAATTGTGTACAACAATGTGCTGCGCTAACGGTCTTGGTCCTGACATGCTGCTTCGCCTCAAACGACATTCAAAGCAGACATTCACCAGCAGAAGGTTCTGGTCTTAGTGTGGTGGGATTTTAAAGGCATCGTGCTTTTCGAGCTCCTACAAAGGAACCAAACAACCAATTCGAATGTGTACTGTCGGCAATTGGACAATTTGAACGAATTCATCATCCAGAAATGTCCAGAGCTCGTTCATCGTAAAGGTGTTGTGTTCCATCCCGACAACGCGAGACCACACGCAAGTTTAAACACCCGCCAAAAATTATTGGAGCTTGGGTGGGATGTGTTGCCACACCCAGCATACTTGCCTGACTTTGCGCCGTCAGACTTCCACTTATTTCGCTCTTTTCAACAGTCCTTGCATGGTATAACGTTCAATTCAGATGAGGCTGTAAATCAGCACCTTGTACAGTTTTTCGCAACAAAAGACAGGTCCTTCTATGAACAAGGCATTCTGCAGCTCACTGTAAGATGGCAAAAGGTAATCGAACAAAACTGCCATTATATCATAGATTAATCTTTGTTCTTTCTATCAATAAATGACCTTTGCAAAACATGGCTAAAATACGCCATGACTTTTCCGACAACCCAATATATAAAGGCAACACAGCTGAAACTCAAATGTTCATACATCCAAAAGACATTCCCCCAAAATTCATTACACAATCACAGAAGATTTTAAGCATTATTGTCACACTGCTATAACAACACTATGGTACTGCTTAATATCATTGAGACATAGCATTAAACACAATTCAACCTTACCTCATAATTAACTCTTGCATATCACATTAAATGCACTTCTACATCATTTAATATGTTGTACACTGCCGGACAATTGCTAAGGACGGATGACAATAGCAACGATAGCAACCATAAAATGGAAGGCAGGAAAATGTGTAAATTAGCATAAGTGCGGGATACAGTAAGACGTGCTGTGCGTATGCAAATTTTGGATTGTCGTACTTTGAATAAAGCTCATATTGAGAAATGGCTTCCTAGTTTAATTGAATTAATAATCTAAAGCAACTTATGGGAATTTACTAGGAAATTTTTTCATTTATAGCAAAATTTTCGTACTTGTTCGTGACGTCATAGCTCTGATAAGAGATATAAAGGATTTGACGCATATTGACCGTTGTTGTTCAAATGCAAAGTTGAAAGGGAAAGAATTAATTGACGAACTTGCAAGTTTCGGTATGTCTTCCCGACATCACCTAGATGATTTTACGTGTGGCCGTATTATTGGCAAGATTGAAGAAGGACGAAAAATAACAGATGTTGCCAGGGAGTTCGACGTCAGCCACAGTGTTGTTTCAAGGCTTTGGAAATCATTTCAAACAAATGGAGAGTGTAGCAAACGTCAAGGGGGAGGTCGTGAACATACAGGAAAGGGACCAATATCCGACATGTAGTGTCATGGTATGGGCTGGCATCATGATCAATGGCCGTACGTTCCTCTATGTGCTTCCAACTGGGACTATGACTGGCCAACGATACATTAATGATGTTCTGCTACCTCATGTTCGCATGTTCCGTGGTGCTGCCGGTGATAGATTCATTTTCATGGACGACAACGCAACACGTCATCGAACAGTCGCTGTCCAGGAGTGTCTTGAGAGCGAGGATATTCAACGCCTCGTATGGCCAGCACGTTCTCCAGATCTGAATCCCATTGAAAATGTGTGGGATACTTTGGAGAGGAGTCTTGCTGGTCGCCAATGCCCTTTAATAAACAAGGATACCCTCATCCGTGCACTGACAGAGGAATGGGATAAATTATCCCGACAGCTGTTTGATAATGTTATGCAAAGCATGACACGATGTGTGGAATCTTGCATCGCCCTCCATGGTGGCCATATCCCGTATTGACATCTTACGCCGGAACGCCTGCAGACGGTAATTGCATTTTTTACGTTTACGTATTCTGCACAAAATGGCCTGTTTGTCCCTTGAACACATTCCAAAGCCTTCTGGATTTCAGAGCACAATAAATTGTCTTTCTTGTAATGTCCTGACATTCTGACATTATTTTATTTCACTTGGCATCCAACCACACTTACTTTTTTATATATAGCAGTTTATGATCCGTCCTTAGCAATTGTCCAGCAGTGTATCTCTAAGCAAATAAATGTCACAATATATGTGAAGTATTTATTGCCAAACTTACTTGTAAGGAATACCTATTTTTGAAGCAATTTGTGACAAGTTCACCCTTTGACATGTTGTATAACCAATGGAGTTTTCTGCCACTGTGTTGACTGCTGTAGAAAGTTGTGAATCGTTGGACGCTGCGTTCCAGCTGTACAAATTAATACTGCTCAGTGAATTTTAAAGATATCAACTCTTAGAAATGAAACTACATACATATTTTACAGTAGTTTTCCAAAAAAAAAAAAAAAAAAAAAAAAAAAAAAACAATGGCAGAAGATATTAAACTGTGAAAGCACTATTTAGGAAAAAAAAAAGTACCTAACAGGATATTTTGAACATGAACATGATACAAAGTTGAAATGAAAGCCTAAAAAGGAATGGGGGGCTTCCACACTCCATAAACAGTTTTGATGTGGGTATAATATCTCAGAGTAAGGCTTATTTCACTGCTTATTGATTGGCACAGGAGCTTATCTACAGAACTATGAGTGAGGGAGCAAAAAAATGGAAGTTTTCTGAAATCTACCAGAACAAAATTAAAGTTAATTGCGTGTGATTGCGTGTGACATGCCAGCCTCACACACACATGCAGTGACTAATCACAGCTGAGACCCAACCAAGGATATCTGGAGATGCCATCATTAATAAAGCAGTACTACTTTGTGTGAAGCCTATAACCATGAGCGGCTGCAATTAAAATGCAGGAAAGCTAGTGGTTTTCAAGGCTATTACAATGTATTTTGTATTTGCCAAATCACATTCTTTCAATGTAAATGTTTTTATTTTTGCTTTGTAACTACTTACATAAGTGTGATAAAATGCTGGCTTTATAAAATTCATGATTTTGAGGTACCTTCATATTTCTATTTTAATTGAAATAAATGAAACATCAGTGAAAGTTCAAAACAAAACAAACACTTCACTTGTTCATGAAATGCAACTCTCTCCAGTTCGGTATTAACATGGTTTCTGCTAACAAAAACCATGCAATTCCAAAATACACACAGTTGAAACCACAAAATTCCGTAGGGTATCATGTACACACCTAAATTTCCGCACTTCATGGCTTCACAGTTAAGAGACCCAGGGCATCTCCAGAAGTTTTATTCTAACCTCTTTGGACCCAGCACAGTCATTCTGAATAAACTGAGGAATGTTAAAATGGCCTCTAAAATCTGCCTTCAGAGGCTTTTCAGAAGCATTTGAATACAATTAGAGGTGGTCATGCAGTAAGCTCACTCCTCTCATTCTTTCACATCACTATCCTGCATAAACAGGTATCAGCTTCAAGATTCTTTCCAGTAGTTGCAGCTCTCTTTCAGGAAAAGTTGTCCATTCTCTTTGGGCTCTGGACCATAGCTTTTTTTGTCTGTGTAATAATTACTTGCAATTAGCGAGCCCTCACAGATCTTGTTGACACAGCAATGTGCAGATGCAGGAATTTTGCATCTCCTAAATCCGAGTCAAAAGTCAGATACTCTTTGTCCCCAGCTCAGTTTCTTCTCTCTAAGACTATTTACATTTATGGCCTGAAGAAGATGGGTATGCAACTACTGGAAAGAATCAAAGATGGTACGTAGTGGCCACAATGCATAGTACAGATTACACCTTAACTTAGTATCTTTATTATGAAAGCTATACAGAATTTGCTACTTGTTTTGTTACAGTTTATGTCTGGCTTCTGTCCACATTAAAAGAAAAAAAAAAGTGGGTGGAGTGGAAGAGGTCTTTACCCATAGCATTGTTGCAGGTTAATGTAGGCATTTGTTCAAAAATACCAAGAGCAATTTTGCCCAATTTTACAGTGTGGCATCATGGTTAATTCAAGTGTTCCTTGCTTTCAGGCCCAACCGCACACCATAGCACAACAGCATGGTTCAGCCAGGTAAATTTCTAACAGTATAATTTCACAATTATTAATTCTGCACTTATTCAATCCCTTAATTTGGTTGACATTTTGTAATGATAATCTTTCACTGTCAATCCCTCAACTTGCCTGACATTTTGTAATGATAAACCCCAACACTCCA
The DNA here is from genome assembly GCA_039090855.1 of Macrothele yani. NCBI lineage: Eukaryota > Metazoa > Arthropoda > Arachnida > Araneae > Macrothelidae > Macrothele > Macrothele yani. The sequence continues at coordinate 128,561,789 of CM077008.1, forward strand.
GGTCACATCACATTACATAATGGGGGAAGAGGAGATACAACTGGTTCTTCACAGCAACACATGGACAAAGGCTCCACAGACATACAACTACTACCGAATGTTTATAGTTTCTACGGATTTTGTTGTCTGAAGTCCTACAGAACTCCATACCTACCAACCTGAGAAAATTCAAATGTGTAAAATTGTGCGTGAATGACATTTCTAATGATTTTTTTAAAAACTATGAGCGAACCACATTTGCAATGAATTTAGCTATGTACAAGTAAAAATAAATAAAAATATTTGTGCATTTTATAATTTTTAGATCTTTATAATATAAACAAATTATATCACATTTTGATACCATACTCAACGTTTTCCATCGTCCGTACCGGACCGACTATTTCCATAGCATACTCGCCGTTTTCCGTCGTCCGTAGCGGACCGACAATTATCACAGCATACTTGATGATTTCTCCATCGCCTGTAGCGGACCGATGATTTCCATCACATACTCGCCGTTTTCCGTCGTCCGTAGCGGACCGATTTCCATAGCATGCTCTATGTTTTCCGTCGTCTGTAGTGAACCGATTTCCATAGCATGCTCGATGTTTTCCGTCGTTCGTAGTAGACCTACGATCACCATAGCATACTAGATGTTTTCCGTCGTCCGTAGAGGACTGACTATTTCCATAGTAACTACGTAAAATCCGCAGTAGCTGGGGATTCTGAATCTTTCTTCCCACCGCATGATTTTTATTCAGCGTTAAGCGTAAGTGTGCATGGAGAATTTACTGTGAGGAAGTTCCGGTGATGACAGGGCACGGGTGTTTTGGCGCACAATGGCGCAAAATTCCCATCTCTGTTATATATTTTATCTATAGGGATATTTTAAACAAAAAATACAGAAAATTTAAGTCTGAAAGAAAAGTTCTTTCGGCCGGAAAACCGGAAGACTGTATAAAAAAATGGAAAACTTCCGCAAATTCCGGAAGAGTTGGCAGGTATGATTTAACTGAAACATTAACAAATATTTCTCAAGGAAGACTAAAAAATTTTTTTTTGTAAATAAACGAAAATGCGTAAAAAAGTGCGATCTATGCATGAAATCGTAAAGAACAGGTAAAATGAGTAAATTTTACGCGTGATGCGTAAAAGTTGGCAGGTATGGAACCCACTGTCCAAACTACGGATTCTAAGAATTTTCATTTTGTTTATTTTGCTATTATTTTATGACATACATGAGATTCTTAAGCGGATTTGCGGAATTCCATTTTTTTTATCATCATTTAGATTATTCTCAAGATTGACGCAAAACCGAAGAGAATTGAAAAAAATTGAAGTATCAGAGAACTGTGTGTGTGTGTGTGTGTGTGTGTGTGGGGGGGGGGGGGGGTTGGTTTTCCGTTTGGGGACGGTATTTCTTGTTTCAAAACTTTTGAAAACGGTAGTCAAATGGAGCAACAAGTTTTGCCGTAATCACAACTTTTCCCTTCCGACGTTGTCTTTATGTCCAGTTTTATTGTTAAATATCATTTTATTGCATAAATGTTTGTATTTAAGCTTGACATTGTAAGCAACAATTTGCGAAAACGGAAGTTAGAAGTCCCAAAAATTTCCCTGTAATCTTCAGGCACAAGATTCTTCTGCCAATTTGAGGAATTCCGCCCTTTTCGTTATTATTTTCGTCATTCACAAGATCCATGCACAAGTGAACAGAAATTGGTGGGGAGGCGCGTTACGGGTGTGATATTCATCGGAGGACGAAATTTCATTCTCATGAAACTTTCCGAAATGGAAGGTCGACAGAGCCCAGATTTTTTTCCATAATCGTAATTTCTTTTTCTCGCAATGTTGCCTCTGTCCAGTATTATTGTTAAATAACATTTTATTGTACAAGGGTAAATAAAAAATTATACGCAGTTGCGCCATAATTTTTTTAGGTTGGCCGCACTGCCTTCTGCGTGTGCGTGCTATAATGTGGTATTCTTGTGGCTTTGTTACAGAAGTTTGATCTTAATTGCTACATTTTTCTTTGTTTTGTTACAGAGTAAACATGACTGCTCTGCTGGCAGTGTGCACCAATGAAGAACAGAGAGCAGTGATCTGATTCATCGCAGGCTTGCAGCACAATACGGGGGCAGAGCTCTACCACGCAGAAGTGTGTATGAGTGGATCAAGAAGTTTAAAAATGGCTGGACAAGTGGGAAGCATGAAGAGGGTGCAGGATGCCGATAAACCTCCACCACTGACAGGAAGATTCAACAAGGTTGAGAGATGATTCTGGCAAACCGACGAGTGACCACAGATGAGGTTCCTTGCTCTCTGCAAATTAGTTATGGTTCTGCATACGAAATCCTCCACGAGAAACTTGGTTTCCGTAAAGTCTCTGCAAGATGGGTGCCAAGACAGCTTACCGAAGAGCACAAGCACAAATGTGTGGAGATCTCTCAATGCTTATTACAGCGCTACAATGATGATGGCAAAGCTTTTTTGGAGAGAATCGCCACAGCAGATGAGACCTGGATCCATTACTTTGAGCCGGAATCTAAATGGCAGAGTATGGAGTGGAAACACCTGAGATCGCCAGTGAAGAAAAGATTCAAGACGCAACCTTCCGCAGGAAAAGTGTTGTAAACCATTTTCTGGGACCCTAAAAGGGCCTATACTGGAACATTACCTGGACAAGGGGTCTACAGTCACCAGTGTACGCTACAGTGAGATGCTGGCAAAGGAACTGAAACCAGCTATTCGCACCAAACGCCGAGGCAAATTGTCGAAGCAAGCGTTGTTGTTGCACGACAATGCACGCCCCCATTCAGCCTCCCACACCATTGAAACCCTTGGCAAATTGGGTTTCAAGGTGCTGGAACACCCTCCATACAGTCCAGATCTTGTCCCTTCAGACTTTCACCTCTTTGGGCCCTTCAAAGATGCTTTGCGAGGTCGTTGATTTGCCTCAGACAACAAAGTGAAGGAAAAGGTGCATAAATGGCTGTGTGGCCAGCCACAAACCTCCTTTTCCAATGGAATACGCAAGCTTGTGGACCGCTGGAAACAAGTGCGTCGAAAAGCAAAGAGACTATCTACAAAAATGATGTACTTTTTCAACCCCTGCTGTTGTTGCGATATATTATAGAAACAAGAATGCCGATAATTTTTTAATTCAGCTAGGGAAATTTCCAAAGTCGGATGGAGCAAAGATTCCTCCTGTAATTACCCCTCCCCAATCCCTATGCTCTCACTCTCTTGCGTTGTTAAATATCCCCAGTTCCATAAGTTTTTGCATTTAAGCTTGATAACTTGATAAGGGAGATGGAAATCCCCGAAAACAGAAAGTGACGAATTTGGAAAATTTGCAAAAATTGATGCATTTTTCACAAATTTTGGATTTCTCATCTGTCAAGCTTTGTGGAATTTTGAACGCATCCAACTGATTTTTACTGGTGGAAGTTTCAAACTTAAACCTCTCAGTGTTGCCTATCTCGTGCGTGCCCTTTCCAGGGGAATCAACTTTATGTTTTGCACGTGTTAAGTTTGTTTCATTAGTGTCCTTGTTTGTTGTAACGTTTTGTTGTGGCGTGTATTTCTTTTTCACAAACAGATGAATCGTTTTGTAAAAATGCGTCTATGTGTGCTGCGCTACAATACTAATTACTACTGACAAAGCTCTTGCCAATGTTGGCAGGTATGCACATGCTGCCAACTGATCCCAGAAGAAGAATTCCATTTAAACAGGTATACATATACTCAAAGGTTTCCACCAATTCAGCAAATAACCTGCATTACATATGCACAGCATTTCACTGTCTGTTACTTGCAATTAATGAGCTCTCGCAGCTCTTACCGCCACAGCAGCGTGCAGATGCAGGAATTTTGCATCTTCCAAATTCACTAGTCCAATGTCACAGTCTTTGTTCCAAGCTTAATTCCCTCTCTCTCAAAATATTTACATGTATGGCCTGAAGACTGAAGATGGGTATGTGGAAACCATGGCCCATAGTAGAGATTACACCTTAACTTGGCATCTTTATGATGCAACCTAAACAGAATTTGCTACTTGTTTTGCATACATGCAAATAATCTGCATTACATATGCACAGCACTTCACTTGAAAGTCATTATGAGCAAGTGTTGCCATGGTGTGCAAGTAGCAACCACATTGCCTCTCCTTACTAAGACATAACTTTGTATGTTGCATACACACAGTCTGTGTATTTCTACTCATCCTATAACCTCAAGTAAGCATAAAAACCTACTGCTTGACTTAGAGATGGCTAGTGAGAGCTTTGGCCCTCTACTGGTGTATGTGTCCAATTGGCCTGCAATGCAGAAATTCTTTTGCCTGCCTTGGCACCTGTCAGCCATCACAGTTGTTTGGCTGCTTGACTTTCCTTAAGAAAACATAACTTACATAGCCGTGACATGCACGGGTAAAAAAAGCCATAGCCCGTGACATGCACGGGTAAAAAAAGCTGTGACAGAAATTTTCATAACATGAATCGTAAAATACATGAAACCCATATAACATGCTACGTCTGCAATCTGTCTGACTTGTGTTTCTTTAACAGTTTCATAGGATTTATGAAGACTAGTTTGCATGCCATCGCCATTCTCCATTTAAGTGATGTTTTCTTTCAGCTTTATCTTCTTCCATCGTGTACTACAAAGAAACAATTCCGCGGAACCAATAATAATTTTTTTAAATTTCCATTGTAGTGAATCAAAACTAACCTGCAGTTATGTTCTTACAATTTTACTTGTTCCTTTTTATGAAATAAAATAATGCTGATTCCTTTTCATGAAATTACTTTACAATGCGAAGAAAATGAAGTAAAATACGACATAACAGCTATGTAACAGAACAAACGTAGCAGACAGTTGTTTGAGCACGTGCGTGTTGCACAGATGGAGTCGTTTGTCTTACTAACTTTATTTTATTTTCTGGTATTTCTCCTTGATTTTATGTATCGTGCAATAGAGGTGAACTTAGTTCGAATTTCGGCCACCGGATAAAAGCAGATGGCGCAACAAGTACTGAATGACGTCAGATCTTTTGGGACAGACGTAGCTTATTATGTAGGTTTTATTTTACTGCATTTACTATTATCCTCATGAAACTGAGGTGTGAACAAAAAGTACTTCCAGAGTGCATTTTAATACGAGGGGAAATCAAAAAATAAGTTTCACGTAGTGGTGATTATCGGAAATGGAAATAAGGAAAGAACGCAGCTGCAGAGTGATGTCATAGTACATTTCATCATCTGCTGGTGGAAGGAATGTGGTACAATAGTGCTGTACAGTTTATTCGAAAATCGGAAGTTCGCGGAAAGTGGATTTTTTTTTTTTTTTTTTTAATGAGCATAACGTTTGAATCCAACTGAAATTTATCGTGAAATGTCAGGTGTTTATGGAGAAGAGGCAATGTCTTCTTGCCAGGCAATTGGGAAATGGTGTAAGCAGTTCAAAGAAGAACATATGAATCTGACAGATGAACTGAGCAGAGCCAGACATTCGACTTCGAAGAGCTTTGATCGTGTTTCGCATGTTGAGGAGTTCATCAGGGATAACTGTCGCATTAAAATGCACAAAACTGTAAAAAATTTGGGCTCGTCATATTGTAGTGTACACGCCATCATTCACAAGCGCATGCATTTCAGAAAAGAGTGCGCAAAATGGGTTCCACAATCTTTAACGGAACAGCAGAAAAATCAGCAGTCTTGCATCCCTGCAATGTTATTCTGAAGAAGGCCCAGTTTTGCAACACATCGTCACCAGCGATGAGACGTGGCTGTTTACCTAAACACTTGAAATCCTTATCTAAACATTACCTGTGCTTACAGAGTATTAGTCAATTAACTACAAGTCTAATGGACCCTGAACGAGAAGATTCACTAATCTGGTTTACTTAAATTTATAATAATTCGCATTAAGTTATATGACTTTTGCATACTAAAAAAGTCAATTTCTGTCCTTTCCACCATTATTGTCTAATATAACAAAACTTCCAAATAAGTACAGTTAACTCAACCAAAAACTTCACAGAGTTAGAGGAACATGTAAATGTCTCTAATATCTTGTGCTTAAGCTAACTGAAGTCCTAGATACATATAACTGATACTTCATAAAGAAAAAGTACATTTTATAACTGCTACAAAAATGCAAAAGGATATTACCTCTTGTGGCAGAGCAAAATTGAAGGACTGTTGGAAAGGCCATGACCCTGAACTCAGAACTTGGATACTGAAATCCACTATATGAAAATCAAAAAATTAAGATTTCAATCTACACAGATAAAAATAACTTGGAAACAACACATACATAATTAATAATTAAAAGAATAAATAAAATTCACAAGTCTAACTGGAGCATTGCATGATAAAAAACCAACAACAAAAAATTATTACAATGCCAGTTTTTTCCCTAATAGTGTCTGTAAATGAAACTACAAGCATTACAGAAGAAAATACTTCATCTGGAATGCAAACATCTCACAGAATATAATTAAGAAAATCTCTAAACCAGTGTTAAAAGGATCATCCCAGAATGGTTTAAATTAAACCTGCTAGCCATCGTGCTTGCATATTTACCCTTTGGATGCTACTTACATGCATGCATACATATCATTAAGCTGCTCTCTGAGATTCAGAGGTTAGCTCCAAAAAGAAATACAAACTACCAGATAATTTTTACTTACTGTTGCCGATCAAACTTCTCCATTTACAGCGATCTTGACATACAACTTAGGCTTCACTGACATCCATCACATGCTGTACACAAGATCTTCTATATTTCATACTCATAATCTTTTTCTCATGCAGACACTCTTAATCTGATCCTCCAATGACTTCTTTGGTCTTCCTCTGCCTTTCCTTCCAGCCACTTGGGCTAAAAAGATTTTCTGAGTAAGCATCTCATCACTCATTCTTTCAACATGGCCAAAACCACTGAAGCATATTAGTCTCCACTTTGCTAACAACATTTTGCTTCACATCACACTACTGCAACACATCTTCATTCCTCACATAATCAGAACATGCCTCCAGCACACAAACGACTTCTGTTTCTTCTGTAGTACCCAGGTTTCACTGCCATGCATCACAGTAGGAGCAATTACACTGTCATGCACAGCCATGTGGGACTCTCTTGAGAACCCATCATTCCTGTGAAAAACCCCCAGAGCAACCATGACTTTGGATGAAGAATTCATTCGCCTACTAATTTCACCATGCAATTTGTTCTCTCTGTCAAACATGTTTTCTAAATACACAAACTCACTCACCTGGTCAATCACTGTGCCATTTACACTTACATTATATTCAGTGCTACCACTTCCTCTCTCAAAATCCATAACTTTGGTTTTTCCCTTATTTATACTCAGTTTGAATTTCATGCAAACTTCATACATCTGGGACAGCACACTCTGCAACTCACTTTTGCTCTCTGCCAACAGGACAGTGTCATCAGCATGCAGCAATCTGCACACATAGATATCACCAAGACATAAACCCCTATTATCTATTTTGGCATCACGCAGGCATGCATCCATAAATATATTAAACAGCCATGGTGACATTACACAACCTTGTCTAACTCCTGCACCAATGGAAAACCATTTTGATAAAACACCATTCACTCGTACACAAGCTCTACTACCAGCATACATGGCTTTTACACTATTAAGTAGATTCCCAGTAACACCATATTCATTCAATACCTTCCACAAAAGTGTCCTATTCACTCGGTCGTAAGCTTTCTCTAAATCTATGAAGGCAGTAAAAACTTTCTTCCCAACAGCCAGATACTTTTCAATCATCATGCGTAATGCAAAAATCTGGTTAGTGCAGCCTTTACCAGGCATAAAACCACTCTGAACATACCATACTTTCTCTGACGTAAGACCCTGTACTTTTTCAGTAACGACCTTGCCAAACACTTTCCCTGGCACACTTAGTAGGCTAATACCACGATAATTCTTGCAGTCAGTCTGATCACCTTTTCCCTTATACAAGGGAACAACTTCCAATACCGAGGGACCATTCCCAACTCCCAGCACAACTGGAGAATTTTAGTTAACCTGTCAATTACAGTCACTACCGTATTTCAACAACTCGGCAGTTATGCCATCAACTCCCGGAGCCTTACCGTTCTGGAAGAGATTTTAGAGCTTTACACACCTCTTCTCTTGAGATCCCTCCTGTGCTTCCATCTTTCACTGTGACATCATCTGCCTCAGAATCACCTTTGCTTTCCTGATCTAATAACTCACAGAAGCACTCACCCAATCTTTCACTTAACTCATTGGGCTCCCATATCATTTTCCCAACCCTATTCTTCACACAACTTACAACTATGCTACTTAGAATGCACAAATTTCTCATGCGAAGACAAACCTACAAAGACTATGATCAGTGAACATTTTGCCCACAACTTAGGTCATCCTTTCACATCCATCTTCTAAAGTTTCATTTCTGTAACATTTGGCTCATTCTCCATTTAATCTCAGTACAACATTCACTTCACAAATAATTATCTGGAACATACCAGTGACTCATCACACAAAATCACTGAATACAGTTCTCTCATGGCTGCTGTCAGTAAGTCTTCACTGGTATTAGTGCTTCCATAATGAAATTAGTAGGAGAGTGAATTCTTCGTTCAAAGTCATAGCTGCTTTGGGACATTTTCATGGGAATGATGGGTTCTCAAGAGTCTCCCACATGGCTGTGTATGGAAGTGCAATTGTTCTTACTCTGATGTACGGCAGTGAAACCTGGGCACTATGGAAGAAATATAGGAGTCGTTTGTGTGCTGGAAAAATGTATTACCTATGGGGGGTTTATGGCAAAACACATTCCGATCATGTGAGGAATGAAGATGTGTTGCTGTTGTGTAATGTGAAGTAAAATGTTCTTAGCAAAGTGGCAACTAATATTCAGTGGTCTGGCCATGTTAAAAGAATGAGTGATGAGATGCTTATTAAGATTTTTTTTTTTTGCCCAAGTGGCAGGAAAGGAAGTCCAAGGAAGTCATGGAAGCATCAGATTCAAGAGTGTCTGCATGAAAAAAAGATGAGTATGAAGTATAGGTCTTGCGTACGCCGTGTGATAGATGTCAGTGAAGCCCAAGTTGTGTGACACGATCGCTGCAAATGGAAAAGTTTGATACCGCAACAGTAAGTAAATAATCAGATAAAATTTTTTTCTGGTAGTTTGTATTTCTTTGTGGAGTTAACCTCTGAATCTCAGAGAACAGCTTTTCCCAAATTCGTGTGCCAAATAAAGAGGGCCGATAGTGCACATAAAGATGAATAACTTTTGCAATGGAATGTAGGGTGGCACTCCGCTCCTAGTGCCTGAAAAACATTAAGTTCCATGTCCACATTGATCCTCCAACAGAGGAAAAAAACACAACTTGCCTAAATTATAGGTTGCACGCTTGTGTTGGTTAACATAGAGGCAGTGCAGGAATAAAAGGAGGTGCCTGAAGTGGCACACGAGAGCGTCGATGCACAGGCTATACCGACGGATGAAGGATTTTCGCACTCTCTAGTAGGTTTGTCTGAGCTGACTGTGCCTGATGCAACGAGCATCATGACTAGCATGCACTGGGGTATTCGCAATGGGCTCATGAGTTTATGGAACACCTGCACATTTTCCCACCGTGGTCCGGGACTTCCTGAATGCGACTTATGCCTGCAAGTGGATTGGACTGGGCGGACCGGTAGCTTGGCCTCCACGCTCTCCGGACCTCAATCCACTGGACTTCTTTTTCTGGTGACACCTGAAAACACTGATGTGCCTGTGGAGACACCTGGATCGTTGTCTCCACGGACTAGATCAACAACACACTGGTAGTCTACGAGAGAGTGTGACAGTCCTTTATCTGTCGGTGTAGGATGTGCAACGATGCCTTTCGGGCACCACTTTCAGCACCTCCTTTGAGTCCTGCTCTGACACTATGTTCACCAACATAAGTGTGCAACCCATAATTTAGGTAAGTTGTGATTTTTTTCCACAATTGGAGGATCAACGTGGACATGGAACTTAACGTTTTTGGGCACTAGGAGCGGAGTGCAACCTTACGTCCCATTGCAAAAGTTATTCGTCTTTCTGTGTACTATCACCCCCTCTTCGTTTGTCGCCCGAATTTGGGAACACCCTGTATAACGTTCCTGTCATTTCGATTTGTACAGGCACACAACACTCCTTTTATGTTAGCAAGAAACACATTTATGAAAAAAAAAAGTTAAGGAGTGGGGTGATTAGCAGATTAATGTATGTACGAGAAATCAACATGAAGACGAAGAAAACACACAATGCACAAAGTGCTGATGCTTTAGGTGCAGATATGAACTTTTCAGTAGTGATAGATATTCAAATTGGAAAACGACCAACGCACTGAACTTCAAGGATGTGTGAAATCACCCAGGCCTTTCACCTAGTGATCAACCTCGCCTCCTCAATGTGAAAAGTAGAAGCTCTCTGTAAATGCAGAGGAAGAAATGGGGGTGGCTACCATATCAGCTAACCAACTGGTCTGCAGTACACTTTAGCAAAGCCACTTGCATAACACAGGATCATACCTAATCTAAATTGTTAAAACACAGATACAAAAGCCTCCTTCAGGAGCCTTTCAAAACTCCATAATCAGCTGTCTATTTTGGAGAACGAACAGATGAAACTACACCCCCCCCCCCAAAAAAAAGAGGTGAGTATTAAGAGACTAGGCTTTACTGCATAAACATATTGAGAATAAATAGGAAAGACTAAGTAAAGTTGAATCAGCTAAGAAGTTATACAAATACAAAAAATGGCCTCCAGGTTGGTTAGACATAAACTTACATTTTTGTGTGGGAGCTTTCCAAACTGATCAACAAGTCCTTCAAAGATGAGGTAGTCTGCTGACAAGTAAAAAGTTCTACTTTGAAAAGGGATGGGAGCGTTCCTTTTAGGATGGTTTAGATATGCCGGGCAGAGGGAAAAAAGGCTGTTATTCTTAAGGATTTGAAAAGCAGAGTTGAAAATGACAACAATGGAATTGATTATGTAATGGGTGAATTTGTGAGGGGGGGGGGGGGCAAGTTGAAAGAATGATTGATAAGGTGCTAAAGTATGAGAAATTGTACAAATCAAGTGGTAAGAAAAAAAGTAGAGGAAATCGTGGAAGGACGTGAATGGTTTTTGTGAGGTGATTTTACAGTTGTTTGACTATTGCTTGGACAATAGGTTGGCTAAACAAAAATTGCCTAGTTTTATGTGTTACTGAACACCCAGGCCAAAACCAAGCACTAGGAAATGAGAAACTGGACATCTGGAATTCATTTACTGCCTGGTTCTAAAAAATATTACTTAAACCATTAGCTGAATCACAAAAAATATTACTTCCTCCACTTCACCAGAAATTGGGTTTAATGAAGCAGGCTGTTAAAATGTTGGATAAAGGAAGTGGCTTTTAAACACATTTGCAATAAATTCTCCTCTATTACATATGAAAAGCTCAAAGGAGGCATTTTTGTTGGGCATGAAATCCAAAAACTGATGATATACATAAATTGAGAAATATTTAGAAAAAAAAAAAAAAAAAGAAAAAGAAATTGATGAGCAAGGAGAAACATTCTATCAAGACATTAAGGAAATGGAAAACAGATATCTGGAAATACAGAGTGTAAACATGATGTCAGATTACTGTTGGATGCTAAAGAGGGAGGGCTCCAGTGAAAGGAAATAAAAATTTCATTTATCATGTTGAATCATGCACATAGCAAGGTGAGTCAAAAGTTTGTCCTGTCTGGAGCTAAAAAGTTTAATGATGCAAGAAAGTCTTACATGCTCACTTTATTCTGCAAAGCACAGGCTGTCGTTTTCTACTGTCCTTTCAAAATGTTCCATCAGAGCCACGATTCCAAGGTGGTACCATACAGCAGATTTAGAGGACAAGCCCTCTGATGCCAGATGTCATATCCACCACAGAAGTAAAGTGCCATCCTTGTAGGAAATGGAGCAAAACTGGTGGCAGTAGTTGGATGGGGGTAAGGCCTGAACTGTATGGATGACAGGGTAGGATCTCAACTATTTCCAAGTCCTGTAGTTGTTGGTGGACCATTCTGGAGGTGTGGCTTGGGACATTATCCACTTGCAGCAATGCCAGCTTCCTATTGATGAGTGCTGGGTAGTGTTACCACGAGCATCAAGGACACATGGCAGTTGCTCAGCACAGAAGTTCCAGTACACAACCGGCTTGTCTGGCAAGAGTTCCCAGTGTACAGGACCCTCACAATTTCACTGAATGTATGGCATGATTACCCTCTTTCCCTGTCCTATTTACACCACTGGCTGTGCTTTCTGGTTTTGCCTGTCACTGGTTCCTAGTATAGCAGACGAATATCTACTTTTCATCACCTGTGACGATATGATGCCAAAATCTATCATCCTGTGGATTTGACAGCAATCTGCAACATAGACATGTTGCTCCGCCAACTGGGGTGTTAATTCATAAGGAACCACTCAAAGGTGCCTGGAAGAAACCAAACTTGTGCACATGACAAAACATGGTGGACTGGAAATACCCCCTACCGTAGTGGTCAATTGTCGTATCCCGGTACAGGGTGCACTGTCACAGCTTTGACCAGGGTATGAGCGTTGGTGGCCGATGAAATTCCTGACATCTTCATTGAAATAGCAGAACCAGTTTTGTGCAGTGCTGATGCCCACTGTTTTTCCATCTTCAACCCCACCACAAATTTCTCTTGCTGCTGCTGCTGCGGAGTTTACCGCCCCCCCTCACCTTTGTTTCAATAATAGCATGCAGGAGCACCTGAAAAGCATGTTTATTGGAACACAGAACAATGAAGATGTTCCTAATGTGACTACGCTGAATTCAAAGTCATCAAGAATAAGCGACCCAGCATGCTTTTGTGTGGTGCGATTCTGTTGCAAACACTGTGCAGGATGCATTAGCATAGAAATGGTGGGAGGTTCTGTACCACCTAGCCTATATAGCCCTGATCTGTTACCATGCGACTTTCATTTGTTCAGACCCTTGAAAAAAACTCTAAAGGGATGACGCTTCCACTCTGATGCAGATATCTTGGCCATGGTGACCAAATGGTTCAGGGAGCAACAAAAGTCCTTCTTTGCCAAAGGTGTCAGCAATCTCCTCAAGCAATGGGATGCATGTCTGAATTCCTAAGGCAACTTCTAATGAACACAGGCGCATTCTTGCTTCTTTATATATTGCTTTGTTTGATTCTTTCACACCTGCAAATGTACCTTTTTGTTCGTCTTAATAAAGCACTCGAATGGGTTTCATTTGATCATGCCTAATACACACAGGCAGGTGGCAGACAGATGTTATGCAGCATGTCACTACACAAACGTGTCACTTATGACAGTAGTGAGCTGACATTCACTATGTACGCATTAAGAGAGTTTGAGTTCTCTGTCCAGTGATTAGATTCCCATGCAACTGCGATACTGTGCATGATACTGTGTCATTATGCCAAAGAAGTATTTAAAATCACCCAGATGCTTTGTTACCTTCGTGGGGAATTGACGTTTAAAGTTCAAAGCTCAACGACGGAATTTCACTCAACTCACTAAAAAGTTTTATGAGCTACATTTCGGCTGTAAAGTAAGTGACCAAAACAAGAACTGGGCTTTTTCATACCTGCTATTCAATCTGTGTGAAGCATCTGACAGAAAGGGTAATGGGTTCCTGGGATATGTGCTTTAGAGTTCCCATGGTTTGGAGGGAACTCAAAGATCAATAATCAGACTGTTATTTTTGTTAAACAAACATAAAAGGAATAACAAGTAAATCCAAACACACAGTGATGTACCCAAATTTGCCATCTGCCATCAGGCCAGTTCTTCACGGTCAGTACTTTCTATACCACAGCCTCCAATAAACATAACTGTAGAAGATGACTCTGAAAATGATGTAGCTAGCCTAGTTCAACATGAGGAGCGACATGACTCTACTTTTTAATCAAGTACCTCTTCTTTTGAGCCACATCTGTTAATTCAGGGTGATTTATTAGGTGTATAAATAAGTTTCAAAACATTTTTTGTGTGAAGCATACCGCTAACTTACATATGAGACATTCTCCCGCGTTGTTGTCATGTGACCGTAACTGGTCCAGAGTATAAAATGTGACACAGAAGTTTGCCCAACAGCCAAACACACTTGCATATCAATAGGTGAAAGATGGCAAGCGATACTCCATTTATTCGACACTGCATTCGTTGCGAATTTCATCAAGGAAAAAGTGCTGCAAAAGCATCTGCATCGATATGTTCCGCTTCGGGCGAGAATATTTTATCAAAAAGCATGTGCAAATTTTGGTTTAGACAGCTTAAAATAGGCAATTTCAATGTTAGCGATCAAGAATGTAGTGGTGATACGCAGAAGGTTGCACATGAGGAACTGCAAGCATTGCTGGATGAAGATTCGTCTGAAATGCAAAAAACTAGCTGAACGAACAATTGGGGGCAACTCAACAAACCATTCCCAATCGTTTACGCGCAATGGAAAAGATTCAGAAGGAAGGAAAATGGGTGCCACATGACCTGAGCCAGAGGAACAAGGTTGAGTGTGTTATGAAATGTTTGATTCTGTTGAATAAACAACACAGAAAGTATTTCCGTGGAAAATCATTACAGGTGATGAAAAGTGGATATGGTACGACAATCCCAAACGCAAAAAACACTGGGTAGACCCCGGTGAAGCAACGACTTCCACACCAAAATGCAATATTCACTCCAAGAAAGTTCTGCTGTGCATCTGGTGGCATATGAAGGGTGTGCTCTATTATGAACTATTGGAACAGGGTTAAACTGTTACTACTGATCGCTACAAGCAACAATTGCTGCGCTTTAACCAGGAAATCTGTCAGAAACGTCCATCCACAGGCAAAGGATTGCGTCCCGTGAAATTACTGCATGACAACACTAGGCCGCATGTCGCGAAATGGGTCAAGGAAACGTTGACGCTTGGCTGGGAAGTTTGGGAGCACCCGCCGTATAGTCCAGACATAGCCTTCAGACTATCATTTGTTCCGATCAAAGCAACACGGTTTGTCTGCTGTACAGTTCCGGACATGTGACAAAGTACAAAAATGAGTTGTTGACTTCATCGTGTCACACGAAGTATTCTTAATGGCTGGAATCCGTCAGCTGCACCGTCATTATCTATCACCTTCTGGCAGAAGGTAATAGATTAATGATGGCACATATTTTGATTCGTAAAGGTACTGTTGTTTTCTCTAAAATTACATGTTGCATTGTCTTAAAATGCTTTGAAACTTATTTGTAAACCTAATAAATGACCTTGTTCAGGATTTGAATTTCCAAAACACAAGACAAATTTTTGGAGTCTAGGCTGAAATCTACTTCAAGTGAGAAACTAAAGAGTTTTTTTTTTTTTTTTCTTTTTTTGTAACCACCAGAGAGGTTAGAATTTTTTATCCTCAAGAAAATGATTTAGTTTACTGAACAATATTTTCTCTGTGATGAATGGCTCTTGGTCATGAACATAAAACAGCAGAGTGGCATCTATTCACTGCCTCCTCTGAAATTAGTTTGAAAGGTATCCTTTTGCACAGAACTTTATGAAAATATGAAATTCCTTTTGGAAAGAATTCAGTATGTCAAGTACAGTTGGAACATCTGTGACTATTTAAGTCATTGCGCAGTTACTTGGTTTGCAGCCCTGCTATACTAAATTTTGTTGTTTTTTGCACGAGTGGGATAGTCAAGACAAGAAAAGTCATTACATCAAGAAGGCAGAATTCGCTGCCGATCGCATTCTTTGCAATTTGAGAGAAAAAAAGTTGTTTTGGCAATGTATAAAAAGTTTTGATGAAAATACTGGCGATTACTTTTTTTTTATATTACCTTTTTAATAATATTTTGCTGCTTAATTGCAAAGAATATATAACTTATTGTTTTTGTACTATTATAATGCATTGATTTTTTTAATATTTCCAACTGACAGTGAAAAAATGGCGACTTCAGATTATATTTGGCGAATGTGATGGCAAAAACTCTAAAAAAGCCAGAGCAACCACTAAAGAAAGAATGACTAAAGTGTGAACCACATACTCCTTCCTGGACAGAAAAATGTTGCACATCACCCACTAGTCAACCCTGAAAATATTTTTTTAATTCCACCATATAAAATTAGGGCTTCTATATAGGCCCCTAGGCTACCTTTGGTAATGGTAATGGTAGGCCCCTAGGCTACCATTACCACAGGCCCAGGAGGGATGACCCACCTTTAATCCGGCCCAGGGCATGAAAGAGAAAAACAAGTAACAAATTTGAATTCAGCATAAAAAGTAGTATTAGGATCAGACAGCTTTTTCTTGTGTGCCAAAAATTTATTTTTACTTTGTAAATAGTGTAACACATTGTGGCTCCGTGCCAAATGCATATCATCAGCCTTGTATGTTCCATATCAACACAGTACCAGGCATAGGTTCCATATCAACACAGTACCAAGGGGGTCACAGTACCAGGCATAGGTTCCACATCAACACAGTACCAAGGGGGTGGTGTCCTCGGGTCCAGGACCCCCCCTTGAGGGGAGATTTAGTATGAATTTAAAGCGAAAAGTATTGCAAATCAGTGAAAATCACACAGAACAGAACAAGAAGCCTGGAAAGGCATATACATTCTATAGCTGTAGAATGCTTAATCCAAGATGAAATAAAAAGTAAATAGGTAAATAATACAATAAGTATAAGGAATGAAATATAGGGCCAATCTCTTCAGGGGAACACTGGCAATGGTGACCTTTCGATATGGGTATAAGCAAAATGTTGAAAGCCACCCGTGTGTTCCCGAGGTCACCAAAATAATCAAGCCAAGAAGTTATAAAGAAAAAGCAAGCAAACAGCAAAATTCACTAATATCATTGTAGATCAAATCATATATATATTTATATATATTAAGACAATAGAACACTATTCCAGACATTTAGACACTTGATATCCAACCAAGTCAATATTAGTTATTGGAGTGTATTTGACTTTGTGCAGTAAGTAGTAGGTGTTACAGAAGATTACAAAGATAGGTAAGTAGGCAGTGTTGCCTTAAGAGTTAGCTAAATCTTCAACCACAAGATACCTGTCATGTGGTGCATTTAGAAAGAAGAAAGTTTTAACTTTGTGAGGTCATTTGTTAGTCAGTTGCTGTAATTGGTTTGTGCTGGACAAAGTATTTTTTGAAATGTTAACAGTTTAAGAGTTGACGAAAGTATCTCTTAAGAAATGGAAGTGGAAAGCCATTAGAAAGTAGTGTGTTAAATAATTGTTTTAATTGCATGATGAGAGCTTCTGAGTTACTACAAAGGTGAATACATCTGAAATATTCAGATATTATGATATTTCTGAAGACTTGGGTGGAAATGTTTGATTCCCAGTTGCTTAAAAAATTCAATTAAAAAGTATAGCTTCTTCTTTTGTCAAAAATAGTGGTAACACCATTATTGATTTCAATGTCTAGATAGTGCACATTCTGGTCACAACATCCGGTCAAAACTAAGACCAAACTCACAGGATAGATTTCTTTTATTTTTGTGTCAAAATTGTCAAAGTTAAAAACTATTAAGTCGTCTATATACCTAAAAATGTTACTATTTTCAGGCAGATGAGTGAATGTTCTTCCATATACATGCAGGTATAAATTTGCTAGAATGCTAGAAAAGACTGAGCCCATGGGTATTTCTTGGGTTTGGAGATATATTTTTGAACCCAAGGCCAGATAGTTATTAAATATACACATGATTTTTAAGTGACTCCAGGTTTCTCTTGTTATTTTCAGTATATCATGGTATCCTTCATATAAAATATCGCAAATGCGCTCTAAGTCGTTGAGATTGATTGACGTAAAGAGATTTTTAAAGTTGTATTATATATCATCATCATCATTGTCAACCATTATCAATCCACTGCTGGACGAAGGTCTCCCCAAGTTTCCTCCACAACGGTCTGTCTTGTGCCAGTCTCCTCCATGTCACTCCCGCATACTTTCCAATTTAATCCACCCATCTTCCATGTGGTCTTCTTCTGGGTCTTTTCCTGTCCCTTGGAATCCAATATAAAATTTTGGCTGTCCATTGATGGTCTGTCCTTCTGGCAGTATGTCCAGCCCATTGCCATTTCAGGGATTTAACTCTGATCATGATGTCTTCCACTCTTGTCATTTTTCGGATCCACGAGTTCCTCTTCTTATCTCTCCTGGTTACACCAAGCATGCACCTCTCCATGCTTCTTTGAGTTGTCTGCAGCCTTTGTATGTCTCTTTTAGTTAAGGTCCACGTCTCTGCACCATACGTAAGCACTGGAAGGATGCATTGATCAAACACTTTTCTTTTAAGACATAATGGCATATTGCTCTTGAAAATTATGCTGTTTCTTCCAAAAGCTCTCCAGGCAAGTTTTGTACGCCGATTAATTTCTTCATCAATGTGACCCTCACTTGATATCTGCTGTCCAAGATAAACGTACGTGTCTGTTATCTCCCACTTTTCTCCATCAATCGATAAATCTTCATTTCTTGTAAAAGCATTGAACATCACTTTTGTCTTCTGAAAGTTCATTTTTAATCCCACTTCTTTACTCTTGTCAGCAAGTTCCTGGATCATACTCTGTAGCTCTGATGGGGTAGTTGCAAAAATGACTATGTCATCAGCAAAACGAAGGTGGATTAGATAATCTCCATTAATCTTTATCCCTTTGTTTTCCCAGTTTAGTGATTGAAAGACATTTTCCAATGTGGCATTAAAGAGCTTCGGAGATATGGTGTCACCTTGTCTCACTCCTTTTCCAATTCTTATGTGTGTTGCATTTTCAAACAGCCGAATCTTTGCACTTGCATTTTCATAGATATTATTAATAATATTAATGTACGCATCTTCAATACCACAGGATTTCAGAGCCATTGTAACTGCTGATGGTTTCACCAAATCAAAGGCTTTTTCATAATCGATAAAAGCCATGCACAATGGAAGTTCATATTCCCTCGCTCTTTCAATTAGTTCTCTCAGTACGTGGATATGATCTATTGTGCTGTAGCCACTCCTGAATCCAGCTTGTTCTCTTGGTTGAGCCATGTCCAGTGTCACCTTCAAGCGGTGTGAAAGAACTTTAGTGAAGATTTTATAAACCACTGATAAGAGGCTGATAGGTCTGTAGTTCCTAAGATCCTCAATGTCACCTTTTTTTATGTAGCAACATCATTGTAGCGTTGTTCCAATCCTCAGGAATCTTCCCTTCATTAAGGCATCGAGTGAAAATTTGGGCGAGTACTGTTTCGATTTCTCCACTTGCTTCTTGTATGATATGATTTCTACAGTAATTTCATCTTCTCCTGGAGCTTTTCCCCGCTTCATGTTCTTGATTGCATGTGCAACTTCTGCTGGGAGGACTGGGAGAACTCTGGTACCTTTCATGATGTCTGGAGTACACGTATCATCCCTTTCATATAATTTGGAGTAGAAATCTTTCACTCTTGTCAAAATTTCGCCTCTATTTCTTGTTACAGAACCATCTTCTTTTCTCAGTGCCATAATCTGTTTTCTTCCCTTACTGAGATGTCCCTTTGCTATCTTTAGGCTTTGGTTGTTTTCAATTGCTTTCCTCACTAGTTCACAGTTGAATTTTCTTACGTCTTCAGTGATACTTTTTCTTACTGTCTTGCATAGCTCTATATATTCCACTTTGGAAGTCACATCTTCTTTATGTTCTTTTTCTATTGTCACGTTAATTTATGCATAATATGTGTTAAATGCATCAATTAATGTGACAATAGAAAAAGAACATAATAATACATTACCTTACTTAGATATCTTATTTCACAAAAAACAAAATTGATTTTCAGATATACCGTAAACCTAACTATATTGCCAACATTATTCCAGCTAATTCTCACCATCCTATATCATAAGTACTCAGCTTTCAGGTCATACATCAATAGAGCGATAACCCATACCTCCATTAACCAATTGCTAAATAAAGAATTCAATTGGATCAGAAACACGACCTCTGTTTATTACTCTGATGTCATATCCAAAAACAATCTCATAAAGTGGATAACAGATAAGACAAGAAATCTTTTCAGAACACCAACTGATAAAAAAGAAATGAAATATTGTGAATCAGTATCTTACAATCATGAAATTAATAGCATATTGAAAGAAGCAGGCAAGAAATTTAGCTTGGGCTTTGGTATAAAGACCAGATATATGGAGGACACATTAACTTCTGGTCACAGAAACACACAGATATTGCAGAAAGCGGGTATTTACTCAATTCCAATAGGGGACAGCCAAACAAAATTATCAACCAATATATAGGAAGCAACAAAAGAAATAGGAGGATAAGATTATCGGAACACATCGGCAATTGGTTCAGGAAAGAAAAAAGACTGCACTTTGCACACCACTATGGGAAGAAATAAAATTGATAAATCAGCAAAAAAACTGGAAGACCATCCAGATTGCTGAATCCATCTTAATAGAGAAGACCAAAACATCAAATTGCAATAACAATTCACCATAAGACCTTTCATATGCCTGGAGGAATTTAGTGGACACCGAAAAAAGATTAAAAGAGGAACATAAAAATTAAATCAAAAGACAAGGACAAATACAGGAAAATCAAACTATGACACCAGATGGCACCATCCTATAGGAGGAAAACTGACCCATGCGCAATGTACATCATGACTTCTGGAGGTACAAAACGTAATCACTTACCAACAGACGTTTTATTTCCCGTTGAAAACATCTAGGAATAGAGACTAGGGCGAAACGCGTTCGGGGACTCTAGGAGGTGGTGCGCGCATTATGTAAAATAGTTCATTCGTCGTTTCTTCTGACCATCCACACTTCATTTTGTTCTTTTAAATTTGTTCACTATCAGCCTTTTAGATTCGTTTGCTATAGTTCTTTTGGATGGTTCATTGTTAGCCTTTTAATATGCCTGTGACATAGGTCATTACAGGGTTTTCATTTACAGTTGTATTATTCTTTTGAGCTTACGATACAATATATAACAAGATTCTTTGGGTCGAATACTACTTTGACATTGCTAAACACCATATTATAGTCACCATCGGACTTTTTGCAATGTATAGCCGCTGAACACGTGAGACCAACAACTTGCGGAACTATGGTGGTATGCGAAAAAAACGACCTCTGGATGAATATATGTGAGTAATTGCTCTTGCTTTCTTTTAGTCTTTATTTTTTCAATCATAAACGTCATAAATAACTGCACCACCATAATCACATGTCCGTATTTTAACGTGCGTAATAGCAATTCTAAAAGAGATACTGAATCTCTATGTATTTATGCTAGATATTCAGGTTTCAATTACACAAATGCAGTTATGAAGATTCCAAAGGTTTTAAAAATTTCTTTTAAGGCTCTGAAAATGAAACATTTTCTAAAACTTTTCAGTCTTTTTCTTTAGAAGCTGCACAAACAATTTATTATCAAGTGACAGTATGCTAAAAAATGTTGGCTGCACTGCTGCAAAATTAGCAGTAATTGTTACAATGCTAATTATGTTCACACTATCATTATGATCTTTAAATATGAAGATGAAATATTTTAAACACTGCATTCTACAAGCAAACATTGAAGAAATTAAAATAATCATTTACTAAGAGCATGCTACTTATCACACACCTCCTGATCCTTGTGGTCACTATAACAGAAGTGTCACTCTCCTTCATGGATTTACATTTCATTATTGTTCATCCTATTATATGACAAAAATAATTCACTAAAGGGAATTAATGTAAATAAAAACCTTACTTACAGTCAAGTGGTTCGTTAGAACTGGAAAGATGCTTCCTGAACTGCTCGTTAAGATCTTTGCTCACACCTATATCTTGAAACATCCTCTGAAGTTTTGACGTATATTCAAAACCACAGGCTTGCTACAGAGAAAAGAAAGATCACAGCTCAATTGATTTATAGAAACTGGATCTAGATAATTAGACTAGACCAATTTTAATAAAATTTGCTATAATGTTATGAGGAATTACAGGAATAAAGAATTGCCACATTTTTCATCACACAACCAGCAGTTAATCTGTTTAAAAAGTTATAAATATAAATTTAGATTCTGTGGATAATACAATCCTTTAAAAAAAAATAAAGCTTTTGAGGCACTTTGATTTTTTTAGAAATCCTTGTCATAATTTGTCAAGCGAGGTTGTATATTAAAAAATCGCAAGATGTGCATTAATAACAAGAAAACGATGTGTGATACGAAGACGGAGGTCGGCAAACAGTTGGGAAAAAGTTTTTACTTACAAAAACTTTGACAAAAAAACAAACAAAAAGACACAGCAAAGGCTATATTATATATGGCTACAAATCGGGAAATTTTACAGCTCATAAAGTCACACGAGTGCTATTTATATTTTCTAGACGTAAGAACAATTGCCAGAAGTAGTATTATTGGTCCACAAAAAGTTCTGGAGAAAAAAAAAAAAAAACCCTGTGAAAAAAAACCACCCCTTCCCCCTGCTGAAATTGATTCCTTAAGATAATGAAAACTTAAAAGGGCCTGCATATTGTTGTTTTTTTTTTATGAATAAAACAGCAGCCAACTGTTTTTTGTTTTTTCTGTAGGTTGTGCACAAAGGTGACAAAAAGCATACTAACATTGCCCTTCGTACAAGGTGAGGCCAACTGTAACAACTCCCTTTTGTCATTAATTGAATTCGCCTCAACTCAACTGTTTATAATCACTTAGAATACTCACAGCTCTGTTGAGGTGAGGGTTTCAAAGACTGAACTGCAAATAGAAGGCAGGGCAGCTCCCATCGGTCAATCAATTACTGCCCCACCCCAGCATTCTATTGCCAGAGCAGGCAAAATGTTTGCTGAAGGCATCATATGACAATCAGATTAGGAGAAATTTTTTTTAAAGCAAATTTTTTACGACCCGTCTCGAACGATTCGTCAGAAGCCAGCACTTACACCACTGCGCCACCAGGGCGGCTTTCTTTTGCAGATAGGAAAGGTAAAGTATGAAACTGATGACTGTAATGCCGTCTTGAACTGACGCAGAAAGAAAAAAATTCACAGGCGGTTCGAAACCTTGGTGATTGATGGAATTTTGACCATCCTAATGGCTAATTCTAGGTGAAAATCAGGAGAATTTGACATTCATCCAGAGGGCGGAAGGAAGGGCTGAAAATTCGGAGTCTCCCGTCTAAATCCAGAGAGTTGGCATGTCTGCATAAAATCTGCTGTCATGCTGTTTCTGGAGAAGACAAATAACACAGTATGGCAGGGTGATGCTCACAGCCACACTGCCAACAAAACTGGTCTAACACTTAACAGGGTTTGTGAACAGAAAATAAATTTCAGGACTTTTCCAGAAGTTCATCAAACAGGGTTCGTACTCTTTTTGGGGGAAAAAATTCAAGGACTTTCCAGGCCTTTTCCAGGCCATATACAAAAAATTCCAGGATGATTACTACGCTTTACAGTATCATGCTCAAATTAGTTTTTAAAAGCAATTTCAGTTTTAAGTAATAAAAATGATGAAAGATGCAAATGGATGAGTGTGCTTTTTTACCCATTACATTTCTTTTTAAAGTTTTTAATTGGCGAATTACCCAATAATGCTAAATTGAATCATGATGCAATTACCACAAGGCTATTCAGAAAATCCTTTCCCTCAATCAGAAAATGATTAATTTAATCAGTCATTTTAGCTGCATCACTATTCTGCACTATCTTCCATGTAATCAGACTATTATTGATAACAACTGAAATTATTATAAAATAAAGTGAGGGCAGATTCAGAATTTAAGAATGGTGAGGGCGCACGTCTAACAGAGGACTGGTAAAAAATCTCT
This sequence comes from Macrothele yani, assembly GCA_039090855.1. NCBI lineage: Eukaryota > Metazoa > Arthropoda > Arachnida > Araneae > Macrothelidae > Macrothele > Macrothele yani. Next base: position 128,585,657 of record CM077008.1, read on the forward strand.
GAGATTTATTTCCTCCAAAAAAACACGGTGGTAAAACATGGAGGACCCATAAGGGGGAGATGGGGTGCTTGCCTGTCAGAGTACATCACAAACAGCAGTTCTGAAGTACTGCTGTGTGGATCACTGAAAAGTTCGGGCCAATGTAAGACAAAACGTGGAGTTGCAAATCCATAAGTGAAAAAGTGTGATGTCTGAAAACAAGAAACGTGAGACAAAGCAAAGCACTTATCTACTTACTCAACCCCCCACCCTTTTTTTTGAAATGGGGCATGTGCCTGTTATGCCCACAGGTGGATTCTAGCTCTGATAAAAAGTGTTTCCATACATGGGAATGATTTTTTTTTCTTTTTAACATTCCCAATAACTGCCACTGGTGGCTGCATATTGGGATGTGACTTTTGAAGGCAATGAAAATCTTATTACTAGACAGAATATGTTCCAGACTTGAGGAAAATTTCCCCCAATTGTAGTACAGTTATGTTAAATCAAAAAGCATAAGCCATGGAATCACTATGCACCTCAAGAAATGATTCGGGAGTGGATGATCATAGAAAGGTGAACCAATAGAGTTTAAAACAGAAAGTGTAAATTTAGGAACATGGCAACAAATTTCAAATAAGTTTCATCATAGAAGTCAGAAAGTCCTGGCCCATCACCCAACCCAAAAGAATCTAACCACCTTTATGTCTACCAGTACACTTGCCTCATATTACTTTCCAAAAATTATTTTTCATATCAAACAAGATTGCCTCAATTTACTTTTATTTTTTAAATCAAAATCACTGCTAAACTAAATTTATTAAGTGCTACCCCAAAATGTGGAACTAGCTAAACTATTTATAAAAACCTTAAACATAAAACAATTTCAGTTTTTTATTGGTATAAATTAGGATATTCTTAAGTATTTTACATAAATGAAAAATGATGAGCATAAGGAATCTCTACCTCCAGTTAAGCTTCAATCATAACCAGAATCAGAATAACCACTTTTGGTTCAACTCCCAAAACATAAGACAACTATATGAATTAAGTTTTTAAAAGCATTTTTTTAAAAAAATTGGAAGTTTGTCAGTTATATAAACCAAAATCTGATCAATGCATTAAGGACAATTGATTGAATTGTTTTGGCCACAAATTCATAGTAAAATGTACAGCAAAAATATGTTTTAGGAGCCCATGAGTATTTACTGTACAAGTATATATAAGGTTTTATATTACTTACCAAAGTTTTAGTCCAATAAGAAGCCCAATTGTGGAAGTTAGTTGCAGAAAGTTATAAGTTTTTGGAACAGAAGAGTTCATTAGTCTATTTACATGAACTTCATATGAAAAACACTAAATAATTATGAAGATAAAAGATCAAAACTGGTTTGAAGTTCAACATGCTTCAAAGAAAGAAAAAAAGTTCATTTCTATTGTAAATTGTACAAATATAAAATTTTTATGTTTTAGTATTAATTCTCTATATGCTTGGAAGATATAACAAATATGGAGTATCAATGGATGGTTATACAGATTTAAGATTGCTGACTTTGGTTTCAAGTTCCATATCCATTTTTTTAAGTACTGCTCTTTTCTCATGAGCAGTTTTTCTAAAGCTATTAGATTTTACAATGTATGTATTGTTATTTGTAGTTTCAGCTTTTAAAGCTAAATCATCAGCAGAGTGAAGTAATTCTTTGACTTCTCCTTCAATGAGTTTCCTTTTCTTTTTTATGCTATCAATTTCATCTAAAATAGCTTTCCTTTTTCCACATATGGCTGCTTTTTCCTTTTCTTTGGACTTATCATCCAAATAATGTATGTATTTTTGCCTTGCAGCTCCAACTGATAACAGAAGGGATTTTGAGATATTTACCTTATCAATACCACATACATAGGATATATGATCATAAATAATTCTCTGTGCTACAATTGACTCCTCTCATGTTTTCTACAATGAGCTCCTTATTGACTGAAAAACCCCTCTCAACAGAAGCTTGCCCATGTGACAACAGTAAAAGAAGTTTCACAACTTTCCACAGTTCACTAAAAGCTTTAGTAGAAGACATGTACTCATACAATAATGTGTCTACTCTTTGTTGTTTATCTTCTGGATCAAAGTTTATGAATGAAGATTTTACTGCTGCAACACTGGTCACAAATTCCTTAAACTGCCATATTACACCATCACATAATTCTGGTTGTATTCTATGAGCATCAACAAGAAGTGTGAGAATGAATGTTAGATTCTTAATACAAATCTCACTATTTTTTGACATCAACCGAGGATCTAAACACTTCATGTGGCGAACAAGGGAGTACTTAAGTGGATTTTTTCCCAATGGCTTCACAACTAGCTTTTGCAAAAATATTCGGCATTCCATTCTAAACTCCGTAAGTTTGCATTCACTAATGTTCTTAGCACTTAATTCTTTCAATACCTTCTCTGTTTGAAACCCAACATCAATTTCTTTATAGTGACAACACTGAGATGCATCTGTAAGGTCTACTTGTAACAGCTTTAAGGCAGAGTTAGCTTCTGCCATTACGGTTCTTTTAACAAAGCGATTCATCATATTTCTTAGCATCTTTTCAAGATCTGTGGCCATAAAAGGCATCATTGGCTTATCTGACTGATATGCCTTGAGAAATGGTACCAGCTGTTTTGAAACTGAATTGAAGAAATGCAGTTTAGCCAAAACAAAAGGATCTTTAGTGAAAGTTTTGATAGCATCAAATGATACAGTGTGGGGATTCTTGATGCACTTCTTTTCAACTTGGCTAACATAATTTTCAATGTCTGCCCAAATTTCTAATGCTCGCTCGCAGGCAGGAGTATTTTCTAGCCACCTGTGTGGGCAGAATTTTAATGGTATCTTACTGGCTAAAATTATTTTAGAAAAATCTTCCCTCCTTGCATGTGAATCTTTAAAAAACCTAAATAATGATGAAAGCAACTTTTGAATTTCCCATCCTGTTGCTGAGGCTCCATGTCGAAAGGCATTGTTTACAATGTGAAGTCCACAGCTCCCTGTGTTTAGGAGTTGGACATTTGAGTCAGCACTAAGTGTTGATTGCAGCATATCAAAAAACTTCCAATTAACATTGGGTCCATCCATTGATAACTGCACAATGTTACACATTGGGAGGCACGCCATGCATTCAAGAAAATTTTCCATCATTATGTCTGCACTAGCATGACCCAAAAAAAACTGATGACAAATATCTGGTTGAAACTGTTCCTTTTTCACATAAACGAACATGTATATCCATTTGTTTTGACTGACTAAACTTGTTTAAACTTTCGTCAAACAAAATCACAAAATTTTCATTTTCGACTTCCTGAACCAACACTGATTTAAAGTGAGGTGCCAAACCAAAGCAACAAATGTAGGAACATTTTTTTTCGCCACAGCTGAAGTTTCCAGCAATTCTGCTGTCAGAAAACATTAGGCTGAATAAAACAACATTACCTGCACAAGACCTGTAAGAGTAATGGGATTTAACCACTTTTAAACACCACAATGCTTCTGCTTTAATGGTTGCATTTTTTTCAAGAGGAATATGCAGAGGATTGGATGTGGATGCAATAGGCTGTACTTGTTTATCACTTGATACACATAGCAATTTATCAACAGTTAGTGGAACATTTTTACAGCTTTCTGTCAACATACTATGTTTTTTTCCTTTCATGTGGCTTCTTAAAGTGGATTCCCCCATATTCGAAACATCTATTATTTTAATGGATAAAAATGCATTTTGCAACATGGCAATTGCTTTCATCTTTTTTAATCCATCCAGCATATTTAGGATTTATTAGCCAAGATCACTAAAAGTACACTTACCAATATTTAATGGGGAGGGGGGGGTGAAAAAAATGGGTAAATCAACTGAAACAGTAAATGAAAACCAAAAAAATATCTAAGATCAGGAACCACACAACTAAAAATTGAGAATTTCCCCTGAGTAAGGGGCTACACATGTGACCAATTACTATTGGCCAGATTTTAAGTAATTAAAGAAAAAGGGGTCTTACTGCTATGTTCTTTCCTGCTTCCCTAGCTTTGTCCTTTAGGCAGCCTGGGTTGCAAATGCTTTGGCATTGATTTAGTCTTCATTCAAAACAAGGAAACAACACTTAGTGAAGTTACTGTTTTATGACCTGTATGCCAATCAGTAGACAGAGTGTTGTGCTAAAAGACTGTTACAAAGCATCACCTCTTACAGCTGGGCTCCAAACCAGAGGAAAGGAAATGTTAACAAACACTTAGTTGCCTGAGGGAAGCAAAACTTTGTACTGGGTCTCCTCCAAGTCTCAAATCTTTCATACTTACCCAGCTGGAGTGGACGTAGGGCTTCAAGCTTGGAGAATGAATACTGCTCTTATATCTATGCCTTTGAATTTAATTTCGACCATTTTCAACAGGGTAGGTTCCTAGGTTGTGCCTAACAGCATACTAAAATTTCGCCAAAATCCAACCCTTTTTACGTGAATTATCGTACGGACAAATGGAAAAAACCAAAGCATAAACGTTTCTGCAACCTACATACAGTTCGAAAGGGTTAGTAATTTCTAAAATAAAAACATAACGAACAGCGTGAAAACTAGCTCATACACAGAATATTTGAAACTACAGTATGCGCTCTCAATTATTAGGGATGATAGGGGGGAAGGGAATAGAACTGTCCATAATTAGCATGTTCTCGTTGCGCTAGGCGCTTAAGCACTGCTGAATTCCGTCAGACCCCCAATGGTCAAATGATTGAAATGTGCTGATGTTCATGGAATGAAATGGTTGATCAGCTATGATAACCGCATAAAAGTTCGAAGGGGGAGGAGGGGGGCGATTTTTTTTTTACTTTATGCAACATTCTACATTACTCCAGTATTTATCTTGTCATCATCAACAATAGCAATGTAACTACCACTTACAATTGCGGATATCGGCCAACTGAAAATCTGCCATACAACTAAGGGATACAACTGAAAATCTGCCATACAACTAAGGGATACAACACACAGGTATCCTGTTACAATGTATTGTAATTGAAAAAAAAAAAAAAAAAAAAAAAGATTTCAGAAATTAAAATCGAAAATAAAAAAAAAATTAATATCATCAAGTCATGGTGTTTCAAAAATCCGCTTTCCTTTATAATGTTTAAAAACATGTAATGTTTTTTCTTTTTTACCTGTCGTGTATAATAAAATGGGTTGATTTTTTTATGGAATCAGACGTCCATATATCTGATTGTCTTCGTCTGAGTTCACACGTTAGCTACTGTGTACAAGTAGACATATTTTTTCAGCTCAAAAATATGTAGTTTTGTATGTATTCACAGTATAACTCATTCCGTATTCCCACAGAACAAAATTCAGCAGATACAAATGAAGAACATCAAGACCCACCCAACACCATGTTTCCGATTGTCTGCTGTTTATATTCAAGAAATGCGAATATGGATCAATGGTGAATGCTGCAACTATGGTTTTTATTTATTACCAAGAAAAAAAAAAAAGGAGCCTGAAAGCTGTAAAGCTGAAACGGATATTTCTCCCCCTCCCGAAAACATTCCGATTAAGTTCAAACAGCAGGAGCACGCGTCCACGCACACTCAACCTCTGGAATGTCCTGATGGAACGGCTTCTTTTCATTTGGCACATCGCCATAAATCACCACCTGCAGCTCACTGAAGTGTCTTCCTCCTTCACCCTAACTATAGGAGAAAACGTAAAAAAAAAAAAAAAAAAATGCTGCCCAATTTTCGACAAAATGACCAAATTTACGTCATAACGTTGCAATTTACTAAAATACGTTTATCTGCTGAATTTCGCCTAAATCCATTGAAAACTTTTTTAATTATAGATTTTTTTATTAAAACAGTAACTCAGACATCTGAATAAAAATGTATGTTTGTAATTAAAATAGAGTCCATATCATCACAGAAACAAAATTTAAGGATCACTCTGTTTAAATAAACCATGGCATCTAAAAAAAAAATAATTTGCTTGCTTTTCCCGTAATTTATAATTGCTGTTTCTTTTTTTTTGAATCCGATTTTGCAACGGAAGATTTTTTTTTTTTTTTTTTTTTTTGCATCTGCTAAAGTTTCAAACGGAATTCGGCGAAATTTGCACTAGAACTTTATTGAGATGTATTTTAACCACTGTAAAAATTTTACTGTGTTATTTTCAAAATTCCGGAAAATGGATTTCTGAAAATATCTCTTAGTCCTTTTGAGCCGTGGAAGTGATAAACAGGTGTTTGCTTTCTTCCCAACCAAGGGCTTCGGATCAGCGCTCCCAGCTGTCAATCAACCGTTGCTTTGGTAACACACTTTCTGCTCAAGGCTCACTGTCTAAAGAGGCACACATAATAAAAATTTCCAATGCTAACTTTTTAAGTTTTAAACCGATTCAAATGGAATTTTGGGAGTGAGCTTCTGTAATCCAATTATAGTAAATGTAAAAATTTCAGTCACTTTTGTGAAAAATTCGCAAAGATAGTTTTCTTATTTTTTATCATAAGTAGCCGAAGTCTCTTGAGGGGTGGGCCGGAAGCAAGCGTCTTAATGCAATAAACAAGGAGCAGATGAATGTGTTGTTCAGGCATACTCTTCACTGGTGGATGCCAGCTGACTTGGTAAACACGCGACCCCCTTGCAAATGCTAAATGTCTCTTCTTTCCCCTTCTGTTGTTCTCAGTAGTTGTCGGACGGACATCAAGCTCAGGGCTAGAGAATGCATCAAGCTCCCCTTCCCTAACAGACCTGCTAGTAATCATCCAATTTTATTGCACTGGAAGTAGTGCTCCCCCCCCCCAAGCCAAATTAGGATTTGGGCACATCCGAAACACCACTGTAGCCGGCGGTTTCTTTGAGAACAGAGGAGAGGAACTTAAAAAAATTAAGGGGTAACAGTCAGTAACACGATTTCCTAAAAGGGCATTTTTTTTAAGCACTAATTTCAAATTTCAAGGCTTTTCAAGACAGCATTAAAAATACCGTTTTTCCAGGATATTCCAGGCCTTGAAAACGTAATCATGATTTTCCAGGACTTTCCAGGTTTTCAAGCACGCGTGCGCACCCTGATCAAAAAATTCCAGGAGCTTTACACTAGAATCATAGTGCTTTGATTTATGTTTTGCAAACTGGGGTGAAATTTACTGTGCAATTTCAAATTCTTATGACATCCTATGGGTTATCTTGCTGCAGTGTTCTTGAGTGTGTGTTACATTTTCAATGAAGTGGAAAAATTTTTCCACATAAAAATTGCTCTGTACAAAACTTGTATATGAAGCAGTCAGGAACTCAGTACAATAATACAGCACAATTTTGCTATGGCACTGAAAATTCCCTATTCCAAAGACATCTATTCCCACACGCATTAGTGACAGGGAGGCCAGATATGGATTTCCTTCAGTGAGAAAAGTGCGTGCTAGAAGGAATGGCCATATCTTGGACTAGCAGGAAGGTTTTCACACACTGCTGCAACTTCAACTGCACACAACTGCTATGCCACAAACCAAGGTGGCTGGAAATATCGCACTTAAAGGTCTTGCACTCCAGCATCACACAAGATGGCATCACATCTACACATTCCATGGAAGTAAGTGATGTCATCGTGAGCAGACACCACAAGGAACTAGAACTATGTGAAGCAATCAATCCAAAGACTTCGAACAAAATTTTTTTTTCTTCTTCATTGTGAGAAAAAATTTCACGACTTTACCAGGAGTGGTACAGACCCTTGTCTTAAAGACCTAAATACCCTTCAATGGCCTGTAAAGGCTACTAGATCTGTCCCTAGTGAAGCATTTCTGGAATGTGTTTGGAAGCTGTGACCTCAAAGTTGAATTTTGAACTTTTGTTCCCTTGTCTGTGAGCCAAAGTGCAGCAGAACTGGAGTGGCACACCACAAGATTGCATCAACACCTCTTTATAACTAACACAACAGTCAGCAATTGGATTAATGAACTATGCTGATGTCTCAATCATTATTTTCAAAAACTTAAAATTTAATGCAAACATCTCAAATTTTAATCTTTCATTCCAATACCCCCCCCTCCCCAATTTTTCACTTCAATCAAACTTGATCAGGGATCATAGCATACTTCTGGAAAATTTTAGGTAGGAATTTTAGGAATTTTAGGAATTTTTAGAAAAATTTTAGGAAAATTTTAGGAGTGTATTTCAATAAAAACTAGATGTATATTTGTATACATCTAGTAAAACAACTTTGTATACATTGTAAAGAGTTTGCTTCACACCCTTCAACCATATATACCGATAGACTGCGCATGACATCAAAATTTCTGGCTCCAACATAAAATCACATGACAACAGTCAAAAAGATGGGTTACACCTGCTGTGCTTATGGTTGCTCTGAGCGATATAGTAAAGAAAGTTCTATGATTTTTCATGGGTAAGAAACGAATTAAATACCTAAGTCAATAAAGTTCAATTACTTAACCAGAAACTTGCAGCTATTGATATAAAAATATAGTAACTTAAGAAAAAAAAATGGAATGCATGTTCCAAATTCTTCGCAAATGTTCATCACATTATAAATCACAAATGTAAACAACCCGATCATGCATGTATATAGCTCATAAGTAAACTTACCTGAAGAGTTTTCATCATATATGAGGCGCATTCACATAATACACCGAAAACACTGAAGTTCTGCAGCGTAAATTAGTAATCATAACAGCATTTTTACACGAAATTTGGAGTCTGATGATGACGTGCCCAATGTTTGAGCCATGGCGGCTTTGATGCAGCTATTGCCAATGTGCAGTCCATTAGTATATATGGTCGAAGTTAACACCCAAATTTTTTGCATAACGTCTAATGTCTAAAATTTAAGTATGATTTACTTCTAATGTTCAGTTCTTATCTTTTCACGTGTTATTATCATATTCAAGTATATTTACCACATTCAAGTTTCACTTTGAACATTAATATGCTGTTGAACCAGAAGCAATTCACGATTTTCACAGTAAAGTTTTCAGGTTTCACATTAAATTATAATATCCTAAAAGGTAATTGAAAACCAAGAACTATGTACAATTGTTCACTGAATTACTTTTTTCATATTATTGTTTTAACCTTTTCCTGATTAGCCTATCTTTTTCTGCTTCTACCACAACTAATTTACTTTCAGTTTTCTTTATTTCAGCTGAACCTTGTATGATCAAGTTAGAGGCAACTGCTATTTCAACAGTATTTTGTTTTTCTACAGCTTTTCTCATTCTTTCTGTTCCCTCTTGAATTATTGCTAGGGAGGCTTCTTTATCGTTTTTAAGTCTATTTATTTCTGCATCATTTTCTTTTATTTTGTCATCAAACTCAGCTTTTCTTTTTTTCTCTAGCTGCTTTTCCTTATTTTCCCTCTCTTTCTGCTTCCTTTCTTTTACCTTTTTTGATTCTTCTTCCTTCAGCTTATCAACATACTCTTTATAAAATTTATGTGAATCACAAACACTATTTAACAAATTTCTTGTTATGGGAACTTTACTTACACATCCATAGTGTTTAATGGCCCCTTTAACTATTCTTAATGATGTTATAGTTGAGTCTTTTAAGTTAGCCTTGTCCTTCCTTAACAGAGCAGTGTTAACCGAAAATCCCCTTTCTGCATCAGCATTACCATGAGGTAAAACTAAAATTGACTTTATGAGTTTAGCAAGATTTGAGTATTTTTCTTTTCCGCTAGAGTCTTTAATGCTAAATATATTACGCCAGTAATGATCAATCCGCACTGGAATATGCCCTTCCTCTGAAAATTTCACTAGTTCATCTAGAGTTGGCTTATCGCAATTTAAAAGTTTCCACTCTTCTCTTACTCTATCAATTTGTTCCTCAGAAAGATGCAAAACACTTGAAATTCTGGTTATTTCCGAAAGTCCTTCAGTGACTGAAAGTTGAGTTGACTCTTTCTTTGGTTCTTTTACCTTTAAAACTTCTATGTCTCTTAGCTTTTGATTGCAGAATGGCAAATTTGACTTTAAATATTTTGTGGTTGCAATTAGTGATGATCTTACATCTAAGAGAAATAATTTCTGCCTGGTCTCCTGAACATTCCTGAGGAGATTTTTTGTCTTCATACCAACTTCTAACTCCCCTAGTTTTTTCCATGAATTTTTGTTTTCAAAATCTACATTCTTTAGGTCTTCTCCAAATTTCCCTGCTATAACATCATCTTGGATAAACTGAGCCATAACATTCCTCATTAAAGTATTTAAATCAGAATATAACTGGTGTATTTTTGGTTCTTCACTCTGATAACATAATGAAAACTTTTCAAAATTTTGGTGTGAAAATGAAATTAATGCTAAATAGCAAGGAGTAAGCTCATTTTTCAGGAAACAGTGGATTCTTTTATACCTTGCCGAATTGGTGCAGTTGTTTTTCAAATATTTTTTGAGATGGCAAGAAGTTTAAAAAATATTCTGTAATATTTAGCCATTGATCCAAGAGCCTCTGGGCTACAGAACCAATGGTTAACCATCTGTTGCTGACATGACGCAAAAGAAATTTGGCAGTGACCAATGTTATATCCTCGACAGATTTATAATCCTCTCGTCTTGCAGCACTACTCTTTAAAAAGTAATGCATATCAGTAGCAAATTCGTCAAAATCTATATTTAAGCTTGTCAAAAAAAATTTAAATGCATTACTAACAACATGCAGGTTGCAAAAACCTAGTTCCAAAGATTTCTGGCCTGTTTCTTGTTTTACAACTTCATTGAATTTGCGTAAAAAGCACTTATTTACATTTGGGCTGTCCATGGATACACAAATAATTCTGTTCAACGAAATATTGAAGGATGATAACACATCAAGAATTTCTTTTAGCAAAATATCTGCTGTTGCATGACCCAGAAAAACGCTTGTTAGGTATCGGCAAGAAACTGAATTTATTTCTGAAGACCAGTACCTGAGATACACATCCAACTGCCGTTTCACTTGTGTATTTGTAGTTTCATCAAATGCTATAGTAACCTTTCCTGGGCTACTAGATGCAATGTCTTTTTTCAAATCCTCTTCAAAATATTTTGACAATCCATGTGATATCACATAAGCAACTTTTTTTTCTTTAAGTTGCATTTTGGCTGCAATAGCAGAATCAGGAAACATTTCTTTGAAAAGTTCAACTGTTTCAGTGCATGAAACAAAAGACATATTGTCCTTAGCAACTTTCATGGCCCATAATGCTTCGGCTTTAGCCAACTGTAAATCATGACTCAGTACTTCACTAATATTTGTTTTGGGCTGAAGATCCCGTCCTCCAAAGGCTTTCAGGATGGACTTATTTTGAAATTTACTTTGAAATTTCTGCAAATGTTTTTTTCCTTTATGATGCGCTTTTACTTGTGAAAAGCCACTATTAGAAATGTTGAAAATTTCTGAACACAATATACACTTAGCAGAAAATATTGTTTCAGTTGCAGAACACCATTCTTTCAACTTCACTCCGTCCAATTTCTTTGGCGAGCCACGCATCTTGAAATTTCGTTTTGGATTTAGGCATCTTAAACACTTGTATTACTAACCAGAAAATGAAAGGGAAGTACAAAAACACGTTCCAATATTGCAAAACCAGACAACTTCCCGAAATTTGGCTGCGAGGATGTCAGAAGATATGAAAAAAAAAAAAAAAAAAAAAAAGCAGATCACCACTAGAGAACTGAACCTGCACACAGCACAGAGAACACCATAAAAGACGTAAAACCAGAAACTATCATACGCATCTCATGCAAGTTCAGTCAAAGCGAGTCGGAGCCGAGATATATTGCGCATCGAAGGTCGCTGTCGCCGACGCATGATCAAAGGTCAATGATCACGTGCTCTACTGCCTGCCAAGATAATTAACTCAGCTACCATCCCATCGTCATTACCGGAGGTTACGGAAGGAGACCACATGTTTCCTCTTTGCTTCCACCCACCTGCGGTTTACAATAACAAAACATCAGCAGAAAGAGGAGGTTCCACAAGGCATGTACAAAAATAAAGTACGATCTTCTGCGTGCCACGGAGTTCGTCTGCAAAGCGCAAACCAGGGGTGAAAATGACCCCTCCCCTTTCCCCTTAGATCTCTTGTTACTCTCGAAAACTGTTCGAAGGCAAAAAAATGGAACGCCCGCCCCGAAGCAAGTGCATCTCGATGGCGTCATTTTCCCCTCCTTCAGCAGCACAGCATATAGGCTGTGTTTCTACAATAACAGGTCTTTTTACCTTACCGTAATGGTAAATTTATTGGCGTTAATAACGGTTGTGTTTTTAATAAAAATAAGCTTACGAAAATTTTAGGATGAATAGCAAATTTTAGGTCTAATTTTAGGAATTTAAGGAGGGTCACAAAATATTAGGAATTTTAGGAATTTTAGGAGGAATGCGATCCCTGCTTGATTCACTATTGTGTGATGATCTGGTTTGCTTCCTTAAAGTTTAGAACTGAAAATACACTGACGGAAAAAAAAATCCCAACACCACGAAAAAATAGTTGTAGAGGAATGAAATGGCGGCAATACATTTGTATAGGTAACATATTTAATCGATTAAGGTTTCAATATCACAGCTTATTGTAAGCGCGAGAAGAGCCAGTTTAAATGTGAAATGCTGGTACATTAATAACCGGTGTAACCGCCAGAATGTTGAATGCAAGCACGCAAACTTTTATGCATTGTGTCGTACAGGTGCTGGATGTCAGTTTGTGGGATGGAGTTCCATGCCTGTTGCACTTGGTCGGTCAATACAGGGAAGGTTAATGCTGGTTGGGGGTGACGCTGGAGTTGTCGTCCAATGATGTCCCATACGTGCTCGATTGGTGAAAGATCTGGTGATTTAGCAGGCCACGGCAACATGTCGATACTCTGTAGAGCATGTTGGGTTAAAACAGCGGTATGCGGGCGAGCGTTATCCTGTTGGAAAACACCCCTGGAATGCTGTTCATGAATGGCAGCACAACAGGTTGAATCACCAGACCGACGTACAACTGTGCCGTCAGGTTGCGTGGGATAACCACGAGAGTGCTCCTGCTGTCATAGGAAATTTCTCTCAAGACCATAACTCCAGGTGTAGGTCCAGTGTGTCTCTGCCGCAGACAGGTTGGTTGCAGGCGCTCACCTGGCCTCCTAACCAACACACGGCCATCACTGGCACCCAGGCAGAACCGGCTTTCATCAGAAAACACAACAGATCTCCACTCCGTCCTCCAATGAGCTCTAGCTCGACACCACTCACGTCGCAAACGGCGGTGGTTTGGAGTAAGTGGAATGTACCCTACAGGGAGTCTGGCTCGGAGCTGTCCTTCAAGTAACCGATTTGTAACAGTTCGTTGTGTCACTGTGGGGGCAACTGCAGCTCGAATTGCTGCCGCAGACGCAGTACGATGCGCCACAACCATAAGCCGTACACGGCGGTCTTCCCTCCCAGAGGTGCCACGTGGCCGGCCGGAACCCGGTCTTCTTGAGGCAGTACCTTCCCTTGACCACCGCTGCCAACAATCATGCACAGTGGCTACATTCCCGCCAAGTCGTTCTGCAATATTGCGGAAAGAAAATCCACTTTCTCGTAGCCCTATTACACGACCTCGTTCAAACTCCGTGAGCTGTTGATAATGGCTTCTTCGTCTTCTTACAGGCATTCTTGACTAACATCAAAACACTACTTCAAATCTCAACGATAACTAACGCTTACGAACGTTACAGCAAACCTGCTTTGCATGTTCCTAGGGGCGCTACTAGCGCCATACGTATGCGCCGAGCACGAAATTTGCATAGATGTCATCTTACAGATGTACTCTCACCGCCTACCAACTGTCGTTTATCTAACACAACACCTTCTTGGTGTTGGGATTTTTTTTTTCCCGTCAGTGTACATAAACAAATAATACTTTTTCCAGGATACTGACAAGTGCCATAATTGCCAATGTGATGCAGTTCAGAAATTTCTATTTCAGAATAACAATCTCAAAATTAAATCAAAAGAAAGAATTCATTCCACTTTACAACTGTTCAAGTTTGCACACTGCATGTAAAAAGCACATGAACCATTTCTTTTTAAATGTTAAATTCACATTCCATTACAGTATTTTTACACACTTTATTGTGTTCATTTATCACATACATACATACATATCACTAAGCTGTTCTCTGAGATTCAGAGGTTAGCTCTAAAAAGAAATACAAACTACCAGATAATTTTACTTACTGTTGTCATATCAAACTTCTCCATTTACAGCGATCTTGACATACAACTCGGGCTTCACTGCTATCCATTACACGCCGCACACAAGATCTTTTATACTTCATACTCATAATTTTTGCTCATGCAGACACTCCTGAATCTGATCCACACATGTCTTCCTTGGCCTTCCTCTGTATTTCCTTCCTGCCACTTGGGCCAAAAAGATTTTCTTAGTAAGCATCTCATCACTTATTCTTTCAATATGGCCAAAACCACCGAAGCATATTGGTCTTCACCTTGCTAACAACCATTTGCTTCACCTTCACACCACACAACTGCAACACATCTTCATTCCTCACACATGATTGTGTGAGGACAGTGTCTTGCCCCCCCCCCTAACGCATTTATCCAGCACACAAAAGACTCGTACCCAGGTTTCACTGCAACACATCAGAGTAGGAACAATTACACTTTCATACACAGCCATGCAGGACTCTCTAGAGAACCCATCATTCCTGTGAAAACATCCCAGAGCAGCTATGACTTTTAATGAAGCATTCACTCGCCTACTAATTTCACCATCCAATTTGTTCTCTCTGTCAAACATGCTTCCTAAATACACAAACTCACTCAACTGGTCAATCACAGTGCCATTTATACTTACATTACATTCAGTGCTATCCGTTCCTCTCTCAAACACCATAACTTTGGTTTTTCCCTTATTTATACTCAGTTTGAATTAAATGCAAACTTCGTGCATCCGAGACAACATACTCTGCAAATCACTTTTGCTCTCTGCCAACAGGACAGTGTCATCAGCATCTGCACACACGGATATCACCAAGACATAAACCACCATTATCTATTTTGGCATCACGCATGCATGCGTCCATAAATATATTAAACAGCCATGGTGACATTACACAATCTTGTCTAACTCCTGCACCAATAGAAAACCATTTTGATAAAACACCATTCACTCGTACACAAGTTCTACTACCAGCATACATGGCTTTTATTTACACTTAATATAGTAGATTCCCAGTAACACCATATTCATTCAATACCTTCCACAAAAGTGTCCTATTCACTCGGTCGTAAGCTTTCTCTAAATCTATGAAGGCAGTAAAAACTTATTTCCCAACAGCCAGATACTTTTCAATCATCATGCGTAATGCAAAAATCTGGTTAGTGCAGCCTTTACCAGGCATAAAACCACTCTGAACATCCCACACTTTCTCTGATGTGAGACCCTGTACTTTTTCAATAACAACCTTACCAAACACTTTCCCTGGCACACTTAGTAAGCTAATTCCACGATAGTTCTTGCAGTCAGTCTGATTACCTTTTCCCTTATACAAGGGAACAATGGTAGCATCCTTCCAATCCTGAGAGACCATTTCTAACTCCCAGCACAACTAGCAAATTTCAGTTAACCAGTCAATTAGAGTCACCACCATATTTCAGCATCTCGGCAGTTATGCCATCAACTCCCGGAGCCTTCTGGACTCCGATTACACAGATATCAGATTATCCAAATCAATTTAAGGAACTACGATAAAAATTAGGAGCCATGGCTCTCAGAATGAAATATTAAAAATCCTACCCACCTCCAAACAACAAATACTTCCTCGAAAACAGACACGTGCACAGCTTACAGTGCAACCATGTTAAGAAAACCTTTTTACCGGACGTCAGCTATTTACATCACCATAGCAATGGTAGTACTAGTCCAATTTAAAGGACTTCTTTTAAATCTAAGGGTACATACAGATATAAATGTTAATAGTTTTTTTTTCTTAAATGTGTTTACCATTTATCTTTTTGTACCTAATTTCAATGGAAAATCCAGTTATCTGGGTTTTTGAATATCCAGACTGACCCTGGTCCCTATTAATCCAGATAATTGGAGTTGCACTGTAATTAATGCCCATGTTTCTGTATTGTTATGAGATAAAGAAAAACTAACACTTTAAGATCTTCTAAAAAACAGGCCCTGGAATATGAGGGAAAGTTTTGGGGCAGTTTTATTTACTGAATATTTCACAGTTATTCTGTTAATGTTAAAATAATTTTTTGATTTATTATTTCCCCACATTTGTTTTCAAATCTGTGAAAAAACAACAATAGCATTCTTATTTGCAAAATAATTCTTTATAGAAGAGGTTAAAGTGCCCTTCACAATTCATCACTCATATCAAACATTTTATCAACTTCTCCCTCATATCTCAGAATTGGTGCACACCACCGTATTTGGAAATGAAATCCAGATAGTTCTTGAAAAGATGAAATTCTAGCATATGTAGTAAATGCTTGGACAGACATAAGATAAGGGGGGGGGGAGAACAAATTATAAATTTATTAGGTGTGTAATGTGCTGTTATCTTTGAATAATATATCAAATATATATATATTTTATGTCACAGACTACTTTTGTATCCAGTATCACACTTTTTAAAATCATAACAGAAGTAACTTCTGCAAAAATGATCTGGAGTCACATCTGTGACATTCACACACACGAGTAAAAAGTGGCCACAGTTACAAACATTTCGAATGGCATTTGCAACTCAATGAATAAAAAAACAAAAACATTTCCGCTATTTGCACTAACCTTCAACTTTGAGATCATACTTGCTTCTGCATCATCACTTGCAGACATGTGTTGGACCAATCGCTTTGCAAGCATTTTACTGTAAAACTTCTGGAAAACATCTTTGTCCTCTATATACTTAAAAACTATCATCTGAAAATAAAAGGGCGACATGTTTCAAAAATTGTACACAATGATTAAGTATTTCATTCATACTTCAAAAGCACAACTAGCATTTCAATACGAACATTACATAACAGCAACAGAAATGCACTAATGATTTTATACACAGCAGACATGAGCAATTTTAAATAACTGAGTGAGTTTTCTGGGATGAAATGTAACAATTTCAAACGGAATTACTTGATTTTTAAAAACAATTCAATATTTCATAACAAGTGAGAGTTACAACTTATCAGCACAAAAATATATACAATTATTAAATGGTTCTCGTCACTATGTACAGGGTGTCTACCAGAGTTGCAGAATGTAGACGTACACATGTACATGGATAGTATCCTAATTATTAGCAGATCTCGCAGATAGGTTTTGCTTGTAGATTAAAAAACTATTCATTTGCTGGGAGGTAAAAACACTTACTCAAGGCTTTACTCAGATTAATATATTTAATTCCATTTTAACTTTAAGAACTTTCAATTATTTTTCACATCTTCTGAGTTCTTTTGTTTTTACAAACATTTCTGGCATCTAAATTTTATTAAGGATTGTTCTCAATGCATAGGAAATGTAACAAAAGTAGAACCAGTTTAAATTTTATTGCCAGGTTCCTCTTGTAGTTGCTAGTTATTAAATTAAAATATTTTCCTTATGTATTTTGTAAGTATACTATTTTTTAATTAAGTGGTTGAAAATGCTATTTATAATTTTTGAAGGTTCATTAACGGAACTGTGTTTCTAAATACAAGAACTTCAATTAATTTTGTTTTTATGAGGTTCATAATCCAATATTTTACCATAAAGTCCACTTCATACACATTGCTGAACATTCATTTGCAATGTATTTATTTTGTCCTCACTGGAATCTGTAATGTTCTAACAATTATTTATTGTTTTATTAATTTTTCTTTAAATTACCTTATTCTTTTTTTATCGTGATTTGCGGGTTTGCAGCAAGTTTTCTGTTTCAATGGTTGTGTACGCAGATACATTTTATTTTTATACAACTCTGGTGTCTACCAAAGTGTGGAAATGCAATTTCATGACCATATTTAAATGCCCTCTGTGTGTACTGTACTGTATGTGTATATAAGGGCAGGCTCTCTCTTTATATCTATATAAGGATGTACACACTCTTTCTCTATAATATACATATACAGAGAGTGTGTTCTCTCTTTAATACATATATGTACACCAATGAGCCATTACATTATGACCACCTACCTAATAAGCTGTAAGGCCCCCTTTAGTTCGCAAAACAGAGGCCATTCAGCGAGGCATCAATTTGATGAGGTGGCAATAGGTATTCTGGGGTATCGGGGTACCATAATGTGAACAGCAGGGCCTCCAGTTCCAGTACATTTTGGAGTGGTGGTGATATAGTGCGAACCTGCTTTTCCAAGTCGAACCATAAAGGTTCGAGTCAGGTGAATTTGGCACCACAATAGTGGGTAACAATAGAGGTGATGCTTGGTGGAATAGTGAGATTGATGAGGCAGTAAAGAAAAAAAAGAAAACCTATTTGGGGATGTTGCAAGGTAGAGTCTCTGTGGATGAATATCGCTGAAGAAGAGTGAAGCTGCTAAGCTGGTTTGCCACAGTAAGGCAAAAGATAGGAAAGAGAAAGTGGAAAGGCATGAACTGGCTATTTGGAAAGATAGAAAGTCCTTCTGGAAGTACACGAGACTCAGGAAAAATAGGGGAAACAAAGTTGTAAGTTGTGTGAAGAATGAGATTGGGGAAATGATATGGGAGCCCAATGAGTTAAGTGACAGATGGGGCAAATATTTCTGTGAGTTATTAGATCAGGAAAGCAAAGATGATTCTGAGACAGATGCAGATGATGTCACAATGAGGGATGAAAGCACAGGAGGGATCTCAAGAGAAGAAGTGTGTAAAGCTCTAAAATCTCTTCAGAATGGTAAGGCTCCAGGAGTTGATGGCATAACTGCAGAGATGTTGAAGTATGGTGGTGACTCTATAATTGACTGGTTAACTGAAATTTGCCAGTCGTGCTGGGAGTTAGGAATGGTCTCTCGGGATTGGAAGGATGCTATCATTGTTCCCTTGTATAAGGGAAAAGGTGATCAGACTGAATGCAAGAACTATCATGGTATTAGCCTACTGAGTGTGCTAGGGAAAGTGTTTGGTAAGGTTGTTATTGAAAAAGTACGGGGTCTTACATCAGAGAAAGTGTGGGATGTTCAGAGTGGTTTTATGCCTGGTAAAGGCTGCACTAACCAGATTTTTGCATTACGCATGATGATTGAAAAGTATCTGGCTGTTGGGAAGAAAGTTTTTACTGCCTTCATAGATTTAGAGAAAGTTTACGACCGAGTGAATAGGACACTTTTGTGGAAGGTATTGAATGAATATGGTGTTACTGGGAATCTACTTAATAGTGTAAAAGCCATGTATGCTGGTAGTAGAGCTTGTGTACGAGTGAATGGTGTTTTATCAAAATGGTTTTCCATTGGTGCAGGAGTTAGACAAGGTTGTGTAATGTCACCATGGCTGTTTAATATATTTATCGACGCATGCATGCGCGAGGCCAAAATAGATAATAGTGGTTTATGTCTTGGTGATATCCGTGTGTGCAGATTGCTGTATGATGATGACACTGTCCTGTGCGCAGAGAGCAAAAGTGAGTTGCAGAGTATGTTGACTCGGATGCACGAAGTTTGCATGAAATTCAAACTGAGTATAAATAAGGGAAAAACCAAAGTTATGGTGTTTGAGAGAGGAATGGGTAGCACTGAATGTAATGTAAGTATAAATGGCACTGTGATTGACCAGGTGAGTGAGTTTGTGTATTTAGGAAGCATGTTTGACAGAGAGAACAAGTTGGATGGTGAAATCAGTAGGCGAGTGAATTCTTCTTTGAAAGTCATAGCTGCTCTGGGATGTTTTCACAGGAATGATGGGTTCTCTAGAGAATCCCGCATGGCTGTGTATGAAACAGTAATTGTTCCTACTCTGATGTATGGCAGTGAAACCTGGGTACTGCAGAAGAAACATAGGAGTTGTTTGTGTGCTGGAGAAATGCGTTACTTACGTGGGGTTTGTGGCAAGACACGATCTGATTGTGTGAGGAATGAAGATGTATTGCAGTTGTGGGATGTAAAGTAAAATGTTGTTAGCAAGGTGGAGACCAATATGCTTTGGTGGTTTGGCCATGTTGAAAGAATGAGTGATGAAATGCTTACTAAGAAAATATTTTCAGCCCAAGTGGCAGGAAGGAAAGGCAGAGGAAGGCCAAAGAAGACATGGGTGGATCAGATTCAGGAGTGTCTGCATGAGAAAAAGATTATGAGTATGAAGTATAAAAGATCTTGTGTATGGCGTGTAATGGATATCAGTGAAGCACGAGTTGTATGTCAAGATCGCTGTAAATGGCGAAGTTTGATACGACAACAATAAGTAAAAATATCTGGAAGTTTGCATTTCTTTTTGGAGCTAATCTCTGAATCTCAGAGAACAGCTTAGTGATGTGTATGTATGTATTAACAGAAAGTCACCAGCATGTTCCTCGAACTACTCCTTGACGATTCTGGCAGTGTGGCATGGCACATTATCCTGTTTGTAATGGCCACCACCAGCAGGGAGCACAGTTGCCATGAATGGGTGAACTTGATCCAACGATGTTCAGATACCTAACAGCTGCCAGGGATTGTGCTATTGGAATAATGGGGCCTAAAGGGTTCCAAGAAAACATATCCCACAGCATAACACCACTGCAGCCGGCTTGTTTCCACCCAACAGTGCATCCAGGTGCTATAGCCTCCGTTGGTAATTGGCGTATCCATACTCGGCAGTCTACGCGATGCACCAGGAATCTCGATTAGTCAGCCCAGGCACACTTTCTTCCAATCATCCGCAGTCCAACCTTGGTGATCTTGGGCCCATTTCATGCAGCGTTGGCGATGACGTGCAGTGAGCATGGGGACCAGGCTGGGTCTTCGCTACGCAGGCCCATGCGCAGAAGGCTGCGATGAACTGTGTGCTGTGGGTGATTTGTCACACTGTGGCCCTGCAGTCGCTGTGAACAATGTACGACAGTCTCCGCTTCCCTCTGGCATCAATGAGCTGTGGATGACGGTTCATCGTTTGGCCATCTGTGATCACTTTTGATACGTACTCACTACAGCAGCAAGTAAACAACCCACAAGCAGCGCTGTTTTTGAGATCGTAGTTCCGAGGCACCGCGCCATCACAATTTGTCCTTTATCAAACTCCGATAAATCGGCAGCTTTTCTCATTCTGACTGCAAAGAGTCTACTAACCGAAAGTTGGTACTAAGGTTGTATATATACTGCTCTGTGAACTTCCCCTGCACCACCGTTCAGTTTCCAGGTGTGCTCATTTCTCTAGGCTGGGGGTGGTCATAATGGAATGGCTGATCGGTGTAAATCCCTATCCAACGCCGCTACACACACACACATAGGATGATGCCTGTGACAAGAAGAATGAAGGCTGAAAGGCTTCCTGAAGAACATCGTTACTCTGAAATACTTAGTGAATGACTGAATGAGTTGAAGTTACGTGGGCATGATTGTGGAAAAGAAGTGCACATGTGTTAAGAACTATGTTGTTATTATCACTGAAGCAGCTTGTGGTACTGCAACAATTGGTAGCATTAAATGTGACGTTTCGTGGAACAGTGAGATTAAAGAAGCAATAAAGAGAAAGAAGGAAGCATATTTGGGGAATTTGCAAATGCCTTCCAAGGCAGTCTTTGATGTGTTTACATGTTGCCTTGACTAGCTAGCTCCCTGCATTTGTTGTCAAAAGAAAATTTACGAGACATAGTTCGATACCGTCCTCACCTCACAAAAACAACAGCCACTCTGCAAGACCTAGTAGTGCAGGAAGCATAGTGGACAGTGCCATAGTAAGACTATATTCAGTAGTACTTATTTGAGTATATGCTATATCAAGAACAGGGGCAGTTATACACCATACTAGTCCTTCGCAAGAAAAAAAAATTATGATAAAGGAAGAAATCCTCACTACGTTTAACTTCCGTTTTCGGAAATTTTGAAAGGCGGAAAACTTGCATCTATGATAGAGAGTCTGCAAGATGGTTTAATAGGGTTCTGGGGATGTCGTTTTTTTCTGCAGGACCAAAATAAATCTGCGACGTACGTCGCCCTTCACCACGATTCTGCTACAAGGCTTCTGTCTGAAAAAGGAAAAAATGGGGGAAACATGACTATTAAAAAAGAAAAATCGTATTTTTGGCTGCAAAATCATATCAGCGTACTGCAGCATGTATTATTGTACCAAATACAATAAAATCATAACAGTTGGCAGGTCAGAACTTCCACAGGCTTCTGCGAACTTACAGAATTTTAAACATGATTTTCTGCATCTTAATACGGAATTTAGAATCGCAGGTAAAAACTAAAACGCAAAGACATCTGTTACTGAAAATGTAATCGGGTTTAATTCATACAAAACTTTTTTTTTTATGCACACTATAACAATTTTGGGAAAATGTGTTTCTACTTTGGCTTTAATTCAGTATGTCGAAAAAAATAAATATGGAATAACTATATATAAAACACACACACACAAAAAACAAAACAAAACAATGTAGTAGAAAGGTGAAATAATGAGTAGGAAATTTTTTATTAAAGCAAAATTAAAACTGAAAATTATTATTAGTTCATTTGTTCTTGTTACAAATTAGACGATTTTTCAAGATTCACACAGTAGTTTTTGTGGCAGAGTGAGGTGTGACATTATCACTTTTTGAAGTTTAATTTCTCTGAAAATGCAGCTTCCTATAGCAGACCTGCCAACTTTCAAGAACTGGAATACATAAGTGAATGTTTAATTCACATGTTCAAGTGACTGATGTACCGAATGTATTGATTAATTATATTGAACATATAAACTAAAGCCGATTTATTGTGCAAATGATTTGTCAATTTTAATGGATTTTTGCCATAATAAACATATTTGGTATCATTTAATGCTGTAAGCAATTAAAATGCAATGGATACATAAATCATGAGAGAAATACGGGATTACGCCATATAATACAAATTTTGAAGATGACAATCCGATTTTTGCCCATAAATGTGACAAGGATGGTAAGTCAGATAATATCTGAAAACTTGAATTTTCATCGTCCTGGACCAGGACTTGAACTTGCGTCTCCCAGAAAACGCCTGGGTATGCTAACCACTACACCACCCAGAACGACCAAGTTTCAAGTTTCCGATCAAGTTGAATATAACCATCACAGGATTCGCTAGTCGAAGCAACCGGCATTCATGTTTAGCGAATATGGAGGTCAAGAATCCTATCCCGCGATTGCCAGGAAAAGCAGATAAATCATGAAAGAAATACGGGATTACGCCATATAATACAAATTTTGAAGATGACAATCCGATTTTTGGTGTAAATGTGATAAGGATGGTAAGTCAGATAATATCCAAAAACTTGTAGTGGTTAGCATACCCGGGCGTTTTCTGGGACACGCGGGTTCGGGCCCCGCTCCAGGACGATGAAAATTTTCAAGTTTTCGGATATTATCTGACTTACCCTCCTTGTCACATTTACGCCAAAAATCGGATTGTCATCTTCAAAATTTGGATACATAAGAAAAAAATCGGATTGTCATCTTCAAAATTTGGATCTGATAAGAACATTAAGCTACATCACCTGATAAAAAATTGACTAGTAACTATGACATTATTGTGATATTGCAGTAACTTTTTACTTTAACTGAGGTTTGACCAACTTTGTGCCAACATGTTAGAATATTTTAAAAAACAAATTTTAAGTTTCACATATGAGGCAGATATTTTTAATCTCTTTTTTAGAAGTTAACGCCAATCCTACAACGGTTTTACCGAGTCTTTCCCATTAGGCTGAGAGCAGAAAAGGTTGAGTATTCAAAATGGTAGGGAGTAAATGTGATCAGGTAAATGAGAACATAAAGGTACTATGGTCTTTTGGTAAACTTATTCTCCCCTCAAAATTGGGCTAATCTGAGGGAAAAGATGACAAAAACAACAACAACAAAAAGAGATCTGTAAAATATGTTGCTCATAAAATACTTCCCCCCCCACCAAAAAGTAGAATTTCCATGAAATTTACAGGTAAACTGTAAACTTGGCAGGTATGCCATTGCTTAGTAACTTCTTGCTGCATCAACAGACAAAAAGAGCACACATTTTTCTTTTTGTTTACAAAAAAATAATTAAAGTATGAAGTTTTGTTTACAAAATTGGACCTTTAACTCTGTCATTATCTTTCATTCCCCCTGCATAGTGAGAACACAATTGTGTTTTTAAACATAACTTTGCTTTAAACAAAAGAAAACATGCCTGCTCACACATGTAACATGAAAATTGGTACTGAGTTATTCACTTTGTCATGAAAACAATTTTATGGGTCACAGAAGTGTTTTATACTCTTGATTAAGTACAAATTTTGAAATTTAGTTTTCCTTTAAAAAAGGTGAAGTTGGAGAAAAATGCTTCTTTTACTGATCGGTTTTGAAGAACAGACTGTTAGACATAGAAAAAAAAAACACCCCAAAAAAACATGCATTTCATTAGAAAAATTCTTAAAAAACCAGTCTCTTTTCTTTACTATTACTAAAGGCATTAAAAACGAGGAACATGATCAGTAAAAAATATAAGAACTTGAAAAATAATCAGGAAGAGAAATGAGAAGAAAACCACCTGCTTGGTCATAAAAATTTGAAATTGTAAAACTAACAGAACATTCTTGGCCGACAGCTGGCAGAAGATGTCAAAAAATATTTGAAAAAGTCAAAGCAGTACAACACAATATTAAAAACATCCAATAAAACAACCCCCAAAATGTTTAATAAATGTTAGAAACTTGAAAAACTTTACACTGATGTGAGAAAAAAATTATTTCACCGAGATTTTTTGATCTCTGTTTAACTGAGATTTTATGATTTTCTTGTGTGCATTCACTGATTTTTTTTTTTTTTATTTCCTCATATATTTAGTGTTTCCTGTAGTGACCCTGGAGAATTTGTAACATTTGGAGTGTCTGTAATGATAATAAATGGGAAACATATGAGAGTGAGAAATGAACAAATATTTTCAAATCGTCAAAATTCAACAAAAACCAGACATTTTCTCAAAGACTGGATTCCCAGGCACTGAGTTCGAAAACTTTACATAATCCAATTAAATTGTGAAACTTGACAGCTATACAGAAGTACAACACTAGAAAAATCCCAAACTGAAAAACACTGCACAGGGGCAAGGGCAAAAAATGGAAATGGATGAAATTCCAGGACAACTATGAACCCTGTTTTTTCTAACACAGTTCCTCATCAATACCACAAGCAACTACTTACTCATCAACCTTTTCAACTTTCTGTTTTGTACCTCAGCAACTGTTATTAAAACCTGTGTATGCTTTTAGCAATTGTAACATACAAGATTACTGAATGGTATTCCAGCAATATAAAAACCCTAGTCTGTAGTAATTGCATTATCCTATACGGCCCGAAGCACTGATGGCAAATTATAATCTTAACAGAAACAGATATTGTACATCGTCTTTAGTTAATATCCATTTAATGATAATGGTTTAACTGCTGAACTTTTTACATGTGATTTTTCTTTTGCATTTAAACGCATTTCTCAATTGGAAAATATTAAGATTAACTGCAAGAAATTTGATAAACAAAGTTGTAACATACTTTTACGTCACCAGTTGTTAGGCCTAGTCATTGGTGTGATGTCTTTCATTCGGTTCTTGAGTGTTCCTAGTACCAGTTAGGTCTAGTTGTTGGTGCAATGTCTTTCATTCAGTTCTTGAGTGGTTCCTAGTACCAGTTGTTAGGCCTAGTCATCGGTGTGATGTCTTTCATAATAATAGAAAAACTAAAAACACCAACTATGATATTAGTAGTGGAGTGGACCTACCACTTCCCTGGAAAATCCTCATGGAGGAAGAGAACAAAAGATAAAAAAAAAAAAGGAAACGCAAAAACATCGCACCCAATCAGACCTAGATTCCCACACAACAAGACTATTGAGCCCCCCCCCCCCAAAAAAAAACGAGAAATGGCAATGTAGCAGATCGATGACATAGTCAGAACACACAAAGGCAGAGATTTGCGATCTGAGTACATGGCACAGTCAATGTGGACTGTGGAAAGAACGGACGGCTCAAAATCCTCGAAGACGGCAACCAAGTTTGCCAAAATGCATCGGGTAATACAGCCATGAAGTCCAGCGAGGGTTTTGGTGACTTGCATTTTTCTCATATGGAAATATTTCAAACGTCTTGTGCTTGTACTTTCTATTCTAAGGTATTTTAATGTTCAACTGCTCATTTTTGCCCTTGGTTTTTCACGACTACCCTTCTTGGAGCAATCGTTTTTAAAAGATACATTTTTATACTGGTCTAACAGATTTTCAGACCCCCCCCTGCCCTGCCTTTCACAGTTCTTGACCTAACAGTATTCTAATCTTATGCACACAGGAGGAAAGCCTATATAAATCTGTTTACCTGATCATTTTATCCAAACCAACAGAAAAGACAGGAGATGCAAATGACACATCATGATAAAATAACAAATATACATCTCTTAGTGACAACTGCATAATATTCTTGCACCTATCATTGGTAATCTGTGCTGTACAACTATATACTGTATGCACACAGCAATAAGCATGTTGAAGTTTAAATAAGTATTTTTGTTTTTCTCTGTATCCTACAGTTTGAGCTGCATTATACCAGCATAACATGAATAAAAAAAAAAGTACTTACGACTTGGTTTAAAGTATCTTCTAACTCCGATTCTTCAGGATTTTTTGAGCTAAAAAGAGCATTATAAAATGAAATTCTAGAAGTTTGTAAAACACACTAAAGAGAATCTGCACAAATAAATTTCATGTATAACAAAACAAAAAAACTTTATGTGAAATATCAAACTGTATGAGAGTGGGTTAAACTCCCATCATCAGTTGCTCTTCTATCTCCATCCTCAAAACTGCATCCTAATCAACTGTTAGCTAGAAAACCATAACAATTTCATACCATAAATTTTGGGTAGTTGCAGGTTAAAAGAAAATGAGGGAGGGGAATTGATTTTATGTTTGAAGGCAAACACTTCAAATGCAAATGTATATTGAAAGCTTTAGATACAGAACATAACACATGTGGTGACCAACAGCTTGGAGCATAAAGTTCTTGCTGTGAAGTTTTTGTTTTCTTTTTACACTGTTATACACAATTACAGCAGATTGAGAATTACATTGTCTGCACATTTCAGTGATACACTGAATAATCAACAACTTCCAAGGCTAGCGCCACATTCTTTTCTGAAACACCTCGTGAATAGTGAATGGAGAAATGGCAAAACTCCAGACTTGCACTCATGAGGGACTTCTTCTGACTTACTAACATGCTCAGTAGTACCAGAATGTTCTCTGGAATTACTTAGCCTTTCATTTCTCAACAAAACTAGTACAGTTGGCCTTGTTTTACATCCCTTTAAGCAATTAAGTGGGGGAGCACCTTGTGAATAGTGAATGGAGTAATGGCAAAACTCCAAACTTGCACTTGAGGGAGAATTCTTCAGATTTATTAACATGCTCAGTAGTGCCAGAATGTTCTCTGGAATCCTGTAGCCTTACACTTTTCAACAAAATTAGTTATCAGTTGGCCCTGTTTTTACATTTCTTTAAGCAATTAAATGGAGGCTATTTTACAAGTGTTCCAGTTAATACATACTATTATTATTGCAGCAATCTTAAATGCAAACATAAAATGAACATTACATTTTATTTTAAATAAAAAGAGGAAATGTTTGTTTCTGATTAGATTACAGCAACATCATGCTTATACGACACCTGAACATAGGAATACAATATATTAACAAAATAGTAATTTTACACTCAAGAAATATTATTCATGGACAGTCAAAATGACTGATCATGAAATATTTAATAATCAAATATTTTTTGTGTGTTGTGGACCTATCCACTTCCTTTTCTACTGAGTAAAATAATTCATAATTCTGGAAAAAGACTTGAAGCACTTCACAAACAAAATTCAGTAGTAAATTAACATCTGATATGAATGGAAGAGCAGAAGCATCAAAATTAGCCTTCACTTTCATTGTTGGAATTTGATTTTTTTTTTTTTTTTTTTTTGTTATTTGTTCCTTCTCTTCAGACATAATTTTCATAACATTTTGTGAACCTGAAAACTCTTGTGCAGTTAATGATAAGGAAAAAACAGTTGGGTTGCATTCTTAGCAATCATGAACTGCTTTCTTATCTGAATTCACTGTTTTTACTTACAATCTAACAAAAACCTGGCACTTTGAAAGTTTCTACTCGTGAGACAGCAGCATTGTGGTTATAAGAATTCTGGGAACTATTTTTCAGCATTAAACCCCCTTCCTTCCACCTAACCTGACTTGGTGTTTATTACTACAGATAAGAAAATTCTCCCTTTTCATTTTATTTAATTACAAATAGAAATAAACTCCAAGCAAATGTGAAAAGAATGTGTGAAAGGTGATTTCCTACATACACAAATAACTTATGTGATTATGCAAGAAGTCTATTCAATAAAATACTCTTTAGCAATAACTTTTAAAGATAGTTTTTGTTTAAATTAATGCATAAAAGCAGGATATGTGATTAGTCATTACCAGATGAAGAGATTACTGTAAACAAATAACACAACAGGAAAATCTTTGAATTCTTGTTTGAATTTCCTATTATTTTACCTTATCTTTTCAAATTACTTTTAGTACTACAGTTGGCCAATATAAAATTAATAAGGGCATGGAGAATATTGTAATTATTTTGTTGGAAACAAATTTTGTTTTGTTTCAGGGTCTAATAATTTCCATAAAATCTAATTCTATAAAGTGCTATCCACTACTAAGTTACAGCAACTGATTTCCAGGAGAGGTGGGAGACCACATCTGGCCCTAGTTTTTGAACAATATCCTACAAGAAATCAAATTAGAAGCCTGTGCTCTAGACCATTTGAACCACTGGGCAAATAAACTGTTTGTAGAATGTAACTTCTAAAAATAATTTTCCATAATAAGGAACAAAGGTGTTATTTTCAGGGGAAATTAATTTTTTACTAACAAAGGTTTTGGAGAGCAATAATGGATTACTTCTTATGAAAAGAAAAATTATTAAGTTAAACTAGGCAAAATGAAAGTTAAAAAAGAGAAAACGAATGGCAATTATAAACAGTCTTCTACCTGTCCTTACTAAAACACCATGATATTGTGCATACATTGCTTTGAATAGTAAATATAAAGTATTACAACATTCCTTTCCCAACCATAAGGTTCCTTTTCCTAGCAAACCGTTTGGTGAATTTGAAGTTCATAATAGGTTAACTTAATGTCCTATGGGTGAGAGGGGAGGGGGTAAGGTTAGAGAAATTGAAAACAACTCAACCTATTACAATCCCTCAAACTGTCAGTGACTCCCATAGTACAACAAAACATCAGACTAAAAAGATGCATGCAAAATATTTTGGAAGATAATACCACACACATGGTGTTTAAATGAATTTCTGAAAGCATTTAATGCTTTGAGCAGTTTCATGCTTCACAACTGTGCTGTATACAACTGTGCATGTGTTTTCATTAGAATTTGTTTTCAAATGATAACACAAGAAACAGGATTCAAAAAACAAATCAAAACAAAACTTGCATAAGTATACTAATTAGACTTCAGTTGTGAAATTATAGATTTACACTGGATCTGCACATTTTATTTCATTAAACACTACGTGCACATGTTATTCTCCCAAGTACTGATCACAAAATGCTTTTTATTTGAATATTTAGTCATGGATAGTTCGTAAACGAAATGTTATGCTGGAAGTACAATGAATTTTCAACATCACAAAATTAAAGCTGGCATCCAGAATGACTTATGCAAAATTTAAATCCAGTGCTTTCTAAAAAAAAAAGGATGGAACATGATTTTCAATTTGAAAATACTCAACAGAGGTGTTTGCAAAGCAAGGCACGAAACCCTGCAATCATCGGCGTCTCCCAACAGCGCAAATGCATAAACTCAGACACATAAATGAACATGTGTGGGTAACCCCCCCCCACCTAGCACAACAAAATTATTTCTGTTACTATTAGTACCTCTAATTATTATACTTATGAGCAAAGCTGTTACCGATACTTCGAAAGATAAAATGGTTTCACTTTGGGAAGTACTTACTACCTACCTATACCTTTTGCTCACAACAGTAAATTATTTTTGGGTTGAGCTTGCAGTATCAATTTGTTGTTAAAAAAATGAATTCCTTCAGTGAAATTTAAGTAACTTTGATTTCAACAACTACATGATATTGTCTTTAACATATACCACACTAAGAATGTTAATAAAAATTTTGCATTTGTATAAAATAAACCAACTACACACACAGCATACCTTTTGAAAAAGTTTTGCCTTTCTTTCCAATTGTAAAAATATCCATTTGGCAAATAAATAAAACAAGAAAATCTGCAGTCAAGTTTTGCCATTTTTTTCTATCAAGGAAACAAGAAAATCTGCAGTCAAGAATGCCGTTTTCTTCTATCAAGGAAACACCACTGCCAAATAGATTGTTTCTGAATTGCATGCCGGGAGCTGTATTGAGGCCAAATGTCTCAAAACAACTTTATTCTGCTCTTGGTAGTAATACCGTACTAATACTGCTAACACATATTCTGAGGCTTTATTAGTACTCTCATCAATATTCAGAGAAAAATATTCACGTCTTAACTGGGAAAACTGTTGATCTTTAATGTTTTTTGCAACTCCATACTTCAGCTTGTATGATGCAGTAGTGCAACTCAGTTGCAACATATTTAAGGAAGTCACATCCTGTGCTTAGGTTTTAGCAAGCTCGACAATTTCAGGTGCAATAGCAAATGACAGAGAATGTTCTGCAATGAAAGAGCACACAAGAGCCTCTGACTTCGCTTTTCTTGTAGCAAGGTCAATTGTTCTACTGCCATCATCACACAGACCTTCTTTCAAACTGGCATACGCAGAATTCAAAACTTGGGTTCCTTTCACTGAAGAACGGGCTTGGCGATGGGACTCAGAAGCAGAGTGGCTTATCAATGATTTAAGACCTTCACTATTATAGCGAATGGAGATGTTGCAAGATATGCAGAAACATGACCCAGCTGTATCAATTTTCCGACACCATATCCCAGATTTCTCCTTCTGGGAGTATTTTTTTTTTTTTTTCAGCCAATACCACTGGAATTTATTTTTGACTGAGGCCTCTAACGTCTTGAGATCGTCAGTTTTGGTTAAAAACTTCATCATTGATGACAAACTTAACTTAAACTGAAATCGTGTAAACTTTCAAATCCCTAAAAAAAACACACACACACACACACACACACACACACACACACACACACACACCTCATCACTTTTGCCTAAACAAAAAAACCCCACAAACGTTTCAGCAGGGAAACAAAGACACTTTCTACGTCACTGACTTACTAATACAATGAGGCAGGCTGCTCCTGCGCATAGGTGCAGATGCATGAGTGACATACTTTATTTGCTTTAACTCGCTCCCCCGCCATCTCCAAGTACCAATCCCACATCACTGATCAGAGTGAAAAACCATTTTTTTGCATTGAGGAGCAGAAGCACCGACGAAATGGCTGAGAATTTATGCAGATGTTCTTCCCACAGAAGAACGGACAACCACAGCACAACCTGCCGGCTTCATGTAGAGACTTCAGGCGTCGAGCTCGAGTCGGCTGCATCGGCAAGGAAGACATTATTATTGTCACATTAATTCATTGGTGAAAAGCAATTTTTTTTTAGCAAATACTTTTGTCATGAATCGTTTTAAATGATTTTTTTGTTTGCTTTGTCGCTTATTAGAACTCAAAATTTAACAGTCTTAAAAATGTATTAAAAGCTAAACATCTGAAACTCCGGGTATGAAAGATCGCCAAAACCCGGAACACAAACAGCCCTGACCCAACCACTGGAATCACATTAGATAAAGACATGCACGCACACACAACCATTGTTTACTGTAACTGTTATGCAGCATAAGGTAGCTGTAAACATTCATTCCATTCCCACTGTTGCTGGAGTTTACTGAATCACATAAAATATAATTGTCACCATTACAAATTTTCTTTTATCAACCCATGTCTTTCAAGTTACTGAAGGTAAAGGAAAATACAACATCAAAGTAAAGCTAGTCATTTAATATCTACACAATTCTGACAAATCACAAACTACCAGCCAGCAATGGTGTCATAAGTTCTATGGATAAACTTACAAAAAAATTCTTGCCATTATAAAGGAGATGGAGATGTTACACAGTACCTAGTCTTGGGCTATATACATACATATCATTAAGTTGTTCACTGAGATTCAGAGGTTAGCTCCTCAAAGAAAAGAAAATCTGCCAGATAAACATTTAACTGGTGAAACTAGATTTTACCTACTGTTGGTGTATCAGACATCTCATTTACAGAGATCTCAGCACAGCTCGAGCTTTACTGACATCCATCACGTGCTGCACACACGATCTTTTTGTACTTCGTATTCATAATCTTCTCTCAAACAGACATTCCTGAATCTGGTTCTCCCATGATTTCCTTGGCCTTTCTCTACCTTTCTTTCCTGCCACTTGAGCTGCAAAAATTCTCTTAGTAAGCATCTCATCACTCATTCCTATAACATGGCCAACCCACCTAAGCACATTAGTATCCAACTTACTAAAAAATTTTTTGCCTCACATTACATATCTGCAACACA
The DNA here is from genome assembly GCA_039090855.1 of Macrothele yani. NCBI lineage: Eukaryota > Metazoa > Arthropoda > Arachnida > Araneae > Macrothelidae > Macrothele > Macrothele yani. The sequence goes on from CM077008.1 coordinate 128,618,393, forward strand.
TCTTTGTTACGCAATTGGTAGACTGGAGGCCGGATAATCCTAAACAGAGGTGGCAAGTTGGCTTTGGTATCTCAAATGGTTGTCAACAAGATCAGGAGACAGTTCCAAAATACAGGATGTGTTTGTAGAAGACCTGTATCAGGTTGTCCATAGTCAACTTCCATCACCGATGACTGCTTTCTTGCCTTAACTGCAACAGAAGTATGACATCATGTCAGCTGGCTTCAGAGCTGACAGCAGCAACTAAATGATTAGTACCCCACTGGACAGTAACCAGAAGGCTTCAGGAAAGTGGCCTTCATGTCAGAACACCTGTGGTGTGCATGCCACTAACATCTTTCCACACATTACATTGAGCTCGGGAACATCTGCACCAGACACATGAACAGTGGTCCAATGCCCTCATCACGAACGAGTCACATGTCTCATTGCAAACAGATTCCAGATGTGTACTCATTTGCAGAGAATGTGGCATGTATTACCATACATCAAACATCTGAGAGAGGGATATAATATGGAGGAGGTAGCTGTACATGTGGGGTGGCATAATGTGTTATGGATGAACTGACCAATACTTGTTTTCCAGAGGTTCCATTAATGCTATCTGTATTTATATGAGATCGTAGCGCCTTATGTTTGCAGCTGCTGTCAGCTCAGAATTAGTTTTAATACAGGACAATGCCCGAATCTATACCACTCGACTAGTGCTGGAATACCTTGAAAGTGAAGTTATTGTGGTCATGGTGTGGCCTGCAAGGATCCCGGACCTTAATCCTATAGAACAGTGTTTTCCAACCACCTATCCACAAGGTTTTTTTCTGCCGGTCTGAGAGAAACGAGTGAATTTATTTATTTTTCTTTTGAATTGAAATAGAGTCAAAGTAAGAGGAAATCTAGATCTAAAAATTTTTAAATACCTGTTGTGGAAGATTAAAGGAAGCTCAGATCGCTAATCTTTTCACAGAGGATCTGAACTCATGCAGGCTAACTCACCAGAAAAAAGATAGCTCTGTTGAACTTCCTTCCGATGACAGTCTGGTATCGAAATTCAGGACCAAATCTCCGGCTCAGTTTTGGGGTATTATGGAGAAATAATATCCAAGTCTCAGCGACGAAACTCTTAAATTACTGGAGATTTTTTTGACCACGTATGTATTGCGAGAAAACCCTTTCAGCCATTTCGGCAATCAAAACAAAGAACAGGAACATAATGGACTTTTTTTTTTTTTATTATTGGAGTTTTAACGACCACCGTGAGCAACTCAATGGGCTATATGCAGTCACCCCTCCCTAATTTAGGGTCACTGGTTCCAGAGAAGGAAGAGAGCCAGTGTCGTAAGACAAACACAACATCCATGCCTCACCGGGATTCGAATCCGGACCCCTTTTGGACGAATGATCAGAGGCCATCGCTTAGACTACTGCGCCATAATGGACATTAATGCTACACTACACCGGGCAGAAACGACGCTGGAACCACAGATCGAGAAGATTATTGCGAAGCAGCAGCAGCAACAGAGGTCACATTAACCCCAGAAAGAAAAGTATATTAACAGTAAGGAGAATATGACCAACTGGAACCCTCAGTTGTGGGCTAATCCCCCACACTGCTGTACTTACCTGATTAAAAAGACAAAAAGAAATATTAAGAATGACTCAACTGTGGGATATGGTGGACCTACCACACTTGAGAAGGACGGTCCACAATGGAATCGACCTGGATTTTCTAAACGACGTATGAGAAAGCGATCTCGGCTGAGTGAATGTAAGATTGGTGTATGGAATACTAGAGGTATAAATGGCAAGATGAGTGAGGTGATTGAGGAGATCAATAAGTATAGACTGGATGTGCTGTGTGTAAGTGGAACCAAAAAGAAGGAAATTGGGGTAGAAGAAGTGAATGGCACGGTGAGTGTGTGGTCTGGAGTATTGGATAATATGAGAGGACAGGCTGGTGTAGGTGTGATTTTAAGTGAAAAGATGAAGAACAACTTAATTCACTATAGTTGCATAACTGAGAGAATTCTCTGGATTCGTTTGAAAGTGAAACTTCAGAGAATTGTAATTGTTGTAGTGTATGCTCCTTGTGACTCGGAACCTTCTGATAAGAAAGAAGATTTCTGGAATGAGCTAAAAGCTGTTTTGAGCCAGTTTGGTGCTAAAGAAAAAGTTATAATAGCAGGGGATTTCAATGCTAGAGTAGGTGTGCAGAATGCAATTTCTGACAATGTTCTGGGTAAGTTTAATGATCCTTGTGTGAATGATAATGGTGAAAGATTAATTGAACTCTGCATTGAGAATGATTTGTGTGTATCTAATACATTTTTCAACCACAAGTTTATACGCACATATACTTGGGAAAATCGTACTCTTGGTCAAAAGAGTGCGATAGATTTTGTTGTTTACGATCAGCGTTTGAAACACTTAGTTGTTGATACCCGTGTGATGAGAGGTGCAGATGTTGGTTCTGATCATTACTTGGTAGTGTCACGAGTGAAACTTAATGTTGGTTGGAGGAAAAGGAATAGGGAAGAGACCCAGGATAGAAAGAATAAAGGTTGATAGGCTCCTTGAAGATCATCAGCGGTATTCTGACTTACTCAGAGAACGACTGAAGGATCTGAAATCTTGTGAGAGGGATGTAGAAAAGAAGTGGGAATGTTTTAAGAACTGTGTTGTTACTGCTGCTAAAGGGGTCTGTGGCACCACAATAGTGGGTAACAATAGAGGTGATGCTTGGTGGAATAGTGAGATTGATGAGGCAGTAAAGAAAAAGAAGAAAACCTATTTGGGGATGTTGCAAGGTAGAGTCTCTGTAGATGAATATCGCTGTAAGAAGCATGAAGCTGCTAAGCTGGTTCGCCACAGTAAGGCAAAAGATAGGAAAGAGAAAGTGGAAAGGCATGAACTGGCTTTTTGGAAAGATAGAAAGTCCTTCTGGAAGTACATGAGACTCAGGAAAAATAGGGGAAACAAAGTTGTAAGTTGTGTGAAGAATGGGATTGGGGAAATGATATGGGAGCCCAATGAGTTAAGTGACAGATGGGGCAAATACTTCTGTGAGTTATTAGATCAGGAGAGCAAAAATGATTCTGAGACAGATGCAGATGATGTCACAATGAGGGATGAAAGCACAGGAGGGATCTCAAGAGAAGAAGTGTGTAAAGCTCTAAAATCTCATCAGAATGGTAAGGCTCCAGGAGTTGATGGCATAACTGCTGAGATGTTGAAATATGGTGGTGACTGTATTAACTAGTTAACTAAAATCTGAAAGTTGTGCTGGGAGTTAGGAATGGTCCCTCGGGATTGGAAGGATGCTATCATTGTTCCCTTGTATAAGGGAAAAGGTGATCAGACTGAATGCAAGAACTATCATGGTATTAGCCTACTGAGTGTGCCAGGGAAAGTGTTTGGTAAGGTTGTTATTGAAAAAGTACGGGGTCTTACATCAAAGAAAGTGTGGGATGTTCTGAGTGGTTTTATGCCTGGTAAAGGCTGCACTAACCAGATTTTTGCATTACGCATGATGATTGAAAAGTATCTGGCTGTTGGGAAGAAAGTTTTTACTGCCTTCATAGATTTAGAGAAAGGTTACGACCGAGTGAATAGGACACTTTTGTGGAAGGTATTGAATGAATATGGTGTTACTGGGAATCTACTTAATAGTGTACAAGCCATGTATGCTGGTAGTAGAGCTTGTGTACGAGTGAATGGTGTTTTATCAAAATGGTTTTCCATTGGTGCAGGAGTTAGACAAGGTTGTGTAATGTCACCATGGCTGTTTAATATATTTATGGACGCATGCATGCGCGAGGCCAAAATAGATAATAGTGGTTTATGTCTTGGTGATATCCGTGCGTGCAGATTGCTGTATGCTGATGACACTGTCCTGTTGGCAGAGAGCAAAAGTGAGTTGCAGAGTATGTTGACTCGGATGCACGAAGTTTGCATGAAATTCAAACTGAGTATAAATAAGGGAAAAACCAAAGTTATGGTGTTTGAGAGAGGAATGGGTAGCACTGAATGTAATGTAAGTATAAATGGCACTGTGATTGACCAGGTGAGTGAGTTTGTGTATTTAGGAAGCATGTTTGACAGAGAGAACAAGTTGGATGGTGAAATCAGTAGGCGAGTGAATTCTTCTTTGAAAGTCATAGCTGCTCCGGGAGGTTTTCACAGGAATGATGGGTTCTCTAGACAGTCCCGCATGGCTGTGTATGAAACAGTAATTGTTCCTACTCTGATGTATGGCAGTGAAACCTGGGTACTGCAGAAGAAACATAGGAGTCGTTTGTGTGCTGGAGAAATGCGTTACTTACGTGGGGTTTGTGGCAAGACACGATCTGATTGTGTGAGGAATGAAGATGTGTTGCAGTTGTGTGATGTAAAGCAAAATGTTGTTAGCAAAGTGGAGACCAATATGCTTTGGTGGTTTGGCCATGTTGAAAGAATGAGTGATGAAATGCTTACTAAAAAAATCTTTTCAGCCCAAGTGGCAGGAAGGAAAGGCAGAGGAAGGCCAAGGAAGACATGGGTGGATCAGATTCAGGAGTGTCTGCATGAGAAAAAGATTATGAGTATGAAGCATAAAAGATCTTGCGTACGGCGTGTAATGGATATCAGTGAAGCACGAGTTGTATGTCAAGATCGCTGTAAATGGCGAAGTTTGATACGACAACAATAAGTAAAAATATCTGAAAGTTTGTATTTCTTTTTGGAGCTAACCTCTGAATCTCAGAGAACAGCTTAGTGATATGTATGTATGTATGAGAATATTGTGGTATATTGATTATGGGTTGTACTTATTAATCATTAAAGAATATTAACAGATTAAATGATATTAGCTGTAAGTAGGTGACATGGAATAATAAATTATGGATTATATGCAGTGATCATTATAATATAGCATATTATGAGATTAAATGCCCGAAAATAGCCTGACGGGTTTGTTTCGGCATTGCTGGTCCACGAAAGTTTCCCCAACATTTTGCCGGTCTGCAAATGCAAAAAGGTTGGAAACCACTGCTATAGAACACACGTGGGACACTTTAGGAAGATTGATGGTTACTCTGAGATCCCCTACAAGAAACACACAGAAACTGCAAAGAGCTCTTTAACAGCACTATGACAGACTGCCCTCAAAACTTACTGACTCTCTTTTGAACAGCCTGCCACAACGCTGTCAGTCATGTGCCGCCATGAGGGGCGATCAGACATCATATTAAGGCCAAAGTATGTGCTTCTGGTATGTTTATTGATTTGTATATTTGCATGTGTGCGAGTTTCAACAACACAGTTTATTTGAGAGGCATTCCAGGGTTCCCACTCAAAAGTAATAAAAAAATTCCCTGACTTTTCCAGGTTCTCCAGGTGGTTTTTAAAGTTTTCCAGAGTGGCATGTTGCAAAGAATTGTTACATTTCATTCCATTCCATTCATTTTTCTCACCAAAGCACACACTTGTAAATTCTTTACATAATTTGTCTTTATAAAATTACCTGCTTTTCATTAATAACCACTAACTGTGCACATTATTTTCTATACCAAAGTTCCGTGAACTTTTGTGAATACCACTCACACGGAATTTGGAAATACATTCCCATAGAAACAGGTCACATGTAAGAAAAAATCTGTCAGTTGAATAGTTTCAGTTTTTCTATAACACAATGCAGCTAAGCTTAATGATGGAATGGCTCTCTTCAAAGAAACATTGTTTCAAGAGAACCAACAGACAAAGGACTTTGATCCATCATTTGGTTGGTTCTCTTGTGAAGTGTTTCTTCAAGCAGGAGCCATTGTGCCTAATTGTTCTATGTTATAACTGTGAATACTACCTACACGGAATTTGTAAATACATTCCCATAGAAACAGGTCATATGTAAGAAAAAATCTGTCAGTTGAATAGTTTCAGTTTTTCTAAAACACAATGCAGCAAAGCTTAATGATGGAATGGCTCTGTTCAAAGAAACATGTTCCAAGAGAACCAACAGACAAAGGACTTTGATCCATCATTTGGCTGGTTCTCTTGTGAAGTGTTTCTTCAAGCAGGAGCCAATTGTTCCATGTTATAACAACTGCCTGAAAAAATTGAAAACAAGTTTAATAACTGGCAATTTTAAAAATTCAATATTGCATCTTTTTTTAGAGAATAAAGGAAATACTTAATATAACTGAAAGTAAGATCTACCAAATTCTAGGCAGGCAGTAATCGCAAGCAAAAGTTTGAAATCTTGAAAAAATAATTTTTTTTTGGCAAAATAAAGTATCCATTGATTTTTACAAAAAAAAAAAAAATGGTAATTTTCCCTGATTTTTCCAAAATGGGTAATTTTCCCTGAGTTTTGGAACCATTTTCAAATTCCCTCAGAATTCCAGGTTTTCCCTGTTGAGTGGGAACCCTGCATTCAGTGCTTTATCTTCGTTTTGGAATATATTATGTGTTCACATTATCGTTCAGCTGCATTTTGGTGAAATATCTCTAACCATTTTTTCACAATGTTGCTATTTGTGTTTGTAACTTAACATTTGCACATAAGTGCATATAGAGAGGAATGCCACTGTACATCTGTTTCACCCAAACTGACTTTTATTTTGCCTTCTATATAATTTTCAGCTACATTTTCCTGCAACATATTGAACCAGGACTCAAAATTTTTACAACTAATAGCAACAACAACTTCAGTCTTTATGCAAGTCTGAGCTATTGAAACATATTCCCCAAAGGAAAAAATGTGAAGCTACAGAACACAACTAAAAAATATTACAAAAATTAAATTCTAGTTACACCACAGCAGGGTAGTTGGCACAAGGATAACAACAATGAACAAGAAAGATGACACCGAATTTTCAGGTGTAAAGAGCACGTCTTTTGAATCCGTTCTGAACTGAATTTAATTTATCAAAGCTATTCAAAGTCAATGGAACTGGTATGGAAAACAGTAGTAACTAACCGACGAAAGAATTTTTTCATATCAGGGTTTTAATCCCACAGATATTGCTGTAAACGAAAACATGAGCTTACACCCTCTGGTTGCAGACTTACGTGTTAAGAATTTTTTTTAATTATATAAGAAACTTTCGCAGCGAAAACGCTCTCCAACAAAGGAATTTTTCAAATCGGACTCTTAGAAGCAGAGATATCGACAAATGCAAGATATGCATCTCCGCACCCTAGCGAGAAAAACATGCATTATTTTAAGAAGAAAGTATTCTCAAAAGGTTTTTTAATGTGAGCAGTATTGGTGCAGGAAAGAATTTTTTTCAGTCGTGTTTCCGGAGCTCATATTTTGCTGCAAATACATCAGAAGCAGAATTAACACTTATGCCCCCTGGTGGCCAAACCATTCCTTACCAAATATTAGAAATTATATGAAAAACATTTCCCATCAGGAGCTGTATGCGATATAGGAAGAATTTTTCAAATCGGAGCTTTAGAAGCAGAAATATCAGGGGAAACATAATTTACCTTAATGCCCCCTAGTGGAAAAGTCTGAGTTACATGAAATTTTTGAAATAATATGAAAAACATTTGGCATGGAAACGCTATCCAACAAAGAAAGAATTTTTCAAATCGGACTCTTACAAGTAGAAATATTGACAAAAATAAAATATACATCTACTTCCCCTTGCGGAGAAGCCATGCATTATTTTAAGAAGAAAATAACCCGAAAAGGTTTATCGACGTGAGTATCGGTCCACAAAATAATTTTTTCTAAACAAGATTTTAGAAGTTCACATTTTGCTGCAAATACATCAGAAGTGGAAATTAAGACTTACGCCCCATGGTGGCCAAACCAATTTTTACCAAAAATTAGAAATTATATGCAAAAGATTTTTCATCAGCAGCTGTATCTGGTACAGAAAGAATTTTTCACATCGGAATTTTAGAAGCAGAGATATGGGGGGGGGGCACAATTTACTTTTACACCCCCTAACGTAAGGACTATACATTACTTGAAACTATATGAAAAACATGTTGCACCCGAAACTCTATCCACTAACGAAGGATTTTTTTTTAATTGGACCATTAGAAGCAGAGATACTGACAAAAATAAGATATACATGCATGCACTTGGTGGAAAAACCATGCAATATTTTCAGAAGAAAATATTCTGAAAAGTTTTATCAACATGGGTGGCATCGGTCCAAGAATGAATTTTTTCAATCAAGATTTTAGAACAAATTTTGAAGATGACAATCCGATTTTTGGTGTAAATGTGACAAAGATGGTAAGTTAGATGATATCCGAAAACTTGAAAATTTTCATCGTCCTGGAGCAGGACTCGAACTTGTGTCTCCCATATAGCGCCCGGGTATGCTAACCAAAAATCGGATTGTCATCTTCAAAATTATGCTAGGGTGCTATCTGGGAGATGCGGGTTCAAGTCCCGCTCCAGGACGATGAAAAATTTTCAAGTTTTCGGATATTATCTGACTTAGCATCCTTGTCACATTTACACCAAAAATCGGATTGTCATCTTCAAAATTTGCATTAAATGGTGTAATTCCGTATTTTTTCCAAGATTTTAGAAGCTCAGATTTTGTGACAAATGCATCAGAAGCAGAAATGAACACTTATGCCCCCTGGTGGCCAAGCCATTCTTTACCAAAAATTAGAAATTATATGCCAAAGATTTTCCATCAGGAGCTGTATCTGCTGAAGAAAAAAAAATTTAAAACCAGAGTTTTAGAAGTAGAAACATCGGGGAAAATGCACTTTACTTTTACGCCCTAACGGAAAATCAATGCGTAACTTGAAAAAGTGGCTATACCTAAAATACTCTTTGACATAAATGGAATCTAAAGGTAAAAAAAGTTTTTCAATCGGATGCTTAGAAGCATATATATGGAATAAAATGTATTTTGAATTCGATATCATCCATATTTAAACCCTCTAGCGGCAAAATTCTACACCGTAAAAATTATAATAATAATAAAAAAAAATGAAATGAAGGATCGTCATTCGCATATTTCAAGCTTCCTAATGCAAAAAAACTAATAGTTGCAGAGATATGGTGTCCACAGATGTACAGATGGACAAACCGATAACATAAGCACAATCTTTTTTTACAAAAGACGTGCTAAAAAGTTTACATAAGAGCCATGGTGAAGGAAATACATACTTTTTATACCTAAGAGCCAGAATTTTTAACCAGAAAATTATGACAATGCTGACATGAGAGTGGCAAGTGGATTACTAAGAATTTTGGAATAGGTAGCTTCAGCAGCAGAACAGTTAATACCGATCTTTTATAACTGCACTGGGTATTTCTTCAGCAGAAGGAAATAAAAATTAGGAGCACCAAAAAGAGTTGGTTCCAACATTAAATTCACAAGGATGATTAACCACTAAAGAACAGGTACTACATCCTGTAGTGTCAGGATATAGACAAAGGGAGAGACCTAACAAAAAGGTGAGCAGGAGGTTGTAAAATCAGCCATCAGTGATGGATGAAGCAATACATTACAAACAAAGCCCTTGCAAGGGGCTATATATAATAAGAGGTGAAGAAAGTTTGCAGAAAATCAGAATTATTTTTTTCTAAGGTCAGTGTGTATAACATCCTGAACACTATGTTGATATGAAAGTATAAAATGATGTATAAAAAAAATATCATAGAAAATAAATCTACCGGATTTCTTTCTCAAAAGGTTTAATGAACATGTTCACCAAAAACAGTTGCCATTTTTACATCCACAGCATATTACAAAAGTATCTGCATTCAAACTTAAATGTCCCAAAAGGGAAAGAAACAGTTATAAGTAGTCATATTCTCCCTTTTATCTCCCATTCACACTATATTGGTTACAAGTTATTCAACAAGAAGTTATCAAACTGAACTTGGTTTTCTGGGCAGTAACACATGCTCCACAAAACAAATGTACTCTACCCAGTGCACATCTACTAAAAAAGTAATTTTTTTTTCTTACCTCTTCTTTAATAACAGATCACAGTATTTAGCTAATAGCTCTGGTGACTTACTGGAGGACTTAGCCGATTTTGTAACTGCATTGTTATTTATGAATTTCCCACACGCCTGTAAAGGATAAAAAAGATCCCTTAATAATCTGAATCCACATCTTTAAAAAAAAAAAAAAAAAACCAACAACTAACACAATAATTATCTAAATTGGTATCAACATACCTTGTCTAAGGCAGCAACAAATCCTGCTTCATTGTTGAAGGCAGTCATAACTAACGCATTGTATTTCCGGTGGACATCGAGGATTGTATTTACATATATTTTAGGGTCATTCAAGGCCTGTTCACCACATTTTTCAATTGCTGAGAGTCCCTGAGAATGGATGTGGCCTTCTAACCGATTTCTCAATTCGCCAAGACCGTCAGGTATCCTTGAGACTAACTGAAACATCCTGCCCAAGTCTGAAAATAGAATAATGAATTTATTAACAATGTGTACAATTAAAAATAAACGGCTCACTTCACTACAGTAAAATTCAAAGTATCCAAGGGTTATCAGGAGTAATTTTATAACACTGATATATAGAAATAAGGGGGATTATGCAAACCACTACACAAACTTGCTATGAAGAAAATCCCCTAACCCTACAAGTTAAACAACTGTGAAGAACAAAACTTTCGCAGACCACTACTAGTTTATTTAGTAATGTATGGATAACTAGTTTCCAGTACTTCTTCCCATCTATCAGGTAGCTTGAAGATACCATCAACCCAGAAATTTGCAGATTTTGGGTAAAGAGCTAGTAAAAATGTTTTTCATAGGCCTTCAAAAAAGAGAAGTTTTTTTTCCATTGAGCAGGTTCTAAAGACACCAGAATAAGTGGAAATCTGATGGTGGAAGGTAAGGTGAATAAGATGGGTGAGGCAGGAGATTCGAGTCAAGCTCTAACAATTTTTTTCTGATAGCAAAGAAAAATGAGGTCTGGCATTGTCCTCTCGGAAGACAACGCCCTTACTCTCTGGTTGCTCGGCATCACTTGTAATATAAGAGTTCATTCCAGTATCCCCAACACATCCATTGCATTACTTTCTTGGGATGTACACTAACCTTTGGAATGGTTAATGGTGGATCATCTTGCTTGTTCCATAATCTTTTCCATTGCTCACCATAATTCACTTAAAGAATTGGTCATTTCATTCCATTTCAGCAGCAAATGGCAAACATATGCACTACAGAACATTTTCCTCACTCAAATCAAGCAGTACCCAAATATTAAGATGTTTCACACATCCGAGTTTTCCCAAATGCAATAACCATGGTGTGGTTAGACATCATTAGTGTTCATGCAATTGATGAGTCATATTGAATGGGTTGCTTTCGATTCATGCTTTGATTCGGTCATCATCAACAGGTCTTTCAAAGCATGCTTCATTGGAGAGCGAGTAATCTTCATGAAAAAACTTTGCAAACAACAGCGACACGGTCAAAGGCTTACAGGATTCTCACCATACACAAACATTTTTTTTGCTTGTATTGTATTTTTTTCCCTTCCAATAGAAAAACAACATTAAATGATGAAATGAATCTTACTGCATCCCATTTTTTAAAGCTATTCTAAATGCAGGGTTCATACTCATTTTTGAAAGTCCATTTAAGGAGTTTTCCAGAAGTTTTTAAGGAGTCCAAATAGTATTTTCCAGGAGTCAATTATGACATACAGGAATGAGAGAAAACCAACTTTGTTAAATGTTTTTTTCTTTTTCATACCTAGCTAACTGAAGTAAGTTACCATTACCATAGCTGTAAGTGATTTACGTACTTTGCTTTTTTCTTCCAAATTCCAATGACATACTGGAAACCGGGAATAACTTTGAATAAATTATTTCATACCCAAAAGTTAAATAAAATTACTACCAGTGCAACCTATATGTAATTTTATATAAGTATGGTATCAATTTTTATCCTTGAAAAACAATGCGACATTCGACAACATGAGAATTACGATATCATGACAAATAATAATTCAGTGTAATGCAGATAAAACAAATACACACAATGAAAGAAAAGGAAAAACAAGAAAGATAACACCAAATGTTCAGGTGTAACGAGTACATCTTTAGAATCCGTTCTGACGTGAATTAAATTTATCAAAGCTATTCAAAGTCAATGGAACCGGTTTGGAAAACTAGTATCTGACCGAAGAAAGAAGTTTTTCAATTGGGTGTTTAATCCCACAGATATTGCTATAAATGGAATCGTGAACTTGCGCACTCTGGTTGTAGACTTGTGCGTTAAGAAAAATTTGAAATTATATGTGAAACATTTCGCAACAGAACCGCTCTCCAACAAAGAAAGAATTTTTCAAATCGGACTCTTAGAAGCAGAGATACCAACAAATATAAGATATACATCTACGCTCCCTGGCAGGGAAAAATACATTATTTTAAGAAGAAGGTATTCTCAAAAGTTTTTTCGATGTGAGGGGTATCAGTCCAAAAGAGAATTTTTTCAGTCGAGTTTTCAGGAGCCCATCAGATTTTGCTGCAAATACATCAGAAGCAGAAATGAACACTTAAACGGTGCCCAAACCATTCTTTACCAAATATTAGAAATTATATGAAAAACATTTCTATACCTGCCTGCCAACTTTCAGAAACCGAAAATCGGAAAAAAAAAAAAATTAATCGATGTATTCAATGAAATTACTTGTCGCGCATATTGTTGAAATATACTGAACATATCGATAAAAAAATGATGTTATTTAAATCAAGTATCAACTATTAATTGATATGACAACAGATGTTTGAATTTATCGGCACGTTTATTTCGATTAAAATAGAATCCATACATCATTTCTCATTATTTTATTATCCTATATCATTATTATCTATAAAGAGATAAAATTTATTTTTATGGAAGCTTGCATCTAAAGGGAAGAATGTTCCACCCTTTGACCCCCAAATCCAATAGGATCATACCCCACGCTGTCACTGAACAAACTAAAATGATTTCAAAAACAAACCATTTTCATGCTAGGATTATCTTACGGAGAGACGGACTATGAGACAGTCAAATAAAAAAATAAATAATAAATGAGTGATTGAGGAACACTAATTGGTAAATTATGCTCAACTAAAAACGAAGTGAACAAACATTTTGCACGAATCGCATCCAGTTCATTATTATAAACTTTTAACAAAGGAAGTTAATTTCATATTTTTTCCCCACGCAGTCAACATCTGATTTCACTAATATATAAATAATATTAGTGATTTACTATGAGCAGCAATATGAAAGGGTGGGGTGGTGGTACTATCAAACATTCCATGATGCACATTATGTGGAATTCCCGTGCATTGCAAAATCTTCAAAAAATGTAATATCATTCCTTCCATCATGCAAAAAGCTGATATTACATCAGCACGTAGTGCAAAATGCATATTTCTCATTTTTTGAAGATTTTGCAATACACGGGAATTTCGCAGAATGTGCATCATGGAATGTTTGATAGTACTCCCCCCCCCCCTTTCATATTGCTGCTCATGGCGAATCACTAATACTAAATTTAAATTTATTGACACTTGAAAAAAAAAATGCAAGTAAAACTCCTTATTGTAAAACAGTAACAGCTTAAAAAGATGCAATTTGCATGGGAAAAAATAGCACCCCAACATAATAATTTCGTTGAATCAAGCCAAGACATTTTTACAAACGTTATCGAGCGACGAACAAAAGAAGCATGGTTGGAAAGTGTAGAAAACTTACTGACTAACGGACCAGCAAAATAAATCATTGCTGGAGAAGCACTGGCTTGAATGAACATTGGACTAATTTTTTTTTTTTTTATTTTACTTCCTCTTATAGTAGCATTCTTTTGTTAGGTCAAATTTATTGCCAGAGAAGAAGTTACGACACCACGCCCCAATGCATTTTTAATTTCACAAAATTGGCAGCTTTTGCTTAATTTCGTTATGTTGGGTATCGACCTGGGCTTAAAAATTCCACAGATTTAAAATCAGTTTGAATTTTTTTCTACGATACTTACGTTCTGAGATAGCATTTCGAACTGGGATTAATAACGACATATAGGCTCCAATGCAAGACACACCCCATGCTGGCCTATTGAGAAGTTGACACCCGGGGGACGAACAATGCGTTATCTGAAAAGGAGAATAGGGGGAAACAGCGAGAGAGAGAAGAAAGCCCAGCTGGTTAGTGCAGAAATTTTACGAGTAATTCGTAAAACCTAGCAGATATGCAGTACATTAAAAAAATCCACGTAAGTTAAAAAGAAATCAACAACAGTCAATAACTCTGCCTACAAACAAAACAAAAAAAAAAAAAGAATGCGATTGTAACTAGGGATGAGCAAAAAACCTCGATGTTGCAGGAGCCGATACATCGAAAGAACATCGAGGTTTCGTGACCGATGTTTGCAACTGGTAGAGAATATCTTTTATGAAAAGTAAATGCATTTCTTTTTGTTACATTCTTATAAAGAGGAAAGAAATAGCACCTTCCTATTGGCCGCTTTAGTGGATTCGTTCGCGAAAACAGATCTTTTCCCCGAAGGCATGTGAACCAATGCATCAAAAAAACATCAAGCATTTAAGAAATATTATTAGTTACTTGGGGCTGAATTGGTGAGTCATCATCATCATCATTGTCAACCATTATCAATCCACTGCTGGACGAAGGTCTCCCCAAGTTTCCTCCACAACGGTCTGTCTTGTGCCAGTCTCCTCCATGTCACCCCTGCATACTTTCAAATTTCATCCACCCATCTCCCATGCGGTCTTCTTCTGGGTCTTTTCCTGTCCCTTGGAATCCAATCTAAAATTTCGGCTGTCCATCGATGATCTGTCCTTCTGGCAGTATGTCCAGCCCATTGCCATTTCAGGGATTTAACTCTGATCATGATGTCTTCCACTCTTGTCATTTTTCGGATCCACGAGTTCCTCTTCTTATCTCTCCTGGTTACACCAAGTATGCACCTCTCCATGCTTCTTTGAGTTGTCTGCAGCCTTTGTATGTCTCTTTTAGTTAAGGTCCACGTCTCTGCACCATACGTAAGCACTGGAAGGATGCATCGATCAAACACTTTTCTTTTAAGACATAATGGCATATTGCTCTTGAAAATTATGCTGTTTCTTCCAAAAGCTCTCCAGGCAAGTTTTGTACGCAGATTAATTTCTTCATCAATGTGACCCTCACTTGATATCTGCTGTCCAAGATAAACATACGTGTCTGTTATCTCCAGCTTTTCTCCATCAATCGATAAATCTTCATTTCTTGTAAAAGCATTGAACATCACTTTTGTCTTCTGAAAGTTCATTTTTAATCCCACTTCTTTACTCTTGTCAGCAAGTTCCTGGATCATACTCTGCAGCTCTGATGGGGTAGTTGCAAAAATGACTACGTCATCAGCAAAACGAAGGTGGGTTAGATAATCTCCATTAATCTTTATCCCCTTGTTTTCCCAGCTCAGCGACTGAAAAACACCCTCCAATGTGGCATTAAAGAGCTTCGGAGATATGGTGTCACCTTGTCTCACTCCCTTTCCAATTTTTACGTGTGTTGTATTTTCAAACAGCCTAATCTTTGCACTTGCATTTTCATAGATGTTATTAATAATATTAATGTATGCATCTTCAATACCGCAGGTTTTCAGAGCCATTGTAACTGCTGATGGTTTCACCGAATCAAAGGCTTTTTCATAATCGATAAAAGCCATGCACAATGGAAGTTCATATTCCCTCGCTCTTTCAATTAGTTCTCTCAGCACGTGGATATGATCTATTGTGCTGTAGACACTCCTGAATCCAGCTTGTTCTCTCGGTTGAGCCATGTCCAGTGTTACCTTCAAGCGGTGTGAAAGAACTTTAGTGAAGATTTTATAAACTACTGATAGGAGGCTGATAGGTCTGTAGTTTTCGAGATCCTCAATGTCACCTTTCTTATGTAGCAGGATCATTGTAGCGGTGTTCCAATCCTCAGGAATCTTTCCTTCATTAAGGCATCGAGTGAAAATTTGGGCGAGTACTGTTTCGATTTCTCCACTTGCTTCTTGTATGATGTCTACAGTAATTCCATCTTCTCCTGGAGCTTTTCCTCGCTTCATGTTCTTGATTGCATGTGCAACTTCTGCTGGAAGGACTGGAGGAACTCTGGTACTGGTATCTTTCATGATGTCTGGAGTGCATATATCATCCCTTTCATATAATTTGGAGTAGAAATCTTTCACTCTTGTCAAAATTTCGCCTCTATTTCTTGTTACAGAACCATCTTCTTTTCTCAGTGCCATAATCTGTTTTCTTCCCTTACTGAGATGTCCCTTTGCTATCTTTAGGCTTTGGTTGTTTTCAATTGCTTTCCTCACTAGTTCACAGTTGAATTTTCTTACATCTTCAGTGATACTTTTTCTTACTGTCTTGCATAGCTCTATATATTCCACTTTGGAAGTCACATCTTCTTTAGTTGTCCTCATCTCTCTTCTTTTTTGCATCAACATTTTGGTTTTTCCTGATAATTTGTTCACATGCAACTTGTTCTTAGACCCAGCTAATTTTGTTGCTGTTTCCATAAGAGCTTTGGTTACTTTTCTGTTAACTTCAGAGATGTCCACTTCTTCCGATGTTAGGCCTTCTAAAGCAGAGAACCTGTTCTTCAGTTCTAACTCGAAGGTATTATGGTGTTTTTTAAGGTTGGTTATGTCAATAGATTTTGTTTGTCTTATGAGCTTGCCACGTTCAAGTTTAGTGTTGAGGTGCATCTTACATCTCACCAATCTATGGTCACTACCTGTGTTGAACTTGTTCAGCACACTGCAGTCTTCTATGACGAATTTTTTGTTACACATAATAAAATCAATTTCACTTGTCGTCCCATTTGGATGTCCCCATGTCCATTTCCTGTGTGGCTTTTTCTTGAAGAAGGAGTTCAAGATGAAAAACCCTTCTGCCTCTGCAAACTCAACGAGAGTATTTCCACGCTGGTTTCTGTTGCCGTGACCGAATTTACCTACTGAAGTTTCATTCTGTTGCCGTTGCCCTATTTTTGCATTGAAATCTCCCATAATTATTTTCAAGTGCTGCTTACCTTTATTATTTAGATGACAAATTTCCTCATAAAATTCTTCAATTTCTTCTTCAGGATGACTTGTGGTGGGTGCATAAGTTTGAATAATCTGAGCCTGGTATCTTTTCGAGAGTTGGATAACAAGTCGTGCAGCTCTGTCAGAGGAACTTTCAACTTCTACAACTTTATCCTTCAGTTTCTTGTTTATTATAAATCCAACACCACTAGTTCTGCCAGTATCTGTCCCACGATAGTAGAAGAGATGTCCACTTTTCAGTTCGATGAGATCTTCTCCTTTTCTCCTTACCTCACTTAGCCCCTCGATGTCCCACTTGATCCTTTGTAGTTCCTCTTCCAATTCAAGAAGCCTTGAATCAGAAGATAGGGAGCGTCCATTGTAAGTAGCCAAGGTCAGCATCAGATGGCAGCCTAGTCCGGTCCTCCGGGGATTCTTAGCACCCTCTGCCTTCATGTCGCACTGGCCGCTGCCTTGGCCAGGTACATTCCAGCTGCCGGAGACTGAGGGCCAAGATTTAAGTTGTGGAATCATTTTGGAGGGGTTTGGCCATAACTCACCACGCTGGCCAAGCGGGTTGGTGAGTGTGGGATAGAATTTCCTCTAATCCCGATGGTATAGTTATACCGCTATTGGCGGTCGTCAGAGCCCCTTTAGTGGGAACAGGATGCACCACGAGAAGGCGGGGTTGACATTTGTCAAGGAGAGGCTGTGATGTTACACATCACCTGACCTTACATCCCGAATTGGTGAGTAATCACCATTATATTGAACAGATTTTACCCACCGATGTGCCCATTCACTGCTGCAGATCAAAACGTGTGAAATCTTCGGCTTGTTAGCAAGACATAGTGGTTCACACCGATACATAAAAAAAACATCGAGGTTTGCACCGATACATCGGAAAAACATCGAGGTTTCCACCAATACTTTGGAAAAACATCGAGGTTTCCACCGATACATCGGGCGTTTTAGCAAATATTATGCTACTAGATGTTGAATTGTTGAGTATCACTGTTACATTGAACAGATATTTTACAAATCAATTGCCCATTCATTACTGCAGATGAAAAAGTGCAAATTCTCCAGATTATTAGCAAAACATCGAGGTTTCCACAATGCATCAAGCGGTTTAACAAATATTATGGTATTGGATGTTGAACTGGTGAGTATCACTGTTATCTTAAAGACAGACTTTACAAATCGTTTGCGCATTTACTGCTATATGTTTATTAGCAAAACATCAAGGTTTACACCGATGCATCGAACAAAAATAGAGGTTACTACTAATACATTGAGCATTTTAATAAATATTAGTTACCCAATGTTATTGGTGAGTAATCACTGTTGTATAGAACAGAGATTCTGCACATCTATTGCGTATTTACTGCTGCAGATTGAAAACAACAATTTTTTTCGGCTTATTAACCAAAACATTGAGGTTTTCACCGACACATAAAAAATTTCTACCGATACTATCGATGTTTCGGAAATGCGTAACCACCAATGTGCCCATCCTTAATTGTAACCTTTTGTTACGCAGAGCAAGACCAGCTGCATAGCCCGATGGTAACTGAGGTCACCAGCGTCGCGCTGCTTTGGTTGCGCAGGGGAAGGTGAGGCTGGGCAAGTGACTTTTCAGCTGTAGTGATCCATCCTAAGTCCATGAGCAGCAGAAAACCGAGCCGCTCACAGCGGATTTTTTTTAATCATCCCGTGTTAAGGATTTTTAAGTGGAATAAAGAATTTTTTTGCTCTTGAAATGGGAGAAAATCTGAGGGAGGGAGAGGGGGTGATTTTGTATGAGAATGAAAAATCGAAAGAAATCACTTTCTGATCTGAATGTCGGAAAGACGCACCAAAATCGGAAGGATTGGCAGCAATGCATTTCCCATCAGGAGCTGTATGCGATACAGGAATAATTTTTCAAATCCGAGTTTTAGAAGCAGAAATGTCGAGGAAAAAGCAAATTACCTTTACGCCTCCTAGCAGAAAGCCTATGAGTTACTTGAAAATTTTGATATTATATGAAAACCGTTTCGTACTGGAAACGCTATCCAACAAAGAAGGAATTTTTCAAATCGGACTCGTAGAAGTAGAGATATGGACAAAAATAAGATTTACATCTACGCCCCTGGTGGAGAAACCATGCATTACTTTAAGAAGAAAATATTTCAAAAAGTTTATCGACGTCAGTGCCATTGGTCCACAAACGAATATTTTTCAATCGAGATTTTAGAACGTCAATGACAGTATCTTGGCAATATCAGCCATAACTATCATAGTTTTACGTGCATTAATATCATAATGATAAATAGTTTACATTTCAAGGCCAACACCTTTAAAACATTTCACTTCACATCAGTTTGGGGTTTTCTGTCGATTCCAGCACGGTGTGGTGTTCCCATTTCACCATTGTTGTATTTCTCACGTGCAGGTGGGTCAATCAAGCGACACGAAGAATTTTGCAACGATACTGTAGTTCACCATAACTTCGAAAACCCCTTATATTCCCTTAAAAACTCCTCTACCAACATGTAAATCAAACTGGTGCAGCATAAGAAACTTATCAAACCAAAATTCTTCTGACAAACTACTAACAAACACAGGAATGCACATTAACATCTAACACAAAAAAAAAAAAAAAAAAAAAAAAAAAAAAAAAAAAAAAAAAAAAAAACCACCCAACCATGTACAAATATTCTAACCAAACACCTAAAAACCTATATAGACTATTTACACTGAACCAGTAATTACTGCCGTCTATGCTATTTTATCTTTTTCGTGACTTTCGCCTCAACTCTATGCACACAATATATGCCCACCACACACCTGCCTTTCCCACATAGTTCGCCTCTAGAGCTTTCTGCCACTCCTGGGCCGTCTTCAGGAAGCATTATTAATGTTAGTCATTCTGCCGCCACAGAGCAAGCGAGTGAAAGGATTCACCGTCACCTCCGATCACCACGCCATCGTCGAACCCTTCACTGTGGCTCCATCTAATGCAAAATCCGGAAAAACCTCCATTTTCTTCTTCATCTGTGGTTCTGATTTTTGTGTTCTATTTTAATTAATTCCTTCCATTTTTCACATAGAGTATTAGGATCATTAGCATTACAAATTTTCCCCCAGTTTTTTACTATCAAGACTGATTCTGCAATGCGTAGATGTCTTTCACTTCCACATGTTTTTATAATTTTAATCTCATCAAATTTGGGATATGTATGGTTATCCAATCAGAATTGTATTAGTGCCGTCCTTGCCTTTTTCTTTTGCCAGTATTTTATATGCTGCTTAAAACAATGTTTTAGTTTGTTTTTAGTACTCCTAATATATGATATCTGTGGTATTTCAGTTATTGGTATTTCATATATGCCTGCATTTTCCCGGATACTGGAGTTATCCTTATTATTAATAATCATATCTACAACAGTTAGCACTTTATTTCCCATCTGGATTCCATATTTGTGACACTATTTATTTCTGTAGAAATGACTGCAAGGTAAGGCTCCAACATACTGCAACTGTTTTTTTACTTTTTGAGGTAGTAGTGTCATTCATCTTACTTTGCACTTCATATATCCATTTTTTTATTTTTTGTGGTGGGTAACCATAATTACTTGTTATTTCTTTAATATTATTTATTTCTTCTGTAAAAAATTCTTCATTTGAGGAGTGTGTAATTGCTCTTTTTATTCAAGTTTTAATATTATTGCATTTTTGTGTATATGGGTGTATCGAATAACATGGAATCAGAACAGGTATAAATGAAGGTTTTCTATGTACTTTGTGTTGTAGTTGGTCTCTTTGCCTGATAAAGCTAACATCAAGGAAGGACAAAGCATTCTCCTCCTCATGCTCTATTGTCAATTCAATAGTTGGGTAGAGATCACTAAATTGCTGAGTTAATGATTCAAGTTCAAAACTATTCATTCGGGACAAAATAAAAACATCGTCTACATATCTGCAGTAAACTAATGGGGGTTCGTCCATTGAACAAATTATTTTTTCTTCAATGTTGCTCATAACCACTTCTGCAAATAAATTTGACAGAGGGGAGCCCATTGGGCCTCCATAATTTTGTTTGAAGATACTTCCTTTAAATTTGAAAATATTGTTTTCATATATGTATAATAAAACTGTTTTTAGTTTTCGAAGTTGTGTGTTATTAAGATTTTCCTCCTGTTGTAATTTTTTAATGAAAGCAAGAATACCAAGAATGTTTGCTAAAACTAAAACGCACAAAGATGGAAACCCTATGAGACTAAGCGTCAAAATAAAAAAAAATTAAAAAAAAAAAATTCGCCGTTGATAAATCTGGAAAAAAATATTTATAATTTTCTAGCACCTTTTTTTTTTTTTTTATGAAAACACAGTTCATAGTAAGAAATACTTATGAGTTTATTGATCTAATCAAAAATGTAAACCAAGATTTGTTAGAATTCAGAATGGCAAGTATGGATGTTAATGCATTATTTCCAAATACCCATGTACCAGAGGCTATTGAAATATTCATTAAAAAAATTACAACCAGGGTTCGTACTCTTTTTGGGGGAAAAAATTCAAGGACTTTCCAGGCCTTTTCCAGGCCATATACAAAAAATTCCAGGATGATTACTACGCTTTACAGTATCATGCTCAAATTAGTTTTTAAAAGCAATTTCAGTTTTAAGTAATAAAAATGATGAAAGATGCAAATGGATGAGTGTGCTTTTTTACCCATTACATTTCTTTTTAAAGTTTTTAATTGGCGAATTACCCAATAATGCTAAATTGAATCATGATGCAATTACCACAAGGCTATTCAGAAAATCCTTTCCCTCAATCAGAAAATGATTAATTTAATCAGTCATTTTAGCTGCATCACTATTCTGCACTATCTTCCATGTAATCAGACTTATTGATAACAACTGAAATTATTATAAAATAAAGTGAGGGCAGATTCAGAATTTAAGAATGGGGAGGGCGCACGTCTAACAGAGGACTGGTAAAAAAATCTCTGAGATTTATTTCCTCCAAAAAACACGGTGGTAAAACATGGAGGACCCATAAGGGGAAGATGAGGTGCTTGCCTGTCAGAGTACATCACAAACAGCAGTTCTGAAGTACTGCTGTGTGGATCACTGAAAAGTTCGGGCCAATGTAAGACAAAACGTGGAGTTGCAAATCCATAAGTGAAAAAGTGTGATGTCTGAAAACAAGAAACGTGAGACAAAGCAAAGCACTTATCTACTTACTCAACCCCCCCCCCTTTTTTTTTGAAATGGGGCATGTGCCTGTTATGCCCACAGGTGGATTCTAGCTCTGATAAAAAGTGTTTCCATACATGGGAATGATTTTTTTTTCTTTTTAACATTCCCAATAACTGCCACTGGTATCTGCATATTGGGATGTGACTTTTGAAGGCAATGAAAATCTTATTACTAGACAGAATATGTTCCAGACTTGAGGAAAATTTCCCCCAATTGTAGTACAGTTATGTTAAATCAAAAAGCATAAGCCACGGAATCACTATGCACCTCAAGAAATGATTCGGGAGTGGACGATCATAGAAAGGTGAACCAATAGAGTTTAAAACAGAAAGTGTAAATTTAGGAACATGGCAACAAATTTCAAATAAGTTTCATCATAGAAGTCAGAAAGTCCTGGCCCACCACCCAACCCAAAAGAATCTAACCACCTTTATGTCTACCAGTACACTTGCCTCATATTACTTTCCAAAAATTATTTTTCATATCAAACAAGATTGCCTCAATTTACTTTTATTTTTTTAAATCAAAATCACTGCTAAACTAAATTTATGAAGTGCTACCCCAAAATGTGGAACTAGCTAAACTATTTATAAAAACCTTAAACATAAAACAATTTCAGTTTTTTATTGGTATAAATTAGGATATTCTTAAGTATTTTACATAAATGAAAAATGATGAGCATAAGGAATCTCTACCTCCAGTTAAGCTTCAATCATAACCAGAGTCAGAATAACCACTTTTGGTTCAACTCCCAAAACATAAGACAATTATATGAATTAAGTTTTTAAAAGCATTTTTTTAAAAAAATTGGAAGTTTGTCAGTTATATAAACCAAAATCTGATCAATGCATTAAGGACAATTGATTGAATTGTTTTGGCCACAAATTCATAGTAAAATGTACAGCAAAAATATGTTTTTAGGAGCCCATGAGTATTTACTGTACAAGTATATATAAGGTTTTATATTACTTACCAAAGTTTTAGTCCAATAAGAAGCCCAATTGTGGAAGTTAGTTGCAGAAAGTTATAAGTTTTTGGAACAGAAGAGTTCATTAGTCTATTTACATGAACTTCATATGAAAAACACTAAATAATTATGAAGATAAAAGATCAAAACTGGTTTGAAGTTCAACATGCTTCAAAGAAAGAAAAAAAGTTCATTTCTATTGTAAATTGTACAAATATAAAATTTTTATGTTTTAGTATTAATTCTCTATATGCTTGGAAGATACCACAAATATGGAGTATCAATGGATGGTTATACAGATTTAAGATTGCTGACTTTGGTTTCAAGTTCCATATCCATTTTTTTAAGTACTGCTCTTTTCTCATGAGCAGTTTTTCTAAAGCTATTAGATTTTACAATGTATGTATTGTTATTTGTAGTTTCAGCTTTTAAAGCTAAATCATCAGCAGAGTTAAGTGATTCTTTGACTTCTCCTTCAATGAGTTTCCTTTTCTTTTTTATGCTATCAATTTCATCTAAAATAGCTTTCCTTTTTCCACATATGGCTGCTTTTTCCTTTTCTTTGGACTTATCATCCAAATAATGTATGTATTTTTGCCTTGCAGCTCCAACTGATAACAGAAGGGATTTTGAGATATTTACCTTATCAATACCACCTACATAGGATATATGATCATAAATAATTCTCTGTGCTACAATTGACTCCTCTCTCATGTTATCTACAATGAGCTCCTTATTGACTGAAAAACCCCTCTCAACAGAAGCTTGCCCATGTGACAACAGTAAAAGAAGTTTCACAACTTTCCACAGTTCACTAAAAGCTTTAGTAGAAGACATGTACTCATACAATAATGTGTCTACTCTTTGTTGTTTATCTTCTGGATCAAAGTTTATGAATGAAGATTTTACTGCTGCAACACTGGTCACAAATTCCTTAAACTGCCATATTACACCATCACATAATTCTGGTTGTATTCTATGAGCATCAACAAGAAGTGTGAGAATGAATGTTAGATTCTTAATACAAGTCTCACTATTTTTTGACATCAACCGAGGATCTAAACACTTCATGTGGCGAACAAGGGAGTACTTAAGTGGATTTTTTTCCAATAGCTTCACAACTAGCTTTTGCAAAAATATTCGGCATTCCATTCTAAACTCCGTAAGTTTGCGTTCACTAATGTTCTTAGCACTTAATTCTTTCAATACCTTCTCTGTTTGAAACCCAACATCAATTTCTTTATAGTGACAACACTGAGATGCATCTGTAAGGTCTACTTGTAACAGCTTTAAGGCAGAGTTAGCTTCTGCCATTACGGTTCTTTTAACAAATCGATTCATCATATTTCTTAGCATCTTTTCAAGATCTGTGGCCATAAAAGGCATCATTGGCTTATCTGACTGATATGCCTTGAGAAATGGTACCAGCTGTTTTGAAACTGAATTGAAGAAATGCAGTTTAGCCAAAACAAAAGGATCTTTAGTGAAAGTTTTGATAGCATCAAATGATACAGTGTGGGGATTCTTGATTCACTTCTTTTCAACTTGGTTAACATAATTTTCAATGTCTGCCCAAATTTCTAATGTTCGCTCGCAGGCAGGAGTATTTTCTAGCCACCTGTGTGGGCAGAATTTTAATGGCATCTTACTGGCTAAAATTATTTTAGAAAAATCTTCCCTCCTTGCAGGTGAATCTTTAAAAAGCCTAAATAATGATGAAAGCAACTTTTGAATTTCCCACCCTGTTGCTGAGGCTCCATGTCGAAAGGCATTGTTTACAATGTGAAGTCCACAGCTCCCTGTGTTTAGGAGTTGGACATTTGAGTCAGCACTAAGTGTTGATTGCAGCATATCAAAAAACTTCCAATTAATATTGGGTCCATCCATTGATAACTGCACAATGTTACACAGTGGGAGGCACGCCATGCATTCAAGAAATTTTTCCATCATTATGTCTGCACTAGCATGACCCAAAAAAACTGATGACACATATCTGGTTGAAACTGTTCCTTTTCCCCATAAACGAACATGTATATCCATTTGTTTTGACTGACTAAACTTGTTTAAACTTTCGTCAAACAAAATCACAAAATTTTCATTTTCGACTTCCTGAACCAACACTGATTTAAAGTGAGGTGCCAAACCAAAGCAACAAATGTAGGAACATTTTTTTCGCCACAGCTGAAGTTTCCAGCAATTCTGCTGTCAGAAAACATTAGGCTGAATAAAACATCATTACCTGCACAAGACCTGTAAGAGTAATGGGATTTAACCACTTTTAAACACCACAATGCTTCTGCTTTAATGGTTGCATTTTTTTCAAGAGGAAGATGCAGAGGATTAGATGTGGATGCAATAGGCTGTACTTGTTTATCACTTGATACACATAGCAATTTATCAACAGTTAGTGGAACATTTTTACAGCTTTCTGTCAACATACTATGTTTTTTTCCTTTCATGTGGCTTCTTAAAGCGGATTCCCCCATATTCGAAACATCTATTATTTTAATGGATAAAAATGCATTTTGCAACATGGCAATTGCTTTCATCTTTTTTAATCCATCCAGCATATTTAGGATTTATTAGCCAAAGATCACTAAAAGTACACTTACCCATATTTAATGGGGAGGGGCGGGGGTGATAAAAATGGGTAAATCAACTGAAACAGTAAATGAAAACCAAAAAAATATCTAAGATCAGGAACCACACAACTAAAAATTGAGAATTTCCCCTGAGTAAGGGGCTACACATGTGACCAATTACTATAGGCCAGATTTTAAGTAATTAAAGAAAAAGGGGTCTTACTGCTATGTTATTTCCTGCTCCCCCAGCTTTGTCCTTTAGGCAGCCTGGGTTGCAAATGCTTTGGCATTGATTTAGTCTTCATTCAAAACAAGGAAACAACACTTAGTGAAGTTACTGTTTTATGACCTGTATGCCAATCAGTAGACAGAGTGTTGTGCTAAAAGACTGTTACAAAGCATCACCTCTTACAGCTGGGCTCCAAACCAGAGGAAAGGAAATGTTAACAAACACTTAGTGCCTGAGGGAAGCAAAACTTTGTACTGGGTCTCCTCCAAGTCTCAAATCTTTCATACTTACCCAGCTGGAGTGGACGTAGGGCTTCAAGCTTGGAGAATGAATACTGCTCTTATATCTATGCCTTTGAATTTAATTTCGACCATTTTCAACAGGGTAGGTTCCTAGGTTGTACCTAACAGCATACTAAAATTTCGCCAAAATCCAACCCCTTTTACGTGAATTATCGTACGGACAAATGGAAAAAACCAAAGCATAAACGTTTCTGCAACCTACAGTTCGAAAGGGTTAGTAATTTCTAAAATAAAAACATAACGAACAGCGTGAAAACTAGCTCATACACAGAATATTTGAAACTACAGTATGCGCTCTCAATTATTAGGGATGATAGGGGGAAGGGAACAGAACTGTCCATAATTAGCATGTTCTCGTTGCGCTAGGCGCTTAAGCACTGCTGAATTCCGTCAGACCCCCAATGGTCAAATGATTGAAATGTGCTGATGTTCATGGAATGAAATGGTTGATCAGCTATGATAACCGCATAAAAGTTCGAAGGGGGAGGAGGGGGGCGATTTTTTTTTTTTTACTTTATGCAGCATTCTACATTACTCCAGTATTTATCTTGTCATCATCAACAATAGCAATGTATAACTACCACTTACGATCGCGGATATCGGCCAACTGAAAATCTGCCATGCAACTAAGGGATACACACACAGGTATCCTGTTACAATGAATTGTAATTGAAAAAAAAAAAAAAAAAAAGATTTCAGAAATTAAAATCGAAAAAAAAAAAAAAACCTTTCAGAAATTAATATCATCAAGTCATGGTGTTTCAAAAATCCGCTTTCCTTTATAATGTTTAAAAACATGTAATGTTTTTTCTTTTACCTGTCGTGTATAATAAAATGGGTTGATTTTTTTATGGAATCAGACGTCCATATGTCTGATTGTCTTCGTCTGAGTTCACACGTTAGCTACTGTGTACAAGTAGACATATTTTTTCAGCTCAAAAATATGTAGTTTTGTATGTATTCACAGTATAACTCATTCCGTATTCCCACAGAACAAAATTCAGCATATACAAATGAAGAACATCAAGACCCACCCAACACCATGTTTCCGATTGTCTGCTGTTTATATTCAAGAAATGCGAATATGGATCAATGGTGAATGCAGCAACTATGGTTTTTATTTATTACCAAGAAAAAAAAAAGGAGCCTGAAAGCTGTAAAGCTGAAACAGATATTTCTCCCCCTCCCGAAAACATTCCGATTAAGTTCAAACAGCAGGAGCACGCGTCCACGCACACTCAACCTCTGGAATGTCCTGATGGAACGGCTTCTTTTCATTTGGCACATCGCCATAAATCACCACCTGCAGCTCACTGAAGTGTCTTCCTCCTTCACCCTAACTATAGGAGAAAACGTAAAAAAAAAAAAAAAATGCTGCCCAATTTTCGACAAAATGACCAAATTTACGTCATAACGTTGCAATTTACTAAAATACGTTTATCTGCTGAATTTCGCCTAAATCCATTGAAAACTTTTTAATTATAGATTTTTTTATTAAAACAGTAACTCAGACATCTGAATAAATATGTATGTTTGTAATTAAAATAGAGTCCATATCATCACAGAAACAAAATTTAAGGATCACTCTGTTTAAATAAACCATGGCATCTAAAAAAAAATAATTTACTTACTTTTCCCGTAATTTATAATTGCAGTTTCTTTTTTTTGAATCCGATTTTGCAACGGAAGATTTTTTTTTTTTTTTTTTTTTTTTGCATCTGCTAAAGTTTCAAACGGAATTCGGCGAAATTTGCACTAGAACTTTATTGTGATGTATTTTAACCACTGTAAAAATTTTACTGTGTTATTTTCAAAATTCCGGAAAATGGATTTCTGAAAATATCTCTTAGTTCTTTTGAGCCGTGGAAGTGATAAACAGGTGTTTGCTTTCTTCCCAACCAAGGGCTTCGGATCAGCGCTCCCAGCTGTCAATCAACCGTTGCTTTGGTAACACACTTTCTGCTCAAGGCTCACTGTCTAAAGAGGCACACATAATAAAAATTTCCAATGCTAACTTTTTAAGTTTTAAACCGATTCAAATGGAATTTTGGGAGTGAGCTTCTGTAATCCAATTATAGTAAATGTAAAAATTTCAGTCACTTTTGTGAAAAATTCGCAAAGATAGTTTTCTTATTTTTTATCATAAGTAGCCGAAGTCTCTTGAGGGGTGGGCCGGAAGCAAGCGTCTTAATGCAATAAACAAGGAGCAGATGAATGTGTTGTTCAGGCATACTCTTCACTGGTGGATGCCAGCTGACTTGGTAAACACGCGACCCCCTTGCAAATGCTAAATGTCTCTTCTTTCCCCTTCTGTTGTTCTCAGTAGTTGTCGGACGGACATCAAGCTCAGGGCTAGAGAATGCATCAAGCTCCCCTTCCCTAACAGACCTGCTAGTAATCATCCAATTTTATTGCACTGGAAGTAGTGCTCCCCCCTCCAGCCAAATTAGGATTTGGGCACATCCGAAACACCACTGTAGCCGGCGGTTTCTTTGAGAACAGAGGAGAGGAACTTAAAAAAATTAAGGGGTAACAGTCAGTAACACGATTTCCTAAAAGGGCATTTTTTTTAAGCACTAATTTCAAATTTCAAGGCTTTTCAAGACAGCATTAAAAAAATACCGTTTTTCCAGGATATTCCAGGCCTTGAAAACGTAATCATGATTTTCCAGGACTTTCCAGGTTTTCAAGCACGCGTGCGCACCCTGTACAACAGGAGGAAAATCTTAATAACACACAACTTCAAGAACTAAAAACCGTTTTATTATACATATATGAAAGCAATATTTTCAAATTTGAAGGAAGTATCTTCAAACAAAATTATGGAGGCCCAATGGGCTCCCCTCTGTCAAATTTATTTGCAGAAGTGATTATGAGCAACATTGAAGAAAAAATAATTTGTTCAATGGACGATTTCCCATTAGTTTATTCAGATATGTAGATGATGTTTTTATTTTGTACCGAATGAATAATTTTGAACTCTCTGCAATTTAGTGATCTCTACCCAACAACCATTGAATTGACAATAGAGCATGAGGAGGAGAATGCTTTGGCCTTTCTTGATGTTAGCTTTATCAGGCAGAGAGACCAACTACAACACAAAGTACATAGAAAATCTTCATTTATACCTGTTCTGATTCCATATTATTCAATACACTCATATACACAAAAATGCAATAATATTAAAACTTGAATAAAAAGAGCAATTACACACTCCTCAAATGAAGAATTTTTTACAGAAGAAATAAATAATATTAAAGAAATAACAAGTAATTATGGTTACCCACCACAAAAAATAAAAAAATGGATATATGAAGTGCAAAGTAAGATGAATGACACTACTACCTCAAAAAGTAAAAAAAAAAACAAAAAAAAAAACAGTTGCAGTATGTTGGAGCCTTACCTTCCGGGCATTTCTATAGAAATAAATAAATTATGTCACAAATATGGAATCCAGATGGGAAATAAAGTGCTAACTGTTGGAGATATGATTATTAATATTAAGGATAACTCCAGTATCTTGGAAAAAGCAGGCGTATATGAAATACCACAGATGTCATATCTTGGGAGTACTAAAAACGAACTAAAACATCCGTCTTAAGCAGCATATAAAAAACTGGCAAAAGAAAGAGGCAAGGACAGCACTAATACAATTCTGCTTGGATAACCATACATATCCCAAATTTGATGAGATTAAAATGATAAAAACATGTGGAAGCAAAAGATGTCTACGCATTGCAGAATCAGTCTTGATAGAAAAAAACAGGGAAATAATTAATTAAAATAGAACACAAAAATCAAAACCACAGAAGAAGAAAATGAAGGTTTTTCCAGATGCTGCAATAGATGGAGCCACGGTGGAGGGTTCAACGATGGCGTCGTGATCGGAGGAGGCGATGAATCTTTTCACCCACTCGCTCTGCGGTGGCAGAATGATTAACATCAATAATGCTTCCTGAAGACAGCTCCATGGTTCATACTCTTAAAAGCAAAATAAATTCAACCACTTTTCAAGGATTTTTTAAACCCGAATTACCATATGTGTGTACTGTCCATCGGTCAGTAGGTAGGTGTTTTAGTAAGTTCAGACCATTAATCTTAGCTGGGGTGGGCACACCTTTAATGACCTGCCATTACCAATTGCCCACAGTTTGTTTATTTTATTAACTTTGAATTGCCTCTCTGTTTTAGTATTTTTCGAAATCATTTTATCATGCGAAATATTTTGAAAGGATACACTATTTTCATATTCATTTTCTGGTATAACACTTATTGTTTGTTTTAACCTTTTATTTTTGATGTATGACTTTGATGCATTAATGCATATTTTTGATGCAGTAAGGAGAAGAAAGGGTCCACGCATGAAGCACAAGCAATTCCTGGAAGTTTCACCCTCCAGCAAGAATGCGTCCCTAACCCCGGTAAACAGAAAGAAGCCCATCACAATTTGTAAATACATCAATCCACTTATTTTACTCATATGGCTGATGCTTTGCTCTGTAGTGATATCATAGCCAAGGTACTAGCAGTTCACACACTCTCCTGGGATGAATGCAAGTTCTGTGCTATTTGATCAGCTTGGTGTTTTTATTGGAACTACACAGAAATCTCCTATACAACTTTTTAGCAGAAGCAATTATTTTACACATGCTCTTTCATATTATTACTTAAAAAACAAAACAATTTTTTTTTCAAGTACTATTTACACAGCCTTAAACGTTTTCAAGTACTTTTCAAGGTTTTCAAAGAGCGTACGAACCATGAGCTCGGGAGGGGCAGAAAGCGCTACTAGAGGCGAACTGTGTGGGAAAATGTTGCATGCATAGAGTTGAAGTGAAGGGTAAGAAAAAGAATGGCATAGACAGCAATAATTGCTGGTTTCGTGTAAATATTGTATATAGGTTTTTAGGTGTTTGGTTAGAATATTTGTATGTGGTTGGGTGGTTTTTTTTTTTTTTGTATTAGATGTTAATGTGTAGTCTTGTGCTCATTAGCAGTTTGTCAGAAGAATTTTAGCTTGATAAGTTTCATGTGTTGCATGAATTTGATTTACACGTTGGTAGAGGAGTTTTTAGGAAATATAAGGTGTTTTCGAAGTTATGGTTAACTACAGTATTGTTGCAAAATGCTTCGTGTCGCTTGATTTACCCACCTGCATGTGAGAAATACAACAATGGCGAATGGGATCACCACACTGGGCTGGAACCAACAGAAAACCCCAAACCTGACATGAAGTGAAATGTTTTAAAGGTGCTGGCCTTGAAGGGTAAGCGATTTATCATGAGATTTGGATTTTAGAAGTTTAGATTTTGATTGTGTGGCAAATACATCAGAAGCAGAAATTAACACTTATGCCCTCTGGTGGCTAAACCATTCTTTACCAAAAATTAGAAATTATATGCAAAAGATTTCCCATCAAGATCAAGAGTTGTATCTGCTGAAGAAAAAAATTCTCAAATCGGATTTTTAAAAGTAGAGATATTGGGGAAAACACAATTTACCCCCTCCCCCGCGGAAAATCCACACATAACTTGAAAAAGTGACTATATCTAAAATAGTCTTCGACATAAAAAGGAAATTGAAAGAGAAAATAATTGTTTGTATCGGGCGTTTAGAAGCAAATATATGGAATAAAATGTATTTTGAATTCGATGTCATCTGCATTTATGCCCTCTAGTGTATAACACTGTTGTCTTGAGCATGAAATTTAATCTTTTTGCTCTGTTCAATCATCTGGGCAAAAAAATCCTTGTGTTTTTGTCCCTTCAAGTGTTTCACAGTGTCACTCTTTCCACCATGAAGAATAGAAATGTCGCAGCAGTAATCTGTACCAAAAGCATATATGCATTTCTCTTTCTACAAGCAATAAGACAGACAATCTTGAGTGTAGGATTTGTTAAAACTAGATGCATATTTCATTTTCGACATTGCAAGCTACTAAGAGAGTAGATCAGTAGTGAAATCACGAAACAAAAACAAACAAACCAGCCAGAGCGCTGTTGTTGCCAACAACTAAAAGTTCTGGAGCAAAAAACAGTGCAAAAATCAACACCCCTCCCCTCTAGTGAAATTTGTTTTCAGGTACATCGATTCCGTAAGATAATGAAAACGTAAAATGGCCTGCATGTCAATTTTATGAATAAAATATCAGCCAACTGTTTTTCGTTTCTTCTGTGGGTTGTGCGCGAAGGTGCCAAAAAGCATCGTGCTAAGGAGAGGCCAACAGTAACTACTCTCTTTTGTCGTTAAGTGAATTCGACGCAACTAAACTGTATATCATTACTTAAAATGCGCGTGGCTTTGTTGAGACGAGGGGTTGAAAGAAAGAACTGCAAGGAGAAGGCAGAGCAGTTTCCATCTGTCAATCAATTACAGACTCCCCAGGAATTCTAGAGCCAGAGAAGGTGAGCTCTTTGCTGAACGCGTCATATGACAGAAGGACAGGGAGAAATTTTTCAAAACAAACTTTTTCTGATTTTTAATTACAGCAAAATTTTTGCGGTGAATAAAATGTCACAACATAAAGTTCAGTTTTAATTTCCGCGAGAATCCATTGAAAACTTTAGAAGTTATGCATTCATTTTTTTTCACATTTTTATTACTACACATCCATTAACTACTTTTTTTAATATAACTGCAGTTTTTTACTTTAAAGCTTTTCTTTCTTTCCAAACCAGTTTGAAGAAGCGTTTACTTACTATTTTGGGGAACCATGGAGCTTATTTTATTTTTTAACTACAGAAAAAGATTTATATATATATATTGTGTTTGTCATAGACACTTTTTACCTCATTCACACATCATTACCGCAAAACAGAATCAATGAAGACAGCGGTATCTGTCAAAACAAATGTGAAAGTATGAAGCTTTCTTTCTTTTTTTTTCCTTTTGGTTGGAGGTTTAACAATTTCAGTGAGTATTTCAGTGGGCTATAAGCAGTCGCCTATTCCTAATTTAGGGCCACTGGTTCCAGGACAGAGAGAGAGTCAGTGTCAGAAGACTAATGCAACATCCATGCCCCATCGGGATTCAAGCCTGGACCCATCTTGGGCAATTGGTCGGAAGTAGGCACTCAGACCACTGCGCCACCAGCGGCGGCTTTCCTTTTGTAGATATGCAGAAAGGAAAAGTACAAAACTGATCAGTGTAATGCAGCCTTGCATCGACGCAGAAAGAAAAAAATTTCACAAGCGGTCCGAAATCTTTTTCTTCTGCGTAGATCCAAGGCAATGGTTGATGGAATTTTGACCATCGCAACAGTTAATTATCGGCGAAAATTGGGAGAACTTGACATTCATTCGGAGAGTGGGAGGAAGGGCTGAAAATCCGGAGAGTTGGCACGTCTGAACATGGGTAAAGCAGAATATTTTTTTAATTGGAACAGATAGTGAAAGCTTATTTTATCTAGAATTATTATCATTATTATGGCTATTCCAAAAAATATGACAATGCATACAGATACACAAGCAAGAGATAATAATAATCAATTAAGAATTAAACTCACCTTCATTCTTATCATCATGCAAAAGATTCTGGAATTCAGAATGGAATATTTCAAGGTGTTTCTCAATAAGAACTTTTTCACAGGTTTTGGCAAGAACATCGAGTGTTGTTTCATGCAGATATAACTGCACCCGCCTCTGTTCTTCAAGTAACCTTAATTCTGCCTGAAAAGGTAAAACATGAAAACACAACATTAGTACCAAGAAATGTCACTACTGAAAATTTATATCACATTCTACATATCTACTTATTATTCTCAACCATCTGGAAGTTTAGTAAAATAACATAACTTCAGTAAATTTGACTGATGAACATAAAGTTGATACGTAACTGGATTAATACTCATTTTTAAGATCAATCACTGTATTTTTGTGAAAAACCTGGACTTTCCAAATTTGATTTTACCATTAAGATGGAATTATTGCTTCTAAAAGTTTAATTTCCCTGAAAATGTATGGTTTCCCACTGCTAAGCTAACTTTTTATATAAACAGGCAAAAGAGCAAGCATTTTCCCTTTGTTTCCAAAAACTTTTAAAATTCAAAATCAAAACTTTATCACTGATTTCTATTCCCTGTAAAGTTGTTTTCTCTACACAGCTAAAAGCACAATAGCAGGAGCCACAGTTGTTTTTAATTTACGTGCCTACAATTATAATAATAACAAGGTTGCTTACCTTTTTTCACATTTCACTGCACGTTTTATTCTTTTTGTAGTCATGCTTGGTTTAAAGCAATTTTATTATACATCTGTAAAAAATCTTCAAATATGATGGGAAAATATACAAACAAAATTTTGGAGGCCCAGTGGGCTCTCCTCTGTCAAACCTGTTTGCTGAAGTAATTATGAACAGCATAGAAGAACAAATTATCAGTACAATGGATGAACCACTGTTGGTTTACTGCAGATAAGTAGATGATATCTTCATCATAACCAGAATGAAAACTGATGAGCTGGAATCTTTAACTCAACAACTTAGTAATGTCTATCCCACAATTAAATTGACAGAACATGAAGAAGAAAATATCTTACCTTACTTGGATGTTAAGAGCATCAAGCAAAATAACCAACTGCAGTACAAGGTACATAGAAAACAGACATATGTCCCTGTTCTGATACCATATAACTCAACACACCCTTACACACAGAAATGTAATAGCATAAAAACGTTAATTAAAAGAGCAATCACACATTCCTCTAAAGAAGAATTTTGTACTGAAGAAATAAATTACATTAAATAAATCTTTTACAGCTATGGATACCCTCCACAGAAGATAAATGGATTTATGAAGTACAAGTAAAGATGCAAGATACATATTTCCCTAAAAGAAAAAAACAATTACAATATGTCGGAGCAACAGCTTACCTTCCAGGAATATCTACAGAAATCAATAATTTATGCCATAAATATGGAATTCAGATGGGAAACAAAGTAATGACTATTGGATATATGATAATTAATAACACTGAAAAATGTAGTATCTTGGAAAGAGCAGGTGTGTACGAAATACTTATAAAGTGGAATCCCACCACCAATATATATTGGAAGTACCAAAAATCAGTTAAAACATCACCTACAACAACATATTAAAAATTGGCAAAAAAAAAAAAAAAAAAAAAACAGCACTGCTACAATACTGTCTGGATAACCACACATATCCGAATTTTGAAAAGATTAAAATAATAAAATCCTGTCGCAATGAGAGACACCTACGCATTGCAGAGTTTATTATATTGATTGAAAAAAATTAGAGATCAAATTTGTAATAACAATCCAAGTATCCTTAATGAAAAATGGAAAGAACTAATAAAAATTGAACAAAAAAAAAACAAAAAAAAAAAAAAACAAGAAAGATGACACCGAATATTCGGGTGTAATAAGCACGTCTTTTGAATCCATTCTGACGCAAATTAAATGTATCAAAGCTATTCAATGTCAATGGAACCGGTATGAAAAACAATAGATCTGACGAAAGAAAGAAGATTTTCAATTTTCAATCGGGTTTTTAATCCCTCAGATATTGCTGTAAATGGAATCGTGAGCTTACGAACTCTTAGAAACAGAGATATCGACAAAAATAAGATGCGACTTTACGTCCCCTGGTGGGAAAACCATGCATTATTTTAGTAAGAAAGTATCCTCAAAAGGTTTATCCACATAAGCAGTATCGGTCCAAGAAAGAAAAAATTTAGTTGAGTTTTCAGGAGCCCAGATTTTGCTACAAATACATCAGAAACAGAAACTAACACTTCTGACCCCTGGTGGCCAAACTATTCTTTACCAAACATTAGAAATTATGTGAAAAATATTTTCCATCAGGTCTTGTATGCGATACAGGAAGAATTTTCCAAATCGGAGTTTTAGGAGCAGAAATAACGCAGAAAACGCAATTTACCTATGTGCACCCCTAGCGGAAAGTCTACGATTTACTTGTAAATTTTGAATTTATAGGAAAAACATTTCGCATTGGAAACACTATCCAGCAAAGAAGGAATTTGTCAAATCGAACTCTTAGAAGTAGAGATATTGACAAAAATAAGATATACATCTAAATACATCAGAAGTGGAAGTTAAGACTTACGCCACCTGGTGTCTAAACCATTTTTTACAAAAACTAGAAATTATGTGCAAAGGATTTACCATCAGGAGCTGTATCCGGTGCAGAAAGAATTTTTCAAATCTGAGATTTAGAAGCATAGACATAGGGGGAAACACAATTTATATTTACGCCCCCTAGCGGGAAAGTCTATGAATTACTTGAAAATTTTGAAATTATATGAATCACATGTCACACTAGAAACACTATCCAACAAAGAAGGAATTTTTCAAATCGGACTCCTAGAAGTAGAGATATTGAAAAAATATATATAAGGTATACATCTACGCCCCTGGCGTATAAACCATGTATTATTTCAAGAAGAAAATATTCCTAAAAGGTTTGTTGACATGAGTAGTATCGGTCAGCAAACGACTTTTTTTTTTCAATCGAGAATTTAGAAGCTTATATTTTGCTGCAAATACATCAGAAGCGGAAATTAAAATTTACGCCTCCTGGTGGCCAAACCATTTTTTTACAAAAATTAGAAATTATGTGCATACGATTTCCCATCAGGAGCTGTATACGGTGTAGAAAGAATTTTTCAAATTGGAGATTTAGAAGCAGAGATATAGGGGGAAACGCAATTTACCGCTACGCCTTTTAGCGGAAAATCTAGGAATTGCTTGAAAATTTTGAAATTATTTGAAAAACATGTCACACGAAAAACACTATCCAACAAAGAAGGAATTTTTCAAATCAGACTCCTAGAAGTAGAGATATTGACAAAAATAAGATGTACATCTACGTCCCCCTGGCGGAGAAACTGTGGAATATTTTAGGAAGAAAATATTCCAAAAAGGTTTATTGATGTGAGTGGCATCAGTCCATGAAATAATTTTTTCAATCGATATTTTAGAAGCTCAGATTTTATGGCAAATACATAACAAGCAACCCCCCCCTGCATATGCAACCATCTCAGCTCCTGGGGGGGGGGAAGATACTGCATCAGCCAGTCATTGGCAGTGGCTGGCAATAACTTGGAGGAACTCTGCTTTTCACACGGACAACTCTACGTTTCCTGCTCATGGGTTGGCAATCATAAAAATCTCTACATTTTTGCTGCCAATGGAAAAATCAAAAATACTGTTTACCAAAAAACAATAACCTACATGAATTAAAGTAAATTTACTGGAAAATTACAGGAATATCTCTTTCATTCATTAACTTTCACCCGCTGAACTTGGCGAATCCACAAATAGTAATATTTACCCAGGAAATACCGGGGTACACCTGCTAGTTGAGTAATAAAAACCAGATCACCACCACTTAAAAATCCAAAAATCAGAACCATAATCAGGCCTGGGCAAGCTATGTAGCACTGATGATACAGACCTTTTACAGCACCAATGATGACCACAACTGGGAGAAAATCAGTGAATGGTATCTGTCAATCAATAACCCCAACACACAGTGCCAAATTTAGTGTTGGCAATTGTTCTTCTTGCCCAGCAATGATTGGGTCAGGGCTGCCAGCCTATCACACCCAAGAAAATAGTTGCTTTAGTAGCCACTAATGGTAAAAATAGTAGCTTAAATAGTAGCCTTAACAACTTATGTTAATGACTAAAATAGTTGCCTAAAAAAAGTGTACGAGTTTTAGAATGTAAGTGCTCCACACCAAAAAAAAAAAAAAAAGAAAATGTTTGTTAATTTTTTTCATTTATTTCAAACCACAGTGACAAAATTAGCACATGTTCACATTTTGGTGGGGGGAAAATTATATATATATATATATATACTGAAGAGCAAAGCTGAAAACTAAGGAAAAACTTTTGAATTTAAAACGAAAGTTTTAAATTAAAAAAAAAAAATAACCTGAAGATCAAAATGCGCAACGCAGCAGTTATGAAAATTCAGAATTCACATTCTATTAAGAAGAGACCTAAGCAAAAAAAAAAACATATATTTTTGACTCATACCAAGTACAACATAGAAAAGGTTATGTATCTACCGGTGTGAGTAAAAGGAGAAAAGATAAAAATAAAATAAAACAACTGAATGTAGAAAGTGTCGAGAATACTGAGCCTTGGCTTTATCAAGGACCAGAAAAAACTCTGCATTTTCTCACTTCCACAAAGACCTAGTTGGAAATGGGTTTCTGCAAAGCCATAGATGCAAGTAATAAGCCCACCAAAAATTGTTTTAAAAAATATATATATGTCATGACCTCCGCAGAGTTGTATGACCTAGCTTTAGTTAACAATTTAGCTTGCATCCATAACTTTCATGGCCCGACCCATGCTCTTCATCTGTTACTATTAAACAGAAAGAAGAAGATTAAAGAGAACTCAAGTTGTGAGAGTGACATAATAATTAGAAATAATGTTCAGCTATAACGAAATGCCAAGTTCGCCTGAGAGAGAATTTAAACCTGAATAGCAATGCAAAAGTATTCCAAATTTTTACATTGCAATTAAAAAAGGAAATATTAATTATTTAAAACTCAGATTTTTGAAAGAAAACTTGATTCTAAAACCCCCTACTCCACAACTTCTGACAACACAAAAACGAGAATAAATTAAAGACAATAATTAACTAAAGAAATGCTTTGTGAAAGTTATATGACATAAACAATTAGTTGCAATATGTACAAAGTATTTCAGCAGTGCTTTAAGTGCATAATTAAGTAGTTATTAAGAACTTAACTACTTTGAAAATACAGCGCAATGTAAAGGAACTATGCTTAGCCAGCTGCTGGGCCTAAGTTTCCTAAAAAACGCGCAAAGATACCAAGAAAAGAGTTAAAACCCGCAAAAAAGTTAACAGACTAGCCAGTGCCTAAATGCTAAAAAGCAAAAAACAACAGAGAAAAAAAGTACAAGAAGTACAAACATTGAACTTATAAAACCTAAAACCCAAAGACAATGAAGAGAGCTTACCTCTTATGCAACTAAACTTTCTCCACACAAGAGGAAACATGGCTGACCTTTTCCCCAAACGTCCAAACACCTCTGCCACTCCCTAGTCGCTGGGGGGCAGTGTGGGTGGGGCTGATGGCCTCCTCACACTGAAAGAAACGAACTCGCGGAGATTTTAACCAGAGAAAAAAATATATACTTAAGACTGTGGACCTGTATGATCAGAAAGAGCAGAATTAACTCTCCAGAATACATGAGAAATATTATAAAATACACAAGTGGTGTATTTAATAATCTTTGCATGTATTAAATCACCTTAGTGAGCTTCTATAGATTATTCAGAATCTTATTAATTTTAATGTTAGTTTTACTATTTTTAGTATAGCTATTCTAGTGAGTGAATAACTAGTTTTCTTTTTATTTGTTTTTATTTTCTTTTATAAACAGATTTTTAAGCTTTTTTTGTGATTTTGTCTATATTATTTAATTTTTTATTTTAATAGGACCTTCATATCCATAGCACTAAGGTTCCTTTTAGTAGTTAATAGGCATCCTCTAGCCAACTTCCAAACGGCTTTGATTGGTCAGAATCATATTATTAACTGTGTAGAAAATTAAAGCAGATCTGCCAACCTTACTCTATTATTCAGAATAATTTTTCTTAAAGTTCTTTTGATGAAAGAAAAAGGAATTTCGTTCTCTAGAAAACTGTCTAATAGTATATTAATT
Organism: Macrothele yani; assembly: GCA_039090855.1. NCBI lineage: Eukaryota > Metazoa > Arthropoda > Arachnida > Araneae > Macrothelidae > Macrothele > Macrothele yani. The sequence continues at coordinate 128,658,429 of CM077008.1, forward strand.
TGGTAATTGAAGTCCAAATTGTTGCTGCAAATTCTTGAAATTCTTAGGACCTGAGAAATTAGTACATTCTCAATTACTTTGGTTGATATGTTATTATTCCAGTGTAGATATTTAATTACTTTGAAAGGAAAATTAACTCTTTTATCAAAGAGGCTAATAGATGGGTTACCTCTGTTGAGCTTAATGCTTAAGTCTAGGAACTCAAGTTCCTGATTACTGTGGTTGGTTTTACATAAGTTAAGAGAGCTAGGATAGATATTATCAAAATCACTCTCTATAACTTCTGAATTATTGATACACAGCAGATCATCAATATATCTAAATGTGTAAAGGTAGTTATCTGAGCAGGTGGGGTGATTTTTAATGAATTTATATTCCTTAAAGAACAGGAATAGATTAGCAATACTCGTGGAGGTTGCACTGCTGAAATACTTTGTACATATTGCAACTAATTGTTTATGTCATATAACTTTCACAAAGCATTTCTTTAGTTAATTATTGTCTTTAATTTATTCTCGTCTTTGTGTTGTCAGAAGTTGTGGAGTAGGGGGTTTTAGAATCAAGTTTTCTTTCAAGAATCTGAGTTTTAAATAATTAATATTTCCTTTTTAATTGCAATGTAAAAATTTGGAATACTTTTGCATTGCTATTCAGGTTTAAATTCTCTCTCAGGCGAACTTGGCATTTCGTTATAGCTGAACATTATTTCTAATTATTATGTCACTCTCACAACTTGAGTTCTCTTTAATCTTCTTCTTTCTGTTTAATAGTAACAGATGAAGAGCATGGGTCGGGCCATGAAAGTTATGGATGCAAGCTAAATTGTTAACTAAAGCTAGGTCATACAACTCTGCGGAGGTCATGACATATATATATTTTTTAAAACAATTTTTGGTGGGCTTATTACTTGCATCTATGGCTTTGCAGAAACCCATTTCCAACTAGGTCTTTGTGGAAGTGAGAAAATGCAGAGTTTTTTCTGGTCCTTGATAAAGCCAAGGCTCAGTATTCTCGACACTTTCTACATTCAGTTGTTTTATTTTATTTTTATCTTTTCTCCTTTTACTCACACCGGTAGATACATAACCTTTTCTATGTTGTACTTGGTATGAGTCAAAAATATATATATATATTTTTTCGCTTAGGTCTCTTCTTAATAGAATATATATATATAGCCGCCTAAGAGAGAATTTAAACATGAATAACAGTACCAAAGTACTACAAAGTCTTGTGCTTTGTGGTGAAAGAAGCTTTATCCAAAGTGCCATAAAATGAAAAACAAAAGAATAAAAATTTTAACAATAAGATTCCTAATAGTACACAGGATTTTAGTACTTACAACATCCGCAACAACTGACATCTAAAAAAAAATAATAATAAAAAATAATAAGATGCTTTGGAAAAAATTATATGAAGTTTACAATTAGTTGCAATATTTACAAATATTCCAGGAGTGCTTTAAGAGTATAATAATGTAGATATTACGTTCCTACCAAACATGAAAAAACATCGTTGACAACAAGAACAATAAAACGGCTAACTATTCAAACAAAGCGCTCAAAATTAAGCTATAATTCCAAGTTAAGTGAAAGAGAAAAAAAAAACTCAAAAAGTTAGTAAATTTGCTTGCACCTAATGCCCGATGCGAAAAAAAAGAAAATTTCCGCCAAGAATGTTTATTAATTAAACTTAGAACGAAAAAAGTACAGGAACAAAGAAGAGAGCTTACCTCTTATGCCACACTTAAAGCATAAGTGACAAAACATGACCGAACCTTCACCTCGGCCGCTCCCAGAAGCAGGGTGGTGGTGGTGGGTTCCATTCTCTTCTCCACAAAAAAGAACCTGCCAGTTAAATTTCTACCAAGAGAATTATACAACTAAGAGTGAAGTCCTGCTTTTCCAGATAGAGTAGAATAACTCTCCAGAATACATGAAAAATATTATCAAATACACTTGTAGCGTATTTAATAACCTTTAACAGAAACTAACAGAAACCAGCGTGGAAATACACTCTTAGAGTTTGCAGAGGCAGAAGGGTTTTTTATCTTGAACTCCTTTTTCAAGAAAAAGCCACACAGGAAATGGACATGGAGACATCCAAATGGGAAGACAAGTGAAATTGATTTTATTATGTGTAACAAAAAATTTGTCATAGAAGACTGCAGTGTGCTAAACAAGTTCAACACAGGTAGTGACCATAGATTGGCGAGATGTAAGATGCACCTCAACACTAAACTCGAACGCAGCAAGCTCATAAGACAAACAAAATGCATTGACATAACCAACCTTAAAAAACACCATAATACCTTCAAGTTGGAACTGAAGAACAGATTCTCTGCTTTAGAAGGCCTAACATTGGAAGAAGTGGATATTTCTGTAGTTAACAGAAAAGTAACCAAAGTTCTCTTATGGAAACAGCAACAAAATTAGCTGGGTCTAAGAACAAATTGCATGTGAACAAACTATCAGGAAAAACCAAAATGTTGATGCAAACAAGAAGAGATGAGGACAACTAAAGAAGATGTGACTTCCAAAGTGGAATATATAGAGCTATGCAAGACAGTACGAAAAAGTATCACTGAAGACGTAAGGAAATTCAACTGTGAACTAGTGAGGAAAGCAATTGAAAACAACCAAAGCCTAAAGATAGCAAAGGGACATCTCAGTAAGGGAAGAAAACAGATTATGGCACTGAGAAAAGAAGATGGTTCTGTAACAAGAAATAGAGGCGAAATTTTGACAAGAGTGAAAGATTTCTACTCCAAATTATATGAAAGGGATGATACATGTACTCCAGACATCACGAAAGGTACCAGTACCAGAGTTCTTCCAGTCCTCCCAGCAAAGTTGCACATGCAATCAAGAACATGAAGCGAGGAAAAGCTCCAGGAGAAAATGGAATTACTGTAGACATCATACAAGAAGCAAGTGGAGAAATTGAAACAGTACTCGCGCAAATTCTCACTCGATGCCTTAATGAAGGGAAGATTCCTGAGGATTGGAACAACGCTACAATGATCCTGCTACATAAAAAAGGCGACATTGAGGATCTCAGGAACTACAGACCTATCAGCCTCCTATCAGTGGTTAATAAAATCTTCACTAAAGTTCTTTCACACCGCTTGAAGGTGACACTGAACATGGCTCAACCAAGAGAACAAGCTGGATTCAGGAGTGGCTACAGCACAATAGATCATATCCACGTACTGAGAGAACTAATTGAAAGAGAGAGAGAATATGAACTTCCATTGTGCATGGCTTTTATCGATTATGAAAAAGCCTTTGATTCGGTGAAACCATCAGCAGTTACAATGGCTTAAAGGTCTGCAGGAAAGGTCATGGCAACAGTTTTTCAGGATTTGAAAGACGTTTTACTGACTGACTATCTCCCGAAGGGAAAAACAATAAATGCTGAATACTATTCCAACTTTGTGTGCCAATTAAAGGAGTCGTTAAAGGAAAAAAGACAAGGAAAACTGCAGAAAGATGTTCTCTTTTTGCAGGACAATGCGCGGCTCACAAGACTGGCAATACAATGGATGTTTTGAGGGATCTGGGGTTTAAACACATACAGTGATGGAAAGTTGTAAAATCATTTTCGGAGCAGCAAAATGCATTTTTGGAGCAGGTAAAATACATTTTTGGAGCAGGTAACACACATTTTTGGAGTAGGTGAAATGCATTTTTGGAGCAGGTAAAATGCATTTTTGGAGTAGCAAAATGTGTTTTTGGAGCAGGTGAAATACATTTTTGGAGCAGATAAAATACATTTTTGGTGTAAGAAAACATTTTTTCGAAGCAGGTAAAAAATTAGTAGATAGAACAAACTCTTAAGCAAAAAATGTTTTGGAACTAGATGCACTGTACTCAAAATTAAAACATCTTGCATTGAAATACACACACACATATATGCAAAGATTTTAGTTTTCAAATAGATCAAGAAATTTGTAATTACAGCAGGATTCTATTATTAATCATTTATTTTACACAAAATATTTAATGTTTTGCTGATTTTCTCAATATTTAATTGCCCACTTCTATTTTTTTCTAATTTTTTTAAGATAGTTAGCAATGCTTTGTTTTTCTTCTTTTAATAGTACCTGTTCACTTTTTATTGCACTCATGTCACTTTTTTATGCCACATTCAATATTCATCTCAGCATTTCTTAACATTTTATGAGAGGAATCCAACTGCTGCAAAAGTTCAGCTTCTTCCCATTTCAAATCACCTTGTGAACATTCAATTTCTTCTTTTCTTTTTCGCTTATTTTGCTGCATTTTTCCAGCACTAATCTGCTCTTGATATTTCTTCCAGGATGTATTATAAGCTGTCAGAAATTTTTTGGTTACACTAATTTTACTCACATCTCTATTTACTCTCTTGACATGATCTTTGTGCTGCTTGTTCTCTGCACGAGGCCTAAAATCATAGCGGCCGCCATGCACTGGTCTAAAATTGCAGGCACATGGCTTACAAAGCGTGATTAAGCAAAACTTTAGATGCTTCATAAAAAAGGCCATTCTTTACTATATATATCGCAATACACTTGACGATAAGTTTTACCGGACTTCATTTTTTGTTGTTGTCATAGCTGTTTCACTGCTACGTTTCATTTCGTTTTAATCTAAATTAACCCTTTCCACTCGAATAACTTTTCACACATACTCACCCAGCACTCGTATTTTCTTGCTTTCTTTCTTTTTTTTTCTGCAGTAGAAGCCACAACTTAAGCTCAGCTTTGGCTTGTGAGCCCCGACATATGAGGTATTGAGGAATGCATCATCGGCATGGCGGCTGACACCCGAGCTATTCGGCGAAAAAGAAATGTCTCGCAAGCCCCGACACACGTGCTATAGATGCGTTATGGGCGTGGCGAATGACACCCGACCTATTTGGCGAAAAACAAATGTCACGTGAGCGACGATGTGCGAGCTTTAGAGGCATCATCGGCATGAAGGGTGACACCTGACCCATTCGGCGAAAAAAAAAATTCTCGCGAGCGCCGACGCACGATCTATAGATACGTCATAGGCATGGCGGATAACAACCAACATGCGAGCTATTCGGCGAAAAATAAATTCCTCAAGAGCGCTGACATGCGAGCTATAGAGGCGTCATCGGCTTGGTGGGTGACACCCGACCTATTCGGCGAAAAAAAAAAAATGTCTCGCGAGCTATAGAGGCATCATCGGTATGAAGGGTGACACGCGAGCTATTCGGCGAAAAAGAAATTTCTCGCAAGCGCAGACACATGATCTATAGAGGTGTCATAGGCGTGGCGGATAACACTTGAGCTGTTCGGCGAAAAATAAATTCCTTGCGAGCGCATACACGCGAGCTATAGAGGCATCATCAGCTTGGCGGGTGACACCCGACCTATTCGACGAAAAAGAAGTGTCTCGAGAGCGCCTACATGCGAGCTATCCGGCGATTTTCGTAATGTCGGGTGCTACCCGACAGCCGAGGGGAAAGGGTTAAAACGTTTGCACTGAAATTTTCACAAGAACAAAGCCACATGTAATCAATGTAAAAAAGTTCACAAAAGGCGTTGAGCTGAGCTCCGTCTCGGCTTTTGCACACGGCACTTTCAAATGGCTGTACGGGGAATCACGTGACAAAACTTCGCCTCCGCCGGCGGGGAAGTCAGAACATCGAAGGCGTATAGGGACTATCTGCAAAGTGCGTTTTCTCGACCAAAAGACGGTACAAAATAGAAAATTGCGTGGACTTTTCCATAGTTTTTTGGGTGACTTCCACAAAACGTAAGACGGAGTGAAAATCCCTACAAACTATGGAAAATCCGTAAAAGTTGGCATCTCTGAATACCCATGAAACTTTTAGAAACAGAAGCATCGTATCCTGCCACGGGAGAGCCATTTTTAGTCGTCCTCCGCGACAACGAAATAGCTAACGACTAACCTTATGCTGTATTTATGTAACTGAGCACCTCGCCCGGAACGAAATAACTGTGCCATCCCAAAAAGCAGGGAGCGACATATAAACAATCTCAATTGCACAGCTCTCCAAAAGACCACCAAACCATCTGTAAACAATCTTATCAGGATTTCATAATGTACAGCATCGTTTCTTCTACATACCACATGATTACAACAAAACTCCTCCTCCATAAGCTCCAGCTACATCGCGAAATCTATTTGTCACTTATGCCGAAAAAACAACGAATTAATAGGTGAGAAACATTCCGAAATGTTGGGATTGGCGGTACGCGCTGATGAAGCGTCGTTATATGTTTAACAAAATTATGCGTAGACCTTTAAACAGCGTCATTCGATTCGCCGTTTAAAATGGCATTTTTTGCCGTGAAATCATTTTTTTTTTCGCTCGGCGATTTTTGCTGTGGATTGCCGTTTTGGCGCAGTGGGGCGCAAATATAATTTTTTTTTTTTTTTTCGTAATTTGTAGCAGCTTGGCGCAAACTTTCCATCAATGTGCATAGACCATCCACCCTACTCACCAACCTTGCTCCATCAGACTATTTCCTGTTCCCAAAGCTTAAAAAAAGTTTGAAAGTTGTAAGTATTTTTCGAATGATTCTGAGGTGATAGCAGCAGCAAAGCAGTATTTGAGTGATCAAACTTCATAACCTTTTTTTTTTTTGGAATGGAAGGGTTAAAGAAACGCCAGAAGTGCTGTGCCAAGTGTGTTTAACTTTGGGGTGAGTATGTGGAATAGTCTGCAAGTTTCATGGCTCCAGCCCATTTCCTTCTTGGTGAGGCTGAGAACTTATTAACTTCTCCTCGTATTGTCTAGTGTGCAACAGATATGCTGTAGCCCATGAAACCTAAGCTTTTCAAGAAAAAAGAAATATCCATGTTATTAATTTGCTATTTTCTTCCTTCTGTAATATATTGGGTGTATGCAAAAGTTCTACTTGATTTTGTAATAGATGCAAATTGTGATCGGAGTACCTACACATAGATGACGCTACAATACCGAATTTTCGGCCAACAAAGTTTGGAGAAGTAGAGCATATAGAGAGAGGCACTAGGTTTGTCCGAGGAAGTCATTCGCAACAGAAATCACAGACTGTGTAACATGGCATGCGATAAGGAGCACATTAGACATTGTGTACTGCACGAGTTGAATAAAGGCAGTAGTGCAGCCTCAACATCTGTCAAGTGTATGGGGAGGATGCAGTTGGTGACAGCACATGCCGCTGTTGGTTTCGTGATTTCGGAAATTATGGAATGGACACAGAAGCTGTAAAGATCAAATACGTCCTAGACGTCCATCCGTGGTTTCTGACGAGGATGTGGACCAAGCCATAACAAATGATTCACATCCAACCACTCAGGAATTAGCGGAAATGTTGTCAGTACACAGAATAACGGTTGAAAGATGGATGCATGCGCTTGAGTTCATCACCAGGTTCGATAGCTGGGTTCTGCACCAGCTTTCTGCAAAGCAACGAGAGGAAAGAATCCCTACCTGTGTTTCTTTGTCACAGAAATGAACCGTTTTTGGGAGGAATTGTAACAGATGATGAGAAATGGGTAATGCACTGTAATGTAAAGCATTGACAGACTGTGTGCCAAGATGCAGAGCCTGCTCCATCAACCTCGAAAGAAGGACTGCATCCCAAAAAGGTTTCGTTGAGTGTTTGGTGAGATGTTCAGGGAATATTTCACTGGGAGGTGTTGGCACCTAACAGAACGATAAATTCTGTCCTCTACTGCGAACAGTTGGACAGATTGTGAGAACAACTGACATCGAAGCAGCCAGCACTCGTCAACCGCAAAGGCGCGATTCTTCATCATGATAACGCCAGACCTCATGCTGCTTTAATCACTCGGCAAAGATTACTGAACTTTGGTTGGAAAGTGTTACCTCACCCGGCGCATTCCCCTAACCTGGCACCTACGGACTAACACCTTTTTCAATTGTTACAGAATGCCTTCGCTCTCTCCAAACCTTCGGCGATGTGGACGATGTGAAAATGGCATTACATGACTTTATTTACTCTATAACACAGAACTTTTTCCGGCATGGGATTCACCTACTTATAGACAGATGGCAAGAGGTCATACAGAATGATGGCAATTATGTGAAATCGTAGGTACATTATTTGTTGTGTTCTCCTCCTTTCTTTGTAACCTACAAAAACACGGATAACTTTTGCACACACTCAGAAATACTAATTGCTTCATTTGCTGGAAAATTAGACACAAATTTTTTTCCTGAAAGAGTAACTAAAACTATGTTGACAAATTTGTTATTTCATTAAGTGCATATTCTTCTTCCTTTCTGTCACCTTGATTCTTCTTATTTTTCCGACTGAAAATTGATTCTGATTTAGCTTGAGCCAAGCATACTTATGGTGTCATGTGATTAATGTTATGTACCACACAATTTGCACAAGCTAGACTATGGACCTGAACCTGAAAACCAGCAATGCGCCAGTCTGGAGCTTCCTAGACAAAACATTGGGTACTGTACAAAATATCAAAAACTTATCGACAATGGTTCTGTTAAATGGTCTTCAGACTTTTACATTATACAGCCTTTCCCCTTTCATTGAATCCAACTCTACGGAATACATGGGATTCTTTGATACAGAGGATTCCTACTACCAAAATTTCATCAGGTATTTTTCTACTTACAGCAGCTGCCTGAATGATGAGAAAGTGTCACCAAAGCTGAAAATAAAAATCACTGTTCTCTTGTTGCACATATAAACTGGAAACTTCTACTTAAAACAAATATTTCAAATGTACATACTAAAACAAATAACACTAAAAACAGAGAATTCTATTTTTCAATACATACATATCACTAAGCTGTTCTCTGAGATTCAGAGGTTAGCTCCAAAAAGAAATACAACTACCAAGATATTTTTACTTCCAGTTGTTGTATCAAACTTCTTCATTTACAGCGATCTTGACATACAACTCGGGCTTCACTGATATTCATTACACGCAGTACACAAGATCTTTTATACTTCATACTCATAATCTTTTTCTCATGCAGACACTCCTGAATCTGATCCACCCATGTCTTCTTTGGCCTTCCTCTGCCTTTCCTTCCTGCCACTTGGGCTGAAAATATTTTCTTAGTAAGCATTTCATCACTCATTCTTTCAACATGGCCAAACCACCAAAGCATATTGGTCTCCACCTTGCTAACAACATTTTGCTTTACATCCCACAACTGCAACACATCTTCATTCCTCACACAATCAGACCGTGTCTTGATACAACCCCCCCCCCCCGTAAGTAACGCATTTTCTCCAGCACACAAAAGACTCCTATGTTTCTTCTGCAGTACCCAGATTTCACTGCCATACATCAAAGTAGGAACAATTACACTTTCATACACAGCCATGCGGGGCTCTCTTGAGAACCCGTCATTCCTGTGAAAACCTCTAAGAGCAGCCATGACTTTCAATGAAGAATTCACTCGCCTACTAATTTCACCATCCAATTTGTTCTCTCTGTCAAACATGCTTCCTAAATACACAAACTCACCTGGTCAATCACAGTGCCGTTTTTGTTTTTGATTGGAGGTTTAACGACCACCGTGAGCAACTCAATGGTCTATGGAGCAGTCGCCCGTCCCTAATTTAGGGTCACTGGTTCCAGGAAAGGGAGAGAGCCAGTGCCGTAAGACAAACACAAAATCCATGCCTCACCGGGATTTGAACCCGGAGCCCTTTCGGATGAGTGATCAGAGGCCATCACTTAGACCACTGCGCCACCGGGCGGCAGAGCCGTTTATACTTACATTACATTCAGGGCTACCCATTCCTCTCTCAAACACCATAGCTTTGGTTTTTCCCTTATTTATACTGTTTGAAATTCATGCAAACTTCGTACATCCGAGACAACATACTCTGCAAATCACTTTCGCTCTCTGCCAACAGGACAGTGTCATCAGCATACAGCAATCTACACACACGGATATCACAAAGACATAAAACACTATCATCTATTTTCACATCACGCATCCATAAATATATTAAACAGCCATGGTGACATTACACAACCTTGTCTAACTCCCGCACCAATAGAAAACCATTTTGATAAAGCACCATTCACTCATACACAAGTTCTACTACCAGCATACATGGCTTTTACACTATTAAGTAGATTTCCCAGTAACATCATATTCATTTAATACCTTCCACAAAAGTGTCCTATGTACTCGGTCGTAAGCTTTCTCTAAATCTATGAAGGCAGCAAAAACTTTCTTACCAACAGCCAGATACTTTTTAATCATCATGTGTAATGCAAAATTTGGTTAGTGCAGCCTTTACCAGGCATAAAACCACTCTGAACATCCCACACTTTCTCTGATGTAAGATCCCGTACTTTTTCAATAACAACCTTACCAAACACTTTCCCTGGCACACTTAGTAGGCTAATACCATGATAGTTCTTGCATTCAGTCTGATCACCTTTTCCCTTATACAAGGGAACAATAATAGCATCCTTCCAATCCCGAGGCACCATTCCTAACTCCCAGCACAACTGGCAAATTTCAGTTAACCAGTCAATTATAGAGTCACCACCATACTTCAACATCTCTGCAGTTATGCCATCAACTCCTGGAGCCTTACCATTCTGAAGAGATTTTAGAGCTTTACACACTTCTTCTCTTGAGATCCCTCCTGTGCTTCCATTCCTCACTGTGTCATCATCTGTGTCTGTCTCAGAATCATCTTTGCTTTCCTGATCTAATAACTCACAGAAATATTCACCCCATCTTTCACTTAACTCATTGGGCTCCCATATCATTTCCCCGACCTCATTTTTCACACAACTTACAACTTTGTTTCACCTATTTTTCCTGAGTCTCATGTACTTCCAGAAAGACTTCCTATCTTTTGAAAAAGCCAGTTCATACCTTTCCACCTTCTCCTTCCTATCTTTTATTTTTCAATGCCTTTTTCAAATTCTGTCTGTCAGAACAAATGTTACGGCATTTGACTATTTGGTCAATATATAATAGAGCTCACGTTTAAAAGCTGTTACAAAGAAAGTTGATATTTTACAAAAGTTCCATTGTTAACTGTTCCACTGAATTTATAAATTCTGGCTTTAAAGTTGTACACAGATTTTACATCAGCAACTGCATCCACAACATGTATTTAAAAATGTAGTTTCAGAAAGCTCAAGTTCATAAATATCGGTTACTTACCTTTTTCATGTATTCTGTGACTGGATTTTGCCTGATAAAATCTGTGCTTTCTGTGATATAAAATCTTTCAGTATCACACAAAAATGTGTTTTCAAAGGCTTCTGTATAAATAGAAAGATTTGGGCCCTTGGCAGAAGGATCATCTTCATTAAGACCTAATTCAACTGCAAGCAAAAACAAAAATTACTATTAGGGCAATGTGAAAGACAAAAAAGCATAATATCCAACAAGAAAATTGGCAGTTTCTGGAAATAATTAAGCACTAAACAAAAAAAACAAAAAAGGGTGGGGGGGGGGGTTCAGTGGGATCCTCATATGAGGAATCCATTTTGTCACTTGGGACATAGCACTAAAATTTCCTAAAATCTATGAAAACAGCATACATACCATAAGGTCTCTATTTTGAAACCTTTTTCCTAGGTGGAGGACGGGCTATTCCCACAGTTTTGCCCTTGCAAAGAACAAACAAACATCCTGAGATATTACTTGTTTCCCATGCTGGATGCTTTTCTCTTACTAGTCACTAGGAGTTGAAGCGTGAGTACTACATGGCGAGGAACGCCATCACTAGATTTTCGTTAGACTACACAAACAAATTGCATTGATATACTGTTACTCAAGTTACAACACATGTGAACATCAATGGCAGCGCAACAGAACTACGGTACTGAATTTCTTTTATCTGATCTCATACATAAAATCAGCCTTGTGGCTTAACATACGCTACATAGTTAAAACATTCAAAGGTTCTAAGATCACTGTATCCAGAATGCCCAATAGTTGGCTAAAGTGTGTGTGTGTGGGGGGGGGGTCCAAAATGAAGTACTTTATAAGGCATCCTTTCTTTAAACATTACTAGATAGTAATACATAGGTGCAAACATGAGTACTTACATTCATACCGAATTCACTGTATTCCTTTGCAGGATAATATTTCCACATTCGCTGTGCGTTATAATAAGGTGATGACCAGAATTAAAAAGTAGAAACTATAGCAACATGGTTCCTGATGATTCATCAGGCATTCTGTTCCTTCTACCATCGACAGCATATTTCCGTACATGTTTCGGGACTGACATCGCCCATTTTCAATGCTAGCCCAAGTCTTCTTGCGTGGCTTGCATTCTGCCTCATCATTCATAACACTGAACAACAGTGGTTTTGTTACAAAGAAAACTTTAAACAGTTTTGTATGCATTTAAGGGTGCTGAAACCAAATATGAAGTCACAATTGCACCACTGGGCTCCAATTTTATGTAATGGAACTTTCTATTGGGATGAATATTTGTGCTACTTAAAAGAATTTCCCTATGTTTCCCAACGGAGACATCTGCCTGCAGTCAGGAGAGCTGTGTTTTTAAGAGTAGACATACTACTGGCACCATTACTTCCTTCTGGGAAGGGGGAACAAAGCAGAATTTTCATCATTCAAATGCATTTCATCGGTATTGAAGGATGCAAATTTTCTCATGGTTTTAAAAAGTAGTGTGGATTGTGCAAAGTGTACATTAAATAATGCTGTGTACTTGTGTGAATCGTCCAAGCAGTTTCTGCTACATTTGTGGACAATTTACTTTAAAGTCTCAAAGGCGACATTTCACACCGTTGATTGGAAAATCATATGAACTTTATTTCCAGTGCAAAATGGGTGATGAAGATAAATCTTGGGTGCCTCACATTTGTTGTAATTCATGTGTAACTTTGTTGACTGGCTGGTTGAAGGGATCACGTCAAATGCCATTTGCGGTACCAATGGTTTGGAGAGAACCAAAAGACCACTGAACAGACTGTTACTAGAAGTCAGGAAGAATTAAATAATCTGGTTCATGACCTTCATTTAGCAAAAAGTCAGGCCAAAATATTGGCTTCAAGATTGAAGGGATGGAATCTTTTACAACCAAGTACAAAAGTATGTAGTTTTCGTCGACTACATCAAGAGTTTGAACAATTATTTTCGAAGAGTGGCAATCTTATGTACTGCAATGATATAGACTTGCTGTTTGAAGCCTTAGGGCAACAACACACACCTGAAGAATGGAGACTTTTTATAGATTCCTCAAAAATAAGCTTAAAAGCGATCTTTCTTCATAATGGAAACATGTATCAGTCAGTACCTATTGCATATGTTGCACACATGAAAGAAACATAAGAAAATATGAAACTGTTGCTTCAAAGTATAGTATACAAAAATCCCTCATGGCATATTTGTGGCGATCTTGTGATAGCTTTACTCCATGGTCTACAACTTGGATACACAAAATACTGCTGCTTCCTCTGTGAATGGAACAGTAGGGATAGAAATTCTTATTATATTAAAAAGACCTGGCCTAAAAGAGAGTCTTTAATTCTAGGCAATAAAAATGTTGATGAGCCTTAAAGTAAGTCCTCAGAACGTGTACTTACCACCGCTTCCATCAAACTGGGTTTGATAAATTTTTTGAAAAGGCACTGAATAAAGATGGAGAAGCCTTTCATTTTCTAAAGAACAAGTTCCCCAAAATATCTGAAGCCAAAATTAAACAAGGCATTTTTATTGGTCCACAAATAAGGGAACTTATGTGTGATCTTGCATTTGAAGGCACTCTGAATGAGACTGAAGCTGTTGCATGGAAGTCCTTTAAAGATGTGGTACAGAACTTTTTAGGTAACCAGAAGGCAGAAAATTATAAAGAACTTGTTACTGAGCTTCTATAAAATTGTAAGGCCATGGGGATGCAATATGTCCCTTAAAATACATTTCCTTCATTTGCATCTGGACCTTTTCCCACAGAACTTAGGAGCTGTAAGCGATAAACACGAAGAATGTTTTCATCAGGACATATGTACCACAGAAAACCGCCAAAAAGGAAAAATGGAGCCCTAAAATGCTAGCTGATTACTGTTGGACTCTAAAAAAGGATGTAGTACAACCAAAGTACAGAAGAAAATCTAAAATAACTACTTTTTAAGGTAAGTGTAATTAATTGCTTGTAGTGAAATATACGTGCCAAAATGAAAGCTTATTGTACTCTGAAACAACAGGTTACCCGAGAACTATGCTTGATAGCACAATTTAGCAAGCAGATTTTGTAATCAGCATGACAAATACTGTATGATTCGGCATATGCAGTCTTTGTAACAAACAAAAAGTTTATTTTTGTTGTTCAGTGAATTGATCTTCACATGCAAATCTGAGCAGGGTCTACGTAGTTTGTTCATATCGATCGTCATAGCCATGAGAATTAATCGATTCAATATGTTCGTCAACTAAATCCAATCTGTGTTTGTCCGGACTTGACTTTTGGATTTCTGCTTCTCTTTTGATGACAAATCTCGACGCATATGGAAGCAAGGTGGGAAGTTGTTCATTACAGTTTAAAGACCTCGTCTGTTCAATGACAATCACCTCAGACATTAAAATCCTTTTATGTGTCTGATGTGTTGTACATAGCTTTGTGCCATTCCAATCTGGGTGAGCTCCTGTATCCATGCAATATTTAATAAATGCTGTTCATGCTTCATTTATACGCCCATTTCGTTTATGCTCTTCCAGGAATCCAGGCGTTTTATTATATGTCGCCTAGTGTTACCTATGTATATACTATGTTGTTCACCATCGTTACTTAGAATGGGAATCCTGTATACACCTACACAATCCCCTATAACTGCGCTTTTATTTTTCTCTGTAGTAATTTCACACTATCTTATGATATCAGCAAAAAACAGATCACTTTTTGTGTATTCTCTTTTTAATACATTAGTCAGTGCTGGTATGTAATTGAGGATGTTTACCTTTGATTGTATACGCACTGCAGGCATCATGCACCCCCGGCCCACTATTGGGCATTCCGGATACAGTGTCATGCACCCACTTCAGCCAACTATTGGGCATTCCGGATACAGTGAGCTTAGAACCTTCAAACATTTTAGTTTTACCTTTTTAACATTTTAACTATGCAGTGTATATTATGTCACGAGGCTGATTTTATGAATGGGATCAGATTAAATAAATTTAGTATCGTAGTTCTGTTGCGCTGCCATTGATGTTCGCATAAGTCATAATGTGAGTTACAGTATATCAACACAACTCGTTTGTGTAGTCCAACGAAAGTTTATATACCACGTAATACCCACACCATGGATTCATGACAGTTATTATACCATCACTAGAATCAAGAGTACAAAGCTACAGAACAACTTGCACAATGTCACTGATAATAGTGTTTTTTTCTTTTTGTCACTAGTAGTTGAAGCACGAGCCCTACATAGTGGGAAACACCATTATTGGAATCAAGAAAACAAAGCTATACAACAGCAGGCAGAATTTCACTGATAACAGAGCTTTTCTCTTGTCACTAGTAGTTGCACCTTGAGTCCTACATGGTAGGGAATCGAACAGCTCACAGAATATCACTGATAATAGTATATTATCTTCACAAAGATATATTATGGAACTTATGTAACTGGAACTCTCAATGATTAAAATGCATTTGACTGAAAACTTGTAAAACGCAACAGTCAAATTTTGCTGCAATGTATTCTGATGTTGCCTCCCTGTGTATGTATGTGTGAGTGAGTGAGTGAGAGAGAGAGAGAGAGAGAGAGAGAGAGAGAGAGAGAGAGAGAGAGAGAGAGAGAGGGGGGCATCCTCATCAAGTTTTAAACACAGAATTATTACTCTAATGTGTACCACACATGCTAAAGAAATTTTCGCTCCGTCTAAATTCAGTTTTTGGAAAATTTCCCTCATTTTCAAGCTGAAATACAAACAGAGTGGAAGCCTGTTATAAAACAGGTATACGGGGACAAGGTAATAACCGCATTATGGAGATACCCTTGGTATATCTGAAAATGAGAACGTATTTTGTTTGGGGGTTATGATCTGACCAGCATTATACCCGATCGGATTTCAAGGTATAACTGTCTGCGTTATATCTGGCTTCCACTGTATTTATGGAATAAAATGACATCTCACAGTAATACTGGACAGAAAGAACACTGTGGCAGAAATAAAATACAATAACAGGAGAAATCTTCATTTGGTTTACCTCCCATTTTCGAAAAATGGGATTCCATCCATGGATTAAAACCCACTCCCTCGCCACTACCAATCCCCCCAAAATTCTGTTTAGTTATGCACTGGTCTCAAGAATGCCTCAAATGACAATGGAAGAGGCAAAATTCCTAGAATCCGTGGAGAATCTTGTGCCTGAAGATTACAGGGAAATTTTCACACCATCTACCGTCCACTTTTTAAAAATGTTGCTTGCAGTTTCAAGCTCTAATACAAACATTTATGCAATAAAATGATACTTTAAAACAATACCAGACAGAGAAAACATTGTTAGAAAAAAAAATTATGATTACAGAAAAAATCTTTCACTACATTCAACTTCAGTTTTCGAAAGCTTTGAGAGATGAAACATGTCACCAAACTGACCCCCCTCAAAAAAAAAGTGGAATTCTGAAAATTCACAAAATGATTTCATGTATGATAACCTGGAGGGTGTAAAAAAAAAAAAATGTGGAGCCATAGCAAGCAGGCATATCGCTCAGTCTTATTCATGTTTTTTACACTGTTCCTTGCTTTATTTTTAAAATGAGTTCTTTGAAAGGGAAGAAAACACAATAAAATTTATTCTCGAGTGAAAGTGGTTCTGCAGCTAAAAAATACGGCATCATTCCATCCACACAATCAACTTTTTTAAAAGATCAAGAAAAAAATTAACACCAACTGAAAAAGCCACTTACTGGGCCAGAAAGGAAAAAAAAACATGGCTGGTGCAATTTCAAGGTGTTGACTTAGGGGTGTTTACATGGTTCCAAGATGTCTGTTCCCAGATTGTGCCACTAGTGGACTGTTAATCCATGAAAAACCACTACAGTCCGCCACTGTTCTTGGCCACGGGGTATTACAGGCCAGTATTTAATGGCTGTCCATCGATGACAGCCATTAAATACTGGCCTGGACAGCCGAAATTTTAGATTGGATTCCAAGGGACAGGAAAAGACCCAGAAGACGACCACATGGGAGATGGGTGGATGAAATTCGAAAGTATGCAGGGGTGACATGGAGGAGACTGGCACAAGACAGACCGTTGTGGAGGAAACTTGGGGAGACCTTCGTCCAGCAGTGGATTGATAATGGTTGACAATGATGATGATTTAATGGCTACCTAGTTATTAAATTGGTATGGAGTTGTCGCAAAAACTTTTGTACAAGGCAGGTGCTGTGTCTGTTCTTAATAAAGCTTATTTGTACAAGGCAGGTGCTGTGTTTTTTTGCAAAAACTTTTTGTACAAGGCAAGTGCTGTGTCTGTTCTTACTAAAGCTTATGCCAATGAAAACATTAGTGCTTAAGAAAACAAGTGCATTTGCAGAAAAACTTAAAGAAACTCATAAATCCACTCTTCTGTTGCAATAAATTAGAAAATGAGGACAAACAGGAAAGTGGTAATTGTTGGCAATTCTGCCAAGCCCCACTGCTTGAAAAAAATTCACTCACTCCCATCTCTCTATATATAAAGCAAAGTGGGGAAATGCATATGTTTCAACCTGCCAATTGTTCGACCACTTCTAAATTACCTACAGATCTGAAAATTGGCATGCTGATAGGTCAATGTCCATATACCCAGAACAGTGCAGAAAAGAAAGAAAAAAATAAATAAATAAAAATGGCGGCTTTAGAATATTGTCTGCTTGAATTTTTTGCAAATTGTTCATCCACTTCTAAATGACCTAGAGCAGTGTTCCGCAACCGGTGTGCCACGAACTTTTACTCATTATCCTATTGTAAGAAATTAATTGTAGAGTTTTATTTTTTAATTTTATCCCAGTTACTGTGTTTCATATGCTTGCATTTCATTCTCTGCCACTGCACTGATTAAATAAGATGCTTGTTTATTCTTTATTACATGCCGCAAATTTTCATGTTTTTTAAGAAATTAAATGTAAATTATTTACTCACAGGTGTTATATCGTAGTTTTGCTTATTGATACATTTTTATTTCTCGCCTCTACTGCTGCACTACGCGGCTTCTTTGTTACACTTGCCGCATGTTCTGTGTATGCTTTTCCCTAAAAGTGCGGGGCTTAGCAAAACTTTCCCTGTCTTTTATTACGTTGTTTTGGTATTTGTCAACTTCAAACTTATTACTTTTTTCCTGTATCGATGCTCCCACTCATTGTAAGACTTTATTTTAAATTCCCTTCTTCCCTTTGAAGAGCATAGGTCCCGCGTCTCACAATTATTTCAGTTCTATCAAAGCTGTGCTCTGAAGTAGTCCGAAAATTGTGATTGCTAGTCAGTCTTGTTATTTTCTATTACTATTAAACTATTTTATTTTTTCAAGATGGGCAAGTTCCTTGTACGCAGTGTTCCGTCCACGAGTACAAGCAGTGAAAGCATTGAGCCCGAAAAAGAAACAAAAATTACAAGGTTCGTACTCTTCCAAGCAAAATAAATTCAAGCACTTTTCAAGGATTTTTTTAACCCGAATTATCATATGTGTTTACTGTTGGTTGGTCATTAGGTAGGTATTTTAGTAAGTTCAGACCATTAATCTTAGCTGGGGTGAGCACACCTTCAATGACCTGCCTGTTATCCCATGACACCTGTTGGTTTATTTCATTAACTTTATATTGCCCCTCTGTTTTGGTGTTTTTTGAAATCATTTTATTTTGTGGAACATTTTGAAAGGGTACATTACTTTCATATTTATGTGCTGGCATGATCCTTATTGTCTGCTTTAACTTTTTATTTTTGACGTATGACTTTGATGCATTTTTTGACGCAGCAAGGAGATGAGTCCACGCATGAAGCACAAAGAACTCCTGGAAGTTCCACCCTCCAGCAAGAATGTGCCCCTAACCCCAGTAAACAGAAGCCCATCACAATTTGCGAATACATCATTCCACTTATTTTACTCACATGGCTGACACTTTACTCTGTAGTGATATCATAGCCAAGGCATCAGCTGCCCACACACTTCCCTGGGTGGAACGCAAATTTTGCGTTGTTTGATCAGAACTACACAGAAATCTCCTATACATCTTTTTAGCACAAACAGTTATTTAACACATGCTATGCTCTTTCATATCATTACTTAAAAAAAAAAAATCAAGTACTATTTACAGAGCCTCAAACCTTTTCAAGTACTTTCAAGGACTTGAAAATTACCTTTTTTTATCCAAGGACTTTTCAAGGAGCATACGAACCATGAATTAGTGCACTTGCAGTATAGTGATAATTATTTATCTTATGTTTTTTTTTTTTCTTCTTTTTGGGTGTGGTGATAAAAAATGCCCAATCCCCGAGTATATATATCGTTCATGGTGAAAAACTCAGTAATGCTGCTACGGTTCCCAGTAAATTGAAACAACATTTGTCAACAAAACAAGCAAATATATCAATTATTCTCTGTCAAGCAAATATATCAATTATTTTCGTCAGTTGTTGGAACAAAACAAAAAACAAGCAACATTCATAACTGCGACAGTACGTGTTTCGGAAAAAGTACAGGAAGGTAGCCGAACTTATTGTGAAGGCCAAAAAACCACACACAATAGCTGAAACATTGTTAATGCCTTCTTGTAAAGAGATGGTAAAAATAGTCCAGGGTTCAGAAGCTGCTAGTGAAATTTCAAAAATTCCTTTCTCTGCTGACACAATCAGTTGCCAAGTTAGTGACATGTCCAGTAACATTGAAGACATTATTATGAAGGAGAAAATCAACAGCAGTCGGAAGTTCTCACTTCAGATCGACGAGTCCACTGATATTAGCGGTCACGCACAACTTCTTGCTTACATTCAGTACATCGATGGAGATGTAATTGCAACTAATTTCTTTTTTTGCAAAGAACTTCCCGAGTGAACTACCGGTGAAGAAATACTTCGTGTGACTAATGAATATGTGCTCCATAATGAATTAAAATGGAAGGATTGTGTTAGTGTTTGCACAGACAGAGCCGCTTCTATGACAGGCCGAATGAAAGGATTTGTAGCTAAAGTATGCGAAGTAAATCCTATCATACGATGTGATCATTGTCTCATTCACAGCAAAGTCATTGTTGCTAAATCTTATCTTTGCCATCTTTTCTGAAAGTTGTTCTGGACGAAGTAGTAAAAGTCGTGAACCTCATCAAATCATGGCCCCTAAACTTGCTGCTTTTTTTCCGTTTTGTGTCAGGAAATGGGATCAGAATACACTACACTCCTGTTACATACAGAAGTATGGTAGTTATCACGAGGAAAAGTGTTCACGCGAATATTTGAACTTGAAGAGGAGGTACATGTATTTTTGGCTGTTGAGGGGCATGAGTACGCAGGTTTATTTGTAGATGATGAATGGGTATGTAAACTGGCATATCTTTGTGATATTTTTGTACACTTGAATGAGCTGAACAGAAAAATGCAAGGTAGGAACGGAAATATTCTGAGTAGTATGGATAAGATTCAAGGATTTGTGAATAAGCTGAATTTGTGGATACAGAGAACTGAAAACGGGTCATTTGAGATGTTCCCGACTGTATGGCCACTTGCTGACGGTAATAAAGTGGTGATGGACTTAAAGAACATTTAGAAATCTTGCAGCAGAAGTTCAAGAAGTATTTTGGAGAGAGTGTTCAAGATTTCAACTGGGCTCGTGATTCATTCGTTGCAAATTCAAAAGTTCTTCCGATTAATATACACGAGGAACTCGCAGATTTAAAAGCAGACAGAACATTGAAATTAAAACTTCTTGAAGTGCCTTTGGACACATTTTGGTTGGCAATAAGTAGTGAATACCCGGCTATCTCCGAGATAGCAGTTAATGTGTTATTGCCATTTTCAACCACATATTTGTGTGAACTGGGCTTCTCGACATTGACTGGGAGAGACTCAAATCCTTTGATGAAGAATGAGACTTGCATTGTCAATGATTCCGCCATGGATCAGCCCCCTGTGTGCAGTGCAGCTAAGCAGGCGCAAGTATCACATTGAACGTATGAGTAGAATTATTTACTTTAATAGTAATAGAAAAGTGTATTTTCTTGTATTTTCCACAGTGAATTAGAGTTCATGAATTGTTAATAAATGCACGAGTCTACTTCTGTTTAATAATAATGTAATATAATAGGTTGAATACATTATGTATTTATATTAATAGTGTCATATCATACGTTTTTGAGGGTATTAACATTTTGGTGTGCCGTGTTGAGTCATGGATAATTTATGGTGTGTCGCGAGTAGAAAAAGGTTGCAGAACACTGACCTAGAGATCTGAAAATTTGCATGCCGATAGGACTTACGGTCCATATACCTAGAAATGTCCGAAATCCAAAAAAATCAAAATGGTGGCTTTGGAATATTGTCTGCTTGAATTTTTCTACCACTTCCACATCTAGAAAAATCTGAAAACCATAAAATTCAAAAGGGTGGCTTAGCTTTACTCTTCAACATTCTGATAGGTTTAAAAATAATTATGTCAGAAACATTGAAATGCTGTAAAAATTCCGCTAACTTTGATTTAAATTTAAGGGATGGCAAAGCCTGCCCCCATTTTACATCAAACCATACGCATTGACATGACATAACCTTGTTCTAAATCGTAAAACAGTTATGGATCTTAAATTACTTTTCCCTTTCTGAAATTTTATGCTCAAAAAAGGTTTACAGATTCACCATTTGGAGAATGAGCATAACCGTTGGTGTGAGCATAAATTGAGCACAAAATTGTAGACAGCAACATTTTTTTTTTTTTTAATGAGTGGTTTGTCAAATTTAATGCAGAAATGAAAAGAAAAATGCTTTTTAATTGGCAGTTGTACACCTCATAACCCCTTCCCTCCAGAATGGACCTTTGTGGTGCATTTTCCATGAAATTGTATGGCTGTTCTACATCCTTTCGATCAAGGGGTCATAAAAGCTTGCTACCAAAGCCTGCTAATGAAAGAAACTGTTCATGCTGTGGTGAAATGAATGAACAAAAAAAAAAAAAAAATTTAAACAAGCTGTGTATACTATTTCTGGAGTACAAACCAATATCAGCCAAAAAAAAAAAAAAAAAAAAAAAAAGAACACAAATTGCTGGAAACATGTTGCATTGACTGAACCTGATACAAAGGATTCAAAGCAAAGTGCAGAGACAAAAACCTGTGCTGAACTGGAAGTATTGTAGAAAACGGTTTCTAAGTTGATCTCAATCTGTAATGACGTGCAACAGGAAGGTCCTTTCGTTTACAGATGACGATGTGTTTACTACTCACAAAATGACAAATTAAAAAATAAATAAATCATAGACTGCTAGAAACGTCTTAAAATAGCAGAAACAATTATGAATATATCTGATATGCCAACTCATGACACTTACTGTCATTCAAGCCTAGAAAAAGCAGGAGTATACAGGATTCTAACTGCACCCCCACCCCCAACAACCATAGCAACATGAATAACCATGTACACGGAAGTGCCCAAAGTTAAGGGATAGCAGTATACACATTTTTAACTGGAGCTGCCGTCATATAAAGACTTCAACACATGCCACAATTTTTTTCAGTTGTGAGGTGTAATCTTGTGAGTCAGGTTGAACAACAGCCAGTACAATTATGGCAAGCCGACATGAATTATCGGAGTTTGAACAAAGTAATATAGTAGTGGGAGCCAGACGGATTAGCAGTTTTTGAGAGTGAAAGACAACATGGCAGGGTGAACAGATGCTTTGTCCACCACTGAAGAAAGCTGCGAATGATGCACTAGAAACGTGTTTGGACAGGACCGAGGGAAGTGGATTTAAACATAATCTTTGCATGGATTAATTGTCACGTTTCTGTAATATTCCTGAAAATATAGGTTTTTGCCTTTTTACTGCATTTTTCAGGACTCCTCCTTCCGCTTCACTTGAGTTAGTTATTAAATTATCATCATCAGCATTGTCAACCATTATGAACTCAAAGAAGCTGCTTCCACAACGATCTGTCTTGTGCTAGTCTCCTCCATGTTACTCCCGCATACTTTAGAATTTCATCCACCCATCTTCCACGTGGTCTTCTTCTGGGTCTTTTCCTGTCCCTTGGAATCCAATCTAAAATTTCGACTGTCCATCGATGGTCTGTCCTTCCGGCAGTATGTCCAGCCCATTGCCATTTCAGGGATTTTGCTCTGATCACGATGTCTTCCACTCTTGTCATTTTTCAGATCCACGAGTTCCTCTTCTTAAATCTCCTGGTTACACCAAGCATGCACCTCTCCACGCTTCTTTGAGTTGTCTGCAGCCTTTGTATGTCTCTTTTAGTTAAGGTCCACATCTCTGCACCATACATAAGCACCGGAAGGATGCATTGATCAAACACTTTTCTTTTAAGACATAATGGCATATTGCTCTTGAAAATTATGCTGTTTCTTCCAAAAGCTCTCCAGGCAAGTTTTATACGCTGATTAATTTCTTTATCAATGTGACCCTCACTTGATATCTGCTGTCCAAGATAAACGTACGTATCTGTTATCTCCAGCTTTTCTCCATCGATCGATAAATTTTCATTTCTTGTAAAAGCATTGTACATCACTTTTGTCTTCTGAAAGTTCATTTTTAACCCCACTTCTTTACTCTTATCAGCAAGTTCCTGGATTATACTCTGCAGCTCTGATGGGGTAGTTGCAAAAATGACGTCATCAGCAAAACAAAGGTGAGTTAGATAACCTCCATTAATCTTTATATTAAATTACATTCCTTTTTAAATATAGGTTTTCACTCGGCTCTGAATTTGTGTGTGTGAGAATTTTTTTTGAAGAAACTATGACATATATGATGATGACATACATCTAGAACTGGAAAGCTAAGGAATCCTTGTCTATAAGGTAAGATTTCATCTCGAATTCAGTGCATAGATAATTCCTGAAGACAGCAGTTTATTACACTCAACTACCTACAACCTTGGTCAGAATTAAACAATGATATAAACTTGTGAAACAGGATAGTTGGACAAACATTATAATACTTGTCGAAAACATTAGTATAAATGCCACATAGTGCGTAGTCAAAAGTTGCTAGGTGATTACCTTGATTAAAATTTTGACAGATGTACATACAGCATCCAGTCAATAAAGGACAATAAATATGATGGAAATGTTGAAAGCAGTGGCAATGAATTTGCTACAAACCCTTTTGATGACTGTTAGTTCTTGGGAAAAAATCTGCCATTTTCTGTCATCACAAATGAATGTTCTGATGTGGATCGGTTATTACATACGCATTCTTTACAGAACTTTTTTTTTTAATATCTGCAAATACAAACTGCCTTGTTAAAAAAACCCCACAGATTTTCTACAAATAAAGGATGTAAAAATAAAAGTGGCAAAAGTCTGATTTGACAATTGTGTTTCTGTTATTGGGTTGTCGGAAAAGTCAGGGCATATTTTAGCCATGTTTTGCAAAGGTCATTTATTGACAGAAAGAACAAAGATCAATCAATGATATAGTGCCCGTTTTGTTCGATAACCTTTTGCCATATTTCAGTGAGCTGCAGAATGCCTCATTCATAGAAGCCTGTCTTTCGTGGCAAAAATTGCACAAGGTGCTGATTTACAGCCTCATCTGAATTGAACGTTATACCAGGCAAGGACAGTTGAAAAGAACGAAACAAGTAGAAGTCTGACGGCGCAAAGTCAGGCAAGTATGCTGGGTGTGGCAACACATCCCACCCAAGCTCCAATAATTTTTTGCGGGTGATCAAACTTGTGTGTGGTCTCGCGTTGTCATGATGGAACACAACACCTTTACGATGAATGAGCCCTGGATGTTTCTGGGTGATGGATTCCTTCAAATTGTCCAATTGCCGACAGTACACATTCGAATTGATTGTTTGGTTCCATGGTAGGAGTTCGAAAAACAGGACACCTTTAAAATCACACCACACTGAGACCAGAACCTTCTGCTCACGAATGTCTGCTTTGGATGTCGTTTGAGGTGAAGCAGCACGTCGGAACCAAGACTGTTTGTGCAGCACATTGTTGTATGCAATTCACTTTTCGTCACCAGTTAACAGTCGCTTAAAAAAAGAATAGTTTTCCTCACGTTTAATGAGCATATCGCAGATGTTTATACGCGCCGTCAATTGAGCTTCTTTGAGTTCATGAGGAACCCACACATTGAGCTTGCTTACGTATCCCAGCTTCTTCAGGTGGTCGTAAACACTTGAATGATGGATGTGCAATGTGTCTGCAATCTCTCGTGTTGTGTAACGTGGGTACTCTATCAATGCCTTGATTTGGTCGTCATCAACCTCGGTGGGCCTCCCCGACCGAGGAGCATCGTTGAGGTCAAAATCACCAGCACGGAATTTTGCGAACCACCGCTGGCATCGACGTTCTTGTAGAGCATTATCACCGTACACTTTACGCAACTTTTCACAAGCTTGACGCGCGCTCTTCCCTTTACGGAAGTAAAACAGTAAAATATGGCGAAAATGCACAAGTTTGGTCTTCCATCTTCAACTTGATGTCAAATCTCCGCAATTCAACCAAATCGCCCACTATTCCTTTTAGACTGCAGCTAGAACTGGCACCTGTCGAATGCCATAGCGATAACAGAGCTGCGCATGCCTCTAGTACTTCCCCAACCGCCATCGGGTGCCAAAATATGTTGTGACTTTTCCGACAACCCAATATTTTGAATTTGCAATAAAGTAGAATTTTTTTATTTGGAATTTTTAAAACATGCAGGGCATCTAGAAAGTAAGTGCTGTTCACCCATCACTCCTACACAAGTATTTGCTTCGGAGTAGTGCATGCACAGTTGCGTTGCCTCATTCATTAGCCATGCCCTGATGCCATTTTGTGCAGTTGAACTCACGTTAAAGGTCTGTGCTGTGCGTTAATAATGTTTAAGTTAATAGAAAAGCCCAACGATTGTGAAGTCTGGTCTGTGATAAGGTTTCCGAACATGAGAAATATCAGACCAAGTGAGATTCTTTTTTTTTTTTTTTTTTTTTTTGATTGGAGGTTTAATGACCACCGTGAGCAACTCAATGGGCTATAAGCAGTCGCCCGTCCCTAATTTAGGGTCAGTGGTTCCAGGGAAGGGAGAGAGCCAGTGCCATAAGACAAACACAACATCCATGCCTCACCGAGATTTTTTTTTCTATTGGAGATTTTTAACGACCACTGTGAGCAACTCAATGGGCTATAAGCAGTCGCCCGTCCCTAATTTAGGGTCACTGGTTCCAGGGAAGGGAGAAAGCCAGTGCCGTAAGACAAAAACAACATCCATGCCTCACTGGGATTTTTTTCTTTTTTCTATTGGAGATTTTTAACGACCACCGTGAGCAACTCAATGGGCTATAAGCAGTCACCCGTCCCTAATTTAGAGTCACTGGTTCCAGGGAAGGGAGAGAACCAGTGCCGTAAGACAAACACAACATCCATGCCTCACCGGGATTCGAACCCGGACCCCTTACGGACGAATGATCAGAGGCCATCGCTTAGACCACTGTGCCACCAGGGCGGCGAAGTGAGATTCATCCACAAATTTGTTAAATTTACAGACAAAATGCTATAAGCGCAGGAATGGTGCGGAAGTAGGTTTTAATGTTAACGAAGGACGACAGGGAATTCATGCAGGGGTGCTTATTCTGTGAAATCAAATTTCCTGAAATTAACGTAGATCAATACTTACAAAAAAAAAAAAAAAAAAAATCAGAATATATGTGCTACATTCATAATTTATTTTCCAAGTTCTGATATTTTTTTAAAGAACAGTTTCCTTTATAAAATTTTACTAATTGCAAATTTCCAGTGTTTGGCCCTTCAAAGCTATAAATAATACTTATAAAAAGCAAAATACTGAGAAAAAATAAATAAAAAAGCTGCTCAGGAAATCTTTGTCATTGCATTGAAACCAATGACAAAGATTTCCTGAGCAGCAACCAGCAGGCATCCCAAAGGGAAGGGGTGAACAAAAAGTCAGCAGGGAGATCC
Organism: Macrothele yani; assembly: GCA_039090855.1. Lineage (NCBI taxonomy): Eukaryota > Metazoa > Arthropoda > Arachnida > Araneae > Macrothelidae > Macrothele > Macrothele yani. The sequence goes on from CM077008.1 coordinate 128,685,520, forward strand.
TCCCTAGATTGCTGTGATGATGAGATGAGAAGTCTTGAAGGTCAAAAGCAGCAGACAGAGTGAGTGGGCCACTAAGCTCTGGGGTGGGGCAGGAGCAAAGGGGCACTGCCAGGAAAAGAAAGGGGTGAGAAATTTCTGTTTGGAGTAGCTCTGGGCAAACTCAGCACCAAACCACAAAGGAAAGCAAACAGTTAACACACTTATAGAAGACAAATATGACATTAGGTGGGAGGTGGGAGGTGATCTCTCCCAGCTGAATTGGGTAGACACAGAGTGGACCTGTTTCTCTTCTCCTCTGTGGGGGTAGATTGGCAGTCAGATTTCCCAACTCCCAGTGGAATTGAGTTTTGCTTTGGCCACCAATCAAGAGAAAACAGGGAAAGGACAGTGACAGGCCTTGCCACTGGCTATAAAATAAAATTTCTGAAAAAAAAAAAAAAGGCCGAAAATTCCAGTACAATGCTGCAAATTTCCATGAAAAAAAAAACAAAAAAAAAACACTGCTGAAAATTCCCGGAGTACAACACCGCCGAAAATTTCGTAAAAAAAATAAATAAAAAAACTGCCGAAAATTTCCGGTGGGGAAAAAAAAAAAAAAAAAACGTCGAAAATTCCGGAAAATAAGCACCCCTGTTCATGGCAAATTGCGCAGTGGGAGGCTTTCTCTGGTTATGGAAGATTTGGTTGAGAGAGTGAATGAAAACTTTAGGGAGAACTAATGCTTCACAATTTCTGATATTTCAGATCATTTTCCTGAAGTTCTGAAACCATTGCAGAAAAGCTTCAGTGTGTCCACAGTGGGTGCCAAAGATGTTGACAGAAGAGCACAAAACAAAGCACGTGGGATTTACTTTGGAATTTTTGGAGAGGAACGTGGAGGAAGGTGATGATTTTTTAAAGCTGTATAGTGACGGAACATGAGGCTTGGGTCTATCACACCACACCTGAATCAAAATAGCATTCCCTGCGATGGAAACACACAGGATCGCCTACGGCCAAAAAATTCCAACAGACATCAACGAGGAAAGTCATGTGTACTGTCCTTTGGGACAAGAAAGGAATTTTGTTAGTGGAATTCTTGTCTAAAGACACAACAGTAAACATGACTGTTTATGGCAAGACACTGAGAAAGTTGTGTTGCGCGATTCGAAACAAACGGCACAGCATGCAGAGCAAGGGAGTTGTTCTTCTCTATGACAACACAAGGCCTCAAGTTGCGAATGTGACGCAAAACCTGGTCACCAAATTTGGATGGGAGCAGCTGGTCCACCCTCTCTACAGTGCAGACTTGGCATCCACTGACTATCTTCTGTTTCTCCACTTGACATGATTTCTTGCCAGCCAGCGGTTTGATGATGACCGAAGATGACGGTTGAGTGATGGTTCAAAACTCAGGCAGCAGACTTCTGACGAGGAGGGTATCCAGAAACTTGTGCCACGATAAGACAAATGTCTTAACGTCTATGGCGAATATGTTAAAAAGCAGATTAAAGTATATAGAATTTATCGCACATAAAAAATAGTTATCAGTACATACCCACACACATACACACACATGGTCGAGTCACATTATTGTATCACCAACTAATATCTAGAGTAATCGCCGTGTGCAGCGCGGATAGCAACTAGACAGACTGGGAGTGACTCAATAAGGTGCTGGAAGGTGATCACAGGTATGTGGAGCCATGCTGACTGCAGTGCATCTGACAGCTGCTGGAGGGTGCGTAGTGGAGGATCCATAGAGCGAACAACACGATTGAGGTGGTCCAACAGATGCTCAATTGGGTTTAAGTCTGGGGTATAGTGCTGGAAGATCTCTTCTGCCCCAGGGAAGACAATCGGCATGTATGGGTGTACGTGGTCTGCAAGTTGGATTCATAACAAATTCGGTCCATACAGGTATGAGTGGACCCAGGGTATGCCATGAAAACATTCCCCAGACCATAACGCTGACCCCCTCCCACCAGCTGGTGTTCTTCTAGCAATGTCTGTGTTCTCAGACGTTTCTCACCTTATATGCCAACATCCATCCGTTCGATGAAGCAGAAAACGTGACTCATCAGAGAAGGCAATCCTTTGCCAATCAGTGGAAGTCTAATTCCGATACTGCAGTGCAAATGTAAGTCTTTTCTGCCGATGCACCTTCGTTAAGCATAGGCGCAGTGACCATTCGTCTGCATCAGAGCCCTATACGCAGCAGGGTTCGCTGAACTGTCATTTTAGACACACTTCAGGTAGCCCCCTGGTTCATTCAGCCAGTGAATTGTCCCACTGTAGCATGTTGATTGGCCCTCACGCACCTTCGCAGCCGACGCTTACCTCTCACATCAATGGCACGCGGTATTTCACAGTTCCCACGTCGCTTATTTGCAATGCTGCCATTTCTCCAAACATGACACACTTTAACCACAGCAGCACGCGAACAATTCACAAACTGCACTGTTTCAGAAATACTGCCATTTTTGGTCCGAAAGCCGATTATCATCCCTTTTTGCAAATCTGATAAATCGCTCCTTTTATGCATTACAGCAACGTATGATATGTTTTCAGAATGCCTACAGCACACCTTATATACCCTCCAAGTTAGGTTATGACACATGTCTTCTTTCATTGGCTATGCTCTGTTGACGTCAAAAGTAGGAGGTGGTCACTATAATGTAACTCGACTGTGTGTGTGTGGGGGGGGGGGGTAAAGGGTGATTCAAAATTCTGCTGACAAAATGGAAGGGAAAATCAAACAAAAACCACATAAGAACATATCGATGCAAACGCCATGCTGAGGCGCTACATGTCCCCAAAGATAGATAGTACATAATACAGGGAGATCAAGCAAAAAACAGTCTACATTTTATTTACACTGTACTTACACGTGGCAGGACAACGGTGGTACGGACAGTTTTACAGGAGGTGTTCAAAGTTTCATCCAGATGCACTGACACACGCATGGCAATGACGCTGTATCGATTGGCGCACATTCTCAAAAATGCCTGGCGTATCCTGGACACATCAAGCTGCCGCAACAAATCTTCCTTTTAAACCTTTATCAGAGACAACAGGAGTTTCGTATCAGAGCCTGTCAAGATAACCCCTAAGAAAAAGTCTATGGGTGACAAATTAGGTGATTGAGGTGGCCATGTGATCGGTCTACGACGACCAATTCAGCGCCCGGGAAAGGTAACCTGCAGATGTTGTTTGACAGCTCTGCTAAAATGTGGTGGAGCTCCGTCATGCTGAAACCACACGTGGCGATGCAGAGACACAGGAACAGTATCCAGCAATTCTGACAGAACCTCCTGAAGAATGTTAGATATGTGCGTCCATTAAGTCTTGCAGGTAGACTGTATAGCCCGAGCAAACAGTCTCCAACAATGCCGGCCCAAACGTTGATGGTAAATCGTCGCTGAGAGTTATGCGTCCATGTAGTATGCAGGTTACCATGTGCCCACACGTGCACGTGGTGAATATTCATGACACCCTCTAGTGAGAAAGCAGCATCATCACTGAAGAGAACAGTTGCTGCGAAGTTTGGGTCTGTTGCACTTTGCTGTAAAAACCACTGTGCAAAATCAACACGCTGCCTGTAATCACCAGGCTCCAATGCCTGGATATGTTGCACATGAAAGAGATGTAGGCCTTCATGATGTAAAATGCGCCAGACGGTGGATAGAGGGTCATCGATGTTATGCGACAGCATTCTAGTACTTGTCACCAGGTTTCATTCCATTTCGTGGAGGACACTTTCTTCAATGGCAGGTGTCTGCGTTGATCGGCCAAGACCACAATCCTGCCTGTGCATAGAGAAGGTACCTGCTTCTCACAATCACTGGTGCAACGTGGCAAACGTTGCACGCCTAGGTACTTGTCTGTTGGGAAAGCTCTCCTGATAAAGGCGAACTGCCACTCCAGTTAGCAGTGCCATACGTTAGATGTATATCGGCGAGTTCGTGGTACGTGTAACGTTGCATGTTACTTGTGCACAATCCACGGCTCAACTGATGCAGGCTCGCTCTGACCACCTCATGGTCTCATTAACAACGCCCTCTGGTGCCTCTGGATGGCGTTTGCATCAATATGTTCCCATGTGATTTCTTGTTTGTTTCCGTATGCCTGACTTTCCCTTCTATTTTGTCAGTAGAATTTTGAATCACCCTGTATACATATAAAATATACATACTATACTGTGCAAATTAATTGGGACAAAGTAAAAAAATCACTCTTTTTTCCAAAACTATGCTTTTATATTATTCTATGCCTTGATATACACTGACAAATACCTGTATTAGTATGAAGTATGTCCTCCTTTAGCAGAAATGACCTCTTGAATTCGTTTTGGCATTGACTCCACTAATTGAGTGCACATATTTTTGACTTCATAATCGTGGAACCACACTTTTATAGCATTTCGTTATCATGCGTTCTTTGGTTGTACAGTCCATTTTACCTAAATGTCTCTTCAAAATATTCCACAAGTTTTCTATGGGATTTAAGTCTTGGTGAATTTCCAGGCCAATCAAGCAAATGCATTTGTTTTTCCAGCATGAAATTCTTGACCAATTTCGAATTGTGACATGGGGCCAAGTCATGTTGAAATGTCCTGTCAAAAGTTTGCAAGAATGGAACAATCCTACGTTGTAATATTTCTACGTACTTGGCTGAATTCATCATACATTGAACAGGAACTAAGCTTCCAGTGACATTTGATGTGAAAAAACCCCAAAACATCTGTTTCAGAGGGTGTTTTACAGTTTGTTTGACATGCTCAGGTCTTAAGGGTTCACAGTTGCTTCGTCGAACGACATTTGCTTGGTAACCCTGCACAAATATACGAGTTTCATTACTGAAAATTACCTTTTTTCAGTCGTCAGCAGTCCATGATTTATATTTTTTTGGCCCATGCTAAACGTTTTATCTTCATTTTCGCAATCAAATATTATTTTTCTTGGTCTTCTTGCCAACTTCCAGAAGCGTACGGCGTACAGTTGAATCAATAACATCACAACCACTAGCCAATAAAGCTCTTTAAAGGTCGGTGCTTGTTTTTTTTTTTTTTATTCATTTTACTATTTTTGATTAGATATTTACGGTTCGTCAAGTTGTTTTTCGTTTTCTTCCACATTTACCTCTCCTTTTTGGAGACGATGATCAGATGTATTGTATCGCGTAAGCAGTCTTGATACACCTGATTTGCCTACACCAACTGCAGAAGCGATATCTCTCACTGTCATAGAAGTGTGATCCTTCAGAGCAATTATTTTTGCATGCTTCCTTGGGAAAAAATCCATTTTTCAATACACGAAAGCAACACATACTCACAGAGAGCAAAAACTAACATCCACCTGTCACACACGAAAGCTCACAACTGAAGCTGAAGGGCCTATTTCCTGTTTAAAACCAGTCAAACCACATTCTTACTATCAAGTTCTAAAAGTCACACCACCTCACAGCTGATAAAACCGGTTTACGTGGGTTTCCGACATCAACTGGCGATCGCATTACAATTCTGAGAATAAAATAGCTTGTCCCAATTAATTTGCACGGTATAGTATAAATATATTTCATCTTCAAATGGTACTTACTTTTTTAGATGGGATCTGTAACCTGGTAAATGCACACATGTATACTGAATGAAACTGTTTGGTACAAATTCAAATTCCATTTTTACAAAATTTCATTGTCTACGACTTAAACTCATGAAACACTCTAAGAGCTAGAAACATGTTGAAAAACTCACAGTGTAAGAAATAAAGAACACAAATTTGGACACAGAAAATAAATAAATGAATAAATATAAAATGTTTAAATACATACAGGTTTAACTTACCATAACAATTCATTACACCACTAACTAGCCTTGTGTTGATTGTTTCACCGTTTCTCTCTTTTTCAATAAGTTTTAATACTGCACTTGTAACCTGCAAATATAAATTTTATGGAAATGTTTAAAATAACCACATGGAAGACAAATAAAATATATATTTATAACCAGGAAAATACACACTAAACTGAAATGTTTAATACAAGTGAAAAACTGTACAAAAGTTCATAATCCTTCTGCAAAACTACAGTTGTCAAAGGAGGGCAATTTCTGATGCAGAATGACTAAAGCAACTAAACATATTCATGAAAAGGGTGAAAAGATTAAGATGAAATGAATAAACTGAAAAAAGCACAAACAAGATTCAGTAACAATTTGAATATAATTAAGTCCTCATAGGGATGTAAGGTCAGGTGATGCGTAACATCACAGCCTCTCCTTGACAAATGTCAACCCCGCCTTCTCGTGGTGCATCCTGTTCCCACTAAAGGGGCTCTGACGACCGCCCATAGCGGTATAACTATACCATCGGGATTAGAGGAAATGCTATCCCACACTCACCAACCCGCTTGGCCAGCGTGGTGAGTTATGGCCAAACCCCTCCAAAATGATTCCACAACTTAAATCTTGGCCCTCAGTCTCTGGCAGCTGGAATGTACCTGGCCAAGGCAGCGGCCAGTGCGACATGAAGGCAGAGGGTGCTAAGAATCCCCGGAGAACCGGACTAGGCTGCCATCTGATGCTGACCTTGGCTACTTACAATGGACGCTCCCTATCTTCTGATTCAAGGCTTCTTGAATTGGAAGAGGAACTACAAAGGATCAAGTGGGACATCGTGGGGCTAAGTGAGGTAAGGAGAAAAGGAGAAGATCTCATCGAACTGAAAAGTGGACATCTCTTCTACTATCGTGGGACAGATACTGGCAGAACTAGTGGTGTTGGATTTATAATAAACAAGAAACTGAAGGATAAAGTTGTAGAAGTTGAAAGTTCCTCTGACAGAGCTGCACGACTTGTTATCCAACTCTCGAAAAGATACCAGGCTCAGATTATTCAAACTTATGCACCCACCACAAGTCATCCTGAAGAAGAAATTGAAGGATTTTATGAGGAAATTTGTCATCTAAATAATAAAGGTAAGCAGCACTTGAAAATAATTATGGGAGATTTCAATGCAAAAATAGGGCAACGGCAACAGAATGAAACTTCAGTAGGTAAATTCGGTCATGGCAACAGAAACCAGCGTGGAAATACTCTCGTTGAGTTTGCAGAGGCAGAAGGGTTTTTCATCTTGAACTCCTTCTTCAAGAAAAAGCCACACAGGAAATGGACATGGAGACATCCAAATGGGACGACAAGTGAAATTGATTTTATTATGTGTAACAAAAAATTCGTCATAGAAGACTGCAGTGTGCTAAACAAGTTCAACACAGGTAGTGACCATAGATTGGTGAGATGTAAGATGCACCTCAACACTAAACTTGAACGTGGCAAGCTCATAAGACAAACAAAATCTATTGACATAACCAACCTTAAAAAACACCATAATACCTTCAAGTTAGAACTGAAGAACAGGTTCTCTGCTTTAGAAGGCCTAACATCGAAAGAAGTGGACATCTCTGAAGTTAACAGAAAAGTAACCAAAGCTCTTATGGAAACAGCAACAAAATTAGCTGGGTCTAAGAACAAATTGCATGTGAACAAATTATCAGGAAAAACGAAAATGTTGATGCAAAAAAGAAGAGAGATGAGGACAACTAAAGATGTGACTTCCAAAGTGGAATATATAGAGCTATGCAAGACAGTAAGAAAAAGTATCACTGAAGACGTAAGGAAATTCAACTGTGAACTAGTGAGGAAAGCAATTAAAAACAACCAAAGCCTAAAGATAGCAAAGGGACATCTCAGTAAGGGAAGAAAACAGATTATGGCACTGAGAAAAGAAGATGGTTCTGTAACAAGAAATAGAGGCGAAATTTTGACAAGAGTGAAAGATTTCTACTCCAAATTATATGAAAGGGATGATATATGCACTCCAGACATCATGAAAGATACCAGTACCAGAGTTCCTCCAGTCCTTCCAGCAGAAGTTGCACATGCAATCAAGAACATGAAGCGAGGAAAAGCTCCAGGAGAAGATGGAATTACTGTAGACATCATACAAGAAGCAAGTGGAGAAATCGAAACAGTACTCGCCCAAATTTTCACTCGATGCCTTAATGAAGGAAAGATTCCTGAGGATTGGAACACCGTTACAATGATCCTGCTACATAAGAAAGGTGACATTGAGGATCTCGGAAACTACAGACCTATCAGCCTCCTATCAGTAGTTTATAAAATCTTCACTAAAGTTCTTTCACACCGCTTGAAGGTAACACTGGACATGGCTCAACCGAGAGAACAAGCTGGATTCAGGAGTGGCTACAGCACAATATATCATATCCACATGCTGAGAGAACTAATTGAAAGAGCGAGGGAATATGAACTTCCATTGTGCATGGCTTTTATCGATTATGAAAAAGCCTTTGATTCGGTGAAACCATCAGCAGTTACAATGGCTCTGAAAACCTGCGGTATTGAAGATGCATACATTAATATTATTAATAACATCTATGAAAATGCAAGTGCAAAGATTAGGCTGTTTGAAAATACAACACACGTAAAAATTGGAAAGGGAGTGAGACAAGGTGACACCCTATCTCCGAAGCTCTTCAATGCCACATTGGAGGGTGTTTTTCAGTCGCTGAGCTGGGAAAACAAGGGGATAAAGATTAATGGAGATTATCTAACCCACCTTCGTTTTGCTGATGACGTAGTCATTTTTGCAACTAGCCCATCAGAGCTGCAGAGTATGATCCAGGAACTTGCTGACAAGAGTAAAGAAGTGGGATTAAAAATGAACTTTCAGAAGACAAAAGTGATGTTCAATGCTTTTACAAGAAATGAAGATTTATCGATTGATGGAGAAAAGCTGGAGATAACAGACACGTATGTTTATCTTGGACAGCAGATATCAAGTGAGGGTCACATTGATGAAGAAATTAATCGGCGTACAAAACTTGCCTGGAGAGCTTTTGGAAGAAACAGCATAATTTTCAAGAGCAATATGCCATTATGTCTTAAAAGAAAAGTGTTTGATCAATGCATCCTTCCAGTGCTTACGTATGGTGCAGAGACGTGGACCTTAACTAAAAGAGACATACAAAGGCTGCAGACAACTCAAAGTAGCATGCAGAGGTGCATGCTTGGTGTAACCAGGAGAGATAAGAAGAGGAACTCGTGGATCCGAAAAATGACAAGAGTGGAAGACATCATGATCAGAGTTAAATCCCTGAAATGGCAATGGGCTGGACATACTGCCATGAAGGACAGATCATCGATGGACAGCCGAAATTTTAGATTGGATTCCAAGGGACAGGAAAAGACCCAGAAGAAGACCACATGGGAGATGGGTGGATGAAATTCGAAAGTATGCAGGGGTGACATGGAGGAGACTGGCACAAGACAGACCGTTGTGGAGGAAACTTGGGGAGACCTTCGTCCAGCAGTGGATTGATAATGGTTGACAATGATGATGATGATGATGATTATGTGATAACTGTATTTTTAAAACTTCCCTGAAAAATGAAACATGAGGATACTTTCTGTATCAAAAAATGGAATACTGAGGACTGACTTAGTTATCATTAAAGGTTTTTATTTTAATACATTTTGGTTTTATTATTTAAAAAAAAAAGTTTAGATCTTTAGGTACTTTTTTCTTTTACTGATAATGACACATTGTTTCTATTTACATACTCTTAAACAGGATATGATACAAAAAGAATTTAAAAACTGATGTTTTGCCACAAAATAATTTTTTTACTATGTACAAACACATTCCTGTGAATGGCTGTCTTAGTATGAGATTGTACTGATTAAATTAAACAAAACTGCAGTGGTAGTTTTAACGAAGTTTGTCTTGTGAGTAAAAAACTTACTGCAGTATATTTTATGTATGCTTTTTATGTAGTGTACCAATAATGTGGGTTACGACTTTCTTCTTGGTTACTTAGTCCAAGGACTGGTTGTTCAGTAGATGTACTCTCTTCTCTCCATTACTCTCTGTTCTCCGACGTTCTCTTCAAGTCATAGTATGTCCTAGTATTAGTGTCTTGGAGTAATTGTGCCACAAAACCGTTCCTTGGTCGTCCTCTTCCTCTCTTGCCTTGAATTTTACCTTCCAAAACTTTCAGAATCGGGCCTCCATGGCGCAATGGGTGTCCCCATCCATAACATTCTTCTTCTTTTTAACATGTTGATCAGATTCCTGGGTTCTCCCACTCTCTCCAGGACCTCCTCATTAGTCTTTCTATCGAGCCAACTTATTCTCTCCATTCTTCTATAGCTCCACATCTCAAATGCCTCCAGCCTCTTAACTTCCCTCTTGGTCAATGTCCATGTCTCAGAACTGTTGAGAGCTACTGATCAAACATATGCCTTTAAAATTCTCTTCCTCAGTTTTAGATCTATATTTTTGGATGTCAGTAGTCTTTGATTATCTCTAAAAGCCATTTTTGCAATCCCCAATCTCATTCTAATTTCCTTTTCACATCTCACATCTTCAGTAATAATTTGACCCAAATATTGGAATGATTTAACTTGTTAGATGCATTGTCCTTCAAGTTTAAGGAAAGCCTGTTTTGTATCCTTCCATATTACCATTATTTTTGTCTTATTTTTATTTATCTTCATTCCATAGATATCCACATTTTTGTGTATTTTTGACATGCACTGTAATGACTTGGCCGATCCTGAAACAATTGCCTGGTCATCAGCAAACTTAATGGCCTTAATTCTCTCTCCATTAACCCAAACTCCTTTGCTGTCACTCCCCAAGGCCAGATCCATCATAACTTCGGCATAAACACCAAAAAGGGCAGGTGACAACAAGCATCCCTGCCTTACACCTTTATTTATTGAGACTGAATCAGTCATTCCCTCTTGAATTGAAATCGATGCTTCCTGATTTACATAGAGATTTTTGATAAGCTGGATACTGTTATCATTCATGCCAATCCTCTTTAGGATTGGAAAAAGTTTTGTCCAAGTCACTCTGTCGAAGGCCTTCTCATAATCAATGAAACAAATGTAGAGGAGTGCCCCCTGTCAACCATCCTTTCTGCCAGGAATCTCAGGGTGCCAATCGCATCCCTAGTACCCTTTCCTCTTCTAAATCCAAACTGGTACTCCCCCAACGCCTCTTCCACCTTAAAATCCAATCTCTTTTTAATAATCTTCAGCAGAATCTTCGATGCATGTGAAATTAAGCTTATGGTTCTGTACTGTTCACACTCTGTTGTCTTAGGTTTCTTTGGTATAGGAATTATTATAGAGATCGAATGGTCAGTTGGCCAAATTCCTTTTTGATAGCAACAATTTACAAAGACGAATAATTGATTTATTAAAGCTTCACCAGATTCTTTAAGTAGTTCCATGGGTATCTCATCTACTCCTGGAGCTTTATTGTTTGAAATTGATCTAAGCGCCTCCTCAAATTCTTCTCTTGTAATTTCCTGACCCCTCTCTATTCCACCATTGACTAAGTATGAATTTGACTGATTTGGTTCTTGTTCCTTCTCCTCATTATATAGTTCTGACACATATTCTTTCCACCTCTCTTTTTTCTCCTTTGGGTCAGTCAGGTGCTTTCCCTGTTTGTTTTGGATGGTACGGGATTGCACTCCTTTCTTCCTCTGTGCCGTGCAATGATAGCCTTGTGAACAAGGTCTGACCGTCCCTGGTTTTCCGTTTCCTCTATTTCTTCACAACGATCCATCCACCATTTTTCTCCTGCTTTTTTACATTCTCTATCCACTTCACTTTTTAGTTTCTTATACATGAATACTCCTTGTTCTGTGTTAATATTTTTCCATTTACGTCTTTCTTCCATTTTGGCTATCACCTCCGGTGTCAGCCATTTCTTTCTAATTTCTAAGTTTTGTCTTCCGATTGTTTCCTTTGCAGCATCTATTACTATGTTTTTTATTATTTTCCAATGTTGTTCAGGTTCTTGAATGTCCATCTGAACTGCTTCAATACCATTTATAATCCTGGTCTGATAATTCAGCCTTATATTTTTATGTCTTAACGCCTCCAGATTAAATTTCATTCCTTCTCTTTGGTTATTCTATCTTCTTCCATTTTAAATAATAAGTCATCATAAGGAGGTTATGATCGGAATCAACATCTGCTCTCGGGTAGGCTATCGACTTTTTCACTTGATTTCTATAACCTCTCTTAACCAAAATGTAATCAATTTGGTACCTATTCCTATCTCCCGGGCTTTTCCGTGTGTATTTTCTCCGTCTATGAACTTGATTCCACGTATTTGTAATTACTAATTTTTCTTGTTCACAGAAGTTGATCAACCTTTGTCCTCTCTCATTTCTCAGTCCCAATCCGTACCTTCCTAGGATATCTCCTTCTGGACCTTCCCCCACCACAGCGTTCCAGTCTCCCATTATAATTACATTGTCAACTGATTTTGTCGAACTCAGTATTTCTTCCAAACATTCATACATATTTTCCACTTCCTGGTCATCGTGTCTTGTAGTCGGTATGTAGACTTGAACTATCACCGTATCAACAGTTCTTGTAAACAGCCTGATCATAATCGCTCTGTGGCTCAATACTGTAACATATTTTAAGGCAACCACAGACTGCTTATCCAACACCAGAGCCACTCCTCCTTGGCCATATTAACTTCTAGAATGAATCATGTGATAGTTGTCACTCTGAAATTCTCCTTCCTCCTTTTCCATCTAGTCTCAGACAGTCCAAGAATATTAATCCTGTGCTTCTCCATTTCTCTTTTAATATTTTCTAGTTTGCCCATTCTCATCATTGTATGAACATTCCACGTTGCAATATTTGGGTAGGGATTTCACATGATGTCGACCTGAGAAGCCCTGCCTCTTCTCCTGCCAGGCCTGACTCCAGGAAATGTCCCGGGATCGGAGTTGCCAGAATCATTTATTTGTTGAGACTTTTCCATTACTGATTACTTGGAAGTATAATGTGGTAGTGTCCCCTTGCTTTCCACATCGCAGTGATGCAACTTTCTGGTCCACTGGGCCTAGTTTGCATCTCGCTGGACAGGAGCCAATCGAACATATCTTTAGTCTCCAGCCCATTCTGTAAGTGCTGCTTCCCACTTACAGGATTTGATTTCAGAGTTATTTATCTCGTATGTATCTTTCTTAGTCTGGCTTCTACCCCATGAAGACCTGTCCGGCTTGGGTGTCCCTGCTGGTAGTCAAACTACTGCCGGCATAGCTCTCGGGGTTGTCAAAGCATGCAAGCCCCCCACTCCTACCCCACCAACACCACCACCATGAGAAGGTGAAGATATCATCGGGTGGGATGGTATCTTAATCTTGTTAATTAAAATTACCTTAGAATTTGTGTAATTCCAGAAATGCACTCTTGTTGCACCAAAAAACGTAACTAAAACACAACACTTCTAAGTTCACACTTTCCTTATTGTTTTACACAGGCAGTTTTATGACTTCAGATAATTCTGGTTAACCTTTATCACAGCTTAGAATTTCTTGGGCATTGAATACCATGAGTTTTTGAATCTCTTCCATGAAGATCTGCCTTGTCTAAATATGAAATTACAGCATCAACTGATATTACTGCAACTTTTGAGTTTTGCTTCACTTACATACAACTTCAAAAGCTGCCACGTGGCGCAGTGGTCTAAGGCGCTGGCCTCTGATCATTCGTCCGTAAGGGGTCCAGGTTCGAATCCCGGTCAGGCATGGATGTTGTGTTTGTCTTACGGCACTGGCTCTCTCCCTTCCCTGGAACCAGTGACCCTAAATTAGGGACGGGCGACTGCTCCATAGACCATTGAGTTGCTCACGGTGGTCGTTAAACCTCCAATAAAAAAAAAAAGCTGCCACACATTCTATATTAGGTTACGATCAAGAGAATATACTGGCCAAAAAAAGCCTTAATTATTGTTCTCTTCTTGGTAACCACAGTTTCGTCTTTTTGATCCATGACATGGAATCAAGCCTTCTTAAGAAGTTGTCTAAGACCCAGGATATTTGTCCTGTTCCATAAGCAACAATTTGCTTGAATTGTTGATGTGAGCTTTGAAATTTTAGACTTTTATTTTCTTCTACAATACATCACCTTGTGGAGGGGAAAAAAATATAACAAATTGTTCCTCTTGCATAATAAATGACCATAATATCACATATTTATGAATTTAACTATTCCTATGATGCAATTTAGTCTTGTGTTCACCCCAATATTTATATATCATAAGTGAAATTCACATTTAATTTATGTTTTGTTCCCAAAGAATGACTTGGTTCCATTTTTTGGAACTGTATTTAGCATGTACTTTTGTTCATTTTATCAAGGATTTCTAATGCCATCTCAACAAAGCTTCTGCAAATGGTCTGCAATAGCGCAGCACCACTGTTGACTGACTCCACTTCAATATATGGTAATAAGTGACAAACCTATTTTCTTTAAAGAACAATTCTTTTAAGAATATCATTTTTCACTCTCTCTTTGCACTGAGATTCTTTTTGTTTCTTTTCCCTTTTTGTTTGTTTTGTGGTTTAATAATCTTTGATCATTCATGGCTTTTCAAGGAGTTATCCACTCCTACTTAAAACCAAAACCAGAGTCATACGCCAAACAATTCTCATGCCTCACACCTTAGGACTCAAACCACCAGGATAGTTCTCTTGTTTCTCCTTACAAACAATTGTATTTATTGTAATTTTGTGTATGCTACTTAGAAACCTACGATTTTCTCGTAAAAAGGGCCTTATTATACATGGTGTACGTGTCAATTCTGCTACTCCTCCTTGGTATAGCACTTCTGTAAAGAGCCATTTTCAGTACAAGAAATGTGGGGAAAAAAACTTGCACAACACAGCTGAGTACTACTGCACAAAATGAGCCAAAACAAATTCCTTCACAACTCTGGTGTGAAGTGATTTAAATATCACACAGAACCACTTACGAATTTCACATCCATGAAAAAAAGTTTCAAAAATACCAGCATTTACTTTCACTACCGTCTAGTTAGAAATCCCCTTATTGCATCACATCTGCTTTTCTAATTCTTTGATAAACAAAACACCTTTAAGTCAAATGTAAGCTTTTTGGTTCGAATTGCCCATTTCCACTAAAGATGAGACAGGCTGGGCCCGAGCGGGTTATGAATAGCATCATCAGTTTCATCTCGGAAGAGCTACGAATAGCATATTAGTCGCATCTCGGGCGAGTTACAAATAGCAAATTAATTATATCTTGGGTGGACTTCTTTTTATGTTAAAATACTGAGTCTTTCTTTTCTGTTTTTTCTTCTTCTGAGTTTTAGGAACAAGAATCAGATTTTTCCCCCGGCAGTGTATCAGTGAATCCTGATTGCATGGGAAGGGAATTGATGTGCCATTGTGTGAGAGCTTAAGTGCTTTTAAAGAGAGTAATTAGCCTAGGAAAGTAGGGGGTCGAGGCAGAGGAAATAGAGATTAGGGAACTCCACCTTCACACAGACGCAATAGGACAGTCAGTTCTGTGGCCAGCTAAAATTGCCCTTGGACAAAGAGAAAACGACCTCAATTATCAAAAGAACCATTAGCAATAAAACAGATGGGGAGAGGGAAAAGAAAAGCTGCTAGTGTCATAAATTTGTCGTTGAAACGTAATGCACAGGAGAATAAAAATCTGTTATAAAATAGGACGTAGAGGGTGGATAAAGATAGGCAGTTTGACTATATTGTGACGAATAGCTCTGCGGTTTGATGAGAATCTTAAAGGTCTGGGGTATGATGAGAGTTAAAGGGCGAATCAAAGTAATTTCCCCAGAGGAAATAGTCCACTTGAAAGCCAGCTGGAAGATTTACTGCTTTGACGGATTTGTTCCGCCTGTGTAAAGCTGACCTTAAGATCTCGGCTCTGAGGACAGAAACTCGTCCCCAGTATTTCAAAAAGCCTTGTTAAACCAAACATTGTGTAGAAGGCGGCAAGAGAACAACAAATTAAACAAAGCTTTCCTAATAGCTGTTACTGTTGCCTACACTCAACATTCATCCCTTAAATTAAGTTACTCTTTTTATCCAAAGTAACTTGTACAGAAAACTAGCGGATAATGCTTACCTTGGCATTCCTTTCTAGCGACGGGAACATTTCACACACGTGTTTTCCGGTCTTTGTTGAGGTTATTGTCCTAAAGTCCGTTGTATGCGATGACTGGCTTTACTTCTCACACTTTTTGCTGGGTATACTCATTGGATCTTTGCCTTAGGATTCAAACATCAATTTTTACCGTTCTTTATACTCGAAATTTTCGCCCATACTCTGGGCATCTTCAGGAGCGTGGCGACTTTACCACCGATGTTCGTGGTTAACTTCACGCTAATGGAGTCCGATACTCCTTGTTGCCATTCGTCGGAAAAACTTTCCTGGATATATTTCGTTATCAAGCCCAGCTGGCGCCATCTATGTTTCGTTAAGAACACTTTTTTCCGTATTTTTTTTTTTAATTTTTTTAATTTTCTTCTCCTATCCTGGTTTTCTTGTCTTTTTTTGCCTGTTTTTCTTTTGTTGTTGTTTTTCTTGTCTTATTAGTTCTTTCCACAGGCCCGATAATGTGCTAGGGTCGTTCTGGTTACATACCCTTGCTTTATTTTTGTAGATTAATATTGCTTCTTCCCTCCTCATTTGCCTTTCCGATTTTTTATTCTTTTTTAGCATTTTAATTTCATCGAACTTTGGGAATGTCCGGTTTTCCAAGCAGAATTGCACTAAAGCAGTTTTGGCTTCTTTTTTTGCCAGTTAGATATGTGTTGTTTAAGTCTTTTTTAATCTGTTTTTCGTACTTCCAATGTACGATATTGGGGGTATGTGTGCTATTGGAATTTCGTAGGTTCCCGATTCTTCTAGCATTTTTTCCTCTGTTTTTTGTTGACAGTCATACTTTTCACGGTGTGCACTGAACTTCCTAGTTGTAAGTCATATTTAGCACAGTGCCTATTGATTTCTTTACTCACTCCTTCCAGGTATGGGAAAGCTCCAATGTATTTCAATTTTTTATTTCTCATCTTCCTTTGGTTGTGCACTTCTTGGCCTTCTTTACTCTGAGTCATATGCTTTTTACTCTCCTGTATCCATTTATTAATTAGCTTGCTCGGGTACCCATACTCTTGTGATATTTTCGAGATAAACTCTAGCTCTTGATTTTTTAGCCTGTTGTTAGATGTGTGTGTGTACGCTCGCCGTATCAAGTTTACTATGCTGTTTTTTTTATGTATCACTGGATGGTGCGACGAGTATGGTATCAGTACAGGTATGTAAGTTGCTTTTCTGAACACAGAGTATTCAAAACTATTTTTGTTTTTCTTAAGTTGAATGTCCAGGAAGGATAGGCAATTATCCTCTTCAAACTCAATAGTTAGCTCTATGGTGTTACAGATTTTGCTAAACTGCTGTGCTAGATCTTGTAGCTCGGCTTTGTTAAGTTTAGACATTATAATAATGTCGTCTACATATTGAGCATAAAGTATTGGTTTTTCAGGTAAATTTTGAATAATTTCTTTTTCGAGGTATGCCATAATCACTTCTGCGTATAATGCCGATAATGGGGATCCCATAGGGCCACCTTGCGTTTGTTTAAATATATTTCCTTCGAAATGGAAGATGTTGTTTTCCTTGATGAAATATAAGGTATTCTTTAGCTCTTTCAGTTGTGACAAGTTTAGTTCTTTGTTGATGTTTAGTTGTTGCATAATCAATTTGATGGCTAGCTCGACAGGAGTGTTTGGGTATAACGCCTTAACATCCATGGAGGCCATAGTTATTTGCTCTAGGTCTTGATTAATTAATTTGATTTTTTCTATAAACTCATAGCTATTCTTTAATGTATATTGATTCCTCATGAATATTGGGGATAGATAGTTGTATATCTTTTTTTCTAGGTTGATGAGTGGTGAGATTTTTTTCGATAGAATCAGTCTTAAAGGTGTGTTTTCTTTATGAGTTTTAATTTTCGAGAATATTTTTGGCATCCCTGCTCCCATTGGAGGGTTTGCATTTTTTATTTCTGTTGGTAACGTGCTGTGGTTCCTTATATTAGCCAGGAAGGTAAGTTGTTTGTCGGTGGGATCTTTGTTGATGCTATCGCACTGTAGCTCTGAGATGGCCGTCCGCATTTTATCATTATATTCCAAAGTGTCCATAATAACAATTTGCCCTGTTTTGTCCGCTTCGCAGAATTTGATCGTGGGGCCTTTGCAAAGATTTACTAGTTGTTTTCTGTCATACTTTAATTTATTAATCTTACAGTTTTTTTTGTGCTTAGCGTTATACTCTTTAAGCATGATTCTGAATAGCTTAAACCTTAGATCGGTAGCATGTTCTGGATGCACTCGCTGCACAATATCTTCTAAGATAGGAATGTACTCTTCTGTTCTTGGGGTTTTAGGTGGAAATGCGTATTTTTTTCCGCGTTGTAGCACTGCCTTTTCACTAAAAGTTAGCGCTCTCGATGATTGATTCACAAACACTGGGTATTCTGTACTTTCATCACCCCTCATTTTGATTCCATCTAAAAGGGTATTAAATTTCTTGGCAGTTGAGCTTTCTGCCGCCTTTTGTTGGCTTTCGACCCTTTTAGATGGAATCAAAATGAGGGGTGATGAAAGTACAGAATACCCAGTGTTTGTGAATCAATCATCGAGAGCGCTAACTTTTAGTGAAAAGGCAGTGCTACAACGTGGGAAAAAATACGCATTTCCACCTAAAACCCCAAGAACAGAAGAGTACATTCCTATCTTAGAAGATATTGTGCAGCGAGTGCATCCAGAACATGCTACCGATCTAAGGTTTAAGCTATTCAGAATCATGCTTAAAGAGTATAACGCTAAGCACAAAAAAAAACTGTAAGATTAATAAATTAAAGTATGACAGAAAACAACTAGTAAATCTTTGCAAAGACCCCACGATCAAATTCTGCGAAGCAGACAAAACAGGGCAAATTGTTATTATGAACACTTTGGAATATAATGATAAAATGCGGACGGCCATCTCAGAGCTACAGTGCGATAGCATCAACAAAGATCCCACCGACAAACAACTGACCTTCCTGGCTAATATAAGGAACCACAGCACGTTACCAACAGAAATAAAAAATGCAAACCCTCCAATGGGAGCAGGGATGCCAAAAATATTCTCGAAAATTAAAACTCATAAAGAAAACACATCTTTAAGACTGATTCTATCGAAAAAAATCTCACCACTCATCAACCTAGAGAAAAAGATATA
This sequence comes from Macrothele yani, assembly GCA_039090855.1. Lineage (NCBI taxonomy): Eukaryota > Metazoa > Arthropoda > Arachnida > Araneae > Macrothelidae > Macrothele > Macrothele yani. Next base: position 128,704,667 of record CM077008.1, read on the forward strand.
CAACTATCTATCCCCAATATTCATGAGGAATCAATATACATTAAAGAATAGCTATGAGTTTATAGAAAAATCAAATTAATTAATCAAGACCTAGAGCAAATAACTATGGCCTCCATGGATGTTAAGGCGTTATACCCAAACACTCCTGTCGAGCTAGCCATCGAATTGATTATGCAACAACTAAGCATCAACAAAGAACTAAACTTGTCACAACTGAAAGAGCTAAAGAATACCTTATATTTCATCAAGGAAAACAACATCTTCCATTTCGAGGGAAATATATTTAAACAAACGCAAGGTGGCCCTATGGGATCCCCATTATCGGCATTATACGCAGAAGTGATTATGGCATACCTCGAAAAAGAAATTATTCAAAATTTACCTGAAAAACCAATACTTTATGCTCAATATGTAGACGACATTATTATAATGTCTAAACTTAACAAAGCCGAGCTACAAGATCTAGCACAGCAGTTTAGCAAAATCTGTAACACCATAGAGCTAACTATTGAGTTTGAAGAGGATAATTGCCTATCCTTCCTGGACATTCAACTTAAGAAAAACAAAAATAGTTTTGAATACTCTGTGTTCAGAAAAGCAACTTACATACCTGTACTGATACCATACTCGTCGCACCATCCAGTGATACATAAAAAACAGCATAGTAAACTTGATACGGCGAGCGTACACACACACATCTAACAACAGGCTAAAAATCAAGAGCTAGAGTTTATCTCGAAAATATCACAAGAGTATGGGTACCCGAGCAAGCTAATTAATAAATGGATACATGAGAGTAAAAAGCATATGACTCAGAGTAAAGAAGGCCAAGAAGTGCACAACCAAAGGAAGATGAGAAATAAAAAATTGAAATACATTGGAGCTTTCCCATACCTGGAAGGAGTGAGTAAAGAAATCAATAGGCACTGTGCTAAATATGACTTACAACTAGGAAGCTCAGTGCACACCGTGAAAAGTATGACTGTCAACAAAAACAGAGGAAAAAATGCTAGAAGAATCGGGAACCTACGAAATTCCAATAGCACACATACCCCCAATATCGTACATTGGAAGTACGAAAACAGATTAAAAAAAAGACTTAAACAACACATATCTAACTGGCAAAAAAAAGAAGCCAAAACTGCTTTAGTGCAATTCTGCTTGGAAAACCGGACATTCCCAAAGTTCGATGAAATTAAAATGCTAAAAAAGAATAAAAATCGGAAAGGCAAATGAGGAGGGAAGAAGCAATATTAATCTACAAAAATAAAGCAAGGGTATGTAACCAGAACGACCCTAGCACATTATCGGGCCTGTGGAAAGAACTAATAAGACAAGAAAAACAACAACAAAAGAAAAACAGGCAAAAAAAGACAAGAAAACCAGGATAGGAGAAGAAAATTAAAAAAATTAAAAAAAAAATACGAAAAAAAGTGTTCTTAACGAAACATAGATGGCGCCAGCCGGGCTTGATAACGAAATATATCCAGGAAAGTTTTTCCGACGAATGGCAACAAGGAGTATCGGACTCCATTAGCGCGAAGTTAACCACGAACATCAGTGGTAAAGTCGCCACGCTCCTGAAGATGCCCAGAGTATGGGCGAAAATTTCGAGTATAAAGAACGGTAAAAATTGATGTTTGAATCCTAAGGCAAAGATCCAATGAGTATACCCAGCGAAAAGTGTGAGAAGTAAAGCCAGTCATCGCATACAACGGACTTTAGGACAATAACCTCAACAAAGACCGGAAAACATGTGCGTGAAATGTTCCTGTCGCTAGAAAGGAATGCCAAGGTAAGCATTATCCGCTAGTTTTCTGTACAAGTTACTTTGAAATATCGCACGTAAAAGAGAATAGTACAATAATAATTAGAGCTATATAATAGTCAGAATTAGAACTACTAAGTGGAATTGATTCTTTTTATCCATTTGCACATTACAATATGAATGATCCGTATCCTGAAGTTATATGAAAAAAGTTAAATACTGGTGATTGAAAAACAGTTAAAAATGAAGTGGGAAAATCTACCGCATGGAAACCTTTTTCTCCAAATTATTGATTGCACGACCAATGCAAAATTGGATTATGTTCAGTGTGAGAAATGTGAATGCATTTTGAAATATAAAAGTTCTTCAGAATCTAGAAGACTTTTGCGTCATGCCAAAACATGCGTGAAGACCATCTCCTCTCCATGCACAAAAAAGGTAGACAGTTTCTTTTACTTAGATAAGAAAAAAATATCAGCTACTGCAAAATTTTCTGTGAAACTGTAAAATATAAATTTTCTTTCAAGGTTATATCCTTCCTAATGAGACACACAAATAATGAGCATCATATTCCATGCTCCTTCCTGTTTCATGTAAAAATCGAATGAAAGAGAGAAAAGGATCAGCACTTGGGAAAGTCAGGCTCGGGCCGAAACATTTTGAGCTCGGGCGGAGTCGGGCTTCCAGAACAGAGCCCGAACTAATCTCTAATTTTCACATCACTCAACAATGAAAGTTGTTAACTGCAATACTTATAAACAACAGCATTAATAATAAGAAGGAAAAATTTGAATACATTTTGGGAAGTCTACTAACAAAGCAGATTTCATCAAAAATAACTGCTGTTTCCTCTTATGTTGAACAGAACTCCATGCACCTACATAAAAGCAAGATAGTAATGGCCTTTTTGTCACATCTGTACATATATATTTACACATACAAGCCTTAAATATCTAGCACTTATGTTGCCATAGTGCAATTTACTGTACTGTTGAAGCACAAAACTCAAGACTGGTACATAAGGAAGGCATATACACCAGAAAAGCTTGCTGTACTTGTCATGGCATGCACACCCAAGCTGACATATGTCATATTGCTGGGTTGTTAACTTGTGTACCTGTGGACAACTTGCCCCATCCATAGTCAACCATCAATGATGGTGTTATCAAGAAATGGAAACATGATGGTGCCATAACCATCCAACAATACTCCAAAACCTCATCCAGTGACTGAAGGGCACTTGGAAGGATGGCACATACCGTAAGTAGCCAACCAGTGACACACATGCCATCATTTTAAATGGCACACATAAGATCCCCACAAATTAAAAAAAAAAAAAAAAAAATTACATTGACAGACAAATGGCTTATGTGACACAATGACACAGAAGTGGCATGATGGTAGTCACTGCATTTTTCTTATCACTTGCATCATCCTTTTTCTGCTACAACCTCCACCTCCCCCCAATCCCCAGCCACCACATGCAGTGTTAGTTAGCCAAGGATACATTTCTTAATCTGCGGTGTTTTGTTATATCCCATTGTAAAATGTTTGTTTCTATACAGCTTAACTTGCCATTAGTGGTATCTTGTAATGGCACAAACTAAGCCATCTATTTCCCAAATGAAGTACAAAAATGATATTGCCTCTGGGAGTTCAATTATGAATGAGAACATAGGAACTTCTCAACCTCTGTGCCTTATTTTTGTGGGGCATGTGTTGCAGTCTCCCCCCCCCCCCCAATTTCTTAAGAGTGACACTTGAAGAAGATGCAGCAAAAATCCAAACATTGATAAACTCATAACTATTAAAGAAATCATAAAAAACTGAAATAGTTCTTTATTTTTTTTATTATTTTGTGTTTACAAATATTGTTAATGTATTCAGATAATTACAGAATACTTTACGCTTTTGCCATTTTGTTATTCATGTTGTTTTTAAAATAATTTTGGATTATTTCTGGAATTGCAGCTTCTTGAAACATTTAATAATTTTTTCTCAAGACAAATACATCTTATTTTTTAAATAGGGGTTTGTTTTGTTTTAATTATTAAAAATACTTCCTTTTATTTCTAATGTTTTATCAGAAGTAAGCAACAGAAATAACCCAGAACTCCCCCTTCCCTACCCAGAAGTCAAAGAAATACTGTGCTGAAAATTAATAAGTCTAATGGATTTTCTATTTTGCTTGGGGTTTAACAACCACAGTGAACAATTCAATGCGGTACAAGCAGTTGCCCGTCCGTAATTTAGAGCAACTGGTTCCAGAGAAATGAGAGAGCTAGTGCTGAGAGACACAATGTCCATACTCCACCAAGATTCGAACCCATCTAAGACGAATGGTCAAAAGCCATCGCTTAGACCACTGCATCACCAATGTGGCATAATACTTTTTTGTTGTATTTTTCTCAAGGGAGGAGTAAGGTTAGAAGTGTTTTGGGGTGGAGAAGGACACACTATATTCTCTGAGTAAACAATGGCAGGGCAGAAATAAAGATTGGACACATATGGTATATAACATAATGTCAAACAGCAACATATTGGGTGTGTGCATACGTTCTACCCATTCTTGTAGGCTAAAAGGAAGGAGGAGAAAACAACAAATAACGTACCTAGGATTTCACATAACTGCCATTATTCTGTATGACCTCTTGCCATCTGTCTGTGAGTAGGTGAATCCCACGCTACAAAAACTCCTGTGTTTTAGAGTAAAAAAAGTCATGTAATGCCATTTTCACATCGTCGAAGGTTTGGAGAGTGAAGGCGTTCTGTAACAATTGAAAAAGCTGGTAGTCTGTAGGTGCCAGGTCAGGGGAATACGCCAGGCGAGGTAACACTTCCCAACCAAAGTAATTTTTGCTGCCAAGTGACTAAACCAGCATGAGGTCTAGTGTTATCATGATGAAAGATCGTGCCTGCCTTTGCGACTGACGAGTGCTGGCCGCCTCGATGTCAGTTCTTCTCACAATCTGTCCAACTGTTGGCAGTAGAGGTCGGAATTTATCGTTCGGTTAGGTGCCAACACCTCCCAGTGGAATATTCCCTGGACATCCCACCAAACACTCAACAAAAACTTTTGGGATGCAGTTCTCCTTTTGAGGTCAATGGAGCACCTTGGCACACAGTCTGGTGACGCTTTACATTACGGTACAGTACCTATTTCTTATCACCAGTTACAATTTGTCCCCAAAACGGTTCATTTCTGTGACGAGAAAGCAAAGAAACACAGGTACGGATTCTCTTCTCTAGCTGCTTTGCAGAAAGCTGGTGCGGAACCCAGTTATCAAACTTGGTGATGAACGCAAGCGTGTGCATCCGTCTTTCAACTGTTGTTCTGTGTACCGACAGCGTTTCTGCTAATTCCTGAAAGATTGGATGAGGGTCATTCGTTATGGCTTGGTTCACATCCTCACCAGAAACCACAGATGGGATGTCCAGGACGTGGTTGATCTTTACAGCTTCCGTCTCCATCCCGGAATTTCTAAAACCAACGACGACATGTGCTATCGTCAACTGCATCCTCCCCATACATTTGACAGATGTTGCCCCAAGCCGCGGCTGCAGTACTGCCTTTTATCGAACTCGTACAGTAAAATCACGGACGTTGTAACATCGCATGCTCCTTATCGCATGCCATGTTACAACGTCCGTGATTTTCGTTATGAATGACTTACTCGGACAAACCTAGTGCCTCTATATTGCTCTACTGCTCCATGCTTTATTGGCCGAAAATTTGGCATCGCAGTGTCATCTGTGACATAACTACTCCGATCGCAATTTGCATCTATTACAAAAACAGAACTTTTGTGCACACCCAGTATGTTTGCACCACCTAGGTTGAAAACTGTGCATTACAGAAATTCAAAAGTGCATTCAATCTTCTTCATCATTGCTACTCCATGCAAAAGGAAAAATTTTAATCTAATTTATAGATGAAAAGGCATCATTTCTGTGAATATAGATATGGACAAAGCAAGTACATTTTTTCATAAGATGTTCTAAAAGTTAATGATGCAAATTAATAAAAATTCCCCTTCTATGTTTGGTGCATAAATGTATAGCATTACATAAGCTGCATCACTCATTAAGCGCTACAACTTCATCCTTGCACATATGAAATATTAAGAAGAATTCCTTAATTTATAAGTTTGATGAATATGAGTCAACTGACATATGCAGTAACCAAATAATTTTCAGTACTCAGTTATCCTTCGAACTGTTCCATGTGGTAAATTTATTTAGTCAGCAACCATGAAAGGAACACAAAAATACATTTCACAAAACTCTCATGAGCAAGCATCTGATTCATATGAATTAATGTAATTCATATAAAGAAAAAATTAGTCTATAAAAGAAAACAAACATCTTTACTAAATGCCAAAACTACTAAGATTTTTTAAAACATTGAATAGCTTATCTGAATTGTACATACCTGTTTATGTAAAGGCCTAAAAAGGAAATCTCTCCAGGAAACCAAAGCCAACTGAAATTAAATTAGATCCATTTTATTTTATATAAGTTTCAAATGCTGCACATATCATTTACAGGGCTTGGAAAATAACACACCCGAAATGCCTGGGGCATGTAAATTATTGGCCTGCGCAGGTAAAAAAAAAAAAAAATCTAGTTGCCCGAAGTTAAAAATAAAGTTTGGAGTAGAATTTCCTATTACGAAGAAAAAGATAGTCGTGGCATGTCATGTTTCATTTCACTGCTAATCACTGGAAGTCGTATTATTGTTTCAAAATGCTAAGGACAGAAAAAATATAACACCTTTAATTATGTTATGCTCTAGGTTCAGAAATTGGAACCATGTGTAGTTTTGTACTCCAAATGTTGTTTATAGTGAGCGACAAGATACATGCCTTTGATGGAAACAGCCTCCAGTGTTTAGTGACAAGGAACATGGCAGACTCACTAAATTTTCTCAAATACCAATTTCATCATCATATCATCCATACAAATTCCAGCATCATCATCCTAAAACTTGAGATACACGCCTTTGTGCATTAAACATTTTGAACACAGACCCTTGCAATCGAAATGCAAAACTTGCAAAAAAAAAAAAAAAAATTCATAATTTTAAATTAAAAAGAATGAGGGTTCTGATTTGATATCTTAAAAGATAAATTTTCCTGGACATTCAGCTTTTACTACAGGGGCAGGTAAATAATTTCTGCACATGCCCAGCTGGGCATGTAACTTTTCAGATATTTTTCAAGCCCTGATTTAAATAAAAATATTTTTAACAATGGTCAAAAACACTTGTAAGTCATGTTGAAGGTCAGAAAGTTCATAGCCATGCATGCAAGTTCTTAGGTGCAAATACTGTCTCTTGCCACTTTTGATATACCATTGTCACTAAGATAGTGTTTCTAAAACTATATACATACATATGGATCCCTATAAAATACACATGCACACAATCTGCACATGCAAAAATTATTTATGGAATATTCCCCTGTTTATAAGTTTACACTTCAGAAATTAATAACCAAAGTTCTACAGAAAAAACTTATTCTTCAGACTCTGCACTGCATTTGGCTTATCAGTGCCTTTCGCAACTGCAACCCACACAAAATATTTCAGTTTACCCTCACTGCAATGCAGAATATATAGCATGTCTATAAATGATTTGAACGACTAACTGCAAAAACTTATTTTGTGAAAGATGATAGGTGCAGGAAACTGGAAGCTACACCATTATAAAATACAATTCAAAGGATCCCATGCACATACAAGAAATAATTCCAACTTCATTCAGCAAAATCTGCAAAACCTATTCAGAGACAATTCAGAAGAAAGTTCATCAAGGAGCCTCCAAGTGCAAACTAGATTAACAGGGTTCCCACTCAAAAGTAATAAAAAAATTCCCTGACTTTTACAGGTTCTCCAGGTGGTTTTTAAAGTTTTCCATAGTGACATGTTGCAAAGAATTGTTACATTTCAGTCCATTCCATTCATTTTTCTCATCAAAGCACACACTTGTAAATTCCTTATGTAATTTGTTTTTATAAAACTACCTGCTTTTCATTAATAACAACTAACTGTGCACATTATTTTCTGTACCAAAGTTCAGTGAACTTTTGTGAATACTACCCACACAGAATTTGTAAATATATTCCCATAGAAACAGGTCATATGTAAGAAAAATCTGTCAGTTGAATAGTTTCAGTTTTTTAATAACACAATGTAGCTAAGCTTAATGGTGGAATGGCTCTGTTCAAAGAAACATGTTTCAAGAGAACCAACAGGCAAAGGACTTTGATCCATCATTTGGTTGGTTCTCTTGTGAAGTGTTTCTTCAAGCAGGAAGCCATTGTGCCTAATTGTTCCAAGATATAACAACTACCTGCAGAAATTGAACAAAAGCTAAATAACTGGCAATTTTAAAAATTCAATTTTGCATCTTTTTTTAGAGAATAAAGGAAATACTTAATATAACTGAAAGTAAGATCTACCAAATTCTAGGCAGGCAGTAATCGCAAGCAAAAGTTTGAAATCTTGAAAAAATAAGTTTTTTTTTGCAAAATAAAGTATCCATTGATTTTTGCAAAAAAAAAAAAAAAAAAAAAAAAAAAAGGATAACTTTCCCTGAGTTTTCTCTGATTTTTGGAACCATTTTCAAATTCCCTGAGAATTCCAGGTTTTCTCTGTTTTCCAGGTTGAGTGAGAACCCTGATTAAGGCAGGGTACCAATTTGTGAAACACAAGTTATATCTGCAAAAAAAGTTTATGCAGACCAAGTACCAGTGAAGACACAATCAGTTGATCTCGTTTGGCTGGCATATCTGAGAAGAATGAAGTCAACATGGCAGGCTAGCTGCAATTTAAGTGTACCACATCGAACAGACTGGGAAGCTCTTTGTATTGCCTTGCTCTTTGGTCTTATCAACTACGTTATGAATTTTTAGTCAACATACTGAATTTCAATACAACAGATGAAACTGTTTCGTCAGACATGTTTTAGTGATAAGACAACATTTCATGTTTCGGGAAAGATTAACAACAGACAGAACAACTGTATTTTAGGTTTTTGGCTCACAGTATTGTATAGTGTATTAGCCTAATACATGGACAATTGGTAACTAAGCACACCAGGCAAAAAATTAGTCACCCGTAACAGAAATGACAGTAGGAAGTTACCAGTTGCACAGAGGGCATCACATGATAGCATTGTTGGGAGATAAATAGCACTGACATGGTCTACAGGATCATTTCTGTCTCATGCAGTGGTGAAGAGCAGTGTGCGTGTTGAATTTGGTCTGCAATATGGGTCGTAAGACAGACATGACTGAGTGGCAAAAAGGAGCCATCACGTTTGGCCACGCCCAAGGGCACAAAGTTAATGAAGTCGCCCAATTTGTTGGTGTGTCGAAGCGTACTGTTTAGCAGGTCTACAAATAGTGTAGTTTGTAGTCAACTGAAAAACGATAAAGTAAATGTGGCTGGAAAACGATTCTCACCAAAAGGGAGTGCCGCCATGTTTCACGCCCAGTTAACTGCAAATCGGTTTCAAACCATGCAACAATTGCTCCAAACAGTCAAGGAAAGTCTACTCCAACTAATTTCCGAAAGGAAACTGTGACAAGAACTGCACGCAATGGAAATCTGGAGCAGAGTATGACTTTGTGATTCACTTAACAGCATGTCACAAAGTCGCATGTTATCAATGGGCTCAGAAGCACCAAAACTTTACTGTGGAGAATTGGAAATGAGTAATTTGGTCTGACGAGTCTCGTTTCTGTTTGTACTTCAATGATGGGAGGCGACGACTGCATTGCAGGCCCAATGAAGCCTTTAATCCTGATAGTGTTGAAGGTGATGTTCAAGCTGGCGTAGGTTTTGTGAAGTTTTGGGGATGTTTTTCATACCACGAAATGGGCCCTCTCGTTGCAGTGATGATGAATTTGAACCAGTATGTATGCCACCGCATTCTGAATGATGAAGTGTTGCCCTTTGCACTACATGTCCAGGAGCAACATCACATTGCCACTCCTGTCTTCCAAGATGACAATTACCATGTCAACAGGGCTTAAACTGCGTCAAGTGGCACGACGAATAATCAGCAACAGTGTCTCAACTCGACTGGCTCACCAATGTTTTTCAATAAGGTTTAAATCCTATTGCAAATCTGCAGGATCATTTGGAACAGAAGGTGAAGCGCCGGAATAGACACCCGTGTACTCTGGCGGAATTTCAGGACCATTGACGCACAAGTGGCTGCAAATCGATGTTCAATTCATCCACAACCTTGTGGCGTCTCTACCACATTGGATTCATGCTGTTATCAAGGCAAGAGGTGCCGTCACACATTATTAGGTAAGTTCTAATAGGGGTGACTAATTTTTTGTTTGGTAAGCTTATATTATTGTATTCAATACCATATCTTTCTGTTCCACATGTTCTTTTTCCTGAATTTCACAGGCTATATTGAGCTTAATCATTATGAAATAGTAACTTAAAATCAGTAACACACTTTGAAATCTGTGTTAATTTTACTTCAACTGTAGCAAAAACTCATTAGGCGTAACATTGCAGCCGTTGCTAAGCCTAATCTTGTAAGGTCATGAAAAACACTTCTGCTGGAATGTAATTGTTTTCCTTATGATATTTCACTCGACGTTATGAGGACAAAACCAAAACTATCATTCAGTGACATCCAAAATGCATTGCAAGATTGGACAATCAACAACAAAGGACTAAAAAGCTTTAAAATCAGACTGAAAAAGCCTTAGTGAATGATGTGACCATAAAAACACGAGACAACAAAATTCTAAAAATGTGGCTTAAAATCCCATGAAAACTAAAAAAGTACGGAATGACTGAAAATAGGCTAAATTTCAGAATTGAGAAGCTCAAACAGTGGGAAATTCTGTGCCAGTCATGGCAAAATCACGATGCATTTCACTCAGCTGCTTGGCATGCATCTTCAATGATGCTGTAGAAAATCCTGAAAATAATAATAATCAACTTTTGCAGTGCATTTTGGACATAACTGAATGATAATTTGATTTTGTCTATGTAACCCTGAGTAAAATATAATATGGACAGCAATTGTATTTTAGCAAAAGTGGTTTGTATGGCCCTACATAGGCTTAACAATGACTACAATGATAGTTCTAACAAGCGATTGCGATGCTTGAAGCAAAATTTCCCTCCAACACAGATCACAAGGTATGTTATTTATTTTAAATTACTTTTCCATTATAATTAAGCTCAATATATGCCATATGTAATTCAGGAAAAAAAAAATTGCTGAACACAATACGATACCAACATTCGTGGTCAGAGACCACTAAATATTGAGTCAGAACATTGAAATCAAAACGATGGTGGTGTGATAGACTACTAACTTTTTCCAGGTAACATCCTTTATTTCATGAAAAAATTCTCTTAAATCCAGTTGATAAAAATTACACAGCTTACACATAAGTGGGGTAAAATCCTTAAGTAAATCACGTTGAAAGTAAGCAGGCAGGGGCCAGCGAGAAATTCTACAGACTGGGCAGCCAACCAAACGTGTTGCTGATAAGAATCCCTGTCACACTGTGAAAATAATGGGAGCAATGCAGTAATTCTTTCTCTTCAGTACAAGGAAACTTGGAATGGGAAATGTCTTGTTGCAGTGGCTGGGTGGAAAGCATCAGTTTAAAATGCATCCACCAAGGTTACCTTTTGTGTTTGTGAATGGCAATTAAATTCCATTAAAATGTGAAGTTGTAGCATTGATTTAGAAACTCAGAAAGAAAAAAAAAAGGAACATACATGAATCTAAAAGCAATATGATTGCAATAGATGATCACAATCACATGCATTCCCACATTAGTGGCTGGAGATTTTCAGTAGGCTAAAAATACTTTTATAAAGAGGGAAACATGAATTTCATCAGGAAAAATTCTTTAAAAAATACTAAGTTGCTCTTTTTCACTATTACTGAAGATAATAAAAATGAGGAACATGATCAGAAAAATTCAAAAACATGGAAACAGAAAATGATGAAACATTTTTGTCTTTGCTAAAGCAGCCATTTTTGGTGACAAAATTGTGAGATTCACATACCTTTCCAGGTTTTCTTAATTGCTGACCACTCTATCCTTTTTTTTTTTTAAACATTTTCCTTGAAATTCTCATTGCAAGAAAGAATTTCAGCACTACTTCAGGATCTTTCAAAGAAATGTCCCAATACTGAAAAAAACACAAGATACACTCCCAAAAATGTTTAGTAAACATTAGAATCTTGAAAATATGTAAATAAATTCTACACAGATGTTTGATAGCATTATTTTACTGATATTTTTTTTATTTCTGTAGTATATTCGATGTTTTCCATACTCAGTAGCAGACCAATAATGATTTCCGTAGCCCCTGGAGTCTCTGAATATATTACACATGTTAAGATGAAATAAAAGTTTTGTGTGTGATCCCCCCCCCCCATTAGCATCATCAAAGGCAAAACAGTCACTCTTCCTTAATTTTGAGCCACTGGTTGCAAGAATGGGAAAAAAACAGTAGCAGAAGGTCAAATACAGCACCAGTATGAGGAGTCAAAAGCCTACACCAATAAAAATAAGCGAGTAAAAACAACTGCAGAAAGGAAATTCTTTACCAAGATGATTTCTTCAAAGTTAAGCATATGCTGACTAAAATTTGAAGTATGTCTTCCACAACAGCCTTCTCTCCATCCTATTTTATCTCATCTTCACTCCTCATAAACTTCATACATTCCCAAACAAAGTCCTTCCATAAATCTGCAACTTCCCAAAAATTAAAGGAAAAACATACACACCAGCAGCAGTTGCTCTGGCTTTTTTAGTTTTTGCAACCCATTAGCCAAATTAAATTTTTTTCACCAAAATGTTATAATACAGTAGTACAAAAGGTAATCTCCAATTTTTTTTTCTAAAACCATTTTTCCATCGCCAAAACAATTTTTTTTTTTTTTCACAAATTGTGAAGAATGCGATCAGAAGCATGACCCCTGCATCAGTGGATTAAACATGGCACACTTTTATCCTGGAAATTTTATGTCAGAGAGTAGACAAAATGAATGCATTACACTACAGGAGGAGTATCTAGAGAAATGAAAAGCACCCATAGAAATAAATATAAATTTCTCTTTGGGGTCACAAATGTAATTGAATGCCCATTAACTCAAAAAGAAAAAAAGAGGAGTAGAAGAAAACAGAAGTATTAAAAGGCCAGCTGTAGCTTAAAATTTAAGTTACCTGATATATTTCATATATTCCTTTTCTTCCTTCATCACATTCTCTCTTAACCCAGTGTCTATTTAAATAGGAACATATACCATTTAGAACTTTGCTAGAAAACTGGTATTCTTCCCACTGTTTTGTGTAAAATCTCAAGACTTCTTCATCCATCAAGTCAATTCCATCCTGCAATGATTTAAAAATAACAAAAAAAAAAAAAAAAAAAAAAAAATCAGTGTGGTTGCTACAACGTGTGGCAATGATCTTAACCATTATATACAAATACCAAATACCAAACATATTAAAAATGTCAACAAATACAAACAAATCAGTTTCTCAGCATTTTAACTTGAATTTCTGATTACTAGATAATACAAAAATATACGTTATTGGAAAAGTAAACACGCTCACACACAGAGCACAATATCTTAAAACACCCATATTATTTTTAAATTATTTGCATTCTAAGGAACACAACAGGGTTCATACTCATTTTCAGAAACTGAAAAAGGAGTTTCTAAGGACTTTTTAAGGACCTTAAAGCAATTTTTAAGGACCTTAATTAATTTTATAAGGAGTTATAAGTCAATTTTTACCACTTTTAAAAGAGCATTCATATTAAAAAACACCCTTAAAACATAATTTTAAAACAGCAAAGATCGCTTAAGTAACACAGTTTTTAATCATTTATAATAATAAATTATCACACACACATAAACAAAGACAATTTTTGCATGTGATTACTGTATTTAATTTAATTAAAATTTACAAGGTACAATTATTTGTCAACAAGCATTTAATGAAAAAGAAATTAATATTTAAGTTCTTTTTTGAGTTCTATCTTTGAATCAGTGGCTTCAAGTTCTAATTTTTTCTCTTTCAGTAATTTTCAAAAATTGTTGCATTTTATAAAAAGATTGACATCTCTTAAAGCCTCTGCTTGTACAGCCATGTTGTCAGCAGACTTTTCCAATTGGATTAAATACTTTTCTACATGTGTACGTTAATCCTTTTAGTTTTTAACATATTTAGGTCATCACTTTGTTTTTTTCTCTTTCCTGAAATTACAGGCTCTTTCTTTTCATTCTTTTGCTCTTCCGAATGTTGCATATATCTATGGCGAGCAGAAGATACTGAAGCTTACAACTCCTTTGTAAGTTCTACATTGTGAATTACAACAAAATATTTTTTAAGACATCACATGAGATAAAGCTTGAATAAACCTATGGTAATCAGACAAAACAGGCAATCCAAAAACCTCAAGAGCGAATGAATGCAATTAAGTGGAATGGAAATAAAAAGAAATAGGTTCGATCTCCCGCACACTCTACCACCTGCTGCTGCATTCAACAGGTTTAACCAACGCCAAGGGAGGATGACGTCAATCAACACTGACAGAAAGATCGGGGACGCACACAAAAGCGACGTGGGGAGAGACCACACACGAGAGCAAGATACATGGTTCATACGCTTTTTTAATCACAAAACTCCATGACTTTTGGAAATTTTTTTCCAGGACATATGATCCAAATGCTCTTATTTAAAATACAATGAAACCATAGGTCTGTTCAACCTGTAGCCTACAGCAAACAACTTCTTACATGCTTGAGCAAACTTAATGCAGAATGTTAAAAATGTTGCCTGCTGCAGCTAATTAGAAACTTAGAATCACGGTTAATGCTGCAACACCAAAACTGTCACTGAAACTGTGACCAGGTTTAATATCTACTAAACTTTTGTATACTATACTACACTGATTTTGAGGAACTTTTATTTTTCTACTTTGGCTTTAGTTCAATTATATTGAAGCAAATTACAGAATAAAAAAACCATACAACTCAAAAATAGATAGGCATGTGTGGTATTACTCTTAAAATGCTTTCATATACCACACAATAAATACACAAAATACTATTTATATTTAATTATTTTGAAATAATGCTTACATTAGAAATTTAAGGGTAAGGAAAATTGTAATATTTGGAACTTTTTCAAAGGACCAAAGGGATTGTTATTTCTTAAACACATAATCATGGGAGCAAGTATTTGTGTTGAACTTTATTTAGGGAAGCAATTTTCAACATAATATGGATGCTGTAGCTAAGTTTTAAATTTGTACTCGCCAGCAAACAAAGTATGCACAAAAATTTTAAACATGAAATGAAAGAAATAAGGGGAAACCCTTAAATCTAAGGGCTGTGTACAACTGCATTCATAAATGATCAAAGCAATTTAACTGGGCATGATTAGAAAACTAATTATAGAAGATGAAAAGTGATTAGTTAGCTCAGAAAATACTAAGAAACAACTAGATTTAAGTTTCCAATATTAGAAAGCAATCTAATTTTATGGAAAATTTTTATATAAAGCATTCACTAGCAAATTTCATAAAGGTCAAAATAACCCACAAAAAAATAAAAAAAATCAGCTACTTATGAAACATCAGCTATTTACTTCCATCAGCGGCTAAAAAGTATGTTACAAAAATTAACAAATGGTGCAAAAAATGTTTCGCAAAGCAGAAGGAAGGTATTAGAGACAAAATGATTTTCAAATCAAACAGTTAAAAGAAGAGATAGAGAAGGAAACATGATATATCTGTATGCCTTTTAGCGGAAGAATTTTACACAATGGAAAAGCTGAAACAGGCTAAAAGTATTCCTCAAAGCAAAAGCTATGCTAACGGAAAAAAATGTTTTCAAATACGTCTCCCAGAAGCAGAGATAGTAATAAAAACGTTTTGACCTTTACAAACCCTAGGGAAAAAGTTACATGCATTATTTGAAGAGGATCTTCTTATTGTAGCAAAAATCTTATTCACTCTCCATCTTTATCAAAGCAAATAGCATACAGTAAAAAAAGATATTTCTTAATAGAGTTTTTAGAGGCAGAGATAGGCTGAAAACGGAAGTACATAAACACTACCTGGTGGCAGAATTGTGAACCACAAACCTCCTCAAATACAAACCTAAAGTGTTCCATAAGGTAAATTGTATCTGTTGTAAAACACATTTTTTAAATCGGACATTTAGAAGTACAGATATTGAGAAAAGATTAAATATCTGCGCCCCTAGCAGCAAAATTGTGCATTATTTTGGGAAGAAAATAAACGCAAGGAGTTTTCATAGTAGGTAGTATCTGATCAAAAGAGAATATTTATTTGTCAATCTGAATCGGGTTATTAGTCCAATAGATATTGCTGTAAACGGAAATGTGAACTTAAGCCCTCTAGTGGTGCACTTGTGCATTAAGAAATATATGAAATTATATGAGAAACATTTTGCACCAAAAATGTTCTCAAACAAAGAAAGAATTTTTCAAATCGTACTCTTAGAAGCAGAGATATGGACAAAAATACAAACATTTTCCCTGGTGGGAAAATTATGCACTATTTAAGCAAGAGGTATTTATTCTCAAAAAATTCTGGAGGTGAGCGGAATCGGAATCGGTCCATGGAGGAATTTCTTCAACTGAGTTTCGAGCTCATTTTATTGCAAATATATCAGAAGCAAAAATAAACACTTACGCCCTCTGACGGCCAAAATATTCTTTACCAAAAATGAGGAATTATATGCAAAACATTTCTCCTGAAGAGCTGTATCCAACGCAGGAAGAATTTTTCAAATCAGACTTTTAAAAGCGGAGATTTTGGTGGGAAATGCGATTTACCGTTACGCCCCTAGTGGAAAATTATTTGTCCCGTAGATATTGCTATAAACGGAAATGTGAACTTACGCCCTCTAGTGGCTCACTTGTGCGTTAAGAAATATTTTAAATTATATGAGAAACATTTCACACCAAAAATGTTCTCCAACAAAGAAATAATTTTTCAAATCGTACTCCTAGAAACAGAGATATGGACAAAAATAAGATATACGTGTACGCCCTTGGTGGAAAAATTATGCACTATTTAAGCAGGAGGTATTTTCAAAAGGTTTTGGAGGTGAGTGGCATCAGTCCACGGAGGAATTTTTTCAATCGAGTTTCGAGTTCAGATTTTATTGAAAATACATCAGAAGCAAAAATAAACACTTATGCGACCTGGCGGTCTAACCATTTGTTACCAAAAATGAGAAATTATATGCAAAACATTTCCCCTTAAGAGCTGTATCCAACGCAGGAAGAATTTTTAAAATCGGACTGTTAGAAGCGGAGGTATTGGGAAAATCGTGATTTACCGTTACGCCCCCAAGCGGAAAATTTATGCATTATTTGAAAAGGGACTGTAACTAAAATAGTCTTCGATATAAATGCCATCGTAAGGAAAAATAATTTTTTCAATTGGATATTTAGAAGCAAATGTACGAAATAAAATGCATTTTAAATTCGATACGATCTTCATTTGCTCCCCCTAGCGGCGAAGTTGTGCATCGGAATAAACCCGGAACAAATGGATCATCATTCTCACATTTTAAGCTACCCAATACAAAAAGAATTTTACAAATCGAACTAATAATTGCAGAGAAATGGTCTTCCTGGTCGGACAGACAAAGTTATAACATAAGCACGACGCCAAAAGATGCTAATAACGCTCAGCTTTAGTCCTCCTAACAGACAAGAAAACCAACAGCCCCCCCCCCACCGCATTTTGCAGGGGGTGGGGAGGAAAATTTGTTAGACACAAGTTATGTCAGTAGAAAAATCTTCAACTACAAAACATCGTGCAGGGACAAAAAGGCCGGAATGGATAACATTCCAGGACATGTAACAGTTTTTAGAACATTTCCAGGACAAAATGGAATTCCAGGATTTCCAGGATGCATAGGAACCATGAAGATAAATAGCATTTGTTCCTGCTAGAAAAAAACAACAAAAAAACCCAGAAAACTGCGGATTTCAGAAAGATTTTCACGCTTGTTTTAAGGGCCCATAAAAACATTGAACAAACATAAGGAGCTTTTAAGTACTTTATAAGGGCCCTTAGGAGTGTCCAACGAAAATAAGGAGTTGCTAAGGACTTTTGAGGACCGTATGCACCTTGTTCAAGCCACATAAAAAAGTCACACTGATGCTGTGTTAGGCCTACATAATGTACAGCGATGCATTTAGTTTTCCTAATTATAATAATTCTCAGAAAAACTAGATGCATTCTTCAACCACAATTTACACATAGACATTGTAACACACAGAGTTGCATAAAAATAAAATGTATCTGCGTACACAACCATTGAAACAGAAAAGTTGCTGGAAATGCGTGAACCTTGATAACAATAGAATTAACATAATTTAAAGAAAAACCAATAAAATAATAAATAGTTACTAGAATATTACAGATCCCAATGAGGATAAAATAAGCACATTACGATGAATGTGCATCAATGTGTGTGAAATGGACCTTTATAGCAAAATATTAAAACATTAGACTACGAACCTCATAAAATCAAGACTAATTAAAGAAAAATTTTATATCCAGAGAAACAGTTCCATTAATGAATCTTTAAAAATTATAAATAACATTTTGAAAAATCAATTCAAAAATAGTAGACTTACAAAATACATAAGGAAAAACATTTTAATTTAATAACTGGCAACTGCAAGAGGAACCTGGCAATAAAATTTAAATTCTTTCTGTGTAAACAAAACTTTTGATACAATTCCTGTGTACATTGAGAGGCCTTGATAAAATCTAGAGGCCAGGAACGTCTGTAAAAACAAAAGAACTCAGAAGAGGTGAAGAATAATTTAAAGTTCTACATGTTAAAATAGAATTAAGTATATTAACCTGAGTAAAGCCTTAAATAAGTATTTTAATTGTTGAAAATAACATTTTTTTAAATCTACAAGCAAAAACTATCTGCAAAATCGGCTAATAATTTGGAAACTATCCGCGTACATCTACATTCTGCTACTCTGGTAACACAATGCAACAATTACTTTTTCAAATGCTCTGTGCCTTTGTCAGACCTACACACAAAATATAGGTACACATCTGCATTACCTCAACCTTTATATAACATTTTTAATGGCCATAAATGGTTTGCCTTCAAATTCTAAAGATTCTTTTTTGGCCTTATGTGCCTTTTCTTGTTGGAGAAATTCAGCATTCCAAATGTTGGTGCGATGGTAAGTTATGCCCCAGTGCTTTTTACTTCAATACTTTTTTGAATTTCTTTCATGTCAGCGAGAGAAGTTCGATAAAAGCCATGTTTGCAGTTAACACGCATTACTCAAATCCTCATGTTTTAAATTCCTCGGTTTTGCATGAACTTCAGCATTCAGAGAAAAATGTAGAACCAAATTCTATTTTGTCTTTTATACCTTTCATTAATATTTTTGTACTCCAGTCTGACACTTTGTCACAAAAAACATAGGGTTACCACCTTACCACAGGTCTTCAAAAACCAGCTACTACAGAAAAAGCCTATCCTCACCACATTTTGCTCTTTACCAATTTTCAACCACAAGTATATCCACACATATACCTGGGAAAATCGTACTCTTGGTCAAAAGGGTGAGATAAATTTTGTTGTCTACGATCAGCGCCTAAAACACTTAGTTGCTGACACTTGTGTGATGACTGGCGCAGATGTTGGCTCTGATCATTACCTGGTAGTGTCACGAGTGAAACTGAATGTTGGTTGGAGGAAAAGAAATAGGAAGAGGCCTAGGATGGAAAGAATAAAGGTTGAAAGGCTCCCTGAAAATCATCAGTGTTATCTAACTTACTCAGAGAACGACTGAAGAAGCTGAATTCATGTGAGAGGGATGTAGAAAAGAAGTGGGAACGTTTTAAGAACTGTGTTGTCACTGCTGCTGAAGAGGTTTGTGGCACCACAATAGTGGGTAACAATAGAGGTGATGCTTGGTGAAACAGTGAGATTGAAGAGGCAGTAAAGAGAAAGAAGGAAGATTATTTGGGGATGCTGCAAGGTAGAGCTTCTGTTGATGAATATCGCTGTATAGGGTCGTTCCACATCAATTCATCCAATTTTTGGGGGAAATGTAACCCACCATCTCAGATTTTGATAAAATCTGGCATGGAGGCATATTTCACCAAGATATAGAAAATGACCAAATTTCAACTTCCTACACCTCATAGTTTCTGAGATACAATGATCCAAAGTTTCACTGAACACCAATCACACACGTAGAGCGGCGGAGTACCACTTTTCACAAAATGCTGCATAACTGTAGTGCTATTTAGTTTAGAAGAAAGAAATTTTGAACCCTTAAGCAAAAGAGCTTCCAGAATAAGAAATCATTTTAAATTTCATTGAAAACACTGAATAAATAAATTAAATACAGTGGTAAAGTGAAAATTTAAGAAGAAAACTTGCTATTCTATATTAGGCTCTACAGCAAATAGCAGAGGTATGAGGGAGCTCTTTTTTTAATGTCTATTGGTCTTTGAAATATACTGTCACTCAACAAGAAAAAAAAAATAGTGGCTTTCAGCTTGCTTTTGAAGATATGTGCAAATATCTGAAAAGTGTGTGGAGTTCCACTTCGTCAATTCAAGCACTTTTTATTTTTTATGAATTATAATTCATCTCTGAAATTCAAGAAATTTCACAAGGAGATAAAACTAACAAGGACACAAAAATATAAAAAATTATGTTTTCTTATACCATTTAGTTTCAGAGATACTATATTAACAAGTTTGACGATAATGGCTAGTTCAGCTGCACCCCACAACAAGTATGGTGAGGTTTTAAAGTTTTTCAGTCATTTCAAAATATGTTATTCTCTTATTGCAGATTGCAAAAGTTCCTGAAAAAAATTACTCTGACAAATCTCCCTAAAATAGAATTTTAGAAAATTTACCCCACCCCACCCCAATGTAAAAAATGTAGATATTTCCACAAAAGATATAAGCAGGTTTTATATATGAATGACTGGATAATACACTAAAATAAGCTTGCAATGAATAGGCACTAGGAAACAATTGCAACTTATCAGAGAGCACCTTTTAAATGAAAATGTGGCAAAAGGATAGATACAGCATGATTCCTAAGGTCATGAGAATTTGTTTTGACTTCATCCGAGATCCTGTGCTCAACTAACAACACGTTCAAAGATGGATGGACACACACACACACACACACACACACACACACACACACACACACACACACACACACACACACACATACCACTAAGCTGTTCTCTGAGACTCAGAGGTTAGCTCCAAAAAGAAATAAACTTCCAGATATTTTTACTTATTGTTGTTGTATCAAACTTCGCCATTTACAGCGATCTTGACATACAACTCGTGCTTCACTGATATCCATTACACGCCGTACACAAGATCTTTTATACTTCATACTCATAATCTTTTTCTCATACAGACACTCCTGAATCTGATCCACCCATGTCTTCCTTGGCCTTCCTCTGCCTTTCCTTCCTGCCACTTGGGCTGAAAAGATTTTTCTTAGTAAGCATTTCATCACTCATTCTTTCAACATGGCCAAACCACTGAAGCATATTGGTCTCCAACTTGCTAACAACATTTTGCTTTACATCACACAACTGCAATACATCTTCATTCCTCACACAATCAGATCGTGTCTTGCCACAAACCCCACGTAAGTAACGCATTTCTCCAGCACACAAACGACTCCTATGTTTTTTCTGCAGTACCCAGGTTTCACTGCCATACATCAGAGTAGGAACAATTACTGTTTCATACACAGCCATGCGGGACTCTCTAGAGAACCCATCATTCCTGTGAAAACCTCCCAGAGCAGCTATGACTTTCAAAGAAGAATTCACTCGCCTACTGATTTCACCATCCAACTTGTTCTTTCTGTCAAACATGCTTCCTAAATACACAAACTCACTCACCTGGTCAATCACAGTGCCATTTATACTTACATTACATTCAGTGCTACCCATTCCTCTCTCAAAAACCATAACTTTGGTTTTTCCCTTATTTATACTCAGTTTGAATTTCATGCAAACTTCGTGCATCCAAGTGAACATACTCTGCAACTCACTTTTGCTCTCTGCCAACAGGACAGTGTCATCAGCATACAGCAATCTGCACACACTGATATCACCAAGACATAAACCACTATTATCTATTTTGGCCTCACGCATGCATGCATCCATAAATATATTAAACAGCCATGGTGACATTACACAACCTTGTCTAACTCCTGCACCAATGGAAAACCATTTTGATAAAACACCATTCGCTCGTACACAAGCTCTACTACCAGCATATATGGCTTTTACACTATAAGGTAGATTCCCAGTAACACCATATTCATTCAATACCTTCCACAAAAGTGTCTTATTGACTTGGTCGTAAGCTTTCTCTAAATCTATGAAGGCAGTAAAAACTTTCTTCCCAACAGCCACATACTTTTCAATCATCACGCGTAAGGCAAAAATCTGGGTAGTGCAGCCTTTACCGGGCATAAAACCACTCTGAACATATCACACTTTCTCTGATGTAAGACCCCGTACTTTTTCAATAACAACCTTACCAAACACTTTCCCTGGCACACTCAGTAGGCTAATACCATGAGAGTTCTTGCATTCAGTCTGATCACCTTTTCCACTTATACAAGGGAACAATGATAGATAGCATCCTTCCAATCCCGAGGGACCATTCCTATCTCCCAGCACAACTGGCAAATTTCAGTTAACCAGTCAATTATAGAGTCACCATCACCACCACACTTCAACATCTCTGCAGTTATGCCATCAACTCCTGGAGCCTTACCATTCTGAAGAGATTTTAGAGCTTTACACACTTCTCTTGAGATCCCTCCTGTGCTTTCATCCCTCATTGTGACATCATCTGCATCTGTCTCAGAATCATTTTTGCTCTCCTGATCTAATAACTCACAGAAGTATTTGCCCCATCTGTCACTTAACTCATTGGGCTCCCATATAATTTCCCCAATCTCATTCTTCACACAACTTTGTTTCCCCTATTTTTCCTGAGTCTCATGTACTTCCAGAAGGACTTTCTATCTTTCCAAAAAGCCAGTTCATGCCTTTCCACTTTCTATTTCCTATCTTTTGCCTTACTGTGGCAAACCAGCTTAGCAGCTTCACGCTTCTTACAGCGATATTCATCCACAGAGACTCTACCTTGCAACATCCCCAAATAGGCTTCCTTCTTTCTCTTTACTGCCTCTTCAACCTCACTATTCCACCAAGCATCACCTCTATTGTTACCCACTATTGTGGTGCCACAGACCTCTTTAGCAGCAGTGACAACACAGTTCTTAAAACATTCCCACTTCTTTTCTACATCCCTCTCACCAGACTTCAGATCCTTCAGTCGTTCTCTGAGTAAGTCAGAATACCGCTGATGATCTTCAAGGAGCCTATCAACCGACAGACCATCCAGAAGTCTCTTAAACTTTGTTTTGAAATATATTGCTTCCAATATTTTCTTTTATGTGAATTGGCTGCTCTGTGTTAATCTGACTTTGGGACAAGTTTGTCAACTTCAATCATGGAGAAAAATAATGGACCAGTGTAGTGCTGGTGGATCACTTGCTATTACAGAATGCAATAAATCAAGTTATGTGAAGACGAAAGGGTTTATCAGTAGTTAAGAACTTTTTGTTGCTGACAAGGAACTTATTTCTTTAAGACCTAATATTCCACATAATGATATAATCTCAGTATGTTTACACCCCAAATGTTATTATTTGAAGAAATATGAAAGCTACTAAGTAACTTGTTGCAACCCTTTTGGTGAGCATGATGTGAAAAAAACCTGTTAAGAGGTCCCTGCGTCAAGTCAGTATACAAATAGCACAACAGCTGCAATCTAAAAATATCAGTGCATGCCCAGGTCAAAAATTATGTCCACAGTGTTGTAGAAAAGCATCTAAATTTGGACAACCTGTAGAAAATGAAATTTTACGTGAGACTGATGATAGTGAAATGGCTCCTGATGATTTTATTATTAAAGAATGGGCTGCTAAAAAAGTTTTGAAAGTTTATCTGATTTAGGATTGTTCCTGTTAAAATTACACTCCTTCCCATCCACCAGCATATGGGAAAAGAAAACTTCTACAAGCAAAGTTAGTAATGCAGAGTAAAATATCTTGTGTTCTAGAGTATGGCTTTACAGCTCAGTCTTCTACTAGGGACAGTGATGATGAACACTCCATAGATGAATTAAAACTTTTAAAAGTTCATGATTTGGAAAAACGTGTTGCTTTAATGAAAGAAAAGATACCAACTGTTAGTTGTAAAAAATAAAATAAAAATCAGATATTAGCAATGGCTCCTCCATCATGGTTCAGAAAAAAAGTAGCACAACAGTTTGCAGTTTCAGAATACACAGTACATCAGGCAAGAAAATTAGCAAAAGTTAAAGGCATTATATCAGTTCCTGAACTCAGCCATGGTAAGAAACTTTTACAAGATACCATAAAACAGTTTATAGGATTTTATGAAGATAACTATTCTAGGCAAATGCCAAGAATGAAGGACAAAGAAAGTGTCTTTAGAAACGTTCATGCTCAGAAAAGACTTATTCTGTATGATTTTAAAGAGTTATAACAACAATTTAAGCAAAGATATACCAATGAAAAAGTAGGATTTTTTAAATTTTGTGCTCTTCGTCCGAAACGGTTAATTCTTGTGGGCTTCTCTGGAACCCATTCTGTATGTGTGTGCACGACAAATCAAAATGTCTAACTTTTGATTAGTGCAGCACACTTTGAAGAATCACATCAGGACTTTATAAATAGTCTTGTCTACAGCAGTAAGAATTAAAAGTGCATGTTTTGGTGTTGTGCAGTGTCCAAAAAGTACAAATCTGAATCAGTTATAGTTGCATAAAATGAAGGATTGTGATCCCCTGATGAAATCGAATATCACCAGTGGATGTCTACAGACAGAATGGAGCTTCAAAAGTTATCTTCTTCAGTTGAGGAATTCATTTAATTGTTTTTGTCAAAAATTGAGAAGCTCATTTCCGCATTCATACATTACCAAAGCACAGTTTTTATTTTTCAGTAAGTTGAAAGGAACAACTGGTCCAGAGTCTGCCCGTATACTGATGGACTTCAGTGAAAATTATGCATTTGTAGTTCAGGAAAAAGCACAAGGGTATCACTGGACCTGCCATGCATGCACAGTTCACCCTGTTGTTACTTACTGTAAAAGAAATTCTGAATCTTTCAACTCTGCATCAAGTCACTGTTTCATTTCTGATGATTTTGATCATGATGTTGCAATGGTGTACAAGATTCAGAGTGAAATAATAACTTTCTTAAAAGAACTACCAACAAGTAAAATAAGTACATTATTATACTGATGGTTGTGCTGTTCAGTACAAAAACTATAAAAACTTCATAAATCCATGTCATCACATTAATGATTTTGCAGTGACAGCTTTGTGGTCTTTCTTTGTCACCAGCAACGGGAAGTCTCCTTGTGATGGCATAGGTGGGAATGTCAAACGAATCACTGCAAATACAAGTCTCCAACTTCTACTGAAAGAGCAAATAACCACTCCAGAGATGTTTGGCTTCTGTCATAAGAATATCATGAAAAGAAGAGTTCCATTTCATTTCAAAAAGTGATATGAATGCTGTGCGCAATGAGTGTCAAGTAAGATTTTCTCATGCTCAAACAATACCTGGTGCACAAGAGTTTCCACAGCTTGGGTGAAAATTACTCTTTGATTTTGGCTGTGCAAATCTAGGAATACAAAGGCAGTTATATACACATTGTTATGTAGCATGTGTATATGTTTTTAACTGGTTTCTAGGAATAATAAAGAAAATCAATTATGAAGGTGGCGATGCATCAGTAAAATTTATGCACCCAAATGGCCCTGCAGTTTCATTTTACTGGCCTTCATTTAAATATGAGTGCAATATTCCATTTGGACACATTTTAAGTTTAATTGATGCTCCCATGACAACAAGTTCTGGAAGAACATATGTGTTTTCCAAGTTGGATGAATTATAAGGACTCCATCCTCAGGAGTTGATCATGGCATATTAAGAACATCAATGTAAATATTTGTGAAACAGTGCAAAACAAATTACGTGCTTGTGTTCCTTTTTTTTAAAGTCAAAACTAATTATGAAAAAATAGATCTATGTACCATAGGTGAGTATGACTAAGTAGTTTGTTGCATATGCTCACCAAACTTGTTGTTGGGTACAGCTGAACTAGCCATTTTGTCAAACTTGTTAATATGGTATTTCTGAAACTATATGGTGTAAGAATACATAAAATTAACAAGGACACAAAAATATAAAAAATTATCTCCTTGTGAAATTTCTTGAATGTCAGAGATGAGTTATAATTAATAAAAAAAAAGTGGTTGAATTGACGAAGTGGAACTCCACACGCATTTCAGATATTTGCACATATCTTCAAAAGCAAGCTGAAAGCCATTATTTTTTTTTTCTTATTATGTGACAGTATATTTCAAAGACCAATAGACATTAAAAAAGAGCTCCCTCATACCTCTGCTATTTGCTGTAGAGCCTAATATAGAATAGCAAGTTTTCTTCTTAAATTTTCACTTTACCACTGTATTTAATTTATTTATTCAGTGTTTCAATGAAATTTAAAATGATTTCTTATTCTGGAAGCTCTTTTGCTTAAGGGTTCAAAATTTCTTTCTTCTAAACTAAATAGCACTACAGTTATGCAGCATTTTGTGAAAAGTGGTACTCCGCCGCTCTACGTGTGCGATTGGTGTTCAGTGAAACTTTGGATCATTGTATCTCAGAAACTATGAGGTGTAGGAAGTTGAAATTTGGTCATTTTCTATATCTTGGTGAAATATGCCTCCATGCCAGATTTTATCAAAATCTGAGATGGTGGGTTACATGGCCTGGATGAAGTGACGTGGAATGACCCTGTAAGAGGCATGAAGCAGCTAAGCTGGTTCGCCAGAATAAGATAAAAGATAGGAAGCAGAAGGTGGAAAGGCATGAATTGGCTTTTTGGAAACAAGGACTTTCTGGAAGTACACGAGACTCAGGAAAAATAGGGGAAACAAAGTTGTAAGTTGTGTGAAGAATAGAATTGAGGAAATGATATGGGAGCCCAATAAGTTAAGTGAAAGATGGGGTGAATACTTCTGTGAGTTATTAGATCAAGAAAGCAAAGGAGATTCTAAGGTTGAAGATGATGATGTCACACTGAAGGAAGGAAGCACAGGAGGGATCTCAAGAGAAGAAGTATGTAAAGCTCTAAAATCTTTTTAGAATGGTAAGGATCCGGGAGTTGATGGCATAACTGCAGAGATGTTGAAATATGGTGGTGACTCTGTAATTGACTGGTTAACTGAAATTTGTCGGTTGTTCTGGGAGATAGGAATGGTCTTTCGGGATTAGAAGGATGCTATAATTGTTCCCTTGTATAAGGGGAAAGGTGATCAGATTGGCTGCAAGAACTATCATGGTATTAGCCTACTGAGTGCGCCAGGGAAAGTGTTTGGTAAGGTCATTATTGAAAAAGCACAGGGTCTTACATCAGAGAAAGTGTGGCATGTTCAGTGGTTTTACGCCTGGTAAAGACTGCACTAACAAAATTTTTGCATTATGCATGATGATTGAAAAGTATCTGGCTGTTGGTAAGAAAGTTTTTGCTGCCTTTATAGATTTAGAGAAAGCTTACAACTGAGTAAATAGGACACTTTTGTGGAAGATATTGAATGAATATGGTGTTAATGGGAATCTACTTAATAGTGCAAAACCCATGTATGCTGGCAGTAGAGCTTGTGTACAAGTGAATGGTGTTTTATCAAAATGGGTTTCTGTAGGTACAGGAGTCAGACAAGGTTGTGTAATGTCACCATGGCTGTTTAATATATTTATGGATGTGTGCATGCGTGATGCCAAAATAGATTATACTGGTTTATGTCTTGGTGATATCTGTGTGTGCAGATTGCTGTATGCTGATGATATGGTCCTGTTGGCAGAGAGCAAAAGTTAGTTGCAGAGTATGTTGTCCCAGATTACAAAGTTTGCATGAAATTCAAACTGAGTATAAATAAGGGAAAAACCAAAGTTATGATTTTTGAGAGAAGAACTGGTAGTACTGAATGTAATGCAAGTCTAAATGGCACAGTGATTGACCAGGTGAGTGAGTTTGTGTATTTAGGAAGCATGTTTGACAGAGAGAACAAATTGGATGGTGAAATTAGTAGGCGAGTGAATTCTTCATTGAAAGTCATGGCTGCTCTAGGAGGTTTTCACAGGAATGATGGGTTCTCAAGAGAGTCCCGCATGGCTGTGTATGAAAGTGTAATTGCTCCTACTCTGATGTTTGGCAGTGAAACCTAGGTACTACAGAAGAAACATAGAAGTTGTTTGTGTGCTGGAGAAATGTGTTACTTATGAGGGGGTTTGTGGCAAGACACATTCTGATTGTGTGAGGAATGAAGATGTGTGTTATGTGATGTGAAGCAAAATGTTGTTAGCAAGGTGGAGACTAATATGCTTTGGTGGTTTGGCCACATTGAAAGAATGAGTGATAAGATGCTTACTAAGAAAATCTTTTTAGCCTAAGTGACAGGAAGGAAAGGCAGAGGAAGGCCAAAGAAATCATGGGAGGATCAGATTAAGGAGTGTCTGCATGAGAAAAAGATTATGAGTATGAAGTATAGAAGATCTTGTGTACAACGTGCAATGGATGTCAGTGAAGCCTGAGTTGTATGTCAAGATCGCTGTAAATGGAGAAGTTTGATACAGCAACAGAATGTAAAAAGTATCTGGTAGTTTGTATTTCTTTTTGGAGCAAACCTCTGAATCTCAGAGAACAGCTTAGTGATATGTATGTATGTATGTATGTATGATGTAACAGTGGTTAGTTCTAACAATATGTCCAGCCCACTGCCACTTCAGGGTCTATACTTTGATCATCGTGTTATCAACTTTCCTGATCCACGAGTTCCTTTTCCTACCTTTCTAGTTTTCACCAAGCATGTTCCCCTCCATGTCTGTTTAAGTTATCTGCATAGATAGTGTATGTGTGTCAACCCAGACAATACACAAATGACTTCTCAGAGCACAGCTGAATGTTGGTTGGAGGAAAAGAATCCCATAAACTGAGGTAAAAACCAATACCTGAAATACAATTTCACAAAAAGCTAGGCTGAGCACTGCCACTGACGCGTTGTAGCGCATAAATTACCCCAAAACAAAGGGACGCATAATTACAAATTTTATGTGTACTTTGGGACACACATTTTAATCCAGATTTTTTTATACATGCTATTTGGCAAAAGTCAAATTCGTGAGGGTCGGGGAAAGGACGAAAACAGCCAGCGATGCACCGTCAATCAAGATTACATAAATATACAATATAAAATTATGCAAATATACAAATGTCCTGATTAATTTATTAAACCTTTCAGCTTTTAATAAAAATTGGAACAGTTCAAATTTGAAAACCAAACAAACTTACATTTAATGAGAGCACTGTGAATGATTATACTCTACTAAAAGTTGAACATCTACTTCAATGATAGTTCATTAAAAGTCAAAACTGTTAACGAGCAGTCATCACCAGGATTTGAAAAAAATCATGATTTAAAAAAAAAAAATGAATTTATTTGATTTAAATTACTGTTGTGTTTCAGTTCAACTTTAAAATACTTCTTTATTCTTCAATGTAAACATGAAACATAACATTCTTCTTCGTGACTAACTTGAAAGTATATATTTTTAAAATTTAAGGGACGGTTCATTCCGTGTCAAATCAACACGATTTTAATATGAATTTTAACTCACCATCTCAGATTTCGATGAAACTTGGCACAGAGGTAGCCTACATATAGATGAAGAAAAATACCCAATTTTATTAAAATACGTAGACCCATTTTGAAAATACAGTGATGTGAAGTTGTCAAAAATCTTCAAAAAACACCCAACTGCCATAATTTCAAATTGCTGTAGAAACTCTCCTAATTAAGCTAAAATGATGGGAGAGGTGTCATTTTGCAGCATTTTCCAAGAGCTTTCCTATGATATACAACACAATATGGGTTTGAGATGAAAATTGTTTTTCAAATTTAAATTAAGATTTAAACTTTTAATTTGTCAAAAAGCACATCTTCAAAAATTTTCAAAAAATTATATACAACACTTCACATTATTGTTAACAATTCCCTAAGTATGAAAGTGGGGCTGTCATGGGTTCATGCCTTTATAAAATTTCAAAAATACATATTTCACTAAAAAAAAATGACATTTTTGTAAAATTTATAGATTTAAGCGGAAATATACATAACTTACCCGTAAATAAATCTTCACTTTTTCATAAATGTATTTGCAATATATTTAAAATGTAACTAGTGACTATGACAGTGATTATTCTATTAGAACTACTAAAAATATAAGTTTTTTATGAATACAATTGTAATCTGATAGCCATAATTATTAAAAGTTTTGAGTATATATAAAAAGCACAAATTGGGATAAAAAATCTAATTGTTTATTCCAACTATCATAAATAGCAAATTGCAATTTTATTGGATCTGCTCAGACCCAGCTATGCCAGTTCAGGGTCAAGCCACATGTCTGGAACTGCCAGAGTCTGGAGCTGTTATGACTCAACTGGTTTAAACCACTTTAAACCTGTTCCAACTGGTTTAAAATACAGGCAGACTGATCAGTCTTCATACTGATTTAGTGGCAGTTGGATGTGTATGTTGTTGGTGATTAATGTGGTGGTATAAGTTTCTTTTTTAAATGTTAATAATTTGTGAGGTGTTGGTATTAGTGAAAAAAATATTTTCAAAGAAAGATATCGGACACTACAATGTTGCAATCCTTTAAAAAAAACAATCATTCTGTGAAAAACATAAAGAGATTAAGAAATGTGCCTGAATGGATGTGTGATATGTTTCCTGATATGATGCCAAAGATATCAAAAATTTGTGATTATTGTAGGAAGCAGATTGGTTCATTGAAAAGTATGCAAGAAAATAATGATTGCAGTTCAGATGATGATGAAACAAGCTATGATCCTCCACCTTCAGCTGTTCTGGAGACACTCAATACGTCTCTTCAGGAATTAGGAGAGTCCCCTGTACGTAGTACAAGCAGTATTCAACCAAAAATTAAAAAACGTTGGGTTAGCACTTAAAACACAACTATTTGCTAATGCAGAGGATTCCTCAGAAAATGAATGTGAGTCACTGGAACAATCTGTCATAGGTAATCTGAAAACTAGCTTTTCTTCAAGTAGTAGGAAAAAGAAAGTAATGCTACTAACTTGTTTGCCTGAATCTTGGAATATAAGAAAGATAATGTGTGAATTCAATGCTCCTAACTACATGGTACGCCAGGCAAAATGACTTTTGAAGGAAAGAGGTATTTAAAAGCTTAAATTTGTGTATAAGTCAAAATAAACAACACTTGCCGTTTTTACACGATATTATAAAAGTCGATGATGCTGACTATAAAACTTTAATCAAAAGGTTGTAATATATTAGTACTTTCGGGTCTACTATAGACCCATCTTCAGATTTGAATTAATCAAACTCTGAGATTACATATGGTTACATCAAGAACAATGCCTGATTACAACTTAAAACTTGAGAAGTGACTACATCACATGTGTTTTACTTCTCAAGTTTTAAGTTGTAATCTGGTATTGTTCTTGATATAACCATATGTAATCTCAGAGTTTGATTATAGTAGACCCGAAAGTACTAATATCTATAGTAGACCCGAAAGTACTAATATATTACAACCTTTTGATTAAAGTTTTATGGTCAGCATCATCGAATTTTACAATATCGTGTAAAAATGGCAAGTGTTGTTTATTTTGGAAAGAGGTATATTAGAAAGTCCTGACCAAAAACCGGGAAAGAATCTGTCACAAGAAGTTGTGCAAACAGTACGTTCTTTTTATGAAAATGATGAAATAAGTAGAGTAATGCCAGGGAAGAGAGACTATGTAACTGTGAAGGGGGAGAATGGAGATAAAACAGTAATATCTAAAAGACTTATTTTTGTGCAATTTAAAAGCATATAAAATTTTCAACGATAAATTTCAAGAAATGAAGATTGGGTTTTCTAAATTTGCAGAACTGCGCCCAAAACAATGCATTTTAGCAGGACATAGTGGAACACACTCAGTATGTATTTGCACTACACATCAAAATGTCAAACTTATGATAGAAAATGCTAAGCTCGGCGTGTTAACCAATGGAGAATTGGCCTCTTATAAACACTGTTTGGCAAAAGTGCTGTGCAATCCGGCATCAATTCACTGCATTATGGGAAACTGTAGTTCTTGCCCAGGAAGCGACCCAATAAAAAGTACGCTACAAAATGCATTTGATAATAATATGGTTGAAAATATCACTTTTCGACAGTGGGTTTCAGTAGACGGATGTAACTTAGAAACAATGCAGAAGACCTCATCGGAGTTTATTGAATTATTTTCTGAAAAATTGACCACATTGATACTCCATGATTTTCTAGCTAAGCAGCAAAGCTCTTTTATAAATGAAGTCAAGGAAAACTTGAATGAGGGTGAATATGTTGTTACATGTGACCTCTGAGAATTACACTTTCGTGATCCAAGATGAGGCCCAGAGTTATCATTGGTCAAGTGATCATGCAACAGTGCACCCCTTTGTAGTGTATTACAAAGGAGAGAAGAAAACAGAGCATATGAGCTATGTCATATTTTCTAACTGTCTAGAGCATAACACCATAGCAGTCTGTTTTTAAAAAAAAGCTAATTCAATTTTTAAAACCAAATTTCAAACTGATACACAGAAGATATACTACTTTTCGGATGGCAGTGCAGCCCTATACAAGAATAAAAAGAATTTTGCAAACTTATGTTTCCACAAAGAAGATTTTGGCATCAAAACAGAATGGCATTTTTTTGCCTCTGCTCATGGAAAAGGACCTTGTGGTGGTGTCAGTGGCACTGTTAAGAGATTAGCAACAAACGCAAGTCTGCAGAGGCCATATAATAACCAAATTCTTATTCCACAACAACTTTTTGATTGGGCAGTTAAAAACATTACATCTGTACACTTTGAATTTTCAACACAAGAAGAGTACATTGAAACTGAAACATTTCTAGAAGAGTGTTTTAGTCAATCTGTTACCATCAAAGGGACACAGAGGTTACATGCCTTTATACCGATAGCATCAAGTACATCAAATATATTGGTAAAAACTTTTTTCAGATACAACATAATCTACTGTTGAAACGGTCACAACATCTCCGGAAAAACTGGCTGAGATATTCATGGATACATTACTGCCATCTACGTTAAGAAATGGTGGCTAGCTTATGTTTTAACAAAAGATGAAGGTCTTGATGAAGTTAAAGTTACTTTCCTTCACCCAGCTGGCCTATCACTCACTATCTTATACATATCCTACAAAACCTGATATTCTATGGGTATCTGTAAATGATGTTCTTTGTAAAGTAAACCCAGTAACACCAACAGGAAGAATATATCAAATTCCTGGGAATGATACTGTAAAAACAAATGAAGCATTTAAAAAGAAGTGAAATCTTAAAACACATACTGTTTGTACCAGATTTTGCAAGTGACATTTCGAATGTATGTGTTAACAGTAAATTTGAATGTGTACATAGATATATTAAGAATAAAGAGTGAAGATTTATTTACGGGTAAGTTATGTATATTTCCGCTTAAATCTATAAATTTTACAAAAATGTCATTTTTTTTAGTGAAATATGTATTTTTGAAATTTTATAAAGGTAAGAACCCATGACAGTCCCACTTTCATACTTAGGTAATTAGTTAACAATAATGTGAAGTGCTGTATATAATTTTTTGAAGATGCACTTTTTGATAAATTAAAAATTTAAATTTTAATTTAAATTTGAAAAACAATTTTCATCTCAAACCCGTATTGTGTGGTATATCATAGGAATGCTCTTGGAAAATGCTGCAAAATGACACCTCTCCCATCATTTTAGCTTAATTAGGAGCATTGCTACAGCAATTTGAAATTATGGCAGTGACGTGTTTTTTGGTGATTTTTGACTTCACATCGCCGTATTTTCAAAATGGGTAGACGTATTTTAATAAAATTGGGTATTTTTCTACATCTATATATAGGCTACCTCTGTGCCAAGTTTCATTAAAATCTGAGATGGTGGCTTGACATGGAATGACTCCTTATGGTAATCAATGTATGCTGTTACATGTTGCCATGCATGGGGGAAAATCACTGTGTTGACTTGACATGGAATGACTCTGACACTGTATAACAGACAATAAATGAAAATGCAATAAGGAGAGAATGGTATTTCTTAATGCCATGCATTATCTTTACTGTACTGATTTGTGTCTACTAAACTTCTTAATAATCACTAATATGCAAATCATATTTTGTATTCAAAAAACATTTATTTTTCATACATTGAAAAATAAATCTGAATCACTAGAGAGAGAGAGAGAATTTCTCAAGTTAATTCTGTGGAAGAAATATTCTTCTCATAACATGTGGAAATAGGTCTGTGTGGAAGAAATATTCTCATAATATGTGGAAACAGGTCTTTGGGCAATGTAATTTTCAAGTTTTCTTTTCTGATGTGATTAATGTTATGAGACAAAGTTAATGCAATCAAATCAGAGATGTCTGATTGCTGTGTTAATAGTGATAAATCTGAATGTGCACAACATGAATAAAACAGAAAAAGTGTTAGTCATTATATTACTGGTGTAGTTTAAAAAAAAAAATTCTACAACTTACCCATTAAATTTGAATCATAAAAGCTTCAAAATAATATATTGATTGGAAAACATCAATTCCTGAGTAAATTTTAACTATAATAATAATAATAATAATAATAATAAAAAAGCATGTGACAAGAGAAACTATTTGTTCAGCAGTTTGAACAAAAATATTAGTTTTGCTGTGCTTTTTAAATTCCTAGACTATTTCTCAACTTAGAATGCACAATGTTAAATGTTGAGAAAATTCTTTCAATTCCAGCTGAAGCAGATGTTGTTAGTAACTGCAAAATACTTTGCAGTTCTTTTTTTTTTTTTTTTTTTTTTTTTTTATCTATTGGCTCTTTCACTATGGAAAAGGAATTCCACTATTTTAAAGAATTTACTGCAAGCTGCACTTTTTTCTTCCATCATTGTTCCAGTGAATGGTGCAAATTTTGTCAGAAGCTTAAATGAGAATAGTCAGGAATGTGTCTCCACATTTTTTGCTGGGAAATTGTAAAGCAACTTCTTTTTCATCAGGCATAATAGTCACATCCATGTTTTTTTGCTTGAAAGTGAAGATCAACGAGAAAGGCCAAAAAATGAGCTGAAGATATAGCTTGACCACATCTTCTAAGAAACAAGTCCAATTGCTTTTCATCTGAGATATCATTTAATACAATTTCCAACTTTTTCCACACTACAACTGCCTCAGAAATTTTGAAATCATTCCTTTGGACTCTATCAAGAGCATTGGCTATTGGTTGATATATTGCCAATAAATCCTTGTTGTTTGATATATTGCCAATATACCCAAATTCATTACCTTTTCTTTGATTTTAGATTCAATGTTGCCGCCTTTATCGTTAACCATTATTGAAATGAATATTGGCCAGTTATTGATGTAACTTCTTAAACAGTCAGTCACATATGGAATTACAGCATAAATCTTGGAGCAACACAAGAGCTAATCCACCAGCTTGTTTACATGCTGATCTAACAAAATCCTGATTTCTGAAATACTTCACAATTTGTGTATTCTGCTCTTTGATATCTGGATATATTTTACAAGAAGGTTTAAAATGTGAGCAGTGCAACCATATGTGATAAAATCATTTTTTCTCATTTCTTTCCTCATCTTCATCATATTTGAAGCATTGTTTGTTACAAAACTCCTAACTTCACAATGGATTTTTTTTTTTTTTTTTTTTTTTGCCGATTTCAAACTGCATAAAAATTTGTTCACTTGTATGGGGCATGCCAGAAGTGTTAAAACCGTGCACTAAATAGACACCACCATCTGAAGTTGTTATACAAGAACAAACAACTAGTTCATTGTGGAAATTGGACCAGCCATATATATTCATGCAGATTATCTTACCTTTTAAAGACTGAGAACATTTCTCTATTTCATTATCAAAACCTCATCTAACAAACAGCCTGCTATATCTGCTCTGTTGGTGGCTTATAGCCAGGATATAGCATCTCAATAAGGTTCTTGAACTCCTTATTTTCAACAATATGAAATAGAGTTTAAAGAATAGATCATTCAAGTGGTTTGCAGATCAAACATTTCTTTCTGTTCAGCTGTGGTTCATGTCATAAATGAATCCATTCTCAATTTTTTAATTTTTCTGTGCTGTTGCAGATTTAGTGGTTGCTTCAGGTACCAATGACAGTTCTCTTTTATGTTGGGATTCCTTGGCAGGTGAAGCATCATAAACTTCAGCATATCTTAAATTAGTTGAAGTGCTACACTGATCGCAATTAACTTTATTTGTATTTAATGAACACAATGAGTAATGGTTGTTCGTGCGTGCAATAAGTCCCTGGATCTCTTTTTCACACAGTTTGCACTTAGCACGTGAACCTTTGCCACTCATATTTTTTAATTTTTTCAAAATAGTTTCAAATGATATCTTGTTTCCTTCCAGCCAGCCTGACTTCAACACTTGTCCTAAAATAAGCTAAGCACTGAAACCCTTAGCCACACAGTACAGTGCAACAGGAAACTGACTAAGAATGGTACTTTTAAACTGGCATTGGTTTCTGTTTATCTGTTCTTTATTACCAGGGCTTGAAAAATGTGGTCGTCTGTGACAAGTGAAAAGTTTTGTTTGACAAGTAACAAATTTAGTACAGCAATTTAAATTCAATTGGCAATATTTAAATGTTATGCTTATTATTGTTGGTTACATAAAAATATCAGTTCTTTAATAAGGCTTATTTTAATTCACAGAACTGATTCGTGACTAAGGGTGCGCTTAATAAAGAGCATGAGGGAAGAAGCCACAAGCCCAGAGAATTTCCCACAGCGTTTTGGGAAGTCATTTGCCACACTTGTGGCTTCTTCCCTCATGCTCTTTATTAAGCACACCCTGCCCGGATGTTTTGACTCACGGTATTCAAAGTTCAATTTTTTTCGCAGAGAAACCGACTCCCCATGCTGGCGCACAGTCACTAATCAGTTCTGTAAATTAAAATAAGCCTTATTAAAGAACTGATATTTTTATGTACAAGAGTCAGTCACGTGCACGTTGCGAGCTCTTGCTTAGCAATTGGTGTCGTAGATCAAATGGCAAACACGAATTCCTGCGTTTCCATGAAGCTGTTAGGAAAGTTCTAAAAGATTCTTGCATCACCTATTCTAGAGGGAGAAAACTGAGTTTGGTTATTATAAAATGGTAATTAAAATTTAAATTAGGTTAGCGATAAAATATTACTGAAAATGTTTATAATTTCAAAAATATTATTAATATTGAATATGTAAATAATTAGCTTTTAATTCTTAGAACCGAGTTGTTTTTCTCGCGAGCCCTGCAGGGCTGTTGATTTTCAACTGAGAAGTGAGTTATTTGCGTGACTGGTAAACCAGCATGAAATATTTCAAGCCCTGTTTATCAACCCTCTACTACCACCAACTAAAATAATCCTCCTGTTGAGATCATGTGCAAGAAAGGAAACAATGGTGAATGCAGATTCCTTTGCTATTGGCAGCACCTAACTTCTAACCTCCATGAAAGGAGATTAATGGTCCTAGGAGCCTGGGACTTTATAATCTCACAAGAAAGGAACAAATCTCATTTTTGTTAAGTTTTAGAATTACTTTATGCCCTTCTGATTGCAATTAAGAAACAGCACAGAGAAAAATTCGTTGTGGAAAAAAGTGTACATTTACAACAAAATGTATTTTAACTTTCATGGCAAAATAATATTGTTTTTACTTTCAGCAGGTACAGGGTGTCCACAGAATTATCAAACCTGGTTTCTGACCAATTATATAAAAAATCCCTGACCTTACACAAATAGGTTTATTTCAGTTTTTCAATATATGTGCCATGATAATAAATAAAATTGAATTGGATAATTGAGAAACTTATATTATTTAAAAGTGTTTCCGTTTGACGTATAAAGTTTCCCAAATAACTTATTTTTGTTTTCTTTTTTAAATCGGCTTCCACCTTCCCTATAGCCGTCCAACTCACCTTTTTAATTTTAAGTTTACTCTTTTTTTCATGGTTTTACATTTATTGAAGAAACACTCAAACAAGCCCATAAACAATATTCAGAACAGTTACTATAAAAATATTACAGTAGGAACACAGTCACTGTTTTTATATTACACCACTTTTCTTATTTTCCCAATCTGAAATCTTCGCCTGCAATGCTGATTCTTCTAACTCTAGTTCCTTCCGTACTCTTTGTCTTTTTTCTTTCAATTCCTTTATTTCATGATCAATTTTTCTTCGCTTTGAAGAACACTTTTTTACTCAAGATAATACTGATATCTTCGTTTGGAGGCGCTTACAGAAAGAAGAAGCCTTCTATTGATGGCAATGTGTTCTACTCCTCCCAGATTTTTAATGGCATCAAAAACTGTTCTCTGATAAATCAGGGATTATTCCAGGAGATTTTCCACAAGAAGAGACTTATTGACAGAAAATCCACCTTCCACTGAAGCATTTCCATAAGACATAATGAGACAATTTTTTATTACATCCCAAAGTTCACCGAATTGTTTTTGGTTGTCACATAGAGCACTGTAAAATTTGTCTAATCCAATGGAATCATCATGACTGTCTAAAAATTCACCAAACTGAGACTTTAAAGCAAATTGAGCTTCTACACACAATGAAGCGTACTGTTTATTAGCCTTTTCAGCACAGTCATCTGAAATCCTGTTTGCACTAAATAAAACTTCGAGCACAATTTCCACTCTGTTCTTGCCTAGACTCGGCTGCTGCACTATAATATTTGGGTCCAAACAAGTTACCCCATGGACAAACTTAAATTTTAGTGGGCTTTTCTCACGAAGTTTTTCAAACATACTGGTCACAAGTTTCTTAAATTCAAGCTTAAACTCTTTCTCCCTTTCTGAGCACTTCACTTCTTTTAATAGCTTTTTAGCACTAAATCCAATATCAACTTTCTCAATTGAGAGAAGATTTTCACTTTTTGATACATCTAAAGTTAACAGTTTTGAGACACTATCAGCTTCACTTAATTTGTCAGGCTTCAAGCTTCGCGCCATCAAATTCTTCATCAGATCCAGCAAATCGGTGTGTAAGAAAGGAATTAAAGGCTTTGGGCTCTGGAACCTTCTCAAAAAAGATTCACACTCTGAAGCTATAGTCCTAAATGCAACCAATTTGCATTTCAACAGTGGACTTTCCATGAATTCTGCAAGAAACATGTGCTATTTTGCTGGAAATCGATGATTCTTGAACATATTTCTTGACATGATAATTAACCTTTTTTCAACCACCTTACAGTGCAAAATTTCAAAGGGAAATCTTTACATCAAGTAATCATAGTATAATTTGCATGGCGAGCAGGACTATCTTTTAAAGGGTAGTACAAGTTACGCAGAAAGTGATGTATATCCCATTTCACTGCTTCAAGTTAGTTTTCATAGCTCCATTGACCATGTGAAGTCCACATACTCCAATGTCAACTAATAATTTACCATCTGGATTTTCAGTTCTAAGTTTATCTTTCAGCTTTCTTCAAAAGCTGAGATTAACGTTAGGTCCATCCATTGACACTTGTAGCATGTTATCCAAGGGAAGAGGTGAACCTTAAATGAATTTCTCTAAAAGGTCATTAGCTGTTGCCTCTCCTAAAAACCCACTATTTAAGTATCTAGTGGAAACTTTTTGCAGATTGACGTCCCAATAACGAACAAACTGATCCATTTGCCCACGCTGAGCAATTTTGTTTAGTGATTTATCAAAACAAATTACAAAGTCAGTGCATTGCTTTAGATCGTCCATTAAACACTCTTTAGTATAATTTGCACGGCGAGCAGCAGGACTATGTGGTGCCAATC
This sequence comes from Macrothele yani, assembly GCA_039090855.1. Classification (NCBI taxonomy): domain Eukaryota; kingdom Metazoa; phylum Arthropoda; class Arachnida; order Araneae; family Macrothelidae; genus Macrothele; species Macrothele yani. Next base: position 128,744,587 of record CM077008.1, read on the forward strand.
CATGGTTTATCACACAAGATGCTTTGCTTTTGCCTAAAGTAAATTTTGAAGCTATCACACTGTCAGGAAACATTAACCGAAATGTTTTGTTAATCTGTGTACAAGAGTTCAAAGACATTCACTTGGACAACACTTCCATGGCCCATATTATTTCCGACTTTGTTACATCATCTTTCACTACATAAGAATTAAGGTCACTGGGCTTCACATCATCTTTCCCAACATACGTATTTGAGTCATTAGACTTAATTAGTACTGATTTCACATTTTCTGAGCTTGTTGGTGGCAAGAGCTTGTTATTACAAAGAGAGTTCTTTTTCACAGAGGAAGTGAAAGAAGCAAGACTGGGCGGAGACATTTTAGCACGGATGTTTTTCAAATGATCAGGGGCATTTCCGTGGCTGGAGACTGCCTGACGCCCCGTGTGCCTAAGCTTGAAAGTTTTAGAGCACACTTTACGAAATGCTGATTCATTGTCGCCGTTCACAGCAGCTATCCAACCAGAAAACTCAGGATTTAATTGTTTGTCCAGCCATTGTTCATTAAACACACAACGCTTTGACATTGCTGCAGTCTTAATTGCCTTTTAACAAGGTATAACTTATATCACAAATTTTCTTCTACTCCTTTGACCTCAAACAAAAAGAGAAATGTTAACAAGTAATGTAACACAACTTACAATAATAGGTAGGAAATACAAGGTTACATTAGTAGGAAGGGGAAGTTAATGACTGTCTGCAACACCAAGTGTAAGTGTGTTGGGCGATGAGGGAGTCACTCCCCAATGCCGGGTTAAAACTAGTTGTAGTCTAACTGTGATTGAAATTTCCCTGACTTTGACCAATATTTCATGCATTTCCCTGACCAATTTTAATTTTCTTGACTTTCCCTGATTCCGGAACCCTGACTTTCAAGAATGTGGACACCCTGATGTAGCTGATTTTGTTTAATGAATAACAGTGCTAACTAAATTTAGCAATGTTAATTTGAGCACATGCAGTTTTAATTTTAATGGACTTTACAAATACATAATGGAGATTTGAAGATTTTTATTGGTAATTTAAATCAATAATTTTTATTCATGATTTAAGTCAACGAACCCTGGTCATCACACAGTTCCCGTGTTTTGAAAAATAAAAACCACTCAGATGTTCTGAGCTGACTTAAAAAATGCATTGTCTTTTTGTAGTTCCATTATGATAAAATTTAGTTGAAAATGGTAAAATTTAATTGTCAGTACTTGATCTTTTTTTTTTTTTCAAAGATTGCTTTCAAAGAGCATAAATTAAAGTGTCAAACAATGTACATTACATTTATTTTTCATTTGCTTATGTAAGTATAAATATTCAGTATCCCTTAACTCTTGATTTAGTAAAAAGGACCCAGAATGTTTTACAAAGTATCCACTTTTTAAAAATCTATGGGTCCCTAGGACCCAGCTTAGTAACAATGCAACGACAGCTCTGTACGCTTATGAAAAAACTGCATATATTTAAAAAGTTATCAGTTACAACCACCATATTTTCTGAGTGAAAACAGATGAACTGGTTCAGACCAATAGCTGAACCTAATTTATAAAAATTGCACATAAAATACATTTTCTGGAATAAGTGCAAAAGCTACACACAGTAAAATCACTCAGAGAAGCAAAATTACAAAAATGTACCTTTAATAGATTAACCAGGTAATATTTTAAGAACTCTTTTAGTCTCTTATATAACTCATGACCTACAAACTGGGCCCCACCGGGTGGCTGTCCTTTTTTGGATTTTGTTGATGAAGACCTTGACCCTATCTGATGAACACTTGTGCAGTAATCATAAACATGTCTTACAAAGGTTAAGGGAGAATAAAAAAGATTCCTTGATGTCTTGTAACTCAGAGAAATCACAATGCAACAACACCGAGAAAGTTAAAACTTACTTTTATGAGATTTCAAAATAAAATATGAGTACATCAGAAAAATGCAAACTTTATTTGTATTACATTTTGTACAGATTTTAAAATATTCATAATCAGAGATTGTATGATCAGTTATGTGGTACAATAATAGTATATTTTGAAAATAGTAATCTATTTTTTTTTCATGAAGTCAATGTGATCTTCACAAATTGTTTAGACAATAGCAGCTTGAAGACAACAGATTAGATCATCTGTGAAAACATTTTATAACTACAGTCCATTACAAGAGTTTAGAAGACATTCCTCTCATCACAGTCTCTGCCTCAGGGTCGGCTGTCCAATGACTCCCTTTTCATACAATATTTCATGTTGGGTATTCATTATGATACCGACAAACTACGGATCCATTATTTTACCGAGTATTTTTATAGTCCTAGTAAGAAAAAACTCTGTAAAACAATGGATCTATTTTTGCTGATATTATAATGAATACCCAACATTAAATCTTATATGCACAAAACTGACAATCAATATTTCAAAGAGCAGGAGTATATCAAATACCTTTTAAATCAAGAACCAATAACAATATGAACTATTATATAGGAAGTACTAAGGGGAATCTTAAAACAAGACTTCATGGAAAACTAAGATTGGAATGACAAAAAAAAAAAAAAAAAAAAAAACCTCAATGATTCAATACTGCCTTGAGAGGGATTTTTTTTAACCAATCTGGGAAGAAACAAATCTCATTCCTGAACACAAGAAAAAGTACAAAATCCTTATTGCAGAATTAATCTGTACAGAAAGAACTTCTGATGAGAATTAAAACAACCATATTTCCATTAACCTCTCAGAAACTAGGTGCAACCTAATGAAAGAAGGAAAATGTAATGATCACAAAAATAAAAGAAAAAAGTTAGTAAAAGCATGCAATGCATTGATTATAATACGCTTTCCAACATACCAGAAATCATTTTTTTTTTTTTTTTTTGATTGGAGGTTTAACGACCACCGTGAGCAACTCAATGGGCTATAAGCAGTCGCCCGTCCCTAATTTAGGGTCACTGGTTCCAGGGAAGGGAGAGAGCCAGTGCCGCAAGACAAACACAACATCCATGCCTGACCGGGATTCGAACCCGGACCCCTTACGGACGAATGATCAGAGGCCAACGCCTTAGACCACTGCGCCACCGGGGCGGCCCAGAAATCATTACTCAAATTATGAGGATAATGGCTGTGGAATAAATTTCAGTCATGTGCCCTGAACTTTGATCCCATTTCGATTATATTCTACAGAACCAGTTCAGTATACCTCCGAAACAACATGATAAAGTTTTGTCGCAATGGAAGCATTTTAACGTAAGTTATGATGCATAAGGGCTATGGAAGTGATTCCACTCCTAAGTTCTGACCTTACGACCCCATTTCGCCCATTTTCAATAGGGTTTATCACCAGGTGGTCCCCTACCACATACTAAAATTTCATCGAAATAGAACCTTTTTACGTTAGTTATGACACATAAGAGTAGTGGAATGAATCCTGCTACTATATCCTGATCTTTGACCCCATTTTCTTCACTTTCAATAGGGTTCCTTCCCAGGTGATCCCCTTCCACATACTAAAAGTTCATCGAAATCGAACAATTTTTAAACAAGTTATTGTGCGGCTGGACATACGCATACAACACGTGACATAATGAGGCAGATGGGATTTGCGACCATCTGCTCGAAAGAGTGTGATGTCATAAAACTTTAATAGGATCCACACACAACGCGTGACATAATGAGACAGATGGCGTGACCGCGCGCCCACATCTCAAGCGTGAGATTGCGACGTCATAAGATTTCTAAGCATGGGCAACATTAATGGGACGACGCCAGGGTTATTTAACCCACTAAACGAATTTTCCTAAAGTCGAGATCAAGCTAAATCGATTTCTAGTACCAGAAAACGGTAGGTTAACGACTTTCATCAAAATCCTTAGAGCCGTTTTCAAAATAAAATTTACATAGATACAAAAATTGCTCCTTTAATAGTATGGATAGGGGCGACGGAATGGATCCCAATCCTATGTCCTGATCTTTTACTCCATTTCGTCCATTTTCAATAGGGTTTGTCCCCAGGTGGTCCCCTACCACATACTAAAATTTCATCACAATCGAACCATTTTTACGCACGTTATGATGCATAAGGGCAATGGAACGCATCCTGCTCCTATGTCTTGACCTTTGACCCCACTTCACCCATTTTCAATAGGGTTCATTCCCAGGTGGTCCCCAACAATATACTAAAATTTCTTCAACATGGAACTATATTTATGCAAGTTATGACGCATAAGGTCAATGGAATGGATCCTGCTCCTATGTCGTGACCATTGACCCCATTTCACCCATTTTCAATAGGGTTCATTTCCAGGTGGTCCCCTACAATATGCTAAAATTTCATCGACATCAAACCATATTTACGCAAGTTATGATGCATAAGGGCAATGGAATTGATCCCGCTCCTATGCCGTGACCTTTGACCCCATTTCGTCCATTTTCAATAGGGTTCGTCCCCAGGTGGTCCCCTACCACATACTAAAATTTCATCGATATCGAACCATTTTTACACGAGTTATCGTGCCGACAGACGGACGGACAGACAAAGCTGGAGCATATGCTTCTTTCTTCAACCTACGGTTGGAAAGTGTAAAAAAGAATAGCACTCAATAGTTAGTCTAAGTTTAACAACCACCTAACTATCAAAAATAAAGAAATTTTTGGGGACCCAATGACAAATCATGCTAATTCAATGGCACAATACCCAGATACACAATAAAAATATAACATGTGGAAAAAAAAACAGAAATGTAACACGAGATGAAATGCACCACATGAACTAGGAATGAGCACGAGCCCAGGCTATGACAAAAACCCAAAAATGGATCCAGGCCAAAAGGCTCTTAGATCAAATCTTTGACTAAAACCCAGGCCCAAGCAAATTCTTCCTTTCCCTTTTTAAATTAATTTTATTTAACACTGCTAACCAAATTAACTATTGCAATGAGAAACACACAAATGAATGGTTATACTATATTGTCTCTCTTTTGTTCTTTGCCTAATTTTTTTTATTATTGTTTATTGTGTTCTCTCTCTCTAATAATTTTAACAATTCTTTCCCTCTATCTCTTTTTTTTTTTGGGGGGGGGTCGACATTAACGGGAAGCACTAACATTTTTATCTGATAATAAAAATATAAATAGGAGTAAAACAATGCTTCATTATTTTCTTATTTACATAAGGAAAATCTGCGCAAATGTTCAGACCCGGGCCAGTCATAAATTATTATATAACAGGCCCGGGCTTTAAATGTCTAAAGCCTGTACTCATCTGTAACGTGAATCCCTATGATCAAGACTCACCATGAAAAAGTGATTTTACATCATTTTGAGAAGAAATCCTGCTGATGATGGATGGTCTGACAAAGCATAAATGTATATGGGCAGTACTTCAAGTTAAATGTTTTTGGAATGAAGCATGTGATGAGGAAGGACAAAGTATTCGAATTCTGATTGAAGCATCCAATTGTGTTTTGGCTATAGGTCTATTTCTCACCTTGCTTCTGTGGAAGGAAGTGACCAAAGAGGAAGTCATTGGATAACCATAGCTGACAACTAAATTTAATGAAAACCATGATTCCCCCCCCCCCCAATATCCAGAAGATGGCATAAATAATCAGAAAGATTTTTCGGACGTTAGTTTGTCATACAATATAAAATGTCCACACAGTGCTTAAACTGTATAGCTTGTTTTGCAATAGTTACACATGAATTTTTATATGCACTTCAACAAAACAAGGGAAAGATTAATAAAGTCCGTTATGTATACATTTACTAGATTTTGAAACACTCCATCCATACAAGTCAGCAAGAAAATTCTATCCCTCTGGATACCTAGGCAGAATTTCACTTTTTCTTTTCTTTTCTTTTTTTCAATTTTGCCAGGATTGGATACTGATTGGACAATTTTTGTTTTTGATTCCTTAAAAGTACTTGGCCACTTTCAATGTCCACATTTTTCCTTTTCAAAGCTAACCTGTTTTCTTCTGCTTTATTTGACATTATCAGGGACACAGACCTGCTTCTGAAGTTGAGAAACACTAGATGGAGCTAACATTTTGTCTTTTCCCAGCCCCCCCCCAACACCGTGGTAGTTGGCAGGTACGCAAATAATGAAATGGCTTCAGGATTTACAACATTCTTTTTTTTCATTTTTTCAAAATATGTGGTATAAGGAAGCTTTCTTTCTAAAGACTAAGCCAAACTTTGCACACATCAGCAATTGCACCTGTATCTTGCTAAAACATTTAATATTACATATTGCATAATATAAAATTGTTATTTAAACCTTACTATAGGCATTATATCACATGTTAATATCAAAAATTACATACATGCTATTTTTAAATTAAAATGGTACATCTCAGATCAAAAATCGTCACTTGTCAAAATCTTGCCAAACCTGGTCTGTACCCTAGCCACTGAATAAGTAATTGTGTCCCTGAGATGGCCACACCATGTGACATATGCTGTCACTTAGTCCCTTTATATATTTCTACCTTCATTCAGTGTCAGCACTGAGTTATGCTCAGCTATGATGACAGCTATGGGGGTAATTGCAGTTAAAAGTGGCTTAAGAGTGATTATTCCTGATGTTAGAGGGGAAATAATAACTTTGGATAATATGCAGCCAAGTGTTGAAACAGCTACTTGTATTTTAACCAAACCTATGGTAAAAGCACATTTTATAACAACTGTGATAAAAGCATATTTTATAACAAAAAGTCACCATTGAATTGCCAAAAAGGTAACATTGAGAGTGCAGTAAAACTTCTAGGTTACTAAATAAATTGTATTAGCATTTCAAAGCGTTTGCTTTTTTGTTTATTGAACATTAGGGGAAAAAATACCCAATTTTTTCCCCCTACTTTCTACTTCAGTTTGGCACATAATGCTGCCTGCAGGCAGGCAATTTCTTCAACTAAGGAGACAATATAGGGAAATACATTTTTATTTATTGGATAAAGATGGGGGAGGGGCCAAGACCTACCAACAAGAAACAAATAAAAACCTCTCATTTTGTCTAGTGTTATCTTTTCATATACTCCACAAACAGAATATGTTTGTTGGTGAAGAAGTTTGTCAAATAATAGAACATACTGTTGTACCTGAATGTCGCATTGTTCTTGCTAGCAACAGACAATACAGGCTCCTCTAACAATAACACTTTTGGTGGGAAGTCACTTGGCTGGCTCTGTTAGGATCCCCTGTCAGAACTGTTTTTTATTTCCAAACCAATTTCATACCTGTGTGTTCTCAAATAGCTGACACACACTTTGTAGAGGCTATAAGTAGGCCACACTGTAACTAAATATTTTCTTTCTTTTGCAGTCCCAACATGGAAGCTTGAAATATAATGCAGGAAATGAAAAGGCATGCTGTTCTCGTTGCCTTAGCCGCCAACCACGGAGATTGCAACCTTCTTAAATGTTGCCCGATTCTTCGTGTTCAAGATCAGAAAAGTAAAAACTTCTAGGTTACCTCTGGCCTCTGGCGGGAATGCGTCTTCAGTGGCCAAAAGAAAAAACAACAACATTCTAAACGGTTGGACGCTGTCAGGAAAGGCGAGTTTGTCGAGCAAGTCCAGGGCATCATCAACGATAACCCCAGCAACTTGATGAGGGTCATTGCCTATCAGTCAATGGCCCTCAACAATCAGACGTGTGATGCACGAAGATAGACATCAGGTACAAATCCTATGTTATGAGAAGAAGGCAGATTATGTCATGGGAGAACCGCTTGCTGAACAAACTCAAGCACCTTGAGGAGCCCGACATGCTCTGGTTTTTCTCAGATGAGAAGAACTTTGACCAAGATCAAAAAGTGAACAGGAGGAATGACAGATGGCTCTGCTTCAGCCCCACTGAGGTCCCCACGGTTATGTACAGCAAGTTCCTGTCGTCTGTGATGGTCTTGGGGGTTGTAAGCAATGAGGGCCATGTCATGCCTCCCCACTTTTCCCCGCAAGGTCTTAGGGTCAATGTGGCCACCTACATAGAGATGATAGGCATGGTTGTCAAGCCCTGTATTGAGGGAGTGGCTCGCTGGAGAGGCCGTACGTGTTCCAGCAAGACTCTGCTCCTGCTCACACAGCCCGCACAACCCAAGAGTGGCCGGCTGAAAATTTCCACGATCATGTTACCCCTAACATTTGGCCTCCTAGCTCACCTTATTTTAACCCTCCGTACTACTACGTCTGGGGCATCGTTGAGAGCGAGTCCAATAAGCATGGCCACAATACCAAGGACTAAGTGAAGGCTGCCATTAGGGACACTATGGCCAACATAAATAAAGATCGCTTGATCAATGCATGTAGTCGTTTCAGAAACTGTATCGAGGCTGAAGGCGGTTTTATTGAATAACCTTTTGCCATGTGTATGTAAGAACATGTGAACTAAATTTTATGCAAATATATTGGTTTTTCTACCGAATATTTGTTTTCTTCAAGGTCAAATTTTGTTCTCAAATAGCTGAAGCACCCGGTAGATGCTTTTTTCAAAACGATTCATCTCTTTGCAAAAAGAAATATGCACCATAACAAAACGTCCTAACAGACAAGAACACCAATGAAACAAATTTAGCACTTGTGAAATACAAAGTTGATTTCCCTGACGTGGGCATGATAGGCCTGCAAGATTTAAGTTCGAAACTTCCAACAGTAAAAATCAATCAGATGCATTCAGAATTCCACAATGTTCGACAGACGGGAAGCAAGTGAATGAGCAGTGTGCGAACCTCCACTTACCATATGATCATACCAGTGGAGTATCTTGGGTCCGAGACCTGGGTTATCTCACCCCCCCCCTTTTTTTTAAATTGCTAAGTTTCATTTTTAATTGTTAATAGAAGTAACTCTTTTTTTCTAAATTTTAGGTACATGCCATTGCTAGCATGATACCAAATAATTATGAGGATTAGGATTTGAACACTTATTTGTACATGAATTCCATTCTTCTTCTGAATACTTTATTTGTACATGAACTCCATTCTTCTTCTGAATACTTTATTTGTACATGAACTCCATTCTTCTTTCCTTCTGTGTGAACTCAAGTGCTACGTTTTCATCAAATGTTTTTTCCTAGTACTTTCTCATATTTAAAAAGAATGCTTTTCTCTATTGATAAAACAGCCAAGGTTTTTGAATGTGCATGTCCTTGTGTGTCTCTAAGATATATCTTGATTCCTTTTAATGCTGAAAAACTTCTTTCGGCAGTTGCAGTTGTTGATGGAAAGTTTAATATTAGGTCTGCTAATTTGCACATCTCACTATACACTATGTCCAATTTATTCAACTTTATGTAACACGTAATGTACCTTACTGATTTGTTTTGTATTCATCAAGGGAATAAAACACCTTCAGTTCATTTTTTAATCGAGCTGTATCAAGATTTGAATCATAGAGTTCTTTAAGCTCTGATAGTAGATGTCCAGGAAAGCTTTCACAAAATTTATCAAAACAGTTCGAATCCAACAAAGCCACGGATTTAAGACATAATATCTCAGATTTCAATTCATTGACACTTCACAAAAATTGAAACAACTCTTGCGAAACACTCTTATGGGCAGGAGTATGCGAGTGACTAAGATAGTCTGTCTTCTTTTTTCTGAGCAAACTGTAGCCCAAAGCAATGGCCCATTCCCCTCTACCAGCTGTTTCATGTTTTCATGGAAACGCTAGCAGGCGATCACACGGAAGGTTTCCGAATCAGAACCGCGAAGACACTGGAAGAGCTGCTTGCATTATGCTTTTGGTTTTCGCTTGCCAGACTGAGTCAAAGAAGCGGATCTGCAAGCTTTTTTTTTTCCGCACCGAAAGCTACGACATATTTTAATACTGTTGATGATTGACTTTTATTTGTGTATATTTAATTCCGTTTTATTTGTGCATTCTCTGGGCTTCGCAGCTAGCCTTGAATATACGCCACTGGATCATACTGTCTCTAAAATTGCTCTTCCTGGGGTCATTCCATGGAGATCCACCCAGGTGTTGTGCTGCACGATTTTATAAAAATTTAAAACTTTGCTAATTTATTTGTATGGCTGATAATGGCCAAAAATAATTAAAAACATTTTTTTTTTCAATCTCCCCACCTCTAAAGGTTGCTTCAAAGATGGCAGCTGTCATAATTTTTAGCATATTGAAGCCTTTCCAATATTTCTGATATCTCCTGAACCAAGATATTGGAATAATTCAAAAAAAGGTTTTAAGCATAAAATGAGGATTCTGTAACACTAAGAAAATGTTCAAAAAACAGTCACATTCTTTACTTAAAAGCCCTTTAAAAACATTGATGACCGGATGCTGATTTTGTCTTACTTGGTGATGTTTTTTATGAAACACAGGAAACATACACAAAGTTGCAATTCATACTGTAGAAACCCTGTCCCTTGAAACACACACAAAAATAACGAATCCTGAAATTAGGCAAAACCTGTCTGAACATGCCTGTTCCTGGCTTCATTGACAAACAGCCAGTAGAAATCAGCACGCTCAGACTTGTTGGAAAGTGTCTTAACCTGCACGTTCAGAGTTAGCCACAAATCAGCTGCAGTCTGCTGCTTGTCTTTGTGGAGTGAACATGCTAGTGGTGTGCTCTGCAAGCTTCACAGTTTTCATGTTATTTTAAAGTGTGAAAGCAAACTTTATTGTTTTATTCATATTATTGGATTACTTTTAGACTCAGATCTTCCTGTTTAGGCTTTTAGACTGTGTTCTTAATGTTTCATTCTTAAACTGAATTCATTTAATTAATATGGAATGTGCTGTTGGATTGTGGTGCAAAGAGCTTTGTCAAAAGTTAAGTTATGGTCAAGTACCTAAGCAGGTGCTACAACTTACAGGGCTTAGTGAACAAGAACAAAACCTTCTAAAGCTCAGGACATGGTCAAAGGGTCAGAGATCACCTCTATTTGTGAGTATCATAAGAATTTTTTTTTACTGAAATTTGAGCACCTTTATGGAAATAGTTGTTGTAACCCACTAAAAATTCACGAAAATTCAGCTAAAAATAAAAAAAGGAAGACCAGAGTATCAGGTTCTCTAAGAATAATAACTGAAATGAGAGAACACTACAACAGTTTTGTGTTTATAATACCAGGGAAAGAAAGCTCTTTGTCCTTCATGTGTTCTTGCTTTGAACAAAAAAGTAACTGAACAACAAAGCAATGCAAATTATGATGATGATTTTAGGCCTGCAATTCAAAAGGTGAAAGAAATCAATACAGCCTGCTCACTCCTGCATATCTCTCCAATTTGCATTCAGAAATCGCCATCAAAACGAAGAGCACAGGCCATAGTGGCAAAATCTGAAAGGATAGTACGTGCAGCTAGGAGAAAATTGGCACTTACATTTGAGAACAGAGAGTTACCTGGTGACACTGACGTGAATGAATTAAGTGAAGAGAAAGAGTATGATGCTCTGATAAGAAAATCGAAAGAAAAGTTTACTACAGCTCATAACAAAGAAAAAATACAAATAATCAGTCTACTACCACAAAGCTGGTCAACTGCTCATATCTGTGAATAATTTAATTGCACAGAATACATTGTAACAAAAATTTAAAAACTTGTGAAAAATTTGGTATCCTACCTGACATTCCCAAGTTTGCAAAAAGGATTTTTCTCCTGAGATAACTCAGAAAGTCATACAGTTTTATACAGATGACGAGAACAGCAGGGTTTGCCCTGGAGCAAAAGACTGTATTTCTGTTCGAGACAATGAAGGTAGAAAGGTTTTGAAACAAAAGAGACTAGTCTTGTGTAATATCAGAGAACTGTACCCAAACTACAAGAGCGTAAATCCAAATGACAAGATTGGTTTCTCCAAGTTTACCTTTTTGAGACCAAAGTGGTGTGTTCTTGCAGGAGCAAGTGAGACACACTCTGTCTGAACACAATAACCAATTTTTGTGAGTTAATAGCCATTATAGAATAAAAATACCAATGTTTCTCACAATGAAATGTTTATTTTACATCGACTATAGTTTCGCAGAGCGCCTGGCTCAGCTTCCTCAGGACGAATGGAGCGTAAACTTTAAATCATTGTGACATCATCAGAGTTCTGATGGTCACGGATTTTGGCGAGTTGTTTTCACGCGCTTCAAAGAAATGGAGTCGATGTCATGTCGTTGACAATACGTGAAGAGTTTCGGTATATGTGGAAAGCTTCTAATATATTAAGCTTGATAGTTGAATCAGGTTTATCAATAAGCGTGGCGTTTCCAAACAAAAACATATGGTTATTTTCATGACAATGTTGAGCTATAGGCGACTTCATTTCATATTGCCATATGTAGTTTTTGTGTTCCTTCACACAGAAATTTAAAGCCCTGCCCGTCTGTCCTATATATGAAAGTCCACATTCACAAGGTATCTGATAAATTCCCGAGGAATCTATATCTTCGACATAATCTTTTGATCCGTGAAACTTCATCTTGTTTATGGGCTTGAAAATAATTTTGAAATTAAAACTTGAGAATTTTTGAAATTCTGAAGCAAATCTGAGGATCAAATGGAATAACTGCCCAATTCTTTTGTATGTAAAATAAACATTTGAAAGAATTGGGCGAATTTTCGTGTACAAACATTTCATTGTGAGAAACGTTGGTATTTTTATTCTATATTAACACCACAAGTTTAGTAGTCATAAATTATATATAATAGCCATTATATAGACCCAGAAGAAGATCACATGGAAGATGGGTGGATGAAATTCGAAAGTATGTGGGTGTAACATGGAGGAGACTGGCACAAGATATACCATTGTGGAAGAGGCTTGGAGAGACCTTCGTCCAGCAGTGGATTGATAATGGTTAACAAATGATGATGATGATATAGGCGGTTATGTAGACAAAAATTCAGATTTTTGTATCTCACCCCACCAGAGATTTAAGACCTCAAAAATTGGGAAAGTGTGTTTTTTCTCAAATTCGGGTGGGGGTGGGGAGAAGCACGAAGGGGTACCTAATTTCAGGATTTTTTTTTTTGTGTGTGTGTTTTTCAAGGAACAAGGTTTCTACAGCATGAATTGCAACTTTGTGTATGTTTCCTGTATTTCATAAAAAAATCACAAAGTAAAACAAAATCAGCATCCAATCATTAATGTTAAAAGGGCTTTTAAGTAAAGAACGCAACTGATTTCTGAACATTTTCTTAGTGTTACAGAATCCTCATTTTATCATTATATCTCGTGTGATTCTATCATAAAGTTCACATACCATTACGTGACCACAAGGTTCTTCAGGAAGACGCTTTGACGCAGATAGCAGACTTCGACAAAGGGTGTGAAGCCTTTGTGGAAAACGCCAGGGTAGAGCCTTTGTGGAAAACGCCAGGGTAGAGCCTAGGTGAAACGCGCGTCCGGCGATTGAGACTGTGTATGAGGAAGTGTGTATGAGGAAGTGCGTCCGGCGATTGAGACTGTGTATGAGGAAGTGTATATGATGATTTTAACTAGAATCTTTTAAAGCTTCTTAAAAAAATTTTATGAACCTGACCTAACTTGAAGACTTCCTCAGCAATTCTACAAGAGTGCAGCACTGACGAGATAGCCCTAATGGCCAAGTACGACGTGGAACTTTAAGTGGTATGTAAATAGTAACTCTTAACTCAAGAATCTTTAATTATTATCTGGAAACCTTTACCCATTCAATATGATGTTGACACAGCCAGAACGGAGTTAACCCTAACATCTGGACATAACCGAAGTAGGGTACAACTTATGACGAAATGGCTCTCGACCTAACCCTAACAACTGAAAATATTGAAGCAAGATACAACTTTGGACAAAGAAACTCTCAATAACTACTGACGTTGGACTGAATAGCCCATTGAGTTGCTCACGGTGGTCGTTAAACCTCCAATAAAAAAAAAAAAAAAAAGAACATGCACTTCCGTGAGTAACATTTTTAGGACTTTTATCCGATTTATATTTTAATTGAATAAGTTAATGCACCACCACAGACTGTATCCACTTTACAGAACGTGTAAAACAGAATTTACAGACGTCAAAGCGTTTTCCTGAAGATCCTCATTTTATGCTTAACAAAACCTTTTTTAAATCATTCCAATATCTGTATTGGTTCAGGAGATATCAGAAAGACTCCAATATGCTAAAACTTGTGATGGCTGCCATCTTTGAAGCAACCTATAGAAGGGGGGGGTTAAATTATTTTGGCCATTATTCAACCACACAAATAAATGAGCAAAGTTTCAAATTTTTTTCAGAACTATGCAGCTACACACACTTTTTCAAAATTGGGTCATTCTTATGGAATGACCCCATGACAAGATGAGACCAAAGAAGAAAAAAAAAAGGGGGGGGGGGGGGTTGAACATTTTAACTGGGTGAAAAATCAAGACACACACCAAGAATGCAGACTACTGTCAATTTGTCTTTTGTTGACACTGCAGCTGCACAGCATCCATTGCTTAAGTTTTCTTTCCCAATTTCTTCATTGTCACTGTTCTTTTTTTTTTTTCCTGCCCTCTGATGACAATAATTTCATTCATCCCGCTGAAAGAACTTTCAACCTGAGGACCACAAGTGCACAACATCAAAGTTTTAAACTATTTTAGATAGATGGTGTAACTGTGAGAATATTAACACTTTTGAACACCATGCATCAATTTTTACAAATTTTCCAACTTTGTCATTTCCTTTTCTTTCGAACAACATTATGTTATTGCTCAAAAATTACTGTTTTATACATTGTAAGTGATAATGTCATTTGGTACTGAATGCCTTTTATATAACTATTGCATAATAGAATAATATAGTATAATTATCAAAATAATTAACTCATAAGATAATGTTTTAGGTTGTCATTTCTTTTTTAACTTACCCAAAAAATATCCAACTACCTGTGCTATCCGATCCGGTGTGGAAACTGCATATTTTGTTGATTTAGACAAGCTACTTTCGGAATATATTGATGTATCTTTCACTTTTTTTAAATCCAAAGTTCAAATAGTTCGTTGCACTTCACGTCGAAACATTTGGTTTCTTTAATCATAATTCTTTTTCGTCTCATTTTCAATAAAGTCCGATTGTCCTTGTCATTCGATCCGGCGCGTAAACATCACTCCTTTGCTGACTCCGATGTTCCATATTCCGAATATTATTTTATTTAGTATTCACTTATTCGTGATCAAAAGGTTCCAATAGTTTCTTGTAAGTTCAAGAAGACGATAAAACTTTTACCAAAATCGATGACTAGAACTTATTTAAGAAGGGAGTCCACCTTGCAAAATCATGTAACAGCAATTTGCAGTTAAGGATTCGCAACAGTCCTATTAAAGTATTTAAAATTGTTAAAAATAGTTGAAAAAAGCAAATTTTACATCCAGCTACCATACATTACCAGACTAGTTTCAACAGCATATTTCTGCTGTCATCTTCAGTGGTAGTATACGCCGACTTTGTGGTCTGCTGTACTACTTGCAATGTTGGTTATTAGAGGAATTCGTGAAGACAACCGACATTGCAAGTAGTACAGCAGACCGCAAAGTCGGCATATACGACCACTGAAGATGACAGCAGAAATAGGCTGTTGAAACTAGTCTGGTAACGTATGGTAGCTGGATGTAAAATTTGCTTTTTTCAACTATTTTTAACAATTTTAAATACTTTAATAGGACTGTTACGATTCCTTAGCTTCAAATTGTTGTTACATGATTTTGCAAAGTGGACTCCCTTTTATAAGTTCTAATCATCGATTTTGGTAAAAAAATTTAGCGTCGTCTTGAACTTACAACAAACTATTTGAGCCTTTGAGATCATGTATAAGTGAATACTAAATTGAAAAATATTCAGAATATGGAACATCAAAGTCATCAAGGAGTGACGTTTACGCGCCGGATCGAATGACAAGGACAATCGGACTTTATTGAAAATAAGACGAAGAATTATGATTAAAGAAAACAAATGTTTCGATGTGAACGTGCAACGAACTATTTGAACTTTGGATTAAAAAGAAGTAAAAGATAAATAAATATATTCTGAACGTAGCTTGTCTAAATCAACAAAAGATACCGTTCCCACACCGGATCGGATAACACAGGTAGTTGGATATTTTTGGGGGAAAGTAAGAAAAGTAAAATTCTGAATACATAAACCAAGTGCATGAATAAAAATGACAACCTAAAACATTATCTTATGAGTTAATTATACTATATTATTGTAAGATATTTAATTTCTTATTGTTATTTGTAGCCAATAGATGGCAACACAAGCTATGTCTCGTTTTTGCTGTCGTGCTGTGATGAGAGTTTGTTTATTATTATTATGATGGTAGCAGCGGTTGTTAATGGTTGTGAGGTTCTTTTTGTTCGTTGTTCAAGTGAGAATTTCTTACGGAAATGTATAGATTGAGTGATCATTAATTATGGTGACATTAAAGTAGCTCGTAGAGCTAATTTTTGATAATACAGTCCTCTTGAGTTGAGTGTTTAGTGAGTGAACATTCTTCATTTTTGGTCCGTTCAAGCAGGAATTGCCTTCAACCGTTTTTACATGGTGGCTGCTACTTCGAGTTTGGGTTCGGTGATTTTAAATTTATTGTTATTCGATTTAAAATTATAGTTTTTGAGTGTTTTGTTAACATTTTAATTATGGAAGCTGGAATCATTTTCGAACGTTTTAAATAAGGGCTGCTATTCGATTTTATGTTCGGTGTTGATTATCGGCAAGTCGGTGATGAGATTGAAAGTGCGTGATAAAAACAAGTGAGTGTTCGAGACTGATTTTACCTTACAGGTTTAGAGCGCTTTTGCTGACATTCTAATTATGGAGGCACTAAAGATAAAAAAAACGTGTATTTAAAGCGTCGTTAACAAAACTTAGAGATAAGATTGAATCGAGTGATTTTGAGCAATTGCATAGTGCTAGTCCAGAAGTGTTATTATGTAGATCGAAATTAGGCTATTGAGTCAAAGAAAGCAGAGGTTTTTGAAAGAATTTTTGAGTCCTGCGCTCCGGAAGAAGTGGATGGATTTATAGCTGAAACAGAGGAGTTACAGGAAATTATTGATAATTTGTCTCTGATACTGCTGAGGAAAGTGTCTGGACTTGTGCTTCTGACAAATAATAACATGGCGAGTGAAAAATCAGTGCCGCTTCGCCTGCCGGAATTGTCAATTCCAATTTTTAGTGGTGGAGATGCCACTCAGTGGCTCTCTTTCTAAGATTTGTTTACAGCGTCTGTGTCATCAAATGATAATTTGTCTGGTTCACAGAAACTTCAGTATTTGAAAGGGTGCCTGAGAGGAGATGCCCTTCGTATCGTCCAATCATTGTCATTGTGTGATGCCAATTTCGAGCTTGCGTGGGATTTGTTGAAAAAGAGATACTCTAATAAACATGAGTTGGTCTTCAATATTATAAGGAAATTAGTTTCACTGCCAGCGGTCAACAGTGAGTCTACTGCTCAGCTTTTAAATATTGTTGACAGCACTATTGAATGTGTTCATGCTTTAGGGAGTCTTGAGTTGAAGTGTGAAGGAGTTGCCAACACTCTGCTGCTGTTTATTGTGCAGAATAAGTTGGATATAACAACTCGTGGATGGTGGGAGAGAACCTTAGAAGCAGACAGTATTCCTCAACTAAATCAGCTGTTGGAGTTTATGCAAAGGCATGTGCGTACATTAAGAGGTGACAAGGTGATCTCTTATAGAAGGCCTGTTCAACCTAAGGTTTCATCGTTTGTTTCGGAAGTAAAGAGTAGGTGTTTATTTTGTAAATTGAATCACCATTTGAACAAGTGTAATAATTTCTTAAGGCTGACTGTTAAGAAAAGAGTAGAATTTGTGAAACACCAAAAATTATGCTTCAACTGTTTATTGCCGAATCATCTAGTGAGCCGTTGCCAGAGTAAACATTCTTGCAGAATTTGTGCTCGAAATCATAATACCTTACTGTGCTTTCGTAATGAAGTTAAGCGATGTAATGAAGAACCAGAGTTTAGGACACAAGTTATATCTCCAACTACTGCAACTGTTGAGAGTAAAGAGCCCAAGCACTCCACTTTGCGGAAGGGACTCGAGTCAATATCATCGACGATTGCGTCGTGTGTTTCAGATTTTAATATGCCGCAACAAGTTCTGCTATGCACAGCAGTTATTCGTGTTGAGGATGCCTCAGGGAATTATCAGTTATGTCGAGCACTCCTAGATTCCGGTTCCCAGGCAAATTTTATTTCAGAATCTTGTGCAAACAGACTTGGCCTATGCAGAGAGAAAACAGAGTGGCTATTACATGTTTAGGTTCGTCAAGCTCGTATTCCAATGGCGTAACACAGATTAAGTTTAGGCCGCATTACAAGAATACGCCTACGTTTTCAACTTCAGCCTTTGTACTGAGCTAAATCATTGGAGAACTGCCACACTCTCCACTTGATTCCTCTTTAACAGAACTGTTTTCTGATGTGACTTTGGCTGATCCAAATTTTTACAAATCTTCAGCAATTCATATATTGCTAGGAGTAAATATCTCTCTGCCCTTGTTGAAGGGAGATACCATTAAGGCAAAAGACGGCAAACCCTTTGCGGTACGTTCGGAACTGAGCTGGATCGTTTCAGGTGAAGTGACTACTTCTCGTGAGAAGTTATCTACAGTTCATGTAAACCACGTTCAAGTAGATCTTAACGATTGTGTATCTAATTTCTGGAAACTGGATTCCGTTCCTGTGGCTAGTCCTTTTACGAAGGTTGAACAAGAATGTGAAGATCATTTTCATGATACGCATTCAAGAGACGAGAATGGCAGATACATTGTAATGCTTCCTTTTCACTTACTTCCCTCACATCTGGGCGATTTCAAGCAACTTGCCATGAAGCGCTTAAGGTCTTTGGAGAACTCACTCTCAAGGAACCCTGAATTATACAGGCAGTATTGCTCCTTTATGAGAGAATACGAAGACCTGGGCCATATGCAAAGAGTACCAGAAAACGAGTTTTGTAAACAAGTGAGTTATTATCTTCCACATCATTGTGTAGTGAAGCCTTCGAGTAGTACTACAAGAGTCCGAGTGGTGTTTGATGCTTCGGCCAAGAGCACCTCGGGACTGTCCTTAAATGACCTCCTTATGGTGGGTTCAAAAGTTCATCAAGAATTGTTCCATATTCTCTTGAGATTTAGAACTTTCCGTGTGGCTTTGTGTGCAGACGTGGAAAAGATGTTTAGACAAATAGTTATGCACCCAGAGAACACTGACTGTCAGAGAATCATATGGAGAGAAAAACCTGAAGATCCTGTACAGACCTTTAGATTAAAAACAGTCACTTATGGCACAGCGTGTGCCCCATTCTTGGCTAGTAGATCTTTGAAGCAATTGGCTTTGGATGGAGAGGCTGCTTTCCCACGAGCATCCAAGGTGGTTTTGCGAGATTTCTATGTTGATGATCTCCTTTCAGGAGCCAATTCTGGAGGAAGCCTCTGAGCTTGCGCATGAGCTGCAAGAATTGTTGAAAAAGGGTGGTTTCACATTACGTAAGTGGACATCGAGTGCTGCATCTGTTTTAGACACTATTCCTGATGAGTTCAAGGATTGCAGTGACACCCTGAGAATTGACTGTGACAAATCAATCAAAGTGCTTGGTATTGAGTGGTGTCCAACTAGGGATGCCTTCCAATTTTCTGTTGCTACCAACGAGAAGTTGAAGTATAGCAAGAGAGCCATACTTTCAGAAATTGCCAAGATTTTTGATCCCTTGGGTTGGCTGTCTCCAATGGTGATTAAGGCAAAGATTCTTCTTCAAGAGCTCTGGAGTTCTAATCTGAGTTGGGACGATGAGCTACCGCAACAGTACAGGAACCGTTGGATCAAGTTCCAGTCAACTCTCCTGTCTCAGAGATCTCAAGATTCCAAGATGTGTGATGGCTACAACTTCTGATTACTTTGAAATTCATGCCTTCTGTGATGCTTCTGAGAAAGCTTACTGCGCAGTGATTTACATTCGTTCAGTGGGTTTGGACTCCTCCGTGCACGTATCTTTACTAGCTGCCAAGTCCAGAGTTGCTCCTTTAAAGAAGCAATCGATTCCTAGGCTGGAGCTTTGCTCTGCTCTGTTGTTAGAAAATCTGCTGGAAGTTGTTCTTCCATGTCTCAACATTCCGATCAAGAAGGTTTTTGCATGGACAGATTCAAGAGTTACGCTCGCTTGGGTTTTGTCGGAACCACAACGCTGCCTCCCTTTTATAGCTAATCAAGTGGGAAGAATTCAGGAAGCGATTCCCTTTGTGGAGTGGAATCACATTGCTGGAACGAAGAACCCTGCTGACTGTGCCACCAGAGGTATTTTAGCTTTGGAGTTGGTTCAGTGTGACATGTGTTTAAGAGGTCCAGTGTTCAACGTTCAGATGGAGATGCGCTTCAGGAGTTCTCGTTTTCTGAACTACATTTGAGAGAAGAAAGGAAGAGTTACGTGACAGCAGCCAGCCAATGTACAGATCTGTCCTATGTTTTCAAGTTTTCGTCTTGGACCAGATTGTGCCGCATGACAGTCTGGTGTTTGCGGTTCACACAAAACTGTGCTAATTCGTTATCTAAAAGAAACTTTGGCCATTTGGGTAGAGATGAGCTTCTTAAGGCCACTTATGTAATAGTGAAGCTCATTCAATCATCTGAGTTCGCTGATGAGTTGACATGTCTTCATGCTGGAAGAGCCATCAAGTCGCCAAGTAAATTTCTACCGTTGAATCCTTTTGTGGACTCTGAGGGTCTTTTGTGAGTTGGTGGAAGACTTAGAAATGCCTCAGTTGCAGTGAACATTCTTCAATTATTCTATTATGCAATAGTTATATAAAAAGCATGCAGTACCAAATGACATTATCACTTACAACGTGTAAAACAATAATTTTTGAGCAATGACATAATGTTGTTCGAAAGAAAAGAAAATACAATACCACGTAATAAATATGGTTGAAAAGATTACAGCAACCATTATACGATTATTTGTCATTTCCGTTTTCGGGAATTTCCCCTCCCTTATCAAGCTTAAATGCAAAAACTAATGGGACGGGGAATAGCGATTATGGGTAAAATCTTTGCTCCGTCTGATTTCCGGTTTTGGAGGAGCAACATCCGCAAGAAAAAAAAATTACGATTATCGAAAAACACTCTGTTGACCTTCGGGTTTTTTAAATTTTGTAAAGATGGAATTCCGCCCTCAGACACCCCCCCCCCCGGTCCCCACCAAAATTACAAATTTCTCTGTTCACTAGAGCATCAATCTCATGAATAATCAAAATAATAACGAAAAAGGCAGAATTTCTCAAAGTCGCGGAAAAAATACCATGCCTGAAGATTACTGGGAAATTTTCGTGGCATCCAAGTTCCCTTTTCGCAAATTGTTTGCCTACAGTTTCACGCTGAAATACAAATATTTATGCAATAAAATGATATTTAAAAAGAATACTGGATACAAAGGCAATATCGGAAGGAAAAAAATTATGATTATAACAAATTTTTTTACTCCATTTTTGAAAGTTACGAAACTCGAAATACTGTCCCCAGATGGAAAACGACCCCCCCTTCTCAGTTTGCATCGATCTTGAGAACTATAAAATCAAAATGACCAGAAAAAAAAAAAAGTGGAATTCCACGAATCCGCTTAAAGAGTCATGTGTATCATAAAAAAGCAAAACAAAAAAAGAAATTTAAACAAAACGAAAACTCAGAGAATCCGCAGTTTCGAGAATGAGTTCCGTAGTTAAATAGTCAGGCATTTAAATCAGTACAGACTAGGTACAGTCCGTAGCAGCTGGCAGGTATGCAATTGTGACAAGTTTTGTCTCTTTCTTCAGAAATGTGTATGTGAGTGAGTGCACGTGTGACAAATACCCAGAAAAAATCCTTGAAACACATGAATTAATAATATGAAATCCATTACATCAGTGGATTATGTATTATCATTCACTCACCTTAGCTGCTGAGATTTATGTTCAATCACACATGAGTCTAGTTAAGTACTACAGATGGGCTGGAAAGTAACAATTCTAAAAATCACTGTTAAGGTGGCACCATTGCTTTCTAGATAAATCTCCCCTCTGCAGGGGAGTTTTACCTTGAGGGCTGTTGACTGCCCAAGAGAGCTGAGCAAGATAGTTATCACTCAAATACTGTCAGGGTAAATGGTGCTATCAGTGAAATAGCTAGTTTAGTTTTGCCAAGTAAGAGAATGATACCATATTATTTTTTTCTTTCTTTCCATTTAGCGTTCAGCTTCTGAACAATGATCTACGCCTCTGTTCCTGCCCCCCTCCCAACACACACACAGTGACTTTGTAATGGTCACAAGTAAGATGGTGATAACTCCATCACAGCTGTTGTAAACAATAATTCCGTAACTGTCAAGCCCACCTATAGTTAATACATACATTTTAACAGACTTGCCCATTGTTCTTGAGCCAGATTAAAAAATATCAACATAAACCCCAGATTAAAAAATATCAGCAATTCTGTATTGCTGAAAAGCATTGAAAAAAAAATAATTATAATTGCTTACAAATTTAGTAAGTGAAATTACCCACCTTTTGCAGCACAATATCTGCAAACATTTCTAGCACGTGTTATGTTGACTTCTGGAGAGATGCTCACGTTTAGTCCACGAACAAAAAACAAACCGAACCTGTACACAACACGACAGTTCAAATATGACAATTCACCAACACTTAATCCAAAACTTATGCAAACATTGATACCAAACTAAAAGGGCTAAACACATCATTAAAAACAGACTGGCAAGACTACCTGTGCTCCAAACATTCATAGAAACTGCATACCACCGTATGAACAACAAATGCTATAAACAAATTCTTTCACCGATAGGTCAAAAACCATACTACGAGACAATTTAGTGCAGTTCACTATCATAAGACAATTGGGAAATTCATGTAACAGAAGTTCAAACTGAACACAGATAAATTCCATAGTCAGCACACATAAATACGAATTATCCCTAAAGCTAAAATCCATTCAAATCCTCCTCATGCCACACCACAAAAACCTGACTTTGAACAGTTCATGAAACACCACTTAGAAATAAGGCTTGAACGAACCACCAGTCATTCTCGTCATAAGCAAGTCCAAAATCTTTGCATATCCCGTGACAACAATCTCTCGTTCACACCAATTTACCAGCCTGGTGAATGAGTATGGCACGAGTAGGATTTTAATGGATTTTAGCTTTAGGGGGTATGCAAAGACAATCATATTTATGTATGTTGACTATGAAATTTATTCGTATTCAGTTTGAACTTCTGTTACATGAATTTCCTAATGTCTTATGATAGTGAACTGCAATAAAAGGTCATTGGGATGCTACGATGAAGCTTACAGTTGCTTCGACTAGCGCAAACCTGAAATGTTCTCAGATTTCTAAGTTACATCTGCTTAGCTTTAGTTGCTTGGAACTTAATTGTTCTGCGTGGTGTGACGGGCAGCATGCTTGACCGATAATAACGAGATGTCGGTTTGATTCCCGCTCCACAGCAATGTAATTTTCAAGTTTTCTGAAAGAGCACTTGGCTACATGGACAACAGTGAAAATACTGCACACCAGTGCCAATGATTACATTTGTATCGCGTTACATGTATTTGAGAATAATTATTTCTTCAGAGAAATTTGTTTCCTATTTATGTATGATGCGTCAAATCTTCTCCAAAGACACTCGTGGAAAAGCATTTTACATTCATGAAAAGCATTCACATACCCACTTTTTCTTTTCTTTCTTTTTTTCAGGTTGTAAAATGTTTTAGTAATATTCAACTCCTAGAGCAATAGCTTGTAAGAAATTAGTTTATGTGAATGAAGTACTACTGATACTGAAGTTATAGTTGACATTAAACAAAACTTTTTAGCTACTGATACTGAATAAAACAGGTCCACTTTTTTTTCTTTTTTTTTTGCAATCAACTACGATTTCAAAATTTTTTCAAAATAGTACAAAAATACAATTTTTTTTAACAGTAGACATATTAAACAGATCCAGAAAAGATTGTGCATGACCCTCATTCACAGCTGAACAATTAATTACATACAGTGTTAACTATAGAAAGGATACGTGTATAACTCCATGTATCTTGTTTTTGACATGTTTTGGTGCTTGTTCATGTAGACTTGCTCGATGCCATCTTTCAGATCCCCCATATTTGATCCAAATCTATTTGCTTTAAACCATGAGTACTTTGTGATTTGGGGGTCTGGTTGAGAGAGGGATTTCCTGGTGAAGCCATTTTCCAGGAATTATTAGCTAGAGAGAGAGAAAAAAAAAGGAACTGTTAAACATATAAGGAGTAAAACATTACTTTAAGAGAAATAAAGCTTTAAATAACTGATTAAATAAGTTCAATAATTCATTTAAACTCTTACTAGCAAGAGAAAATTATAATCAAGAAGAAAGTTGCACTGTGGAATTAAACTGAAATACATACAGTGAATGTTTCTTTCTTTTCTTTTTTTCACAAGCAAAATGGAAAAATATAAGTTTTTAGTGTTTGGTTGTGATCTACAGTTGGCTTAACTGACACAAAAGAACTGAGGACCCTAAAGGTTTGTACAAGAAAAAATGTGCGACTCAAATGTCATTACAACAAACACTATTCTAAACACAGGAGCCAAACTGCAACCCTCTCTATCCTTTGACATATACAAAACATTTTCTAGTTTTCTGGGCAATTCAAACCATAAGTGCAGCTAGGCTGATATATATATATATACTAAAGAGTGATATTAGCAAACAAGAAATATGACACTGAATTTTCGGGTGTAATAAGCACATCTTTTGAATCCGTTCTGACGCAAATTTAATTTATCAAAGCTATTCAAAGGCAATGGAACAAGTATGGGAAACAATAGTAGCTGACGGAAGAAAGACGTTTTTTTAATCGGGTCTTTAATCCCTCAGATATTGCTGTAAACGGAATCGTGATCTCACGAACTCTTAGAAACAGAGTTATCGACAAAAATAAGATGTGACTTTACGTCCTTTGGTGGGAAAACCATGCATTATTTTAGGAAGAAAGTATTCACAAAAGGTTTATCCATATGAGCGGTATCGGTCCAAGAAAAAATTTTTAGTCGAGTTTTCAGGAGCTCAGATTTTGCTACAAATACATCAGAAGCAGAAATTAACACTTATGACCCCTGGTGGCCAAACCATTCTTTACCAAACATTAGAAATTACATGAAAAATACTTCCCGTCAGGTCTTGTATGTGATACAAGAAGAATTTTTCACATCGGAGTTTTAGGAGCAGAAAACGCAATTTACCATTGTGCGCCCTAGCGGAAAGATGATTTAATTGAAAATTGTGAATTTATAGGAAAAACATTTCGCATCGGAAACACTATCCAACAAAGAAGGAATTTTTCAAATCTGACTCTTAGAAGTAGAGATATTGACAAAAATATTCACCTACGCCCCCTGGCATAGAAACCATACATTATTTCAAGAAGAAAATGTTCCTAAAAAGTTTGTTGGCACGAGTAGTATCGGTCTACAAACGACGTTATTTTCAATCGAGGATTTAGAAACTCATATTTTGCTGCAAATACATCAGAAGTGGAAATTAAGGTTTACGCCCCTGGTGGCCAAACCATTTTTTTACAAAAATTAGAAATTATGTGCAAACGATTTCCCATCAGGAGCTGTATCCAGTGCAGAAAGAATTTTTCAGATCAGGGATTTAGAAGCAGAGATATAGGGGAAAACACAATTTACCTTTAGGCCCCCTAGCGGAAAGTCTACGAATTACTTGAAAATTTTGAAATTATATGAAAAACATGTCACACAGAAAACACTATCCAACAAAGAAGAAATTTTTCAAATCGGACTCCTAGAAGTCGAGATATTGACAAACATAAGATAATCTACGCGCCCTGGTGGAGAAACTGTGTAATATTTTAGGAAGAAAATATTCCGAAAAGATTTATCGATGTGAGTGGCATCAGTCCACGAAATAATTTTTTCAATAGATATTTTAGAAGCTCAGATTTTATGGCAAATACATCAGAAGCGAAAATTAACATTTACGCCCTGGTGGCCAAAGTATTCTTTACCAAAAATTCGAAATTATATGCAAAAGATTGTGCATCCGGAGATGTATCCGCTGAAAAAAAAATATTTCAAATCGGAGTTTCAGAAGAAGAGTTATCAGAAAAAATGCAATTTACTTTTACGCCCCTGGCAGAAAATCTATGCGTAATTTGAAAAAGAAACTATATCCAAAATACTCTTTGACATAAATGGAATTGAAAGATAGTTTTTTCAATCAGATGTTTAGAAGCAAATATGTGGAATAAAACGTATTTTTGAATTCGACATCATCTGCATTTATGCCCTCTAGCGGCGAAATTGTACATCGTAAGAAAAAACGAAATGAAGGATCATCATTCGCATATTTCAAGCTTTTGAATGCAAAAAGAATTTTTCAAATCAGACTAATAGTTGCAGAGATACCGTGGGGACGGACGGACAAACCGATAACATAAGCACAATCTTTTTTTACAAAAGACGTGCTAAAAATCCAGAAAACTACTTAAAAAGAAACCCCCAGAAGAGATTTCAAAAATCAAGAAAATATGAAGCAAAACTCAATTTATGAGTATGTTTTAAACACTTAAAAATTATTGGATTGATGCATAAGTTCATGCCATTTTATTTCAAGAGTGTTTCCCAGCTCAGTAGTGACGGTGCAGATGGCCAGTAGTATATCAAATTGTAGCCAGTAATATCGTGTATTTAAATCATATTGCGTTGTGTGATTGTGGCTAATCGTTTTTTGGTTTTCAGGTCCAGACGTATGGGGTGTCAAGTGGAGAGGAATGAACATTTCCGACATCTGCTTCTCATGGTATTATGCACACTGGTACACAATGTTACTTATTACTATTTCACACGTTGTATTGTTTCATTAACTAAACTAGTTTCAACTCTTCATTTTGTGAGTCATCCTCAGTAACGTACGACGTTGGCATTTCCAAAGAGGTCGTTGTATCGCTGGGTCACTGATCGTTCTCATTATCTGCCGTGTCATTGTTGCGCATGCGTATTATGGTTGTGCTTTATTTTGTTTCATCGCAGTATACCCTGGTGGGGCTATTGGTTAGGGTGCGGGTTTGTTTGGACATCTTTTTTATTTGCTTCTCACGTTCCACCAAGAATTTCCATGCATATGGCGGGTCGTAGGGGGTGTTGTTATTACAATTTATATCACGACTTTTCTCGATCAATACTGCCTCTGCCATAGGATTTGTTGGCGTGTAGTGTGAAAATTTTCGCGTTTTCCCAATCTGGGATAACATCATTCTCTTGTTCCAATTTTTGACATGTTCCATAAGGCGAGTTTTGAATCATCGTTTCGTGCTGCCTATGTATATTTTATCGGTGCGATTGTTGTCTGCCTTTCTTGTAGGGATGGAGTATACTCCTGCAGCTTCTAGCGTGGGTTGGTTGTTGTAGTCAGTTGTTAAAAATTTCGATATGTCCTTAACAGTATCAGTAATTTCATAATTCAGTTTTTTGCATTCTTTTAAGGATGTTACTGATTGGGTGCATATATGGGAGTTTCCCACAGTACACTTTTTTCTTTCCTATCAACTGGATGTTGGCTGTTGTTGTTATACTTATTATAAATTGATGTTATCAAGTTCTTACTGTAGCCAAATTCAGTGGCGGTGTCCTGGATCCACTTAACCTCTCTCCTTTCAGCAGCTGTATTGGATGAGTGGGATATAGCTCTTCTGACAAAGAATTAGAATGCTGATATTTTATATTTCCATGGGTGGTTAGATGCGTATGGTATAATTGTCGGCAGGCATGCCTGTTTCCTGTACACTGAATATTCAATCGTGTGTCTGCTATTATGTATGGTTATGTCTAAGAAATTGATGCGTTGATCAACCTCTTTTTCTATTGTTGCTTTGATGGTTGGGTGGTAATCAAAGTAACAATAGAAAAAGAGGTTGATCAACGCATCAATTTCTTAGACATAACCATACATAATAGCAGACACACGATTGAATATTCAGTGTACAGGAAACAGGCATACCTGCCGACAATTATACCATATGCATCTAACCACCCATGGAAATATAAAATATCAGCATTCCAATTCTTTGTCAGAAGAGCTATATCCCACTCATCCAATACAGCTGCTGAAAGGAGAGAGGTCTTCAGAAGAGCTATATCCCACTCATCCAATACAGCTGCTGAAAGGAGAGAAACTTCTGCCAGCGAGTGACAAGTGCTTCAACGCCAGTCCAGAAGAAATCTGGCTACCTGGATGCAAGAAAGGCTTGGAATGCAATTTCAGCCTCCTATGGGTTTATGAAAGTCTTGTCCTTGAGGCAATTACTAAAATGCACAAACAGGTGGAATCAGTAGGAGCCAAGTCAAGCAAGTAGGCTGTATGTGGGAGGGTTTCAAACCTCAGTTCGTGTAGTTTCTGTTTTGTCATTTGTGACGTGTGGTCTCACGTTATCATGGAGGAGGATAGGATCCTTCCTGTTCACCAAAGATGACTGTTCGAAGCACAACTTCGGGTGCATTTAGTCAATTTTTTTCATAGTATGTGACTGAGGTAATGCTTTCAAGAGCATTCCAGACCCTGTAATATATGACACCATGAACAGCCCACCACACTGTCAACAAAACATTCTTTGGCATCAACCTTGGTTTAGGATGTTGTTTTGGTGGTTCACCATGGTTTAGCCACTGTCCAGATCGCTTACGGTTGTTGTATAGCACCCACTCTTCATCACAGGTTATAATGCGATCAAGTAGGGGCTCATTTTCGTTGCGAAGCAGAAGGTTACTAACTGCACATCTTAAACCATTGTTTCTGATGCTCCATCAGTTCTTGTGGGATCCACATATCAAGCTTCTTGGCCTTATTAACTCAGTGGAGAAGTTTTGGAAATGGTCGACATCAACATGTCGTACTGTTTTGACTGGGATGTGAGGATTTGCCTCCACATTTGCCTTCAGAGTGTCATCGTCAATGACAAAATGTTGTCTTCAGCCCTGCTCGTCTTGTAGGCTCGTGTCACTGGAATGAAGCTTTTAAACCAACGACGAACAGTATGTTGCCTCCTCACCCCATAACAATAGTTTGTGATTCATTATGACCCAATTTGAACTCATGAAGCAGAATCCCCTGCAACTAACTCACTCCTTCCCAACATGCTGTACAGACCACTCTCACAAGAGCAGCAACGACTGCAACTATATGGTGTGTATGTGGCATCTGAGGCGCCCTTCAACTCATATGAATAGTGCTGCAAGTGATTGGTCTGCAAGAATTATGGGAGAGTTGAAAGTGGCACCTCAAAAAATGGGCCATTATTTTCCGAACGACCTGCTATGTAGTGTCAAAGTGAGGAATATAAAGATTTGATTGTTGAAAGTCAGTTGCAATTTAAAATTTCACAAAAAATATGCGAAAAATATGATTTCTTCTATAAAGCATTTAATAATGAATATGTGCATTGCAGCAATTAAAAAAATATCTTGTAATTCAGTTTTATGGCAAAGCTTGTTTGTTGTCTTTACACTTGATTATGAGAAAGTTTTCAAAAGTACAATTAGACATGGATCAGAAAAATTGTGTTTTATTTTTTTTAACCACAGAAGATCTGTTCACATTCAGCATTTTAGTGGGGAATGACATGCTCTGCCAACAAAACATGTGCTATTCTATCAAACCAGAAACAAAAGCCAGCAATAAATACCTAATAGAACTTGAGGATCACAATGGGGTTCATTATATACCTCTTTTCTTACTGGATAGTAGCACGAGAAAAAAACATATAGAAATGACTAGTTCATTATCTGCCTAAAGAAGCATTAACACCAAACAAAACAACTACACAGCTGGAAAAAGTTATTGATAATAGATTTACACTTATTTGGAGTGATGCAAAAATCATCTCTAAATATACAGGATCAGGATGGAAACATTCTCCCCAGCTAATGTAATGTTTTAAGGAATGAAAATTTATCCAAAATCTCTTAAGAAGTCCACGTTCAATATGTAAAACTAATCCTCAAAGTCACCTATTCCCTTTTGCAGATCTGTCGATCTAACAAGATTGAAAAATATATTTTTGAAATTTCGCCATCCATGAAAGAATAGTCATTTGAATAGTCATCCATAAAAGAATAAGAGTGTGACAATCTATTCAGTTTACGTCACTGTAAAATATTTATGACAAAGACACACATAAAAAAAAAAAAGTTCTGATCTAGGAGGAAAAATCAGAACTTGCAACACAAAACTGTTAATATAACAAGCACAGAATTTAAGCTACCATAAGCCATATGGGATTATTTGCTACAATTTAGGTGTGTAAATATTAAACTGAAGCATGTCACTGTATTCATAATACAAAATTACTGAAAGCAAAACAAAATGTTAATGCTCAAAATTGAGATTTAAAACTTTCATGTTAATTAGAAGTTGTAAAACATGTTTGCACATCTGTTTAAGAGTAGTCTTGTGAGCAAGCCTTGTTTTCTCTTCAGCAAGTTGCATAGCCATATTTGTCTTACGCTGACGACTCTGCAGCTAAACAGCATCAATCACTAACTGCTTCTTTCTGTTCTGCTATCTTGTTCTTTTCCATTTCATTAGTTGTTTTTTCCTCAGATTTTGGAGAAGGTTGGAATCAGCTGCTTCTCCCAAATAATTTTTTCTACTGAAGAACTGAACTGCAAACTTATCCTGTGTTCAACTTCACAGCTTGTACAGCCACATAAGTTTCAAAGTTCATTCTTCCTAACTTTATATTTTTATGCAATATGCTCAAAGAACTTCCAATATGCTCAAAGAACTTTAAACCTGAAGACCTAGAAAGCATGATATCAAAGCTTTCACTATTTCAGATAATATGGGATACTTTGACAAGAGGAAAGAACATATGTTAGTGATCTGGAGGTAAATTCTTTTACCTCAAGTTGAGTAATGAGCTACAGCTTATTTTAAAGCATAACTGCATTAGCATTATCACATGCAAATCATAGTGTTCCCAGGGAATATTCTTTTTCTCAAATTTAAATCGGTTAAGCCTTTCCAAAGTCTTACGTCCAAACAAACTACTGTTTGTTTTAACTTCCCATCATAAATTAACATAGAGCAAAAATTGAAATAATCCTGTTTTTCCAACATTTCACTTTAGTAATGTGTCAGAGATGTGTGAATTACAAATGTATGGTATTAAGAAAAGCAACACTCTAAGTTCTGTGAAAATGCACACCCTCAAACTTGCCTACTTCTAATTTGTAGATCTGCTAGTCCAAAGATGACCTCGGATTTATCTTTTAAAAGTTAGGCACCTGATTTTGAAAAAAATTACCACTGAATTTAGTACTTTTTGTCTATTGTATTTTTTGTATTGGTAACCTAAGAAATTAATGTTGTAGTCTGCAAACAAGGAGGCTCATTTTGCACTAATGCTAAAAATGTTGCAACACTTCTGGAAAACTATGCAATGCTTCTGCTAGCCTTGGGTTCAGCATCAGCTGCTGCAGTAGTAGTCACAGCAAATCATGTCGCACAATGTGGCATCGGTTAGCAGTAATTCTAAAAAATTGTGAGGGGTAGTCAGAAAGTAAATTTTCCCATTGAAGAATTTAAAAAGTATTGCATGTATTGAAAATGTTTTTTGCTGACGTGTAACTTGACATGTTCTGTTGTATGTGGCTGCAGTTTGAAGCTTCAGAGACTTTTAAGTTCCTGAACTACAGATTCAAAATGGCTACTGTACTGGTTGAATGAACAAAGGAAGAAGTACGAGGAGTCCTACGCTTCTTGTGGGCAAGAAGGAAGCCGCCTACTGAAATTAACTGTGAACTTCAAGCTGCGCACGGCACGAACATGATGACAGTGAAGCAGATGCGAACATGGTGTCACGATTTTAGTGGTGGTAGAGTAAGTGTCCATGATGAACCAAGGACCGTACGTCCTTCAACATCAGCAGATCATGTCGATGCAATCGAGGAGCACTTACACGAAGATTGCCATGTGACACTGCATCACATGGAAGAAAAATTCCATCTTTCGCGTGGCACCGTATAGGACATTGTTCATGAATGTTTGGGCTATCAAAAAATGTGCAGTAGGTGGGTTCCCAGACAACTGACAGAAGGAACACAAGAATAACAGCATGGGTGCTACTCTTGTCCATCTGATTTGCTTCAATGAACATGGAGCAGATTTCATACAGCACATCATTACCACAGATGAAACATGGATATTCTGCTACACTCATGAGTCAAAGGCTCAATCTATGGTGTGAAAGCATCCAGGGTCCCCATTGCCAAAAAAGTCAAGACATCCACCAGCAGTGGGAAGACCATGGCACCCATGTTCTGGGACATGCATGGTGTGCTTCTGGTGGATTTCACACCTTCCACAACAAGAATCAATGCTACTGCTTATCAAGCTACCCTGAAGAGACTGAAAAGCGCTGTTTGACGAAAAAGGCCTATAATGTAATTCCAATTCGTGCTTTTGTTGAATGACAACCAGGGCACGATTTCACCGATTAGCAACTAGCAAATAGCTAGTGAAAAATCAAATTTGCTAGTGAAAAAAAATCGCAGTAGCAAATATTGCTAATAAGGTAATTTCTTTATTTAAAGTAACCAAAAATCATTATTAATCCACAAAGTTTACATAACAGTTTCTATTATCACTTGTTGAAACAGCGACGATCAGCGATTCTCTTTCACCAATTTCCTTTCGACACTTAATACCCATCCTCCCCATATCTTTCATCCCTTCCAAACTGTCGTAGAAGCGCGTTGAAACTCCTCTCCATCGTGCCCTCATTGGTCTATTACAGAAACTGAACGTGACGTCGGCAATGGTTGCTGTGGCAACCCAGAGCTCTGGGATGGATCGGTTGTTTGACCACCTGCTCTGCCACCGTCCCTTCTTTTGCCCCACAAACTTTGTCCTCAACTCCTGACGTACCCTAAGCCAAGCCATCGCCTTTATTGCGTGGCATAGACGCTTTTTTACGAAAAGTGTTCGTGGAGGGGGTAAACAATTACGGAAGAAACTTTTGCTTCGTCTGACTTCTGGTTTTGGAAATTTTCCTTGTATTTTCAAGCTGAAATACAAATATTTATCCAGTAAAATGTTAATGAGCAATAATACTTGACAGAGGCAACATCGTGAGAAAAAAAAAAAAAAATTATGATTACGGAAAAAATCCGAATTCCGTCGACCTTCCGTTTTCTAGTTTCGTAAAGATGGAATTCCAATAATAACGAAAAAAGCCGGAATTCCTTGAATTCGCGGAAGAATCTCATGCCTGAAGATTACAGAAAAATTTTGCAGCAGCCAACTTCCGTTTTTGCAAATTGTTCTCCACAGTTTCAAGCTAAAATGCAAACATTTATGCAATAAAATGATATTTAACAAGAAAAGCGGACACAAAGACAACATTGGGAGAACAATTTGCGATTACGGCAAAATTTTCTTACTCCGTTTCACTACTGTGTTCGAAAGAAATATCGATCTTCAGAATGATCTAACTGATGACAAAAAAAAAAAAAAATTAAGCGGTATTCCGCGAATCCCTGTAAGAATATTGTGTATATCATAAAAATAATAGCAAAAGAAAAATTTGAAACAAAATGAAAATTTGTAGAATCCGTAGTTTTGATAGTGAGTTCCATAGTCAGACAACTAATTCCGTAGAAACTACGGCATTGTGTGGTAGTTGGCAGATATGAAATGTGTAGAAGTTTAGCAGAAATTTGTGCGATACTTCCACTTAGTACTGCATGTTGTGAGGTGGGATTCAGTTTTTTAAAAAGAATACAAGAAGATTGGAGGAACAATTTGTCTGTTGAAACTTTAAATGCTCTGATGACAATTGAAATACTGTAGAAGGGCCACAAGAAGAGATTTTTAATCCACGGTCAGCAGTTATAAAGTGGTATGATGACGAAGTCAGACACCCTGAGCGTAAACCATATGGGAAGAAATCTGAATTAGAATGTCAGTGAAATATATTCATGTGGTATGAGAATTTGTTAGAAATTAATAATAAAGATAGTCACTGAACTCATCTAAGATTCCATTCATTATTCAAAAAGGTAAGTCAAAATATTTATACACATATTTAAATTTCTGTGTAACTTTATTAGAAAATAAGTTACCATGTGATTTAGTTTTACTTGCTAGTCATGCAAATGTTTTGCTAGCAAACTATTTGGTCACTAGCAAAATTTGCTAGTGAGCAAAAAGATGAAATCTTGCCCTGATGACAACACTCGCCTGCATACAGTTCATTACGTAGTAAATCTGTTGGAAAGCTGGGAACAGGAAATTCTGTAACATCCTGCCTATTGTCCTGATCTGGCTCCGTCACATTTTCACCTCTTTCCACATTTAAAGCACCACCTTCATGGGGAAACTATTCCTATCAGATGACGCTACAAAGTGTGCAGTGAAACAATGGCTGTATGGACAACCGTCAAACTTTTATAGACAAGGTTTTGATGCATCGATCTCCCAGCTTGACAAGTGCTTCAACAGACAAGGTGACTATGCTAAGAATGTGTACCAGGGTGTCTACCAAATTTGGGAAACACAATTTCATGACCACTTTTCAAAAAGATTCCTGTGTATATATCATCATCATCATCATTGTCAACCATTATCAATCCACTGCTGGACGAAGGTCTCTCCAAGCCTCTTCCACAACAGTGTCTTGTGCCAGTCTCCTCCATGTCACTCCCACATACTTTAGAATTTCTTCCACCTATCTCTCGTGTGGTCTTCTTCTGGGTCTTTTCCTGTCCCTTGGAATCCAATCTAAAATTTCACAGTCCCTCGATGGTCTGTCCTTCTGGCAGTATGTCCAGCCCACTGCCATTTCGGGGATTTTACTCTGATCATGATGTCTTCCACTCTTGTCATTTTTCTGATCCACGAGTTCCTCTTCTTATCTCTTTTGGTTACACCAAGCATGCACCTCTCCATGCTTCTTTGAGTTGGCTGCAGCCTTTGTATGTCTCTTTTAGTTAAGGTCCACGTCTCTGCACCATACGTAAGCACTGGAAGGATGCATTGATCAAACACTTTTCTTTTAAGACATAATGGCATATTGCTCTTGAAAATTATGCTGTTTCTTCCAAAAGCTCTCCAGGCAAGTTTTATATGCCTATTAATTTCTTCATCACTGTGACCCTCACTTGATATCTGCTGTCCAAGATAAATGTACGTGTCTGTTATCTCCAGCTTTTCTCCATCAATCAATAAATCTTCATTTCTTGTAAAAGCATTGTACATCACTTTTGTCTTCTGAAAGTTCATTTTTAATCCCACTTTCTTACTCTTGTCAGCAAGTTCCTGGATCATACTCTGCAGCTCTGATGGGGTAGTTGCAAAAATGACTACGTCATCAGCAAAACGAAGGTGAGTTAGATAATCTCCATTAATCTTTATCCCTTTCTTTTCCCAGTTCAGTGATTGAAAGACATTTCCCAATGTGGCATTAAAGAGCTTGGGAGATATGGTGTCACCTTATCTCACTCCCTTTCCAATTTTTATGTGTGTTGTATTTTCAAACAGCCGAATCTTTGTACTTGCAACCATTTTCATAGATGTTATTAATAATATTAATGTATGCATCTTCAATACCGCAGGATTTCAAAGCCATTGTAACTGCTGATGGTATCACCGAATCAAAGGCCTTTTCATAATCGATAAATGCCATGCACAATGGAAGTTCATATTCCCTCGCTCTTTCAATTAGTTCTCTCAGTACGTGTACATGATCTATAGTGCTGTAGCCACTTTTGAATCCAGCTTGTTCTCTCGGTATATATATATACTCAAAACTAAGAAGCAAATTCAACAGGAGCCAAGTACTAGAAAAAATAAAAAATAATGCCAGCAAGCAGATAAAAACAAGCAAGAATGCAAAAAGTTTTGAAAATGCCGAGCTTTGGCTTTTTCAAGGACCAGCAAAACACGGCATTAACTCATCTCTACAAAGACCTAGTTGAAAATGGGTTTCTGCTATGTCATAAATGTAAGCCAGGCAAAGGACCCCATAAATAAAAAAAAAAAACACATTTGAAGTTCTGAAAGGTGAAATTATTAATAATCAAATTTAGGTTCTTACATTTATGAAAAACATAGCCCAACTCACTCGACTCGTCGACCACAAGACCAGGAACACAAAGCATGGACATAATGATAACAAAAACAAATAAATTTTGACGATATCTGCAAGACTTGACACTTCAGACAAAAAAGAAAAGTTGCAATATGTACACAGTACTATAAAAATGCTTTACCTAGAAGAACACTCAATAAAATGAACCAAAACGCCAACAGGCAAACACAATAGATGGGCCGTGAGGCCCAAAAAGCTAACAAAAAAAATTATTCGAGCCCAGAGGTAAGAGAAAAATTCCGAATTTTAAAATTAAACTAAAAAAAGCACACAGGAATGCCAGCAAGCCTTTAAACACTAAAAAAAAATTTTTAAAGGTACAACGGGGGGGGGGGGGATTGGCCTACCGGGATATTTTCCGGTGGACCACTTGAGAAATGGCCCACTATTCCTCGTATTCTCTTCATCCGGATTTTTCGAAAAGAACGAATAATTATTTTGGTATTTTTTTTTTTTTTTTTTTTTTTTTGGATGATGACAATCCGATTTTTAGCGTAAATGCGACAAGGATGGTAAGTCAGATACTATCCGAAAACTTGAAAATTTTCATCGTCCTGGAGCGGGACTCGAACCCGCGTCTCCCAGAAAACGCCTAGGTATGCTTCTTTCATGAATTATTTTGGTACTTATGAAAAGAATTGCTAACTTCATTTGAGCTTTATATTATTTGTCCAAAATGTTATTGTCTTTAAAAAAAATTTGGCGCTTCCTTCTATCTATGTATCTGTTGGGTGCATGATCTAAAATGACAAATCGAAATTTTTTCTACTTCAGTGAAAATTTTGCCGCTGGACTGAGCACGCCAACTGCGGTTAAGTGTAGGTCATTGGACTTAGAGTCAAGAGATCATTGGTAGGCCCTACCCTCATTGTTTAATCTGGAAGGAGGCACTAGTAACAATTTTGATGGTAGACCCACTCCCTTATTCATGTACAGACATATAGCACAAAGTGATTCTCCGGCAGAGATGTTTCAAATCCATGTCCCATCTGTTAGAAATTATTATAAGAAATATGACTGTCAGATTTCCTCAACATTTGAATCAGAAGCTTCAGCGCACATTTAACAGAATTGCAGGTGGCGCTGTTCGAAACTTTTTTATTTGTTTGTTCTAGCGAGCATTGCCTGAATCCCCTTCTGCTGCTCACGTCGGTTAGTAATCTAAGTGGTTGATCTTTGACTGAACAACAACAATGTCGGTGATATGTACAGGGTGTGCGTGTTGGAATAGTGAGTTATTACCTTTTGTGGAGATGTACAATAAATATTAGTGTGTTGTCATTGAAGTGTTTATATGTGTGGAATCCATTTTTCTCTCTGTGATAAAAGGATACATCTTCCTGCAGCTGGTAAGTGGCTTACTGCGTTACTTAAAAGGCTATCATCAATTATAGATTTTATTTATTTAGAAATAACTAACAATCTTGATTATGAGACTGAAATCTCACTGCTGTCAGGAAGATTAAAAGCAAAGTTCGTCAAATTCATCAAGCATTTGAGTCGAGTGGATTGAAGGCGTATTTGTTACTGCGTAGTTCCTCATTCAAAAATCAAAAGATAAATTCCAGATCTAAACACATTATGGTGCGGTATCAGTTTGTGAAAGAATTGAGTGGAACTGTTCTTCAGTTAGACTACTGTAATACTTCTCAAATGGTTGCGGACATTTTCACCAAGCCATTGGCTGGACCCCAATTTGAAAAAAAACTTAGACTGACACTAGGCATGATAAAATGAACTCCTCCAGCCAAGTGGGAGACTGTTAGAAATTATTATAAGAAATATGACTCTCAGAGTTCCTCGACATTTGAATCAGAAGCTTCAGCGCACATTTAACAGAATTGCAGGTGGCGCTGCTCGAAACTTTTTTATTTGTTTGCTCTAGCGAGCGTTGCCTGAATCCCCTTCTGCTACTCACGTCGGTTAGTAATCTAAGTGGTTGATCTTTGACTGAACAACAACAATGTCGGTGATATGTAGAGGGTGAGCGTGTTGGAATAGTGAGTTATCTTTTGTGGAGATGTACAATAAATATTAGTGTGTTGTCGTTGAAGCGTTTATATGTGTGGAATCCATTTTTCTCTCTGTGACAAAAGGATACATTTTCCTGCAGCTGGTAAGTGGCTTACCGAGTTACTTAAAAGGCTATCATCAATTATAGATTTTATTTATTTAGAAATAACTAACACGATCCACATTATTCTTAAAAGAAACAACGATTTACAGGTACTGGTTCATGGATCAAAATTGTAGTTCACGAGTCAAAATAACTGGTAGACTTAAAAAAGGGGTCTATTCAAGGAGGTGATATGAATACAAATTGTGCAGTAGACAATCAGTGAACAAACAAATATAATCATCTGGTACAATGCCCAGTTTTGAGCATGGTTTGATATGCTACATCCAATCATGAGTGGAATTTTAAAATTATTTCACCCCTAAATTGCTGGAATAATTTGTTCAAGACTTATTTAGTTTTGCAATTTATATTTCAACAGTTCTCTTTCATTCAGGAGTTAATGGAATTTTATTCATGAGGAAATTTATGGAGTGTTGCGCTGTGGGTACTCGTGTGCTTCTGTAGTGGACCAGAAGACTAAAATTCCCGGCCTGGTTTAATCGACCCAATCCGCCCCTTGGTACGACCAACAACAAATCTACGTCCAGAAAGCCAGGAAGACGAAGTACAGACACCATTATAACAAAAACAAATAAATTTTGACAAAATCCTCGAGACTTGTTGAGATTTTAGACAAATAATAAAGAAAAGTTGCAAAATGACCACAGTATTGTAAAAATGCTTTACCTAGAAGAACAGACCCGAAAAATTAAATCAAACGCCAAAAAGCAAACGTTACGAAAAGGCCCAAAGCACACTAACAGAACAAAGGCCAAAAAACAAGCCCAGAGGCAAAGAAAAAAAAACAAAAAAAAAAAACACACACACGAATTAAAAAAAAACAAAAAAACTAAAAGAACACACAGGAACGTTAGCAAGCTTAAAATGCTAAAAACTTTTTTAAAACTTCTAAAATTATCAAAGAGAAAACAAAAAAACTGACCTAGGAAAAAGGCACAGCGAAGCTACCCCAAAACGAACTAATGGTGACGTTTCAAAAGAACCGTGGAACTACCTCTGGCGGGAAACGGAAGATGCCGAACACTAGACTGCACAAAAAACTCTTCCACAGAAAAAGCCAATCCACTAATCAAAACATCCAAAAGAATATTAATAACTGATTGTCTGGAAAGAGCAGAAAGCTCAACGAAATACAGGGGAAAATATCATAAAATTGTTTTTGTTATCATTATGTCCATGCTTTGTGTTCCTGGTCTTGTGGACGATGAGTTGAGTGGGTCGGGCCATGTTTGTCATAAATGTAAGAACCTAAATTTGATTATTAATAATTTCACCTTTCAGAACTTTAAAGACTGTTTTTTTTTTTTATTTATGGGGTCCTTTGCCTGGCTTACATTTATAACATAGCAGAAACCCATTTTCAACTAGGTCTTTGTAGAGATGAGTTAATGCTGTGTTTTGCTGGTGCTTGAAAAAGCATTTTCAAAACTTTCTGCATTCTTGCTTGTTCTTATCTGCTTGTTGGAATTATTTTTTATTTTTTTCTAGTACTTGGCTCCCGTTGAATTTGCTTCTTACTTTTGAGTGTTTTTCTGAAAATTCTTCTCTGCTGCTTTTGCGCGCATTTGGATTTTCAGGGTAACTCGATTTGTAAGTCACTGTTTAGTGGCTGCCAAGAGGCCACGATTGTTGCCAAATAAAAGCAAGACTTCTTTCAGAAGGCTAAACAAGCTAGTGATACAGTACATATTTATAATGACTCTGATGAGGAACAAGATGTAATGTTGTACTCACTACTGCTTCAGCTTTACATCATGTTCTTTATCAGTGTCTTTATAACTATTTACTAGATATCAATGTGATAAAATTACTATATGTCAATATGACCAAATCATGTGGAATACACTGACTTCGGTGACACATAATAGTAGATGTGAAGTCCACGAAGGGAAATGAATAAAAGACTGTACGGACATTTGGACCTTCGGGTGGCCGTAAGGGTAAACCAAGTGTTTCACTCAAAACTTTATTCTTTCATCACAACTGGCTTGTGCACTAACAGCTGTAGTTGAACATGGAGTGTCAATCTGTCCACGAAATGCAAGATGCATACCAAACAAGGCTGAGTACTAGAAGGAACAAAAAATTGAAGTTCCTGCATCTTGGATTGTCTGGGGTGACAGGTTTAAATTTATGAATTTAAGAGTATCGGCCAATGAGCGATTTTCCGTAATTTTTCAGGCATCGTCTACAATGCCATAAAGTCAGCTTAAAATCTAGAATTACAGAAAATCTGTAACAGTTGGCACCTGTGTGTTTGTATATATGGTAAGGCATTTAAAAATAACACAGAACAGGAGGAACATCACCAGAGGAGAAAAAATAAGATTTTATTTGCTCCATCTAACCGTTTATGAAATAAAATATTTAACAACAATGAAGGACAGAAAGAGGACATCACAAAAATTTATGGTTACAGGGAAATGTCTACTCCACCTAACTTTAATTTTCATAAATTTCTCTCCTTTTACAAGCAGAATAATAAACATTTCTGAAAAAAAAATACATTTAACAACAATGCAGAACAGTGCAAACATTGTGAGAAAAAAAAAATTTTTATTAGGGAAAAAATGTTTGATCCGTTTAACTCATGTCTTTGGAAATTTTTGAAGAACTGCATTTTGGCCCCAGAACAGGAAACTTTTGCCTGTGGTTATATGTACACACACACACACACACACACACACACACACACACACACACACACACACACACACACACACACACACACACACACACACACACACACACACACACACACACACACACACACACACACACACACAAAATGCTTTGAAAAAATACTAGTAACTACTCTCCAAAATTATCCAAAGAAAAATTCCACTATATATATGCCAAATAATGGAAAAGCAAGAGATTCAACAGCAGCAGTCTGAATAGCAAGAGAAATTACTTAAAAGCAGAAGGGTTGGCACATATGCTATTTATACAATCTTTACTTTCCCTGTTCTATGTCTCTTTCTCAAAGCCTGGATTTTAGGCAAGCATTTATTGTGTGTAAAACAAACCCCTACATCCCCTATTCAGTCACACAAAGAATTTCTCTTCAGTTTTGCATCAGTCTTGAAAGCAAATCAAATGACAAAAAAAAAAAAAAAAAAAAAAAAGAGGAATTCTACATATATGCAGAAAAAAATCTCATGTTTGCAAGTCCCTATAATTTGGAAATCCATTTCCAAATCTGTCAACTTTTGCATCAACATGTTGCCACCTTATGATGTTCTCACACATTTTACAGCTGACGAACATAGCATTCATTATATCATATCGAAACATTCCATCTGATAAATTTTATTTTATATAACCTCAAAGTGCACTGTTTAATTTTTAATATTATATTAAGAATATTTCATGGTCACTACTGCCACAAAATCAGCTAAAAATTAATACTTTGTACATGTGAAAGAAATAACTGTAAAAACACATGCATATAAAAACATTAAGTTTCCCATTGAACCTATTAGCATGTATATTTTGGTACTCAAGTTCATTCAAGGGACATATTTTACTATAGAGTGAGAGCTATTTCTTTGCATCAAAACCCTTGTTCCATTTCATATATCTTACTAATTTCTATGTGAAATTGATTTAATCTGAAAACCCAGTTTTAAATTCATATCACTCAAACACAAATAAAATATAAAAACTCCCAATA
The DNA here is from genome assembly GCA_039090855.1 of Macrothele yani. Classification (NCBI taxonomy): domain Eukaryota; kingdom Metazoa; phylum Arthropoda; class Arachnida; order Araneae; family Macrothelidae; genus Macrothele; species Macrothele yani. The sequence goes on from CM077008.1 coordinate 128,786,603, forward strand.
AAAATCACAGAAAAAAAAAAGGACATACATGTAAATCGCATGTGCAGTAAGATATAGCATCAAAAGCTCCCCCTCAGCAAAATGGCACCTGAAAAAAATTACAATAAATTAAAAACAAATCAATGCAATTTTCTTAATTAGTCATGAAAAACAATCTTATAAATCCAACTATAAACATCTGCACAATGCTCAACATAAGAATATCTTGCAATATTGTAACAGATATGAGAAATGTGAGAATCTGACAGTAACTGGAATCCTTGTTAAAACTCTGGCATCATACTTTCAAGCAACATTATCTTACCATAAAAATCAAGAGTTCCCTTCAGGATGTTTATGTACTACTTTCAGTATGTCGGTATGAGTGTGTGGAAATAAGCCATGTAAAATAGTGAACAGAAAAATTCTTAACCAGCCATTCTTCTTATTGGTTAAAAATTCTTAATCAGTAAGTTTGCACAAGAAACACCTCTCCAAACAAAACACAACACAGCAATCAAAGACTAATGTAGGAAATGAAGGATGCTTCATCCTGCCTCCTTACATGAATGGCAAGAACGCTTCAGAATGAAGTACCCAAAAATTTAAAAGTAATTTGATGGGTGCTGACATTCCTGATTTACAAAAGTCGAAGTTATGGTTTCCGAGCGAGGAACAGTTAGTACTGAGCACAAGGCAAGTCTAAATGGAACAGTGAGAGACCAGGTGAATGAATTTGTGTATTTAGGATGCATGTTGAACAGAGAGAACAAATTACATGGTGAAATTAGTAGGTGAGTGAATTCTTCATTGAATGTCATAGCTGCCTTAGGAGGATTTCACAGAAATTATGGGTTCTCAAGAGAGTCCCAAATGGCTGTGTATGAAAGTGCAATAGCTCGTACACTGTTTTATAGCAGTGAAACCTGTGTACTGCAGAAGAGACATAGGAGCTGTTTAGTGTGTTGGGGAGATACATTGCTTACGGGGGTTTGTGGCAAGACACGTTATGATCATGTGAGGAATGAAGATGTGTTGCAGTTGTGTAATGTGAGGCAAAATGTTGTTAGGGAAATGTTTTAAATGTGTAAGGTGGAGACTAATATTCTTAGGTGGTTTGGCCATGTTGATAGAATGAGTGATGAGATGCTTACTAAGAAAAAATGTTCAGCCCAAGTGACAGGAAAGAAAAGTAGAGGAAGGCCGAGGAAATCATGGAAGGATCAGTATCTGCATGAGAAAAAGATGATGAGTATGGAGTACAGAAGGTCTTGTGTACGTCGTGTGATGGATGTCAGTGAAGCTCGAGCTGTGTGCCAATATCACTGTAAATGGAGACGTTTGATATGGCACCAATAAGTAAATAATCAGTTAAATATTTATATGGTAGATTATCTTTCTTTGTGGAGCTAACCTCAGAATCTCAGAGAACAGCTTGTTGATAAATACGTACATGGATTTAATTCATTCTACATGAAAGTTGCAATTTGTTTGTTTCTACACTAACACTTTTTCACAGGCATCCATAAATCTCCAACGGCTTTGAATATGTGGGCTTCAAAAGCCAAACACTTGAGGAAACTTTGTAGCAGATTTGAAACTGATCAACCAAATAATGCTGAAAGCAAAGCATTATTAATGCAAGTGCTCCACGACGAAATAAAAGTACACCTTTACCTGAAAGCATATATTTCTTGGATTATGCTAGTATGACCAACACAGATGCTGATTGTGTCTGGAGGAACTTTTCAGAAGATAAACTAACCTGTCAATATTTCGTCAGAAAAGGGAGTAGAAAATATCTTGGCAATACCACCAAAACTACTGTGGGCAAAAAAAAAAAAAAAAAAAAGTGTTTGCACACGTACATTAATTACTTTGTATAAATAAACGTGGAAAGCAATTGGGACGAAATATTTTTAACTATTGGATTATTTTTACAATAAACACACACACACACACACACACACACATCTTTTTTTACTAATCAGAATAAATACAGGGTGTCCATAAAGTCTTTCCCACATTACAAAAATATATTACAGGTAGAAGAAAGGGATTGCTCAACAATGATGATGCACAAGATTTTTTTCTTTTTATTTAATTTGTTTATCTAGTGTCAGCACACCTCCACATGCACGACGTTTCTGGCCCCGAAGACATCTAAGCAATATTAAAATTCATGCCACGTTTTGTTTAACATCTCAGCCGAGACAGAACCAATGACATCTGTTGTTCTGCTCTTCAATGTATCGACATATGGAACACTGTTTTAGTAAACTTGGTCTTTCACATAACCCCACAGAAAAAAGTCTAGAGGGGTTACGTCGTGTAATTGAGGTGGCCACGTCATGGGACTGTCACTGCCAATCCATCTGTCCGGAAATGTGGCATTCAGGAACTCACAAACCATTATTGACCAATATGGTGAAACATTATTGACCAAAGGGGGTGGAGCACCGTCTTGCTGTAAAATGACCAAAGGTTGAAGTGCATACAACTGAGATGCTACAAAAAGTTCCAGCCTGTCCAGGGACACATTACAAGTTACTGTGGGCTCTGTAAAAAAGAAGGATCCAATGATTCTGCCATGCATCAGGCCACACCATATGTTCACTTTCGGGCTATCCCTCTGTTGTTCGATGACATAATGGGGATTTTCTGATCTTTAGATTCGCACATTGTGCCTATTTACTGTACCAGATATGTGAAATGTGGCTTCATCTGAGAAACAGACAAGGTGCAAATAATCGCTGTCATGAGCTATGCGCTGCAACATCTCAGTCGCAAATGGAGCACAGCGAGGCCGGTAATCAGGCTGAAAAGCTTGAAAGATCTGTACCTTATAAGCATTCAGATAAAGATGTTTGTGTAAAATTTTGTAAACCACGGCACGGGGAATCACAGTTTCCAGTGAGCACGACAAATGGATTTCCTCGGGCTTTGCAGAAATGTCTCCTGAACAGCTGCCTCTTGTGTAACTAGTGGTCGGCCCGCTTGGAGGATATCGCCAACACTACCTGTCACTTTAAACTTTTCATACCAAGCTTTTATGCTTTTTTGGTCCTGTGGTGATCGTCTGTTCTCTTTTCTGAGATTGATGCTGGACAGTAACCGCCGATTTGGTCTCGTGGAACCACAACATGCATGCCGCTTTTTTGCATGGAATCCATTATCGATGAAATGCTCCTCTTATTCAAAATCAGGAGAATTTGACATTCATCCTGAGGGCGGGAGGAAGGGCTGAAAATCCAGAGAGTTGGCAAGTCTGTGTTAGGTATCTGAAATCGTTGTGGACCAAGTTCACCTGTCCATGGCAACTGTGTTCCCCGCTGGTGATGACATTACCAACAGGACGATGCGCCACGCCACACTGCCAGAATTGTCAAGGAGTGGTTCGAGGAACATGCTGGTGACTTTCTGTGAATGCCTTGGCCTCCAAATTCACCTGACATGAACCCAATCGAACATTTGTGGTTTAACTGGAAAAGCGGGTTCGTGCTAAATCACCACCACCTTGAAATGTATGGTAACTGGAGAAACTGCTGTTGACATTATGGTACCAGATACCTCAGGATACCTATCGCCACCTCATCAAATCAATGTCTCACGAGTGGCCGCTGTTTGTGGGCTAAACTGGGTCCTACAGCTTATGAGGTAGGTGGTCACAATGTAATGGCTCATCGGTGTACATGCAATCAAGAAAATGAAACAGCGAAAAGCTCCAGGAGTACAAGAAGCAAGTGGAGAAGTTGAAACAAAAAAAAAGTGTAATAAATTAAAACAAAAGAAAATTGTAATAAATTAAAACATTAAGCTAGTGGGTCATTCCACGCTAAATCGTCAGATGCTATCCACCACACCATCTCCGATTCTTACGATTTTTTATTTATCAATAGATCACCCCAAGGTATGAAAATCCTGAAAGTTTCATTTTTTTTTATTTCCCGTAGATTAGAAGATATTAATTTTCGAATTCTCGTGCATGGTGGGCCTTAATCGCGTAAAAACGCAAATAGCTCCATTGCTTGCATAAAAAAGTACCAAAATCATCACTCCTTCGTAATTTCCCCCAAGGAATCGATTGGTGCATTGCACGAATTTCTATTATGCAACAGACGTCGGAAATATATTGGTATTCTTACCAATCAAAGACGAGAAAAACTAATATAAACTTTTTTCTCCCCGTATAGCTTAACGATATACAGTACTGACGCTTATAAATTATGCAACTGACGTTGAAAACAGTTTTTGGAATATTGATTAATGATTTCTACAGCTCACGCAGTATCAGACAGAATTTTTAGACATGAAATAGTTTTATTTCAGGAATTAATAAATTGTCTAGTTGTCCACGCCTGCCGTAAGAGAAAATGATCAAGTAATAACAGCTTGAGAAATAAAGTAATCGGGGATATATATCTTGGTGCCTATTCTTGCGAGGTAGAGGAGATATATACTGCGGTTTAGTTAACATCAGATACTTGACGATCACAGATGACGACGTTAGCAAGGCTCAGCGTCGGGTTAGAAAAAACGTTATTGATTATTTTCTGGTATTTAAATGAACGAGTATATCTCGCAGTTGTCATCTTGCTTGTTTTTTTGGGGTTTTTTTTTTTTTTTTTACTTTTTTTAAATTTCAGTTGCTTATTTTTAAGATTATGCGTTAGGTGGGAGCTCACGAAACTCTCAAAAGCTCATATGAAACAAAACGCACCACAGCACCCTAAAATAAGAAAAACACAGTTTAACTGTTCGTGGTGTAACCCCAAAATAGGAAACTACAGTTTGACGGTTACACTGAACGAAAAATTTTATGCCTCCTATAATCACATCCCGGTGTCAGAGTGGCAGCAATTGGATTTATTTCAGTTATTATTATTTCTTATTAATCATGCCAATAAATTTAGAAATAATGAGAAACATTAACAGACCTCAAATGTATGAGTACGTTTTCGTTAATGTAATACCCAATGTATTACAATTATTGATTACGAATTTATGAAAAACAAGTATGGAACTCGTGTTACTATTTAGCGATCATAATTTGTCCGCTCTGTTTTATGAGCTTCTCTTTATCAGTAGCAACGCAGTTATGATCCTCATATTGACAAGTTACTTTAATTGTCTCTTGAATTAAGATTTTTTTTTTTTTAAACGCATTACACCACAATAACAATGCACAAAGATGATGAAAAACTAGGCAGCAACTTTCAAATCGCAATAGAATAAAGGATATCTGAGGAAATACACTACAGAGCATTTCCAGTTGCGGTGCTCTCTCTCTCTCTTAGAAATTTGTTCTCTGTTTGCCAGAGGTCGTAAATTAGGATCTGAGGGATTCGAAGTCTGAGACTATCCTGTCTTTAAAAGAAGAAGAGAGAAAAAACAAAAACTGGAAGCCAGCGTGTCGGCCATAGCACGGATAAAAAGAGTAAATTGTCTCTAAGAAAAATAAACAGTTCTACATCTGTGGCGAAAAGAAAACATCATATCATAATGGCAAATAAGTTAACAAACGTATGGTTGAGCAGCACAACCATCAGTAAAATAATGTACTTCTTTTACTTGTTGGTAGTTCTTTTTTTAAAAAAGTTATTATTCCACTCTGAATCTTGTACATCATTGAAACATCATGATCATCAGAAATGAAACAGTGACTTAATGCAAAGGTCAAAGAGTCAAACAAATTTTTACAGTAAATAACAACAGGGTGAACTGTGCATGCATGACGAGTCCAATGATACCCTTGTGCTTCTTCCTGAACTACAAATGCTTAATTTTCACTAAAGTCCATCAGTATAATGGTAGACTCTGGACCAATTATTCCTTTCAACTTACTGAGAAATGAAGACTGTGCTTTGGTACTGTATGAATGCAGAATGAGCTTCTCAATTTTTGACACAAATAATTCAATGAATTCCTCAACTGAAGAAGGAAACTTTTGAAGCTCCATTCTGTATGTAGACACCCACTGGTGATATTCAATTTCATCAGTGGGATCACAATTTTTAAATTTCTGCAACAATAACTGATTCAGATTTTTACTTTTTGGACACCGAACACTACCAAAGCATGCACTTTGAATCCTTACTGTTGCAGATAAGACTATTGATAAAGTCCTGATGTGATTCTTCAAAGTGTGGTGCACTAATCAAAAGGGTCTGCGGCTCCTGAACTTTAGATGTTTAACACTTTCGCTGCCAGCGGGCGCACGGAAGGGGGGGGGATAGACAGAAGTAAATATCTGAAGTTCCAGTAATGGGGATTCCTAAAATATTTATACCACCTACTAGTTGGTTGACCACAAGTCCATTTATAGCAAAACATGCAGAAGTTGTGAGCGACCGACGTGGCCCAAAAGTTAAATGTGATGTTGTATAGGCCATACAGGCGCGGGCAACTTCATACAAGCTTTTGTTAACAAGTTAGTAAAATCATGCAATGCATTTATTATATGCTTTCCAACATACCAGAAATCATTACTCAAATTATTACTCAAGTTATGAGGAACATTAGAATAAATCTCGCTCTTATGCCCTGACCTTTGACCCCATTTCAATGATATTAAACAGAACCTGTTAAGTATACTTCCGGAACAACATGATAAATTTTTGTCTCAATCAAACCATTTTTACGCAAGTTATGACGCATAAGGGCAATGGAATGGATCCTGCTCCTATGTCCTGATCTTTGATCCCATTTCGTACATTTTCAATAGGGTTCGTCCTCGGGTGGCCCCCTATCACATACTAAAATTTCATCGAAATCGAACCATTTTTATGCGAGTTATCGTGCGGACGGACAGACAGACGGACAAAGCTGGAGCATATATGCTTCTTCAACCTACGGTTGGAAAGCGTAAAAAAAGGGAAATTTTGAGGTACAAGTGGGGCATATCTCAGTTCTTAAAGCAATTGATGCAGGGAAATAGAAAAAGGGAATTGTAGAAAGTCTTTGAACAATGAGTGCTCCTCCCTCTTTCCTTTCTTTGTGATAGTGTGTTGTGTCTGCGGAGGGTCAGCTGGGACACCGCATCGGTCAGAGATAATGGAAATACAATACCCTACCGGGGGAAGGCAATTCCCACTTAGGTGGTTCCACACACTGATTCCTTAGCATGGAGTGGCTGGTGGAAGCAAAATAAGAGAAAACTGGGTGAACACTTTTCTCTTATTAACAATATTCCTCTGCTCGCATGCAGTTTATATAAACAAATGCTGCAGGAAAAGTAGTCTCCTTCCTTCCCTTTTCGGCTATAAATTTCTTTTTTTCCATTAGACAGCACTTCACTTCAGCATAATAGATTTCGGGATGTTAACAGACATGCACCTTTTCTTTCATTTCTTTTTTTTTTTTTCGTTTTTCTCCCCAAGCGCACTAATGTGTAGTTCAACGAAAATCCCACAACTGCTCTGGCAATCAAAGCGTGAGGATGGCTGGCCCAATAAATAGCAAAACGTTTTACTCCAAAAGGCGAAAATTAGAATCCGATGTCAGACTTCCTTTCCTTCTACATGGATACCTGATCCAACTGCTGGTCTATCTGGAATAATTAATCCCGCTACAGATTTTTCTGCTATAGATGCAGAGGTGCCAACCTCTAGCAGAACCTATCAGTAATTAATAGAGTATTTTTCAGTAATTGAACACAAACTTTCAATATTTTCAGTAATGTAACACACCATTTTTTTTTCAAAGTTAAGGACAATGTTATAGTACTACTGTGCAACCTGTAATACCTGTATGAGGTGCCTATCGGTAATCACCATACGAAGCCTCATTGTTAACGTGCGGAAAAGGTATTTCACGAGAAATTAATGCGTAAAATGTGTAATAACCTTATATGTTCACACTATCCTGACAAAAAATTATGAAATTAAATTATCAATATTGTACTTACCTCATGTCACAGAGGGTGCCAATCTTCTGCGGTGCCTATCGGTAATCACCTTACGAAGCCTCATTTACACGTGGAAAGGGTATTTCATGAGAAATTAACGTGCGAAATGTGTAATAACCTTATAAAATCAAATACCTTATATAACATGACCCTCCTATTTTAATGGTTAATATTTTTAATAACCCAAGTGGGAATGAATATCAACTAGATATTAAAAATGTTGCTTGTGAAAATCAAGATTTACCATAAAATTAAGAAGATGTTCCCTAAAATTAAGATTTATCTTAAAATAAAGAAGATTTGTATCAGTACCAGAAATGTTAATTCATGATTATCTATTATTAGGGGAGAGTGGTAATGTATGAGATGTGCTAGCAGTATGTTTGACGATTCTTGTTTTCAATTATTTTTCTGTATCAGTCACTCATAGATGGAGTTGAGAAATTGCGATGATTTTCCAGGTTTTGATTTTTTTTTTAATTGAATGACGCAATTTTAGAAGTAATGATTTCATTTAAGAAATGACAAGACAAGGACCCTTTTTTTTTTTTATGCCCTTGGATGACAATTTTATCCATCGTGAATGCATGACAGCATTATTTTAGATAAAGGATGAATAGTGTAACTTTGAGAATATGAATACTTTTGAACACAAATTTTCAGCTTCGTCACTTTCGTGTTCGACGCCCCCCATCCTCTCTTTATCAAGCTGAAATGCAAACCTTTTTTGGGGGGTGGGGGAATATTTAAGAATACATGTTCAGAACATCATTGGGGGGAAAAAATACAGTTACGGGAGAAATCTTTTCTAAGTCCGATTTCCGTTTTCGGACATTATTCCTCCATTTACAAGTTGAAATACAAATATTTATGAAATAAAATGATATCTAACAACAATACTAGGCAGAGGAAACATCACGTGAAAAATAAAATTACGATTACGGGAGAAATCTTTACTGCGTCTAACTTCCGTTTTCGAAAGTTTTAAAAGACGAAACTTCCGTTGTCGACTTTCAGGCGAAAACATTCTCTCCTACTACCAATTGCCCCGAAATTTCTGTTCAGTTATGCATCGATCTCGGGGATAACTTAAATTATGACAGAAAAGGAGAAATTCCTCGAAGCCGTTGTACGCTCATGCCTGAAGATTACAGGGGAACTCTTGCGTAGTCGAATTTCCGTTTTCGGAAATTTTCCCTACACTTCCACACTGAAATACAAATATTTTTGGGATAAAGTGATGTGTAACAACAATACTGGACAGAGGCAACATCGCAGGAAAACAAAACTGCGATTACGGAAAAAAATCTCTATTTCATTTACTTCCATTTTTGAAAGACAGAACACTGTCCCTGATGCATATTTTTACGTGTTGGTAAAATTTCGATGCGTAAACACACTTTTTGGCGAATTCTGCACGGCGCAGAATTAAATTTTTTTAAACTTCGGCGCAATTAGCGCAGCTATTCCAACACTGAGAGAGAGGAAGTTTGGAAGGATTGGCGGGAGGAGATGTGCGTGATCTGTAAATAAATATCGCTCACTGCTAGAAACGTGAGATAACATAAGGTTCAATCGCTATGAGATCATAATAAAACAAAAGCAGGAGTTTACATTAAGTGACAATAACAACGATATCAATTTCCATCAATAAATATCCGGAAGAAACTATCTTCCATCCGTAAAACTATCACAAAATCCGTTGTGGGAAATCTGGAATATACTTGGCAGGTATGTGGGCGTCACTGCGCCAATAACGGCTTTTCCGACATATCATGTAATATGGCCTTGCCATTCTTTGCCCGATATCCGTCCGATATTGGCTTTGCCGATGTATCCAATATCTGAAATTCAATGGTGCTTACTTAGAAACAGCACCAATCAAATGTTTTCGCAAAATGCGATCACACTTTAAACTGTGATTTTAACAAAAAAAGGACACAAAATTCAGAACTTTTACGAAATAAACTAAAATCCGTAATTCTTCCAACCTGTCCGTAAGTTCGTAACCAGGCAGCCGAAACCGTAATAATTACGGAAAATCCGTAATGGTTGGCACTTCTGTAGAGGATCCAACTGTCGGTCTTACAACAACCGATTCTGTCGAAGTGGACACAAGTGACCACAAATCAAGTCTTACCGATTTAGAAATTTCTTCTGCATCTGATTCTAATCCAGATTATGAAATCAGTACTGAAGAATATGATGATGATGATTGTGATTTCTTGCAAACAATGGAAGTACATCAGAGTTTAGACGTGAATCCAGTGCTTCACGAACAGCAGCAGATAATTTGGGGGCCAGTTGATTTGTCAAAGCAAAAGGAAATTTCACTGACAGCACCCTCAGGTATATGTCCCGATGTAATGAATTTAGACCCCCTTATAGCTATTGACATTTTCCACTATCTAGTGACTGATGATATTTATCTTCTAATGGTTTCTGAAAAAAATAAAACTGCACAGCAAGTCATTCAAAGCAGTATCCTATCACCCCATTCGAGGATGAAACAAAGGCTGCCAACATCTGTAAGTGAAATGAAAAAATTTCTTGGTCTGCTTATTTGGATGGGCCTGGTTAGATTTCCGAAGATTACAGATTATTGGTCCACTCATGTGTTGTTCCAAAACCGAATTACACCTAAAACTTTCAGCAGAAAGAGGTTTCAACTCCTACTGAAGTTATGGCACTTCGCTGACAATTCTCAAGATCCAGGGAACGATCGCACTTATTAAGGTCAAAAGGCTTTTGGAGATACTGCTGTGCAACATGAATAAATTGAAACAGCCGGGAAAAGAAATTTCTGTGGATGAAAGTCTTGTGCTATTTAGAGGAAGACTTGGTTTTACGCAATATATTCCCAGAAAGGCCCACAAATATGGTATAAAAATTTATAAGCTATACAATGCGGAGGGCTACACATATTCTGTGTTGTTATATACAGGCAAAGGAACCACCGTTGGCACTGGTGGCCATAGTATGGAAGTTGTGAAGAAGCTTTCAACAGATTATTTGAATGCTAGTCGCAGTTTATATGCAGACAGCTTCTACTCATCAATGCATCTTGCGGAATATTTAGTGAGCAAAGACACTCACTATACTAGAACTTTGTTGAAAAAGTGTGCTGCTGTACCAAAAGTGGTAACTGAGAAAAAGTAGGAAAAGGAGAATCTTTTACACGAATGAAAAGCAATGGACTCGTGGTGTGCAAATGGAAGGACAAGAGGGAAGTTATCATGATTTCAACTTGCCATTTTGGAAAACTAGTTGATTCCGGGGAAAAAACTCGAAATGGGCAAGTAAAGCTGAAGCCTGATTGCATTGTGGCTTACAACAAAGCCAAAGTGGGGATTGACAAATCAGACCAGATCAAATGACATTGTATTACTCGTGCTCGAGGAAAATGGTTCGCTGGTACCACAAAGTAGCAAGAGTTCATCCTAGGAACTGTTATTGCAAACACTACAATAATGTACACTGCTATTGCTTAAACGAGGCCTGGGTTAAAAACAATGAGCCTTGAAGACAGACGCACAGAGATGGCCATGGAACTTTTGGAGATGAATGCTGTTCACCAAGTGCAAACGCCATCACCACGAACTAGGATAGACCATGCACTAGTTGAAACTGAAATTCGACAAACTGGAAAAAGAAAAACCCGCAGAAAGAGACTGTATTTAAGTACTGCTACCAAGAAATGAAAGCATAGTATGGAGTATCAATTGTAAAGAAAAAACTAGGCAAGTTACAACACAGTGCAAGGCATGTGACGGAGAACCATTTATGCGCAAGGATAATTTTTTTCTGCTCATAAAACAAGCTTGTAAAGTGTAAGTACGGTAATGTGTTCATTCATATATGAAATTATTTCCACATAATTTGATAAACATATATACTAACTACAGCTAAATACCGGAAAATAGCTTGTAAAGTATCAGTTCAGAAATGTTTGTAAGTATCATAATATCCATCTATGAATATAATAATGTCCACTTAATTTTTTTCACACATATATACTAGCCACCTAAACATTGGCAATACCACAACTTCTTATTTGGTAAAATTCTGTATTGTTGAAATGTGTTTCACAATGTTCTTTTCAAATTTCGTACATAAATTACAAAGAAATTTAGGTATTTTACAATTATTACAATATCATAGAAACGTTATTTTTGAATAATGTAGCCCCACATCAAATTTGTACCCTATATTTTTACTTTAAAAAAAAAAACTATTTGTAATATATCATGAAAAGTTTGAAAATATACACAAAAATCTATGGAATCCATGAAAAAAATAATAGTATACCCATGGGCCATAGAAGTCGCTCACGACTTTTATGGCCATCTAATTTAAGAAGTATTTTTTCAGTATGTTGCGTAGTAGTTTAATGCTTCAAAACATGGGTAAATCTAGTGAAAGGAGGACAAAATAAAAACCAAATTAATTGAAATGTTCAAGGCGCCTGCACCCAGTGTAGCTTTCCTTTTATTAATTTTACTTGTTTTTTCCAAACGGGATCACATTTATGCCTCATTTTTTTTTACCACATATTACTTGCCATAAAAACAAAATATAATAAAAGCATACATACATATTTATATATGTATAGCTGAAACATAAAAAAATTTCGGAAATAAACCTGATATTTTACGAAACGTGTAAAAAAATAACAGCACATTCCTAGGCCACAGAGGTCACCTGTGACCTCTTATCCCCAGGCCATCTGCATTACAACACCTGCACTGTGTTGCCTAGCCACCTAATACTTCAAAACATTAAGAAGTTGCATCACCTAGCGGAAGTACAAAATAAAAACCCATTAACAAGTAAGTTGAAGTCGCTGGTGCCAGCATGGCCCCTTACAACGATTTTTTTGCTGGAGCCCGCTGGCAGCGAATGTGTTAAGAGCGTGCTGCACTGTCTTTGCACCGACATGGTGACTTGAACCACTGTTCAAATAGGTAGTGATTTCTGATATTGTCTTGTGCCTATCAGTTCAAACAATGCGACCTAAATGGCGTACACCATTGGCTGTCAAGGCTGGTACACCTCTGCAATGCATTCGGGAGCTTGTTCTTTCGCCATAATTTTCGTATTCTCAAAACACTATGAGATGGAGTGACCCATCCTGTGGGCACCTACAATCTTGCTCATCATGCTTGTAATCGATCACTGTACGGAAAGTTGTGGGCGATGGCTGATTCTAACCAAAGTTTCAGGCGGGCATGCACGATAATACAGGATTAGCAGCCAAGTATTTGTATAACTTCTATGGCTACACTAGCAAAAAAAAAATATATAATAATAATTGGGACTAGTGTATAGAGGGTATTCTTCACACATGGGTCATTCCATAACAATTCATCCAATTTTTTTGGGAAATGTAACCCACCATCTCAGATTTTGATGAAATTTGGCATGGAGGCATACTTCACCAAGATATAGAAAATGACCAGATTTTAACTTCCTACACCTCATAGTTTCCGAGATACAGTGGTCCAAAATTTCACTGAACACCAATCGCCCACGTAGAGTGACGAAGTACCACTTTTTACAAAATGCTGCATAACTGTAGTGCTATTTAGTTTAGAAGAAAGAAATTGTGTACCCTTATGCAAAAGAGCTTCCAGAATAAGAAACCATTTCAAATTTCATTGAAAACACTGAATAAATAAATGAAATATAGTGGTAAAGTGAAAATTTAAGAAAAAAACTTGCTATTCTATATTAGGCTCTACAGCAAATAGCAGAGGTATGAGGGAGCCCCTTTTTAATGTATATTGGTCTTTGTTATATACTGTCACATAACAAGAAATAGTGGCTTTCAGCTTGTTTTTGGAGATATGTGCAAATATCTGAAATGCGTGCGGGTTCTCACTTCGTCAATTCAACCACTTTTTTTTTTTTTGTTAATTATAATTCATCTCTGACATTCAAGAAATTTCACAAGGAGATAAAACTCACAAGGATGCAAAAATATAAAAAATTATGTTTTCTTACACCATATAGTTTCAGAGATACCATATTAAAAAGTTTGACGATATGGCTAGTTCAGCTGCACCCCGCAACAAGTGTGGTGAGGTTTGAAAGTTTTTCAGTCATTTCAAAATATCTGTTATTCTCTTATTACAGATTGGAAAAATTCCTGAAAAAAAAATTACTCTGACAAATCTCCCTAAAACAGAATTTTTGAAATTTACCTCTCCCCCAAAAAACATTCCCACGAAAGATATAAACAGTTTTTATATGTGCATGACTGGATAATACACTAAAGTAAGCTTGTAATGGATGGGCACTAGGAAATAATTGCAACTTGTCAGAGAGCACTTTTTAAAAGAAAATGTGGCATAGGGCAAAGGATACAGCATGATTCCTAAGGTCATGAGAATTTGTTTTGACTTCATCCCAGATCCTGTGTTCAACTGACCACCAGTTCAAATGGGGTAAGTTTTATGACATCGTAAAATTCCCAAGTGCTGAGATGAGGGTCAAATGAAAAAGATTTCTCTTTTCTCACCTCACTCTCCTAGGGATGCCCTCCAGCTAAAGAGAAATAAGGTTTCAGTCCCTCATTCCCAGTTAAGAAAACAATGGTTCAGATGCGCATGCTGATTTCACTGTGGGCGGCTATCCAGAAGTCTCTTACATTTTGCTGTGAAATATATTGCTTCCATTATTTTCTTTTTTTGGGTATTGGCTGCTCTGTGTTAATCTGACTTTGGGACAAGTTTGTCAACCTCAAACACGGAAAAAGATAATGGACCAGTGTAATGTTGGATCACTTACTAATACAGAATGCAATAAATCAAGTTATGTGAAGACAAAAGGGTTTATCAGTAGTTAAGAATTTTCTGTTGCTGACAAGGAACTTATTTCTTTAAGACCTAATATTCCACATAAAGATATAATCTCAGTATGTTTACATCACAAATGTTATTATCTGAAGAAATATGAAACCTACCAAGTAACTTATTGCAACCCTTTTGGTGACCATGATGTGAAAAAACCTGTTGAAGAGGTCCCTGCATCAAGTCAGTATACAAATAGCCCAACAGCTGCAATCTAAAAACATAAGTGCCCAGGTCAAAAGTTATGTCCTCAGTGTCATGGGAAAGCATCTAAATTACGACAACCTTAGAAGATGAAGTTTTAAGTGAGACTGATGATAGTGAAATGGTCCCTGATGATTTTATTATTAAAGAATGTGCTGCTAAAGAAGTAAATGAAAGTTTATCTGATTTAGAATTGTCACCATTAAAATTACATTCCTTGCCATCCCATAGTAAGCCAGCATATGGAAAAAGAAAACTTCTTTAAGCAAAGTTAGCTATGCAGAGTAAAATATCTTGTGTTTTGGAGTATGGCTTTACAGCTCAGTCTTCTACTAGGGACAGTGAGATGAATACTCCATAGATGAATTAAAACTAAAAGCTCATGATTTGGATGAACTTGTTGCTTTAATGAAAGAAAAGATACCTGCTGTTAGTCGTAAAAAAATTTAAAAAAATCAGGTATTAACAATGGCTCCCCCATCATGATCCAGAAAAAGTAGCACAACAGCTTGAAGTTTCAGAATACACAGTACATCAGGCAAGAATATTAGCAAAAGATAAAAGCATTATATCAGTTCCCGAACCCAGCCATGGTAAGAAACTTTCACAAGATGCCATAAAATGTGTGTGCACTATACATCAAAATGTCTAACTTTTGATTAGTGCAGCACACTTTGAAGAATCACATCAGGACTTTATAAATAGTCTTGTCTGCAGCAGTAAGGATTCAAAGTACATGCTTTGGTGTTGTTCAGTGTCTAAAAAGTACAAATCTGAATCAGTTATAGTTGCATAAATTTAGATTGTGATCCCATTGATGAAATCGAATATCACCAGTGGGTGTCTACAGACACCCACTGGTGATAAAACCTGTCAAACTAAGTGGCTGAATTATAAGGACTCCATCCTCAAGAGTTGATCATGGCATATTAAAAACATCAATGTACATATTTGTGAACAGTGCAAAACTACTTGCTTGTGTTTATTTTTTTCAAGTCAAAACTAATTATGAAAAAATAGATCTAAGTACCATAGGTGAGTATGACTAAGCAGTTTGTTGCATATGCTCACCTAACTTGTTGTGGGGTACAGCTTAACTAGCCATTTCGTCAAATTTGTTAATATGGTATTTCTGAAACTATATGGTGTAAGAAAACATAATTTTTTATATTTTTGTGTCCTTGTTAGTTATATCTCCTTGTGAAATTTCTTGAATGTCAGAGATGAGTTATAATTAATAAAAAAAAAAAAGTGGTTGAATTGACGAAGTGGAACCCCACACGCATTTCAGTTATTTGCACATATCTCCAAAAGCAAGCTGAAAGCCACTATTTTTTTTTCTTGTTATGTGACAATATATGTCAAAGACCAATATACATTAAAAAAGAGAGCTCCCTCATACCTCTGCTATTTGTTGTAGAGCCTAATATAGAATAGCAAGTTTTTTTCTTAAATTTTCCCTTTACCACTATATTTCATTTATTTATTCAATGTTTTCAATGAAATTTAAAATTATTTCTTATTCTGGAAGCTCTTTTGCATAAGGGTACACAATTTCTTTCTTCTAAACTAAATAGCATTACAGTTATGCAGCATTTTGCGAAAAGTGGTACTCCGTCGCTCTACGTGCGAGATTGATGTTCAGTGAAACTTTAGAGCATTGTATCTCAGAAACTATGAGGTGTAGGAAGTTAAAATTTGGTCATTTTCTATATCTTGGTGAAGTATGCCTCCATGCCAAATTTCATCAAAATCTGATATGGTGGGTTACATGGCCTGGATGAAGTGACGTGGAATGTGAGGACATGCGAAGAAACATAGTTGTTAAAAAAAAAAAAAAGGAAAGGGGAAGAAGAAAAAATATATATATAGTACCAAACTCCCCACCAGCCAATGGGAAAAAATATTTTCTCTGATTGGCCCCTGAGAAGCGAGGCAAATAGCAGACTCCTACTTGGGAACTGAGCAAACGACAATTTTGTGATTTCAGGTGCCTTTCAATACATGGTTTTCTGGATGTTTCTTTGTGGGATTTTTTTCTTTTGTGTGTGTGTGTGTTCTTTTCTCCTAAGTTCCCCTTTTCCCTGTCTTTTCCCCGATTCCTGCGGCTGGATGTTGGCTGCAGAATTCGGAGCGAATTGTTGCAGGTAAGTATTTAGGGTAGCTTACAACTTCACTACTTAACGGGAAATCGTATACTCCTTCTGCTCTAATTTCTCTGTACTCTTCTTTCGTGCTTTTCTATCAAGGCATTCTGTTCCATATTCTCTTATTTTCACTTTCACCTGCCAAAAGGCGCAGAGTGCTGTGGGTTCGGGTCTCTCAACCTAAGCTAGGAACTCTTCTTCTTTGGACAGCTGGTTCTAGGAAAGGGATAGTGCTGTCAGACAAACATACCACAAAGGCTACATCTGGGCCAAACTCCAAGTAAAAAAATTGATAAGTCTGACACCCAGGTCTAGCATTAGTTTGGGACCTGCGGAAGTTATTCAAACTTTTTCTGGACTGTAAAACACAAATTCCAGAGTAGATAAGATAATGTTAAAATTTATGCATTACTGTCCATGAAACCATTCCATTTCAGGAGCATCGCACTATTTTTGGGGAGTGTTATGCTTCGGGTAAAGCAGAGTAGAAAGATACATTGATCAATGTTGTTTGCTTTCTGGTACTTATGAACTGGGGAAGTGAAAAGAACTGTGCTTACGGTCAAATGTGGGTTGCATTGCCAGGAGGTCATAAAAGCAGTTCACAGTTGAATACGATACAGGTACTTAGAAGCATCTCTATGTAAATTAAACAAATCCATAAACGCTGAAACCAAAATCATGGAAAATGGAATTGTCAAGGAGAATCTACCACTGGGCAAGTTTTTAGGAAATTAGGGCACTAGATGAAATCATCAAAATTCATCATAGAGAACATTTCTTTTAAAATTACGAGTAAATGAAATCCTCTCAGAGGAATAACAGCAGTGAGTCAGAGGACCATATTAGGAATTTCCATTTGTTGGTTAAGCTTATGAATTGAAGAAAATTTTCCAATATAGTTAATTTCCACATTTTAAGAACAGACCTGCCAACTTCTCAGAACCAAAAACGTAACACTCAGACAGACAAATCGTAACTCGATGCGTACTGATAATTTTTGAAGCCTATTTCAGCTATATAAATTCTTGATGATGAGAATGTAGGGTTTTTTTCCCTATATCAAAATTTTATTGAGAAATTAATTAAATCTAATCAGCAAACACTTTTATGTTAATTATTAGAAAAAAAATTATGATTACAGGAGAAATCCTCACTTTGCCTAACTTCCGTTTTCGTAAATGTTGTGAGGCGGAAAACTTGCATCTTAGGAGGTCTGCAAGATAGTTTAATTGGGTTCTGGGGATGTGGTTTTTATCTGCAGGACCAAAATTAATCTGAGATGTGCATTGGCTGTCGCCACGATTCTGCTACGAGGATTAGTAGAAAATGAATCTGCGATGTACGTCAGCCGGCGGCGCGATTTTTCTACGGGTGAGGGTACAAAATAAATCTGCGATGTACGTCGGCCATCGCCGCGATTCTTGTACGGGGACGAGTACAAAATAAATCTATGATGTACTTCGGCTGTCAACACAATTCTGCGACAGGGACGAGTACAAAATGATTCTACGACGTATATCGTCCTTTGCGAAGAAAAAATTACGATTACAGAAGAAATCCTCACTATGCCTAACTTCCATTTTTGGAAATTTTGAAAAGTGGAAAACTTGCATCTATGATAGGGAGGTCTGCAAGATGGTTTAATAGGGTTCTGAGGGATGTCGTTTTTATCTGCAGGACCAAAATAAATCTGCAACATACATCACCCGCCGCCACGATTCTGCTACAAGGCTTCTGTCTGAAAAGGGAAAAAATGGGGGAAAACATGACTATTTAAAAAAAAATCGAATATTTGGCTGCAAAATCGTATTAGCATACTGCAGCACGATTTATCGTACTAAATACAATAAAATTGTAACAGTTGGCAGGTCTGTAAGGATATTTATTCCATTTACAGTGCATTGTTTAATACAAGAAATTAAAGATCAATGACTTGTGAAAGCTGAATCAATGGTTAAACCTTATTTGTACAAGTTTTTAAGGATACATATTAACAAAGAGTGGTGATGTTCTGTAACAGAACTTTGAACATACCTTTTCTTTTTATTGGATTACTCGGAATCATGGATTTTTTTAAAATAATTTAATGAAATTTTAATGAATATCAACATGTAGTTTAAAATCTTAAATCAAAATAAATTTATATTTTTAGATCCCAAATGACAGTTTTATTAAAAAATTAAGTGTTAAAAGAGGTTTTTAAGGAGCAAACATGTGATCTGAGATGTTGGAAATATAATAAAGTAAATTATTTGCCCAAAATATTAAAATTACAATAGTAAATACAAATTAAAAGTATTCACAGAACATCATCATCATTGTCAACCATTATCAATCCACTGCTGGACGAAGGTCTCCCCAAGTTTCCTCCACAACGGTCTGTCTTGTGCCAGTCTCCTCCATGTCACTCCTGCATACTTTTGAATTTCATCCACCCATCTCCCATGTGGTCTTCTTCTGGGTCTTTTCCTGTCCCTTGGAATTCAATCCAAAATTTCGGCTGTCCATCGATGGTCTGTCCTTCTGGCAGTATGTCCAGCCCATTACCATTTCAAGGATTTAACTCTGATCATGATGTCTTCCACTCTTGTCATTTTTCAGATCCATGAGTTCCTCTTCTTATCTCTCCTGGTTACACCAAGCATGCACCTCTCCATGCTACTTTGAGTTGGCTGCAGCCTTTGTATGTCTCTTTTAGTTAAGCTCCATGTCTCTGCACCATACGTAAGCACTGGAAGGATGCACTGATCAAACACTTTTCTTTTAAGACATAATGCATATTGCTCTTGAAAATTATGCTATTTCTTCCAAAAGCTCTCCAGGCAAGTTTTGTAGACCGATTAATTTCATCATCAATGCGACACTCGCTTGATATCTGCTGTCCAAGATAAACGTACGTGTCTGTTATCTCCAGCTTTTTTCCATCAATCGATCAATCTTCATTTCTTGTAAAAGCATTGAGCATCACCTTTGTCTTCTGAAAGTTCATTTTTAATACCACTTCTTTACTCTTGTCAGTAAGTTCCTGGATCATACTCTGCACCTCTGATGGGGTAGTTGCAAAAATGACTATGTCATCAGCAAAACGAAGGTGGGTTAGATAATCTCTATTAATCTTTATCCCTTTGTTTTCCCAGTTCAGTGATTGAAAGACATTTTCCAATGTCGCATTAAAGAGCTTTGGAGATATGGTGTCACCTTGTCTCACTCCCTTTCCAATTTTTATGTGTGCTGTATTTTCAAACAGCCGAATCTTTGCAGTTTCATAGATGTTATTAATAATATTAATGTATGCATCTTCAATACCGCTGGATTTCAGAGCCATTGTAACTGCTGATGATTTGTTTCACCGAATCAAAGGCTCTTTCATAATCGATAAAAGCCATGCAGAATGGAAGTTCATATTCCCTTGGTCTTTCAATTAGTTCTCGCAGTACGTGGATATGATCTATTGTGCTGTAGCCACTCCTGAATTCAGCTTGTTCTCTCAGTTGAGCCATGTCCAGTGTTACCTTCAAGCAGTGTGAAAGAACTTTAGTGAAGATTTTATAAACCACTGATAGGAGGCTGATAGGTCTGTAGTTCCTGAGATCCTCAATGTCACCTTTTTTATGTAGCAGGATCATTGTAGCGTTGTTCCAATCCTCAGGAATCTTTCCTTCATTAAGGCATTGAGTGAAAATTTGGGACAGTACTGTTTCGATTTCTCCACTTGCTTCTTGTATGATGTCAATAGTAATTCCATATTCTCCTGGAGCTTTTCCCCGCTTCATGTTCTTGATTGCATGTGCAACTTCTGCTGGGAGGACTGGAAGAACTCTGGTACTGGTACCTTTCATGATGTCTGGAGTACATGTATCATCCCTTTCATATAATTTGGAGTAGAAATCTTTCACTCTTGTCAAAATTTCACCTCTATTTCTTGTTACAGAACCATCTTCTTTTCTCAGTGCCATAATCTGTTTTCTTCCCTTACTGAGATGTCCCTTTGCTATCTTTAGGCTTTGGTTCTTTTCAATTGCTTTCCTCACTAGTTCGCAGTTGAATTTCCTTACGTCTTCAGCGATACTTTTCCGTACTGTCTTGCATAGCTCTATATATTCCACTTTGGAAGTCACATCTTCTTTAGTTGTCCTCAGCGTGGAAATACTCTCGTTGAGTTTGCAGAGGCAGAAGGGTTTTTCATCTTGAACTCCTTTTTCAAGAAAAAGCCACACAGGAAATGGACATGGAGACATCCAAATGGGAAGACAAGTGAAATTGATTTTATTATGTGTAACAAAAAATTCGTCATAGAAGACTGCAGTGTGCTAAACAAGTTCAACACAGGTAGTGACCATAGATTGGTGAGATGTCAGATGCAAACAAGTTCAACACAGGTAGTGACCATAGATTGGTGAGATGTAAGATGCACCTCAACACTAAACTCGAATGTGGCAAGCTCATAAGACAAACAAAATGTATTTACATAACCAGCTTAAAAAACACCATAATACCTTCAAGTTGAAACTGAAGAACAGATTCTCTGCTTTAGAAGGCCTAACATCGAAAGAAGTGGATATTTCTGAAATTAACAGAAAAGTAACCAAAGCTCTTATGGAAACAGCAACAAAATTAGCTGGGTCTAAGAACAAGTTGCATGTGAGCAAATTATCAGGAAAAACCAAAAATAGAACATATTTAAACAAAAGTACTTCAAAACTATTTTAAAGACTCCTAATTCACTTTAAATTTCATAAACAAATTCGAAAGAGTTTTATATCATTTCAAAATGATTTAGAGAAAGCCTTGCAGGTATTAAAATTTAAAATATACATTGCATTCCAATGATAAAATTAATCTAAAAAAAAAATCATTAAACATTATACCAACCACAAATGACATTTTTTACTTTCATAGAGGAAAGAGTTCATTCAACTATTTATCACACTGATCATGAGCATCTTTTAATAATGTTTAACAGCTACTATTAAGAAAGATGAAAATATTGCATATCCAAGTTATTAAAAACCAATTCATCAACAAAATAATTTCAGTAAATGTTTCATAATTTTTGAAAAAATAGTCTTTCAGTAAAGTGCTCTTTTGATGAATTAGGTTTTGATTTCCTTTTCTATGAATTTGCTTTTAATAATTTTCGTCTTCAATGAAGTCAATCTACATAAAATAACCTGCTGCTCTTTGAGCAAGCATTAAGAACAGAATGATAGGGAGGGAACAGCATGAGAAGGAAAGTATTTGGTTACCCTGACTGGCAACTTTGAGATTAGGATCAAGAAAAAAAAAACTTTTCTTTACAAATTTCTTATGAAACTGTCAGAATTTTTTTTTTATCCTAATAGGAAAGTTCCACCCCAAATTTCACCTGAATCTATCAAAAACTTTGACTAGCCATGGAAATTTTTATTAAGGGTTTCTGTGTGGTTGTCACAGGCAATAATAAAATTTTTCATGGGTAATTTAAAGAGTTTTTAACCTATTCATGCAAAATTTGGGGAGATGAGCTTCTGTTAGCTAACTATGGTGTATGCTAAAATTTCAGTTAGATTTGTGAACATTTCATAGTTTTTGTATTTTTTTTAATGTGCAGTCCTGCCACAAAGACAGGAAATGCTCATTTTCTCTCTCCTCAGCAACCCACATTCTTCTTTTCCTCCATTCTTTCATTTATTTCTCATTTTACTACATAACGTGCTACTTACCTTTGAAAATGTTCTTTCAAAGAAATAGTTTCTTTCTCCGTGATGAATGTAAAGCAGCAATCATGTAATTCATTACGTAACACCAATTAAAGAAATACATACACTAAAGAGCACACACCAAACTTTATAAATTATGTGAAGGATTGTTCATTTTAATAATACATATACATAAAACCAGAAAACTACGAACTTGTGGATCAGGAAAATGAAAAGAGTGGAAGACATCATGAAGAAAGTAAAATCTCTGAAATGGAAGTGGGTTGGACATTGCCAGAACAACAGACAACTGAAATGTTAGACTGGATACCAAGGGACAGAAAAAAAAAAAACGCAGGAGATGGGTGGATGAAATTGGAAAGCATGCCGGAGGAGGAGACTGGGTCATGACGGACTGTTGTGGAAGAAACTTGGCAAAACCTTCATCCAGCAGTGGATTAATAATGGTTATTAATGATTACAATTAGGGATACAGAATTTTTGTATTTATGAAATAGATGTGAATAAATGCAAAATTTGCCAATATAAGCGAATAAATACGAAAATTTGATTTTAACTTCTTTTCCGCGACATCTCGATAATTAACATTTTTTTAAAGCGAAAATAGGACGTGAATTCGTGCAGCACTTGCACCGTGCCTGTCTTAATCAGCGTTCGTTACTCGGGAAACTCCAGGCCACACCTCTTTCCCTCTCGGCGAGTCAGCCAGTGCCGCTCAGTCGCACTGGCTGGCTAGCCTTGAAAGTATAATGAGCACATGTTTGTTTCTGCATTTTGCTAGTAGACTACAAACTACAATATCCGTGATCCGTTTGATAGAGGTATATCAATATGGGCCGCCCTCAGAAGGAATTAGTTGATAGAGTGAAAGAGTTTGACTACAATGTATTGTACTTAAACGATACAAATATTGTGATGTGCAAATTTTCTAATGTTTGTCTAGAAGGGCAAATTGACTCTCCACGTGACATCCAACGCAACAAATGAAGCCTACCAGCATATTGGCAGACTTTTTTGTCCATCTGTAGCCCCGACCACACCCACATCATCTTTGAACATAAATCTCTTATTGGAAAGCTTCTCTAAAATACCATTTTTTAAAGACATACCACGGGATGAGCTCATTGATGGACACAATCATTTTCACAGACAGCTACTTACAGCGGTCAACCAAGAGACTCCTGTTGATGACATACAGATTTTAAAAGCAACAAAAATGCTGCTATTTAAACTATGCAAAAGTAGTTATTCAAAGCCTCCATAATTATGTTAACAACGTGGATGCTGAGAGATTTCAGTATGTACAACATCCTTATTACTGACAAAAGGCAAAGGCTAAAGGAAGAGAACATAGAGACTACTACAATGTTGTTAGCTTTTAACTAAGTATTTTGGTACATAGTCTACGAGTAAGGAAACTTTGAAAAACATTCTAATTAAACTTTGAAAAACAGTAAACTAAGTAAACTTTGAAAAACAATTTTTTTGTGTCTTCAGTTTTTGCAAATAAATGCAAAATTTTTGATTTTAAAATATTTTTTTTGCGAAATTTCGATTTTTTTTTTGGCAAAATTTACGTATCCCTAATTATGATATATTGATATATAAATGAAATAAAGGTAATATACACTCACCGTCATAAAAACCCGCACACCAACAAGGTGTCGGATTGAAATGAGATTTTAGTAGCGAGATGGTACATACCAAGAACAGAAATGATTACAATATCACAGCAGCAGGACGATTTCCTACGGGCATACGGTACACATTCCGGTCAGCGTTAGTACCGCATCGGACAACCTCGTGCGGTGATACGGTCCGGCATGGAGCCAAAGGAATGCTGTATGTTATTCTGGGACATGGAGAAAGCTGGCGTCCCATCTGGTCCCAAACATGCTCGATGGGCGAGAGATCAGGCGATCTGGCAGGCCACAGAAGTGTCGAAGCATGACGTAGACTGTCCTGGGTAACCAGAGCCGTGTGCGGATGGACGTTATCTTACTGAGAAATGGCTCCGGTCCGCCCCGCTAGGAAAGGCAGCACGTGGGGCTGCAGGATCTCCTGTATGTAGCGCTGGGCTGTTAACGTTTCTCGGATCACTGCGAGAGAAGTTAGGCTGTCATACGCGATGGCTCCCCAGACCATCGCCCCTGCAATTCGGGACGTGTGCCGCCGTACAGTGAAATTAGAATTATAGCGCTCACTTGCGGTCTATCCACACTCTGACACGATGGTTGCCCATTCCCATACAGAAGCGGGATTTGTCGCTGGACACTATATGTTGCCAGTCCGCAACATTTCACGTGGCTCGATGCCAACGATGGTCAGGTGTTAATGGCAGAAAATGTAAGGGCTTTCAAGAGTGCAAATTCGCCTCTGCCAGGCTTCTGGCATACGCGAGTCCTTTGTACAGTCTCTTTGGATATTGGACAAGGACGTTGTTGCATATGTGCGCGCCGCTCTCACGGTCCTCTCTGGGTCGTCCAGAGCCAGTCCGCCGTGTCTGGGTGCCTTCTTGTATCCATTGCTCCCAACACGATCGCACCGTTCATGTCTGACCGGCCCAAATGGCGGCCGACTCGGCACGCTGGCCACCCTGCCACTCTCATCCCAACAATACAGCCTCGTTCAAACACTACCAGTTGCCCGTACACACATCTACGGCGGCTCCTCAGCATGTCTATCGCTCAGGGATCTCACCTGACCCTTACCGTGCACTTTGGCAGGAATGTGGAGTCTCCTACGTGGCGCCTTATGAGCCCCACAGATTGCAATTGCAGCGCTGGTCTCGGACACGCAGGCATGCGGAATCACGTGAAACTTTAATCATTTGTACGTCTGCTCTCTTGTAGCTATTCGCCGAGTTTCGCATTAAACGCACGTTTTTTTTTTTTCTTGAGGCGTGGATTTTTATGACAACGAGAGTACATTAATCTGTAATAATAAAATTAATGTATTTTTGGTAATCAAATGGTATCTGGCAATAATGAATTGAAGCTCAGTAGTATATCATTAGAGTGTTTTATTTATGTTAATTTGTTTCATAGTTGCTGAAATTATTGGGAATAGTGAATACTCATTCTAGTTAGTCCAGGACTAACTGAGGGGGAAAAATGGCAAATGTGTACTTTAGCATCCTAAATTATTTCGTCGGAAAAATTTAACTGTGTGGGAAAAGTGCTACGTACAAATTTTTAAGCATGCAAAATAATGGGGAAAGTACTTTTAGATGAAAGGAAAAATATTTTCCGAAGAACTTACCTTGGAGTGCGAAGGTTCGGAAGAGTACGTGCGGTACGCCTAAGATGAGTGAGCGACGACGGCGTGAAGGTGGAGGCCGCTGAATGGAAGCGTTGTTGAGAACGGCAGGTTATGCGCAGAAGAATACACAAGGAAGCGGTTTAGCAGTACGTACTCATCAAAGCTGGTTGTAGGAATACGCTGAAGGAAAGAGGTTGTTTTTATGCTGCATTGTAATATCATTTTTTCAAGGGTAATTTTGCGAAATCGTAAGTAGAAAATTGCCAAAAAGGCTTAATATTTCATAATGCCCCACAATTCGACACAA
The DNA here is from genome assembly GCA_039090855.1 of Macrothele yani. Lineage (NCBI taxonomy): Eukaryota > Metazoa > Arthropoda > Arachnida > Araneae > Macrothelidae > Macrothele > Macrothele yani. Next base: position 128,812,960 of record CM077008.1, read on the forward strand.
AGCTCTGGGCCTCCCTGCCATAGTACGATTCCTGATTATAAGAAAATCGTTTATTTTTAACAATATCTATTTCAAGAGGAAAAAAAAAAAAGGATGAACAATGGACGGAATAACAGCAGAACTACAAATGAGGTGCTTGAAGAAATCACCGACCCCTTAACATCTCCGAAACTATAACCAAAACTTCTTACTCAAAACTTCTGCCGCACATTATATCATTTACATTCCTTCATTTAATTACATTCTCAGACATTTTTACAATAAAAACAAAAACATTTAGCACATTTCTTTATTAATAATATAATTAATGAAACATTTCTAAACTACTACTTTTTGCACACGATTACATGATGCATCACACTCCTCCGAGACATACACCCCACTATTGTTGTATTCTTCTGCGCATTCACTACCAACTGTTACTTCCTTCCGACGCACGGAACCTTCACATCGTGGCCATTAGCATCGCTTTAGCCTCCCGCACCAACTGCTGCAAACCATCATACTCGCACCCAAGTTCTTCGAAAAACATTTTTCCTTTCATGTAAAAATACTATATTTCTTCACCTTTCCCCATTATTTCGCATGCTTAAAACATGGTACGTAGTACTTTTCCCACACAGTTAAATTTTTTTCCAACGAAATAATTTAGGACGCTAAAGTACACATTTACCAAAAAAATTACCCCTGAAATCATATACGTAGCCAGAAGCCCGTTGCTGTCTTCAGCCAGGAAGGCAGTCTCTGAAAAAATCCAGCCATATTTCCTGTTAAAATAAACTCCCATTCATCACAGCATCAGTATTATGGAGACAAATATCATATTTAACATATGACAAAGGTTTCCATGTGCACACACACAACAGTTACACTGAAAGAATGTGTGGGAGTCAGTAACCTCCAACTGCTTACCATAAGACTCTGTATAATTCACTCAAATCAGAACCTTAAGCAAAGTTTTAGACCCTGCAACAAACCAATTTGAAGAACTGGGGCATAAAAATTTTAATGAAAGAGACAAAGAAATCAATAACATAAGAGAACTTACCTGCATATGGATGCAGACCAACCTCTTTACAAAGTACAAAAACCCTGAAACAAAAGAAAAAATTAATTTAAAACATTGTAGAAATGTGAGAACTGCAAGGACATATATTTGAATAAATATGTGAAGCTGAAAGCCTTATCCTTTTACTTTGCGAGCCTAGAAAATTCGCAAAGTTGTCGTTGAACTGTAATACCCAACATCATTAGCTGAAAACAGCTTTAATATTTTCTATAAAGAAATTCATGATGCCATTAATCTTAAAAGAAAATATTTTTCTTTTCACACAATAAATATAAAAGTGAATGTATTTGGAACAGTTGGGGAAATCTACACAGGCCTTCCATTCTTGGATTATTTTCTTTACTGGAAAAATAAAAATGCTACACTTATGAGCATCAAAATGTGCATTTAAATCATAGTAACATTTATTTTTTTAAATGCAGCTTTGAGATCTTTATCACAGCTTTTGGTTCACCACTTTAAGGGTTAATCAAAAAGATGCTGCGCAACTTTAATACTAAAAAATGCTGCCTCATATTCTATAATTTAGCATTGTATCATAATGAGAAAGATGTTTTACATTTCATTTTTCACTTTCATTGGAAGGTGGCAACACAAGAATAGTGAAGTATTTTAATACTTTTTTTATAAGCATAGGTTATATATATGATAAACATACATTTTATCCTACTTTCTTTGTAGGAAGACCACTATATGTAGCATGTTGTCAATTCATGACATGAACGTTGTGTACCTAGGGACACACGACATTCATATCGTGTACCTCATACATATGAATGTAGTACACATTGTGAATTGACAACATTGTGCTAAATATAGTGGTCTTCCTACATAGAGAGTACGGAAAGTGTACGTTTATCGTATAATCTTATGCTCACAAAAAGTACCATTAAAACCTTTTAGCGCGTTAGATTTACTTAAAAATCGCCTTCAGGTGTTTTTGACTATATCAATGAGTCAAAAACAATTATTATAAAATACACCGATGAGCCATTTCATTATGACCACCTACCTAATAAGCTGTAGGACCCCCTTTAGCCCGCAGAACAGTGGCCAGATACCCCAGGATACCCATCACAACCTCGATAGGTATCCTGGGGTACCTGGTACCATAATGTCAACAGCAGGTCCTCCAGTTCCCATATATTTGGGGGGGGGGATTTAGCGCGAACCCGCTTTTCCAAGTCGAACCACAAATGTTCAATTCAGTTCATGTCAGGTGAATTCGGAAGCCAGGGCATTAACAGAAAGTCACCAGCGTGCTCCTCGAACCACTCCTTGACGATTCCAGCAGTGTGACGTGGCGCATTATCCTGTTGGTAATGGACATCACCAGCAGGGAACACAGTTGCCATGAATGGGTGAACTTTGTCTGCAGTGATGTTCAGATACCTGACAGCTGTTAGGAATTGTGCTATTGGGATAATGGGGCCTAAAGTGTCCCAAGAAAACATCGCCCACAACATAACACTGCCACCACTGGCCTGTTTCCGCCTAACACTGCATCCAAGTGCCATAGTCTCTGTTGGTAATCAGCGTATGTGCGCTCGGCCGTCTACGTAATGCACCAGGAATCTTGATTCGTCACACTAGGCCACTTTCTTCTAATCATCCATGGTCCAATCTCGATCTTGGGCCCATTTCATGTGTTGTTGGCGACGACGTGCAGCGAGCACAGGGACCCGGCAGGGTCTTCGACTACGGGAGCCCACACGCAGAAGGCTGCAATGAACTGTGTGCTGTGACACATTGCCCTGATCACCACTCTTGTAGCTAAAGGTGATTTGTCGCACTGTGGCCCTGCGGTCGCTGTAAGCAATGTGCAACAGTCTCCGCTCCCTTCTGGCATCAGTGAGCAGTGGAAGACTGTTCGTCGTTTGGCCATCTGTGCACCACTTTTTATATGTACTTACTACAGCGGCACACGAACATGCCACACCGTTTACAAGATTGTAATTCCAAGATGCCGTGCCATCACAATTTGTCCATTATCAAAACTCTGATAAATCAGCAGCTTTTCCCATCCTGACTCCGAACACTATACTAACTGAAAGCTGGTCCACGGGTTGTATATATACTGCTATGTGAACTTCACCTGTGCCACTGTTCGGTCTCCAGGCGCGCTCATTTATCTAGGCTGGGGGCGGTTATAATGTAATAGCTCATTGGTGCAAGTGAAGTCTTTGTAATTGTTGTTTCAATCTTTTTTTTTTTTTTCTCTCTTTTGAAGGGCCGAAACAATGGAATCCCATCCCTAACACAAACATACTTCCTTAAAAAAAATACCTTACACATATTAGGTATCACTTTTCTTGTACTTTGCAGAGTATATCAAAGTTTGCACATTTAAAGAAATCACTTACTTCTTTCTCTAAGTCTATTTTCCTACATCTGTTTCAGGTCTTTTGGGACTAAAAGGTCTGTTCTCAATGCTTAACTTGACTTTTAAGCTTGTTGGCCATTCTGATGGTGCAGTGGTGTAAGTACTGGCTTCTGACTGTTCATTGGAATCTGCCCACCTGCAAGTCCCAGATGAGGCATGGGTGGTGTGTTTGTCATATGGTACTGGCCTACCCTCTCTTTCGTGGAACCAGTGACCCCATATTAGAGATAGTGACTGCTTATAGCCCTTATAGTTGCTCATGGTCATTAAATCCCCATTCGAATTAAAGAATCACCTTTCCACTGTAAATCAATTTTTACTAATTACTAAAAATGCATTCCTAATCTCGTTAAAACAAAGACATTGCTCTTTCCACACTTTAGCAACGCACAACAACCGAAAAATTGTTATTAGACCGCCACCGGGGAATTGAACCTCGGATCTCTCAATATCTAACCGAGCGCATTAGCCTTACACCACGGTGCCCAACAATCCATGGCGCTATGTGCGTTTCTCTGTCAGCACCTGACATTATAAATCCGTAAGATGGGCTCAACTACTGAGACGTCTCCATCTGGTGGGCATTAACGGCACTGGCTATATATTAATTATAGCACTGACGCCACGTATTTGGAGGATTTTCACCTAATCTTGTTGGCATAGAATGCATTTTAAATGTTGTTACCCGATTCCTCATTGTTTTGCCACCATTTTAGATTAAGCTGTAACTGCAAGGATACAGCCAGCCAAACTTTGGGCTGTGTACTAGGCTTATGATGCATTGCTAGGAACTTTACTTAGCAAGTATCTGAGAAATGCATGTTACCATGTGCGATATGGCAGAGGTGCAGGAAATTTTCAGGGCCCAATATTTCCCTAGAAAACAATATTTCTCCTGAAATTTCCCCCAAAACTGTAGTGGATTTTCATACAAGTTTAAGCGATTATATTTGATGATTAAGAACTATTAAAGCCTATTACTTAAAATTTGAAAAAACAAAACAAAATCCTGAAAGAAATACGGGATTACGCCATATAATACAAATTTTGAAGATGACAATCCGTTTTTTGGCGTAAATGTGACAAGGATGGTAAGTCAGATAATATCCGAAAACTTGAAAATTTTCATCGTCCTGGAGCGGGACTCGAACCCGCGTCTCCCAGATACCTAGGCGTTTTCTGGGAGACGCGGGTTCGAGTCCCGCTCCAGGACGATGAAAATTTTCAAGTTTTCGGATATTATCTGACTTACCATCCTTGTCACATTTACGCCAAAAACGGATTGTCATCTTCAAAATTTGTACAAAACAAAATGTTTGTTCCAATGAATAAATAAAAAAAGTCTTACACTGATGAGTGACGTCAGTTGTCACCAAGAAATGGCAGCCTTCCCGTCTTTTTGTGAAGGTTGTCAATCAATTTTGACGTCTTACCAGTCACCCCGGTATTTTTTAGCACACAATTAATAATAAAACACAAAATCACACTTGTTGTATATTCACCAGTAGTAAATTTATAAATAGTTGTATGTGACACTACAGAGCACCACATTTTATAATACACTGCACAGATACAATGGTACGAGTAACGCCCGTAGCACAAGCTACCAAAAAACCATGTGTTCCCGGGTGAAATGGCTGCCAATAGAGCTCACTGCACATGCGCTTGAAGTTAAAGCTTGGCGTTGCCCGTCTAAGATTATAAACATAAATACAGTACAGCGTCCAAATTCCGAACTAATTGGGGCCACTGGTAGTTCGGATTTTCGATGTGTTCGGATTGGGGGACGATTTGTTTTATTTTCCGTTTCCTCATTCCATACTTCTGGCTTTTAGATGAAAAGACAGTTTCCTCTTATATTTACCAGAAAGGTCTCTGGGGTTAACCGTAACGAAACAGTGAGGCTCTGTATTTCTGTTGTCCTTTCAACACACTTGGCTCTGAGAGATTTATCTTTTCTCCCCCCCCCCGTCTACAAACAGTCTCTTCGAGATTTTTATCTGTTCTTTCGCATTCTTCTCCTTCCTCTCGGACAACGCAGCCAAAGAAGATTGGGTGGTTCCCTCACCCCTGTCATTCCATACAAAAGTGATTCAGTCCTGGGAATAGAAACATGAAACTTAGATTCAAAATGTCTGAAACATTTTTGGGTTCTAGGTGAAAGCAGTGGTGGGGCAGAAAGGCTGGAAAATAAAGAGCTAAAAAAAATCTATAATTAAATATAATTTAATTCATTTATTTTAGCATTTTAGGCATCTAATTGTGCCTGATAATTTTACTAAATGAAATTTAAATTAGACGCTTTAAAATGTCCAGAACCCCTAATAAATTTTCAAATCGGCACCTATGACACATTCGCTGCCATTAGTTTCGGAAACGTTTATTAGCGTGACTAGTGGTTGCTTCGTACTTGTTACTCCGCCTTGGCATTAGTAAAATCATTAGGGCTCAGTGAATCATCTGCCAGCGGCAGTCGGCAGTACATCACTGTGCTCATAACCACTTGTATTCATAACGACACAACATTTTCAAAATAACTACCCGATTACTGTGCAGTAAATTACTCTTATCTTTATATAGTTGTTAATAAGTTCAATTTTAGTTTTATTATTGTTATTATCATTTTACACCCGGGCAAAAATTTCCCCAGAACTGTCTTAATTTTACCCGAACCTTGTTCATGCGTTCGGACACATTCCGCACCCCAGCGATATGGTATCCCATATTTTGATGAACGACTACCATTCCTTCTACAGATCAATGAGACACTTGTTACAGTCTTTTGTCAATGTTATTAATTGCATGTAGGGTTTACAATAAAAATCTTTATAAAAATAATATTACTACATTTTATATAAATGTATATAATTTAAAATGCACGAATAATTTTTCGCCATACATTCCCACCACACAATTTAGAATGTTAAACTGCATGATTATCTGATAACCGAACTACCTAGACAAATAAAATGAGAGAACAGAACAAAAATTACAACCAATAACTTTAGCAAGTGAATAAAATTTTAATAAGTGTCATATTGATTCATTAAGTTTCCAAATTTTAGTTACCTTATTTTTTGGAATAAAAGATGCACCATTATTTTGGTGAAAATTTTAAAATCAAATAGCATTTTAAAGAAAAATAAACAAAAAACTTTATGCATAAAAACAGCATCTTATGAATCACCGAATCCTTGCAATTTCCGAAATTGGCAATGTGCGATACTGCTGATGAAAACAACATAAACGCCTCTCAATCCACCACCTAATGGAGTACAGGTGTTACAGTATTTGCCTGCTATGCCACACCTTCGCACAGCCAATGGCCTTCATTATTGGTTCAGAGTCATCCTTGCTGCATGACTTGGTTGAAGTATTCAGCAATCTGTGGCATGCAAACAATTCCAGGGAATGGAAATTGCTTTTTTTTTTTTTAATCTATACGCCAAGAACTGTTCGAAATAAAAATTATCGTCAGATAAGCAAACAGGGTAATCTTTGCACACTGTTGGTGAACAACAAGGAGGCGCGAGACAGGACCTTGGCGAAAGACTGTCAAGAGCTGCAATAATTCATCAGATGTGTTGGCATAAACTGCAAACAAAAATATGTTCCTGCCAGTTGAAGTGCAAAAGTTGCATGTTTTGTGAATGGATTATTCCGAAAATTACAACTCCACGGAATTTACGTTACCGTGAACATATAAAATGTTTGTGTTCTGTCTACAAAAGTTCTGCATAAACCAAAGAATTTGCAGCCAGCACGAATATGTTTGCACCTCCAGTTTGGAAGGGCTGTCTTAAGCAACTGCTGCAATAATTTGTCCTGAAATGTGGTCATTCCTTCCCTTCTCCACAGTATTTGTCATTTTCTTGTAGGACTTCCGTCCACAGTGAGTAGAGTTTAGGTCCCAGCCACCTACAGCGAGATCGCCTTTTGGGCAAGACACAGAAACGAAAGAAATGAGAGCAAGTCTAGCGACTTTGACTAAACAGTTTGTAGTGAGATTAGAGTAGTAGATGGCGCCACCGTACAAGTACGATGTTGCACACAGAGGGGTGAAAGAATTTCAGGGGGCGGCATAGGAAAGGATACCCATTTAACCAGTGGGTCCAGCCTGGGGGCAGTCACTTAACGTGCTCGTCCGATGCATGGTGGATATTCAGCGATTTTTAGTAAATCACACCATCTCTGAAAGATCAGCCCAGGTTCAAACCTGAGGACCTTGCATTGATAGTCTGACTCGCTAACCACTAAGCCATCCGCGGCTCCATTCCTTCCCTTTTCCTGTCATTTGCTTTTTAAAGGAGTAATGAGAGTGCTATGTCTGTTTCAAATAGCTATGTAAAACAATTAGATACGAGCTTAAAATGCATTTTACATCATTAACTCACGAATGCACAGGTATGCAAATGAGCACAAATACACGTCTAGCATGACAGAATTCATGTGCATTGTAGTTATCAATGGATAAACATAAATGTACAGTATGTAAAAGCATTCATAATACAATGACACTAGAATGAGTGTGGAAGAATATTGATTAATGTACCTAAGATAAAGCAATAACATTTAAAACTTATATACATATTTGTGGCGTTAATATTGGCTTTTGGTACATAAAGATGCAAGGAAATTTCAATACCAAATTTTTGGGGAAAAAAAAAGTGCATCTTATAATCTGAAAAATAAGGTACATACAAATGCCATGCAGGAAAGTATATGATTTGGATTGCCTTTCCTTCTCTCTTCTCCTACAATAGCGGTATTTTAGCTTCAAAATGTTGATCTGCTGATTTTTTCTTTCTTGTGGACAGAAAGTACTCTTAAGATTTCAGACACACATTACTCCTGCTCCTTAGTCTCTCTATCTGCCCATCTGCAAAAATTATATTTCTGCTACTTCATGAACAGTGAAGAAATTTATTCTGTAACTGATAGATCATCATTGTCAACCATTATCAATCCACTGCTGAATGAAAGTCTCTCCAAGTTTCATCCACAACGGTCTGTCTTATGCCAGTTCTTCATGTCACTCCTGCATGCTTTCGAATTTCATCCACCCATCTCCCATATGGTCTTCTGGTTTATTCCCCCTGTTTCTTGGAATCCAGTCTAAAGTCTAATTTTAGACTGATAGATACAGTCATGTATACAAGAAAACCAGTGTGTCTATCCTTTTGGTTCAACTCCCATTCTTACAAGTACTGTCACAGAATTTAGAGGTGTCCATCCATATCTGGACTTGAGCCTGTCTGCTGGCATTTCTATTGGTGTGATAGTATTAAGGAAGCTCCTTCAAAATATAACCATTATGTCCACAAAGAGGACATCAAGGATCAGTTGACAACATGATCAACCCTTTATAAAGATGAAACTTTTCAAAACAAATCAGACATGCAATAATTTAAAATGTTAATCATATTTCAGAAAAAACATTTTTTACCTTGCTACTTGTCACAATTAAACCCCCTAATCCTATTGTTAAAGGCCATGAACTAACAAGATACCAAATACCAAAGAGCTCTCAAGATACCAAAGAGCTCTCAAAACATTACAGTTCCATAAATTTTACCATTGAGCATGAAAATGATAATACTCTTCCATTCTTGGACATATTACTAAAAAGACACCCAGATACCAATTGTTTATCCTATTCAGTGTACAGAAAGCCTGAAACACAATCTGCTATTATTCCGCATAATTCATCGCACCCAAGAAAACAAAAACTAGGAGCTATAGAGTACATGGTCCGAAGAGCCTTCACCCACTCCTCCAATATCCAGGCTAGAAGAAATGAGTTAAATCATATCCAGATGATTACGATGGCGCATGGCTACCATAAAACGATCGTTGAAAAAATTGCTCGATCAGTGAAATGTCTACACAAAAGTACCTTACAAAGGGAAACCAGAATTACAAAATATGTTGGCACTATGGACTATATACCTGAAGTCACTACAATACTAAAGAACATATGCAAAAAACACCACATTGCGTTTGGTGAAAGTACGAAAAGTATTCGAGCCATCGTGCAAAAAGACCGTGACCAAGTTTCCACACTCAACAGACATGGGGTTTACAAAATACCCTTAATTCCTATTGACCCAGAAGATCCAGCAATTGCATATATTGGATCCACTGCACGCCCATTGCGAACAAGAATATATGAGCACAAGTACTCAATTACTAATAACTCTGATGCTACCTCTCTTGCACGATTAGTTAATAGAGGTATCTACCGACCAGACTGGACCAATGCCAGTGTGCTGAGCTCAAATCGTACAAAGCGATCTCTACGATTCGCTGAGAGTTTATGTATATTATCGCACAACTCTGACTGCTGTAATGAAGAAACTCCACGTTTCGTTCCAGTGCCTTGGGCCATGTTAATGCGGCCAGAACAGCATACTCCTATCCAGCAACACTTAACTCCTAATAATTCATTTACAGTTTGACGAATAATGTCAACTTATTAATTATCCTCTGTGTATATATTTTCTTCGCATATGTAATAGCAATTCATAGTATCATTTGTTGAAACCCTTTAACGCATGACAAAACTTCTACTATATTTAATGTAAACATCGTTATTGTTATCACGTGCTCGCGTAATTTGAAAATGCTTCTTGCTTTTATCCGTTGTTTTGTTTATGTATATTGAAATACCTGACGATGGAGCACATGGTGCTTTGAAGGATCTTGTAAGTTGTTGTGCCTTATAAATGTCTATTTTTTAGTACAGACTGTACTATTAAATATATCTTATCGTGCTGAAAGGCTTTTCGAATTAAAATATTGTTTAGCGCACGAAGAATCCTTATTAAAGTCACACAATTATCTACTCAAAGTACTTACAATGTAGCTAAACTAGCACAAAAGTCTGAATAAATGCTACAACATTATTATTATACAAAGAATGCAACACACACACAACAGCTAAATTAAGATTGTAGGAAAAGCATCTTAGTTAAGAAATTTTAGAAATGCCTAAAACTTTCAACCCATCTTGGGGTCTTTATCACCTGTAAACATTAGGAATTTTTATAAGTGTAAGACACAAGCTAAGTCAAAAAGCTACATTTCTAAATTTTTTTAATGTAACTAGTGTTTTTTCCTACAATAACAAACATTATTCCCTGAACAAATACTAAAACCACAAATCCTCCCCAATCAAATTCTAGCACTCATACCAATATACCAATAATTAAAAGCCCAGGCATAACATTTGACATTAACTGAACACAAAAAATATATATATCATCATCATCATCATCATTGTCAACCATTATCAATCCACTGCTGGACGAAGGTCTCCCCAAGTTTCCTCCACAACGGTCTGTATATATATATATATATCTAGCTCTCTCAATCAAAACAATAAAAAATGCTAACACTACAGCAGCTCCCTCTGGAACCAAATGCACTGGAGATACTTTTTTTAATAACACTTACATGATCATCTATCCTTATTCAGAACTGCACTATGAAAATATGCAATATATATACTATATACAACTGCTGAAAACAGCAGGAGAGGGGGATGGGTTCCTAAACAAAATAGATACTGCAAAAACAAGGCAATATTAACAGATTAATGGTTGCTTTTGAGACCAGCCGTCAATTGTGCATTGAAATAAATGGTTTATTAGTAGTAGTCTTTTTTTTTCTGTTGCAGACAGTGGCACATAATACTGCACATCAGCTCCTAATAAAGGGTCTTTCTCGGGCATATGAATCACACGAAATAACAGCTAGCTATTCTGGTATCTGGCAGAGAGCGTCATTTCCCACAAAACAATGGGCCAGTACTACTATCAATTAACAAAAGTCCAATCACACAAATTTCCAAGGAATACTGGTACACACTATCTGACAGGTCCTAAACATTCACCTACTTGTCACTTTGCATTGGCAAATGCCAATTGATTTTGGTTACAACTGAACTTAACTTTTAGTTGAATGATGACTTAAGTTTACACCAGGAGTTGTCAATTTATGCAATGTATGCCACGCCTGGCACACAGTAAGATCCAGGCACAGACAGCATAGAAAAACAAAAAAATTAAGCAACAGTAAAATAATATTTTTCAAATATTTACTATTTTATAGAATATTTTATCTTTAAAATAAAGCTACTATACATATATAAGGGATAAATAAAGGAAGTAATTTCAATCTATCCAAAGAAAAAATAAATACAGAAAAATTGGTAATTGAATTGGAAAGCATCTGCAGCACTTTAGAAAAAGAGGACCAAATTAAAGCAGACCTCCTCAGACAAGATTACTACAACAGCCTTACAAAATTCCAGAAGCAAGTAAGGAAACCTCAAAAAAATTTTGATAATAGTCAATTAAAAGCTCTTAAAAGATTTCAGAAAAAAATGAAAGTGTAGTTGCTGTGAAAACAGACAAAAGTAAGTTGATTACTATTACGGATAAGAAAGATTATCTAGAAAAGATGGAAGAAGAACTAAAAAAAAACTATGTATGAAGTAAAAGAAAACCCACTACCAGATTTGATTAAAAAAGTCTCTAAGCTTATTTCACTTCAAAAAAAGAAAAACCAGCTTCCAGAAAACTATAAACAATTCTCAAAATTACAGTTCAGATTACCTCAAATATATGGAATAGTCAAACTGCATAAAGAACATCAACCAATTAGACCAATAATAGACGCGAAAAACTCTATTCTTTCAAATCTAAACTATTTTTTAAAGTCACACCTTCAGAATCTTTTAAAAGAGCCACCTAACTTGATTAAAAACTCAATGCAGCTAAAAGAAAAACTAGAACTTCTTCCTAAATTAGATTCTCCTATTATGGGTAGTTTAGACATAGTGCCTATGTATACTCACATTAATATAGATCAACTTATAGACTTTATAGCGGAAGGCTTGGCAGACCTAATAGTTTTTCACAACAAAGAAAAAAACATATTAGTTGGAATTTTTGAAATGCTTATTTTCTCTTTGCAGAACAACTACTTTCAATTTGGGAAAACGTTTTTCATTCAAAAATCGGGGCTAGCTATGGGCTCCCCACTCTCCCCACTCTTAGCTAACTATTATGTGGGAAAACTAGAAGAAAAGATACTAGTACAACCCACATACTTCTGCTTATATAGCAGATACATGGATGACATCTTATTTATAATAGATAGCTCAGAAATTGTTCCAGAAAGAATTCTAGACTCATTCAATGAATTAGATGATTCCCTTAAGTTCACTATTGAACTTCAAAAAGAAAGAAGAATTAACTTCTTAGATATCACTATCTATTATGAAGATGAAAAATTCCTCACTAGTTGGTATAAAAAAACAATGAATACTAAAAGACTACTGGATTTCAATTCCTATCATCCAGTTTCTATTAAGAAAAATGTAGCAAGTCAGTTTTTAGAAAAAATTAATAAAACAGTTTCTACTGCAGATAAAAAAGAAGCCTATAAAGAAGAACTTAAAGTCATACTTGCAGAGAATAACTATCCTAAAGAAGAAATTGAGAAGCTTCTGAATTTTAATGGTACGAAGGACACACAAAAGCAACAAGTAAAATTCACTAGAAAAATTTCTTATCACAAAGGTTTATTTGAGTCTTTAAAGAGAATTAGTAAGAAGTACAATATTAGGCTAGCTCCAAGTTTAGAGAACAAAGTTAAAAAAAATTTCCCTAAAATAGTTCAAAGAGAAGAAGATATTTTAAAATGCAAGGAGTAGTCTATGAAGTAAATTGTAGTTGTGGACTATCTTACATAGGTGAAACAGGTCGCAGACTAGAAACTCGTATAGCTGAGCATAAAGCAGCTATAAAAAATTGCTCCAACAAGACTGGATTAGATAGGCATGTTAGAGAAACTGTGCACAGCATGGATTGGAATTCCCTTAAAGTCATCAGTTTCCAAAGCAATTTTCAAAAAGAAAGCTGAAAGAAAGAATAGAGATTGAGAAAAATCAAAATTCCATCATCAATGACTGCAAAGGATTTTCCCTGCCTAACATCTGGCCGGATTTGTTGAAAAATAACCTACACCGTCAAGGTTAACTGTAACCGTGATAGTGACAGGAAAAATTGACAACAGCAAGACAGCCTGAAGAAGGAGAAGAGTTTTCTCCGAAAATTTGCTATTAATGAAAAAATTTCCTAGTAAAATTCCCATAATAGTTGCTTTAGATTAGTAATTGAATTAAGAAACTAGGAAGCCATTTCTCAACATGAGCTTTATTCAAAGAATATATAAGGGGTTTAACCCCTTTGCTTCCAAATCTAAAGTTGGAATCACCCTTGCAGCAGACAGGGAACAAAGCTGAATTTGATTTGTTTCTGATCCATGTATACCTCTGAGTTAGTAATTTCATACATAGTATTCTCCCTAGATTTTTTTACAGCTGGGTGGCAAAAGATTTTAGCTGGATGGTATTTTTTAAACCCTTCCCCAATTGATATCAGGAAAACCCAAAATGTTGATGCAAAAAAGAAGAGAGATGAGTACAACTAAAGAAGATGTGACTTCCAAAGTGGAATATATAGAGCTATGCAAGACAGCACCAAAAAGTATCTCTGAAAATGCAAGAAAATTCAACTGTGAACTAGTGAGAAAAGCAATTGAAAAGAACCAAAGCCTAAAGATAGCAAAGGGACATCTCAGTAAGGGAAGAAAACAGATTGTGGCACTGAGAAAAGAAGATGGTTCTGTAACAAGAAATAGAGGTGAAATTTTAACAGGAATGAAAGATTTCTACTCCAAATTATATGAAAGGGATGATACATGTACCCCAGACATCATGAAAGGTACCAGAGTTCTTCCAGTCCTACCCACAGAAGTTGCACATGCAATCAAGAACATAAAGCGGGGGAAAGCTCCAGGAGAAGATGAAATTACTGTAGACATCATACAAGAAGCAAGTGGAGAAATTGAAACAGTACTCACCCAAGTTTTCATTAGATGCCTTAATGAGGGGAAGATTCCTGAGGATTGGAACAACGCTACAATGATCCTGCTACATAAAAAAGGTGACATTTAGGATCTCAGGAACTACAGACCTATTAGCCTCCTATCAGTGGTTTATAAAACCTTCACTAAAGTTCTTTCACACCGCTTGAAGGTAACACTGGATATGACTCAACCGAGAGAACAAGCTGGATTCAGGAGTGGCTACAGCACTATAGATCATATCCACGTACTGAGAGAACTAACTGAAAGAGAGAGGGAATATGAACTTCCATTATGCATGGCTTTTATCGTATATGAAAAGGCCTTTGATTCAGTGAAACCATCAGCAGTTACAATGGCTTTGAAATCCTGCAATATTGCAGATGCATACATTAATATTATTAATAACATCTATGAAAATGCAAGTGCAAAGATTCGGCTGTTTGAGAATACAGCACACAAAAATTGGAAAGGGAGTGAGACAAGGTGATACCATATCGCCCAAGCCCTTTAATGCCACATTGGAAAATGCCTTTCAATCATTGAACTGGGAAAACAGACGGATAAAGATTAATGGAGATTATCTAACTCACCTTCGTTTTGCTGATGACGCAGTCATTTTTGCAACTACCCCATCAGAGCTGCAGAGTATGATGCAGGAACTTGCGGGATTAATAATGAACTTTTAGAAGACAAAAGTGATGTACAATGTTTTTACAAGAAATGAAGATTTATTGACTGATGGATAAATGCTGGAGACAACAGATGCATACGTTTATCTTGGACAGCAGATATCAAGTGAGGGTCACATTGATAAAGAAATTAATCGGCATATAAAACTTGCAAAGAAATTAATCGGCATATAAAACTTGCCTGGAGAGCTTTTGGAAGAAACAGCATAATTTTCAAGAGCAATATGCCATTATGTCTTAAAAGAAAAGTGTTTGATCAATGCATCCTTCCAGTGCTTACGTATGGTGCAGAGACATGGAGCTTAACTAAAAGAGACATACAAAGGCTGCAGACAACTCAAAGTAGCATGGAGAGGTGCATGCTTGGTGTAACCAGGAGAGATAAGAAGAGGAACTCGTGGATCAGAAAAATGACAAGAGTGGAAGACATCATGATTAGAGTAAAATCTCTGAAAAGGCAATGGGCTGGACATACTGCCAGAAGAACAGACCAGTGATGGACAGTCGAAATTTTAGATTAGATTACACATGGGAGATGGGTGGATGAAATTCGAAAGTATGCGGCAGTAACAGGAAGAAGACTGGCACAAGACAGACCGTTGTGGAAGAGGCTTGGAGAGACCTTCATCCAGCAGTGGATTGATAATGGTTGACAATGATGATGATGATGACATTTCAAGGGTGAATTTCATTGAAATATCCTCTTGAAAGGTAAAGACAAACCAATATGGCTACTTTATTATACTTTCATATCCAACTAATTACCTTTAAAACTTAATTTTCTTCAAAATATGTAACTTGTTTGTATTGTTAATAAAATAAATTTCGTTTAGATGAAAAGCTAAAAGATCATCCGTGTTTATTGGCATATATAAAGAGAGACATACACTAATTCCCCGTCAACCGACGGCTTTGTCAGGCGGTGTTATTAGGTTAAGAGCACAGAATCAAATTAGAATTTAAATAATAGAAGTAATAACAATGTGAGGTAAACATAAATACAGGCGTAGCGACATGCATGAGCTGCACGAGGCGTGCCATGAATAACAACTACAGTTTAACATTGGAGAGCTGCTTTGGCGTTCAAGCAATGTCTACCTCAGAACTGTTGTTTAAGTTGGGCTCGTATGCAAGTCGATGTCCAAAAGGGTGTAACAGATTGATGGTAACTTAGTCAATACATCAGAGTGGCATACATTCTGGCACTTAGAATTTGTATGGTTTCTCTGACAGCCACTGATTTTTGATTGTGGTACGGGGCGTCTCTGCTGAGATTCTGCCATCACAGTTGGGCTCCCTGGTTCACTACTTCTCTAGACTGTGCTGTCAAGAGCTTTTCCTGCTTAACGTCACGTACATGCTCCGCCAACCGCAGCTCGAAGGATCTTTTTGTGAGACCCATGTAGTATTTTAGGATCTTTTGAAGGATCAACAGACAAACTAACTTTGATTACAATACTTTATTTCATGTACCCACTGTGGGGTGGGGTGAATTTAAGGGTGCCTTTGAAAAGTAGTCCCAAACTTCGTACACATATTAAAACAAACTGGAGGGCAAACATTTTATGGTAAAAATCAATTTGCTACCCGGGCGGTGCAGTGGTCAAAGCAGTTGCTTCTAACCATTAATCCAAAACTGGCATGGATGTGTTTGTCTTATGGCACCGGTTGTTTCCATTCCAGTGGCCCTAAATTAGGGACAGGAGAATTTTTTTTTTTTTTTTTTGGTCAATTAAGTTGCTTATGATGGTCGTTTAACCCCCAGAAAAAAAATTATTGGTATGGCTGACACTCAAATCATAGTCACGTCAGAAGTAACTACGGTAAAACTAGAAGACATACTTAGATTTCAATGTGTATCTTACACCTATTCACTTGAAACTTATGCTCTATGCAGATGTTGGAAATTTGTCTAGCATACACACATGCATATCATTACGCTGTTCTCCGAGATTCAGAGGTTAGTTATCTCCTCAAAGAAAGACAATCTGTCAGATTTTTTTTTAATTTTTTTTTTTATTGGAAGTTTAAAGACCACCGTAAGCAACTCAATGGGCTATAAGCAGTTGCCCGTCTTTAATTTAGGGTCACTGGTTCCAGGGAAGGGAGAGAGCCAGTGCCATAAGACAAACACAGCATCCACGCCTCACCGGGATTCGAACCCGGACCCCGTTCAGACGAATGATCAGAGGCCATCGCTTAGACCACTGCGCCAACGGGGCGGCACAGATAAATGTTTAACTGATGGAATAAAATTCACTTCCCGTTGCTGTGTCAAACATTTAGTTAATTCCATAAAACCAGTGGCTCTAATTTACAGCGATCTCAGCACAAACTTCACTGACACAAGACCTTTTTATACTTGATACAATCTTTTCTGATGCAGACATTGGGTCCTTTCACGAGTTCCTTGCCTTCCTCTACCTTTCTTTCCTGCGACTTGGGCTAAAAAAAATCTCTTAGTAAGCATCTTATCACTCATTCTTCCAAACAACCTAAGATTATTAGTCTCCACCTTACTAACATTTGCCTCATGTTGCACATTTGCAACACATCTTTGTTCCTTACATGATCAGTGTGTGTTTTGCCACAAACCCCTTGTAAGTAACACATCTCTCCAGCACACAAACACCAATGTCTCTTCTGTAGTACCCACATTTTTCACTGCCACACATCAGAGTAGGAACAATTACACTTTCATATACAGCCATTTGAGACTTTCTTAAGAGAAAAACAACAATCATTCCTGCGAAATTCTCCTAAAGCAGCTATGACTTTCAATGAAAAATTTGCTTGCCTACTAATTTGTTCTCTCTGTTATAAACCCACTTCCCAAATAAACAGACACTTGCAAAATATCAATTTTTATTTAAGGGAAAGGGAGGACCATATAAATCCTACACTGATGGACAGCCTAACCTAGATCAACTGCACTTCATTTCTAAATGTTTACAAAATGTAAACATTTTACTTGATCCGCAAATATTTGGCGTACTGGTAAAATAGTAAGGTACCAATCAAAAAGGTTACCACTGAGATTGAACAAAAAAAAAATTGAACTGAAAAAAACAAGGAAGATTAAGCTTTATGAGTTATGTACCTTATAAAAGTTTTACTATAATGAGAAATGCCTATTAATTGCTTTGATTTAAGCAATGTTGCAAGTGGTAAATATTTTGAGAATCTCACAAAATCAAATGTTTTTCTAAACTTAAAGTGGACACCAGATTATCATAAAATAAAAAACTGTGCAGCAAACGACTGATAGCCCCAAAAATAAAGTTATACCAGTACGTCTGGCTAGCGATTAAATAACGGACATGGTGAACAAAATGAAACACATCCAATTATAGTACAGGGAAGTTGGTTAAATGTTTTACAGGATGTCAGCATACATAGCATATTGTACATTAACAACAATTTTGAATTCCGCGTTAGGGATTCTATGGCGTACAATTCTGAATAAACATTTGAAATATAAACACCGTTAAAAATTTGAGACAATTTAAACTGAGTAACTTCCACAGGAACCTGTCAACAAATGAACGTCGTCCAGTAGTGCCCCCTTTGATACTTGTCATATGAAACGTTGAAGAACAGTAAATAAACGTTTTTCAACGGTTACTGATGTCACCAAGTCATCACACTGTTAAAAAGGTGAATGATTAAATCATAACTACAAATTAAATGGAAAAGATTGGACTACGACTGACCCCTGTGAATAAGGAAAACACAAAACTTACGAATGATCGAATTCTTGCGCGTTACATTTTAGCTCTGGCAATGCATGCAATTGTTAACACAGAATTTCTGTAATTTCTATAAATAATAAATATCGGCAATATGCGCGTTAAACAGATTTATCCTGATGTCAAGTGAGTAAAACAAATTCAAAATGGCGGTTACCAATATATTTATATAGCACGATATAGGCATATTGACATAACATTTAACTAAAAGACTAATAGTGCAGCGTTTTATTAAAATCGCCTACCCAACAGTAATTATTATTACAACATGATTTTAAAATTACTCACCTCTTCACTGCATCTATTTACTTTTTTTCTTATGGAAACAATTAAATGGAATAGCTTTAAAGCAAGTATAATACACTCTAGCTTCCAGTACTGCACTTGAGTAAGAAACGAATCTCCGACTCCAATCAGAGACCTCTGGCGGCAGTTTTCTGGATCTGGAAACCAGGCTATCTGACGTCAGAAATTGACTACTTCCATGTTCCGACGGACTAGAATTGGTTAATTCATTTCAGTTTTAATTTAACCTCTTTAAAGGAGTTAAGTTTGCGTAGTGCCAATCCAAGAAGATTTTTTGCCCCTATGAGAATCATTAATAGTTTGAATGTCAACTGAAAAGAAAGGTAAGATTTCATGGGAGTGGCTTTGGTCCTCAGTTGTTCAATGTTTGTACTTCATGTTTACCAGATGTATATGACATCTGATTTTGGAATTTGGAAAATTTTAGTGTTTATAAAATTTGTCGAACTACTGATAATCAATTTGCGCATGAACTTAATGTTCAATTAAGTGGGTGTCGGTTTTCTGCGACTCTGATATTTTGTTGCTTCTCATTACTTATTCAAAACTCAGTGAATATAGGATTATGGGATGATGATTAGTTTTCCTAATTGTAACTCTTTCATCCAGCGTTTGAACAATCTAACGAGGAGGGAAAGTGTATTTTATTTCACTGTGAAACACCGATAACAGATAAATGTGGTGATGGAAGTGATGCGTTTTAAGTTAATGCATCGGTTTTGTTAAGTTTTGGTGCGATGGATTGGAGTTTGTTTTGTTTTTCCCTAAGGTGTTTTAACTTACGTAATACTGTGACCACCTTCGGATAACTTTAATTAGGCTCCAGCTCTAGCGGAATTTATTCTGATGTTCGGATTGTTACTTATTTGTGGTGCATTTTAAAATATGTTACGTGTGTTCTCTGCAGTAAATTCTAGTAAGACTTGACAAGTGTAAACCCGTAATATATAGCTTAGTTAATCGTACATTTGAAGGTTGCCTTTGTTGTCCGAATTTAAAGGTTGATATGTGTTAGTGACGTTGATTTTTAAACTTGTTAGTGGCTGAAATGATCTTGCTGAGCTACAGTGCATTTTTATTACAAAGTGATTAACAGCATACTGTAATAAATGAAATATTTTTATTTAGAAGGTAGGTGTTGATAGCAAAACAAACACATTTTGTATAATGTTTCAGATATGTGTAAATAAGCAATTTCATGTTCTCCAAGGTAGCACATTGTGTGTGCATGAATACCATCCGTAATAAATCGTGTTAATGAGAGCAGGTAAGGGTATTTTTCAGATATGCAGTCCTGTAAATTGCAACATAATTGCTATCTAATTGTGCAGAAATTGAGCATCTATTAATTCCTTCTTCTAACAACCTGAAATTGACTTCCAGATGAGGTATGGGTGTTATACATTTCAGTGGCATTAGCTGTAAAATGTTTTGCTTTTTCATAAATGTTGCGAGGTTCATCTAAACGTGTTTTGTTTGGTTGTGATTATTTTGTTCTTCAAGTTGATATAAAAGATGGTAAAAGATGGACAGTCTGTCACTTTCCCAAATTTTCCTTTACTTTCAGGGATGGGCAGCTCAAAAGTTTCGATGTGCCCAAGTAGTTCATAGGCCTTCTCCATCTCTTAGTTCTGTCAGTCTTTTGCATCTACTTAAAGAACTGAATAATCACAGCTTATGCTGTAGCAAATGAGTCTCAAGAGCTAAGAGGGATGTTAAATCTATGCAGGTCTGTCAGTGGCTGTGGGTCTTCCCTTTTGAGGTACAGAAACTGTGAATTAAGAACAGGATCCCTTCCTCCCAGAGTGCAGAACTTCTGTGACCAATGACCTTTTTATCGTCTTATTCTATCTATGTACACTATTTTATCAAAAGTATTTGGATACCACAATGTTTTGGGACAAATGGCTTTATTATCACAATTATTAATTAGTCAGTCCACCTTTTGCTTATATGACAAATGCAACACGTCATGGCATACTATCAATCAATTTCTGGTAGGTCTCAACAGGAAGGGCTTGTCATTCGTCCTTCAAAGCTCCTGCTAGAGTGGAGAGCGAAGACAGACATTGTGGTAGATTTTGTATCCACCACTCCATTTCATCCCAGAAGTTTTCTATGGGATTAAGATCAAGACTGAGCAGACCAGTCTAACAATTCCACCTCATTTTCGAGAAACCAGTCTTGTGCAGGGTTAAGAGAGCTCAATCATGTTGGAAGAGACTATGGCCATTTTCAAAATACTGCCACATTGTTGGTTGGGCAGAATGTTGAGGTATACTTCAGAGTTCATGGTTTGTGGTAGGCCCTATAATAACCAACAGGCTGAGTTCCATCCACGAAGAACAGCTCCATCCCACAATGGAGCCTCAGCCGAACTTAACAGTAAGGAAGAACACAGTCTGATAAAAATCGTTTGCCGAGCTGTCACCAAATATCAACATGCCCATCAGATTAGGAGACTAAAAAGCATGACTCGTCACTCCACAAAGGACAGCTTTTCATTCTCCCACAGTCCAGGAACAACAGGGGAGACACCACTCCAAACGGTGCGTAGCATTCACGGTAGTGATGTGTGGCTGGTATGACACTGCTCTACCATAATAACCCACACTGTGCAAATTTCTGTGGATAAATATGGTACTAACCGAGCTATTACAAGCATTTCCTACTTCAGCAGCAATGGAAAGGGCAGAGAAAGAACAGGATTTCTTACCATGGTTCTTCTGTTAGTTTGTGTGGTTTTCCTGAACATTTTTTTACTGTAGTTGCACCATCTGGCTTCCATGTCTTCACAACATCACTTACAGTCTATTTTGATGTGTTTAGTTTAGCTGCAATGCTTCGTATGGAAGCTTTACTCAAATGACATCCAATGACCAGCCCACACTAAAACTCGGAAAGTTCACGTCCATGTGGCATATCCGCTTCAAAGTTACTGATAACATGGCAAAACATCTTAGCTTTTATGTATGTACCTCCCCACTCACAGCATACCTTTCTGCAAAATCGTTCTTTGCACTTATGCAAATATTTGTTAGTGTCCAACTACTTTTGGTAATATAGTGTACATTAAAGGTATAAAATATAATTTAAAAATAAAATCACTTTACATTTTGTAATATTGATTGTGTTGTGGCAACTTTTCGTGTAACTAAGTTACCCATTATGAAATTTAACTTAAGTTTTATGGGGATTACTAGGAGGAACTTTTTTCCTGTTAAATTTTTGGGCTGCATATCAATTTGTCATCTGGGCTGATTCAAGAAAGTAGGCTTTGCCACTCATGTAGTAATACCCAGTCTTTCAGTTCATTAATTGTGGCTCCTCTTCTTTTAATCTATATACCTTCCAACTTCCTTTTCACAAAGTGCTATTGGTGTGATAGGAGTTTTATGGAGTCCCAGTTAATTGAATGTCCAGTGTTTTGAATATTAGGTGTGTGCAATAGTTCTACCCATTTTTCATGATGCAAATTCCAAGTAAAAACATGTAAGTAATGAGTGCAGTAACAGATGGCACATGTGGTAGCCAAAATGCTTCAAGGAGTAGGCTGTGAAATGACACCAAGTATGCAGGTGCACCTGATTTGTAACAAGTCACACATGGGTTAACATGGCAATAAGGATCATATTAGGCATTGTTTGATGGGTTTGGCAATGCAGCTGAAGTTTGCTGCAACATTTGTGAGGTGAATGGTAAGGATACTGTAGACAAAAACATTCATTGGTTCAGGAAACTCCATGAAGGAGACAGCTGTGCAGAGATCAACCATGTCCATCGGAGGTTTCTGAAGAGGATCTCAATCAAGCCATATCAAATGACCAATATGTAACTGTTGAATTATCAAAAAGGTTTTCTAGAACAACAGTAGAAAGAAGGATGCATGTGCTTAGATTTATCACAACGTTCGACCAGTGGGTACCACAGGGCCTATCTACAAGAAATTGATCGGAAAGAATGACCAGAGTTGTATAAAAATAAAATGTATCTGTGTACACAACCATTAAAACAGAATACTTGCTGCAAACCCACAAATCACGATAACAATAGAATAAGATAATTTAAAGAAAAAGTAATATAACAATAAATAATTATTAGAACATTACAGATTCTAGAGAGGACAAAAGTACATTATGACTGAATGTGTAAAATGGACCTTAAGGCCAAAACTTTAAAATATTGGATTATGAATCTCATAAAAACAAGAGACTAAAGTTTTTATATCTAGAAAAGCAGTTTCATTAATGAACTTTCAAAAATTTTAAATAACATTTTCAACAACTTAATTCAAAAATAGTAGACTTATAAAATACATAAGGAAAATATTTTAATTTAATAACTGTCAACTGCAAGAGGAACCTGGCAATAAAATTTAAAGTCTTTCTGTGTAAATGAAACTTTTGTTACAGTTCGTATAACTAAGAACAGGCCTTGATAAAATAAAGAGGCCAGAAACGTCTGTAAAAACAAAAGAACTCCCTATCGGAAGATGTGAAAAATAGTTGAACATTCTCACGTTACGCTAGAATTAAATATATTGATCTGAGTAAAGCAGCAATGTGTATGAAATGGATCTTTATGGCAAAATATTAAAATATTGAACTATGAACCTCATAAAAGCAAAAGACTAATTAAAGAAAAAATTTATATCCAGACGAACCTTCAAAAATTATAAATGGCATTTTCAACAACTTAATTGAAAAATAGTAGGCTTACAAAGTGCATAAGGAGAAGATTTTAATTTAATAACTGGCAACTGCAAGAAGAACCTGGCAATAACATTTAATTTTTTTCTGTGTAAACCGAAACGTTTGATAGAGTTCCTATCATTGAGAACAAGCCTTGATAAAATCTAAAGGCCAGAAACGTCTGTAAAAGCAAAAGAACTCAGAAGATGTGAAAAAACAGTTGAATGTTCTTCAAGTCAAAATAGAATTAAGGATATTAATTTGAGTAAAGCCTTGAGTGTTTTAATTACAGTAAATAACACTTTTTTAATCTACATGCAAAAACTATCTGCAAAATCTGCTAATAATTTGGAAACTATCCGTGTATGCACGTATGACTACATACTGCTACTCTGGTTACGGGTGATAAAATGTGTGTACAGAAATGTAAAGTGCCAAAGGACTGTATGCCGAGTAGGAATGCTCTGCTCCATTGACTTCAAGAGGAGAAATGCATCCCAGAAAGGTCTTGTTAAGTGTATGGTGGGATGTCAAAGGGTAAATCACTGGGAGTTGTTTGCTGCTAATGAAACGATAAATGCTGACCTATATTGCCAACGGGTGAAAAGGCTGAAAGAAAAATTGAAATCTAAGCATCCAGCACTGGCTACTTGCATTGGCATCATCTTGCAACATGACAATGCAAGACCCCATACAGCTTTAGCTACTTAGAGAAAATTACTGGACATTCATATGGGAAGTACTACCCCCCCCCCCCATTCCCCAGAGCTTGCACATATGAACTACCACCTATTTTGATTTTTTCCGAACAAGTTTGACGGAAAAACCTTCGACGAAGTTGAAGATGTCAAAACTGCATTACAAGAGTTTTTTGACTCCAAAATAAAGTTCTACAGTAGTGGAATTGAATTACTGCCAGAAAGATGGCAAGAGGTCATAGGTAATAAAGGCAATTATATAATAAAGATGTTATTTATAAAAATAAAAAAATTCTCCACTAAAAAAATAGAACTTTTTCACACACTTAATATGTCTGCCAGCTCCAGTTTTGCCAGTTACATTTCTTATAGCAGCTTTATGTTCTGCTACAGGAGTTTGGTGTCTCACAATTTCCCTACATGTTTCCACGATTGGAGTTTACACACTGTAGAGCACTTTTTCTTGTAGCAGGACATTGCTTTTTTTTTTTTTTTTTTTTAATGGGAGGAAAGAATTTTTGAATTATATTATTTATGCCCGGAGCAAGTCTAACATGAGATGCACAAATAGACCTTAGGTCGTGGTGCTGGGTCAAGTACCCCTCCATTGGTACAAGTCGAACATGGAATTTTGCTAATTCTATAAAGTTTTTTGCATAACCCTATAGGAGACTTCCCTAATTAGCTTAGTATTTCCTACATATAATTGAGAAACAAATCTCCCTAAAAAAATAGTTTTTCACAAATACATGGAAGGCAATGCAGATGTAATTGTTGGCACAAATGTGCTGTATTTTCACTCCTATGTAGTAACTCCATCAGAAAACTTGAAAATTCTAGTGTAATGAATAGCATGCTGAAACGGAAATTTAGAGATGCAGGTTTGGTTCCCTTCCAGGGTAATGTAATTTTCGAGTTCTCTGAGGAGTTGCTACATGGAAACAGTGAAAATACAGCACATTTGTATCAACAATTGAGGAGCTTGCAGCAGGGGAGGGGGGGGCAGCTCCCTTTTTGACATTTTGTGCAGAATAAGAAAACTGTTTATAAAAAATACAGTTTAACTGAGGTTTGCAAAAAATTCCCCACTGTAAAGATAACATAGTCTAATAAATACATGTAATTTCTTAATGTTTTATCCCTAAAATGAATATAGGATAAATATAAGAAAATTGGAGCTGTCCCCTTTTTGCACCAAATGTCATAAATTTCATTAAATTTTGCATTTAGTAAAGGATAGAAAAACTAAATAATGTTAATAAAATGTGTTTAGTAACCATTAAACAACATTACAAATCTCATTGTTAATAAGCAAATAAAATATTACAATTTTATTCATTGGCCTGTATTGTACCTGCACCAAACAGTGATGAGGACAGCTCCCAAAATATTAATATCTCACCCATTTATTATCAGATCTGCCTGGTTCTTGCACCAATCGATGCAGCATATTTTTCTTAGATTTGTAAACATGTTAAGTAAAAATCAACCAAAAATGGAGCTGCCCCCTTTTGCTGCTAACTTCTCAATTACATTTGTATAGCTTAGTATTAGTGTCTACAATTTAACTTCTTTTTTTGTTAAAATTTTTTCTCTATTATTGTAAAAAGATAATTATTTTCTGCAAGTGTACTTTTTAATTCTTTTTTATAGAGTTTCTTCCACACTTCTGACAAATTCAGAACCTCAGTTTTTTTTCCAGGAATTGGGTAGCCACATTAAATTCAATTTAATGTAGATAGGATTGTAAGAGTGCTAATTCAGAGCTTTGTTAACGTTGGTAGTTTTTTTTTTTTTTATATACAATTTGGTATTTTTTTCTCCTGAAACTGTAAGGGTCAATCCAAGAAGTTTAGGTTATTGTTTTGCAATAAAGTTTGGACATTCAGTCCACTGGGACTCCATAAAAATTATATCACATCAACAGCACTTTGTGAAAAGGAAGGTGGAAGAAGGTGTACAAATTGAAAGAGGAGGAGCCACAATAAACAGAAAGGCTGGGTATATTGCACGAGTGGCAACACTTACTCACTTGAGTCAGTCCTGGTGTGTAAATTTGACAACTGTGGGGAAAAGTTTCATCTGAGTAATCTCGGTGAAGCTAAAGTTAAATTTTATGGCAGTTAGTCACTAGGATTTGCTGTGACTTCACTAATACACACATGCATTTGAATTTATTATGTAAAATGTACCAGCATTTAAATTATAGGTATTTTTGGTTAATCCAGATGCTCTCCTCTTAAGTGCAGTGATGGCAGTTTATTTCTCTTGTGCAAACAATATTTCACTTGTTTTCCTTTTTATGTGGTTTCCTTTAGGTACAGGTGATTCCTATGGTGTAGCAGATTGGAAAATGTCACCACCCTTACCCCTTCTGTGGAAGAGGTGATGGAAGTTCAGTTTGCACTTATGTTAAGCTTGTTCTAGGTAGTTCATTATGTATCCCAGTATGTATTGCATTAATTTGAAAGAGCATAGAGTCGATACAGAAATGATTGGAAATGTGGGTGTTCAGTCAGTGTCATAATAAAGTTGCTGGTGTATCATTTTTTTCTTTTGTTTGTTTGTTCTATAAATGCAGTCATCCATCCCTAATTTGAGACCACTGGTTGCAATGAAGGGAGAGAGCCAGTGCTATAAGACGAATGCAACATCCATGCCTCACTGGGATTTGAACCCAGACCTATCTCTGAAATATGGTCAAGCCAGTGCTCAGACCACTGTGCCACCAGTATGGCTATGACATGCTGAGCCTAAAATGTATACCAAATGGGTATCAATCTTTGCTACTGTGTGGCAGAGTTAAGCTCATCAGTATGCTATAATATGAGACTACACATGTATGTACAAGTCTGTGTGAGCAGGAAAACAAGCATTATTTGTATACACTAAAATAAAAAAATGATTGACTACCTAATAAAAATATTCTGATGCAAAGAGATTACATAAAAAAGTGCATCTGTATGAATAGACAAAAGTAGCTACTTATTTGCACATTCTAAAATTTAAAGAACTGTATGCTATCATCATATAAAAGGTTTCGGTGCTGAAAGAAAAAAATGTAAAAGTGTATCCAGGTTATGTAGAAATAGCTAAATTATATAACGAAATCTAATATGTGCACAAAAGTTTATGCAAGCATTAAGCACTAAAAATATATTAGAATTGAATGCCTATATGTATATCAAAACATGATTTAATGGTGAAAATTGCTACTTCATGTTTTTATTCCATGTTGTGGTTGCTTTGCTCTCTTTTTCTTTTATTTGTCCATGCCAGTTTTGTTCATTCCACATCACAAATAGTCCATCATTTGTGTTGTTTCCTATTTATTTGCTCTTTTGACATAGGACTATACTAACTAACTCCACGAATATTATGGGGAGATTTACGGCCGACCGCCTGTGACAAAAATAAGTCCAATTGAAATCATTAAAGGGTTAAAAATACTTGCCGCACACTAATCGTGTTAGCACATTCGTAAACAGCATGGAATCCAATGCGCATACCGTGCAATACATCGTGCACACGACGCTCCCTGTGCGTTGGGGAAATGATCCAATATTTCTGGGCGTGCCGCCGCATTTGACTCAGTCTGTCTCCTCAACCGTGAGTTCAACACGACTGTGCATGGTATCATTTTAAAGCTCTCAACGAGATCTATCAAAATATACAAAAAACATTTTGCAGTGGTCTGTACTAAACATTTTAAAATTTGTTTTCTTGTGAATTGGTGAACACTTTTGACAATATTGTGGACAGCCATGAGTGCAATACAATTGTGCATAGTATCGTTTTAAAGCTCTCAACGAGATCTATTCAAATATACAAAGAACATATCACAGTGGTTTAAACACATTTAAAAAAATTGTTTTCATGTGAACAAGTTAATGTCTTCGACAATGCTGTGAAATTCACCGAATGAACACAAGCAAAAGTGAAGGAAATCAAAATGAGAGGCAAGAACAAGTGATGAGGAATGTAAGAAGCCCAAGAAGGCTGCAGCCCAATGAACCTAGTATTGAGAGTACCTAAAAGCAGCCGCAGCCAAACAAAAATCCAACACACCAATTGTGTAGTCCTACGTTCCAAACTGATGGATCAATCAGAACTAAGCCAACCTTGTTTTTTTTTTTTTTTTTTAATCTAGTTAGTGTTGCCTTTGCCTTGCCCTAAGTGTACATAGTAGTGTTCCCCCTAGGTCGTTTTAGCAGGGCGCAGCACCCTGCCCATTTTTGGCATGTTAAAATTTGCCCTGACCCCGTTTTGGATGGTAAAATGGCAACTGCCCTCCCCTAATTTTTATCCTGCCCTTAGTCTTATATTGCCCTTGCCATTCCGCAGCTTGCCACGCTCACAATCACAGGGTCAGTCACAAACTTACCCGTGTAACTGGTTTGCTACATGTTGATACCCACAAACCTTACAGTTAATGAGATCTCGTAGAAATTGCAACATTTGCTTTTCATTTTGAGGTTTAACAACCACTGTGATCAACTCAAAGGGCTATAAACAGTTGCCCGTCCCTAATTTAGGACCACTGGTTCCAAGTAAAGATAAAAATTAGCAGTCGTCACTAGCAGCGTGGCGACTAGATAAAACACAGCAGCCGGTATGAAAAGTTACTCTACTCACCAGGCTTGAAAATTTGCCTTTCCATATGGTCTGGTGGTCAAACTATTTTTTCATTACTAAAGAACTTTATTGCATTTTTCAAAAACCTCCTATAAATTTTCAAGACATTTTCTATTGCCCAACTCATGTGGGGAAGAACAGTGCTCTGCTCAGTAAATAAGTGGGTGTGATCTGTTTATAGATTCACTCTTCAAGAAAGGGGAGACTGTTTTTCCCCCATTGAAGTTTGAACACAAAGTAATGATAAATGGACATCTGAACTTCAGCTAGAGTCCTAACGTCACAAACTAACTTCAGCAGCTCGCTTTTATTAAGTTTTTCCGAAAGTGCATGATTTCGCATTAATTAGTCACTTCCTGCTTATCAACAAAGAGCAATAATGATTACTTTTGTTAACAAAAGAATTGAAATTCAAAACGGGAACTTTAACTTTCCCTTGTGGTCTTTTGTCTTCCATTGAGTCGTGTTTCCTCTGCACGATGAACACACAGCAGTAGTGTCTTTGGAACATTAATTTTGCTTTGAACAAACTAAAATATTTTTGCTCTGCTTTTAATACAACAAAATGTTACTACAGATTGAGAAAACACACTTTAAGGGAAATTAAATGTAAACAATCATTATGTTGTTCTGGTTATGGAAGAAATAGATCTGATTCTTATTGAGTAAATGAATGTTGTTAACGAAACCATTTCAATATATTGAAATCAATTTTAATTTACAATCTTTGGGTTTCATAAAAAAATATATTAAATACAGAAAAAATATATTACAAAAACCATTGAGTTCGTTAAAAAAATTATTCCTACTTCACCACTGTATGTAATGGTATTATGCTTAGGATGAGAACAAGGTCAGAGGTTGATTTCAGGGAGGTGGAGTAGCAGGTCTAAAGCTTATGAATACATAAAATGCCCCTTTTTAAAAAAAAAATTTGCTTTTTTTTCTAGATATGACCTGTTGTCATCCCAAAGTGCCCTTTTTTTAAGTTCTTACAATGTTTTGCACACATAACATGCCTTTTTTGTTTTATACAAATGTGCCCTTTTTTCAGAAAATTACCCTGCCCTTTTCAATTTCTAGGGTGGACACCACATAGTAAGTCATAAACATGTAAGCAAAAAGAAAAACATTTGACTTATGCAAACCCCTTTAGAAAGTCTGTGAAATGTAAAAGACAGTTGTAAACCAATGATGTCGTGTGTTAATTAAATAATGCATTATGCTACCAAAAACCAAAGATTGCATCAAAGGCTATTATTAGGTATATACAGTGAAAACAATGGGCAGTGCAGATTTATGGGACTGAAAAGGAGTTTCTACTGAAATTTTAAGATAGGCAGCAGAAAGGGAAGTTAATTTGGAAGTACAGTGTTGCCCTAAGTTATTCTTGGGTTACAAAACTTATTTGTAAGAAACTGGAACATGCTCAGCAGCAAAATTTATGGCATTTGAAAGATGAATATGTATTTTTAAAAATCTTCAATGTTATACTTTTGTATGTGACACCTCGGTTGTACAGGGGAAATTTAGCCATTTCGCAGTTTTGTGCAATGTTCATTGTAGAACAATACTAGTTGTAAGGTTTACACTCTTGATACATTCTTTAAGTTTTGTACTTTGGTTTTGTACTATGTTCTAATACAACCCATATAATGATGCAATGTGCAGGAAGCAGGATGATATACATACAAGAAATCTAATGATGCAATGCGCAGAAAATAGGGTGAGCATGGAATCAAACCATACTGCCATACTGACTGATTGAACGTTCTTTTAAGTACAGCATCCAAGTAACTGTGAACAATAGACCCAAATGTAATGGTGCACTATAAATATACATATGATTAAGCTGTTCTCTGAGATTCAGAGGTTAGCTCTCCAAAGAAAGATAATCCCCCAGATAAATGTTTAACTGATAATTTACTTATTGTTGCCATATCAAACGTCTCCATTTACAGCGATCTTGGCACACAACTCCTTCCAGGAAATGACAAGATGGTCTTAAACTTGTAAAACAGCTAAATTCCACAGCATATTCAGGTAACTGTTCGAGTTGGTAATGATTTTCTTGAAAAACATGGACCAATGACAGGGTTGTGCAATGTCCCATTCCAAATGTTAACTTTGGTTCAATCTCGAGCATGACTAAGAATAGCATGTGGATTTTCTGAACCCTGTATGCAGACCATATTCCAATTTACCATATATGACATGTCCCTTCATGATTGCGAATGATAGTCTCCAATGCGGTGGTGCACCATCCTGCTGGAAAATGAAGGTCTTTGAATTGTGGAACAGCAAAATTCTACAGCATATTCATGTTCCTATTACATTGATAAAGGTTTCCCTGAAGAAAAAGGGATCAGTGATGTGATTGAGCATTGGCCCATGCCAACATTAGTTTTTTGTTGGTCTACCCCAACCATGACTCGGAACAGCATGCTGTTCTTCTGAGCCTCGTATGCAGACCTTATGCCAGTTAACCATATCTGACACAAAAAGTGTCCCTTTGTGATTGAAAAGAACAGGTTTTAGAAAGCATCTGTCATTCTCCATGCAATCCAATAAACCATCCCATCAGTTAACTCGTGATGGAATGGTTTGTTATTGAACTGAAATTCTAGGCTTTACATGCATATACAATCTTTTCCTTTTAAGCATAACTCACATGATTGTTGTGTGCAGTAATTCCAATTCTGTGGCTGCCTGCTTAGTTGGCTTTCTTGGATTCCTTTGCAATGTTCCCCTTATCGGCTTCATTATTTCTGCCCTTTGACCACTTCTTGTTTTGTTGGGGACACTACCAATTTCCAGAAAAGATATTCCTTTTCTTGAGCTATGCCCAGGGAAGCTACCCCGCTTGCCTTGCCCCAGTTACGTATCTGGAGGTGGCGGTCTTCCCTAAAATAAAGTCAGTTCCTAGGATTACATTGGCACATCGCAAAAGTGACACTTCATTTGTCAGATATGGTTGAAGAGCAGATAATTGGAAATCCATCTCAGGCAGTTCTCTTGTGTAGCTAAATGGGAAGCATCACCTCCCTACCCTATCTCACTTCTGTGGAAGAGGTGATTAGATTCCAGTTTGCATTGATGTTAGGCTTGTTCTAGGTAGTTCACTATATACCGCAGTATGTGTTGCATTAATTTGAAAGAACAATAACGATGAAAACATACTGAAAACTTCTGGTTGCACCAGGGCCGGATTAAAGCCTTAGTGGGCCTTTAGGCTAAGACATTTGAGTGGGCCCCTGAGCTAAGACAAGTGAGTGGACCCAAAGGCTAAAACATCTGAGTGGGACCTCAAAGCTAAGATGTCTTAGTGTGCCCCCAAAGAACTTATGATGGAGAATCATTATGAAGTTCGTTAAAACACGAAACTGTAATGTAGCAATATGGTTGTGATAATTAATATTAGTGTTCTCCCTAGATATTTTTTTTACAGCTGGATGGCAAGAAATTTCAGCTGGGTGGTACTTTTAAGGACACCTTCTCCAGCCGGAAAAAATAGGTGTATATGTTTTGCTCAACGTTACTGTACTTATTAAACATCTTTAGTGGTGTGGTAGGCATTAATGTAGCATAACATGATAAACAACATTAGAAAATTGAACATAAATAATTAAAAAAGTGAGTACTTACTAATAAATCATATTCAACACGGATTTGGGCCAGTTTCCATCAATATTTATGGTGTATGTGGGAATACGTTTTCCTCTCTTACTATGATATACTTTGGAAAAAAGTTGTTTAAAGAAAATTTAGCTAGGCGGCAGAGAAAATAGCTGGGTAGGCCGCCCAGTAAAAAGGTTCCAGGGAGAACACTAAATATGTAGTGCATTCTTCTAACTCATAAACTACCTGCAAAATTTTTATAACAAGTCACTGAGTTTCCCGCTGTTCTCAGAAGACCACGAATTAAAAGCTTAAGATTTTTAGATTTTATCTTGGATTTTTTAATGATTCAGCATTGTATACTTTTTATGGTGTATCTTTTTTTTTTTTTTGTCATGCAATGTGAAGCCACGGTGGACTTCGACCATTAACGCTTCCAAATGCAAGTAGGGAGGTGTGGGTGGATGGTAGTGAAAAAGCTGAAACTAAATTGTCTCACTGACCCCCTGTACGCAGTGACATGGAACTTTTACCCTTAGTGAGCAACTGCCTTGAAACTTGTGATCGTGTGGAAATTATGAGACAAAACTATTTTAACTATTTTATAAATTTCTGTGTCTGTATATATATATATGAGCTATGATTCACTTAAGGATAAAGGCTCCATGTTGTGTAGCGGCATACCTCCTGGGCTTTTGGTAATGGTGGGCCCCTAGGCTATAGCTCCTTTAGACCCCCCCCCTCCTTAATCCAGCCCTGGGTTGAACAGCTAACAATAACAAATAATAATAATAATAATTTAGACATTCATCTTTTGAATGCTTCAAACCTTGTTCACTAGCATGTTCTTCTTGTGTATGTGTGTGTAAACGAGAAACTTTTGGACCATCCAGTATAAAGTGACTGAACATCTGCAGAATTGCCATCTTCCTTTCATGTATAGAAGATCTGTTAGAAGCTTTGCATAAAATGGGCACACTCAATGCAAATCCTAAGTAACCCAGTGTGTAGATTTTTTTGCTTCCTTTTGCTACTTAAATAAACACTTCTGATAGCAGAAATAAAATTTAACAGGATTTTGTCCTCACATAACTTTGCTAAAAATATGCCTTAATATGCTGTGCAGGAAAGTCAGTGGCCACTTTGTTTATATAATGAAGTGATCCAAATGACAGGTTAACCTAGATGACAATTATTATTCATAGCTGCATTACCCCTATTGGAGTGCAGCTGTGGTGTAACTAGTGGAATATCAAAAAACATAGTTTGCTGAGCAAAACCCAAAAACTGGAGCCCTGCCTTTTGTACTGAATGCATTATGACTAGCCAAGCTTAACATGACTAACTGATGTAGTAGCAAGAAATGGCAGTGTAACATGTATGAATCAATGAAAAAGCAAAGTATATGATACATAGCTTTGTGACCTGTCAATTATGTCACAGCTATCGCAAGATGGTGGGGTTGACATTTGTCAAGGAAAGGCTATGATATGTTTTCACATCACCTGACCTTGCACCCCATATATATATCATTGTCAACCATTATCAGTCCTCTGCTGGATGGTCTCCCCAAGTTTCTTCCACAACGATCTTTCTTGCTCCAGTCTCCTCCATGTCACTCCTGCATGCTTTCAAATTTCATCCACCCATCTCCCATGTGGTCTTCTTCTGGGTCTTTTCCTGTCCCTTGCAATCCAGTCAAGGATTTTGGTTGTCCATCGGTGGTCCGTTTTTTCTGGCAAAATGTCTAGCCCATTGCTATTTCAGGGATTTTACTCTCATCATGATGTCTACCACTCCTGTCATTTTAGTTATCCATGAATTCCTCTTCTTATCTCTCCTTCTTACACCAAACATGCATCTTTCCAGGCTTCTTTCATTTGTATACACAGCCTCTGTATATATTTTTTAGTTAACATCTATGTCTCTGGTCCATATGTAAGAACTGGAAGGATGCATTGATTAAACATTTTCCTTTTAAGATATAATACACTGATGTCCATAAATTAAGGGGCAATTATATTTTTAGAGAGAAAAAATTTCTGACAGGATGATGATAAATATATTAATATATGACATACAGACAGACTTAACAGAAATTTATATGCATAAAGAAACAGACATTTGTGAATGTACAGGTGAGGTAATATTATAGGGTGCATGAACAAAACATACCATTTTTGGTCCTTAGCAAAGCAGAAGCAAAACTGCTTTAACACTTGGAATGCTGTTCCCTGCCAAAGTTTATAGGAGATATGTCCACCCCTCACTGCAATGCACACATGACATCGGTTGTGCATGCTCTTGAAAGATTGCCCAACAGATCTTGTGGTAGGTTGTGCCATTCCTGTTTCAGTGCCATAACCAGGTCATTTTTGGTATGTGGTGGAGGATTACATTCCACCATGCGCTCCCAAGAGCATCCCATACATGCTCTACAGGATTCAGGTCAGAGGATTATGCAGGCCACTCCATGCTGTATACTCCTTCGCTGTTGAGCAGGTCATTAACAGAGGCCGAACGATGACAACAGGCATTGTCACTCATAAAGATGAAGGAATTTCCAACAGCACCATGAAAATTGCGTTCACGAGGAACAATAACGCTGAGTATTCGTGGTTCCACTTTGCAACACATAAAGTTAGGTACATCCATTCATAATGATACTGGCCCAGATCATCACCCCACCACCTTTTGTAATGGTCAACTTCCACAATGTTGGTGGAAGAATAGGCAGCATGTGGTCCACTTCACGCCAGATGTATTGTCACCTGAAATTGGACGACAAACAAAATCTCCAAATTTTGAAGATGACAATCCGATTTTTGGCGTAAATGTGACAAGGATGGTAAGTCAGATAATATCCGAAAACTTGAAAATTTTCATCGTCCTGGAACGGGACTCGAACCCGCGTCTCCCAGAAAACGCCCGGGTATGCTATCAACTACACCACCCAGAACGACCAAGTTTCAAGTTTCCGATCAATTTGAATAGCATACCCGGGCGTTTGTAGTGGATAGCATACCCGGGCGTTTTCTGGGAGACGCGGGTTCGAGTTCCGCTCCAGGACGATGAAAATTTTCAAGTTTTCGGATATTATCTGACTTACCATCCTTGTCACATTTACGCCAAAAATCGGATTGTCATCTTCAAAATTTGTATTATATGGCGTAATCCCGTATTTCTTTCATAACAAAATCTACTTTCGTCCGAGAACAGGACATTGGCCCATTGCATGTCAATCTAGTTGGCGTGTTCACGACACCATCAATACCTCTATGCTTTGTGTGACATAGTTAAAGGTACACGTCGTAACGGTTCGCGGGCATACAAACCAACACTATTCAATTGCTTTGACACAGTCTGGTTTGATATTGTGGTCCCCATGCTTGCCTGAAGCTCTAACCTGCCAGCAGTTATGCGGCAACATCTTTTCGCCATTACAGTTATATAATGATCACCAACAGGAGTTGTTTTGTGGGGTCCACCACTGCTGTACTGCCTGGTAGCTGTTCCACTTTTGGAAAATTATTTCCACAGCTGTGCAACTATGCTTTTGCCAACTCTGAACTCATTGGCTACATCTCACATTGAACGTTGTACTTCCAATTTCCCCACAATTCTTCCACGGGTAAAATCATCGAGATGTGTTCTTCATGATCTTTTGCCACTCGCCGTAACAACAAATAACCAACAACAACAAGTAACCAACTGTTTAACACACATAAAGATAACTCTATCGCTTCAGCTTGTATCACTGTTTAGCAACCTTGTGCTCGCACGTGTTTCCACATATGTAAATTATAGGCAGCCAATCGGTCGTATCTGCCTCTTACATCGGGTGCTACCATCAGCAATTTTCCTCCAATAAAGACCTACTTTTAATGTCCTCAAATTTGCATATTGTCCCTGCCCCTTAATTTATGGACATCAGTGTAGCATATTGCTCTTAAAAATTGTACTATTTCTTTCAAAAGCTCTCCAGCCAAGTTATATACGTCAATTAATTCCTTCATCAATGCAACCTTTGCTTGATATCTGCTGTTCAAGGTAAATATAGGTATCAGTTATCTCCAGCTTTCCCCATCAATCAGTAAGTCTTCGTTTCTTGTAAAAGCATTGTACATCAGTTTTCTCTTTTGAAAGTTCATTTTTAATCCCACTTCTTTTCCCTTGTCAACAAGTTCCTGGATCATATTCTGCAGTTCTGAAGGGGCAGTTATATCTGCAAAACAAAGATGAGTTAAATAATCTCCATTAATCTTTATCCCTTTGTTTTCCAGTTCAATAATTGAAAAACATTTTGTAATGTGGCATTCAAGAGTTTGGGAGATATGGTATCACCTTGTCTCACTCCCTTTCCAATTTTTATTGGTGCTGTATCCTCAAATAACTGAACCTTTGCACTTGCATTTTCGTAGATGTGATTAGTAATAATGATGTATATGCATCTTCAATACTGCAGGATTTCAAAGTCTTTGTAACTGCTAATGGTTTCACAGAATTAAAGGCCCTTTCATAATCAATAAAAGTCATTCATAATGGGAGTTCATATTCCCTCGTTCTTTCAATTAGGTAGTTCTCTCAGCACATGGATATGATCTGTAGTGCTGTTGCCACTCCTGAATAGCTACAACACTATAGTAAATTTTGGCCCTCCATATTTATATTTATATCCTTTGTGTGTATGAGTGGAAATTTTTAGTTAAAAACATTATGAAATAAAGTTAAAATAATAGCAAATAATTACCTCAACACTATGAAGAGGATCAACACAGACATTTGACATGGACCAGGAACATCAAACAGAGGTCATCGCTCTCTCCACGTCTATAAGTGAGTCACGGAAAAACTCTCACTGGAAAACCCTGGGTTCGATTCCCGGTGGCAAAAACTTCCCTTTAACCAGTACCTCGGAAAACTATGCTGAAATAACTTTACGCACCAATTTTCCATAAATACTTTATCAGTTCACTTGTTAAATAGTTACCCTGCTGTATATCGTTGTTCAAATTTCGCTGATTTGCGATGAACATACTTTTTATGTGGCTACGATAATATAACTTGATTGACATTAAATGTCCGTCATTACCGTTTCACACGTTATGCAAGTTCGGCAATCGGGAGATCATTTAATAACCTCCCGATTGCCGAACTTGCATAACGTGTGAAACAGTAATGATGGACATTTAATGTCAATCAAGTTATAGTTACCCTGCTGTTTGGTTTCAGTGAAATGAAAGTTTATAATTTTAACATTGTTTACAAGAGACTTTTTTTTTTTTTTTTTTTGTGCTCAGGTCTACATACACACAAAGCCAAAGTTGGGCATGTGACAGTGGCCTCTCTGTGTTTCATCTACTTATGATTAAAATAAAAGAAAAAATGTTTTGTGAATAATTGTATTTTAAATGTGGTTTACTGCTAGTGTTTATACACAACTCACTGAATTTTTATCAGGCCACTTCTTTTCTAGTGTTTTGAATGCAAACTTCTAACACTGAGGATCTGTTAGGGGTGTGCAATCCACCATTTTACGGAGACAGGAGACAGGAACAATCAGGAAACCAGTACACATTTATTCAACGAAATATTGGCCGTTAACATCAGTGACCGTTTGCCATTTTTCAGGCAGCAAATGAATGCCTCTGTGATAGGACTCGGCTTTTGAGCTGAAGAACGCAGTGACGAAATTTTCCACCTCTGGAACTGTGGTGAACCACTGTTGGGCTGGAGTGTATTGCGTAGAGCGAAACAGATGAAAGTCTGAGGGTTCAATGTCTGGGGAGTAAGCCGGGTGCAGTAAAAACTCCCAGTGTAACTGTACGAGTTGATTTCGGGGTGTTGCCGACACATGGTCTGGCATTATCGTGTAACAGGATGACTGGGCGGCATCCCTTACCTGTCCATGGAAGTTTTTGCTCGATTGCAGCATTCAGTTTTATCAACTGATCACTATATAATTGTGCAGTAATTGTTTTGCACGGTTTCAACAGTTCGAAGTGCAGCGCTCCTTGCATATGCCACCACACACACACACACACACACCAGCACCTTTTCCCCATGGATATCCTGTTTTGCAGTGGGTGTTGATGGCTGGCCTGGGTCGGCCCAGGATCGTTGCGTACGGGGTTGTCATAATAGAACCATTTTTCATCCCTGGTGACAACCTTACACAAGAAATTCTTCCCTTGAAAACTCTTCAGCAACGACATGCAGATGCCCAATCGTTGACCAATATTATGCTCTGTTAAAGTATGTGGAACCCACTTACTAATCTTCTGAATCTTCCCCAAGGCCTGTAGATGCCGTACCACCGTCGATTGAGGCACTTTCAAACGTTTTGCCAGTTGTGCGATCGATTGTGTAGCATCCTCTTGCAGCAGCTATTCCAGCTTCTCATCTGCGTGTTCCTGTGACCTACCTGCACGTGGCTGATCTTTGGAGCTTAGATCACCTTTCTTAAACCTGGAATTCCATTCTCGACACGTCCACTCAGCCATAACTGTTTCGCCATATGTCTGACATATTGAACCATATTCTTCACTCTCACTTTTCCCCAAATCAAACATGAATAAGAAAAGTGCCGCAAATGAACTTTATCGACCGCCATGCTTGGCTTCATGTACGAACTGACAGCCCAGGTCGTCAGCAACTGGTTATACCCCTACAGCACACGCTAGCAAAGACAGTGGAAACTTTTGCATATCCCTAATAGTTAAAAACCTGTTTTCCTTCATTCTGATTCTGTACCTATTATGGAGCCAGTAGCCCTAAATGAAGATTAAGCAGCTTCCTTGTGGCTTTAGATGCTAATATAGATCACTAAACTATACAGGCTTAAAGGTACAGTCAAACCTATCTCACAAGGTCATCCATGATTCTGTGAAGAAATGAGTATTGACAGGTGACCGCCTTAATTTGCCAAAATACCTCCCATTCCTACTTGAAAATAAAATGAAAAAGACTTGCCTGTTTTAATGCAATGTGCTGTTCAGTGCCTGTTCGCTCTCGCTTCCCTGCCATTTTGTTATTTAGTAACATTATTTGCTAAATCTTCTAGGAGCTAGAATGCTGCTATTTAGCTTTGAAGTTATATGCTGCTATTTTGGTAAGACATTTTCCCCCTAACCTGGAAAAATCTCTTGCCAAAAATTCAAGGTTATCACTAATAACCACCCCTTCAATATCTCATCCACTGCTGAATTCATCTCTAAACTTCCAAACTCCATTGATGGTCATGCAAGTATGTTTACCCTGGACGTTGAATCACTTTTTCCTTCTGTGCGTCAATTTGAAGCACACATGCTACTCATTCATAAATTCAAAGAACAATTTCCCATGGACGGCACTTTAACCAAGGATTTGTATGATTGCCTGTATTCTCTTCGTCAACACAGTTTTTTTGTTTATAATAATCAATACTATCAACAAAACCAAGGTGTACTGATGGGGTCACCTCTTTCCCCACTTTTGGCTGAAGTATACCTGCAAAATATTGAGCAATCAATAGTGATGCAACATGACCAACAACCTACCTTATGGCTCCATTATGTCGACGATATTTTTGTCATCTGGCCTCATCCTAAAAAGATCTATTGCAACTCACAAATTTAATCACTGAAAAATTCCCGTCCATTAGATTCACTATCAATGAAGAAATTGATGGCAAGATAAATTTCTTGGATGTCGGCATCTCAAAATGTAATAATCTTCTTTCCACTTCTGTCTACCGAAAACCAGTTTCTACCAATAGCGTTATTCCTTTCAATTCTCATACCTTCCACCAATATAAACTGTCAGCCCTCAAAAGTCTTTCATTCAACGAGCTCATTTGGCTTGTAACACGGAAGTTAATCTAAAAAATGAATTAGCAAACATCCGCTTGATCGCTACTCAACATGGCTTCCCCCTCTCCTGGTTTCTAAATTAATTCATAATGCTAAGAAAAAACCAGTTGTTGCTCTTCAACCTGTCTCACCAAAAAAGGAACTAACGTTTGCTGGCTCAATCCCTTACCACGAACCTTCTGCCTACAAACTCATCGGCATCTTCAAAAGAGAAGGATATAGACTTGCCATTTGTTCTTCCCCGTGAATTTCTGCTATCCTCCGTAATGACAGAGACCCAAGACCTCCGCTTTCTTCGCCTGGAGTGTATAAAATTCCGATCTAGACTAACGTTGGATTAACCGCGTACATAGGAAGTTTCTTCCGAAAAATTCTCTCAAGACTTCAGGAACACAAATCTGATGTGAAATTTGGAAAACCTTCCTCTTCCTTGTCTCTTCTTATCATGGCTGACACTTCTGCTATTCCAATTTGGTCCGATACTAAAAAGTTGGCTCCCTTCCAAAATCGGTATGCTCTGAGGTTTAGAGAAAGTTTGGAAATTTTATTCCAAAAATTGCAACTCTGAGCTCCCCATTTTCATTCCTTACATCTGGAAATCCCTCATTGCATCATGTCACCCGGAGTTACCATTACAAAACTTACCTTTCCAATCTGGCAACGAAAATCAATCGTAGTCGCACTGATGAAGGCCATAGTAATGGCTGAAATATATTTGCCTTAAACTTTTTATACGTAACTTAGCTTGTTCTACACTACCTTTTTCTTAATTTGCTTGTTAGTTACGCGCATTGCCTACCGCTCATTTATGACTCATTTAATATTCTATAAATTCAGCATGACGCGCTTCAAGAAAAAAAAAATTAGTGTGTGTGTGTGAGAGAAAGAGAGAGAGAGACTTCCAATACAGGTTTTACTGTATACTTATAAAACAAGCAGTCTGTGTGACTAACTTCATGAAGGTTCATCCTCTTTTGATATTTGCCCTGTATGCAGAACTCCATTGCACTTGTGTACATTCCTCATTTGAATGTGTAAGGTGCCACTATATATGTGAAACAAGTTTGTTTTTCATAAATGGTAACTTAACAGACTGTGTAGCATTATATTTCAGTTTTAATTAGGCTGTCTCTTTATTTATGTATCTGTGTTATTTATGAAAAGGTACTAAAAAACTATATGTCCATTTTAGAGTATCCAGGTGTAGGAGTGGGATCTCCTATGGCCTCTAATTATCCAGGGGCTATGCCTGGTACTACAAGACCTGCCACAATGACAGTGCCATATCCAGCGTACCCTGCCACTGCATTTACCACTCCCGGGTACTTACCATCAGCAGCTCCAAACTATTTACCAGGTAAGGAAACTTTATTGGACTCTGTGTAGCACACAAGCTGCGTACAAAGGCTGTTCAATAATAACAGAAGGTTAACTTGTGTACAGGCACTAGGTAGCATCATTTCCTTTGGTGTACAGCACAAGTTATGTCATTTCCTTTTGCAGTAATTCTTTTGATAATATGTAATTTGTAAGGGTTAGGTTGCTGAGAAAAAACATCAAATGATACCAGTTACAAGACTGTTGTGTACAGACATAATCAGGAGCTCTTTAAGTTACAGAATAGTGACTTGTATCAGCTTGAAAACTGAACAGTGTTGTGCAGTTTGTTTTTCTGTATGCCTTGGTATAACAATAATTTTAAATACCATTTCAATGTAACCATGAGAAAAATTAGAAATGTAACTTACCATCATAGTCACGGTAATGAAATAAAACATGTTTGTTTCTATTAATTAATGACTTCATGGCTTCCTCTTATTACTTTCAGTATTATAAATATTTAATGGGAATTATCGAGGATAAATTTATTAAGGTACATTACCTCTCAAATTTTTGATCTATACACTAGATCGTCAGGAGTTCTTGCGCCTTACTACTTCCACAGGTCTGGCGACTAAGCCAGATGGATTTTCCATCCAGCATGGTCATTGATGTTGCCACCTTGTGTCTTGTAAATTTCCAGGTATTCTTCTAATTTCCGGATAATTGCGTGGGATTGATGTTTGATCACTTTTAAGGAGTCTCAGTCCTTTTGTGGCCAGTTTTTTGTATGTGCCTGTCTAATCCTGTTTTATTTGAGATGTTCCTTATTGCTCCTTTGTGTTCTTTAATTCTGGTGGTTTAACCTTCGTCCTGTTTCTCCTATATATGGTAATCCACATGAACACTCGATTTTATAAATGACTCCTTCCTGGAGTAAAGTATTTTCTTCTTTTTGTTTTAGGGATGGTAAGTATTTTTTAATTTTGTTATTTAAACCTGGAGCTAACCTAATTATATATTTAGTGCTGATTTTCTTCAGTTTTTCAAACAGTCCCTTGTGGTAAGTGACTTATCTTGTGACAAAATAAATATTCAATTTTCTCTTTATTTTTGTCTGTAGTGCCAGTTCTGTTCCTAGTAGGATTTTCTTCCAGTAGTTCACAAATTTCTTTTGAAGGGTAATCATTTTCTAATAAGATTGATTTTAAGTTATTTTTATGTTTTTCCTTAGCTTCTGAAGATGAATTCAGCTTTTCAACTTTTTCTTTAAATTGTAAAGCTACATTTTTCTTCATATAATTAGGGTGATCTGATTTATAATTTAAAAATTTTCCTGTATTTGTAGGCTTCTTGTATAATTCTGTGGTAATATATTTTCCTTCCTACTTCAAAGTAATATCTAGGTAATTTAGCTTATTTTCGTTTTGCTCTTCTAAAGTGAATTTCTGGGATTCATCTTGGGAATTAAAACCTTCTAGAATTTTTGATGAGTATCCACTCAAATCTTAATCTATGATGAAAAGGCTATTGAAGAAAATAGAAGAACTTCCAGAATTAGAAAATCCTTCCATGGCAAGTTTGGATGTTGTGCCAATGTATACAAATATTAACCTGGACAAACTCATAGATTACATAGCAGATGACCTATCTGACCTAGTAGTGTTTCATGAATATAATAAAGAAGAAGCAATAGGTCTTTATGAACAACTTAGTGTTTGCTCTAAACAACATTTTTTTCAATTCCAAGGCTGCTTCTATAAGCAAAGATGTGGGCTAGCAGTGGGTTCTTCATTAGCACCTCTCCTAGCAAATTATTACGTAAGTAAAATAGAAGAGGCCTTCCTATTGAAACCTTCAATTTTCTGCATGTATGCTAGATACATTGGATGATATCCTTTTCATCATAGATCAAGATTCGAGTGGATACTCATAAAAAATTCTAGAAGGTTTTAATTCCCAAGATGAATCCCTAAAATTCACTTTAGAAGAGCAAAACGAAAATAAGCTAAATTACCTAGATATTACTTTGAAGTGGGAAGGAAAATATATTACCACAGAATTATACAAGAAGCCTACAAATACAGGAAAAATTTTAAATTATAAATCAGGTCACCCTAGTTATATAAAGAAAAATGTAGCTTTACAATTTAAAGAAAAAGTTGAGAAGCTGAATTCATCTTCAGAAGCTAAGGAAAAACATAAAAATAAGTTAAAATCAATCTTATTAGAAAATGATTACCCTTCAAAAGAAATTCATGAATTACTGGAAGTAAATCCTACTAGGAACAGGACTGCACTACAGACAAAAATAAAGAGAAAATCGAGTATTTATTCACAAGAAAAGTCACTTACCACAAGGGACTGTTTGAAAAACTGAAGAAAATCAGCACTAAATATAAAATTAGGTTAGCTCCAGGTTTAATAACAAAATTAAAAAATACTTACCATCCCTAAAACAAAGAGAAGA
Source organism: Macrothele yani (assembly GCA_039090855.1). NCBI lineage: Eukaryota > Metazoa > Arthropoda > Arachnida > Araneae > Macrothelidae > Macrothele > Macrothele yani. Next base: position 128,857,376 of record CM077008.1, read on the forward strand.
AAATTCTTTACTCCAGGAAGGAGTCATTTATAAAATCGAGTGTTCATGTGGATTACCATATATAGGAGAAACAGGACAAAGGTTAACCACCAGAATTAAAGAACACAAAGCAGCAATATAAACATCCCAAATAAAACAGGATTAGACAGGCACATACAACAAACTGGCCACAAAATGGACTGGGACTCCTTAAAAGTGATCAAACATCAATCCCACGTGATTATCGGAAATTAGAGGAATCCCTGGAAATTTACAAGACACAAGGTGGCAACATCAATGACCATGCTGGATGGAAAATCCATCAGGCTTAGTTGCCAGACCTGTGGAAGTAGTAGTAAGACGCAAGAACTCCTGACGATGATCTAGTGTATAGATCGAAAATTTGAGAGGTAATGTACCTTAACATATTTGTTTATTAACAGATGTGTACTTATTCCAAATACTGTCTTTTCTTCAACCCCATGTTATTACCAAATCATATAAAATAAAATCCCCCCCCCCTATGAAGTTTCTAATTTAATATGTATTCAACTATATCCATGTGTGCGCATGTCGGACATGTGCACCTTCAAAGTACTTCACTACAAACCCCTGCAGCTAAAATTACAATTAAAAGCACTTAAAAATCATAGTAAAAAAAAATTTCAAGTGTAATTTCAGTTGTAGGAGTTTTTGGTTCTAGTGATTAATGACTTCATGGCTTCCTCTAATTACTGTCAGTAACAAAAAAACTTGCTAATGGGTATGAACCTTACATAAATTAAATTTTTAGATGCATTACCTCTTAAATTTTTAATCTATATGCTAGATCACCTTAATGAGTTCCTGCATCTTACTTCTTTCATAGGGCTGGTGACCAAGCCTGGTTGATTTGCCATCCAGCATGGTTGTTGATGGCATATCATCATCATCCATTTTCAATCCACTGCTGGATGAAGGTCTCCCCAAAAAATTTTCACAACTGTCTGTCTTGAGCCTGTCTCCTCCATGTGATCTTCTTCTGGGTATTTTCCTGTCCCTCAGAATCTGGTTTGAAATTTCAGTTGTCCATTGGTGATCCATTCTTCTGGCAACATGTCCAGCCCAGTGCTATTTCAGGGATTTTACGCTGATCATGATGCCTTTCCATTCTTGTCATTTTCCTTATCCAGGAGTCCCTCTTCTTATCTTTCTTGGTTACACCAGGTAATTATCTCTCCATGCTTTTTCCAGTTGTCTGCAGCCTTTGCATGTCTTTTTTTAGTTGAGGTCCACATCTCTGCTCCATATGTAAGAACTAGAGGGATGCACTGATTAAACAATTTTGTTTTAAGACATAATAGCATATTGCTGTTAATAATTGTACTGTTTCATCCAAAAGCTCTCTAGCCAAGTTTTATACGCCGATTAATTTCCTCATCAATGTGACCCTTGCTTGATATCTGTTGTCCAAGGTAAATGTAGGTATTGGTTACCTAAAGTTTTCCCCATCAATCGCAAAATCATTTCTTGAAAAACCATTGTACATCAGTTTTGTCTTCTGAAAGTTCATTTTTAATCCCACTTCATTATTCCTGTCAGCAAGTTCCAGGATCATATTCTGCAGCTCTGAAGGGTTAGTTGCAAAATTGATAACATCATCAGCAAAACAAAGGTGAGTACATAATCTCCATTAATCTTTATTCCCTTTGTTTTCCCAGTTCGATGGTTGAAAGACACTTTGCAATGTGGCATTAAAGAATTTGGGAGATATGGTGTCATCTTGTCTCACTCCCTTTCCAATTTTTATTGGTGCTGTATCCTCAAATATGGAAAGGGAGTGATGACATATATGTATGTAAGTTATATATACACTCGCATACAATGAAATTTGCGCAACAAGAAGGAAGCATCAGATTGAACTGATATGTTATGGACATAATGATACAGATGAATGATACACATAATGGCAAAAACAGAGCTGCAGGACAATTACAGAGGGATCTGTAACACTCAGTCCGGTCATCTTCAATAGCGCGTCACACCGCCTCATGCGGCAATAGATGCTGCAATATGGTCCGGCATGGAGGCAAACAGACGCCTGATGTTGTTCTGTGGCAGACTAGCCCACACATGTTGGATGGTGTGCTCCAAATCTCGGATAATGCGGCACGGCAGCAGCTAGCGTTTCAACTGGTCCCACACATGCTCGATAGGGGACATGTCCGGAGAGTGGAAGGTCGTGGAAGTGTGTGGACAAGACGTAAGCAGTCATAGGCAACCCGAGCCGTGTGCGGCGGGCGGGCGGGCGGGCATTATCCTGCTGGCTGGTATAGTGCACCTGGAATCCCCGCCAGGAATGGGAGCACATGGGGCCATAGGATCTCGTCCACATACCGCTGGCCCGTCAATTATCCACGTACCACTACTAGAGCTGATCGGCTATCCTAGGCAATGGCTTTCCAGACCATAATGCCTGCAGTGGGGAAGGTGTGGCGCTCGATAGCGAGGTTTGGACTGTGCCGTTGGCCCGGGGACCTACCCGCCCCGGACACAATGCTCATCTGTTCCCAAAACAAAGCAGCACTCATAACTAAACACCACATGTCACCAGTCTGTGGCATTCCACGTCGCTCTGGCATGGCACCACTGCAAATGGAGCTGACGATGTTCCGGTGTTAATGGCAGCACATGTAAGGGGTGCTGGGATCACAGATTCACTTCCGTGAGGCGTCAGGGAAATGGTTCGTGGGCACACATGAGCCACTACATCTGCCTGTATAGTGGACCGGGTCCCCGTGGGATCCATTCATGCCTGGCGCACGATCTGTCGATCCTCTCTTCCAGTATGTCCACCGCTGTCAACACAGTCGGATGGTATAGTCAGAACTATACATAAGCATATAAAACGAGCGAAACACACAGTCATGTACGGTAAAAGGTTCGTTTAATGGTAGCTTTCGGTCATGCTACGACCTTGATCACCCGCGATCGACTGGATGGGCTGGTTGCCAGAAGTTGGGGTGTTGGAACTGTTGCCAGATTTTAGAAGAGAGATCCAAATAAATGGTATTTGGTGAGGGGTCTCTGAATTGCAGTTTTTGGTGAACAAAATTTCAATGCTCTCTTGAAAACGCAGAGATGCCTTGTTGATGAAAGGGGCAACTTTTTTGGTTTCTTTCCAAATGGGAACTACAGAGGTGTCTTCAAGGGTTAGTGCAGATAAAGCTGTCTTTGGAAGATCATTGGAAACATCTTTTTTGTGTTCACCAAGTCTTGTTTTGATGCTTCGGTATGTGCTTCCAATATACACTGAGAGACCAGAGGAAGTTGAAATGGGAATAGCATAAACTCCAGGGGTGTCCAAGGGGGAGACAGGATCCCTGTCTTTAAGCAGGCACATTATTGCAGAAGGGTTTGGTTTCACTGTGAGAGTGTAGCCCATAGTTTTGAAAAGTTTACACATCTTATAGGAGAAGGATCCATGGAAAGGGATGGAACCAATGAATGGTGTTTTTTCCAGTATTATTGGTGAGAGAGCAGACAGATTTTTCAAGTGGGAATTTTCGAGGAATTTTTGAATTGTAGAAGGTGGGAACTGATGGGCTTCGGCAATTTTCTTTATGGTGTCAATTTCTTCATTGAAGGAAGATTCAGTGTTGCAGACAATCCTGGCATGATTGATATAAGTTTTAAAGGCTGCAAATTTGTGAGCAGTTGGGGAGTGGGATGAATGGGATGAAAATGGGATTATGTTTGCTATTGCAGAGGGTTTTCTGTAGACAGATCTGTTGAGATGATTCCCTTGCCTTGCTAGGGGACATCCAAAATGTCAATGCCTTGCTGTGATTCTTCATTGATGCTGAATTTTATTGATTGGAACTTTAGGGAAATCTTTTCAAGAAGAGATTCAAGGTCAGTTCTATTGAACCCATCGGAAGTCCTTCTTGCTGACAGTAGTATTTGTTGTTGAACTTGAAACAATTAAGATCTCTGAGTTCGAAGGCAGTCATACAGGTCTTTTGTTAGTGGGCCAGAGAGTGATTGGTTTTCTTTTAGCAATTGTATTAGCAACATATGAGAGTGGAAAAGAGGGACTGAAGGGAAGAGAGAAACTACATCCAGAGTGAACATTTTGTCATATGGAAAGGGAACTATCCATGTGGCGGGCTATACGGCTCGCCGACCACCCTACTGTTTCAGCCCGATGATCCTGCCTCTCTCAAAGTCCGTAAGTTGCGTAAATTGACGTCTCTGGCATCTACCCGGCATTCTTGTCACTCTGTACTCTTGCTTGCATCGGCCGGTGATTTTCACTTTCATGGGGCAGCGACATGAAAGTGAAAAGATGCCGATTTATAAGGCTGCCGGTTCATGCTTACAGCGCCCCCACATGGTGTGTGTTCATGCGCAATCGCATCAAACGTGGATCATTTGCATACCAGCACGCACTCTAGCTATTTGCAAAGTTTAGCAGTTGTAGTAAGTTTTCTTCTAGGTACGCAAATTTCTTTGTCCGCGAGTGTATATTTAAAAAAGTTTTTTCTCGGTAGTGTTTTGACTTTTACTTTTAAAGATTTTGGTGTTATTCCCACTTGGAGTATTTTTTCCCAGGAGGCTTTCATCGTCCGATGAACCAAATCCATGGACAACCCCCCACCCCCCACCCCTTCGTTAAGTAATTTCTGGCTATGCCACTGAGTGAACATAGCAGTGGGAGTGTGGTAGTTAAGTTTTTTACTTCCATCAGATGATTTTAACTTAGTTTGTTTCCTTCTAATATTAGTTGTTATTTTTTTTTAACTTTTCTCATTCACTTCATCTTCTGGTTTTAAAATATCGCCAGTTTGAACAATTTCAAATTTTGTTTCAAGCTCCGAAAGTTATTTTTTATTATTGCCCGCTAGACCGAAAAATTGGCTTTTCATGTTCTCAATGTTTAATATGCCATTTAAGACCTGCCAAACAGAAAGGGCTGCAAGTCAGTAAGTGTATGTATGGACTGCTAGAGGTTGTTCTGGCTTTTTTAAGTTTTCACCAAATTCAAATTTTTTGTTTTGCCAAAGTGTTACAACAGGAGAGAAAGGTAATCACCAAAGCTTTTTTTTTTTTTTTTTTTTCGCAAATTGCGAAGAATGCGATTAGCAGCACAACCCTTGGACTACTACAACAGCAGTGCGGGCTTAAAAATTCAACATTGATCAGTAGTATGTTGTGCACTTCACTTTTATTTGATTGTCTTTCATTTTTATCAACATATATGTATCACAGTATCTTGTGGCTATGTTTTTAAATGTTTCAAACGAGTATCAGAGATAATAATGGTGAAACAATCCTACGTGGTTGTTGTTTTTTCACTTATTCTATATATCCTGAAAACTAGATTTCAGGCTCCTGGAAGACTTATTTGAAGCTCCTTAAATGGACTGACAAAAATCAATATGAATCCTTCATAAGACATAAAAGATGCTTCAGTTTTGTTTTAATGTTATGGAATGCAAAGAAAACTTTATCTTCATTTTGTCATCATCAACCATTCTCAATCCACTTGCTGGAGAAAAGTCTGTTCCACAACAAGTCTTGAATTAGTCTCTTCCATGTAACTATAGCATGCTTTCAAATTTCATCTACTCATCTCCCACATGGTCTTCTGCATAGTTTCCTGTCCTTTGGTATTAATTAATCCAGTATTTTAGTTGTCCTACAGGGTGTCAGTATGTCTAACCAACTGCCACTTTAGTTTATTTTGATCATGTTTTGATAAATGTTCTTTGAATGCATCTCATCATAGTTCCTAAGGTAAGCATGAAAGTGTCTTACCACCCCAGTGAAGTTAATATCCTCATCTTCGAGTGAGTCTTGTTTAGCAGTTGTACAATTTTGTCTGTTCACTCGCCAGAAGCATCCAAGTCATTAAAAATAAAAATGTATTAGCAACATGGCCACCAGTGCTTGATCTTTCTAAAATTAGTTTCAAGTGCATTCAAATCAGTCCACATTTTTTAAGCATGCAGTTTCTAGTAACAGAAGGCATACTCCACATGTGCTTCTTTCCTCTTGATTAGAGAGGTTTGCCAACATTGGCGAATTCTTCTTCAGAAGAAAAATGATTGTAACAAATGCTAAAATTGTCCCATTTTAATCTAACATTGTAGTTCAACATGGCAGTTTCCCTATTTCTGAAGTGAACTGGGAGTTAGTTTGTGCAGTCAAACTCACCAATTCTTGTGCCCAAATATGTATATAAATCACATGGGTGAATGCATGAAATCACATTGGTGAATACACATGTAGAAACCAGTAAAAAAGGTCAGTACTAGCAAAAATATCTTTTAAAAGATTTGCTTCAAAGAGCTCCTCCATCTGCTCAATTACCTTTCTTCATTTCTTGCTAATAATAATTGTTGATCTCATAGGCAATAGATTCTTTAACGTGTTCCATAATCAACTGCTTGTTTTTACGAATGTGTGTGAATTATTGATTTATTCATGCCATGTTCTCAGTCATCTCTCCAGTATAACCTTCTTAAAGATCTCAATGTTTGTCTTCTTCTTGATGATTTGCTTCTCGCTGATATCTTCATCTCCAGCAACATTCTCATGCTTCTTAAATTTGATTTGTGGTTGCAAAATCAACAAAGTCATTGGATGACAAATGTTAGATGTGACCAAATCTCAGCGGTGGCAATAGGGCTGGGGATGTCCCATCCACAGCAGCTGTTTACACCTATGAACCATTACATTATGACCATCTACCTAATAAGCACCACCTATAACCTGTAAAACAGCGGCCACTCGGCGAGGCATCGATTCAATGAGGTGGCGATGGGTATCTGGTACCATAATGTTTACAGCCGGTCCTCCTGTTCCCATACATTTTGGAGTGGTGGTGATTTAACACGAATCCTCTTTTCCAAGTTGAACCACAAATGTTCGATTGGGTTCATGCCAGGTGAATTTGGAGGCCAGAGCATTAACAGAAAGTCGCCAGCTTATTCCTCTAACCACTCCTTAACGATTCAGGCAGTGTGGCATATGGTGCATTATCCTGTGCATTATCCAGCACACAGTTGCCATGAATGGGTGAACTTGGTCTGTAACAATGTTCTGATACCTGACATCTGTCTGGAATTGTGCTGTTGGGATGATGGGGCCTAAAGTGCCCCAAGAAAACATCGCCCACAGCATAACACCGCCGCTGCCGGCCTGTTTCCGTCCAACAGTGAATTCAGGGGCCATAGCCTCTGTTGGTAATCGGCGTATCCACGCTTGGCCATCTACGTGATGCACCTGCAATCTTGATTCATCAGACCAGGCAACTTTCTTCCAATCTCAGTGATCTTGGGCCCATTTCATGCATTGTTGGTGATGATGCGCAGTGAGCCTGGGAACCCAGCTGGGTCTTCGGGTACGCAGGCCTATGCGCTGCAACAAACTGTATGCTGTGATACACTGCCCTGATCACGACTGTTGTAGCTGCGGGGGATTTGTCGCACTGTGGCCCTGCGGTTGCTGTGAACAATGAGCAACAGTCTCCGCTCCCCTCTGGCATCAATGAGCTGTGGATGACATATGGTTGGACATTGGTTCAGCATTTGGCCATCTGTGCACCACTTTTGATGAGTACTCATTACAGCAGCACGTGAACAACCCACAGCCGCCCCGGTGGCGCAGTGGTCTAAGCGATGGCCTCTGATCATTCGTCCGAACGGGGTACGGGTTCGAATCCCGGTGTGGCATGGATGTTGTGTTTGCCTTACGGCACTGGCTCTCTCCCTTCCCTGGAACCAGTGACCCTAAATTAGGGGGACGGGGGACTTTTGATGAGTACTCATTACAGCAGCACGTGAACAACCCACAGCTGCCCCGGTGGCGCAGTGGTCTAAGCGATGGCCTCTGATCATTCGTCCGAACGGGGTACGGGTTCGAATCCCGGTGTGGCATGGATGTTGTGTTTGCCTTACGGCACTGGCTCTCTCCCTTCCCTGGAACCAGTGACCCTAAATTAGGGGGACGGGCGACTGCTTATAGCCCATTGAGTTGCTCACGGTGGTCGTTAAACCTTCAATCAAAAAAAAAAAAAAAAAAAAAAAAGCTGCGCCGTTTCTGAGATCTTAGTTCTGAGGTGCCGTGCCATCACAATTTGCCCTTTATCAAACTCCGATAAATCAGTAGCTTTTCCCAGTCTGACTTCGAACACTCTTCTAATTGAAAGCAGGTCCTCAGATTGTATATGTTGTATAGTGCTCTGTGAACATCACCTGCGCCACCGTTCGGTCTCCAGGTACGCTTTTTTCTCTAGGCTGGGGGTGGTCATAACGTAATGGCACATCGGTGTATGTTTGTTGATGCTTGCAAAAAAAGTTTGAAAGTTTGCAAATTTGAAGTTTATGCATGAGGGCAACTGGGGAATTTAATGGTTATCTTTAAATTATTATCAGAACAGAAAATCATTTTGACAGGTACGAGCCTAAGCAATTTTATGTTTTCATGTAAGGCATTAAGTCTACCCAGCAAACCTGAATGAATGAATTTTTTTAGACCCCCTAATATATCTTTAAGTCTCTAAGCTGTAATGTACATATATATAGCTTATCCATAAGTTCAATCCTGCTCCTAAGTATTATGAAAAAATTGAAGGTTTGTGAGAAACCGCAGGTGATATAGCAGTCTGCATAATTATGAAAGAACATGGCATAGCCAAACAAAAAGTGTGTTACATGTAATGAGGTAACAACAGTAATGATGCAATTCAATTTTTGAGCATGACTTTTGACAAAAGTCTAAAATCTAATGAACTAATAAGTATTTCAGTATATCTAATAATCTAGTAAGTATTTCAGGATTATTTTTTAAGTGTGCAGTCAGTAGCTTTCTAAAATCTGAAGATTTTGTAAGCAACATGTGATCAAGTCATGTTCCCTGTTTCTCAGTGCAAGAAAGGTTTTTTTTTTTTTTTTTTCAATCTGACTTGAGACAGCTGAGATATCATAACTATGTGTGATAAAATATATGCATGAACAAGGAAAGCAAATGTGAAACTGGAATAGCTAGTTAAATAAGAAAAGTCTTATTTCTGGTTGCAGATGCTCTTGTAGTAAATATCAGTGCTATGATACCTAATACAAGTTTACGCTTATGCCACCCATCTGATAATTTTTTTCTAATTATTCAAAGCCTGCAAATCCATGCTAAAATTACAAAGAACTTCCATTATGGACATAAATCCCATGGAAAGTTTGCAGAGCTGTGCAAAACATTTATTTTAATGAAGCACAGCTATCACAGCAGTTCCCTTAGTCCAATTTTTTTTATAGTTTCTTAACTGTTATTTTATTAAAATATTAAAATACTTCAAAAATTAATAAAGTTTCAAAAAAATGTGCTGTTAAGAGCTAAAGCCTTAGAAACATTGGAACTGTATACAGAATGTTTAAAGTTACTTAGGGAAAAAGGAATGGACATATTTTTGCTTAGCTTAGTAAGCACTTTCATTTTAAACCAAAACATACGATGCCAACACATCATGGCCATGGATCTTCAACAATGATTAGGTGAAGTGGATCAATATTCCTGAGGTTTGGTGTAGTCGTAAAATTCATTTCTGTTCATGTCCAAAAAATCAACAAATGTTTCCAGTTGTCATTTCTCAGCACAGAAAAGAATTTTTGACCACACCCAATTTTGGGAATTGCCAGAAATGATAATTCTCAAGAATCTTACTTCCTTGATTCACAGTGTGGTTTCTGGTTTCTTCTCACTTGTATACTACTGTGAAGTCTATCATAGACTAGTTCCATTCACTGTTGAGTGATTTATTCAAATATTCAGATTCTGACTACTTTAGCATGTTTAGTAATCTTTTTTGTTCTGACCGAAGTAACCTGTATTAATGTGAATGTTTAGTAATCCTGTGTGGTGACATTTTTGAATGTATTGTAGCATATAATTTATGTTCCGTAGTTTTCCAGTGACACTATTTTTTACTCAAACGAACTTCTTTCTCCCTTTTAGCATCGTATGGTACTCACCTCGGAACACATTTTCCATATGGTGCAGTGAGTATATTATTTTACCTAACAGTATCTTGTAAATATGTATTATTATGTAGCATTGCTATAGTTTTCTCTGAAAAATCATTGTTTCTGTTTGTTTGCTCTGGCTGTACTCTTCTTGTACCTTGTGTCTTCAGTTATGATGTACGAATCCATAAATAATTTATGGCTTATCAGTCACAAAAAATAACCAGGATCCACCATGTGGAAAGGGAAGAAAATTCTCCCATGCTGACTTTTGGCACTTGCAGTTAGACATGCTGGAGGAATCTGGAGCTCTGTACATCCACCACCATAGCTACCATTGATTCTGATGTTATATTGCCAGATAGATATTTTGAATTCAGTCTGTAACATTGTTTAGAATGTTGTGTAAATATAGAGCAAACAATAGTTATGATTTAAATTTGTCCTAGTAGCATGTTATTGAAAGCAGAAGGTTTCCTTTTAAATCTGTGTGGCTTGGCAGTAATCATCTTTGCATTTCAATCGTATTTCTCACTATTAGCATGCAATTAAAAAAAATGTTGATTTTAAATCTGTCGTGGTTTGACAGTCATTTTTGCAGTTTTATTATATGTTTGAGTTATTATTAGCAGGATATTTTTTTCACTTATTGGAAAGTCTAGTGTGTCTCATTTGTCTTGAACAGAAGTGTTGAAGAGGAAATTTTTGTGAGGATTGCAACTAAATCATTTTTATCTATCATATAAATTTTTGAAAATTTCTTATTGCAAATGTTTTCATCAATATGGGTAAGTTCTAAGCTGTAGCATAATGCAGCAATGGCTAAATGTTGGTAGTGCTTTATCAATGCTTATATTATTCTCTAGCAGTATAAAAAGACAAGGAAAGGAGATCAGTGCACATCAGTCGTTGGAGTTTAAAAGTAAGTTGATTTATTTGGCAAACCATGATAGAATAAACTGTATATGTGAAATGTCAGTCATTAATGGAATTTTTAGCAAAAGGAATTGAAGTAGTCAGTGATCATGAGCATTTAGTTAAAGTCTGTGAAGACTGCACCATCTTATGGCATTCTGAAATTCCCCTCTGAAAGAAACAAAAAGAAATGCTGTGCCATCTCTTTTATGTCTTTGATTCAGTCAGAGTTTGTGCAGAGAATTTCAAATTAAACAAGTATGCATGTGTCTACACTTAAAAACCAAAAACAAATGCTTATAGCTAAACCAAGGATTTAGCTATAAGCATTTATATTCATCAAAACAATGTAAATAATTTCAGTGCAAATAATAGTTTTGTTATTCATGCTGTTGAAATTTCGATCCCAAATGCAGTGTCTATATTATGATAGTATGTGGATTCCTGACTTATATGAACATGTAGCTGTTTGGAGTGTGAGGCTAATCGCTTGCTGCCTTTTTTGTGCATTCACACAGAAATCTTTTACAGGCCTACATATATGCCAAGTGTTATTCATCCTACATCTGCCTACCCAGATGCCCACAAATGTGCTCTCTTTATAGAGGCAAAAGAGTTGTTACATTCGTCCATGACCCATTAAGCTGAGATTTGTGGTTTAAGATCCCTCACCTCTTCTGCTGGATTCTTTTTAATAAAGATCAACAATATTGTCAAGAAAGCTGAGGCTTCTGATAATAATTGCAGCCCTGCCACTTCAAATCATCCTTTGCAATACATTGTGTCCTCCCTCCCCTATGTTCCTGGTTTTTCATATTTTCTCAAGAACTCCCTCAAAAACTTGGTTTCAGTATCGGAATCAGAGCTCCAAAGCCAATGTACACTATATTGCCAAAAGTCACCGGACACCTAGAAGAGATACACAACATAGCATTTATGGACATACATTAGTATGGTGGCGATCCACCTTTGGCTTTAATGCATGCACTGACCCTTCGAGGCATACTTTCGACAAGGTTTTGGAACACAGCGATAGCTATGTACTTCTGTTTAGTACATAATGCTGCCGCTAACTGTTGCTTAGTAGTATGCTTTTGTTCCGAACTTCTTATCCAGCTCTTTAATTCATCCCATAGGTGCTCTCTGGGATTAAGATCAGGGCTCTGTGCTGGCCAGTCTATACACGATACAGAATTATTGTCAAACCACGCCGTAACAGCCCTTGCTTCACGGCTTGGTGCATTATCCTGCTGGTACCAACAAGGCTCGGTTCCATAGTATTGCCACAGAGTTGGTAGGGCATTATTGTCCAGAATATCGAGGTAGACGTGCTGGTTAACAGGTTTGTCCACAATAACCAATGAGCCGGGACCATACCACGGGAAAAAAAACCACATGAGTACACTGCCAGCTCCAAACTTGACCGTAGGACACTAGTAAATAGCGTTCTTCCGGCTGCCGCCATACCGACACACGGCCATCAAACTGATGGATCGTGTATCTGGATTCATCAGTCCATAAGACTCGTTTCCATTGATCTACAGTCTGCTGTAAATGTTCTTTACACCATGCTAAACGACAAGTAGCATTCCGAGTGGAGATCAAAGGCTTATGAGCAGCCGCACGACCACGGTAACCCATGGAATGAAGTTTTCTCTGAATGGTACTTGTACATGAGGTTCCATCATTTTTACCCACCTGTGCACTGAGGTCTTGTGCAGTACTCCGTCGATTAGCTGTAACAACTCTCCGGAGGCTTCGACATCCTCTATCACTGATTTTCTTTGGTCTGCCAGTAAGTTTTACTGCTTCAGGCATGTCATGTGTCTTTCACTTCTTCAGTACATCTGAAACAGTTGACTTGGGTATGTTTAAACACCTCTTGGTTTCTCTTATGGATAACCCACTCATATAACACCCAACAATCTTTCCTTTCTGAAAGTCAGTTCTCTCCCACCATGACATTTTTACTCAATCTCACAGTGCAATATGATTGCGGTCAGCTGCAGGCTTGTTTTTATACCTTTTGCAGCTGTACCGTGCATCTTAACACAACGCAGCGGATCCGTTCATTTGCTTTTGAAGGGGTGTCCGGTGACTTTTGTCAATATAGTATATGCCAAGTAGCCAAATTATTATGATCGCCTGGTTAGTTCATTGATAGACCACCTTTTGCCCTTAATACTGTTTGAATTTGTTTTGGTATGGACTCCGTTAAATGTTGGTAAGTGGCTTGGGGTATATTAGTGTGATGGACTGCCTTGAAGTCACCTCTCACTTTGTTAGCCTAACACGGATACTGAATAAACCCTAATCACTGCTCCTGTGTTTGCTGAGAGTGTTTATTGCAAGTGTTTAATTTGCATCTTAGAAACGCGTGCGTGCATGTGTGTGGACCTTATTTTGAAAACAATAACAATTGAAAAAAATATTTCCTCCTTGTTTTGAAGTCATCATAAACTGGTTTCTCATCCATTTTAGAATATATTTCATTATGAAATTTGAAACTGCAAATTTTTACTGCCACACTGCACCTTCATGTTTTTCAAGAAAAAAAAAATCAAACCAGTAAATGATTATGCCATCTTGAGTTTTTGTAATGGTTCCTTATATGCATCTGTAATGGTTCCTTTTATTTAAATTAATAATTTGTTTGCATTATTCCATGTAAATTTAAAAATACAGTGAAACCTCCATTAATGGACACCTGAACCATGATGACCTTTGAACAATGTCAACTTATGGTTGATACAGAACAGCTGCCATAGATATAACATTGACGATAAGCTCTGAGCAACAAAACCTCTTAACAGCGGTTGATGGACACCCCAGTCAGTCCTAAAGGAGGCCTAACGAACACCTTGTTACTTAGGATTTTATGTAGTTCCTTTGGTATTTCAGCAAGAGGGATAGGATAGGGCCAAAGAATATTGCTAAAGGAACTTAGTTCTAATCTCGTAGTTTGCTATTTCTAAAGGCTGTTTAGGACCAGTTGTCAGACACTGCATTCCTAAAATTTTCTGTGTGATTTATTTACTTAATTATTTTACTAAGTTTTTTTCAGCATTTGGAGTAGGCATTGCAACCATTTTCTTTGTGCGTAAGCTTCATACACTTACTCTGCTTTTGTACAAACACAATGGACTAGCAATGTTAACTTAGGCGTGATCTCTGTAAAACAGTCGCCTCCCACCAACGGTCACTTTTTTCTGGTTCAAGCAGCAACTGTTATTCGGAGGTTTTACTGTACTTAGTGCTGCATTTTCCTATTAATAATGCAAATTCAGAGTAAGTATACCAAAATTGAAACTTACTGTAGTTACAAAGTCTTCTAATTAGAACAAATCTTTAATCATGCTGTTTAGTTATACATCTCACTATGTTACATAAAACTGTGCTTTCAAGAAACAAATGATGCTGAACATGAAATGAATACTTTTAGAACATATATTTCCAGAACAGCATTATTGCTACAGAAGCATTTCCTAAACAGCGTTAACGATGTTCTGTAAATATTTAAGTTTTGTAATGTTTAAATGTTCTTACATCAGTTGTTTTCTTATTAATATTAGTAGTAAGAAAAAATACTGCAAATATTTAAACAAAAAATTGCTGTGAGACTTGTAAAATTGTCTTCATGGTATGGTGTGAAACTAAAACTGATTTAATGTTTCAAAAGGTATTTTCCTGTTGTTGTTTTGCTTTATTTTTGTGGTTCCAGGGGTTAAAGAAGTTTTTCCTAATAAGAGGCATATTAGAGTACTAGTGGCAAAGTATATATTCGGAAATGTTGCTTTGAAGCTTCATCACACTTTTTACCAGAAAAGTTAAATGAAATGTTACCTTCCATTGCATAAAATTAGTTTCTGTGAAACAGTCTTGAAATTTTATTTCTGAATTGTATGTATCCATCTATAAAAAAAAAAAAAAAATGTGCAACATGCTCAACGGCAAGCAATATTTCTGTCACCTATGGGAATATAAATGTAACTACACTCATGTCCAAAAATTAAGTATCACTTATATTTTCATAGCATATTTTTACTCCAACAGGATGTGGATGAAATTATTTTAATAAGGTGTGAACAAAAAAAGGATTTTCTGCTTTCACCTATTAATTGTGTTCCGGAGTTAAACTCTAACTAGTTTTCTACATGTAAATGCCCTTAAGTGCTCATCTCTCATACACACACACACCCTGAAACGATAATCCTTGCCACAACACATTTCAAAATCCCTGGCATATTGATATTCTGTGTATTAATGATGAAGTCATGACAAAGCCCTAGTGAGAAATATCTTAAAAGTACAATTATGTAATACGAGAATTACTAACTAGGATGACGTAAAAATTACTTCTTTGTAAAATTTTTGGGTTGCACAACCAATCCATCATCAGGACTAACTCAAGATAGTAGGTACAAAGAAAGGTGACTTGATCACGCTTAGTTACGCTTAACTAAAACTTTTACAAAAAGTTCAGTAGTTGGAAGCTTTCGACCTTATCTTAGGTCTTCATCACGCCATGGAGGACTAAGATTGTTGCCAGATTCTACATTTGAATTTTCTCCTATTTTTGTTGCCAAAACTTAGAATTGATCTCCAGATCAACGGAATGTAGAGAGGAGATTCGGAGTTGCAAGTCATTGAGTTGAAAATAATTTCTATGCTTTCACGTAACGGAGGGCAAAACGAGCGTCAAACGAAGCAATTCGCTTTTGCTTCGTTTCCAGTGGGGAACTGCAGATGTGTCTTCCATTGTCAAAATAGACAAGGCAGTGTTGGGATTGCCTTTCAAACATCTTTTCTATGTTCTAAAATTCTATGGCTAATGCTCTGTATGTGCTTCCAATGTATAAGTTATCCCCAGTAGAAGAAGAGATAGGAATGCAGTAAACTCCTGGGAGGTTCAGGCTTCAACTTTGTCCCTATCCCTTTGTAGAAGTTTCAAGATGTTTGGGGTAGATTTAATGGCAAGATGGTAACCAAAACTTCTAAAAAGAATCTGTAACTTATAAGCATAGGAAGGATGGTAGGAACAGAACCACAGAATTTCAGGTCTTCTTTCTGTGAGGAAGGAGGCATTCGATTTTCGAATGGTTTTCATATTTCTTTATGAGGGAGTTGACTGTAACAGCAGGGAAACCATGAGAGAGTGTAGAAATTTTGAGAGTTCTTCTTGAAGAGAAAAGTTGGCTGTTGCAAATGATATGAGCCCTGTGGATGTAGGACTTTTGCAAGCTTGTAGAGATGCAGGGTGCAAGATTTGTAGGGAATGATGTTATGCTGCAGAAGGTTTTCGATAGACGGAACGAGTAATGGAGAGATCAGCGTTTCTGCAGATAGATACATCCAGGAAATCAATTTTGTGATTTATTTCCTTAGATATAGTGAGTTTAATGGAAGGAAATTTTTCTGTAATGGAGTTGATCAGTATCTGTAGCTTCAGACTCGAATGTGGCCAGCTAATGAAAATGTCGCTACATATCTTGGCCCATAGGGAAGGTTGAGGGTGCAGAGGAATTATGGAAACTTCAATATGTTGCATGTAGATTTCAGCAAGCAGAGGGGAAAGAGGTGAGCCCATGGGGAGACCAGATTGTTGCCTATACACAATTTTGTTGAAAACAAAACAACTATGTTGATGAATAGTGTGGAAACAATCATAAAGATCTTTGATAGATCTTTATGATTGTTTCCACACTATTCATCAACATAGTTGTTTTGTTTTCAACAAAATTGTGTATAGGCAACAATCTGGTCTCCCCATGGGCTCACCCTCTTTCCCTCTGCTTGCTGAAATCTACATGCAACATATTGAAGTTTCCATAATTCCTCTACACCCTTTTCAACCTTCCCTTATGGTTAAGATATGTAGACGACATTTTCATTAGCTGGCCACATTCCGAGTCTGAGCTACAGATACTGATCAACTCCATTACAGAAAAATTTCCTTCCATTAAGCTCACTATATCTAAGGAAGTAAATCACAAAATTGATTTCCTGGATGTATCTATCTGCAGAAACGCTGATCTCTCCATTACTCGTTCCGTCTATCGAAAACCTTCTGCAGCCACTAACATCATTCCCTACAAATCTTGCACCCTGCATCTCTACAAGCTTGCAGCATTGAAGTCCTACATCCACAGGGCTCATATCATTTGCAACAGCCAATCTCTCTTCAAGAAGAACTCTCCAAAATTTCTACAATAGCCCTCTCATGGTTTCCCTGCTGTTACAGTCAACTCCCTCATAAAGAAATATGAAAACCATTCGAAAATCGAATGCCTCCTTCCTCACAAGAAAGAAGACCTGAAATTCTGTGGTTCTGTTCCTTACCATCCTTCCTATGCTTATAAGTTACAGATTCTTTTTAGAAGTTTTGGTTACCATCTTGCCATTAAATCTACCCCAAACATCTTGAAACTTCTACAAAGGGATAGGGACAAAGTTGAAAGCCTGAACCTCCCAGGAGTTTACTGCATTCCTATCTCTTCTTCTACTGGGGATAACTTATACATTGGAAGCACATACAGGAGCATTAGCCATAGAATTTTAGAACATAGAAAAGATGTTTCGAAAAGGCAATCCCAACACTGCCTTGTCTATTTTGACAATGGAAGACACATCTGCAGTTCCCCACTGAACGAAGCAAAACGAATTGCTTCGTTTGACAATCGTTTTGCCCTCCGTTACCGTGAAAGCATAGAAATTATTTTCAACTCAATGACTTGCAACTCCGAATCTCCTCTCTACATTCCGTTGATCTGGAGATCAATTCTAAGTTTTGGCAACAAAAATAGGAAAAATTCAAATGTAGAATCTGGCAACAATCTTAGTCCTCCATTGGCGTGATGAAGACCTAAGATAAGGTCGAAAGCTTCCAACTTACGAACTTTTTGTAAAAGTTTTAGTTAACGTAACTAGCGTGATCAAGTCACCTTTCTTTGTTAATATTGTTACGTGTTTTGCCCATAATCGTCATCAAGATAGTAGGTGCTTCCATTCAAGAAAAGTGCTTAGTCAACGGCTTGGTATTACTGCTGGGTAGCAGCACCTGCTATCTTGAGTCAGTCCTGACGACGGGTTAATGTGCAACCCGAAAATTTGACAAAAAAGTAATTTTTATGTCATCCTTGTAATCCCCATATTGCATAATTGTACTTAAGATACTGATATTTTTAAGCCGAATCTAATGTAGTTAATCACATGTCTAAAACCAGCAGACTTTTAAAGCATGCTTATTTCATCAGCTGTGTCCAAAAATGGCACAAAGAAATAAATTCCACATCAGAATGAACATATTAATACATATTGTATTTATAATTATCATTTCTGAACCTGGGTTAAAGAATCTTACACTAACCTCTCTAAATCTCAGGAAACAGCCTAGTGATATCTATGTATTAGGTTGGCCAAAAAGTTTGTTTGGTTTTTAAGTAAAAATAAAAGACTCATTTTTCATTTTCACCAATAACTTTATTGAACAATGTATTCACTGTTTTGTTCCACTACCTTCTGCCATCTTCCAGACAACTTCAAAATGCCATCTTCCCAAAACCTTTTATCTTTTTGAGCAAAGAACTGTTCCACATGCCTTTTGCAGTCCTCCAGGAAATCGAAATTTTTTCCATTAAGAGAATTTTGTGAAGACTGAAATAAATGGAAATCTGAAGGTGCAATGTCTGGTGAATACAGTGGATGAATCAGAACTTCCCAGCCAAGCTGTAACAGTTTTTGCCTGATCTTGATGGGAGATTATGCCTTTTCTGTTTACAATTCTAGATGCTTTTCGTCAAGTGCTGCTTTCAGTTGGTCTAATTGGGAGCACTCCTTGTTGGAATTAATTGTTTGGTTGTCCAGAAGGAGTTCATAATAGAGGACTCCCTTCCAATCCCACCATATACACAACGTCACCTTCTTTGGGTGAAGACAGACCTTTGGTGTGTTTAGTGGTGGTTTATTTTGCTTGCCCCGTGATCTCTTCCATTCCACATTATTGTATAGTATCCACTTTTCATCGCGTGTCACAATTTGTTTTAAAAATGGAACATTTTCATTACATTTAAGTAAAGAATCGCATGCAGAAATGCGGTCAAGAAATATATTTTTTCTAATTAATAACAAGGAACAATACACCAACTGTACTTAAATAGTATAACTATACTAGTTAAGGTTGTTTTTTTTTGCTTAACTTATGTGAAACCCAAACATCAAAGCAATTAACATAACCAAGCTGGTGCAAATGAATTTCAATGCTTGATTTGGATATTTTGAGTATGTCGGCTATCTCCCATGAGGTATAATGTTGATTGTTCTAGATTAATGTCTCAATTTGATAGCTACTGACTCCAACTGTTCTACCCGACCATAGAGCGTTGTCCATCGAGAAATCTCCACTACGAAACTTCGCAAGCTTTTGACATGTTTGATCAGTCACAGACTCCTCCATACACTGCACAAATCTTTTCTTGTGTTTTAGTTGCGTTTTTACCTTTCTTGAAATAATAAAGCATGATATGACGAAAATGTTGCTTATTTTCTTTCATCTTCAATATTAAAATGGCTACACAAAAATTCACCAATTTTGATAATCTTTTTTTTTTTTTTAATGCACGCTGATATGACAGCTGTTACAATACAATCTAACAAAATTGTTTCAAATGAAGTTAAATACAACTAAGCACTGCTAGAGCCATCCTACAGAAAAACCAAACAAACTTTTTGGCCAACCCAATATTAAAAATAACATACTGTTGCTGTTTATGTGAAATCAAAAATTGGAACTAATTTCACTGTATTGAAAGGCAATTTTCTCCTTTGGGGTTGGTAAAGTATAACAACGTATTGTTTGTGTCTTGGTCATCTAAAAATTTGTTTTTGAGTGATTTTTTGATTAAAACATTTGTCATCATGCATGCCTCAACTGTAAGTCTTGTATGTCTCATCCTTCTTTGATTGTGAATGCATCTTTATATATATATGTGTGTGTATAAAAGTGTTTTATGTGCATGAATGTTACTACTAATTTTCTGGGTTCAGATTGCAAAAATATCACAAGAAAATGTTCCTTTATATAATTTTTTAGTCAGCAATCTTTTTACATGGTGCTTATGTAACAATGCACACATCATTTAAAGTTTTTCACCTGAATTTCAGTAGTTTGGTTCCATTGCACATGATTTTAAAAAATAGTGTTTAGCAAAAAAAAATTTTCACTACTTCTGTGTTTCCCTAATTATCAAAGTTTTCTTGAATATATCAGCACGAGAAATGTTACATGTTTACTGCATGCAGTTTATGTGACTGATTACCAAGTCGTAAGGCATGTTAAAAGAAATTATTAAAGCATGTGTATTGCATACACTTTGCATGTTAAACTGTGCTCAAATGCATATCATTATGTAGAGCATGTTTTTTGTTTTTTTTTAAATTATAAGCCGAGCTAATAAGAGCGATTAACTGCCTCAATATGTTTAAAGATGTAACGTAGAAGACTTACAGTATCTTAAATATTCATTCAAAGAAGACATAAAAGAGACAGAGAAAGTCTGTGTTTTTAATTCAGGAACATGTACATGGCATGTGGCTATTCCAAGTGTAATGTTAATAATGCACTGTATTTTGTTAAACAATGCTGTAGAGGAATTTCTGTGTGGCATTGCTGAAGCTTTATTCATGAAATTGCACTTCTGGTTTACTAGAACTCCTGCCATTTTTCTGTCTTTTTCACATTGTTCTGGCCGAGAGGAGAGAGTTTAAGCTTCTGCAAACATAGAATCTGCTTTTTTTAATCTTTGTCAAATTAGTTTTAAAATCAGTTTTTATTTATTTTTTATTTTTTTTTTGAAGGAGGCTTCTTTGGTGCATTTGTGTAAGTATTAGCCAAGGGTCAGGTATTAAAAAAAAAAAAAACGGTGTTAAACAAATATGATTCCCATTTGTAATTTTGTACTAGGAATATCTGCAAGTTGAAGAAAAAAAATCTCCTGTACTAAATTGCTGCATACATTTAAAACCCACAGATTGAGTCATCTATTCTGTTATAGGAATGCACTGATAATGCAGTATAGTTGTTTATCTGATATGTTACTGAATCCCATCTTCTTGCATCGGGTTGTCTGTTCATTACTTTAGTAACCTTGCTGCATTTCTCTTGCATGATGCCATGAAATATTTATGTGTTGCTTCACAAATAGGCAGACAGATCTTGTTAAATGAGATTCTGACATTTTTTTTTTTAATTTTCACTAAATTTGTGCATTCCATAAAAGGACAAAAACTTCATTCTATAACTGCACTAACCACAGTAGTTAAATTCTATCCTTTTTTCTTTTTTTTTCTTTTTTCGGTATAATATAATTTAATACAGTAGTGTGACAAATGATGCCTTTAGTAATGCAGTCCACATTTAAAGGTTCTTGAAGATCTCCAATATTCTAGGATAGAATGTGAATCTGTCATTCAAGCTGTCTAGTTAATGTACTTTTTTTAAGCTGATTTTATGAGCCACTGTGTTGCAGTATTTTTTTTTTTTTTTTTTTTGCCCATAGCAGTTTACTTCCTTATTAATCAAGGTAGTAGCTCTTGATATATGCTGCTTGATGTTGAAAAATTGACCCCCACCCAGAAAGAGTGAGCCATGTGAGTTGAAAATCACCAGAGATAGAATATAAGGTGTATAATACATGATTTGATTTAATTTCCAAGCAGTATGTCAGTTTGACAGGCTACAAGACAGGATCACGTGACAGCAGCAAATACTTTGTGTGACCACCATGTTGTACAATGCAATTAGAGACACAGCATGGCACAGAGTGTTAGATCCCTCTCTAATGGTATCCTCGAGTATTGGGAACTGTGCAGCATGTACCTGGTTGCATAATTCAGCAACATTCCAGGATGGCTGAGAAGAGGCTTGCAAAAATGTTGGTCCTGCTCATGCTTGATGGATGATAGGGCCGGAGATCTCATTGACCATGAAAGTGCATGAAGCCTTTGTAGGCACACTTGGGAGATGTTAACAGTGTGTGGCCAAATATTATCTTGCTGCAAAATGGTCTCTGAGGCACCATTAAAAAATGGCAACAACACAGGCTACAAAACATCATACATGTACTATCGGGCTGTCATTGTGCCCATTATGCATATCAGAGGTGGCCGGCTATGATAGATGCTTCTGATATGAGGACACCCGGTTGGCCATCAATGTTCTGCTTGCTGACAGCAACTTTAGCCACATCATTGCCAGATGCAGATGTGACAGTTGTTGGCACTGAGGAAGAATCAAGACTCATTGCTGAACACAACATGGTGCAATTCTTGTCACCACACATCTCTACTACACCCCTACATCCAAGATCAGGGATGCCCTACAGTCAGTGGCTGTTGAGAGCACAAACCTGCCTCCGCCCATCTTCGGTTCACCATCTGAGTCACGATGGGGTAGTCACTTATACAGCCTGTTCAATTCTCTCTGCAGCTGCTTGTATCTGTGCAATTGCCTGGTGATGAATATGCCTATCGGTGCATGCTGACATTCACCTGATTGCATCGGTCCTGCTATGGTGACTGGTAATGCCTTTTCACAGCCACTGTTGCCAACAATGTCCAATTATCATAATGCACATGACCTGTGATTCAGCAAATTGACCAACCAACTTCACAAAGGCATCTGATCCTTTCTCTCTGACATGTATCCATCTAGTGATAGGTTTGGCGATGTGGTGTGTGGGTAGAGCTGATTTCGGGCTCAATTTTCGGAGCCCGTGGTATATCAAACCGAGCCCGAATTGTATATTGAAAGATAGAGCCCGGGCCCGAACAAACCCGAAAATTGGCTAACCTGTTCAACCATTAATAAAAAACATCTCCTTTTTCACACTTCCATTCTCTCCTCCTGAAATTAACCAACATATTTCTCAAATAGGGAGTGGGGAAGGGACCTCTATCTATTTTTATAGTGTAACTGTACGATTTTCTTTGACCATTCCTTTCTACCTGCAGTGCTTCGGGCGGCCATCCAAAATGATTCTGCGGTGCTACAATTGTATGTTGTTCAAATAATACTAATATTATCAGGCCATAATGAGCTGAAATATGTACGTTGCTAAATAGAATTAGCAGGGAGCTACTGTATGGAGATAGGGGATAAATTATCGTCGGCAAGCTATCAACTATCCAATACCTATAGTTCTTAAAAAGCTTTTTCTTCCGTGCAGAAACACATTAATGCGTGGCCTATGTCATTTTCTACCCAAGCCCGGAATAAATAGCCATATCGAATGCGTGCTCCCCAATCGGAACCAGTTCCCAAAGAATTCCCTTTACCAACCATATAGTGTCTCATTTGCTAAATCATATGAAATCACATTTATACATAAAAAAATTCTCTCGCTCTCCCTATCTCTAAGAGCCCGAACCACAGTAAATATTCTACAGCCCGAGCCCGATTCGGGCCCGAGCTCTGCTTCGGGCTTAGCCCGTCTCAGCTCTAGTGTACAGGGCATCGTCAGTCCTTTGGTTTTCTGCAGCAGCTCTCAACACTGCATTGCTTTGTTCTTGTCCCAATACACATGACCTGTGATTCGGCAAATTGACCAAACAACTTCTGAAAGGCATAGGATCCTTTCTCTTTAAGGTTTATAAGGCATGTTCAGTCTTCTGGTTTGCTCCAGCAGCTCTCAACACTTCATTGCTTTGTTCCATACATCGTGAAGCTCAGGACACAACATGGCTTCCATAGCCTGTGTTTGCCTCTTTTATCTGTTGCACATCTTACGAGATTAGTTGCATACTTGAATGATTCACATATCCAACCTGGGTGCGCACACCTACCAATCCCCATGCCAATATGGTGAATTCTTCTAGGTGGGGAAAATTCTGATGTCAAATACACTGAAGAGCGATTGAATTAGAGACAGGTGGCGTTACGCAAATGTGGCGCTGTGGGCGGCCCTGTAAACGGAAACGACATGGCGTATGCTGCGATCCGACAATATAAGGAGTGATGCGACGGGAATCAGTAAGAGTCGGACGCAGTATGGGTAAGATGAAGGATCTAAGCGCATTTGACCGTGGGCAAATTGTCAGTGCCCGACGAATGGGTCACTCCATCTTGGAAGTCGTGCAGGCACTGGGATTTTCACGAGCCACTGTGTCACGGGTGCACCGTGAGTACATCGAAGCTGGTAAAGCCATCCCTGCAAGGGCCAGCTACCGTGGACAACAGCATGTGAATGAGCGGGGCTATGGTTGGCTAGCTCGCGTTGCAACAGCGGATAGACGGGCCACAGTGCAAGAAATCACTCGGCAATTCAACGCTGATGCACAAAAACGTGAACGCAGCCAAACCATCCAGAACCATTTCCTCGCTATGGGGTACAGAAGCCATCGTCCCACGAGGGTACCGCTGCTGACTGCACATCACAGGGTGCAAAGATTAGCATGGGCGCTGGAACATCGCCACAGGACCCCTAGACATGTGGGAAAATGTTGCCTGGACTGATGAGTCGAGATTCACGTTGGTACATGCGGATGGCAGGATATGAGTACGGCTCAAACCACATGAAGCGATGGATCCTCCTTGCCAGCAGGGTACTCTTCAAGCTGGTGGGGATGTCATTCTCGTCTCGGGACTGTTTATGTGAGCTGAAATAGGACCCCTGGTACGTGTGACATCGTCCCTCACAGGTCAACATTACCAAGATATCCTGAACGACCATTTGCTCCCGTTTGTGCATCTTCAACATCCCACTGGGGACCTCATCCTGCAACAAGACAATGCACTGTGCCATCGCTCCCGAATTGTATCCGAATGGTTGGATAAACCCAGCACCGACGTGACCTCGCTTCTTTGGCCAGCTAGGTCACCTGACCTCAATCCCATTGAGCACGTCTGGGATGCCATCGAGAGAGATGTTCGAGGCTCTGACCCCTCTCCATCAAATCTTCGTGTACTGTGGGAGCTTGTTCAGGGGTCGTGGATTCGTATGGCTTCCCAACACTTCCGGTGTCTTGTCAGAGTCCATGCCGAGACGAATCGTCGCCGTCATCAGGGCGAAAGGTGGTGCTACACGTTACTAGACAGGTATCTCTAATTCAATTGCTCTTCAGTGTAGTGTATGTAAGTAAAAATTAGGGATAAACATAGTGAAAAGTATTTGTTTTCTGGTTGCATGAGAGCTATTAAAATATAGCTATACCATTAGTAATTGTAATCAATACTAGAAATCTTTCAAAGAAATTGAACATCTGCATTGCCCTGAAGTGGATTTGAACCAGTATTCCATTATTTCTTTGAGAATAGGCTATGATTGATATCCGGTCTTGCAAAATAATGACTGATGAAAACTGCCATGAGCAGATCATTATTCACAAACATTTTTCAAAGACCTGCTGAAATTGCTCAAATGGTTAGAAATGCATTATTATTTGCATGGTTAACAATTATTATATTCAAACAGAAACTGAGATCCTGATTTTATAGCCATAGTACAGTTTCAAAAGCAAAGATTCTTGGCATGGAAGACTTTCTGTGCCAAGTCTACCACTTTAGGAATAATTTCTATATACTTAGGAATTTGAATAATACTCAGTATTATATATTTTATTCAGCACCAATATATTTCATTCACAGTCATTTAAAATACAATTTTTGAAGTAATTATTACAAATGACTGAGCCTTTGAAATATATTTTGTCATTTCTGTCTGTGGCTAGCCTTCCTTTTTATTTAATTCAGTGTCATCAGCTGCAGCGGTTAGCATGTTAGTTACATATGTACATAGATTTTTGTGTTATATGATGTCACACCAATTTAAAAAAAAATTCACTCTCATTTTTATATCAATAACTGAGGGCTTAGGTCGTTAGCTTTGATTGTGTAGGTATAGATTCAAGACATTATTATTAATGGTGTAGTTCGTTGTTTTTGTTTCTTTTGAGCCCACATAAATTGACTTCTCAGAGCTTATAGTACGTGAAAAAGACTAAATTTAGGTTTCGTTTGAACTTTTGGCTAATGCTGTATGTCAGACGAGTGTATGACAGTGAGCAGTTACTAGATATTTCTGGTGACCGCTCACAAGTTTTTCATCAACTTTATGTTTGTGCTTTTTTTTTTTTTTTAAATATTTTGTATCATCTCTTTGTGCAACATGCATTCATACAAGATCCTTTGTTAGGTCACTCCAGGCATGACTGCTTACGGAGTGCACCCGAGTGCTGTACCTCCAACTTATATGCCACACATAGCTCCTATGTATTCGCATCGCCCTGCAGCTGCTGCAATGTATGTTCCAGCTGGTTTTGATGGCAGCACCCGTTTTGATGGCCATACCATGACTGTTGTTCCAGTAAGAAATCATTTGTCTTGTTCTTTGTTGTCTTCTGTGTATGTGTGTTTGTATTTCCTTCTGATGTGTGCTCCCCAACTCCTACTCTTTTTTTTTTTTTTTTATCACCCTCATGCTTAATTGAGTTGCTTTGTTCCATCGCAACATTAATTTTTATTTTTAACCATTACTGTTTTCCCTGTTGCAGCCTTGGTAATGCCTTTTTGTGTGTGTATGTGTGTGTCTTTTGATAAAATTTGCTGGCTTATAATACTTGTAGAAGCATAGCTATGCAGTGTTTTTAGATGTTCCTATAATGATCTGTGCTTTTTGCTAAAATATGTTCTTTTGCCATCATTCAACCTATGGAAATGAACTTAAATAATCTGGTTCCTGTACAGGGCTAAATATATAGTGGTGGGTCATGCAAACACAGAAGACAGTTAAGGTCATCTTTTTTTTAATGTGATGAACAAAAATCTTAAATTGCTTTATCTCATCACGACAAGGATACAAAGCAAAATATTAAACAAGTTTTAATGTAAAACAGACTAGTTTATTAGCTTTCGCTCTGTCACTGAACTATGATTTCACTTCCTGTGTTTATTTATTTCAGAGCATTAAGATTTCTGGTATAAACATTCTGAATAATTGGTTAATATTAAAAATTCCTGAAATGCTGTTGGCATTCAAACGGCAATTCAAAAACCAATTTTCACATTATAGTGTGCTTTGTAAAAGTTGCCTTTGGTTTTATTCTCTCAGGTCACCATAAGCATAACATTTTTGTGGTTTCATAAATGGATGCTTCTCCTGATCTTGTTAATACTTTCATTTAATTCATTTTAAGTTAATGTGTGTTTTGGTTGTTTGAGCACTAAAACTGTCCAGTTATTATTAATTTTATGCCACACTGATGCTCTTTGCTTCCTTGATATAGGTGTCATTTAGTCATTTCAACATACACAATTTCATTACCACTAAAATAAACAAAAACAAATGGTGTAAATTCCTCCTCCATCAAAGAAGTATGGTTTATTGGTGTGACACTTCACGATATTTTCATCAAACTGCTTACGGCAAAAAATGTTAGAATCAAACTGAATCAAAAATATAAATAAAATAAAAAGGTATCTCAGCAAGTCTTAATGCTCTCCATGCCAAACATGTCATTTGAAAGAAAAACCACCCAAAATAGTATGGAGTTGAAATATTGGATGCAATAGGAATTTATAAAATTTCATTTTGAAAAAAAATTTAATGACTAAAAGATTTTTATATAAATGTAAAGAAAAAAGAACACTGATATATAAAAACAGGGAGATGTTGAACAGCTATAGCATGGTTGCTATTAAAAACATCCAACTTAATTAAAACAAAACAAAGTGTTAGTAACAGTGGCATTTCTTGTTATCTATTTTTAATTGATACCCAATTATGCTTAATACATGGACCGAGAACAGTGAAAACAATGTTCTGTCCTTATAAGAAGCCTCAATACATCACTGACATTATTAAACAACAGAGGTATTTTTAGGATTTTGAATGTTAGCTGATCATTTAAAAGGGTAAAATTTGCTGAGAAATTTGTGCCTTAAATAAATTTGATGTAGACTGAGGAAACTTGACTGCAGTTAAGTGGGAACTTGAAATGAGTATATTTTGAATGTAACTCATTGAAAGATACATAATACTTTGTTTTCTCTTCTTATGTGCAAAGAATAAACTTTTATTCATGTGCTTAGGTTGTAAAGAGTTTTAAATGAAGAAAATTAATAAATTTCAAGTAGACACTTGTCTTTTCTGGGCAGAATGGATAAAATTGCCAAAATTTATCAAAATAATTTATCTTCTATTCCTTTGAGTGTGATCTGGGCTGTATGTGTTAAATTAATCAATTGTTAATAAGTTAACACACACATTTGTTAGACATTAGGTACTTGCTTCAATGGCCATAAGGAATGGGAGATGACTTAGTAGGATTTACATGGTTTGCTTTGGAAGTTTATTCTTCCTTTCTCTTCAGTAAGGTAGTTTGTTTATATTAAAAATCCCAAAGAAAATAATGTTCTATCATTAGTTCATATAGGAGATTTCAGAAAAGTCACTTGCTTTTTATTATTTCTTAACTGTATATCCAGATTCTGTTGACAAATTATTTTTGATGGCCTCTGGAATTCTAGTCCTCGCAACCAAATGTTTCCTTTGCAGCCTTGCTGCTTGGGTATATTCCACTGCAAACACTTTTGTTAGGCTATTAAAAAAATATCTTGCTTGCCAAAGGTTTTCATGCTGTTTTATAGCCCAAATAAAGATCTCTGCAGCAAAGTACCTAAGCATCTAATTTCCGAAGAAAACATTTTGTTCTAACGGGGTTGGAATTGCAGAGGCTGCTAGAAATCAACATGCTGACTGACTTGAGAGAGGGAATTAAATGTATAAATATCTTTTTTGAAATCTCCTATGCAAATTTTAGTAAATCATGTATGAACTGTGTCAGTTAACTGGCTATCATTATTTTAACTTCTCCTTTATTGCTTATGTGTGTGTGTGTGTGTGTGTGTGTGTGTGTGTGTGTGTGTGTGTGTGTGTGTGTGTGTGTGTGTGTGTGTTTATGTGTGTGTTTATGTGATGCACCACATTTTGTTCCATATTTTACTTTTTTTTTCTGTCTACAATTGAATACTGCAACATGGTAAATCACATTCTTTTTTTCCAAAAAAACGTATGAAAGCTTCATGAATGCTTTGATACTTCAAAATAATTTCCATATCAATTTAATATTTTGTTTCCTACCTGCAGTTTTCTCAGATTTGAAAGCATCACATCTTGTGTTTCATTATATCAATATCTTGACTCATTATTAGACTCTTGTATTGTCTGCACACTTTTGTGAAATAAGGGCAAGGGTATATATATAGATTTTTTGTGGTAGGGGAGGGGCAAAAAATAAAAATTTTTGAAATCTGTCATCAGGACAAAAAAAGTTAATGAAAAGTGGAAGAAAAAATTAAAACATTAATTTCTAATGTAAGTTGGTGCATTTTTATTAAATTAAAGCATTTTTTCTAATATGTCACATTTTAACAAAAAATGAAACACTTTTGTTTGGAGGGGCCAAAGCCCCTTCAACCCCCCTCTAAATATACCTCTGAATAAGGGTTTGTCACTGAATTCTGTAAAGTAGCTGGCAATGTGTTGAGTGTTTTTTGTTGTTGTTTTTTTCCATAAATATTTGTCATTATTTTTGCTTGTTTTTTAAGCATATGTATATTTTCTGTAGAACTTAGTTATAGCAAATGCTGTTGCTGTAACAGAGTTCCACCACACACACACACAGAGGTTATGCACTCATATCACATGTTAATGAACTAACAAAACACAAAAAATAACTTTTTTACGGGTCTTATAGAGGTTATTATTCAAAAAAGTTGATGGTCAAATTTTCGAACTAAAGCCTAGTTCGTCATCAGGACTACGTCACTGGAGTAGTTGCTGCTACTCAGTTGGAAGAGTCCAACCAGGATTATCGTTAATTGTGGTACTTCTTCTTGCTATTTTGATCCCTTCTTCTAGTTTGCTCTTTACTAAGTTTGACTGGTGAGCGATTATTCTTACTGAGTACCAATTTATGGAGTGTCCACCTGCTTGTATATGTCTGTCTAGCCCTGTTTTGTTACTAATGTTCCAAATAGCTGCTTGGTGTTCTTTCATTCGGACTTTAATACTTCTCCCTGTTTCTCCTATATAGCCGAGTCCGCAGTTACAGTCGGTGCAATATATTACTCCTTCTTGTAATTGGATGTCCACTTCTTTCTGCTTTAAAGCTGGCAGCAATTTCTTTAATTTGTTACTTAGATCTGGAGCAAGCCTGATATTATATTTTGCTCCGATCCTCTTCAGTTTTTCGAAAAGTCCCTTGTGGTACATAATTTTGCTGGTGAATTTGAAGTTGTATATTTCCTGTGGGTGAGGACCAAGCTCTACCCTCTCAAATTCTAGCAGAATTTAACTCGCTAGAAAATGCCTTGCAGTACACCCTGGAACTGGAAAAAGACCATAGCATCAATTTCCTTGATTTAAACTTGACCTCAAGAGAGGGGAGAATATTCACTCAGCTTTTTAGAAAACCCACTAACACAGGGAAGATGTTGGACTTCTACTTATTCCACCCTGATTATATTAAGTCGAATACGGCGAGACAATTTTTGGAAAAAATTGAAGCTCTTCAGATGCTCAAAAAGATCTTCACAGAGAAGAATTAAAAGAAATATTGGCAGAAAACAATTGCCCCTCCCCTTATGTTGAGAAATTATTCAGACAAGTGCCAAAAAAAAAAAGAGGAAATAAAACAACTTCAAATTCACGAGCAAAATTACGTACCACAAGGGACTTTTCGAAAAACTAAAGAGGATCGGAGCAAAATATAATATCAGGCTTGCTCCAGATCTAAGTAACAAATTAAAGAAATTCCTGCCAGCTTTAAAGCAGAAAGAAGTGGACATCCAATTACAAGAAGGAGTAATATATTGCATCAACTGTAACTGCGGACTCGGCTATATAGGAGAAACATTGAGAAGTATTAAAGTCCGAATGAAAGAACACCAAGCAGCTATTAGGAACATTAGTAACAAAACAGGGCTAGACAGACATATACAAGCAAGTGGACCCTCCATAAATTGGTACTCAGTAAGAATAATCGCCCACCAGTCAAACTTAGTAAAGAGGAAACTAAAAGAAAGGATCGAAATAGCAAGAAGAAGTACCACAATTAACGATAATTGTGGTTGGACTCTTCCAACTGAGTGGTAGCAACTACTCCAGTGACGTAGTCCTGATGACGAACTAGGCTTTAGTTCGAAAATTTGACCAACTTTTTTTTAATAATAACCTCTATAAGACCAGTAAAAAAGTTAATTCCACAGTACAATATGAATAGAGGTGCCATAAATTCATTTACAACTAGGACAAAAAATAAGCTTTTAAAAATAAATACAACTTAGATATTTCACTAATTAGTCATCACTTCTTTATTCACATAAATAACTTACATTTGATAACCTTATAGATTTAAAGAAAGCTTATGACCGAGTAAATAGGATACTTCTGTGGGAGGTCTTAAATAATTATGGTTTAACTGGGAATTTGCTTAAAAGCATGAAATGTATGTCGTTGGCCATAGATTATGTGCACAAGTGGATGATGTTTATCAAAATGGCTTGCTATTGGTTCAGGAGTCAGACAAGGTTGTATAATGTCACCAGTACTGTTTAATATATTTATGAATGCATACATGTATGATGCCAAGACAGACAGCACTGGTTTATGTCTTGGTAATTTCCGTGTGTGCAGATTGCTGTATGCTGATGACACAGTCCTGTTGACAGAGAGCAAAAGTGAATAGCAAAGCATGTTGTCTCAGATGTATGATGTTCGTATGAAATTCAAACTGTGTATGAACAAAGGAAAACACAAAGTTATGGCTTTGGAGGGAAGAACTGTTAGTATTGAATGGAAGATCAGTCTAAATGGCACAGAGATTTACCATGTGAAGGAATTTGTATATTTAGGGAGCAAATGACAAAGAAAATGGATTTGATGGTGAAAATAGTAGGCGAGTGAATTTATCTTCGAAAGTCAGTCTTTCACAGGAATGATGGGTTTTCAAAAACGTCCCACGGATGCGTGTTTGGTGACTATGCTCACCTTCACCATTCATTCACTATACCCATGATCATTATGAACAAGCCGGGCTGTTTTTAGTTTTCATATTTCAGTTCTGTGTGTTTTGATCAGTTATCCATATTGTCCTTTTTAATGCAAAGAAAATTGTATTGCAGTTTGATCAGATTTGTAGTTAGGCCAGATTTCTACTTAAATTCTTTTGCCCATATACACTGTGTGTATATATACACATATGCTAATTTCTCCTCTTCGTCCTTACTTTTTGCACACTGGTGTGCAAAAAGTGGTGTGCAAAAGTAAGGACGAAGAGGAGAAATTAGCATTACACACTGGTGTGCAAAAAGTAAGGACGAAGAGGAGAAATTAGCATAACAGCGGAATGAGCAGGCAGAACGAACCGAAAGACCACTCAGGAGATAGACTAGGGTCCGGTACGGTAAAGCATGCGCATATATGCAGCATGATGGGAGAAGGGGGCGTCGGATAGGTATAAAGCACACGAGCGGTGTACGCTCAGCAATTCGGTGAAAGCTATTGCACAGTGTACATCGGTTTGAACGACGTCGAGTTGCTGCCACCGTGTGATATGGCCAACAGGCAATCCAGTAGACAACATCTGGATGACTTTACCCGAGGTCCCATCATTGGGATGTTGGAAGAAATTCGAAGTGTGACTAGTGTGGCCGAGGAGTTCGGGATCGCTCACAGCATCTTTTCACGAGCTTGGAGAGCATTTCAAACGACAGGAACAGCTGTCCGAGAGTTTAGCAGTGGTCTTCCACGAGCAACCACGGCGGCGGACAACCGGTATATTGTCCTACAGGCAAGAAGAGACAGTAGGCAGACAGCGGGAGAAATCGCAAGGCACGTGCAACAGACAACTGGACGTCCATTATTGCATTTTACCATGGCCAGGAAGCTGCACAAAGGTGGTCTGTTTGCACGACGACCAGTGCGGTGTGTGGCATTAATGCCTGCTGATCGGAGACGGCGGTTTCTGTGGTGCCAGGAACACAAGAACTGGACACATCAGCAATGGGGTCGAGTTCTCTTTACGGATGAGAGCCGATTTAGTCTGACGAGTGATTCTGGACGTATACACATCTGGAGAGAGCAGGAAACACGCAATCACACCTCCAACATCATCGAAAGGGACTGGTTTGGAGGTGGCTGAGTTCTCATTTGGGGCGGTGTAATGCTTGGTGTCCATACTAACCTCCACATCTTCCAAGGAGGTTCAGTCACTGGTGTCCGCTATTGTACCGAGGTTCTCCTGCCTCGCGTGCGTCTGTTTAGAGGTGCTGTGGGTCCTGAGTTCCTCTTCATGGACGGCAACGCTACACCTCATCATACAGTGGCTGTTGAAGAGTGAAAATATTCAATGCATGGATTGGCCCACAAGGTCCCTGGACCTAAATCCAATCGAACACGTGTGGGACCTTCTCGGGAGACGTTTGGCAGCATGTCACCAGCCACCAGCAATGATTCTGCAGCTGCGATTGGCACTACAAGAGGAATGGGCCACGATGCCTCAACAGCTCTTTGACAACCTCGTTCTCAGTATGGACAGACGTAAATCCTACAATGCAGTCAGGGGTGATCGTATCCCCTACTAAAGACTGGATTTTTCTTGGCAGACGCCTGTCATATGGACGTTTCTGTCTTCTGTCCAGTTGTGCTTGAAGCTACCTTTTCAATAAAGTGCCTTTGTATCCTTTGGATTCCTTGTTTGGACAGTTTTGTTCACTTGTCCCATATTCTTGCATCTTGGGGATCTTATTTTATGATTTGAGTCGATGTGGAGCACTTCTACACGACGTTACATTCAAAAAACCGTCTCGTCCTTAATTTTTGCACGCCAGTGTATATACATATACACTGCTTGACAATTGCTAAGGACGGGTCATAAACGGCTATATAGCGCATAAAAAAGTAAGTGTGGTTGGATGCCAAGTGAAATAAAATAATGTCAGAATGCCAGGACATTTCAAGAAAGACAATTTATTGTGCTCTGAAATCCAGAAGGCTTTGGAACGTGTTCAAGGGACAAACAGGCCATTTTGTGTAAACGTGAAAAAAATGCAATTACCGTCCGCAGGCGTTCCGGCGTAAGATGTCAATACGGAATATGGCCACCATGGAGGGCGATGCAAGATTCCACACGTCGTGTCATGCTTTGCACAACATTATCAAGCAGCTGTTGGGGTAATTTATCCCATTCCTCTGTCAGTGCACGGATGAGGGTGTCCTTGTTTATTGGAGGGCATTGGCAACCAGCAAGACTCCTTCCCAAAGCATCCCACACATTTTCAATGGGATTCAGATCTGGAGAACGTGCTGGCCATACGAGGCGTTGAATATCCTCGCTCTCAAGACACTCCTGGACAGCGACTGTTCGATGACATGTTGCGTTGTCGTCCATGAAAATGAATCTATCACCGACAGCACCACGGAACATGCGAACATGAGGTAGCAGAACACCATCAATGCATCGTTGGCCAGTCATAGTCCCAGTTGGAAGCACATAGAGGGACGTACGGCCATTGATCATGATGCCAGCCCATACCATGACACTACATGTCAGATATCGGTTCCTTTCCTGTATGTTTGCTGGACAATATGCAGTACCACTATCACGCCAGATCAGTTGTCGTCGACAATCAGACGATAGACTGTATCTACTCTCATCTGAGAAGAGGACAGCAGACCAGTCGTTATCAGTCCAATTGCGATGTTGATGGCACCATTGCAAACGGGCAGTACGGTGACGTCTGGACAATGGGATGCACACAACAGGACGGCGGGCGTATAGTCCTCCTTCATGCAAACGTCTGGCGACAGTTTTTCGGGAGATCCGCTTGCCAGTAGCAGCCATAAACTGATTTGCTACCTCACTAGCTGTGCTGCGCCAGTGTCTTTTTGTTGATAGCACTATGTACCGATCTTCTGCAGGTGTCGTACTGCGAACACGACCTCCCCCGTGACGTTTGCTACACTCTCCATTTGTTTGAAATGATTTCCAAAGCCTTAAACAACACTGTGGCTGACGTCGAACTCCCTGGCAACATCTGTTATTTTTCGCCCTTCTTCAATCTTGCCAATAATACGGCCACGCGTAAAATCATCTAGGTGATATCGGGAAGACATACTGAAAATTGCAAGTTCGTCAGTTGATTCTTTCCCTTTCAACTTTGCGTTTGAACAACAACGGTCAATACGCGTCAAATCCTTTATATCTCTTATCAGCGCTATGACGTCACGAACAAGTTCGGCAATCCAAAATTTGCATACGCACAACACGTCTTACTGTATCCCACACTTATGCTAATTTACACATTTTCTCGCCTTCCATTTTATGGTTGCTATCGTTGCTATTGTCATCCGTCCTTAGCAATTGTCCGGCAGTGTATATCATCATCATCATCGTCAACCATTATCGATCCACTGCTGGACGAAGGTCTCCCCAAGTTTCCTCCACAACGGTCTGTCTTGTGCCAATCTCCTCCATGTCACTTCCGCATACTTTCGAATTTCATCCACCCATCTTCCATGTGGTCTTCTTCTGGGTCTTTTCCTGTCCCTTGGAATCCAATCTAAAATTTCGGCTGTCCATCGATGGTCTGTCCTTCTGGCAGTATGTCCAGCCCATTGCCATTTCAGGGATTTAACTCTGATCATGATGTCTTCCACTCTTGTTATTTTTCAGATCCATGAGTTCCTCTTCTTATCTCTCCTGGTTACACCAAGCATGCACCTCTGCATGCTACTTTGAGTTGTCTGCAGCCTTTGTATGTCTCTTTTAGTTAAGGTCCACATCTCTGCACCATACATAAGCACTGGAAGGATGCATTGATCAAACACTTTTTTAAGACATAATGGCATATTGCTCTTGAATATTATGCTGTTTCTTCCAAAAGCTCTCCAGGCAAGTTTTGTACGCCGATTAATTTCTTCATCAATGTGACCCTCACTTGATATCTGCTGTCCAAGATAAACGTACGTGTCTGTTATCTCCAGCTTTTCTCCATCAATCGATAAATCTCCATTTCTTGTAAAAGTATTGAACATCACTTTTGTCTTCTGAAAGTTCATTTTTAATCCCACTTCTTTACTCTTGTCAGCAAGTTTCTGGATCATACTCTGCAGCTCTGATGGGGTAGTTGCAAAAATGACTACGTCATCAGCAAAACGAAGGTGGGTTAGATAACCTCCATTAATCTTTATCCCTTTGTTTTCCCAGTTCAGTGATTGAAAGACATTTTCCAATGTCGCATTAAAAAGCTTCGGAGATATGGTGTCACCTTGTCTCACTCCTTTTCCAATTTTTATGTGTGTTGTATTTTCAAACAGCCGAATCTTTGCACTTGCATTTTCATAGATGTTATTAATAATATTAATGTATGCATCTTCAATACTACAGGATTTCAGGGCCATTGTAACTGCTGATGGTTTCACCGAATCAAAGGCTTTTTCATAATCGATAAAAGCCATGCACAATGGAAGTTCATATTCCCTCGCTCTTTCAATTAGTTCTCTCAGTACTTGTATATGATCTATTGTGCTATAGCCACTCCTGAATCCAGCTTGTTCTCTCAGTTGAGCCATGTCCAGTGTCACCTTTAAGCAGTGTGAAAGAACTTTAGTGAAGATTTTATAAACCACTGATAGGAGGCTGATAGGTCTGTAGTTCCTGAGATCCTCAATGTCACCTTTTTTATGTAGCAAGATCATTGTAGCGTTGTTTCAATCCTCAGGAATCTTCCCTTCATTAAGGCATCGAGTGAAAATTTGGGCGAGTACTGTTTCGATTTCTCCACTTTCTTCTTGTATGATGTCTACAGTAATTCCATCTTCTCCTGGAGCTTTTTCCCGCTTCATGTTCTTGATTGCATGTGCAACTTCTGCTGGGAGGACTGGAATAACTCTGGTACTGGTACCTTTCATGATGTCTGGAGTACATGTATCATCCCTTTCATATAATTTGGAGTAGAAATCTTTCACTCTTGTCAAAATTTCGCCTCTATTTCTTGTTACAGAACCATCTTCTTTTCTCAGTGCCATAATCTGTTTTCTTCCCTTACTGAGATGTCCCTTTGCTATCTTTAGGCTTTGGTTGTTTTCAATTGCTTTCCTTACTAGTTCACAGTTGAATTTCCTTATGTCTTCAGTGATACTTTTTCGTACTGTCTTGCATAGCTCTATATATTCCACTTTGGAAGTCACATCTTCTTTAGTTGTCCTCATCTCTTTTCTTTTTTGCATCAACATTTTGGTTTTTCCTAATAATTTGTTCACATGCAACTTGTTCTTAGACCCAGCTAATTTTGTTGCTGTTTCCATAAGAGCTTTGGTTACTTTTCTGTTAACTTCAGAAATATCCACTTCTTCCAATGTTAGGCCTTCTAAAGCAGAGAATCTGTTCTTTAGTTCCAACTTGAAGGTATTATGGTGTTTTTTAAGGTTGGTTATGTCAATACATTTTATTTGTCTTATGAGCTTGCTACGTTGGAGTTTAGTGTTGAGGTGCATCTTACATCTCACCAATCTATGGTCACTACCTGTGTTGAACTTGTTTAGCACACTGCAGTCTTCGATGACGAATTTTTTGTTACACATAATAAAATCAATTTCACTTGTCGTCCCATTTGGATGTCTCCATGTCCATTTCCTGTGTGGCTTTTTCTTGAAAAAGGAGTTCAAGATGAAAAACCCTTCTGCTTCTGCAAACTCTACGGGAGTATTTACACGCTGGTTTCTGTTGCAGTGACCAAATTTACCTACTGAAGTTTCATTCTGTTGCCCTATTTTTGCATTGAAATCTCCCATAATTATCTTTAAGTGCTGCTTACCTTTATTATTTAGATGACTAATTTCCTCATAAAATTCTTCAATTTCTTCTTCAGCATGACTTGTGGTTGGTTGCATAAGTTTGAATAATCTGAGCCTGGTATCTTCTCGAGAGTTGGATAACGAGTCTTGCAGCCCTGTCAGAGGAACTTTCAACTTCTACAACTTTATCCTTCAGTTTCTTGTTTATTATAAATCCAACACCACTAGTTCTGCCAGTATCAGTCCCACGATAGTAGAAGAGATGTCCACTTTTCAGTTCAATGAGATCTTCTCCTTTTCTCCTTACCTCACTTAGCCGGTTGATGTCCCACTTGATCCTTTGTAGTTCCTCTTCCAATTCAAGAAGCCTTGAATCAGAAGATAGGGAGTGTCCATTATACATAGCCAAGGTCAGCATCAGATGGCAGCCTAGTCCGTTCCACCGGGGATTCTTAGCACCCTCTGCCTTCATGTCGCACTGGCCGCTGCTTTGGCCAGGTACATTCCAGCTGCTGGAGACTGAGGGCCAAGATTTAAGTTGTGGAGTCATTTTGGTGGGGTTTGGCCATAACTCACCATGCTGGCCAAGCGGGTTGGTGAGTGTGGGATAGCATTTCCTCTAATCCGGATGGTATAGTTATACTGCTATTGGCGGTCGTCAGAGCCCCTTTAGTGGGAACAGGATGTACCACGAGAAGGCGGGGTTGACATTTGTCAAGGAGAGGCTGTGATGTTATGCATCACCTGACCTTACATCCCATATATATATATATATATATATATATCTTACTAAAGACTGGATTTTTTTTTATATATATACATACATAACTGCAAACAAAATCCCGTAAAACAGCAAAAAAATTTAAAAGGCATTGAAAATCTAAATATGCAAAGAGCTGCAAGGAATTCTCAAGAAAAAATAGCTAAAATGTTAAAAAGTAAATAAATATGCCAGTAAAAACTCCACAAAACCAAAAATTCCTGTAAGAGAAATAATAACAAGTTTTACGCAAACTAAGAAAGAACTTGGCTATAAAAATACTAACCAAAAACTATGTAAATCAAGTTGGAAATAACTTGGAAGAATGCAGAAAATATTGTAAATAGTGATCTATGGATTTTTCAATGACCAGCACAGCTCCTCATTTACTCAATTTGACAAAGACCTAGATAAAATTTGGATTCTGCTGTACGACATATGTGTTTTATCTTATGAATACCACTCAAATAAATCTAACCTGCGAAGAAAATCCATCCCCCACACCAAAAACATTTTTTAAAAACATCTTTACTCTAGATTCCCACCAAAAACAGTTTAAAAGAAATTAATTAAAACAAAACAGACCTATTAATGCTAAATCCTAATCTTTGCTAAAAAAAAAAAAAAAAAAACAGATACGCATGTGACATACAGGCCCAACCCTATTTCAAATATGACAGACTAACAGAAATTCCAAAAAAAAAAAAAAAAAAAAAGCGTAAACATGGTGCTTTTGTGCTAAAAATGACATTCTTGTGTGTCTACCAAGATAACAACGATATTTTTTTCATTAAGTTTCATTGTTCAATAATTGCTAAGTTTCATAGAAAGCCTGTATGTACATGTTCATGGAGAGCTATTTATTGTGGGGTTTCCGTGCCTTATTAATATAAGAGCAATTTAGTGTATCAATAATTGCTGTTACTTCTGTGTTGATATCTGAAGCACTGCAGATTAATCTTTGTATCTGTTCTTGGATTTTGAAATGGTTATTGAAGATATAAGGAAGCATTGGTTTTGCTTTGACTAGCACAAATCTAAAGTTATTCAGATTCCTAAGCTGCAGTTGCTGAGTTTGAGTTAGTTTGTTGTCCTGGGTGGTGTTTATGGTAGCATGGTCTAACAGAAATGAGGAGTTGCAGATTCGATCCCCACTCTAGGGCAATAACACTTTCAAGCTTTTTGAAGAGGTGGCAACATAGGAAACAGTGAAAATACACTGCTTCTGTGTCAAAAATGACATTTTTTTCTTTTTCATGGAATTTGAGCTTATATAAAAGAGGATTTAACATTGTTTGTTAATATATCTCAGAATTAAAATTGCTATTGCTTTGTACCAATTTTAAAATTTAAATAAATAATTTATTAAATGTACCATCTTAATTCTGGGGAAAATAATTGTTTTGTATTTGTAACCGAATGAGAACAAGTTGGCCGAGTGTTCTTTTCAGTTTGTTAGTGTTGAACTCAGTGTAAACAGGATCAACCTTCATTCTTAACATATGAGCACAGGGCTTTCCGAAATCTTTGGCAGAAAGCAGAACAAGCCTATCCTACGGCTGATTTTGTGAAAAGACCAGTAATATTGGCCTAGATTAGAACTGCTGTTGTGTCCTACATTACACGTGTCCCCCTTTACTGTCATTTTCTGGTGATAGTGCTTAGATCTCAAGTGATGGTAAACTGTTTGCCTTGCATTGTACTAAAGTCTCAGTAGAGTTGTTTGGAGAGCCATAGGATGTGGGGAAAAAAAAAAAAGAAAACTGACATGTTTGTGGAGGATTGTATGGTAGCCCATTATTATTATTATGTTGGAAGTGTCATATAAACAGTGGTGATTCCATTATTACTAGAGTGGCTCTTCAAATTTGTGTGATTTAAAATTCGTCATAAATTGGATTTATATGAGGAATAAAATCAACTGTGAATATGTGGATTGTTTGTAATGTAGTTTGGTATATTAGTAACTCACTACATTTGTATATACCTATGGATACCTGCTCTTCATGTATATTAATTAGAGGTGGGACAAATCCTAAATTTTCTCGAATCCCCTGAATCCCTAATTCTTTATATAAGAATAATTATAAGAAAAAAAGGGAAAGAAAAGACTTCAAAAAATACAGACCAGATAATGCCGAGCGAGTACTGGTAATGTATGCAAATCAGACACTGCGGAGAGTTGAGTAGAACTAGAAATGCTGAGCTGTAGACAGAGTAACTTGAGTCATGTGCATGACACTGCTCAAGGTCACACTCCCCCTCCATTCTCATGCTCATTGCCACGGTAACGGCTGCTGGAAAAGAGATAAAATATGGCTAAGTCACTTTTCTCATTATACTTGAGGTATGGTGGCTAAGGCACTGTTTGATGGGAGATGCCAGTAGCTTCGGCTGTTGCTCTGTGTTTGGCTGAACAATTCTTTCACTGTTGCATCCGGTTTTAAAGTAACAAGCTTTTTCAAATAGCTGTGTACACACTGTAGACGATCTTCTTCAA
Organism: Macrothele yani; assembly: GCA_039090855.1. NCBI lineage: Eukaryota > Metazoa > Arthropoda > Arachnida > Araneae > Macrothelidae > Macrothele > Macrothele yani. The sequence goes on from CM077008.1 coordinate 128,898,380, forward strand.
TTGTTTTCTAATGTCAGAACTCGTCATCCTGACAAAAACTCGAACAAACATCGCTCTAGAACAAGCCTGAAACGCCAGGTTTTTTAGGTTAAAATTCAAATGACGAAAAAAGCGCAAAGATTCGAGTTTTCGAATTTCGAATCTTTTTCCAGATGCGCAGGATTTGAGGATTCGAATGTCCCATCCCTAATTAATTATTCAGTGTATCATTTATGTCAGCTGCTAATGTGCACAGGATGAACTTAATTAGTTACATAAATTTTCAAAATCATCAAAAAAAGTTGGCATACTTAACCTCCCATTGTTTTTTGTCATGTTGTTTGCACATTTCTGAGATTCTTCATTTATATCGGTCCTCTGTTGTCCTCTGTAATATTATCTGCATTCAGAAAGTTCTAAAATGGAAGATACATCTCAAAAAGAACAAAGACAATGGCAAGTTCAAGTTCAAATTTGCTAGTAGCATCATTAAATCATCTTGGAATAAAATGAAAGGTTCTAAAAATGAATTGCAATTGTACACTGTTTGGGGTCCTTTGTGTTCAACTTGTCGTGGTGGCATTCACAAGTTCTTCTATCGTTGGCCCACGTGGTGAGCAAGACAATGTTGCCTATTCAACTTTTTTTTTTTTTTTGCTTTAATGTTTTTGTAATGACAATATTCTTGGTTCCTTCAATGGTAATAGACTTTTACTATATTTATTCATTTGCAATGATATTCTTGGACAGTTTTTTTTTTTTTTTTTTTTTTTTAACTGTCGCAAAGGACAGTAGAGGATCGATATCAATGAAGAACATCCTTAGAAACACGCAAACAACATGACTGCTAACAACAGGAAATCAGGTGAAATAACTTTTTGACAGTTTCGAAAGATTATGTAACTAATTAAGTTAATCCGGTGCATATCAGTGGTTGACGCAAATAATGATACACTGAGCAATTAATATACTGTATGTCAGGAACAGGTATCCATAGGCATATAGTGAGTGGCTTTTCAAGATGTAAAAGTTCTATTGTGGCCAACAAAGTCACTTGTTTGATAGATCTAGTGATTTTAACATATCTGGGATATGACTGGAAAGCATCAGACCTCAATCTCAATTCCTGCACTTTTGGCCGTTGAGTTCAGAACTCCAGTAGAGTAGCCCAGAAATGACAGAATGTAAGATAGCATCTTGTATCTCCTAGATTCAATGTATATGTTTGCCAGAGTCAAGCATGCAGGAGTCACACCTGTCATTAATTAACTAAGGTAAGAAAGAATATTTCTCACTGCAATTTCAAATGAAACTCATTTAATCATTTGTGTTCATATAACCATCTTTCACATTTTCTTTCACTTTAGTCAAAACTAAATCACTATTTTGCGGCAGTGTGGTTTCCATTTTCTATTTAGTGAATGTTTCCAGCAAAGCAAGGTGTTACATAATAGTTGAAGTGCATTAATGGGGATTTAATCGTGAATTAATTAGTGTTCTTATGATAAGTATACTGGCGTAAAGAAAACACGTTGCCAGTTCTTGAAATTAGATTAACATATATATAAAATAACAATAACATAAAAAAGGTACAATTTTTGGAACTAGAAACATTGTCAACAGTTTTATAAAAGAAATTTTGTTCTAATAGCTGTTTGACTGCAGACTTTTGAAGGCTTGAAGTCAGAAATGTTCTGTCATTCTGTGTATGTAAAATACATCTGCAATAGTTTATATCTGTATTTAACGTAAGTGGTAAAAACTTAATTGTGTATAATGTCACAAGATATGAAACTTCAATCGTACCATTACAGTGTGAATCATATTTCTCAGAACTAGCAAGAGCTCACTCAGATGGATATGGTGTCATGGTATGTTCATGGTTCACTTGTACTCTCATTGAAGTGCATAATACTGTAGACATACTTCAGACTTTCTTTTTAGCTCGACAATATGATTTCTGCTTTACTGTTAGCTTGTTCTTCATGATCATTCATGAAGTGAAAGTGATATTTCCAAATAAGCAGCAGTATGCAGAAACAACGAAGAGGAAAAGAATCATCAGAGAAAGAAAATGATTGAACTTGGATAGAGAGGGAAGGCAGGCCAAAAGAAGAGAGGGAGTTGTGCCCTATGAGCACTGTTACTGAAATACATGCAAACCATATTGATGCAAAAGTTTTCAATGCAGTAAACTTGGACACAATATTTAATCAAGAATATGATTAATAACAAGAAACTGTACACCAATTGCACTTAAAATAGTACTAGTGATCCGAATTTCTTGCCATAGAATATAAATCAAAGTTTTCAAGCTTTCGCACATCAACCAGATGGCTTTTTCAAGGAAAGTAGACTGCAAACTGGATAATGGAACACTTCAACAATTTGAACATGGTGACTTGACTAGACAATAAATGAATAGGCGCAAATGTGATCAGACATTCAAAGAAACAAGGTCACGTTGTTGGCTGCGCAGTACTGTGGTAGAAAACATAGCATTATTTAAAGAATTGGTTCCAAATGCGTGGCAACTCAGAGAGAGATTATCACTGTAAGCCTCGCTGCTGGTCAAAATTTCCAAGGTTTCGCGAATGGCAGTAGATTTAGGTGTGGAGTATGAAACTAATTTCTTGATATCATTCCACATAGGATCAGCGGACTTGAACTTGGCCTCTCTTGATAGGGCAGTGGTTATTTTACCATCTTTTGTATCCCTTTTATGTTCGTTGATTCTAATTCCAAACAAACGTTTTGTCATTCTGATATAGTATCACCTGGGGCCGTCCAGATATTGTAGTGGAATCGCATAAACACCTGCCTCAATGAGAAGAGGGGCTTCTCAATATTTCTATTAAGCATCATATATAAAGATGCCGGAGACCTTATGCTGACACCGAAGCTTATCCTCCTGAGCGCGTTTTTGAATTGATAGGAAACTTTTGGTATGTAGGGAATAGAGCCCAGGTAGCAAAGTTGCGGTGTAGAAAGATTGACATGGCTGGTTCAGGTTTTTTCGATAAAGTTATGCATCTGGTTCGACGTATATCCTACCTCAGTGGCCAATTCGACGATCTTTTTTAGTTCCAATTCTCTAGAACGAACATCGGAGAAGACAGCGAAGGGTCTTCTAATTCGAGAACGGAAGAAGGCAGTCTTGAAATCATCAGGGCAGAATGAACTGCAGAGCATCAAGTTGTGAACAGAGGTGGGTTTATAATAGACTTCCTTATGAAGGCGATTGTCATGTAATTTTCTCACTAAGATGTCGAGATATGGTAAGGTACCACTGTGTTCAAGCTCCATAGTGAACTTGATGGTAGGGTGTATATAATTGACTTTATCGAGGAAAGATGGTAGAATCTCCTTTCCGTGAGGCCATATGAAAAATAAGTCGTCCGCATATCGCAGCCAGGTGGTAGGCCTTGGGGGTTAGTGAATATATGTTGCTCAATGGGGTGAAGTATGGCTTCTACGAGAACGGCTGAAAGCGAAGATCCCATCGGAGCGCCATTTACTTGCTTATAAACTTTCCCTTGGAAATGAAGTAGCTGGAATTTGGGACCAAGCCCATTAATTTGAAGATGCTGAGGCAAGACTTGCGAATAAACTGATGAATTAGAAACAGCCTCTTTCAACGTTCTGATGGCTTCCTGCACATGGACTGATGGGTAAAGGGAGACTGCATCAAAACTGCCGATAATATCATGTTGTTGAACAGTGAGTTGCTTGGTTTTCGTGATGAAATCTAAAGTAGAAGTTAATACAAAGTCCGATTCAGGTAGATGATTAGTCAGGAATCTGGATAATGCCTTCTCTAAATGGTAGGTTGGTGCTGACCTTCTGGACACAATCAGTGTCAATGGATTGCCAGGCTTGGGGTGTGTTTAAGTCTGCCAAAGAGTTTTAGGATCTGAGGGCCAGGCGGTAAGAGGTCAAGTTCAAGTCTGCTGATCCTATGTGGAATGATATCTAGAAATTAGCCTCATACTCCACACCTAAATCTACTACCATTCGCAAAACCTTGGAAATCTTGACAAGCAGCGATGATTGCAATGATAACATCTCTCTCGAGTTGCCATGCATTTGAAATAAATTCTTCAAATAATGTTATGTTTTCTACCACAGTACTGCGCGCCCAACCAACGTGAGCTCGTTTCTTCGAATGTCTGATCATATTTGCGCCTATTCATTATTGTCTAGTCAAGTCACCATGTTCAAATTGTTGAAGTGTTCCATTATATGCAGTTCGCTGTCTACTTTCCTTGAAAAAGCCATCTGGTTGATGTGCGAAAGCTTGAAAACTTTCCAAGAAATTCAGATCACTAGTAGTACTATTTCAAGAATATCATGCTGTCCAATTCACATTGTCATTCTAAAGAAAACATTTTTCACATGATTAGCTTCAGTGACTATCAATAAGCAACAAGTTTGAGCTTTTGACAAAATATGCCTGTTTTGGGACACCACAGATTATATGCTTTGTCAGATCATTTAACTTGTGTAAAACAGCAGCATCAGAGAAAACTCAAAAATGGATAACTCTGTATTGACAGAAATCTTTGGTTAATAAAATGGTTTTAAAAATCTTTTTTACTGCATAGTTAAAGTTTTGGCCCTACTATATTGGTGTATGTTACATTTGATACAGATGATTCTTATGCTCATACATTTTAAGGTTTTATATGTAAAACTACAAGGGTCATTTAAAAAGTAAAGAACATTTGGTTATAAAAGCTATATATGTTTTTAAATTTTCAAATATTTTATTTACAATTTTTAACTCATACCTTAGCCTATTTTTCTACATAGTCGCCTTGGACGTTGAGGCGCTTGTCATATCTTGGGAAAAGTTTTAAGTACCCCTCCTCGTAGAACTCTGCCACCTGTCCTTTCAGCCAGCCCATAACAGCCACCTTTGGTGCATCTTTATCATCAAAATGTGTCCACCAAAAAACTACTTTTAATTGAGAAACAAGTGGTTGTCCAATGGTTCCAAGTCCGGGCTGTAAGGTGGATGCTCAGAAACTTCCCAGTGAAACTCATCGAGCAGCTCCTTCGTCTTCCTGGCAGTGTGCAAGCAGGTGTTGTCCTGTATGAAACAGATTCCTCGTGAAAGCATGCCCATGTGGCAGTTTTTAATGGTTTGCTGTAGATATTTCAGAGTTGCACAGTAGGCATCAGTATTTATGGTTACACAGAGATGCCATTTACTACAGATTCTCTAGTTTCTCTGGTTAACAACCACATACTACGGACTACGCATTTAATTAATTTTTCTACGGAGAATTTGGTATAATGCGATTTGTTTTCATTGCCAATTACTACGAACGGCTGTATCAAAGCTTTGAGGCTTGGTTCAGAGCAGATGCTTTGTCACGGCTTAGTGCACTTGCTAGGGCTGGGGAGTGTATCGATACATAGCGAAAAACCAGTGTGAATTTAACATCGATGTTACGGTGTTTCAACTGACGAAGCTATGATTTATCACTATTGTGGATTGGCATCACATTCCACCATGCCGTGACCAAGCACAGTTGTACGAACCAGTTTTTTTCGGTCCGAAAGACCTGTGAACATTGTGAGATCCTCACGCACACATGGCTCCGATGTAGTTTCTCGCGGTATCTCGTACCAGTCGCTACATCGGGGGATTGCCAACGTCAAAGATTCACACGCCAGCCAAGTTCTCATTGACATCATAGCTTCATGAGCGAGCCCATCCCAACGCAGACACAGTGTTCAAACACGTTTCTTATCGAGCCTCAGTGGGTCACCAATGCTATTAAGAGGCCACGTGTTGGATCTCAGCACAGCTTAGGAAGTATGTGGCAGGGTTCTTTCTTACTTCCCCCCCCCCCCCCACGTTTTTTGCAAAACAGTGCAAAGAGATTTATGGGTATTTAAAATTATAACTAATTCATCGAGTGCCCAACCAAATCTAGGGAATCAAAATCAAATGACCAAATCTAGGGACTCAAACATTAGAAGCTCTTTTGATAGAAAGAGTCAAAATGTCTATGTATGGTGAAGTTAGCTTTGATCAAAAAAAAAAATGAAATGAAATGTCATTGCATAAAAGTTCCTTTTTTTTTTTTTTTTTTTTTTTTTTTTACTCTACATTCAATAGTTATTAAATTTTTCTTTGCTGTTTCAATTATCAACTAGTAAAAAATTAAATGTCTAGCATGATGTGTGCATTTCAAGAAATTCTGGGATTATTTTGTTTACCTTTTTATGAAGATTATTTATTTTGTTAAATATCAACAAGTAAATTGGTAAGTTAAATGTTAATTTTGTTAAACATTTAGTTTATAGATATTACACAAAACACTTGTTTTTTAAAATGCCTAAATCCAAATACTAACTCAAATTGAAGCTCATCTAGGCTTAATATACAGTAGTGGCCAAAATTGGGGAAACCTTTTGGAAAAAGTGTATTTTTGAGGTTTGATGGCTCATAACACCACTTTTTTTTGTGTGTGTAATACCATAAAATTATATGTCAATGGAAAGGTTATTTCGTCAAGAATGTAATGCAACAAAGGTTGTTCAATTATCTGTATTCTATGAAAAGTTATAGCCAAATAACCAGAAAAAGGAAGCACAACTTGCTTAGGTTGATATGAAGTAGCTTTCCTTCATTTGAATGTAGCCAATGAGCATGAGTGTTTAGAGAGCCAATCAGGTGTCATCGTGCTTTGGCAATAAGCCAATCAGGTCACAGTAGGATTCAGCTATTGATGTCATGTATTGGAGCTGAGAGGAGAAAATTTGTCAGTGTGTTATGTGATATCTATCAAGTTGGTTGTTTTCTGTGTGTGTGTGTGTGTGTGTGTGTGTGTGTGTGTGTGTTCTTTCGTTTAATGAGCTTGTAAAATGTAATGAAATTGAAGAAATGGCACAAAGAGTTGACTGGACTGGTCACCCAGAAAGCAATGTAAAATAGTACTATTAACTGAACAAGGCTTCAGTTATGAAGAAATAATAAGAAAAATTGGTGGAAACTTAACCAAAGGTGGCATTTCTAAATTTTTGAAGAGGTGTAAGGAGACTCAATCACTACAAAACCAGACTGGTAAAAACAAGAAAAAGTGCACAACAGCAAGTAATGATAAAAGAATTAAAAGACTGTGTCCAGGTAATGGATAAAAATCATCTGGGTGTATACAAGATGAAATGGCGGAATGCAATGTGAAGTTGAGTACAAGGACTGTTCGGCGCAGACTGCAGGAATTTGGTCTAAAAGCTAGAATTCCACGAAAAAAGCCATTTTTATCTCTCAAACAAATGTTGAAAAGATTAAATTGGGCTAAAAACCCATGTTAACTCGACAGCGGAATAATGGGACAGTGTTATTTGGAGTGATTAGACCTAAATCTCCCTGTTTGGTATTGATGGCATAAAGTACGTAAGGAGAAGAATCAGAGAACATTTGCATCCTGATTGCATTACATGTACCATGAAACACCCACTTAGTGTTATGATCTGGGGTTGTATGGCATCAAAAGGTGTGGGCAGAATTTTCGTGATTAATGGGAATATAAATGGCATAAAATACATTAATGAAATACTTGAGCCCAAACTGATGCCTTCTACACGTGATCTTTTCCAAGATAATGAAGCATTTATATTTCAACAGGATTCAGCTCCATATCATATTGCTGCTGTGTGCAAAAAGTGGTTTCAAATAATCATATTCCACTGCTGGAATGGCCTGGAAATAGCTCAGACCTTAACCCCACCGAAAATCTATGGAGCTGACTAAAGAAACTTGCTAGTCAGAAGCAACCCAGCAATAAAACCCAATTAATAGAAGCAATAATTCAATATTGGTTTCACATTAACAGCTGCAGAACTAAAAACTTGGTTCACTCCATGGGAAGGCGTTGCAATGCCGTAATTAACGCCAAAGGTTACCCAACTAAGTATTAACTGACATGGTGAGAATTTTTGTATATCTCATTTTTTCTATGTGTTTCACTTTTCTTCTTTATAACTGCTGTTCTAATCATAAAAGTTATTGCATTACATTCTTTATGAAATTATCTTTCCATTGATATATAATTTTACGGTATTACTCCAAAAAAAAAAAGTGGTGTTATGAGCCATCAAACCTCAAAAATACACTATATATAATACATCCAAAAGGTTTCCACAATTTTGGCCACTACTATTCAGTTTTTCATGTGCCTTATTTCAATATATATTTTAATATTCCAGACATACTGCTAACCCATGAGGTCCGCTTGTGGAAAACATGTCTTATTTCACATATGTTATTTGACCCCTGTTGCTGTTCCTGTCTTTCAACTGTGCTTAGCTGCCATGGTCCCAGTTCGTTTCCACTGTCTTTGTTTACTCAAGTGCTACTGCTATTTAAAATATCATAATGATAGATAAAACTTCAATAAAAAACATGCACTGAAAGTTAAAAAAAAAGTCAGATACTACTGGCGAGGTATTGCAGGTCAATGAAAAAGGAAGTTCTGAACAACCCAAGCCTCCTTCAGCAGCACTAAGTCTAGGTGGAACATCGTAAACACACAACAAAAGAGCAAACAACCTGGTAAAACACAAAAGTTTAAGATTTGGACGAAGAACACCGACTAAAAACCTTCATTAAACACGCTCGATTATTATTATTTTTTTTTTCACCCAACACTTTGGGCATTCTTGGGAGCTTGGCGATATCCCCACAGATGTTCTTGGTTTACCTATCACCATTGGAGTGCAACACTCCGAAACTGCCTTTCATCGGAGACACTGTCAGATATACATCAATTCACGCTGGCGCCATCTATGGATCTAACCATTATCAATTTGTTGATGATTGTAGAGATGGTCATTCTCTTCGTATTTTCTTTTTCCTCTATTAATACCTCGTCTTTTATGCCGATTTTTAAAGTGTTGTTCAGTTTCCTGCCGAATTAAGTTTTTCCCGTGATTGGATATTGTATTGTGGTCATTACGATTACATATTCTCTTCCTATTTTTATACGTTAGAATTTATTCTTCCTTTCTCAGATGTATCTCTGATCTGTTATTCTCTTTTAACATCATAATCTCTTCAAATTTTCAATGTTTGGTTATCCATACAAATTTGAACTAAGGCTCCTGTGTTGTTGTTTTTTTTTGTTTTGTTTTGTTTTTGCCAGTTAGAAATATGTTGTTTAAGCCTTTTTTTTTTAATTTGTTCTTTTTACTTCCTTTGTAGGAAACTGGTGGTATGTGATCAATAGGTATTTCATGAGTTCTTGATGCCTCTAAAATCCTGTTTCCTGTTTGGTTATTTGTTGTCAGATTTTTCACCGTGCATCCTAATTGCAAGTTATATTTCGTACATTGTTTGTCGATTTCTTTTGTGATATTTTCTAAGTATGGGAAAGCTCCCATGTATTTTAGTTTTTTATTTCTTTTGAATTCTAGATTTGTTATTCTCATGTCCATTGTTCTCCCTAGCCCATATTGCTATTAACTTCTTTTATCCATTTATTTAAAAACTTATCTGGGTAGCTAATCATATGCTATTTTTCTTTTATATGATAGTTCTTGATTCTTTAATTTGTTATTTGACGTATGCATATAGGCTCTTTTAATTTAAGTTCACTATGCTATTTTTTATTATTATTATTATTTTTATGTATGATAGAATGGTGTGGTGTAAACATAATTAATACTGGAATATATGTCTTTCCTGAAAACAATGTAGTCAGTTTCTTTTTTTCTTCATCGACAAGACTTCCAAAAAAGACAACCTTTTTTATTTTCTTCAAATTCTATTGTTAATTCAATAAATAACAAAACAGGAAACAAGATTTTAGAGGCATCAGGAACTTATGAAATACTTATTGATCATATACCACCAATTTTCTACATAACAAGAACAAATTTAAAAAAAAAAGGCTTGAACAACATATTTCTAACTGGCAAAAAAAAAAAAAAAAAAAAAGCCAAAGCAGCCTTAGTTCAGTTTTGTATGGATAACCAGACATACCCAAAATTTGTCCAAATCTTAAACGTTTGTGTTTTACCAGGTTGTTTGCTCTTTTGTTGTGTGTTTACGATGTTTCACCTAGACTTAGTGCTGCTGAAGGAGGCTTGGGTTGTTCGAAACTTCCTTTTTCATTGACCTACAATACCTCGCCAGTAGTATCTGACTTTTTTAACTTTGAGTGTATGTTTTCTATGGAAGTTTGATCTATCATCATGAGATTTTAAATAGTTGTAACACTCGAGTAAACATATACGGTGGAAACGAACTTGGACCATGACAGCTAAGCACATTTGAGAGACAGTGACGGGGACCAAATAATGTGTGTGAAATGTGACATATTCTTCCAGAAGTGGACCTCAAAGGTAAGCAGTATGTCTGGAATATTCCAATATATAAATCCAAATATTTTTATTTCTTTATTTGACTACTAAAAAATTGTCGAAACTACTAATTTTCTCCTTGTGTGCTACTGATGACTACAGTTGTTAGGTGGCATCTCTGGTTGCACCTCTTTCCATGAAATCGACGAGTAAGACACCTTTCCGGTCCCAGAAGATGCTCACAGTGTTTTTCTTTGCAAACAACTTTTTTGTGGCTTTTATGGTGATTGAGGGTGGTGCCACTCAAATGATTGCCTTTTGTTCTCGGGGTGTAGTGTGAAAGCCACATTTCATCTCCTGTAACAATTTGGCCAATAAATTCATTTATCTTGGTGGTAATGCTCCACGAATATCAATGAAACTCCCAGTCACTGAGTTGTGTTCATCTGTGAACATCCATGGGACTCATTTTGCACAGGTTTTTTTCAAATGTTCAATCAAAATTTAGTACACAAGTGTATGAAAAACTTTAGGGCATTTTTCATGCATTTTGCTAATCATAAAGAGTCAATTCTCTTTAAAGATGTGATCAACCTTTTGTTTGAGTTCATCTCTGGTGAGAGATGGGCGCCCTGCCCGCTTTGTCGTCATGAACATTTGTTCTTCCGTTTTTAAACATTATGCAGCACTTTATGACACTGGATTCATTCATAACACCTTCTCCATACACTTGAACAAGTCTCCGATGAATGTCAATAGGCCTGTGTTTTTAGCAGTCAAAAAACAGATAATTGATCAAACTTCACATTCAGCGGGATTTTTGATGCACATGTTCATTTTGAAAGATCGTAACTAACCACAGATGGTTAATACATGTCCGTCAGTGGTGCTAGGAGATAGCCAAAAGTGCACTGGGCCCTGATGACCTTGATTGAGCACTGGTCAGGAACCTGCACAGATGCTATTTGCAAATGTTCTTTACTTTCTGAATGACCTATGTATGGCTGAAAGCTTTCTGTGAAGGGTGTATTTGGAAATAATATGGATGGGACTGCTATTTTGGCATATAACAAGCTTTGCAATTTCACATGTTATCGTGTACTATGTTCTAAGTACACCATTCCACCATCAAATGTCCCTAGTATGCATGCCTGTGAAAAACTGCTGCATCATTATGGTCTAGTTGTCAAAGCACATGGACAGCAATCACAAAATGGAAGCCAATTATCGTGAGCAGAGTTGGGCCACAGGATTTCTATGGAAAGATGGTGTTACACCATCAGGTATTCCTCTTTGGTTATCTACAACATTTAGAGAGAAAGCACCTGCATGCAGCATGGTGTTCAACTGGGTACAGAGCTTCAACGGTGGTAAGGAAACTTCACAGAAAGGCTAAGTTCGGGTTGTTTGGCAACATCGTGTACACCAGCCAGAGCACAAACCATATTTGATTTGATCATAATGGATAGACACATTACTTTTTATGACTTACAGTGTGAAACAGGACTTGGTCTAGCAACTCGGGATATCACCCACAAGAATTTGAAGATGAATAAGGTGCGTCCACTCAGGGTCCCGTGAGACCTAATGCATCAAAAGTATACATTGGTCAACAGTTGCTGGCAGTACACAACCAAGACACTGAAGATTTCTCCACAAGGTTAGTCACAGCCGATGAATGTTGGTTTTGTTATCTCACCTTTAAAAAGAAAAGACAGTCAAAGAGAGAGTGATGGAAAAACACCCTGGAAGTCCATGTCTATAAATAATTTGAACTGCTTCTTCTGCAGGAAAGCTAATGACCACTGTTTTCTGGGACTTGCAGGGAATATTGCTAATGGGCTGATTTTCTAATTGTGTTATAATCAACAGAGACACCTCTTGTTTAAGACTAACAAGACTTTGGTGCAAAATCCTGTAACAAGATAAGAGAAAATGAGCATTCAAAGTCCTATTGCAGTATGATAGTGCACTCCTGCATACCATTTGGAAAATTGTGCGAGTCATTAGCATCACTGGAATTCACTGTTCTGATTCATCCTCCCTATTTAACTGTCCTGGCATCATTGGACTATGTGCTGTTTGATAAGATGAGGTTGAGTGGAACCTCAGTTATATGTTTTTCTAGGAGATGATCTTAAAAACAGTGTAAATGTATTTATGAAATGAATTTTGCAATGTTAAGTGCTGTTTTAAAATCTAGGCTTAGAAGGTGTACAAGATATCCCTTAATGATTTCTTTAAAGTCAAATTGGCAGCAAAAGAAAGAAGAACCCATCACAACTTGCAATGTATTTTTATCATATTGCAAAAACCATAAAACCTATGGAAACCAAACTTCTCTTTCAGCAGCATATTTGATTCTTCAAATTGTAGATTAATTGAAATTCTCACAACTAAGAATCTTGAGACTAGTGCTTCAATATGCAGTATTAAGGTGTTTTTTTTTTTTTTTTTTTTTTGCTGTAGATAATGGATGTATTCATTTGAAACCAGAATGTTTTATATTGCTGATACATCTAGGATTCTATTCTAGTACACCACAATATGGTGGAGCCACAAAGTTACGTCCCAGAGATTTATCAGTTTTTAAATAGTGCATGTGTGTGTGAGTCGTAAAATGTGAAATTAATTTTTCATTCAAACTTGAAAGTAAGCAATATCCCCTTTTCTAATGGGATCAAGGTTCAACTTCAGCTGTACCAAGAAGGAACATAGCAGTGCTGTCTCAGTGCTTTTGAAGTTGTAACATACTGCTTACATATGAAAGATATAAAAGAAATCAAAGAAACATAAAAAAGAAATCAAAGAAGCTTACGTATAAAAGAAATACATATCAAAGAAACATGTATTTTTGATAATTGAAATTCAAAATTTTACATATAATCACAGAAAGCACATAAAGGAATTACTTATAACCGAATTAAAAAAGTGATAGAGACTACAGTAAAATATCAAGATTAATGCAGAATTCTATATGAAAGTGAAAAATGTATAACCATGGTTCTACTGTATTTGCTATGTGATCAGCAATTCCCATCTCAAACAGCACTGCAAGTAGCTGTCCATAAGTGATGTTGGAAGAAATGGATTCATGGAGCCAATCAAGAGCTCCCAAGGTGATGGCAGTAATTTTCAGACTTGGGAAGGCAATATGTTGAGCAGGCAGTTGTGTAGTATTCATAAAGTAACTGCAATTGAGGTGCATATAACTCTTATCATGTTCTAACTTGCCTCCTGACAGTCACTCTTTGGGAGGTGATGCACACTAAATTTTTTGAGATGTGTTGTGTTGAACTAAGCTGTTGTAAAGAGTTGAAACAAGGTTATTTAGAAGTAAAATGTGTAAAAGTAAAAAGTGTACAGTGAGTGTTTTGTCTTCTCGTTTACATCAAGTTCACAAATGACATGCCATTTGTGAACTTGATGTTTGTTGCTATCAAAATATTTAGCACATTTTGAAGTTACGGTATCATCTAATTTGTAGTGGTCGATGTTCACATCAGTACTGTGATTCAGATGAGAGGTAGAACTACCAAAACTTGAAAAATATTCTAAGTTTTTTTTTACCTTGACACCCCCATCCCCCACCCCCAAATCAGGGTCATGAATTGCAAAGGTCACATGCATGCACATGCTTCTTTTTATTTCTTTGTTTCTACATATCAATAGATTATTCAGAGCAATCAGGATTGTGTTATTGAATTGCCTGTAGTTTTCTGGTCAACATGTAACATCTCAAAAAAGTTGAAGATTACATCGCCCGGATAGTGAATCAAACCCCCATCTCCCAATTTCCGTTTTTGAGCATGCCATTCATTACACCACCCAGACAATGAAGTTCCAAGCAATTAAGGCTAAGCAATTATAGCTTAGGAATCTGAACCTCAAATTTTTCGCTAGTCAAAGCGATTCTACCTCATCGTAGTGTCAGTGACCCTTTCACATCCAGCCAAGGATGGTGGTATAACATGCAGCATGCTCAAACTGAAATCAGGAGATGCAGGTTTGATCCCCACTCCAAGGTAATGTAATTTTCAAGTTTTCTGAGAAACATATACATAATATCTAAGGTATTTTACCTGATATTGTCAAAGTATTTTGCACGTTGTTTGCTCTTTGAGGCACGTGCTCCTGGCCCGAGAGGTCCCTTCGTTACGGACCTTTGGTTAGTTATAAAAAAAAATTTGCAGAAATAAAACAGTTAGGTTATATATTTTCAGTTCCACATTCATTCATTCACACAATGAAACGTTTGAAATTTACTATTAATTAAAAGATTTTAGTAGAAAGAGTTATGCTTATCGGGTCAGGAGAAGTCTACTAAAATCTTTTAATTAATAGTAAATTTCAAACGTTTGATTGTGCGAATGAATGAATGTGGAACTGAAAATATATAACCTAACTGTTTTATTTCTGCAAAAATTTTTATAACTAACCAAAGGTCCGTAATGAAGGAACCTCTCGGGCCAGGAGCACGTGCCTCACAGAGCAAACAACGTGCAAAATACTTCGACAATATCAGGTAAAATACCTTAGATATTATGTATATGTTAATCAAAAGCATGTTTATAACATAAGACAACCCATCATGAATTGCAATTTTCGTTTTCTGAGAAGATGTTACATATTTTTACATATTGACCAATAAAAACTACAGGCAATTCAGTACACAATTCTGGTTGTTTTGAATAATCTTGTGAATTTCACATGTATTTCTGAGGAATATTTATTCCTTAATTTCAATACATGTCAAGAAACTTGCCTGCATAACTTTTCAGGGAGAGTGACCATTAGAAGGCTAGAACATGAAAAAGGTCTAAAGTATTTAGTTACATGTTTTTATATGCAAGACCTTATTTTATGCATCCAATCATTTAAACACATTAAAAAGAAATTCTTTCCTTTGATGATTAGATATTATTATTACCACTATTACATGAGCTATTCTGACTTTGCGTTTTCGGGTTAGTTATGTACTGGCAAGAACAAACAGAGCATTTGTACTGAAGACATATGGAAAGGGGAAGTCTGGAATTTTGCATTCTCAAGAATCTTAGCTTTTTTTTATCATTGTTCTAATAGTGTGGAGGATTATGTTATTCCATAACAGCACTATGACTGATTTACAGACCTAAGAGAACTGTTCCTGACTCAATTTTTAGTAAATCATTTGAACTCGTAGTGTTATGTATTTGACAGTAGTCATTTCACCAGACTGCAAAGCTTACAAATTCATAGTAACACCAGCAGCCACTAAACACTACGAAATAATATTAAATATCTTATTTAGCATTCTTATGTAAGTGGTTAGTTGCAGGTGATAACTTTGTACCCAAGCACCATTAAAGTTCCTAGTAAAATTGAATTTTCAGTCATAAATTAGTGTGAGGATGCTCTCTCTCACTTTGAAGCTTTTGCATTTTCCTCATATCCTGCAAAAGATTACACATCTCTGCCAAATATTTTTTAATGTAACTGGTCAATGTAATTAATGATTTTAGGTGATTGTTGATGCTAATCAAAATTCAGGGAAAACACATCTGTTATTGAATGTTAAAGTCACCAAAACTTAAGTTTTGTCAGCATTGTGAGACAACACATTGTCTGAATCTTTTATCCTAATGCTTGGAAAATTTTACACACAACTAAAAAAACACAGGTGCACTGCCACATAGAAGACATGACGAAATGTGCTCAGGTACCTATCTTATTCTGAGATGCTGGAAGATATGGTAAAATAAATAAAATCTTATTATGCAAATGATCCAGTGTATGGTTTTGAATATGTAAAATGTACACAACATCCCCCCCCTTTTTTTCTTTCAGAAACAAATATACCTTGTCCAAATTAATGTCTTACTGTGCATAATGTGCAAAAAAGTATATGCAGTTTTAATTTTTGTGTGTGATGTTGAACTTATAGTTGAAGTGTTGCGTTTCTGTTGCTAAAAAACCTGATTTCTGTTAATTGTCTTCATTAGTGCTTTAATGTTAGTCATTATTAACACATTGTAGATGGGCTACATTAATTTGCCTCATTCCATAGTGAAATGGGTTATGTTGACCTACAAAGTAAAAATTTGTGTTTGGCATGCTATTTTTGCAAAGCCGTGTGGCGTAAATCAGTAGAATGTGCAGTGTTGTCAAGATATTGTATTGAATATAAGGTGACTGCATCAACTTGTGTGTGTGATTGATTGATTGATGAGTTGTTTTTTTATAATTTTTTATTGCTTTTTTTATTAATGAGAGAAAGAGTATTTTATTGTGAGTAGTTTCACAAAAGTTTTGTTAATTATGGCCTGCGATGCATTACCAGACTATAAGGCCAGTACATGGTATCATAGTGCAGAATTTAAAAAATTGGCAACTAGAGTTTGTGCCTGTGCGCATTTTCTTACATGTCTACAGATTGTGAAAATATTGGGAGTAACGATGGAAGCATTTGTGGTCCCCTTTACATCCACTAGAAGGTGCAAAAGACCACATGCAGAGTCAGGTGATATCAATAATGTTGATGCAAATAATATTGCTGAGAGCAATGTTGAAGATTGGGTAAAAAATTATGATCCTAGGAATTTGGTAAATAGTTCATGCTCGTAAGGGCTACGATGAGACTGACTTGACTGTAAATGCAAAAAGCCTTTATCGACAGCGTTAATTTATTATCAGCGTATATTGACGATAGAGTGTGACATAAGCCATCACTACACACATAATGTTTCAGTAGCTTTGATTATTTTTAGGTCGATGATTGGTGATGTGATATGCAAATAAATCGAAGCAAACTAGGGTTGAATCTGCCAAGAGGTGACCTGGTAAACCTCCACAGCTAACAGAACATGACAGAAGAGCTGTACAAAGAACTGCCCATTCAGAATGCTAATCGACTTTGTCTCAAATCACACAAACACTGTGTGAGACTAATGGGACTCATGTTAGCACTTGTATAGAGTGCAAGATACTGCACAACATAGGTTACTATATAGTTTTAAAGCGTTTTTTGTCATGTGAATGTAACTGGTCCAGAGTATAAAATGTGTTAGCGAATGTTAGCGATTGAGAATGTAGTATTGCCCTGCAGATGGTTGCGCATGAGAAACTGCAAGCATTGCTGGATGAAGATTCGTCTCAAACGCAAAAAGAAGTAGCTGATCAACTGGGAGTAACTCAACAAGTCATTTCCAATCGTTTACGCGCAATGAGAAAGATTCAGGAAAGAAAATGGGTGCCACATGACCTGAGCCAGATGAACAAGGATGAGCGTGTTATGAAGTGTTTGAATCTGTTGAATAAACAATTCACAGAAAGTCTTTCCTGTGGAAATTCAGTACGGGTGATGAAAAGTGGATGTGGTGTGACAAACACAAAAAACACCGGGTAGACCCTGGTGAGGCAACAAGTTCTACGCCAAAACGCTATATTCACTCTAAGAAAGTTCTGCTGTGTATCTGGTGGGATATGAAGGGTGTGCTCTATTATGAACTATTGGAAGAGGGTCAAACTGCTACTGCTGATCGCTATCAGCAACAATTGCTGTGATTGAACCAGGAAATCTGACAGAAACGTCCATTCACAGGCAAAGGATTGCATCCCGTGAAATTACTACATGACAACGCTAGGCCGCATGTCACAAAAACAATTAAGGAAATGTTATTGATGCTTGGCTAGGAAGTTTTGGAGCACCCGGCGTATAGTCCCGGCAGAGCCCCTTCAGACTATCATTTGTTCCGATCGATGCAACGTGGTTTGTCTGCTGTACGGTTCCGGACATGTGAAGAAGTGCAAAAATGGGTTGATGACTTCATCGCGTCACATGATGAAGTATTCTTCATGGCTGGAATCAGTCAGCTGCCCGACTGATGGCGGAAGGTCATAGATAATGATGGTGCCTATTTTGATTCGTAAAGGTATTGTTTTCTCTCAAATTATGTGTTGCATTGTCTTAAAACGCTTTATTTGTACACATAATACTTCAAGCAGCCATCCACATGCCACTGATTACTTGAACTAATGACACACCCCAATTTACGTGGTTTAAGAAATGTCCATCTTGGACTGTAGACCAATTGAAAACTTTGCTGTGGACTGACGAGTCAAGGTACACGGTCTACCAGTCTGGTCACCATTCCTGAGTGTGGATACTAAGTGAAAAGTACCTTCCGGACTAGCAGTGAATTTCGTTGGAGGCAACATGATGGTATGGAGATACTTTTCGTGGTTTGTCTTGGGCGCATTAGGCGATTTAGTCAATATCATTTATGAGGAACTCTACCTTATATGTCCTGTACATTAAATAGTATAACTATGCTAGTGATACGAATTTCTTGGCATAGAATAGAAATCAAAGTTTCCAAGCTTTCGCACACATCAACCAGATGGCCTTTTTAAGGAAGGTAGACAGCTAACTGCAAGCTGAATAATGAAACGCTTCAACAATTTAAAAGCTGTGACTTGACAACAAACGAACAGGTGTGAACTTAATTAGGCTTTCAAAACACACTGCGTTATGCTCATTTAGCACACGAAATCATGGAAGAAAAACAAAAGATATTCACTGCTTGAAGAGCTGATTCCAAACCCGTGGCAACTCCAGCAAGACGATATCATTGCATGACTCGTTGTTGGTTATGATCTCCAAAGTTTTGCGAATGGCAGTAGATTTTGAGGTGGAGTGGGAAACCAATTTCTTTGTCATTTCATATAGGAGCAGTGAACTTGAACTTCACTTCTCTGGATAGGGCCGTGGTTACTTTGCCGTGTAAATACCCCTTTTATGTTCATTAACTCTAATTCTAAATTAATGTTTTGTCCTTTCAATCTAGTATCACTTGGAGCCATCCGGATATCGTAGATTTCTATTCTACACCAAGAAATTCGGATCACTAATATAGTTATACTGTTTAAGTATAGTTGGTGTACAGTTCCTTGTTATTTAATTATGCCTTGTACAGTTATGCACTGCCAAAATTGTGGCAGCCTGTACCTCTGTCATCAGGACAAGGCAGTAGTACATCATGCTGCTCCATTGTTACAGACTTATTTGAGCACATGCACGTCAAACAGTTTTGACTAACCAGCCCAGAATCCAGACCTGAGTCTTGTGCGTGGAAGAAGAGATCGCCCTATGAACAATTCTGAACTGGTCACTATTTTGAAGCCCAAATGGCACGGCATATTGGCAGGCATATTCTAAAAAAAAAGTAACTGCCGCGGCCTCCGTTTTAGAAAACTCGCGACACTCGCACTTTCCTAGCTCGCAGCACAAAAAAGTATTGAACACAAAAATATAAAATTTATATCATTTGTACAGAATTGTTCAGAGAACGCGACTGAAATAAACCGTTTTTCGATTCTGACTATACTTCAATCAAGAGCTATTGTATTTCAAAGTTAAGGTAAGCAAAAAAGTGCTATCAGTTCGTGTTCCGGACACACTAGCAGCAACTTTGTAGGCATGTAGGGCCATGGCCAAATTTTTGCACCTCGTTGTCCCTTTTTTTGAATTTTAATTTAGTTTACAAGAAATTAAATTTTTAAATTTCACAAAATTCTCTATTTCGTGATGGGGTCCATTTTAAAAAACGGTTGTATGGCAAACTATAACTCATAACGCATTGCAGTTTTTACAGCATAAACTCACAACTATCATCCCTCTTTTACAAAAAAAAAAAAAAAAGTCATTTTCTGATTTTTAAGCGTTTTTTAAAGACACAAAGGAAAGAAACGAACCGCTTACTTTGTCTTCATAGTTAACCACACAGAAAAGTTCTGGTCCTGTTACCTGCTGAAATGGTGATGCAGCTATTTTTAGCACTCTTTTCATTGGGTGAAAGGGCAGGCTACAATCAAACTGGTAATGATGCAATACTTAATGATGTAGTGATGCTTTTAAAGTTCGGTGTTTTCTGCCGGCATATGTATATAAAAACAAAGAGGGAAAATGCGAGTGTGTTTGTTTGCGAATTGTTCAACCACTTCTAAATGATCTAGAGATCTGAAAATTGGCATGCTGTCTTAAGGTCCATATACCTGGAAAAGTACAGAAAAAAAAATCAAAATGGTGGCTTTAGAACATTGTCTGCTTGGATTTTTCGCAAATTGTTTGTCCACTTCTAAATGACCTAGAGATCTGAAAATTGGCATGCCGATAGCTCTTAAGGGCTGAAAACCAAAAGAATCAAAACGGAGGCTTTGGGACATTGTCTGCTTGAACTTTTTGTGAATTGTTAGACCACTTTTGAATCACCTAGAGATCTATAAATTGGCATGTTGGTAGGTTTTAAAGTTTGGATACCTGCAAAAGCACACACACACACACACACACACACACACCCCCAGAGGGGAGGGGGGACAAAAACTGCACTTTAGAACATTGTCTGCTTGAATTTTTGTACTACTTCTACACCTAGAAAAATGTCTGAAAACCAAAATATTCAAAACGGTGGCTTAGCTTTACAGTTTTAAAATGCTGATAGGTTTAAAGATAATTTTGTCAGAATCATTGAATTGCTTTGAAAATTTCAAATTTTGATTTAAAATTAAGGGGCGCCAAAGCCTGCTCTGTTTTACGTCAAACCATGTGCATTGATGTCGCGATACTATATATATATATATATATATATAATGATAGAGAGTATTCCATGAAGACTAGAGGTTGCCATAATAACCAAAGATTTCAGTATGCAATAAATTAAATTTTCTCTAAATAAAGATTATTTGTAGACATGCAGTTATCCTGATATTAATGGTAAGATAATATCACAAATGATATAATTTGCTTCATCTTAATGTTTGTCCCATTTTGGTGCCGCAGTGTCACCACCATAGCAACAACCAAGAAAGAAATATTTGTGATGACATGCTTAGTTATCGTGCTTTCAGGCAGGTGTTTCATGAATGGAAACTGCAAATTATGCCCACGTGTGACATAACAACTATATGAGGTAGTTCTTCTTTCCTTATTGTTGTAATGTTCATGAAACTTACTTTCACGTTTGGACATCACAAACAAAAAGAATGCCTAGTTAGTAAAAAATTAAATGTTATTTTCCCCTGTCATTATTAACAGGCATCACCTGGTTTATATATAATATTCTGTATTAAAAATTGTTTATTCACACACTATAGCTTAAAGGATATTAAGTTGACCGACATAGCCCATCTACAATGTATTAATTCAAACTAGTTAACTTTTTTATAGGATTTATCTAGGTAAATTCTTAAAATTTCTGCAAATTTTCGGAGAGAACACCTCTCCTTCAACAGGCAGTCTTTCATTCAATCTCTGTCACTGTCTTCGGTTACGATTAACCTTGACGGTTACGGCGATCATGCAAAATGTCTTGCCAGATGTTAGGCAGCGAAAATCCCTTACAGTCATTAATGATGAAGTTCTGGTATTTTCCAATTTCAAGTCCCTCTTTCAATTTTCGCTTCAGGAAATTGGTTTGATGTCCTATGACAGTCAAACAGTCACAGTCCACGCGGTGTCCTGTTTCTCTAACGTGTTTGTCTAATCCTGTCTTGTTTGAACAATTTTTTATTGCTGCCTTGTGCTCCGCGATGCGAGTTTCCAGCCTACGACCTGTTTCTCCTATGTAGTATTTTCCACAGCTGCAGGTTACTTTATAAATGACCTCTTGCATTTTAAACAAGTTTTCTTCTTTTTGAATCGAGCTAGGGCAAAAAAATTTAAGTTTGTCTAAACTGGAAGCTAATCTAATATCATATTTACTGCTTATTGTCTTTAAAGATTCAAACAAACCTTTTTGATACGTAATTTTTCTTGTAAACCTAAACTCCTGCTTGCTTGTATGTTTTTTGTTTTTTTATTTGTTTGAGTAATTTATCTATTTCCTTTTTTGGGTAGTTATTTTCCGTTAGCATTACTTTCCAGATCATCCATGTGAGCATTTTTCCAAAAATTTGCAGAAATTTTAAGAATTTACCTAGATAAATCCCATAAAACAGTTAACTAGTTTGAATATAATAATCTAGGAAGCCACATAACAAAGATGAGTTTGATTTACAGATGTATTAATTGTTTACTGAGTGCTGATTTGATTTCTGAGAGAAAACACTGTTAAATCGGTTATTAGAATGAAAAATGACATGTCATTTCCATTTCTAGCCTCCTATCCCTGGGGTTGCACCCAATGCTGCACAACTTGCAATGATGCAGGGTAATTCTGTGTTGTTGGGTCAACAGAAATCAAATTACCTTACTGGTGCAAGCAATGGTGGTTATACATTTTGGTAGAC
This sequence comes from Macrothele yani, assembly GCA_039090855.1. Classification (NCBI taxonomy): domain Eukaryota; kingdom Metazoa; phylum Arthropoda; class Arachnida; order Araneae; family Macrothelidae; genus Macrothele; species Macrothele yani. Next base: position 128,920,943 of record CM077008.1, read on the forward strand.
AGAGGATGGTAGCATGGAATGTGTTGTACCCACTCAACATCTAGATCTGGCAAAACTCATTCCTTTTCCACTTGATCAATCGAGGACTTAGGATCCTTAACTTCCACTCATCAAGCCAGAGGCACTCATGTATGCAAATCAATGCCTTTTGTTTTTATTAAGAGAACAAGCTGATGAGAGGTCCAGGAAGTAGTGTGTTAATTTTTCTTGTTGCCCAGTTTTTTTATGGTAAAAAAAAATGTCGTGATATACTGCAGGGGCTGAAAGTATACATATCTATACTTTGGACCCTTTTTTTATTTACAATTGTAAAGTTGAAGTAAGAACAAAAATAAATATGAATGTAGAAAATGTATCACATGTGTACTCTCTCTTTTTGCTAGCTCTTACTGCACCAATATACTTTTATCTTGCCCTCCCACTCTCCTTCTGTTTTATAATTTATTGGCTGTTTTTTAAAAATCAATGTATACAGCACGGTACGATATACTACAGAGGGTTAGTCAAAAGTTTTGCAATATTTGTATAAGCACATGTGCTGCGGCGGGTATGTCACGTGTTTAAACTAATTCAAGTCGCGCACTGCAGTCAGTCGAAAGCGATATAAAGTGGTAGTTGTTGCTGTGAACAGCATTGCATGTCGTTGTTCTGTCTGTGGTTTGGACGCCTAAACGATGAACAGCCACAACCGGCTAATTAGGGAACTTTTGCTTTGCGAGTTTGAACTCGGCCATAACACTGCTCAAGCAACATTTGTCATGCAAAAGGGGAAGGTTCCGTGAACCACAGCACCACAACCAGATAATTCAAGAAATTTTGCTCGGGTGACAGAAACCTCGACTATCAGTCAAGGTCAAGTAGGCAGTGAACCGTGGATTCGGGGGCAGTGCGCCCAGCTGTAGAGGCAAATCCGACAACCAGCACTTGGAGATCATCAGGCGAGTTGGGCATATCACAGACCACCATAGTTTGTCACCTTCAGGACCTTGGCAAGGTCTACAGGAGCTGCCACATTGTCCCTCACAAACCAATGCCAGCTGAAGCAAACTGCTAAGTGGAAGTGTGCACGAAACACCTAGAAAACATGCATGACATTTGTTATGTGCTATGAAAAATAGGTCTATTTCCGTAATCCTAACACAACAGCAGTGGTTAAGCCCCGGCCCGCTTCCTAAACATATTCCCAAATATGGGTGCTTCGAGCACAAGGTGATGCTCTGCATCTGGTGGAATTTCGAGGGGATAATCCATTGCAAATTTGTTCCAGACGATCGGACCATCAACCCCAAAATCTGCTCTGAACAGCTGGAGTGGATGTACGTCGTTTTGGAGGAGAAGTGCCCGGCACTGGTGAACAGAAAGCGCACTCTCCTACAGCAGGACAACGCTCGACCTCATACCGTGCAAACGACTCAGACAAAATTCCAGGAACTTGAGTGCGTTGAACTTATGCCACACCCATCATATAGTCCGGACCTTGCTCCATCGGATTATTACTTGTTCCGGTCCATGGCCCACTTTCTTTGCAGGCAGCACTTCAACAACCAAGAGGAGGTGGCAACTGGGGTGAAGGAGTTCTTCGCCCCTAAGAACAAGAACTGGTACTGCTGCAGAATCGAAGAACTGGCAGACGGTGCAAGTCGATGGTCTATACTTTCAATGCTAGTCAGCTTTCATCGTAAAGGTACGTATGAAGACGAAGTAATCCAAATATAGAAAAACTTTCGGCTCGCCCTCTGTAATATCCTTGTGAGAAGGATTAGCAGTAGAGTACATAACACCGGTGAGGATTGCTGTTTTGTGTACAATATATTGTATGTATTGTCAACAGGAACAAGGTGTACAAATGAGTTCCCCACTTTCTCCCTTGCTTGCTGAAATTTATTTGCAAAATATTGAAAAATTAACGATTGCTCCATCCTTCTTAAAACCCACCATTTGGTTAAAGTATGTAGATGACATCTACGAGGGTTATATTGAAAGTAATGTAAAAGTGGCAGAGATTGTTATTAACTGACAGAGTTCGTTGAAATTGCTCATGTTGGTAGAGTAACTCTTTCTCTATACAGAGGTACTACTCAACATAGTCTCCATCACAAGCGATGCATTTGCGCCATCGTTGAACCCAACTCTCGAATCCTCTTTGAAAAATTTCAGGTGTGGGTTGTTGTACCCACTTATTCACAACCACTTTCACATCATCTGTGTCATCAAAACGTTGTCCCTGGAGACTGCCCTTCATTGTCTGAACAGGTGGGAGTCGGAGTGTGCCAGATCTGGGCTGTACGGTGGATGGGAGACCACTGACCTGCCTGATTTGTTGCCAAAGATGTGTGTGGTCTCGTATTGTCATTGGGAATGTAGATCATTTTCAGATTCTTGTTCAGTCTTTTCCTCCTTATGGCTTCTCTAAGCTTCTTGAGTGTACCGCTTGATGGTCACAGTATGGCCACGTTCCAGAAAATCAAGGAGAATGACACCCCTGTCATCCCCAAAACAGTCACCATGACTTTCTGTGCTGATCACTGGTTCTTGAACTTCTCAGGCCTTAGTGATGAGGTGTAACTCCATTCTTTGGATTGATTCTTTGTTTCCGGATTGTAAAGACACACCCACATATCATCCCCTGTTACCAGATTGGAAAAAAATGTGTCTTCATTGGCTTCAAATGAATCCAGTAGATCAGAGCAGACTTCCACCCTTCTCTCCTTTAAATCAGGGGTCAACTGCCCAGGTGCCCACTTTGCACACGCTTTCCGATACCCTGAGTCTTCCACCATCTTCTGTATGGCATTGTGACCACAGTCCAGTTGTGCAACAAGCTCATGGATTGTGACTTTTCTCCCTGGGCAAATCAATTCATCCACTCGCTGACAACTTGTGTCAGTGGTCGGAGATGGTCTCCCACGGCGTGGTTTTGTCTTTAATATTGGTTTCCCCTTCTTTAAACTTCTTCATCCTCCATCGGTGCACATTGCTCTTGTTAATGGTGTCATCTCCATAAATATTCTGTAGTCTTCTGTGGATGTTGGAAAGCCTGCACCCTCTTTTCATCAAGAACTCAATGATGGAATGTTGCTTCTGCTTGTAATCCATTATTTACCTGCAATGAAAAAGAGGTGTTACTGTAGAGGAAGAGTTACTCTATGAACATGTGCAATTTGAACAATCTCTATCTGTGAATAAATTATCAACGTTTTTTCACAATTAAATGTTTTATTAACATCGACTATAGTTTCGCAGAGCGTTTGGCTCGGCATCATCAGGACGAATGGAGCGTAAACATTCAAATCATTGTGACATCATCAGGGTTCTGACGGTCACGGTTTTGGTGAGTTGTTTCCACGTGCTTGAAAGAAATGGTGTAGACGTCATGTCATTGACAAGTCGTGAAGAATTCCGGAATATGTGGAAAGCTTCTAATACAATAAGCTTGTTAGTCGAATCAGGTTTATCAATAAGAATAGCGTTTCCAAACAAAAATTTATGGTTATTTTCGTGACAATGTTGGGCTATTGATGACTTCTTCAGTTCATAGTTCCGTACGTAAGTCTTGTGTTCCTTCACATGGAAACTTAAAGCCCTGCGGGTCTGTCCTATATATGAAAGTCCACATTCACAAGGTATCTGATAAATTCCCCAGAAATTTATTTCTTGGACGTAGTCTTTTGATCCGTAAAAATTCATCTTGTTTATGGGTTTGAAAATCACTTTGAAATTAAAACTTTTGAGAATTTTTGAACTTCTGAAGCAAATCTGAGGAACAAATGGGATAACCGCCCAATTCGTTCGTACTGGGAGGTCTACTGGCGTCAGTGAGCAGACGGGCTTCGGTTTCCTAAATTTTTGGACCGCTTTTTCTATCACGGAAGGGCTATATCCTCTGTGTACTGCAGTTCGTTTAAGAAAATCAAGCTCTTTCTGTAAGGAATCCTCAGTTGAGCATATATGTACTGCACGATATACGTATGTGTAGAAAGCAGACATTTTTTGTTTCCATGGTTGATTTGATTTTGCATGTGGAGGTAAAGAAACAGCAAATGGCTTTCGATAAACTGTTGTACTAAAGGATCCTTCAGAGAGTGACACAAGGACATCTAGGAATGGTAAGCAGCCATTATTTTCAGTCTAGCATGTGAACTGTATATGAGGATCAATTGAGTTGATAAGTTCAACTAATTTAGGTAGTTCGGAATTCCTGCCTTTCCAGAGGACAAAGGTATCATCTACATATCAAATCCACAGGTCGAATGTAACGAGCTGAAACAGTTTGTCCTCGAAGTGACGCATGTAGACTTCGCATAAAACAGGCGACAGTGGCTACCCATTGCAAGGCCTTCCGTCTGTTGAAAAAATCTTCCACGAAATAAGAAACTGTTTTGTTTGATACAAATTTCCACTAATCTCAAAATTTCTTCAACTTCCGGTTGGCTGAAATGATGTTCAATGAGACTTGCTTTCAAAGATTCGAGGGCTCCATTTAGTGGAATACTTGTAAACATGGATTTCACATCGAAGGATAACATGAACTGATCGTTGTATGGATGCTGTTTAAGCACATTGACAAATTCAGTGGAATTTTTTACAGCAGTTTTGTTTGAAGAAGTCATTATAGTGGACAGTTTCGAAGATAGAAATTTGGCCAACTTATGAGTAGCAGAGCCGATATTGCTGACGATGGGACGGAAAGGAACGCCAATCTTGTGTATCTTCGGAAGTTCATAGAAACGCGGACAACGGGCATACGAGGGTTTCAGATAATTTTTTGAGCTTTGGTTAAGAGTAACGCAACTTGTTACTACTTTCCGAACTTCTTTTAAATATTTTTCCGATGGATCTTTTTTAATTTCTTTATACGGTCCCTCGGAAATAAGTTTTTCGATCTCTGCCTCATAATGTTTTTTGTCCAGAATAACAACTTGTCCTCCTTTATCGGCTTTAGTAATGATGATATCAGGATTTGACTGTAATTCTTTTAAAGCTTTGTATTCCTTCCTTATTGAGATTGGGTTTGAATGATGGAAAGGAATTTGGCGTTATTACAAGGCTGACACAATGTCTAATCGTTTCTTTCTCATCAATGCTTAGATCGCTTTTTGTCAGGGAATCTTCAACTGACGCTTAACGATATTGGATACTGGTATCTTTTTTGAAATTGCGAAATTTGAATTGTAATGTAAATTTTGTTTTTGAATTTTGCTCGGGTTAAAAGAAGAAAGGTTAGATATTACTCCGTTATTCGGAAAGACTTCATCACTTTGAGAAGTAGGTCCAGGTGCGAAAATTCTGGTAACGTTTTAGCCAGCAATAGGTGCAGGTCATACAGTTCAATCTCAACGTTTGCAATATCCTTCCTAGTATCTTTAATAATAGCTCTTAATAGTGCAAACGAAGCATTAGATATCGCTTTGTTGATGTTATGGGAAGGTCTTAAGTTGCATTTCACGGAAATAAAATTTGGCAATATATGGCATCTCTTGCATCGAAGTAAGAAGTTTTAAGTGGTTCAGTAATTTGAACTTCTTTATCCTCATCTTCGAAAAGTGGTTGATTGTCGCTGATAGAGATTTTGCCATATTCAGGATAGGAACTAATATCTAATGCTTCGTTTGCACTATTAAGAGCTATTATTAAAGATACTAGGAAGGATATTGCAAACGTTGAGATTGAACTGTATGACCTGCACCTATTGCTGGCTAAAACGTTACCAGAATTTTCGCACCTGGACGTACTTCTCAAAGTGATGAAGTCTTTACGGATAATGGAGTAATATCTAACCTTTCTTCTTTTAACCCGAGCAAAATTCAAAAACGAATTTTACATTACAATTCAAATTTCGCAATTTCAAAAAAGATACCAGTATCTAATATCATTGCGTCAGTTGAAGATTCCCTGACAAAAAGCGATCTAAGTATTGATGAGAAAGAAACGATTAGACATTGTGTCAGCCTTGTAATAACGTCAAATTCCTTTCCATCATTCAAACCCAATCTCAATAAGGAAGGAATACAAAGCTTTAAAAGAATTACAGTCAAATCCTGATATCATCATTACTAAAGCCGATAAAGGAGGACAAGTTGTTATTCTGGACAAAAAACCTTGAGGCAGAGATCGAAAAACTTATTTCCGAGGGACCGTATAAAGAAATTAAAAAAGATCCATCGGAAAAATATTTAAAAGAAGTTCGGAAAGTAGTAACAAGTTGCGTTACTCTTAACCAAAGCTCAAAAAATTATCTGAAACCCTCGTATGCCCCTTGTCCGCGTTTCTATGAACTTCGGAAGATACACAAGATTGGCGTTCCTTTCCGTCCCATCGTCAGCAATATCGGCTCTGCTACTCATAAGTTGGCCAAATTTTTATCTTGAAACTGTCCACCATAACGACTTCTTCAAACAAAACTGCTGTAAAAAATTCCACTGAATTTGTCAATGTGCTTAAACAGCATCCATACAACGATCAGTTCATGTTATCCTTCGATGTGAAATCCATGTTCACAAGTATTCCACTAAATGGAGCCCTCGAATCTTTGAAAGCAAGTCTCATTGAACATCATTTCAGCCAACCGGAAGTTGAAGAAATTTTGAGATTAGTGGAAATTTGTATCAAACAAAACAGTTTCTTATTTCGTGGAAGATTTTTTCAACAGACGGAAGGCCTTGCAATGGGTAGCCACTGTCGCCTGTTTTATGCGAAGTCTACATGCGTCACTTCGAGGACAAACTATTTCAGCTCGTTACATTCGACCTATAGATTCGATATGTAGATGATACCTTTGTCCTCTGGAAAGGCAGGAATTCCGAACTACCTAAATTAGTTGAACTTATCAATTCAATTGATCCTCATATACAGTTCACATGCGAGACTGAAAATAATGGCTGCTTACCATTCCTAGATGTCCTTGTGTCACGCTCTGAAGGATCCTTTAGTACAACAGTTTATCGAAAGCAATTTGCTGTTTCCTTACCTCCACATGCAAAATCAAATCACCTATGGAAACAAAAATGTCTGCTTTCTACACATACGTATATCGTGCAGTACATATATGCTCAACTGAGGATTCCTTACAGAAAGAGCTTGCTTTTCTTAAACGAACTGCAGTACATAGAGGATATAGCCCTTCCGTGATAGAAAAAGCGGTCCAAAAATTTAGGAAACCGAAGCCCGTCTGCTCGCTCACGCCAGTAGACCTCCCAGTACGAACGAATTGGGCGGTTATCCCATTTGCTCCTCAGATTTGCTTCAGAATTTCAAAAATTCTCAAAAGTTTTAATTTCAAAGTGATTTTCAAACCCATAAACAAGATGAATTTTTACGGATCAAAAGACTACGTCCAAGACAGAAATTTCTGGGGAATTTATCAGATACCTTGTGAATGTGGACTTTCATATATAGGACAGACCCGCAGGGCTTTAAGTTTCCATGTGAAGGAACACAAGACTTATGTACGGAACTATGAACTGAAGAAGTCATCAATAGCCCAACATTGTCACGAAAATAACCATAAATTTTTGTTTGGAAACGCTATTCTTATTGATAAACCTGATTCGACTAACAAGCAATGTATTAGAAGCTTTCCACATATACCGGAATTCTTCACGACTTGTCAATGACATGACGTCTACGCCATTTCTTTCAAGCGCGTGGAAACAACTCACCAAAAACTGTGACCGTCAGAACCCTGATGATGCCGAGCCAAACGCTCTGCGAAACTATAGTCGATGTTAATATAACATTTAATTGTGAAAAAACGTTGATAATTTATTCTAAATGAACATCACAAGTGTGTAGTCTTGAAGTATATATAATACTCTATCTGTGAATAAAAAAGTTATGCCCACTTTTGCATTACTTTTGGTACAACCCTCATATCATTTGCCCATACCAGAAACATTCATTAATGAAACTTATGTTATCTAAAAATAACTTCTAAATTCCCATATAAAATTCTCTTCTCAAAAAATATTAGCTTTCTGGATGTGAACATTAATTCAGACTATTCACTTGGCATCTCTGTTTACAGAAAATCTACTGCCGCCTATGATATCATCCCTTACCATTCTTGTACCTTTTTGAAAAACATAAATTTTTTGCTATTAAGTCTACATACACAGAGCTAACCTTAGCCCTCCTGCTTTACAAAAAGAACATCAGAACATCATCAACATAAGCAAATTGCAAGGCTTTCCACCCTCCTTAGTACAAAACCAATTGAGAAATTTGAATCGCGGAGTAGAACTACTAATTTACTTCTTGAACCTCCCACCACCCATCAGTTTGTTGGTGCTATGCCCTTTAGCCTGCCCTTTACTCATAAAGTTTGGTCAGTCTTCAAATCTTTTGGCTACAGGATTGCAGTTAAACCACCAATTCATTTTCTTAATCTCATTCGTAAAGACAGAGATCCTAATCCAACCCCTGGATTTACAAGGTGTTTACTCTAGAGATGAGTTCGGGCTCAATTTTAGGAGCCCGAACCCGGCCCGTTTTCTTTTATTACATGTGTTTGCTGAGCCCAGGCTCAATTTTAGGAGCCCAGCCCGCTTTCTTTGATTACGTGTGTTTGGTGAAACCGGGCCCGGATTCTTGGAAAATTTTGCTTATCAAGGCTTGTATTTATGCATTATACACTGGCCAAAGATATGGCCCAAGCGAGGATTAGTTTTAAAAGTTTAGTTCAGTTAATCCACTTCACAATATTAAAATGTTTTTCGAAATACTACTCATAAAACCAAATGTTCTAAAATGTGGATTTGAAAATAAATAAATAATCAACATGCCCTTCGACCGTATCAGGGAATCGGTAATTTTGGTAAAAGTTGAAGAAAAGGAAATCGATTAGAAACAAAAAAAAAAAAAATCCATTCATTACTTCTTTTTGATTTTTAAATTTACTTTTATTTTGAATAAATTGCATTATAAAACGTACAACGCCGTACAGACAGTTGCAAGTGTTTGAAATTTTGACTCTAGAAAACTAATATTTGCAATATAATTTACGTATATGCTAATTGGTAAAGGTAGTTTAGAGTGATGTAGTAGAATATAAAAAAAAAAAGCATGTAGGGAAATTTCCATAATTAAAAAAAAAAAAAAAAAGAATGTAAAAGCTTTCCAGACCAGATTATTCTGCATTTTGTAACATTAACAAAGCTTTGTGCTTAATAGTGTAATAATCACAATATTATTATATGTGTGTGCAGTTTCCAGATCAAGTTCATCATGAAAAGAGAGAGAGAGAGAATTGCATCTAATGCCTCAGTGCTTCAACTTGATCTTCTTTTCTCTAAAACTCGACCTGCTGCACTAAAAACCAACGTCTCCCCAAAAATCACGGGAGTGAGGAAATTTTAAAAAATAAATAACAATACTTCTAACTGCACAATTTTGGAAATTAATACATTTTAAAGATAAGATTCTTGATTCTTAATAAAATACAAAAAATGGGAATGTGATTTTTTTCCCCAGTTTTTTTTTTATACCAGACCTCCTTAAACTAATCCTTGCTTGGGCCACAGCTGTGGACAATGCATAATACAAGTCTTGCTAAGCAAAACTTGTCTTGCAATGGCAGCTAGCTTAGGAAATTGAAAATCCTTCCACCATGGTAACAAATCCACAATGAAATTCAACATGTGTAATTCCACCGCGCTCGGAATTACACGTGTTGAATTAATTACAGTAATGCAATTCAAGACGTGTAATTCCGAATCCGGGCCCGGGTTTTTCAGTAGTTAATGAATTTTGAGCCCGGGTCTGAGCTCATCTCTAGTTTACTCTATTCCTGTCAACATTTCCACTGGTGTTACCCACTACATTGGTAGTACATACCACAGCATCAATCAGCATTTGATTGAACATGTTGCTGACGTTAAGAAAGGCAACCCTTCCACCTCCCTTTCAATTTTAACTATCAGCAATGCATCTCCAATTCCCGATTGGTAAAACGTAGCACATATTGCTCCGTTCAGTAATCAGAAATCCCTTAGGTACCATGAAATAATTGAAATTTGCCTTTCTCCTAACATTTGCACCACAGACGCATCTTTTCAAATCCTTATCATTTGGACAGTTATTTTAGTGATGAGGGAGCTAAACATGGTTCCGCAAGTTCAGTTCCTAAGAGCCACGCAGAAGCTGTGCAACCATGCAAAGAGGTGTGTTGAGTTAGGAGGGATGTACTTTGAAGACGAAATGGTAATGAATAATAGTAACTATACTAGTGAAACGATTTATTGACGTAGGAATATATACATAAGCATTTCCAAGCTTTTGCTCATCAACCAGATGGTGTTTTCAAGGAATTTTTCCTGTCTAACATCCTTGAAAAAAGCCATCTGGTTGATGTGTGAAAGCTTGGAAATGCTTATGTATATATTCCTATGCCAATAAATCAGATCACTAATACAGTTACTATTTTCTATATAACTGGTATACTGTTGTTGCCCGTTATCAATTGGTAATGAATTTTTTTCATTGCAATTTTGGGGTTTTTTATATGGTTATAGTTCTAAAACTTTTTAAGACATACCATTTATACATTGTAGCAAGTAGGCGACAAGGCTGAATTTTAAAAGTTACTCCAGGAAAGAGTACTGCAGAAGTATAGGTATGTGACTTTAGCAGTCCAGAAACCCAAACTAAAAAGGCTTTAAATATGTCTTTTTGTATGAATGTTCTTTGTGCTCTTTTAGATAAGTGGGCCACCTTCAGAGGAACTAAAGACTAGATCAACATCAAGTTTTCATTAAAGCTAGAGAGAAATTCCCCTAAAGTACATGAAATACTTCTAGGGAAGAGGCTTTGTCTCAAGTACTAACATTTTCATTGGTTTAAGCATTTCAAAGAGTGCTGGGAGGCAGTAGTAGATAATCCTAAAAGTAGACAAATAAAAGCAACCTACAGCTCTGAGTTGGATGACAAAATGTGTAATTTACTAGAAAGTGATTACCAACTTACACCATGAATGCTAATAGGGGAGTTAAATGTCAGTAAGAAATTTTTGCAATCCAAAATTGCCACAGACTTGGGAACAGTTTGGTTTCATAACAATGTGACTGCTCAGACAATGATCACCAGGGCCCAGATGTTGATGACTAAAAAATGTCCTTAAAATGCCCAAAAATGCAAATGTAATCAAAGTCAGGGCCCTGGTGATCATCATGCAGATACTTATGGCCTACAACTAGTTGAATTGCTCGTTCACCCACCTTATACTTTGCCTTCAGTAGACTCTTTTGTTTTCCCCAAGCTGAAATTGAGATTTAAAGGATGCCAATTTGGTTGTGTTTATGACATTTAAAAGATTATGATAGTAGAACCAAATGGCATCACACCAGATGATTTTCCAAATCTTTTCAAAGCTTACATGAATTTAAATGTATTTGGCCCACTGCAAACTACTATGAGAGAGAAAATATAAAATAAACTGTTTTCCTTATCTGTGTGTGCCTTTATTTTTGAAAGTAAAGATTACAAGAGCCTGAATAATTTCATATGAACAACACTACACAAGTAAATCAGTGTTAAAACGAATACTTTGGCTTTGTGCAGATACATTTGTTCACAGCATTTCCTCCACTGGAAACAAAATATGGTGCTGTCTCCTCTTCTGTGAGTTGTTTTATCAGAAAACACAAAGTTGAGAGCTCTTGTTCTTCTGTCCTTCACAGTTTCAAAAAGGACAACAAAACAAGAAAAATTATCTAAAATTTCATCAAACAGCTTTCAAAAATCTGAAGATTTTTCACTGGATCATAAGGTTTGAAAAAACACCCTGTTGCTAAGATATGTGTGGAACTGTCTTGCTTGTTGCTGTTCCAGTTGGAGTGTTGAAGTCTTTGGCTTTATTAAGCCTGTTGTTGAAATCTGGCACATTTTTTTAAAGATCCTAACGATAGGTTTAGAAAGCAGTCAAGAAAGTGAAAATTTTGAACAGCCACCAAGAGCAAGTAAGAAACAGCAACCAGAAACTGAGATCATAGAATACATCCATTGCACACTACAGCAGTTTACATTCACTGCTAATGATTGATATACCAAAGCAACAGAACTTTTCTTGTGTGGTAATCATTACATTATAGGAAAATGTTTGAAAAGCAAGGTACCCTGAGGGGCTTCAGCATTTTTGCTGAGATAAACATAATGATGATTACAAATGTTTCTCTAGCAACCATACATGACGACTGATCAATAAGCAACTTCCGATGACCCTTGATGGCATATTAAGGATATTTAAACTGTTGTCTCTTAAACCATTCCACTCTCCTGACTAGAGGACATTATTTGACACAGGACTAGGAATGAAGAAGAAATGTTCCAGTGAGCAGATTCAAGTGAAAATGACAACACACCTGAAAACACAGTCTAACTTGTAAGTATGTGATGCTGGTAATGATTGATGTACCACACAAGAAATATTCAGTTGCTAGGCATGGAAATTGCCAACAGCTGAGATCCATCACAGTTACATGAAGTCTGTAGTCATGAGAGTTCAGAATATGTCAAAATGGTGTTCAAAACTCCACACTCGCCATGTGGTTGTTGTTAATGTTGATGTCCTACCTGTGTGTGTCTCATCTGTCAATGCAATGTTCTCTGTGTTCAAATTTTAAATACCACTGTGACATAATCAGAATATTCATAACTTAAGGGCCACAGACTTCTTGCGGTTGAGGATCTCTGCTACCAGCATTTTCATTGCCCAGAGAAACCTAATCACTGCACATACCTCCAAGTGGAGCCGTGTTTCCAACTGGATCAACATTTGCACTTGAATCTGTTCTCCAACATATTGCTTTTTAATCAAATTCATATGCCGAACAACAATACCCTCTAGTGAGGACGACGTAATGATATTGGGAGACACTAAATCCCTAATATTTCTCTGCCATCTAAGGTTATCGGAAGTTACTTATTGATCAGCCTACATAATTACAATGCTGCATATATCTTAATATGCATCTCTTTAATCATGATCATTGTGATGCCGCATATGATACACCAGTGGCTTTCTAATTACAGATGTGTACATTTCAATAAGAACATACATCTTAGAGTCCCAATAAACATCCTCAGTTACTTGGAGATTCCTTGTTCTGGGTGGTGTAATGGTAACATACCTGAGCATAAATCGGGAGCTGTAGGTTCGTTTCCTGTTCCGGGATGATGTAATATTCAAGTTCTCTGAGGCATGTAAATTTGCTTAACATACATCTCATCAGTCGCAAACAATCTGGCATTCCAGACCTTGTTATTGCAATGACCTAAGTATATGACGTATGAATTTCAGTACACACATCTCCTCTATCACAGTCAGTGTTGCATCCTTGATTCTACTCCAATGACCTCTTGATTAGAAAACTTGCATTTCAGTGAATGCCCACCTCTACATTCATGATCAGTCTGATGTTGCAGCTGCTCTTTAAATAACTAATTACAAGATAAACATGTTCAAATGAATACATATGGCTTTGGTGACAGTGTGGCATAAAATGTGTCTGCAGTAGCCTTTTAATTGTAATAAATTATCATTTCATTGAAGGCCTGTCAAATATGCAGTAGTTTGCAAATCACACCTCCAAGCACAGTCATTTCACAATTCAAGTACCTTAGATCAAGGCGTTTTCCCTGTAAGACCTTAAATAATGTAGTCCAAACTATTGCTGGAAGTATTTCGATCACTTAATGTTGTCACCATGGTGTGTGATGAGAACAGATGACGTATCCTATTTGCACAAGATGGTTCATCAGTGCTGAAAAATTGGCCACTTAGTACATGCATGTGTGAAGAACATTAGAAGTGCAAATGTGAAACTGCAAGTCCTGACATTGTAGCTCTGAAAGATTATCCAAACAAATTTGCTTAAATCGTTTAAGAAGGCAGCTACTGTTTGCAGCAGGTGTTTAACAGCAACAAGCAACATAACAGGACTTTTTCGAAACGAATCTCTTCATAACGCTACATTGCTAAAAAAAGAAAAAAACGTATGCCTAGCTTCAAAGTTGCAAAGGTTACACTGACTTTATAGCTGTAGAAAATGCTACAGGTGATTATAAACTATTGGGTTGTCGGAAAAGTCGTGACGTATTTTGGCACCTGATGGCAGTTGGGCGGCTTTGGAAGTACTAGAGGCATGCACAGCTCTCTTATCGCCATGGCATTCGACAGGTGCCAGTTCTAGCTGCAGTCTAAAAGGAATAGTGAGCGATTTGGTTGATTTGCGGAGATTTGACATCAAGTTGAAGATGGAAGACCAAACTCTGCATTTTCGCCATATTTTACTGTTTGACTTCCGTAGAGGGAAGAGCGCGCGTCAAGCTTGTGAAAAGTTGCATCAAGTGTACGGTGATAATGCTCTACAAGAACGTCAGTGCCAGCGGTGGTTCGCAAAATTTTGTGCTGCTGATTTTGACCTCAACGATGCTCCTCGTTCTGGGAGGCCCACCGAGGCTGATGACTACCAAATCAAGGCATTGATTGAGTCAAACCCACGCTACACGACACGAGAGATTGCAGACACATTGCACATCCATCATTCAAGTGTTCACGACCACCTGAAGAAGCTGGGATACGTAAGCAAGCTCAGTGTGTGGGTTCCTCATGAACTCAAAGAAGCTCAATTGACGCCACGTATAAACATCTGCAATATGCTCATTTAACGTGAGGAAAACGATCCTTTTTCTGAAGCGACTGATAACTGGTGATGAAAAGTGGATTGTGTACAACAATGTGCTGCGCAAACGGTCTTGGTCCCGACGTGCTGCTTCTCCTCAAACAACATCCAAAGCAGACATTCATCAGCGGAAGGTTCTGGTCTCAGTGTGGTGGAATTTTAAAGGTGACGGGTTTTTCGAGCTCCTACCACGGAACCAAACAATCAATTTGAATGTGTACTGTCGGCAATTGGACAGTTTGAACGAATCCATCATCCAGAAACGTCCAGAACTCGTTCATCATAAAGGTGTTGTGTTCCATCATGACAATGCGAGACCACACACAAGTTTGATCACCTGCCAAAAATTATTGGAGCTTGGGTGGGATGTGTTGCCCCACCTAGCATACTCGCCTGACCTTGCGCAGTCAGACTTCCACTTGTTTTGCTCTCTTCAACAGTCCTTGCATGATATAACGTTCAATTCAGATGAAGCTGTAAATCAGCACCTTGTACAGTTTTTCGCCACGAAAGACAGGTCCTTCTATGAATGAGGCATTCTGCAGCTCACTGAAAGATGGCAAAAGGTTATCGAACAAAACGGCATTATATCATTGATTGATCTTTGTTCTTTCTATCAATAAATGACCTTTGCAAAACATGGCTAAAATACATCGTGACTTTTCCGACAACTCAATAAATATAATTTATCATGCTGCAAACCCAAGAGCACTGAAAGATTTAGTCAAGACAACTCTTCCAGTGAGTTGGAAATCCAATTTTAAAGCTTGAATGACTGCAACAATATTTGAAGACTGGCTTTCCCATGACTTCATTCCAGATGTCAAGGAATATTTTACTGACAATGGTATTTATTTTTTTAAAGCATTGCTAATTATAGATAATGCACCATGACATGCTGCGATTCTCCAATACCACCATCCTCACATCAAGACTATTTTCATGACCCCCCCCAGAAGTCATGATGTACATTGCGCATGGGTCAGTTTTCCTCCTATATTGTGGTGCCATCTGGTGTCATAGTTTGATTTTCCTGTATTTGTCGTCTATACAGGAAAATCAAACTATGACACCATATAGGAGGAAAACTGACCCATGCGCAATGTACATCATGACTTCTGGAGGTACGAAACGTTGTCACTTGCCAATAGACGTTTCATTTCTCGTTGAAAACTCATAGGAAGAAAGAGGCTAGGGCGAAACGCGTCCGGGGACGCTGGATGGACGTGAGGAGGTGGTGCACACAATATGTAAATAGTTCATTCATCATTTCTTCTGGCCGTTCATATTTTATTTTGTTCTTTTAAATTCGTTCACTATCAGCCTTTTAGATTCGTTCACTGTCAGCCTTTTAGATTCTTTCACTATAGTTTCTTGGATTGTTCATTGTTAGCCTTTTAACCTGCTTGTGGCATAGGTCATTACAAGGTTTTTATTTTCAGTTGTATTATTCTTTTTAGCTTACGATACAATATATAACAAGGTTCTTTGGGTCGACTACTACTTTGACATTGCTAAACACTGTATTATAGTCATCATTAGACTTTTTGCAATGCGTAGCCGCCGAACACCTGAGACAACTACGGTGGTATGCAAACGAAAACGACCTCTGGATGAATATATGCGAGTAATTGCTCTTGCTTTCTTTTAGTCTTTATTTTTTTAAATAATAAACGTCATAATTAACTGCGGCACCATAATCATATGTCAGTATTTTAACGTGTGTAATAGCAATTCTAAAAGAGGTACTGAATCTATATATTGTGTATTTTAACCACGTATAACTTGTGACTTCCTTATATGGAAGATATACATGAAGTATCTATCCTTCAAGGGGTTTTGTAAAACATTTCAAAAGTTGACAGAACTAATTAACAATGAAAATGGACAACAATTAGAGAAAATTAAAAAAAAAAAAAAAAAACGTTTTGGATGCTGTGAACACCATCAAAGCTGCCTGGAGTGGAATCACTGAAACAAGCCTTAAGGATGTTTGAAAGAAACTGCCCTCAGTTTGTTAAAGATTTAGAATGCTGTAAAAATCCTGTTGAAAGTGTGACTGAAACTGTGGTTGACATGTTTCTTCTGAAGATGTGACTAAATTCTTAAATACCAATGGGAAAAAAAAAAACATGCAATGAGGATCTTATTTAAATTGTTGAACAAGCAGTCACTGAACAAGAGAGCAAAGATGTTGCCACTCCCTGTAGATTTACAATTTAAAGACTCCCAGAGGCATTTGGGTGCAAAGAATCTGCATTGAAGTTTTTCAAGACAGATGACCCAAATTTTGAATGCAGTTTGTATGTTCTTGCAGTCATAAGGAATGATTTTGCATGGGAGATTTATCATAATCATCAGAAGATTTTTTTCAGTCTAAATGTCTGGAGTATTTTCAGAAGCCTCAATTAGTGGATCTCATGCAATAAAGCCCTCAAGAAACAATAGTTTCAACTAAGCCATCCCAAATCTCAACTTTGTGACACCCTAATCTACTCATCCTCTCACTCTTCACTAAAAATTTGAAAATTCAGATGACCCACTTCCCTCCTTATCCAATTTATTTTCAAACTCCCTGAAGATTTTAAAGGACTGAAAGGAACTGTATCAAGAGATTTCTTGTTGATTTTGTACATGTTTCAAATTTACAATATATATTCTTTTCTTGTACTAAGTCTTTGTTTTTACAAAATAAATAGTTGTAAATGCATATTTTTGTGCTTTATTTCATTTTTATTTACTTTAATGCTCAGTTTTGGTACATTTTTTTTTTTTTATGAAAGTTGTTTCCAAGAATGGAACCCCATTGCTTCTATGGAAATGAGACTGCAGTTCAGAAGCTAAATGGGCTATAAGAGTGGTATCTGCTGTATTATATTTGCACCTTATGTGAGATGTCTGCAGGGGTACTCATGGAGAGTTGCATCCAGTATAACCTTGGAGGGTTGTCATACAATATCTTCCCATGCAATGGTGCAGATTTAGTAACGGCAACTGTTGCAGGTGCCCCTGATGATGTGCATTGTGTAAGTGAGCATTACCCCTGCATCAGTGTGATTCTCAAATCATACTTGCTGACTCAGTGATTGTTGATGTACACCTCAGTAGATCTGTTGACTCAGTGATTGTTGATGTACACTTCAGTAGATCTGCTGACTCTGTGATTGTTGATGTTACGCCTCAGTAGATCTACACATCAGCAAACTTGTGTGTTGCATCCGATCATTACTTTTGTTGTGGAGTGGACTTCATAAGTGAATGGCATTGTCACCATGTGTGTGGTGTTATATTTGTTGCAGTAGCTGATGAGAGAAGTTTTAGCAGTCTGAGATTATGGCAACACGCATCAGAGAGAAATAGATATCATTTGAAAAAATGGTTTGTACCACAAACATTATATAGAGGTCCATTCTGTAGCAAATTGATCCTACTAGAATACATTCACTGTTTTACTTCTAAAGTTTCCAGTCTTTGAAAGTTGTGGTGAAGGGGTGATTTTGTGCACTCCCTGTGACACAAAGGCGGTGTAATTGAATCTGTATGGCAATGGCTCTCGCACAGAGAGAGAGAGAGAGAGCTTTTACTTTTATATCTGTGATTATTCAGTAAAAATGCCCACTGCATCCTTGCCATTCATCAACTGGGTATTCAACAACTGTTTCCTGCACTAGGCATCTTCTGTCCTTTTTACAGACAAGACCATGCTACAAAACATCTATTGCAGCTGACAGTTTGTTTCACATTCTTTCCACCTATTTAACCTTTCGCATCTGAGTGTCTAATATTTGTACATCTTGATCAGCACACTCTTGTGGTGGCTTAAATTGGAACAGAGAAGATTGCTTTGCATTGGAACAAGTGAAGAATTGCAAATGACATCTGTTGAGTGTATAATCCTGTGGCTAAGTTAATAGGTCTGGAGGGAGCACCAGCTTCTGAATCCTTGCTTGCTGGGTTCTGTTAAGTTCTGTGTAAAGTACAGAACTTAAATGTTATTCATCCTCACTGTCCTAGTTCTTTTTCTTCCCTGAGACCTGTAACCCTCAAGTAATGACAGAATGATATCTTCTATCCAAAGGTACATCATAAAACAAAAAAACTGAGTATTTTCTGAAATATTCTTTCTCATGTGAAAGTTTGGAAAAGTTGTGTTTTTTTACAAAAATCTGAAGGATTTTTTAATTCAGTTTTACTCTATACTCGCCAATATAACATCATGAAATACTGAGTGCATAACTTATACCTTTCTATTACTGAAAAACCAAACCAACAAAAAACAGAATGTTGATAATGTTGCAGTAGTTGAATTCAAATTCCTTTGGTTAAGATGTTGACTCTTTTTAGGGGTGTGTGGGACCCCAAAAATATGCTCACTTTGTATTATGATGTTATCACAGTACAAGAGTTATCATATTATGTGATAACCCTTTTTTTTCCCTGTTAACTTTTTTTACTATAAAGTGAGACCTAAATAAGGAAGTAACAAGTGGCATTATCAGCTATTTAAAATGAATACAAGTTATAGGAAACACATTTTTTTTATATGTATTCAATGTCAGGATGCATTCTTTTGGAATTCCATATTTCAGTGAAAAAAAATGCGAACAAAAGTTGACAGATTCAAATAACTTGAAAATTTCTTTGTACAGCAAATAAAATATTTTTTTTTGAAGCAAAGACCTTCAAAGGTAATTATGGAGCATATGGAACTACTTGCCTCTTGTAAGTACTGCATGTTTTTTAAGCAATTTTGCTTTCTCTGAAAATAAAGGAGCTGTACTGCAAAATCATGTTGTTTTTTTGTTTTTTTATTGGGGGTTTAACGACTACTGTGAGCAACTCATTGGGCTATAAGCAGTCGCCCATCACTAATTTAGGGTCACTGGTTCCAGGGAAGGGAGAGAGCCAGTGCTGTAAGACAAACATAACATCCATGCCTAACCGGGATTCTAACCCAGATCCATGTCGGACAAATGGTCATTAGCCAGCGCTTAGACCCTTTGGGCGATCATTATGTCTAGGTTGTTTTTATATTTTGCCATTACACATAGGAAAATTTTTAACACCTGTAAAATAATTTGTTGAAACAATATTGTCAATTTTCCATGAAAATACATATTTCATGAGTTATACAAGTACATACGTATACACATAAAATATAAGCTCGCCTGAGAAAAATCTAGTCGCTCTTGCAATTTCTCACATAATGTACTCTGTAAAAACCACCCTTCACTTAAATTTCATCAACCATCGAGTTAAGTATAAACACCACCAGTTGTAAGATACATGAGGTATATTCGGAAAGTAATTAGTGTATTAAAATTAAATGCCGTTGTATTTGTGAAAAATGTTAGCTGCCCCGATGGCGCAGTGGTCTAAGCGATGGCTTCTGATCATTTGTCTGGATTCGAATTCCGGTGAGGCATGGATGTTGTGTTTGTCTTACGACACTGGCTCTCTCCCTTCCTTGGTGTCAGTTGCCCTAATTTTTTTTTTTTTTTTTTTTTTTGATTGCAGGTTTAACGACCACAGTGAGCAACTTAATGGGCTATAAGCAGTCGCCGGTCCCTAATTTAGGGTCACTGGTTCCAGGGAAGGGAGAGAGCCAGTGCCGTAAGACAAACACAACATCCATGCCTCACCGTGATTCGAATCCGGACCCCGTTCGGACGAATGATCAGATGCCATCGCTTAGGCCACTGCGCCACCGGTGCGGCTGCCCTAAATTAGGGACGGGCGACTGCTTATAGCCCATTCAGTTGTTCACAGTGGTCGTTAAACCTCTAATAATAAAAATTATATATATATACAATGGGATTTAAATCCAGTGATTTTGCAGTCTAGTCCAGATGCCCCACTGTTACCTCATGCAAACACTCCTTGTGCTAATTTCAAAGAGTTTTTGCACTAAGCACCCTGCTGATGTCATTTTGGCCGCCCCGGTGGCGCAGTGGTCTAAGCGATGGCCTCTGATCATTCGTCCGAACGGGGTCCGGGTTCGAATCCCGTGAGGCATGGATGTTGTGTTTGTCTTACGGCACTGGCTCTCTCCCATCCCTGGAGCCAGTGACCCTAAATTAGGGACGGGCGACTGCTTATAGCCCATTGAGTTGCTCACGGTGGTCGTTAAACCTCCAATCAAAAAAAATGTCATTTTGGGAGACCGGAATGCCTCTGTTGTGTTTCGCTTTCAAATGTGGACGAAAGGCAATTCCTAATCATCAGGAATCTATACAGCCAAGGCCGTGACAGAGAATTGAGTTCCCTTCATTTGTGACATCACTGAGTTCCCTCCGTTTGTGACATCAATGTTACACGGACTGATACGTCGTGTTTGATGTTGCACACAACAGTGTTTGAAACCAATCGTGGTTTCCGCGAGACGTCACTAAAAAGGAACTCTTCTTTCTAATGTCACGGCTTTGTTACAGCCTACCTGATTTAAACACATTAATATGTTAACTAATGGGCCCTATTCATGGTATGTAAGATTCACTTCTAGCCTGAAAAACACCTTGGATACAGTCAAGATAGAAGGTTTTGTTACCCTGCGATGCACTCTACGCCTTGCATCTTTGGAATACTGACAGAAACACAACTAGCATTTTACAAGACGACAGTTTCCCAGTCGTCTGCATTGCAATGTCTACAGTGCCTAGCCTATTGCAATTAGGTTGCTTTATGAGCAGCTGTTAGCAGATGTCTTTTTCTTTTGCCTCAAATATCCATGAAGAGCAGTTCCCTTTTGAAAATACTGGTCCGATGTTGTGGTTTTTTGTTTGTTTTTGTTTTGTTTCAAGATTTAATGACCACCATGAGTAATCCACAGGGCTGTAAGCAGTTGCCTGTCCCTAATATAGGGCTACTGGTTTTAGGGAGGGGACAGAACTTGAACGTTAGGTCACTAGCCAAGATGCTTGTCATCTGTCCGTTTGACCGCAAAAACGTCTAACAGCGAGTCTTAGAATTGGATATACACTAAGGTGCCAAGAAAAAAAAATTGGGCAAGTGCGCTTCCGTTACATGCAACCACACCCATGCGGTAAGTGGTATCGTCCGCAAACGACGTATACATAGAGGGAGGTTGACAAGAGTGAAAGATTTCTACTCAAAACTACACTGACGGAAAGTGAAAAAAGAACAAGAAGGAATTTGCGGACGATCATGAAATTTACATATGTTAATGAGGTCGAGTTTACGTAGGTGTGATGTTAATTTCGGGACCAACCGGTTAGCGCTTACGCCACAGCACGGCATAATATGCAAATTATTGTCGGTGGTATTTAAGGAGTACGACGAAGTGAATGTAATCAGTCGTCGGCGTACGGACACGTGCGAAGACCCTGAAGAAGCTGCAATGCCTGGACATGGAAGACGTGTACGATTTCAGCAGTTATCGGACTTTGAGCGAGGTCTAGTCGGACTCCGCGAGGCCGGGTGGTCGTATTGCGGAGCGAATTGGACGGGAAGTATCGGTGGTGGTACGATGGTAGCGTAGATGATCCGAGGAACATTCCCACACGAGAAGACGTGGAACCGGGAGTTACAGGCGGACCGATCGACGCATAAGAAGAGCGGCGTTGTCAAGCAGAACATCCACTGCGACGCAAATCCGAGCTGCCGTTGCACCTGAGGTGACTGTACGAACAATCCGGACCGTCTACTGGATGCAGGACTACGTGCACGTGTGCCTCTGGCATGTGTACCTCTGACTCCAGCCCACCGTCAGGAACGGCTGCAGTGGTGTCGCCAACGTCTGCACTGGAGAACGCAATGGCGATCTGTCGTGTTCAGCGATGAAAGCAGATTCTGCTTAGGAGCCTCCGATGGCCGTGTGCGTGTTCGCAGACGCACAAGGAACCGTCTCCACCCTTCCTCCTGGTGTAGGGAGCGATCAGCTATCACTCCCGCACACAACTAGTGTTCGACCATCCCCGATTTACGCGTCCAGGTTGAGGATGCTTGGAACTCAATACCCCAAACTTACATCCAACATCTGTGCGACAGACTCCATGCCAGAATTGCACAGTGTGACGCAGTTCATGACGGTTCAACCTCGTACTAACCATGTTACATGGAAGTGTTATTTTTCAGTTTACCAGCAAATACAGCTGTATTTTGCCATAATGTTTTGATCACGTTATCCTCTGTATTCCGTTATTATGCTGTATAAATTTCGTTAGTATCAGACGTCTCCTTCTTGGTGTTCTTTTTTCACTTTCCGCCAGTGTATATGAAAGGGATGATAGATGTACTCCAGACATTACGAAAGGTACCACTACCAGAGTTCTTCCAGTCCCAGTCCTCCCAGCAGAAGTTGCGCATGCAATCAAGAACATGAAACAGGGAAAAGCTCCAGAAGAAGATGGAATTACCGTAGACCTCATATACAAGAAGCAAGTGGAGAAATTGAAACAGTACTCGCCCAAGTTTTCACTCGATGCCTTAATGAAAGGAAGATTCCCGAGGATTGGAACAATGCTACAATGATCCTGCTACATAAAAAAAGTGACATTGTGGGAACTACAGACCTATCAGTGGTTTATAAAATCTTTTTTTTTTTTTTTTTTTTTTTGATTGGAGGTTTAACGACCACCGTGAGCAACTCAATGGGCTATAAGCAGTCGCCCGTCCCTAATTTAGGGTCACTGGTTCCAGGGAAGGGAGAGAGCCAGTGTCGTAAGACAAACACGACATCCATGCCTGACCGGGATTCGAACCCGGACCCCTCACGGGTGAATGATCAGAGGCCAGCGCCTTAGACCACTGCGCCACCGGGGCGGCATAAAATCTTCACTAAAGTTCTTTAACACCGCTTGAAGGTAACACTGGATTTGGGTCAACCGAGAGAACAAGCTGGATTCAGGAGTGGCTACAGCACTATAGATCATATCCACGTACTGAGAGAACTAATTGAAAGAGCGAAGGAATATGAACTGCCATTATGCTTGGCTTTTATCGATTATGAAAAGGCCTTTGATTCGATGAAACCATCAGCAGTTACAATGGCTTTGAAGTCCTGTGGTATTGAAGATGCATACATTAATATTATTAATAACATCTATGAAAATGCAAGTGCGCCTCCCGGTGACGCGGTGGTCTAAGCGATGGCCTCTGATCATTCGTCCCAAAGGGGTCCGGGTTCGAATCCCGGTGAGGCATGGATGTTGTGTTTGTCTTTCGGCACTGGCTCTCTCCCTTCCCTGGAACCAGTGGCCCTAAATTAGGGACGGGCGACTGCTTATAGCCCATTGAGTTGCTCACGGTGATCGTTAAACCTCCAATCAAAAAAAATGCAAGTGCAAAGATTCGGTTATTTGAGAATACAGCACCCATAAAAATTGGAAAGGGAGTGAGACAAGGTGACACTGTTTCTTCCAAACTCTAATGCCACATTGGAAAATGTCTTTCAATCATTGAACTGTGAAAAACAACGGGATAAAGATTAATGGAGATTATCTAACTCACCTTCGTTTTGCTGATGACGTAGTCATTTTTGCAACTACCCCATCAAAAAAAATGAAGATTTATCGATTGATGGGGAAGAGCTGGAGATAACCAATGCCTACATTTATCTTGGACAGCAGATATCAAGTGAGGGTCACATTGATGAAGAAATTAATCGGCGTATAAAACTTGCCTGGAGAGCTTTTAGAAGAAACAGTATAATTTTCAAGAGCATTATGTCTTAAAAGGAAAGTCTTTGAGCAATGCATCCTTCCAGTGCTTACGTATGGTGCAGAGACGTGGACCTTAACTAAAAGAGACATACAAAGGCTGCAGACAACTCAAAGTAGCATGCAGAGGTGCATGCTTGGTGTAACCGGGAGAGATAAGAAGCGGAACTCGTGGATCAGAAAAATGACAAGAGTGGAAGACATCATGATCAGAGTAAAATCCCTGAAATGGCAATGGGCTGGATATATTGCCAGAAGGACAGACCATCGATGGACAGCCGAAATTTTAGACTGGATTCCAAGGGACAGGAAAAGACCCAGAAGAAGGAGGAGACTGGCACAAGACAGACCTTTGTGGAAGAAACTTGGTAAGACTTTCGTCCAGCAGTGGATTGATAATGGTGTACAATGATGATGATGATCTCCACAAACTCGAGTAGTAGAATTCGCAGTTCAGCTGGCAGCTTATCAAGATTTAAACAATTTCGAATGTGGTACGATAGTCGGGGCCCCGAAAGGTGGGTCATTCCATCTTGGAAATTTCCACTAAATTTGGATTTACACGGTCAACAATTTCAAGGGTGTATCTGCACTACACGAACTCAAGAAAAAAATACACTCATGGTCAAGAAAAATAGTTGCGCCCAGAAGGACGTGTCGGATTGCAATGCTATTCGGGAGGAAGGTAAAGGTTACCAGGAACAATAAATGATTAAACATTGAGACTGATATGACCAATATTTATTGAGCTACACTACGATAAGTAGTGTCTCTCAGTATGGCATCGAGCCGCCATGTTCGCTCAAACAGCATACCAGACGTATCAGCATGGAGTTGTACAGGTTCCTAACGGTGTCCTGCGATAAGCCATTCCATGCAGCTTGAATCTTTTCACGCAGTTCCTGCAGATTGTGCGGTAGGGGTTTAGTGTGTATAGCGTGTCCAATAGCATCCCACACATTTTCAATCGGCGATAGGTCGGGCGATGCGGCTGGCCATAGAAGAGTGACAGTGTCTTGAAGCAAGCTCTCGAGACAGCAGCAGTATGCGGACGAGCGTTGTCCTGTTGGAAAATCGCACCGGGGTGAGCATTCAGAAAAGGTAGCGCCACTGGTAGCAGGACCTCATTAACGAAACGTTGGGCTGTCAAAGTTTCTTTAATGAACACCAAAGGTGATCTGGCATCGTAGGCAATTGTACCCTACACCATGGCACTAGGCCTTTTGGACGTGTGATGCTCGACAACAAGCCGTTCATCTTGGCGCTGACCACGGTGCCTCCAGACACGGTTTCGGTGGTCGTCTCTAAGACAAAAGCACGACTCGTCACTGAAGATCACCAGCTGCCATTCTGAGTGGCTCCATGACAGTCTGGCACGACACCATTGCAGTTTTTGGTGACGATGCACTGTTGTTAAAGGCAGTCGTCGTACCGGTCTGCGTGCGTGTAGTCCTACGTCGTGCAGCCGTCTGCCAATGATGCTGGCACTAATCGGACGATGCAAGGAGGACACCACTGCTCGCTGAATATCCACAGTCGTGGCTGTTGGGTCACTCCGCGCATGGCGGACAACTCGATCGTTGGTCCTCTCTCTCCATGGTTCATCTAGGTCTTTTTTTTTTTTTGATTGGAGGTTTAACGACCACCGTGAGCAACTCAATGGGCTATAAGCAGTCGCCCATCCCTAATTTAGGGTTACTGGTTCCAGGGAAGGAAGAGAGCCAGTACCGTAAGATAAACACAACATCCATGCCTCACCGGGATTCGAACCCGGACCCCTTTCGGACGAACGACCAGAGGCCGTCGCTTAGACCACTGCGCCACCGGGGCGGCTCATCTAGGTCTTTTTTTTATTGGAGGTTTAACGACCACCGTGAGCAACTCAATGGGCTATAAGCAGTCGCCCGTCCCTAATTTAGGGTCACTGGTTCCAGGGAAGGGAGAGAGCCAGTGCCGTAAGACAAACACAACATCCATGCCTGCCCGGGATTTTAACCCGGACCCCTTACGGACGAATGATCAGAGGTCAGTGCCTTAGACCACTGCGTCACCGGGGCGGCATTCATCTAGGTTCCCAGACCCTTCCTGTCGCTGCTGTGTGCCTAGTTCTATCCACTGCCACCAACAGCGTGCTATGGTGATATCCGCACGACCGGTATGATGCACAGTACGGCGATAAGACCATCCCGTTCCCCGGAGCTTCACGAAGCGGCCCCTCTCGAGCTCCTCCAAGTGCTCGAATTGCTTCCGAACTTTTTTCCGAGGCATACTTCACTTGCAAAGGATGCAACGAACACAAAAGCACGAGTCAGAATGGCAAGCATGCGCAACGGGACGACCTTATATAGCGGTCAGACACAGCGCTACGACCCCTCCTTGCTTGCGTCACATACGCGGCCGAGCGTGATACTTGAATCATTTGCATGTCTCACGATATCAAAGTTACCCACTAAGTGTCATTCCTGTCGGTTGCTTCCTTCTGGGTGCAACTATTTTTTTGACGATGAGCGTACAAAGTGCGAGATCGGTGTGACCATAACCGTCTGATAACTTGATCCTGCGCCGTCCAAATGCTGACTCTACAGGGATAAAAAGCACTCTCCCAAAATTATTTTGATGGAGGCGTTGCGAGGGCAATACTGTCAGGATCCGGTGGGTCTTCACCCGTACAGGATCGGTCGGGTGACCGGTCAACCTCAACTGCCCCCGCGGGTCCATCACTTCCCGCCCTCTTTCCATTGCCCGTACGTGAGATTTGGCAGGGGTTCTAAGGCGCAACTTCCTGGGAGATTTGCTTGCCATCGCAAACCTGTTGGGATCTTTCGTCCTTTATTTGTGTCTAGACTAATTACATTCCTATTAAATCACACTGGGGTTCTTATAGTTCTAGAAAATAAATCCTTTATTTTCTAGAGAGACCTCTCACAGAGATTAACTGAATCTGAAAAATGATATCTACGCTCAGTGCTCGAAATGGGCCGGTATACGCCGGTATGGCATATCGGCACTTCTTTTTTCCTGGTATTTCATACCGCCACTTTTTTTACCCCGAGTTTACATACCGGCACTAATTTTAGTAGCGAGAACTGCAGAAATATTTTTTTTTATTTACAATTTTTTTTGTAGACTTACGAGCGCGCATTCTTAAACATAAAAACTTTATATGTCTCGTGCCCTTGAGAAACAGCTGTGTGGGAACCGTAGATGTTAGGGGGGTGGTGTTCACAAGATCTATAAGTTCAATCCTTTAAAGGATGGAAATGAAGCTGTCCAAGCCCCATATCATCCAACTAAAGATGTCTGTAATTCTTATTACACCATTAATTTAATATATTCAATTTGAAGAGCTTTTTCATAGAATGAAGAATTGTGAGTAATAGATTAAACACAAATCCATCATTGTTCTTTAGTTTTGCAGTAATGAGTATAGACTGTTTCCACTTGGGACTTTTTTTGTGTGTGGAGGGCTGTGAGATTGCTATTAATTTAGCGATGGCGGTCATAATGTCGACGGTCAAAATGTTGCGGTCATAATGTCGACAGTTAAAATGTCGACAGTCAAAATGTCGATACGGTCATAATGTCGACAGGGTCCATAAAATGTCCGCATGGTACTCTAACTTAGACCGTACTCGGTTTTTGGAAGGGGTCGGAGCCCAGGGTCAAGGGGCCCCCATGCATTTTTTTTTTTTTTGATTGGAGGTTTAACGACCACCGTGAGCAACTCAATGGGCTATAAGCAGTCGCCCGTCCCTAATGTAGGGTCACTGGTTCCAGGGAAGGGAGAGAGCCAGTGCCGTAAGACAAACACAACATCCATGCCTGACGGGATTCGAACCCGGACCCCTTACAGACGAATGATCAGAGGCCAACGCCTTAGACCACTGCGCCACCGGGGCGGCTGCAAAATTTTCGTACAATCTACAGTTTTTAATTTAGAACCACCAAATTTGTCATACTATCTCATGGTACTCTAACTTAGACCGTAGACGGTTTTTGCAAGGGGTCGGAGTCAAGGGGCCCCCATACAAAATGTTCATAAAATCTGCAGTTTTCAATTTGGAACCACCAAATTTGGTATACTATCTCATGGTACTCTAACTTAGACCGTAGACGGAAGGGGTCTGGGCCCGGGGTCAAGTGGCCCCCATACAAAATTTTCATAAGATCTTCAGTTTTTACTTTAGAACCACCAAATTTGGTATACTATCTCATGATACTCTAACTTAGACCGTAGATTGTTTTTTGAAGGGATCAGAGCCCGGGGTCAAGGGGCCCCCATACAAAATTTTCTTAAAATCAACAATTTTCAATTTGGTATACTATCTTATGGTACTCCAACTTAGACCGTAGACAGTTTTTGCGAGGGGTGTCTTTGGACAATAATTCCACAATACCCAGTACTTTACATGTTTTAACTTTCCTGTCGTTTAAGCGGTAGGGGATCTCATTTGAAGCTCGCCTCCGGGCCCAAAATCTGAAGTCCCATTGAATTATTGTACTTAAATATGTTTAATGTACTGCTGTTTTATTCGGAACTTCCGTAGCCTTGGTCGCTTACATGGAGGGGCAAATTTGACTACGCAGTTTTTGTTCTTGGGAGGTTCTACAAATGCTTTAGCGATGACACTGTTTCTTATTGCTGATCTTTTCTGCTGAACTACTGAACGCGTGTGAATGCAGTAAAGTAAGAAAAACGTTGTGAATTTACATCAAAAAGTAATGATATTAATTTTTTGTATTGAATGTTATATAACAGCGCACGTACGAACAGCATTGAAAAACATAAAAGGCAAAAGAATAAAACATAAGATACCATTCTTTGCAGCAGTCATTCACTACTCAACAAAGATCTGTAATTTTTTCTCTTCTTGAGGGTACTTTTTCCCCCCTGATGACCGATTAAGTGACAGCTGTTTTTCGTAGCGCATGGGTTACAAGTAGCCGAAAGGAGCAAAGCTCAGGAAAAACAAACCTTGATTGTCCCAACAAGCTGCCTGATTTCAATTATCCATCTCATTGTAGGTTGTGAGTCTTCTGATTTTCACTTAAAATTATGTATTGTGCATGTGGTAAAAATGGTTAATAACAAAGAAGACACAATGGGAATTTACGTGTGGTTATATGTTTGTATTACAATTTCTGTCTACCCTTTCCTGAAAACTAAGCTATGGACATCCATGTCCGTGGCAAACTGGAAAAGGGGTCAAAATGGAAGAAATCGCGTATAAAATCCTCTAATTCCTTATTGTAGAAAAAAGAATTAAATTTCCATGCCGATTTTGAACCTTAAAAAATGACCGATCCATAGTGTTGACGCTAACGGACAAATCCAGTCAGATAGCGATTATGGACGCAGCAGACTACAATGAGAAATTAAAGGAATTTATATCAGATTCTGGATCTACAATCTTACGAACGAACCCCTTAAATTCTTGGATTCCACAGGTAGAAAGAGCTGCAAGATTAACCGCTATTCCGGACAATCTGCCAAATTGCCGCCTGGGCCTCAAATCTCATAGCTCTTCGGAAGACTTAAACACCACAAGCCCGGCAATCCATTGAGACCGATCGTGTCCAGGAAGTCCGCACGGACGTACCATTCAGAGAAAGCACTACCCAAATTCCTGACTAACCATCTACCAGAATCGGACTTTGTAATAACTTCCACTCTAGATTTTATCACAAAAATCAAGCAACTCACTGTTCCGCAACATCACATTATCGGCAGTTTCGACGTGGTTTCTCTTTACCCTTCCGTCCCCGTTCCGAAAGCCGTCAGAACGTTTGAAAGAGATTATATCTAATTTATCACTTTATTCGCAGGAATCTTGCCTCAGCATCTTCAAGTTAATGGACTTGGTCTCAAATTCCAGCTACTTCAGTTTCCAACGATAAATCTATAAACAGATAAATGGTGCTCTGATGGGATCTTCGCTTTTAGCCGCCCTCACGGAAGCAATACTTCACCCAATTGAGAAATATATTTTTTCCAACATTATTTACCCCAAGGCCTACCACTTGGCTACGATACGCAGACGACGTATTTTTCAAATGGCCTCACTGAAAGGAGACTCTCCCGTTTTTCCTCGATAAAGTCAATACATATCAATTACATACACTCTATGATCAATTTCACTATGGAACTTGAACATAATACTGAGGATAGTACCTTACCTTATGTGGACGTCCTAGTGAGCAAATCGCCTGCTGACAACAGCTTTCACACATTAATGTGTTATAAACCCACTCGGGTCCCCAAACCTGATGTTCGGCAGTTCATTCCGCCCGGGTGATTACAAGATAGCTCTCTTCCGTTCTTGAATTAGAAGAATCTTCGCCGTCTCCTTCGATGTTCGTTCTAATCATTGTGAACTAAAATACATGATCAAATTGGCCACAGAGACAGGATACACCTCGAACCAGTCGTGTTAATCTTTCTATGCTATCTGGGCTTTATTCCCGACATACCAAATGTTTCCTATCAGTTCAAGAACGCGATCAGGAGGATGAACTTCGGTGTCAGCATAAGGTCTCCGGCATCTTTATTTTCCGTACAAGAGAAATATTGATAAGCCCCTCTTTCAATGAGGCGAGCATTTATGCCATTCCTCTACAATACCCAGACGGCTCCAAGCGGTACTACATCGGGTTGACCAAACGTTTGTTTAGAATTAGAATGAACGAACATAAAAGAGACACAAAGGACGGAAAAGTAACCACTGCTCTAACCAGATAAGTCAAGTTCAAGTCCGCTGTTCCTTTTTTTTTTTTTTTAATTGGAGGTTTAACGACCACCGTGAGCAACTCAATGGGCTATAAGCAGTCGCCCGTCCCTAATTTAGGGTCACTGGTTCCAGGGAAGGGAGAGAGCCAGTGCCGTAAGACAAACACAACATCCATGCCTAACCGGGATTTGAACCCGGACCCCTTACGGACGAATGATCAGAGGCCAGCGCCTTAGACCACTGCGCCACCGGGGCGGCCCGCTGTTCCTGTGTAGGATGATATAAAGAAATTTGCTTCCTATTCCGCACCTACATGCAGGGGCGCCGACTGCGTGGGTGCTCCGGGGCCCGCGCACCCAATGAATGTTTTCAATGGGTGCCTCGCACCCATTGAAAATTAAGTTTTTTCTCCTTTTTTTTATTTATTTATTTTATATATTATATTTTTTTTTCTTGTTAATGGAAAACATTGGGGGAGCTGACTGTGAACAAAGAAGGAGTAGCAAAATGTCATGTTTGGGCTGCCAGTAGGAAAAAATTATTGCTTCATTTCTTTTACCCCGCTGATGGTCGGAAACTAGAAATGACGGGGAAACGATTTTAGGTGGCTAAGTCTCTCACTTATCGCCTCAAGAAACCATTAGCGAGGGTGACCGAGAGGGACAAACTAGAAACAGCCTGTTACTAGTTTTGGGATGGGGCTCCGGATTAACGTTGTCGTGTCAGTAAGTCTGTGGGATAAAAGGACAGTCTACTGCGGACCTCCCATTTCGTCCCGAATAGGGACTTTATTAGTGGCTCCAGGTCGGAACCGAGCCGCACTGTCCGGCCGGGTCCGGGCTTGTTCAAACAGCCCGGTCAGGGCAGACTTTTACAGCACACCTTTCTTCGAAGGTTGTGGGGGAGGAGGAGAGGTACTTAGGTGGAGGGTCAACTATTACTAATGCGGCGTTTCATTAAGGGAGAGAGTGTATGGGGCGGGAGATCTGAAAGAGTAAAGTCGTTTTGATGAACATTTAGCATTGTCCATTGCTTTCCGTTCTTACGTTCTTGACTAGGAGCTCTAGACATTCAATCGACGCTCCGTGATTTCCCTTTCCCATTTTTAAAAGTGTTGAAAATGGAGAAATTTGTTATAAAGTTACCAAATGTAATACGCCTGTTTTTGCAGAAAGTAATGGAGGGAGGAGTAACATTACAAGCACAAATTGCCCAACCACGGGTACATTGCCTAATTCTTTGCTCAGCGAAAAACAAATGGAAAGACAAAAGGGAAGATGTTTTCAACAAAAGTGGAAGGTTATATATGCATGGATTGCTTGAAATTCAGACGTAGACAGAGTGTTTTGCTCTGTTTGTACGCTCGCTGTTGAACAAAGGGCGAGTCTTTCAGTCTCAGAAAAAGATCGAAATGTATTTCGCGCCTTCGTTACTGGTGGATTTTCCGCTTGGCAAAAAGCAATCGAACAGTTCAAGATTCAGGAGAAAAGTTCACTACATAAAACAGCAGCTTTACTGTGCTCTTCCGTGGAAATAAGAGTAAACATTGCGGCGCCCCTGTCAAACAGTAAGCTAAACGAAATGAAAGAGGCAAGGCAGGCACTCATGAAAATTATTTAATCCCTGAAATTTCTGGCTCAACAACGTTTAGCCATTCGTGGTCATGATGACGCAAGTTCGAATCTTGTGCTAAATTTAAATGGATATCGCACATCACCACTGAAATTCTTTTCCTTATGTCGAATCATGCCCCGAAAATGCTGTTGCTATATATAAAAAATGCAGCCATTTATTATTTGCCCATCAATAAAACTTGTGATATTTCAACTAAAGAACAGGTATCCATTTGTTTTCGTATAGTGGACACCAGGTTAAAAGTGAAATAACTTTTCTTTGGATTTTAAGAAACACCAAACACGACCGCAGATGTTCTATTTTCTGTTATTCAGGATATATTATAGCGCGATTTGATCTTGATATACGGAACTGTTGTGGGCAATGTTACGATGGAGCAGCTAATGTAAGTGGACACTTGATAGATAAGTTTGCAAAGTCGGCTGTTGAAAATAGAGTCAAAGGCCATATTTGTACATGCGTAGCCCACATGTTAAATTTGGCTGTATAAGATGCCATGCAGAACATCGATTGTATTCGAGTTTTTCTAGCTCTTGTGCGTGAACTCGTATCTTTTATCGGAAATTCGCCTAAACGACTTGCAATATTCAAGCCACTTCAAGATGCAAGTGAGACGTCTTTGAGGCCTTTTTGCTTCACAAGGTGGTATCTACGAGTAAATTCGCCGAAACCCTTGAAGCAAATTATGACACCGTATTACTTTTTCTGGGAGATCTTTCAACAGAAAGAAATGAAGTGGGAGCAAAGGCGAGCGGGTATCTCCACAAATTGCAGGAATTTCAATTATTTTTTCAACTTGAAATGGTAACTGTCATTTTTCAGAGAATCGAATCATTTAATTCAGCAATTCAGAAAACGTCTCTCCACCTTCAGGAAGCAAAATCAAGTAGAGAAACTCTGACGAGTTCTCTTATATAGCTCAAAGAGAGAGTGGGTTTGATTCGCTAGGGGACGATTCAATACAAAAGGCAAAAGAACTAGACATAGATTAGCCAAAGTTACCACGACGCATTGATGATTGAAGTGAACCCGAAGTTTTCCAGTCTCCCCAAGTAAAATACAGGAAGCTGTTCTTCGAAACTATTGGCATTACTGTAAACTCGTTGCAGAACAGGTTTCAAAAACAAGTGATAAATCATCTCGCCAATACAGCCATTGCTACGGTTACAAATAGCACTAAGGATATTATAGCCTTTTATAGATCTGATTTCGATGAAGATAAACTGATTCTGCATCGGGATATGTTTTTAGACGTGTTCAAGACTGAAAATATTTCAATGCACACTACCAGAGATGTTGTAAACCTCTTCATCATTGATGACCGCGCTGCTCTCCGTCTTTTGCTTTCGGAATACGTGAAGTTTGTAAAGCTGATTCTAACTGTTCCCGTATCCACATGTTCCGCAGAACGATCTTTTTCGGCTCTTCGGCGCTTGAGAACATTTTTGAGGTCATCGATAGGGCAACAACAACTAAATGATTTGGCTACTTTACACGGAAACAAGGAGCGAGAACTTGTGATTTAGACCTCATCAACGTCGCAAAAGAATTTATTCAGAGAGCCATTGTAGGCAAACCGCAGCGATGTAGAAGGAACTTAGCGCACCTTAGCGGCGCTAAGGCACTTTATTTTCTAGGCATAGCACCATTAAGTCACTTTTCGCGGTTACATGGCAAGATAATCTCGGCAAAGAAACTTTTAAAATAATCATGTATTTAAAAATAGGGAAAACTGTGTCTTGTATGCAAACATACTCGTATCTTAGCCGAATTTCACACTACAGAAATGGCCGCCCTGGTGGAACAGTGGTCTGAAGTCTCAACCTCGGATGAGTCATGGGTGGAGTGCATAGCCAAAGGTGCTGGATCTGTCTCTTCCCTGGAATAAGTGACCCGAACTTTGGGACAGGCGGCTGCTTATAGGTATACGAGTTGCCCATGGTAGTTGTTAAACCCAAAAATAAACAAGCAAAAAATACTGTGCAGATTGATCTGCACAGTTGGATCACGCAGTATGGTGTCTCACAAATCATAAGATTCTATCACAAAGAGAATGTGAACTCCTTTGTCCAGACGGCAGTCAAAATAAATTTGCAGGAGATGGCTACTTGGTGGGGTTAAGATTGCAGTGCTCGGAGAGAAAACGGTACTGATGGGCATTGATATTATACAATTCGCCACTGATATCGGTTCCAATAAAAGTAATTCCTTGAGCTCATTATCTGCCTCCTTACGCTAAGGTGACCAGATGTTAGAACACTGATTTGAGGACAAAAGGACGTGGCGTCCCCAAATCAGCAGTTCATTTGGGGGGACACATAGTATCCAATATAAATATGCAAATCGTTTTGTCACAAAACTGCATTGCTTCGATAAGTGTGATTTGCATATGAAAATTTGTGTCTTAAAAGGATATATCTTATAGAATGTTGGTGATTTTTATTGACAAAGTAGAACTATGATGATGAGAGCATATTAGCAAAAGTAAAATGCTTTACCTTAGGTATATGTGCCGAATTAAAATCAAGCCGCACATTAAAGTAATTGCATTGCGAATTTTTCATTTTGCCAAAGTTTTTCGAGGAACCCAAAACAGGTGCGATCGAAATTTGACTGTGCCAGTGGTGCAGTGTCTTAGTGCTGGTCACTGACAATGATTCGTATAAGTTGGCACGGGTTCGAGTTCCGACTGAGGTATGTGTGATGTGTTTGTCTTACATCACTTGCTCTCTCCCTACACTTGCTCTCTCCCTTTCCTGGAACGAATATCTCTAAATTAGAGACCGGCGACTACTTATAGTCCTCTGAGTTGCTCGCGTTGGTCGTTAAACTCAGAAAGAAGAAAAACAAAAATAGGCAAAATTTGTTTTCAGAAGAAGCATGTAGGAAAACTAGTACAACAAAAACTACTTTTAAGAATATTTTTTATTAGAAATCTAGCGAGCTAATGAGGAAGAGTAAATTCGAGGACACTTGAGGACAACCATCAAACTTTGAGGACAATTTAATTCCCCAAAGGCATCAGGCGTTTTGGGGGACAGTAAACTAAATTCGAGGACTGTCCTCAAGAATATGGGACTTCTGGTCAGCTTACCTTACGGGCAACACAAAAATCTTGCGCGTGTACCACATAATCTTAGTAAAAACGGCTCATTAGTCATATTGAATTGATGTTGCTCTGTTAGTTTACAAATATTCCCAAATATTTAAAATCGTATAGAACGACACAGAGCCGTAATTAAATAAACATTTTATAATCTTAGCACATGTCTCTCACGTTACATTCTTTCTGTTCTTTAAAATTGCTCAGATTACGCAGTTTTAATATAAATTGATATTGTTAATTTGTAATGAAATTTAAAAAATAATAAATAATGAAAACAATGAATCAGATTTAGAAAATTTCGAGGGTAACTTTTTCCTGGTCCGTTCACTGCTAAGGCACTTTTTTATTTAGAACTGCATCACTGGCAAAACATATTTTACATCAATAAGTGAACGGATTTCTCCTGGCAAGGTAATATTTTTGTTTCCGCACTATATCTTTGCAACGCTATTTTCTTGTTCAGTTTTTAAAATCTAAGGGAAAATTTGTCTTCATTTGTCACTTATTCTTAATTAAACTAAAAGTTAATCTCTTATTATTTTTAAGGTGTTCAGTGATAGTTTGAAGTTTGTCCGGGAGGAATTTATTGAGCTGTCATAAAAAATGATATAACACTTTGATCGCCATTCTTTTTTGGTTACTGGAACAATAATAGAAAAGATCTTAAAAAGCGCATAAACCTGGGTAAAGTCTACGAGGGACGTCACTAGAAGCTCTGTATCTGGAGGAAAGAACGATTTGATGAAAATGACCCACAGGAGTAAAAGGGTACAGCTCAGCAAATTTTTAAAGCAGACAATTTTTTCGTAACTTATTACTGTAATAGGAAAGCTCAACCGTACGAAGGGTGTTTAAAGAAATCAGTACTTCCGTGTAAATGATACCTCACTGTTCAGTTTCAGTGTTTAGAAACCAGCCAACATAAGCGTCAAATGATGCAGTGAAACATTTTTATAAAAATTTATTACTTTTTGATTGAGTCTGGTAACTTTGAGCTCCCATATTCCTGTAATATCATAAAGAAGTTACGACCAAATTGAGCTTTTTAGTTATCTGTTGTACCAATAAATTGCTCAAACACTTAATACAGTGTTCTAAAACTTTGAGAGAAAAGAATTATTTAATGTTTTCTGTACAAAGTTCTTTGAGAGAAAAACGCCTTTTTTTCAGTTCTTTCACATTTTCATTAATGTGTTTTACATAAATGCACTATATGTTTAACACAAATACTTGAATTTAAGGAAAATTAAATGTTAGGGAGCCCTGAATAATCAGACCCTGATTGTTAGATAGCGTTTACCTTGCGACATTTACTGCGGATGTTCTCTTTTAATTCATCCAGCGTTCGAGTCACATTTCGGCGCAAACTGAAAATGAGAAATGCTGGTTCCACAGGCAAATCCAGGGGAGTCAAATTATAGTAATTTTACTTTTTACCATACCATGTATACGAACATATTAGACACTATGAGTAATAAACCCTTTTTTTTTACATTCGTATCGGCGGGGGGTGGTGGGGGGGGCTCGAAAGTACCCAAGACGTGCATCAATGCAAATTTTAACCTAAAGTGGTGCTCCAGGGGTGTTAAAATTAAAAAAAAAGTTTTGCGTCTTTTACAAGACTTTTTTCACATTATTTTTACAAATTTGAACTACCCTGGGATTGGAAAACGCAAATAATAATTCAGAAAAAAAAAATCACAAATTTTGATCTTCATCTTCAGGTGTTTTGAAAACCCACTAGCTTTCCAAAATTCATGGGGGGGGGACTGCCAAAAATGTTGTGGTCTTCAACAACAGGTTGTCGCATTTGGGACAGATATTTATCTAACAGCATCAGAATTTAAGTTAAACAGACACTTTTTCAAAAAAGTTAATCTGCATTGAATTTCCATACCCCACCTTCCCGACCCCCTCTTTTCACTGCTTGTACTCCATAACATTGTTATCGACTTGAGCACCCATTGGATTTCTGGAAAGTTGGCGCCTATGCCTACATGTACTGCCATTTGCAAAACCTTAGAGATCATTGCTAACAGTGAGGCATGCAATGATAGCGTCTGTCTAAAATCGCCACGAATATGGAACTACTTCCTCAGATAATGCTGTTTTTCTTTCCACGACACCGCGTGCCCAACAAACATGACGCCTCGTTTCTTGGAATGAATAATTACGTTCTCATCTATTCATTTATTGTCTAGTCAAGTCACCGCGTTCATATAGTTGAAGTGTTCTATTATTCAGTTTGCAGTTTGCTGTCTACCTTCCTTTAAAAAGCCATCTGCGAAAGCTTGGAAAACTTTTATTTTTATTCTACGCCAATAAATTCGGATTATTAGTATAGTTATGCTATTTGAAGTATGGCTGGTGTACAGTTCCTTGTTATTGTTTGGCAGATTGCTTGTCATTGTTGCCAAAATTTTTAGGGCCGGTTTTAAGTCAATTTCCAACAGGCTGCTTGCTAGAAGCAAACAAATTAACATGCAATGCTATTTCTACGGGAACTAGGAAGTTTCGAATGAGATTGCTGAGAATTAAACTGGTGTGCGCGCGCAGCCATGTGCACCTGCACGAAAACGCCATGTCACGTGTCGTCACGAGACGTAAAATAACTTCCCTTATTTGGGCATTGTTATTCTATCGCTGATCGTAACGTTTGTGTGCTGCGAATACACATTACTATTGTCCGATACAGTGGAATTTTTTTCAGACGAAACTTCAGATTTCAAATAAAAATATGGATTTCCGCCCCCATGCTTTAGAACAGTTGATTATGAAATGCCTAAAGTGCACACAATATCATACTTTTTCATATATACTCACGGACAACGAAATTTGCGCACCAAGAAGGAAGCATCCGATTGAACTGAAATTTTATGGACGTAATGATACAGAGGAATGATACACGTGATGACAAAAACAGAGCTGCCGGACAATTACAGAGGGATCTGTGACACACAGTCAGGTTATCTTCAATAACTGCCTCGTGCGGCTATACATGCTGCAATACGCTCTGGCATGAAGGTGAACAGACGCCTGATGTTGTCCTAAGGTAGACTGGCCCACACGTGTTGGACGGTGTGCTTCAAATCGCGGATAGTGCGGCACGGCGGCAGCCGGCGTTTCAACTGGTCCCACACATGCTCGATAGGGAACATGTCCGGGGAGCGGGCATGCCATGGAAGTGTCTGGACATGACGTAGGCAGTCCTGGGCAACCCCAGCCGTGTAGCATTATCCTGCTGGTATAGCGCTCCTGGAATCCCGGCCAGGAATGGGAGCACATGGGGCTGATGATCCACGTACGACTACTAGAGCTGATCGGCTATCGTAAGCAATAGCTCCCCAGAATAATGCCTGCAGTGGGGGAGGTGTGGCGCTTGATAGTGAGGTTGGGATTGTGCCCTTGACACGGGGACCTCCACTCCTCCGACACGATGATCATCTGTCCCCAAAACGAAGCAGCACTCATCGCTAAACACCACACGTCGCCAGTCTGTGGCGCTTTATGTCGCTCTGGCCTGGGACCATTGCACACGGAGCCGGCGATGTTCCGGTGTTAATGGCAGCAACCGTAAGGGGCGCTGGGATCGCAGATTTGCTTCCGCGATGCGTCGAGAAACGGTTCGTGGGCACACAGGAACCGCTACATCTGCCTGTATAGTGGACCGGGTCCCCGTGGGATCAGTTCTTGCCTGGCGCACGATCCGTCGAGCCCCTCTACTGGTGGTCCTCCTGGTCCGTTCGGAGCCGCTCCGCCGTGTGGCAGCGCCGTCAGGTGTCCACTGCTCCCAACACATTCGGACGGTATGATCAGAACGATCCACGTGGCGGGCTATACGGCGCGCCGACCATCCTGCGGTTTTCAGCCCGATGATCAGGCCTCAAAGTTCGTAAGTTGCGTAAATCGACGTCTCTGGCGTCTACCCGGAATTCTTGTCACTTTGTACTTTTTCTTGCGTCGGCCGGCGCTTTTCGCTTTCATAGGACAAGTGATGAAATGATCATATGTGGAGGATTTTAGGAAGGGAGTGTCTGACCCCACGTCTTAAACAACCCTTAGAAATGGGAAGCTATAGGAGATTTGGGCTAGAGTGCCCGATAGGAAAGTGACACGGGAGCGAAGTAGAAAGTGGGAGGAAGACGCCCTTATTTATTACCGGGGTGGGGGGCAGTACCCGGGGTCCGACGGCTTAACGTGCCCATCCGACGCACGGCGGATATTTAGTGGATCGAGCGTTCGTACCTGTCTGGGATCGAACCTGAGGTCCTTTCCGCGGCAGTCACGAACGTTGCCCACTAGGCCACCCGCGGCCTTACTTTCATAGGACATCGACTACACGCCAGTTTATAAGGCTGCCGGTTCATGCTTGCAACGCCCCCACAGGGTGTTCGGCCATGCGCTCTCGCACCAGATGTGGATCATTTGCATATCAGCACGCACTCTAGTTATTTTCCGAGTTTCGCGGTTGTAGCATGCTTTCTTCTAGGTGCGCAAATTTCATTGACCGTGAGTGTAATCGCAATTCTTTTTGCCGCAAGAGAAATTCTTAAAATAAGTATTTCTGAAGCAGAAACAGTGAAGGAGATAAAAATATACGTCAACTCCATTGGCGCCGACCTCTAAAAATTTCGAGATGTGCCCGAATTCAAAAGCAAGGTACCGTTTCCAATGTTGAAAATTAAGATTTTTAAATATCCTTATTTTGCCAATACATCTTACTAACGGCATAATGTGATGCATATAAACGACATAATTAACGCAAATCATCAACTGAAATTAGATTTTTGCTTCCTGTGGGGATTTGTTTGCATTCGATGTCTTAGCATGCTTTCTTGCTGTATGTATATACATAGTGTATAAATGTTAATAGAACATAGTACATTTTCCACAAAACGGGGCCTCGAGACTTACAGTCGTTTCCCATAGAATCCGCGATGTCACTGTGCAAGTTATTGTACAATTTCAATGAAATCTTCCCTCTGCCGTCACTATCTGGCGTACGAGTTAGAGACAGGAACGTAGCAAGCTTTTCTTATCTGGGTGGGCGAGCATTGAAATTCCCCCTCTCCCCTTGAGATCAAAAGTTACTTCCACTAAAATAGTAAGCAGTTCTTACTTTCTCATATATCTTCGTTATAGGAAAGTGCACTATATTGACAAAAGTCACCGGACACCTAGAAGAGAAACACAACATAGCATTTATTGACATACATTAGTACAGTGTCGGTCCACTTTTGGCCTTAATGCATGCACTGACCCTTCGAGACATGCTTTCGACAAGGTTTTGGAACACAGCGATAGGCATGCGCTTCCATTCAGTACATAACGCTGCCACTAACTGTTGCTTAGTAGTTGGCCTTGGTTCCAAACTTCTTATGCGGTGCTCTAATTCATCCCATGCGTGCTCTATGAGATTAAGATAAGGGTTCTGTGCTGGCCAGTCCACACACGATACGGAATTATCGTCAAACCACGCCGTAACACAGTCCTAGCTTTATGTCTCGGTGCATTATCCTGCTGGTACCAACAAGGCTCGATTCCATAGTATTGCCACAGAGTTGGTGAAGCCTAATTGTCCAGAATATCGAGGTAGACGTGCTGGTTAACAGGTTTGCCCACGATAACCTATGGGCCGAGACACCATACCATGAAAAACAGCCCCACACGAGTACACTTCCAGCTGCAAACTTGACCGTAGGAACAGTACATTGTGGTAAATAGCGTTCCCCTGGCTGCCGCCATACCCACACACGGCCATCAGACTGATGGATCGTGTATCTAGATTCATCAGTCCATAGGGCCCGTTTCGATTGATCTACGGTCCACAATAAATGTTTTTACCCCATGCTAAACGACGAGTAGCATTCCCAGTGGAGATGAAAGGCTTATGAGCAGTCGCACGACCACTGTAACCCGTGGAATGAAGTTCTCTGCGAATGGTACGTGTACATACCGAGGTTCCACCATTGTTACTCACCTGTACACTGAGGACTTGTGAAGTACTCCGTCGATTAGCTGTAAGGACTCTCCTGAGGCTTCGATGTCCTTTATCACTGATTTTCTTTGATCTGCCGGTATGTTTTGCTGCTTCAGGCACGCCATGTGTCTTCGACTTTTTCAGCACATCCAAAACAATTGACTTGGGTATGTTTAAACGCCTTTCGGTTTCTCTTATGGACAACCCACTAATATAACACCCAATAATCTTTCCTTTCTCAAAGTCAGTTCTCTCCCCCCGCGACATTTTCACTCAAATTCACAGTTCGATATGATCGCTGTCAGCTGCAGGCTTGTTTTTATACCGTTTGCAGCTGTACCGCGCATCTTAACAACGCAGCGGATCCGTTCATTTGCTTTCGAAGGGGTGTCCGGTGTTTTTCGTCAGTTTAGTGTATTATGATCGTTAAAAGTATCATTTCCAGTTTCCGACATACATTTATTCAAAATTTAAAAATTACGTTATTACCCAAGGCCCAACGGTTTTAAATATCAAATGAAACGTAAAAGTTATATGAACACCAAAAACACAATACGTGCAGAAATGCAGAATGAAACCAACCAGCACAGAACGAGTGAGTATTAAATAGTAAACGTAGCAATAGGAAGATACTTTGGGAGTAGGGCTTGGAAAAATTCCGTTCAAGGTTAAACGCTCAGAGGAACTTTCGTCGACAGAGCACAAATGACTACTTAGCTCTTCATCCCTACAACGTATTCGGAGAGGTCACGGAGGTTAGGTATATCAGCATATTGTTTTGCATACCTCCATCCACTGTTTCGTAGAATTCTATGCATCCATATGATGTGGTCCACAACTCACAGTGTAAGTTAAGTTCTGAACGCTGGTTAGCTGCGCGTAATAGTGTATACGGCTAGTTAAAGAACTTTATTTACAATAGATACTAAAGTGTATAACTTTCTTTTTGTGGTAAAATGTTAGGCAAATTTATTCACGCTCTGTTCATTTCTATTTTTACGCTCTCCAGAGTATGAAATTACGCTCTGATATGAACATCGGGGAAGGTCATTCGTCCTCCCTGCCTTCCAGTGATGTAGTTCTAATTAAAAAAGTGTCTTAGCGGTAAACTGATTAGGTTGAAAAGATTTGGAAAGAAGACTCACAAAGTTTTTAAAAACAATGTGAATTCTGATTTGCTATTTTTATTGCCCGGTATATATTTTAAAACTGCTATTACTAATTACTTTTAGCTGCGGATAGCTTAGTGGTTAGTGTTTCAGACTATCGATGCAAGGTCCCCAGGTTCAAGCCTGAGCTGATCTTTCGGAGATGGTGTGATTTACTAACAATCGCTGAATATCGGACGAGCACGTTAAGTGACGGCCCCCAGGGTGGACCCACTGGTTAAATGGGTATCCTTTCCTATCTCCCCCCTGAAATTCTCTCACACCTCTATGTGCAATATCGTACTTGTACGGTGGCGCCATCTACTGTACTCTAATCTCACTACAAACTGTTCTGTCAAAGTCGCTAGACTTGCTCTCATTCCTTCCGTTTCTGTGCCCTGCCCAATGGGGGTTTCTGTAGGTGGCTGGGACCTAAACTCTACTCACTGTGGACGGAAGTCCTACAAGAAAATGACAAATGCTGTGAGGATCATTACTAATTACTTTTATTTAAATCGCTTAATTTGAGCAATTTTTAATAAAGGAAAGAATTTTTTAAGTAACGCTCTTTCATTTCAAACAATTCTAAATGCTCATTTTCATTATTATTTGAGTCCCACTGAATAGATGTAACCAAATAATATAGTCACACTGAATAAATGTAATTAATATTGATTTATTCAATGTGACTAATACGCCTTTTTCCTAAGATTCCGAGGCAAATAAATGAGATATCTGTTGTATTATCGTCGAGGAATCAGAGAAAGGGTAGCTTAGTAAAAACATTTTTCGCACGCATAACAATATTATCAGTTAGCTTTAGTTGCTACATAATTTCTCTCTATAGTTTTTTCTCCGAGCAATGCAATAATCTTGAGGACTGCCGTCTAGACAATGGACTTCATATTCTCTTTACATCGTCCCGGTGGCGGAGTGGTGAGAGGTGTAGGTTTCTGATTAGTGGTCTGGGCTCAGCATGAAGCTTCGATGGTGCGCCTCCCACAGTCCAAATCAGGGACTGCCAACGGCATGTAGCCGTGATATCTCACGATGAAAGTTATACCCTGATACAACTAGCATTCTCTTTATCCTTAGGATCCATGAGATGTCCTGTTGTGTGATCCGACGGTATAATTTCATCCTTGCAATACGAATATTTCGGT
Organism: Macrothele yani; assembly: GCA_039090855.1. Lineage (NCBI taxonomy): Eukaryota > Metazoa > Arthropoda > Arachnida > Araneae > Macrothelidae > Macrothele > Macrothele yani. The sequence goes on from CM077008.1 coordinate 128,965,055, forward strand.
TATAAACCACAGTATTCGCTATTTTTGAATATATGATTATCTGTAATATTTCTTTATCCATCTTCTGCAACCACCTAACTACGAAAAGTACCTTAGCGTCGCTAAGCTGCGCTAAGGCTCTTCTACATCCCTGCTGCCCTCCCGGTAGGCCCTGCCTGGAGACTTCTTTTCCCCTGAGATTAGATCAGATTATATGTAGAGGATTTTAGGAAGGAAGTGTCTGACGCACGTCTTAAACAACCCTTAGAAATAGGAAGCCAAGAGATTTGGGTTAGAGTGCCCGATAGGAAAGTGGCACGGAAGCGAAGTAGAAAAGGGGAAGGAAGACGCCCTTATTTGTTTATTTGTTACAGGGGGGGGGGATCAGTACCCGGAGTCCGACTGCTTAACGTGCCCATCCGACGCACGGCGGATATCTAATGGTTCCAGCGTTCGTACCTGCTGGGATCGAACCTGAGGTCTCTCCGTGGCAGTCACGAACGTTGATTACTAGGCCATCCGTGGCCCCTTTTCCTTTGACAGCAGAGTGTTGGCTGGTTAACCCGAAACGTTCCTTGCCTTACGACCGTGCAGACCTCGCAGAGGACCAGTTACTAGGCACGCATCCCCCAAAAACAAGGCAATTGATTATAATTTTCCCATTTTTTTTAATTAATTTTCTGTGATCGAATTGGTTAAAGGCTTGAATCAAAATTATCCAATTATGAAATTCGAAGTATTTACAGAAAATTTAAAATTCCAGAATTTTAATCGCTATATAAATTAAACTACACTTATTGTCATAAAAATCCGCGCACTAAGAAGGAGGCGTCGGATTGAAATGAGATTTTAGTAGTGAGATGGTACATACGAAGGACAGAAGCGATTACAATATCACAGTAGTAGGACGATTTCCCCCGGACATACGGTACACATTCCTGTCAGCACTAGTACCGCGTCGGACCGCCTCGTGCTCGGATACATGCGGTGATACGGTCCGGCATGGAGTCAAAGAGACGCCATATCCTGGGACAGATTGGCCTAAACTTCTTGCGACTGTCGCTCTAAATCACGAACACTGGGACATGGAGAAAGCTGGCGTCTCATCTGGTCCCACACGTGCTCGATGGGCGAAAGATCAGGCAATCTGGCAGGCCACGGAAGCGTTGAAGCCTGGCGTAGACAGTCCTGGGAAACCCGAGCCGTGTGCGGACGGGCGTTATCTTGTTGGAAAATGGCTCCATGCCACCCCACCAGGAAAGGCAGCACATGTGGCCTCAGGATCTCCTGCACGTAGCGTTGGACTGCCAACGTCCCTCGGATCACTGAGTGGGAAGTCCGGCTATCATACGCGGTGGCTTCCCAGACCATCACGCCTGCAATTCGGGACGTGTGCTGCTGTACAGTGAGGTTGGAATTGTAGCCCTCACCTGTGGTCCTCTACATTCTGACACGGTGGGCGTCCGTTCCCATACAGAAGCGGGATTCGTCGCTGAACACTACGTAACCAGTCCGTAGCATTTTGCGCTGCTCGCTGCTGACACCACTGCAATCAACGCCGACGATGGTCAAGTGTTAATGGCAGGAAACGTAAGGGCCGTCGAGAGTGCAGTTTCGCCTCTTCCAGTCGTCTGGAAATGGTTCTGGCGGACACAGAAGTCCCTTGTATAGCCACCACAGGTCTCTGGGTATTGGACAAGGACACCGTTGCATCTGTGCGTGCCGCTCTCACGATCCCACCGTTCTATGCTGGTGGTGTGTCTGGGTCGTTCAGAGCCAGTCCGCGGTATCTGGATGCCTCCCCGTGTCCATTGGTTCCAACGCGATCGTACCGTACTGTCCTACCGGCTTAAATGGCTGCCGATTCGGCGCGCCAACCACCTTGCCTTTCTCATCCCGACGATACTGCCTCGTTCAACCCCGTCAGTTGCACGCTCATCTACGGCTGCTCCTCGGCATGTCTATCGCTCAGGGACCTCACTTGACTCTTACCGTGCACTTCGGCACGAATGTGGCGTCCCGCTGCGCGACGCCTTATATAAGTTCCAAGGATTACGATTGCAGCGCCGTTCTTGGACGCGCGGGGATGCGGAATCGCACGAAACTTTAATCATTTGCATGCATGCCCTTCCCGTAGCTACTCGCCGAGTTTCGCGTTAATCGTACGGTTTTTTCTTGGTGCGCGGATTTTTATGACAATGAGAGTAAATTAACAAAAACACATCGGTAGCTTTTTCTTCCCAAAGAGACACATCTCTCCAAGTTTTCTGATTGAGAGCGATGGATATAGCTTGGTTACCCCTTCGGCAGAGCGGTCAAAGACGTAAGTTTCTGACCCGGGGCTGATTTACAGGAAAGTCCATGCGTGGCGCCGCGGGATGCTGGAAGGCCCCAAAAATTATGATCTTTCATTGTGTTTGCATTTTGCTTCAAATAAAAACAAACATTAAAAAAAAAAAAAAAAAACTTAGGGCGAGGAATAAAATTTACTGTTCTGTTTTGGGTTTTGGGATTATGATTCCGCGTGAACTCGAAGAATGTCTTCTAGAAATACAAATTTACTAGCTCACGTGCAAAATAACTAAACATCACCCCCATGAAAAATCTCAACACCCCTACATTTGAAGGTGTGTAACGCGCGCGCGTATTTACTGGAAAACTGAATTACCTTTGAATTTCCTTTCAAAATGGAATAGACAAAGACGTTCACAATTTCACCGAACCCTAAATCACGCCATAAACATTAGTCTCACTTCACGCTAGCTGTGGATTTAAAATGCCAGTACTACACCCGCCACAGAAAGAAAATAAAATAAATCGTGCAGCATCCTCACTATCGCCATCTTTGAACGTCGCGCGGAATACAGCGGCGTTTTTGCTCTTTGCTTAAGGCGAAAGGGGAGCGCTTGGACAGGATACGAATGTCGAAATATCTCTGAGGGAGAATCGCTTTGTGTTCTGTGTCGGTCTGTGGATAACGGGGGTGGGGATGATGTGTCATCGCAATCGTACTAATGTCTCTTTCAAAATTACAAAAGGGTAGAGCATACCAGCATGCCAGGCTCCAAGTCTAACGAGCCGCCCCTGTTGCGCAGTGGTCTAAGCGATGGCCTCTGATCATTCGTCCGAAAGGGGTCCAGGTTCGAATCCCGGTGAGGCATGGGTGTTGTGTTAGTCTTATGGTACTGGCTCTCTCCCTTCCCTGGAACCAGTGACCCTAAATTAGGGGCAGGCGACTGCTTATAGCTCATTGCGGTGCTCACGGTGGTCATTAAACCTCCAACCAAAAAAGTCGAACGACCTCCGTCTAACAGATAGTTACCTTCAGCTTAATTAATTTTTAATAGCTTGCTTGGTCCGGCAGCGCTTTTCGCATGTAAATACAAAGACCCTTGCTTTGTGTTTCTAGAGCAAACGTCCAACAAAGATAGAAGGAAACATTTCTTTTTCTTTCATTCAACTTTTTTCTTTTTCTTTTTTTTAAAGGAAATAACTTTTCTAGTAGAAATAAAGGTCAAATGAAATAAACGATAAGTATTCATACATTGCAAAATAATTGCACGTCCGTTTCCAAAAATTCAGACAAAAAAAAAAAAAAAAAAAAAAAGAAGTGGGCCATTTCTTGAGTGGTCGGTCCACTGGGAAATATCACGGTGTCCCGGTGGGTCAATCTGCCCCAGGTAGAAAGGTTTTCAAAATAGCATCCCTTGGGCGATGAAAATTCAATTGTTCTCCACTCTTCCATGGCATGATTTCCGCTATAGCCTGAATAATGTTTGTTTTCAAGGGCTGCAGGTCATGCTGGTTGTTAGCATAAACACGGTCCTTTAAATATCCCCACAGGAAAAAAAAACAAAAAAAAACATTATTCCGAAAAGAAAACATTGTTCAATAAGTCCTTATTGTGTCGAGTAAATTTACGAAACCAACGGCAATATAGCAGGCGCTTTTGCGTATCAGGTACCTTCAGTTCTTGGACAGTTTTCACTTTGCATGCATGAAGCTGCAATCCTTTAGTCGCTTTCTGTACTGAGCCGTAAGAAAGTTTCACTTGCTGAGATAAGCGACGAAGCGATTTTGTAGGTGACTGTTGCAAACGTTTTTCAACATAGTTTATCACTTACGGCGTTAACACACTTCGCCGGCCATTTCTAGGCATATCATCACTTCCAGTTTTCCGAAATCGTTCGAGTAAACTGTGTATCGTTGATTTACTTACCCACAGTATGCTGCGGGATTTTTTCCCCTGAAGTATTCTATACACTGTTTGTAAGACTGCGTTTGCAAATCAGCTTCAAGTAAACAAATTCTCTGCTCCCTCGTCAAACCCATGCCTCTGTGCAAATGGCGACGCTAAAGTGGGCAAACTGCGTAGCACACATGGAACCGATTATTAATTTCTGTCACTCTGCCAATTTCCTTCAGGCATTTGACGAGCGTAGTATTTTATCTCGACGAGTTGCTGACTCGTGTTGCCACATCAATTGATTGAACTTTTGCTTACAGCACACGCACTATTTTTTTAAATTCATGATTCGGGAACTTTGCGATCACTCTGTATTTTTCTGAGGAAATAATTGCATAGAGAATTTTCTCAATTTGTAAAAGTTTTTAATAGAACGAGTACTGTCAAAATTTGGCCATCTCGGTGGCGCAATTGTCTAAGCGCTGGTTTCTGACCGTTCGTACGGGTTTGAGCCCTGGATGTGACTTGGGTGGTGTATTTGTCTTACGGAACTCTCTATCTTCCTTCCCTGGAACCAGTGGTTCTAAATTAGGGATGAGCAACTGCTTATAGCCCTTAGAGTTGCTAATGGTTAAACTCTGAAACAACAACAAACAGTCAAAGCTTGTTTTTACAATAATCATGTTGGCAGGTGGGTACAACGAAAACTATTTTTAAGAACATTTTTCATTAGGACAATGAGCAAATGATAAAACCAAACTTTGAGAACACTTAAGAAGAAACGTCAATTTGCGTACCCAAAGACATCAGATGCTTTGCGGTCAGTAAACTGAATTTAACCCTTCCCCGGTTCTGAGTTCATGTGAGTGCCGCGGATGGCCTAGTGGTCAGCGTTCGTGACTGCAATAGAGAAACCTCAGGTTCGATCCCAGCAGGTACGAACTCTCGAACCACTAAATATCCGCCATGCGTCGGCGTCGGGTATTGGCCCCCGGTAATAAATAAGGGCGTCTTCCTTCCACTTTCTACTTGGCTTCCGTGTCACTTTCCTAGCGGGCGCTCTAGCCTAAATCTCCTAACTTCCTATTTCTAAGGGTTATTTAGGACCTGGAGTCCAGACACTCCCTTTCTAAAATCCTCTAAATATAATCTGATCTAATCTGAGACCATACGAACTTGATATGACCCATCTAGAGTCATCTGGGGGTCGGTATTCCCCTACAAATTATATTTTTTCACGAATACATATATAAGTTTTGCTTTTTTTTTTTTTTTTTTTTTTTATTTTGTTCCTTTTGTTATTTACTTTCTTAACGAAAAATTTCTCCATGCGAAAAAGTAAACACAATAAAATAAAATAAAATAAAATAAAAATATGGAAAAAAGGGGAAGAAAACATACTCAACTCTCTTGAAATACAGAACATAAATCGCATTCACTGAATTTGTTTGATAGTGGTTGAGCTGTGGGTTCCTTGCCGTTGGAGGCGTTCCGAACTAGCATCGGGTAAACCATTTTTTTTTCTGGTTTTTACTTTTACTAATCTGGTCCCTTTCCGCGGATCCACGCAATGGCGTCGAGGAGTTTTTGATGTATTCCGACTCTTTCTATAATTTTTTATTCGGTTTCAGTTTCTCTACATCTTTAAACACTCATTCTCCTTCGCTGGAGCTCGGGACTAGCCTCTTACTTCCTTGGTCAACAGCCAAACACCCTCTCTTCCCAAATAAAAAACCAAGAAACCTCAGATTTTCGACAACACTCCCCCCCCCCCCTAACACGCACACATACACACACGCACACAAGCATCGTAAAATGGTTCCCAGTGACCGTAAAGCTGTGAACAGGAAGAAGGTGTAAGTTCTCCCTCGCGCGCGAGAATGGGGATTTCCCTTCAGCACCACTTTCTAACGCCTAGAGAAAAATCTGCATATTTGCTAAAAACACCCTAATGACATTTCTTTGTAGGAAATTAACTACCTGGAAGTTTTTTATCAGCGGTTTGGCATCTCACAGTCACAAATAAATAACAAAACAGTATTTTAGCTTACTGCGCAAATATTCCATCACCTCCAACTTACTTTTTTAGCACGTCCTTTGTAAAAAAAGATCGTGCTTATGTTATCGTTTTGTCCGTCCGTCCGTCTGTAAACACCATGTCTCTGTAACTAGTAGTCCGATTTCAAGAATTCTTTTTGCATTATGAAGCTTAAAATATGCGAATGATGCTTTATTTCGTTTTTTTTTTTATGATGAAAAATTTCCCCGTTAAAGGGCGTAAATGCAGATGATGTATTCAAAATACGTTTTATTTCATATATTTGCTTCTAAACATCTGATTGAAAAAATTATTTTATCTTTCGATTCCATTTACGTCGAAGGAGACGTAAAACTAAATAACGTTTTCCCCGATATCTCTCCTTCCGAAACTCCGATTTTAATTTTTTTCTTCAGTGGGTACAGCTCCCGGTAGAAAATGTTTTGCATAGAATTTCTAATTTTTGGTAAAGAATAGTTTGGCCACCAGGGAGCGTAAGTGTTAATTTTTGCTTCTGATGTATTTGCCATAAAATCTGAGCTTCTAAAATCTCGATTGAAAAAAATTTGTTCGTGGACCGATGCCACTCACGTCGATAAAACTTTTCGGAATATTTTCTTCTTAAAATATTTCACGATTTCTCCGCCAGGGGGCATAGATGTATATCTTATTTTTGTCAATATCTCTGCTTCTGATTGTCCGATTTGAAAAATTTCTTCTTCGTTGGATAGAGTCTCTGGTGTGAGTGTGACATGTTTTTCATATAATTTCAAAATTTTCAAGTAATTCATAGACTTTCCGCTAGGGGGCGTAAAGGTAAATTGCTTTTCTCCCGAGATCTCTGCTTCTAAAACTCCGATTTGAAAAATTCTTTCTGCTCCAGATACAGCTCCTCATGGGAAATCCTTTGCATATAATTTCTATTTTTTGGTAAAAATATTTGCATATAATTTCTAATTTTTGGGTAAAAATAGCAAGTGTTAATTTTTGGTTCTGATGTATTTGCCATAAAATCTGAGCTTCTGAAACCTCGATTGAAACAAAAAAATACGTTTGTGGGCCGGTACTACTCATGTCGACAAACCTTTTAGGAATATTTTCTTCTGAAAATAATGCATAGTTTTCCCGCCAGAGGGCGTACATGCATATCACATTTTTGTCGATATCTCTTCTCTTAAAAGTTCGATTTAAAAAATTCTTTCTTTGTTGGATAGTGTTTCAGATGCGAAATGTTTTTCATATAAATTCAAAATTTTTAAGTAAATCATAGACTTTCCGCTAGGGGGCGCAAAGGTAAAAAGCGTTTTCTCCGATATTTCTGCTTCTAAAACTCCGATTTGAAAAAATTTCTGTATCACATACAGCTCCTGATGGAAAATGTTTTTCATATAATTTCTAATGTTTGGTAAAGAATGGTTTGGCCACCAGGAGGCATAAGGGTTAATTCCTGCTTCTGATGTATTTACAGCAAAATCTGAGCTCCTGAAAACGACATTTTTTTTTCTTGGACCGATACCACTCACATCGAAAAACCTTTTGAGAATACTTTCTTCCTAAACTAATGCATGGTTTTGCCACCAGGAGGCGTAGATGCCTATCTTATATTTATCCATATCTCTGCTTCGAAGAGTCCGATTTGAAAAATTCTTTTTTTGTTGGAGAGCGTTTCTGCTGCGAAATGTTTCTCATATAAATTCAAATTTTTCTTAACGCACAAGTCTGCAACCAGAGGGCATAAGTTCGCGATTCCATTTACAGCAGTATTTGCGGGATTTAAAACCCGATTGAAAAACGTTTTTTTCGGTCAGCTACTATTGTTTTCCTTACCGGTTCCATTGATTTTGAATAGCTTTGATAAATTTTATTTGCATTAGAACGGATTCAAAAGATGTGCTCAGGACACCCGAAAATTCGGTGTCATCTTTCTTGTTGGTATTTTTTTTTTTTTTTTTGGTAATGTTCTCCCAAATTCTGAAATTTAACACCAGCAAGCTCTGTGCCCAGGACTCCAGGTATTAGAGAATTTTTGGAGCAACTGTTCCTGCTGATTCACTTGGAGAAGTCATTACTTTATTGTTATCCGACGTTCATGATGTATCATTTCGGTTTTGCTTTTTTGTTAAAAAATGCAATACATGAATAAAGTAGGTGAAGTATTTATATTTCTAATTGGATATAAAAGTAATTTTCACTAAACATCGAAAAGGAAGATGTCAGGCCCCGCTGAGTTCAATCCGCTGCTAGGCCTTACTGATTCCGAATCTCTCTAACGGGCCTGACGTAGATTTTTTGGTGCCGTCGAGTTGAACTCGACCGCTATAATACTGGAACGTGTAGTCAGCAATTACTTAATATCTAAGACAACGAGTAACTCCAATAACAAGTCCTTTGTTAGACGTAACAAAATTTAATAGATGAGAAAATAAGCCCCGTTCGATTATCTATCTCCACGTGCCAACAGACTTCCAGATGGCGAACACTTTACTAACGCTCAAATTTCCCGGAAGACCCTCTGCCACATTTAACTTGAGTCTTTCCGTCCAAATTCCGGCCGATCTCTGATCGCCGAAAAACCCTGACTATTCCGTCAGCCAAAACGTAAATCCCCGAGAGGTCTAACCGACACTCTCAGCTAGCACACGCCGTCCGACCACGTCGAAGGCGAAACACTAAAAGTGTCCTGAGCAGCAGCAAGCCCATTTCATGTAGAACTTCTGTCCACAGAGAAGGTTTAGGCCCAAACCGCCTACATTTTTGGATAGGGCACAGAAACGGAAGGAATGAGAGCAAGTCTAGCGACTTTGACTGAACAGTTTGTAAGTGAGAGAGAGAGCACAGTAGATTGCGCCACCGTACAAGTACGATGTTGCCCATAGAGGAGCGAGAGAAAGTTAGGGGGGGGGAGAGTAGGAATGAATACCCAACGTAATTGGGTGGGACGGTCCAACCCGGGGGCCGTCATTTAACGTACTCTTCCGATGCACGGCGGATATTCAGCGATTGTTAGCAAACCACACCATTTCTGGAAGATCAGCCAGGCTTGAACCTGGGGACCCTCCATTGACAGTCTGACTTGCTAACCACAAGCCATCCGCGGCTTAAAACGTCCTCAGCACATCAGATCAGATCATATGTAGAGGATTTTAGGAAGGGGTGTCTGACCCCAGGTCTTAAACAACCCTTAGAAATAGGAAGCTAGGAGATTTGGGCTAGAGTGCCCGATAGGAAAGTGACACGGAAGCGATGTAGAAAGGGGGAGGAAGACGCCCTTATTTATTACCGGGCGGCCAATACCCGGGGCCCAACGGCTTAACGTGCCCATCCGACGCACGGCGGATATAGTGGTTTGAGCGTTCGTACCTGCCTGGGATCGAACCCGAGGTCTTCTCCATGGCAGTTACGAACGTTGACCGCTAAGCCACCCGCGGCCCACGTCCTGAGCGAACGTGCCGCTCCGTTTTATATCCTTATCCTTCCTTCCCCTCTTCCGCCTTTCTGGAATCCTGACTGATACATCAGACCCAGTCGTCCAGGTCAAGGTCAACAGATGCCTGTCTCGGCACTCCCTAATACGGCGTGCAAAAGAAATGCGCCACGTGTCCTTCACGGGCGTTGGAATTTGCATTACACTACACTTGAAATGATAAATTGTTACAGAAAACGTTGCTACATGAAAATAATTATTGGGGGATTGACTCCGTCACCTTACAGAAAAATTTCAGAGAATTTGCAACAACGTCCATTCTACTGGGGGCTTACTTGCGTTGCCGAGTGTCCAGAGCCCCCTCTAACTTCCTGCGAAATGCTGCCCTGATTCAAACGTTCTTCTTAGCAGTAGCGGATACACAGGGTGCAACTGGGGCGATCGTCCCCTCTAAAGCAGGTTTTTTTTTTTTCTTTTTAAATGGCCAATATCTAAATAATTAATGCATTTAGTTTTGTAAAATTATAGTAATGAATCAACAAGTTTTCGCACAAGTTTTCATAACAACAAAAATTTGCTGTAAATTTGGAGATGAAATGTTCTGTTCTAGCTGCAGCAGAAAAACGATAACAAAAAACTGGATGTTCAGAAACAGAGAAAGCTGAGAGTGGAAGGGGAAAGAGATTTTGACTGATCATGAATAGAAATGGGTGAGCTTTTTCTGTTTTCTTCGTACTGTCGGGCATCATTAGTAATTGGGAGCATAGAAAGTCACCGTGTAGGATAGGCTTTGAAGTGTGTGTGTGTGTGTGTGTGTGTGTGTGTGTGTGTGATAACAGAGCGAAGTGCGTTTCTCGATTGGATCCTAAACAAAAACTAGTAACAGATTTCCAAGCTGGAAAATTTTCTATTAAATAAACCCATCTGAATGGAAGAGATCATGCTTTAATTTGAAAGCCTTTATCCAGACATGAGATTTAAAAAACATCAAGTTGGTTTTCTCGAAAAAGGGCAATTGAACTCCATGAAAATGTGCTGACTTTTTCAGTCCTCGTTCGCAATTTGTGATTTTAAAATTACAAATTTTTTTAATGGAAAATTTCAAAAAACCTTGGGAAGGAGGGGCAAGTTTATAACGTGTGTGTATGGCTGTGTGCCCTCCACAAAGTTTCTCTCTTTTTTGGATCGGAGCAACGCCCCCTCCCATAAGGTGAGCTTCTAGATCCGCTACTGCGTTTTAGTGCCGACGAAGTCTTAGGTGTAATGTCTTTCTTCCCTAGGTGTCTCTTTTTGCTTTCTAATAATATACTTTTATAGTGAGTAACACTTTCCAAGTTATAATTACAGAATAAAACGTGAAACACATACGTATTATGGATCATAGAATAAACCTACAGAATTTCAGTTACTATATATACAGTATATATATATATATATATATATATATATATATATATATATGTATGCACACCCGTGTATGTGTTTAACTACATAATTTATATGATATTTTTAATTAAAGTTACCTTGAATTAATTTAAAACATATAAATTTTGGATACACATAAATTATACACTTAGAGTGTGAGATAGAATCCCGTATCCCTCCCGAAATGAAATCCTGGCTACGTCAGCGGTATTCAGCCGCCCCCCCCCCTCACCCCCAAGGTAAAAATGTCCCTTCCCCGGAGAATGGATAACACATTGTTTTCGTAGTTTATGAAAATAGCGTTGACACTTACTATAAGCATTAACAAGTACCTACATCTTATTTGTTTACGCATTGAGCTTCTTTATAAAGAAAATTTCGGATGAAACCGCGCAAGGGTAACTCCACAGAAACCTTAACTCTATTGATGAAAAAGATCAAGGAGAAATGTAAAATTCCAGAGAACATTATAAAAAAAAAAAAAAAAAAAAAAAAATGAACAGATAAAACAAAAAAGTTGGTGAAATTTTGAAGAGTCTTGCGCTGAGGACTGAAACAAGGTAATAGTAGGTGACTACGAGATTCTAAATTACGGTTATAAAATTTCTAGGAATTCAATTGCGTACAAAGAGTTATTTTGTAATAATCAAAAATTAGAGGGTTTTTAGAGTACGTATTTTCATAAAGATGGATTGTGTTATTCAGAATTTAACTGTGCAGCTTTATTGCTTTACGCAGAAGAAATCCATTGGCATAACTTGTTTGCAAAGGACAAGGTTTCAGTATGTAAAAGTTTTTATCAGCTAATAATTTAAAAATTAGTTTAATAATTTTAACGCTTTGTAATTGATTTCAATATCAAACGCCCTGTTTTTAAGAACCTGAGATCGTTGTGTAAATCAAAATAAAAGCTTCGTTATAATCAGAAGAATTTTTTTTTCTATTTTTCGTAACAAAAAACTTAAAAAAAAAAAAAGAAGTACTAATTGCGTTTGAGAAATATGTTATAATTTACGACTCTACGCAGCCGTCCGGAGCTGATCGTTGGCTCCACCCCTTTATCTGGGATCTAGCAACAGCCCAAGCTTGCCCGGACGCCCAGCAAAGATCATAAAGTTTGGTGATTTGAATTGAGTGACGTGGAGAAGGGAAAAAAGTGTGATCTCTACTATCTTCCATTTTAATTTTTTCTTCCTTCCTTTCTTTCTTTCTTCTTCTTTTCTTTTGTTTTTGTTTAAAACCTTTTTAGGATTAACTTTGTCATGGAGTTCCAGCTCTTTCCCTCTAATGAAAGGATAAAGGATTCACACTTCAAGGAGAATTCGCCTTTCCTGGTAAGATTTTGTTTTAATTTATTGTCTAGGATATGTTTACTTTTTGAAAGCTAAACAAATAAAGAAATATTGTGGAAATGCGGTTTTCAAATGATACCACGAATTCGTCCATGGATGTTCAAAATATTTGGGCGATTTGTGGCTTTCTGCGAGAAAAGCATCTGCCTTTGAAGCGCCCGTGACATCTGCGCTCCGAGAAGAAGAATTAGCCTTGGTAAGATTTTGTTTTTGTTGATTACATAGAATATTTATGTGAAAACTAAACAAACAAACAAATCTTGTAAGAATGTGGATTCCAAATAATAGCAAGAATTTGGTTATTGAAGTGCAAAATATCAGGGAACTTTGTAGCGTACTGCGAGAAAAGCATCTGCCTTTGAAGCGCACGTGACATCTGCGCTCCGAGTAGAAGAAATCGCCTTCGTAAGATTTGTTTCGGTTGACTACCGAGGATACATGAACACTTATTAAAGAAAGAAATATTGAAAAAAATGCGGTTTCCAAATAATAGCAGGAATTTCGCTATGGGAATGCAAAATATCTGCAATTTGTAGCGCACTGCGAGAAAAGCATCTGCCATCGAAGCGCCCGTGACATCTGAGCTCCGAGAAAAGAAAATTCTTGGTAAGATTTTGTTTTGCTTGATTGCGTAGGACATGTGAACGTGAAAACTAAACAAATAAAGAAATATTGTAAGAATGCGGTTTCCAACTGTTAGCAGAAATTCGGCTATGGAAATTCAAAATACCTGGATCGTTTGTCGCTTACTGCGAGAAAACCATCTGCCTTCGAAGCGCCCGCCACACACCATGACATCTGCGCTTGTTTATACGTGTTCTGCGTTGTAGGCATTTTAGCATCACTATCGTCCTTCTACCGTCTGTCTGTCAGAGGCGCTGTTGGATTCCGTTTGTTGAGGTGGAAAGTTTTTGTTTTTCTAGGGCGCAGTTAACTTTTATATGCCTGTTGCTGTCTCATCGTTATTAGTGATTATGTGAAAATCCTGAATTTTTAACTAGCGAACTTTTTTCTTTTGAGTAATTTCCGTTCGAAAGCCGGCAGAGGGCTGATCTTACTCCGCTGGATCGGTGTATTTTAATCTGTCATCAGGCGATGTCAATATGAATTCACATGGCTCTCTCACCTGCTAGCGAAGGCGAAAAACGGGACTTATTCCTGAGGGGATGTGTCAGTTCTAGCGATCAGAAGATTGAAAATCAGGTATGTTCTATCGTTTAGTTTTTTTAAAGCCTTTCTGTTCCCATATGGCGTTTACCAACTTCGGAGCGCTGGCTGCCGTGGACGATACTGCAGTCAGCTCGACTTCAGATTAAGCCGCCATGATCTGCTTATATCTTGTCATGTCGCAGCGGCGTATACAACTGGTGTTTCTCTCAGGTCTGCTATTTAATTTGTGTCTGCAGTGTAAACAGCTTTCGGGTGAATGTCGCTTGCTATTAAATCAGCTTCTGATCATCGTACATTTTTAACGTAGCTGAGAAAATTATTCCATTTGTGTGGTTTCTGGGCATCCTCCCTCGTCAATATGTGTTCTAATACATTCCGATCTTGTTTTCTGCTGGGTATTCTAATGTTTAGAATATGTTTGAGCCTTTAATACCGGTATGTAGGTGGGAATAGTTTGTATTTCTTGGTTCGCGATCATTTTTATTGCAGTTTTGATTTTTCTTTTGCTGAAGTTGATACTTGTTTTTTTAACTTCCTGTCAGAATCAAATTTCTGTTTCAGTTACGTTACTGTTAGTTACTGTTACCGTAAGAGAAAACGGCGATAAAAACAATCTTGCTGATTTAATACAAACTTTTGTTTTTTGATAATACAAATTGTAACCTTTCTATTACAAAAAAAAAAAAAAATAAAAAAATAATTTCTTATCTTCCAAGTTTATTGTGTAACCTTCAAATTTGTGATTTTTTAACACGAAGTGTAATTATTATTTGCCAAAATTTACTACATTTTTAAAGAAAAGTGTGTATGCATCCATAATTTTTGAAGGCAGATTGATTTTGCTATCACAGAGAAATTGCATGACATTAAATGTTTCAAATTTGAAGTTCTACTACAAAATCTGAAGTTTGTAATCACACATTTGTGCCAGAATTAGGGTGAATTTTTGGGTTTTGGGAAAGATTCACTGATTTTAACATCTGCTTTCATCTAGAAGAAATAATGTATTTGGTTGGATGCTGCTAAGAATTTGAAGCTGTTCATCATAAAGCATTCCATTGGTTTGTGATGTTTACAAATGCCAAAAGTTATGTAGAGATCGTTGAACGTTAAATATTTTTTATGTGGTTTCAGTAAAACGTTAATTAGTATTGATGTTATTGAAGAATAATAAAAAACAGGCAGGTAAATTTCGTATTTTTATTTGAAGCCTTACTGGGTTAAAAACAAACTACTTCCCTTTGTTTTTCAATTTCAACAGGACGGAACTATTTCCCTAGGCTTGTTTGAAGAAGGCTTGGCAAATGTTTTACTGATAATCTTATGGGAGGTTGTATAATGGACTTAAATGTTTCGTATAAAGTAATGAATGAGAAACAAAATTTTGTGTGTACAAGTCTGGAAACTATGTGTACAATTGATTTGTAGGACATGCTCTACTTCTCAGTACATCACTAACCCATTGATTGAAAATCCGTATAAAAAGTTTGCTTGAAAACTGGTATCTACCAAATAAGTAGAAAAGCGATCAAAATTGATTATAGATGTGTATAATTGATTTCTTTTGTGTGAGATCAGACCAAATAAAGTAAACGTCAAAACTATCATAAAACACAGAAGAAATCGTGTCAAACCTTACATGAGAAAAGCTTTCTTCATTTTGAAGACATATATTATGTAGAATTCATTATTCCATAAGCAGAAATGATTACTGTTGCCTTAAAATGTTCTAGCGCCTAGTAATATAAACAGAAAAGAATTTGTTGCCTTTACCCATTACCATAATTGAAAACATGATAAACATCTTGTCGATGTCCAAGTATGACTTCTATCAGTTTATATGAATACAGTGCTGTATTTTTTGTGAAGTATATGAATCATCAGTGAAAATAGTTTTTGAAATACAAATGAGATATTTCTAATATTGTAATCCTTCACTGATTTCTGTTGTAATACTAATTTTAAATTATTACAATTATTTTATAATTTATATATGCATTATTGGAGTATTTGTACACTCATGCTTTATATTTTGTATACTTTATTTTGATTCATATCTGTTATTCAAAACTGGTGTCTGTTATGGCATATCAATATTTTTATTTTAGATACCCTAAAAATTTGGTCATAAAAATTCCCAATTTTTTTAAGTAAACATTTCAATCTTTGTGAAATATCATTTCAATAATTAAAAGAAATTTTTTAGAAAGCTGTTTTAAAGAAATTTCATACTGTTTCATATTTTTTAATAATTTAAGAGAAACAATTATCTGAATGTGATAGCATCTGCTTTATTTTTAGATTATTAATTAACAACTATTAGTGGATAATTTTTTAATTTTATATCCTGTTCTGTAAGCAGTCGAAAAAAAAAGTAAAGAAAAAGTGGTTGCCAAGTATCCAGGTATTCCATAAATGTAATTATTTTTATCTGTGCCATTTGTGTGTTATGGTATGGTATAAGCTCTTAAAATGCACTATCAGCCACTTTAAAATAGCAGTTGATTTCTTTTTTTACCCCTAAATCATGTTGATTAACTGGCATAAATGGAAACTTCTAAACTTACATATTGCAGCAAAACTGCTTAACCATTGCAGTGAAACCAGTTTATAGGTGAAGGGGACAGCAGTATGGGCTGTTAAAGAAATCAGATATACTGTGACTGTCCATTTGTTTATGCACATTGAATTACTATTAATATCCCATAAAGTAAATGTTTCATTACTTGCTTAGCTGGAAACATTTGATTTTTGCTGAACATGTAAGGACATTGCCTCCAATCAGTTTTTGCTGTATGTGTAGCCAACTCATTCTCTGTGTAGTTAGTAGGCCTACATGTTGACTCCATGCAGCTATTGAGGTACAAACCATGGGCACCTGCAGGAAATTTTTCAAGGGGGTCAAGTGTAATTAATTAAGGTTTGGCTGATATGTAGAAAACAGTAATTCGTGAAAATGAAAGATTAATACTATTACTACTACTTACTACACTAGAACACTACTACTACTACTATTATTAATTGATGCTGCTCTTGAAGAAAGTGTATGTTAGCCTTTTAAGTTCAGCACACACCACCCTGAGCGGAACTTGTTTGGGCGTACTACCTTATGGTTTGCTAGGTTTTCCGCTTTCACGTTGTCGTTTTCCAATTCCAAATTTCCGGATATTAAATTAAATGCCCCAAATTCCATCTTTCCTTGTGGTCCAGTTCTGCGAGTGTAAAAAAAAAAAGTAATAAATAAAATAAAATAAAGGGAAAATAATTCTACAGGATGACCAAGTGATCCCTGTGACCCTCCGCCCCCTATCGCCGCCCATGGTACAAACCTCAACATACCTGTTTAAATTGCTTGCATATTTCTCAAGTTTCTGTGATTGATAGGATGTAGTGCATGTGTGTGGCTGTTTTTTTATTTCCTTGTGTATAGCTAACTTATCAATTAATGAAAAATTCTTCATTAATTTCTTAGAAAGGTAAATTTATTGGATTTATTCAGAGATATTTTAAAGTTTTCTTTCACTGAAGACTTCATTGTTTTGCTTTTTCTGCAGATGTTTCTCGCCTTCAGCTGGCTGTCAAATCCTGCTGTCAATGCTTCACTGTATCCTAAGAATTAGTTATAAATTAAAATAAGTCACATAATATTTTTTTAAAAAAGTAAAAATTTTAATTCTCATGAAAAACCATTTTTAATAATTAAAGGAGGAGACAGTGAAGAAGTAAGTATATCTTCAATTAAAGAAAACTTTAAAATTTCTTTGATATTGCATGAACAACTGGTGATTTCTCATGGATTTATTTGTCAGGTTGGAATAGACTTTGATAGAAGGAGGCAGTGCATTTTATTCAAAGTCTGATAGATTCCTATATTTCAGTTGCTTAGAGCATTCTGCGTGGCATGAAAGCAGGATGCTCTGATGGAAATATGGTATAATCTTCAAAACCCGTTCTCCTCTTAGAGTTTTCACTCATTTCAAATACTGGTAGAAATTGCCGTAACTGATCTCAAAACTGTGTAGCCTTTCTGTTAGAGTTTACAATTAGTAACCTCTACAAAAGGATCTTTTTTGTGTGTGTTGTGTTTTGGGTGGGGACTTTCCCTAAAATATTTATTGTGTTGTAAAGTTACATAACAGAAATGAAAGTTTTTGTTGTCATCCAGGAAAGGATTGCTGAATGATGTACAGTAACTCATAAAAACAGTATTACAACAAAAAGAATTCAGTTCCTCTTAAATGTATATATTCCATAACATTGATAATAATAAAGAGTATAGACTACTGGCCCCATGCGTTTGCTCAGAGTAATTTCAGAAATATTGAAAAATAAGAAGGAAAAGTTACCCCTAGCATCATTATTTACACAAAGAAATATTTGATATATAGAAAATATTAATAATATAAAATAAAGCCTACCCGTGGCATACATTTATATGAAGTAATTTGTGGAAAATATAGAAAGTAATAATAATAATAATAACAGATAAAGTTACCTACCACCTGTGGGCATGCATTCATGTGAATCAGTTCGGAAGATATAGACAGGCCTGCCAACATTCTGGGTTTAGGCCGGCAATGCCGGATTTCATTACATTTCCCAGAATTCCGGATTATAAATTAATATTGCCGGATTCCATCATGATTTCCGTAGCGTAAATTAAAAAGTAACGAGGAGAAAAGTTCGATGCATCGGAGAACTTCGATGATTACGGTAGCGTAAATTAAAATGTAACGAGGGGAAAAGTTCCAAGTTCTCCGAGGCATCGGTTCGTTAGCAGAGAAGCGACCTTTCCCCTCTGAGTCAGCAGTTGTGCTCTGCCGTTGGTATTGATGTTTACTCTTCTGTCCGCTAATGATCTCTGGTGCTGCAGGAACAGGCTTGGTGTTGGCAGTAACCATAGATTTTCTACCGGACCTTATGAGCGCTGTGTCACGCGATGATGTAATCTTTGAATCGCTGGCTTTGTGGCATCGTGCGGTAGCTCTCTTTCCACTGGAGTGCTCAAGTGATGTGCCGAGTCCAGAGTTCGACAAAATGCGTAATTACGCGTCCTAGTACGTATCAAAATTTTACCAACGCATAAAAATACACATTGGGAATTTTTCTCAATGCGTAAAAATATGCGCCAGGAATTTTTCTTAACGCGTAAAAATACGCATCGGGAATTTTTCTCCGCGCGTAAAACTACACATTGAATCATTTTACCAATTCATAAAAATATGCGTCGGGACGGTACTTTGTCTTTCGGAAACGGAAGTAAACGAAATAAAGATTTTTTCTGTAATCATAATTTCTTTTTCCTGTGATGTAGCCTCTGTCCAGTATTGTTATATATAATTTTATTTCATAAATATTTTATTTCAGTTTGAAAATGGAGGAAAAATTTCCGAAAACAGAAATTCGACGTAAAATTTTTTTTGCTGTAATCTTTAGGCATGGGAGTGTAACAGCTTTGAGAAATTTCTCCTTTTTCATCATAATTTGGGTTGTCCTTGAGATCAATGCATAACTGAACAAAAAAAAAATAATTTTTTTTTAACAGAAATTTTTTTACTTTTTTTATATGCATTAATGTAACATTAGTGCTTCTAATTATGTCCATTGATATTTCAAACATACAAAAGTATGCTTGCAGGATTTTTCTCTTCTTAAGGTTGGCAAGTCTGTATAGAAATAATGTAGGCAATGTTACAAAAATAAGCCAAAACCAATAATAATATTGAAGGTAATAGGTCCCCTTGCTATATCATTATATGGAGTGATTTCTTGTTCTTCAAGTGCTTTGTCCTTTGTGAACATCAGGTACCATCATCATGATCTGTCTTGTTGGGCACTCTATTTAAGAGTGTGATAATGTCTGAACCAATCCCCAAATTTCTCGGCGATGATGTTCACCATTGTCCTGGTCCCTGTCTGCTGCCGATGTTTCCTTGTGAGATTTTTTACAGGTTAGAATATGTTTCTTTTTGCAAAAATATGACAGATGTATTCTAATTTCCACACTTTTTTCCAGACACTTAATTACTTCAGTGAACTTTGTCTACCCAAGATATTCTTGACATTGTTCTGTAGGTGCATATTTCAAACACTTCCAGTTTTTTGTACACATGGACACCATTGCACTGTCTATGCTTTGACTCCACAGAGAAGCACAGGGAAGACATAGCATCTGAATAAGTAGATTCTTAGAGGGAAGTTCAATTATGATGACAAAGAACTGTTCTTTTCTGGTTAAAAACTTCTCGAGCCAGCTGTATGCTCGAATGGTTTACTTGTAATTGGTTGTTGGTGATGCATCCAGGGTTACATGAACCCTGAGACTTATTCTAATTGGAAATCTCCAGTTTTAATTTGTGCTGTACTATAGATTTCATTTCATTTATATTTAACTTCAGGCCTTCCTCTTTGGTTAAGTTTCAAGTTTGAAGTTTTTGTTAGTTGCAAAATTTTTTTTTTTTATGGTGTTTATAAAAAAAGATTGGCTTCCGCATTGTGACTAGTGGAAGCATAAACCTGAATTAAGTTGATGTTAACTAGCTTATCTAGAAGTTGGACAAGCACTGTCCTGCCAGATATTAGTATAGAGTCGCCATATGAATTTCTTTATTAACTATAAAGCTCTTACTCCATTTTAATGGTGTGAGTTATCACTGCCAATGTAAAAAAATGTGGTTATCTCCAATATTTCAAAGAGAGCAATTTGGGAGATATGAGAAATGAGCTTAACTCAAGAACCAGTTTCTTTCACATAGGTTGCCTTATCTGCTCCTCAGGTGAAGTGGTTTTACCTCCATTCTGCTTAGAAATAGATAATGGCATTGGTTTCAAGGAGCAGTCATAAGGAGTATAGACTTCAGTCATCCCTTGTTGAGGATATTAAGCTTGGCAAGATCTATCAATGTTTGGGGTTAGTGGAACTGAGAGTCAAATGGGTTGAAGTGTAAAGCTTAGTAGCCAAACTTGGGTAATGCAGATATATACACCCTGTTCAGGATTTTTTGTTGTTGTTGTTCTGAGATGATCTCAACTTTTTGATAAAGAAGGATCACATTGTTAGGAAACTATACAAACATAAGTAAAGGTTTTGTTCTAACTGAAATCAGCCAAACTATTTAACAAGTAGTGGTTTCTTTAGCCTCCTTTCTTTAATAATAAGCACAGTGTTATCGCAATGCATCAGTAACTGCTGTGTTTTCTGCTTTGTGGTGCACACTTTCACAACACAGCATGTATGTATTTTTGCATTTTAATATCAAAATGCTCAATTAACCATGCTTTCAGAAATATTTTAACTATTCAAATGTATCAGAGGCACAGGTGCTGGCTTTCCAAAAATCCAATGGGTGCTCAAGCTTTGGATAAGTATCATATTTTTCCGTGTATAAGACGAAATTTTTTTCCAAATTTTTAGACCAAAAATTGGGGGTTGTCTGTGGTTACCGCAGTGAAACTGCCAATACCTCTTATCCCTTCTCCCCACTATGACTTACAAGCAGTTATTCCTGGTGGAGTTACAGGTCAGTTACAGCATCTAGATGTTTCCATCAACAAACCCTTCAAAGACCTGATGAAAGAAGAATGGAATAAATGGATGCAAAAAGCAGGTATGTAATAACTTGACACTGACAGGGATAGTGAAAAAAACAACCATTACTGAGATCTGCAACTGGGTCCTAAACTCATGGAATGGAGTCAAGCAAGAGGTGGTTGTGAAGTAATTCCAGAAATGTGGAATCAGCAATGCCATGGATGGAACTGAGGATGATCTAATATATATAGACAGTTACTCAGACGACAGCAGTGATGCAGTTGAGGTTGGAAAAAGTGATTTGTCTGGAATTAATAGTGCTGAAGAAAGTGATGCATAATTTCAGTTTGTATTTTAAATACACTGACGGGAAAAAAAAATCCCAACACCAAGAAGGGGTTGTGCTAGATAAACGACAGTTGGTAGGCGGTGAGAGTACATCTGTAAGATGACGTCTATGCAAATTTCG
The DNA here is from genome assembly GCA_039090855.1 of Macrothele yani. NCBI lineage: Eukaryota > Metazoa > Arthropoda > Arachnida > Araneae > Macrothelidae > Macrothele > Macrothele yani. The sequence goes on from CM077008.1 coordinate 128,986,629, forward strand.
CGCTCGGCGCATACGTGTGGCGCTAGTAGAGCCCTCGGAACATGCAAAGCAGGTTTGCTGTAAATATGCGCTGAAACGTTCGTGAGCGTTAGTTATCGTTGAGATTCGACGTAGTGTGTTGATGTTAGTCAAGAATGCCTTTAAGAAGACGAAGAAGCCATTATCAACAGCTCACGGAGTTTGAACGAGGTCGTGTAATAGGGCTATGAGAAGGTGGATTTTCTTTCCGCAATATTGCAGAACGACTTGGCAGGAATTTAGCCACTGTGCATGATTGTTGGCAGTGGTGGTCAAGGGAAGGTACTGCCTCAAGAAGACTGGGTTCCGGCAGGCCACGTGGCACTACTGAGAGGGAAGACCGCCGTGTATGGCGTATGGCCGTGGCGCATCGTACTGCATCTGCAGCTGCAATTCGAGCTGCAGTTGCCACCACAGTGACACAACAAACTGTTACAAATCGGTTACTTGAAGGACAGCTCCGAGCCAGACGCCCTGTAGCGTGCATTCCACTTACTCCAAACTACTGCCGTTAGCGACGTCAGTGGTGTCAAGCTAGAGCTCATTGGAGGACGGAGTGGAGATCTGTTGTGTTTTCTGATGAAAGCCGGTTCTGCCTGGGTGCCAGTGATGGCCGTGTGTTGGTTAGAAGGAGGCCAGGTGAGCGCCTGCAACCAACCTGTCTGCGGCCAAGACACACTGGACCTACACCTGGAGTTATGGTCTAGGGAGCAATTTTCTTATGGCAGCAGGAGCACTCTCGTGGTCATCCCACGCACCCTGACGGCACAGTTGTACTTCGGTCTGGTGATTCAACCTGTTGTGCTGCCATTCATGAACAGCATTCCGGGGATGTTTTTCAACAGGATAACGCTCGCCCGCATACCGCTGTTGTAACCCAACATGCTGTACAGAGTGTCGACATGTCGCCGTGGCCTGCTAGATCACCAGATCTTTCTCCAATCGAGCATGTAAGGGACATCATTGGACGGCAACTCCAGCGTCACCCCCAACCAGCATTAACCGTCCCTGTATTGACCGACCAAATGCAACAGGCATGGAACTCCATCCCACAAACTGACATCCAGCATCTGTACGACACAATGCATGGACGTTTGCTACTTGCATTCAACATTCTGGCGGTTACACCGGTTATTAATTAGCATTTCACATTTAAAATGGCTCTTCTCACACTTACTTTAAGCTGTGATCTTGAAACCTTAATCGGTTAACTATGTTACCTATACAAATGTATTGCCGCCATTTCATTCCTCTACAACTATTTTTTCGTGGTGTTGGGATTTTTTTCCGTCAGTGTATATTACCTAATTTCTAAATGATATAAATTTCTGAACTTCTTTTTTTTATATACAAAGGTGTCCGAGAATTATTGGACACATTACAAAATTATATAAAACAAAACATTAAACAGATAGAAAGAAACTGACTGTACTAACTTACAATGTAACTACACAAGTTAATAAATTTCGATGTGCGATCCCTTGGTTGCCCGTAGTACGTCCAAGTGATACTCGATTTCATGCCATGTATTGGCAAGCATCTGAGGAGTTATGAAATTAATAGCAGCTGTGATACGCTGCTTCAGTTCCTGGAAATCAGTACAAGGCGTCTGATAGACACAATCCTTCACATAACCCCACATGAAATAATCCAACGGAGTTAGATCTGGAGAGCGAGGAGGCCACGGAATGGGACCACCACGCCCAATCCATCTGTTGGGGAAATCCGCAAGCCATAACACACACACCGCTTTCTGCTGTACGGATGACATGACTACTGATTGCGCATTTCTCATACATTCCTCATCAGGCCACAGCTAGCACCATCTATCGGATTCTGGGAATAACAGTTCTGCAAAACAAAAATATAGAAACCGTGTTAGTAATACGTAACAGAAAAACAGACAATGCTCATAGTTGTGTTTTTTTTTACATAATTTTGTAATGTGTCCAATAATTCTCGGATACTCTGTATATTATCACAGACTTTGCCTGCAATATTACCTAATTTCTAAATGTACTTCAAAGATATTACCTAATTTCTAAAAAAATATCAAATGTGTCCTTTTTTATAAAAAATATATTGATTTCTTAATTTTCGGTTCGAAAAAGTACGGGCTGTCTTATACACGGAAAAATATGGTAAGTGCCTTTGGCGCTGGTGCTCAGGAAATGAAATCTAATGGGTGTCTAAGCTCTTGCAGACATGAAGTCTAATGAGCCCTCCAGCTCTGGATAAGATTTTTCATATTTCCCAGAATGTGAATTCTAGTGGGAGATATGAAAAATTTCCCACTAGAATGTTTCTAGTGGGTATCCAAACCCTGTACATACGTATCTATATGTACATATATATAAATCTATTATGGAACATCACTTTTACACCAATTAGACATAATTTAACTGGTGATAGGTTTTTAGAATTGGGACAGATGTATAATTAAGCATGCTCTTAATTTTTCATATGCTTATTTTGCAGTATATTTGGTTTAATTTTGGACTCTTGAATGACGTACTGTATAATGGACTTGACACAGTCTAAGTATGTGTGTCATATATATATATCATCATCATCATCATCATTGTCAACCTTTATCAATCCACTGCTGGACGAAGGTCTCCCCAAGTTTCCTCCACAACGGTCTGCCTTGTGCCAGTCTCCTCCATGTCACTCCCGCATACTTTCGAATTTCATCCACCCATCTCCCATGTGGTCTTTTTCTGGGTCTTTTCCTGTCCCTTGGAATGCAATCTAAAATTTCGGCTGTCCATCGATGGTCTGCCCTTCTGGCAGTATCCCCAGCCCATTGCCATTTCAGGGATTTAACTCTGATCATGATGTCTTCCACTCTTGTCATTTTTCGGATCCACGTGTTCCTCTTCTTATCTCTCCTGGTTACACCAAGCATGCACCTCTGCATGCTACTTTGAGTTGTCTGCAGCCTTTGTATGCCTCTTTTAGTTAAGGTCCACGTCTCTGCACCATACATAAGCACTGGAAGGATGCATTGATCAAACACTTTTCTTTTAAGACATAATGGCATATTGCTCTTGAAAATTATGCTGTTTCTTCCAAAAGCTCTCCAGGCAAGTTTTGTACGCCGATTAAGTTCTTCATCAATGTGACCCTCACTTGATATCTGCTGTCCAAGATAAACGTACGTGTCTTTTCTCCATCAATCGATAAATCTTCATTTCTTGTAAAAGCATTGAACATCACTTTTGCCTTCTGAAAGTTCGTTATTAATCCCACTTCTTTACTCTTGTCAGCAAGTTCCTGGATCATACTCTGCAGCTCTGATGGGGTAGTTGCAAAAATGACTACGTCATCAGCAAAACGAAGGTGGGTTAGATCACCTCCATTAATCTTTATCCCTTTGTTTTCCCAGTTCAGTGATTGAAAGACATTTTCCAATGTGGCATTAAAGAGCTTCGGAGATATGGTGTTACCTTGTCTCACTCCCTTTCCAATTTCTATGTGTGTTGTATTTTCAAACAGCCGAATCTTTGCACTTGCATTTTCATAGATGTTATTAATAATATTAATGTATGCATCTTCAATACCGCAGGATTTAAGAGCCATTGTAACTGCTGATGGTTTCACCGAATCAAAGGCTTTTTCATAATCGATAAAAGCCATGCACAATGGAAGTTCATATTCCCTCACTCTTTCAATTAGTTCTCTCAGTACGTGGATATGATCTATAGTGCTGTAGCCACTCCTGAATCCAGCTTGTTCTCTCGGTTGAGCCATGTCCAGTGTTACCTTCAAACAGTGTGAAAGAATTTTAGTGAAGATTTTATAAACCACTGATAGGAGGCTGATAGGTCTGTAGTTCCTGAGATCCTCAATGTCACCTTTTTTATGTAGCAGGATCATTGTAGTGTTGTTCCAATCCTTGGGAATCTTCCCTTCATTAAGGCATCGTGAAAATTTGGGCGAGTACTGTTTCGATTTCTCCACTTGCTTCTTGTATGATGTCTACAGTAATTCCATCTTCTCCTGGAGCTTTTCCCCGCTTCATGTTCTTGATTGAATGTGCAACTTCTGCTGGAAGGACTGGAAGAACTCTGATATTGGTACCTTTCACGATGTCTGGAGTACATGCATCATCCCTTTCATATAATTTGGAGTAGAAATCTTTCACTCTTGTCAAAATTTCGCCTCTATTTCTTGTTACAGAACCATCTTCTTTTCTCAGTGCCATAATCTGTTTTCTTCCCTTGCTGAGATGTCCCTTTGCTATCTTTAGGCTTTGGTTGTTTTCAATTACTTTCCTCACTAGTTCACAGTTGAATTTCCTTACGTCTTCAGTGATACTTTTTCGTACTGTCTTGCATAGCTCTATATATTCCACTTTGGAAGTCACATCTCCTTTAGTTGTCCTCATCTCTCTTCTTTTTTGCATCAACAATTTGGTTTTTCCTGATAATTTGTTCACATGCAACTTGTTCTTAGACCCAGCTAATTTTGTTGCTGTTTCCATAAGAGCTTTGGTTACTTTTCTGTTAACTTCAGAAATATCCACTTCTTCCGATGTTAGGCCTTCTAAAGCATAGAATCTGTTCTTCAGTTCCAACTTGAAGGTATTATGGTGTTTTTTAAGGTTGGTTATGTCAATATATTTTGTTTGTCTTATGAGCTTGCCACGTTCGAGTTTAGTGCTGAGGTGCATCTTACATCTCACCAATCTATGGTCACTACCTGTGTTGAACTTGTTTAGCACACTGCAGTCTTCTATGACGAATTTTTTGTTACACATAATAAAATCAATTTCACTTGTCGTGACATTTGGATGTCTCCATGTCCATTTCCTGTGTGGCTTTTTCTTGAAAAAGGAGTTCATGATGAAAAACCCTTCTGCCTCTGCAAACTCTACGAGCGTATTTCCATGCTTGTTTCTATTGCTGTGACCAAATTTACCTACTGAAGTTTCATTCTGTTGCTGTTGCCCTATTTTTGCTTTGAAACCTACCATAATTATCTTCAAGTGCTGCTTACCTTTATTATTTAGATGACGAATTTCCTCATAAAATTCTTCAATTTCTTCTTCAGGATGACTTGTGGTGGGTGCATAAGTTTGAATAATCTGAGCCTGGTATCTTCTCGAGAGTTGGATAACGAGTCATGCAGCTCTGTCAGAGGAACTTTCAACTTCTACAACTTTATCCTTCAGTTTCTTGTTTATTATAAATCCAACACCGCTAGTTCTGCCAGTATCTGTCCCACAATAGTAGAAGAGATGTCCACTTTTCAGTTCAATGAGATCTTCTCCTTTTCTCCTTACCTCACTTAGCCCGACGATGTCCCACTCGATCCTTTGTAGTTCCTCTTCCAATTCAAGAAGCCTTGAATCAGAAAATAGGGAGCGTCCATTATGCGTAGCCAAGGTCAGCATCAGATGGCAGCCTAGTCCGGTCCACCGGGGATTCTTAGCACCCTCTGCCTTCATGTCGCACTGACCGCTGCCTTGGCCAGGTACATTCCAGCTGCCGGAGACTGAGGGCCAAGATTTAAGTTGTGGAGTCATTTTTGAGGGGTTTGGCCATAACTCACCACGCTGGCCAAGCGGGTTGGTGAGTGTGGGATAGCATTTTCTCAATCCCGATGATATAGTTATATCGCTATAGGCGGTCGTCAGAGCCCCTTTAGTGGGAACAGGAGGCACCACGAGAAGGCGGGGTTGACATTTGTCAAGGAGAGGCTGTGATGTTACACATTACCTGACCTTACATCCCATATATATATATATATATATAGTGATGTTCAATGCTTTTACAAGAAATGAAGATTTATCGATTGATGGAGAAAAGCTGGAGATAACAGACACGTACGTTTATCTTGGACAGCAGATATCAAGTGAGGGTCACATTGATGAAGAAATTAATCGGCGTACAAAACTTGCCTGGAGAGCTTTTGGAAGAAACAGCATAATTTTCAAGAGCAATATGCCATTATGTCTTAAAAGAAAAGTGTTTGATCAATGCATCCTTCCAGTGCTTACGTATGGTGCAGAGACGTGGACCTTAACTAAAAGAGACATACAAAGGCTGCAGACAACTCAAAGAAGCATGGAGAGGTGCATGCTTGGTGTAACCAGGAGAGATAAGAAGAGGAACTCGTGGATCCGAAAAATGACAAGAGTGGAAGACATCATGATCAGAGTTAAATCCCTGAAATGGCAATGGGCTGGACATACTGCCAGAAGGACAGATCATCGATGGACAGCCGAAATTTTAGATTGGATTCCAAGGGACAGGAAAAGACCCAGAAGAAGACCACATAGGAGATGGGTGGATGAAATTCGAAAGTATGCAGGGGTGACATGGAGGAGACTGGCACAAGACAGACCGTTGTGGAGGAAACTTGGGGAGACCTTCGTCCAGCAGTGGATTGATAATGGTTGACAATGATGATGATGATGATGATATATATATATATATATATGCATATATGGTATGGTTTTGCAAAGCAGATTTTGATCAGGTTTGTACCACTTCTTCCATCATCAGCCTTATTGTATGGTTCTAAAACTGAATTTTGGAAGTGTTTCGTGAGCACAAGTAGTTTATGTTTTTTTCCACAGCAGTTTATGTTCTCATCATAACTGTATAAACTCCATAATCTTTCACAAGCGGGCGATCTGAGATGGGGGGGGGGGACTTTTGTTGTTCAAAATATAAAATCACCTCTTATCTAAATTCATGCATGTATAAATAATTCTTTCATCAACAGGTCTTTGTTATTTACGTTTGTAGTCAGTTAAGGTTAAAAGTTTGCCATCTGTTTCTATGTGGCTTTGGTTCCACTGTTGGAGTAGCGTCCAACCTGAGTGGTAATTGATTACAGATTCTGTTGGCTTTTTTTTTTTTTCCCAGTGCTTCCTGTAAATTTTACATTGTTTTTAAATTATTATTATTATTATTTTATGTAATTTCTAGAGATTCTCAATTCAATATGTATCTAGCATTTTTTATTTGGCAGTACAATCCTATTTTATTGGATATGTTTTTTATTGCTGATGTGTGTTTTACAATCATAAGTCTACAGTTGCAGTCTTCTATGCTGTAAATTATTGATTCTAGGTATGAGCCTTACTTGGTACTTATTACTTATTTTTTGAGAGATATTCAGAAAGCCTCCAAAGGTTTACTTTTTTTATATTAGTATTTTTTTCCTTTTTTATTTCCTTTTTCAAAAGCAATTTAGGAATAACTAATTCAGGATATATATTTTCTGAAAGGATTATCTGTAACACTTTGTTGCATACTTTTTTCAATCAAATATATTTATTGTTGAATTACTTAGCCACATTTGTCTTAATGCAATTTGGATGCTATGAGTTGTAATCTAATAATTTATTAATATTTGTAGACTTTTTGTATAACTAAGAATTTCCCCTCAATTATTAAAATAAATATTGTCAGATCCAGGAATTTTTTTTTTTGTCTTGCTAATCTGTAAGGTGGATTCAAAGATTTTTTCAAAGAATTTAAATACTTCATAATTTCTTCTGGCTGGTAAAAAGTGAAAATAATTCTTAATGGCATAATAGAAATCAACACATGATAGTTATGTGACAAACATTTAAAGAAGGAATGTTTCAGTAATAGTTTCTACCTTCATCGACGTAACAGTGAATGAGGATGACATGTTCCCGTTATTTGGAAATATCTTCTCAAATCTGGCAACATCTAATATGATACGTGTTTACCCCCTTATGCCATCCTCATTTACTATTAGGCTGATTAAGGTAGATGCGACTACCGAAAGGTTTCTCCTTTAAATGTTTGTCAGGTAACAATCATGCATTGATTTGTATTATATAATGTAGAATTATTTTCACTTTATATCTGTTACATGTTTCTGCTGTTTTGTTTTTGTAGTTTCTCCTGGCAGACTTTTTTTTCTTCATTGTTATCCATATCTATAATAAAATAAAGTGTCTGTCTATCTGTTTGTTGGGAGCCTTGTGTACTGCACACACTGCTAAATGGAAAGAAAGTTTGGCATAAAACTGACGAAGCACCTTGGAGCTTCCTCTGCCCCTTTTAAATTCGAATTTGCAAAATTGTAGTTTATTTTTAAGTAATATGTATGAACTATAACATCAATAAAAGATAAGAATGTTTACAATCCTTCCTATATGTGAGGAAATGTCTTGATGAAAATTTTGGCACTCTGCCAAATGTATGTGCTGTGTGGAAAGGCACAGCATTTGCTGTTCTCTGAACAATAAAAGGCATAAAAATAAGATGTCTGCTTGAAAATGACATTTTCATGCATTTGTTTGGTAACTGAAGTTGTGGTAAACATTTTGGTTGATTTCAGACTTTTTTGCTTTGGGTACTGTTTCTTAGTCAAACCTGAGCTGTGCCAGATCCCTTTGGTAGAGTATCAAATAAAATGTCATTTATATATCACAGATGCAATTAAAAGTAAGGACTTCATAGAATTTTTGCTTCAGACTTTCGGGCAAAATGATTTGCAGACAGGAAATAATGGTAATTTTATTGTTAAGCCATATTTTTGCATAATTTATTTTAAGTTTGTCTAAAATAAATTTAGAAAGGTCTTGTAAAAATTTGTGTTAAAGCTTTGTGTAAATATTAATGTTTGAAACACTAGAAAAGCCATGGAATATTTCATCAGTAGTGATAAGTATCTAGTGCAGGTCTGTTGAAGATTGAGAGTATTTATGAGGAAAATACTGCATAAAATAACTGAAATCCTTTTTTTGTAGCTCTTGCTTTTAATTCTACCAGTATGGTAGTAACTGCTACAAAACAAGAAAAATTGCTGGTGTATGTGTAATTTGTAAGTTTCATGTAATGTGAAGCCCTTTAAAGTATTGTACTTTTGTCCTAATTTTTCCGTATGCAGTAGAGAGATAGGAGAAAAAATGTAAAAAAAAACAAATTTTTTTTTTTTTTTTTTGCATCAGTGTCTTGGCATTTTGTTTTTTGTTTTTGCAACACTGACATGCAACTGGCTTTGGAATTTTACTTCATATAATGGTTTGCATTTGAACAAATGAAAAATCTTTGGCAATGAGACACCTGACCTTAAAAATTTTATGTGGTGCATTCATATATCAGTAAAGGTAATAGTTTTGAGGTTCATCTTGCCATTTTTTCTAAAGAGAAAATATACAGGGTTTGCACAGGTTATGGAAAGTCATGGAAAGTTGCATTTTACTTTTCCAGACTTGGGAAAGTCAAGGAAATTGCAAATTAATGAAAAAGTATGGGGAGATATCGAAAAGCCACGGAAAATGATATACTGTAATTTTTTTTTTTTAAATGCAGGGCCGAAATTTTGGAATGGCTTCATTTTTTTCAGCAAACAGTGAGAAGTGGTATTTTCTGTATAACTACTGTATCGCTCTCTCTGAAAAGAACACGTGACCTGGTGAGCAAGGTTTGTTCCTTACAAAAAGCACTTTAGCAACAGGAAACTATCCTGTGCTTGCAGTACAGAACAAAGCTATTTTGGGCAAGGGTGGGGTCCTAGAATCCTTTGTGCAAATGAAATCTTTTAGCTCCTTTTTAGCACATAACAGAGAAGCAGGTTTGCTTGTTGGAGTTGCCATGTAGGAAGAGTTGGGTGATCTGTAATGTTGTGATAATTGTTTTGTTGTCTTTCATTCATAAAGTTAATTTTTTATTCTGTTTGTAGTGTTCTAAGCAAATGTTCTTTTTAATTCTATTTGGCTTAAGAAGTCTGAATATGCCCACTGGCTAAGGGCAGATAAAATAGCTTTAAAGCACATTTAGCATGATGTGAAGAAAGTACCCACAAGTCATGGATGGAGTTCTTCCTATTGAAAGTGAGATAAAATCAAAAAGGCATTTCTAGATTCTACTCATGCAAGCGTAAAAGTTTTTTTTTTCCTAGTTTGATATCATCTTCCAAGAAGGATTGCCAATATGTAGTACCTGCATCTATATTTGATTCTGCAAATAGTAAACCTAGTTGTTGGAGCCTTTCAGAAAATGTAACAGGCAACCAAGTATTTGTTTCGAGAATTTTATGAGCAATGAAGGTAGTGCATTCTAGGGTCAAAATAATTTGAAAAAAAAAAAGATAAATAATAATAAAAAAAGATGCAGGGAAAGAAAATTTTACATGCCTGAACTCATACACACATGCACCATGCATATACTGTGCTACTTTTTCTAAACATTTCAGAAACAATAAGAGAATAATTTTCAAGTTTTCTGAAGGAGTTGCTACTTGGAAACAGTGAAAATAAGGCCCATTTGTGCCAAAAATTACATTCTTCGAGACAAAGTAATTTTACTGCATTTCAGAAATTGCCCCCCCCCCAACAATGACATTTGAACTCACCTAAATTTCACTGCATTTCATAAATTGCACAGTGAAATAGGAACTCACTTTCATTCCACGTCAACTCAGCACAAAATAGTAACATTTTTGACCTGAACACATTTGATATTCATGAAACTTGATGAACTTTTGCATTCTTCATAGAGAAACTAATCACAGAATAAAATTTCAGCTTCCTAACATGCTGTACTGCTGTAGTTATAAGACTGAAATTTGGAAAAAAAGGCATTTTTGTTTTTACCATGCCTATCATAAATGACAATAACTGTGGACTTCATTGATCAACAGTGCTCATGTTGTGCTCATTTGAAAGCTTATTGCATGAGCTTTCTTGAGATGTCACACAATCATGTTATGAACATTTAGTTTTGAAATTCATTTTGACCGGCAATTTCTCAAAACACACCCCATTACATTACTAATGGAAAACTTCTATTTATGAGAATTCTTACTAGGAATTTTTTTATTTTAATTGCAAATTTTCAGAGAAGACTCTTCTCCTTCAGGCTGTCTTTTGTTGTCACTTTTTTCCATCACTATCACGGTTACGGTTAACCTTGATGGTTACTGTTATTTTTCATCAAATCCTTCCAGATGTTAGGCAGGGATAATCCTCTGCAGTCATTGATGATGGAATTCTGATTTTTCTCTATCTCTATTCCTTCTTTTAGCTTTCTTTTTGAAAATTGCATTGGAAACTGATGACTTCAGAAAATTTCCTTAAAGTCGTCAGTTTCCAAAGCAATTTTCAAACAAGAAAGATGACACCGAATTTTTGGGTGTAATAAGCACGTCTTTTGAATCCGTTCTGACGCAAATTAAATTTATCAAAGCTGTTCAAAGTCAATGAAACTGGTATGGAAAACAATAGCATCTGACGGAAGAAAGAAGTTTTTCAATCAGGTTTTTAATCCCTCAGATATTGCTGTAAACGGAATCGTGAGCTTACGCCCCCTGGTTGCAGACTTGTGTGTTAAGAAAAACATGAATTTATATGAGAAACATTTTGCACCGGAAACGCTCTCCAACACAGAAAGAATTTTTCAAATCGGACCCTTAGAAACAGATATCGACAAAAATAAGATGTGACTGTACTTCCCCTGGTGGGAAAACCATGCATTATTTTAGGAAGAAAGTATTCTCAAAAAGTTTTTCTGTATAAGCGGTATCGGTCCAAGAAAAAAAAATTTAGTCGAGTTTTCAGGAGCCCAGATTTTGCTACAAATACATCAGTAGCAGATATTAACACTTGTGCCCCCTGGTGACCAAACCATTCTTTACCAAACATTAAAAATTATGTGAAAACTATTTCCCATCAATTCTTGTATGCGATACAGGAAGAATTTTTCAAATCGGAGTTTTAGAAGCAAAAATAACGCAGAAAACACAATTTACCTTTGTGCTGCTCCCCTAGCGGAAAGTCTATGATTTACTTGAAAATTTTGAATTTATAGGAAAAACATTTCACATCGGAAACACTATCCAACAAAGAAGGAATTTTTTAAAATCGGACTCCTAGAAGTACAGATATTGGCAAAAATAAGATATAAATCTACTCCCGCTGTTGTAGAAACCATGCATTATTTTAAGAAAATGTTCCTAAAAGGTTTGTAGACATGAGTAGTATCGGTCAACAAATGACTTTTTTTCAATCGAGATTTTAGAAGCTCATATTTTGCTGCAAATACATCAGAAGCGGAAATGAAGATATACGCCCCCTGGTGGCCAAACCATTCTTTTTACAAAAATTAGAAATTATGTGCAAACGTTTTCCCATCAGGAGCTGTATCCGGTTGCAGAAAGAATTTTTCAAATTGGAGATTTAAAAGCAGAGATGTAGGGGAAACACAATTTACCTCTATGCCCCCTTGCGGAAAGTCTATGAATTACTTCAGAATTTTGAAATTATATGAAAAACGTGTCACACTGAAAACACTATCCAACAAAGAAAGAATTTTTCAAATCGGACTTCTAGAAGTAGAGATATTGACAAAAATTAGATATACATCTACGCCCCCTGGTTGAGAAAATGTGGAATATTCTTAGAAGAAAATATTCCGAAAAGGTTTATCGATGTGAATGGCATCAAGTACACAAAAGATTTTTTCAATCGATATTGTAGAAGCTCAGATTTTATGGCAAATACATCAGAAGCAAAAATTAACACTTACTCCCCCTGGTGGCTAAAGTATTCTTTACCAAAAATTTTAAATTATATGCAAAGGATTTTCCATCAGGAGGTGTATCCGCTGAAGAAAAGATTTTTCAAATCGGAGTTTTAGGAGAACAGTTATCAGGGAAAATGTAATTTACTTTTACATCCCCTAGCGGAAAATCTATGCGTAATATGAAAAAGTAACTATATCTAACATACTCTTCGACGTAAATGGAATCGAAAGATAAAATAATTTTTTCAATCGGATGTTTAGGAGCAAATATGTGGAATAAAACATATTTTTGAATTTGACATCATCTGCATTTACGCCCTCTAGTGGCAAACTTGTACATTAAAAAAAGCAAAACGAAATGAAGGATCATCATTCGCATATTTCAAGCTTCCTAATGCAAAAAGAATTTTTCAAATTGGACTAATAGTTGCAGAGATATTGTGGGTACAGACGGACGGACAAACTGGTAACATAAGCACAATCTTTTTTTACAAAAGATGTGCTAAAAAGAAAGCTAAAAGAAGGAATATACATAGAGAAAAATCAGAATTCCATCATCAATGACTGCAGAGGATTATCCCTGCCTAACATCTGGAAGGATTTGATAAAAAATAACAGTAACCGTCAAGGTTAACCGCAACCTCAGTAGTGACAGAAAAAAGTGACAACAAAAAACAGCTTGAAGAAGGAGAAGAGTCTTCTGCAAAAATTTGCAATTAAAATAAGAAATTTCCTAGTAAGAATTCCTATAATAGAAGTTTTTGGTTAGTCCTTGAATTAAGAAACTAGCAAGCCAATTCTCAACATAAGTTTTATTCAAAGAACACCCCATTACTTTTATTAGATAAAGCTGAAGGAGGGAGCATCTGGGTAGTAAGAAAATAGACAGCAATAAAAAAGCATTACTTTTTTTTTTGAACTATTTATCTTGTAAAGAGCTAGCTAGATATTTTATATGCCTGATCAGGCATGTAGGGGGTTCAACAATTTTCATACCATTAAAATTTTTTGCCATCTAATGCTGATTTAACCTTTTGTGGTTTGCACCATGTCATTGTGACTCAATGAATCATAAAACATTTACTTCTATGTTCATATTCTTTTTTCGTATGTGGGTGGGCAGTGGAAGGTGCATTGTATACCCTTGATGTATTGGATTGGTGCAAATGAAATGTCCAGTGTGAATTATCAGGAGAGACAGGCCCCACCACAGCGGAATGGAACCACCCACAGGTGTTGCAGGTATTACGCCAGCGAGTTACTATAAAAAGCTAGCAGGTGTGTGAAGAACAAGGTTCAGGCATTGTTTGGATGTAACACAGCTTTCAAAGGAAACATACAGATGCCGGATTTGAGTCATCTTCCTGTTTGAATTCAAGCTGGACTATTCTGCAGGAATTGTTGCTCAAAATGTTAACAAAGCGTTTGAGGAGAATATAGCCAACAAACGAACCGATGGGTTGTGAAGTTTTGAAGCGGAGATACGGTTCTGCAAAACAAAGCACGTGATTACTGACCTGTTGTTTCTGACGATGTTCTGTTACATGTGGTTGAGGTGGACCTCTGAAAAACGTGTCGTGAGATAGCGGCAGAGGTAGGTGTCCACCACACGAGAGTTGTTCAACATCTGGCTGCGCTGGGTAAGGTAAAAAAGCTGGACATGTGGCTGCTGCATGAGTTGACAACTGGCAACAAGACTAGGCGTTTGGAAGTCTGCACGCCGCTGCCTGCCAGGAATGAACAGGAACCTCTACTGCATCAAATCATCACCTGCAACGAGAAGTGGGTCCTTTTTGATAATCCAAAACGATCTGCACAATGGTCAAGCAATGCACAGCCTGCTGGATGACATCCTAAGCCACCCCTACACACCGAGAAGATGATACTCCTTGTCTGGTGGTCCACAACCTGAATAATTCGTCAGTTTCTTGGCAAGAGGCCAAACCATCACTGCAGAATGTTATCTTTATATTAATTCTATAAGGTTTTTTACTGTGGATCCTATTTTGAGAGAACGGCTGAGCATAAAGATATGGTTGAGGTATCAAAATAAAGGTCTTACTATGTAGATGTGCCAACTGGTCGAAGAGAAAAATGAGATTGGGGCAACAGTTCAGGCATTGTGGGGTGGCAAATTTTCCATGTAAAGTCTATGGGAGAAGCGTGCGGTTGACTCACACGCTGTTGAAGGTGGAAGCATGGCGGGACCGAGATAGTCCGAGGTCTCATCTTTTCTGAGTGAACCATTGCGCAAAGCAACGCCTGCAGGCATACCTATCAAAGTTCTTCTCATCGGAACAACAAACACTCTGGAAGACCTGATTGCATTATGCTTTTGGATTGTGTGATGCATGTATACAATTTAATATTCATTCGATCCAATTTATTCACGCAGGTAAGACGTTTCCCATTATGTAAAGATGTAAATAAACATTACGTTAACCATTGTTAGGGAAAATATTACGGGCGACTGCTTATAGCCCATTGAGTTGCTCACGGTGATCGTTAAACCTTCAATCAAAAAAAAAAAAAAAAAAAAAAAAATCACGAACCTGCACTGTTGTCTTTACTAAAGTGGTTGAATGAATTTGTCAATCAAAAAAAGTTTACATTTGTTATTTCATGTGAGTTTATTCTTTTCCAAATAAACAACAAACTAACCAGGGTTTGCCAGGGTGGGCCAAGTTCGAAAAAAAAACCGGTTTTTTTGGGGCTGGGCCCAGTTGACTAAACCCACCTGGGTTTTTTCAAAATTAGATTCTATTTTTCTTCTACAATATTCCAAATTTAATCAGCACCCAATGAAATATTTTCTTTTACAATTAATAACAATAGGAATAATGACTAGATTCTCTTTCTTGCCTTCTCAAAGGTGATGGTTGATCAATTTTATTATCTAGCAACACAAAACAATTCTTTCAGATCAGCTGACAAAGCAAGTGATCTGAAATAAGAACATTAAACAATAATCCTGAGAATAATAAATGGTTGCATATATATAGCTTTCCACCTGTAAAGAATAACTATAGAATAGACCAACATTATCTATTCATACTATAGAAGAAAAAAAATAGAGAAACACAATATGACATACTTAGCTTCTAACTAAAGTATCTTTAAATAAAATTTGTCTGAGATATTATTTGTGTGCGGCATGTAAACTGCAATAGTTTTTGACTATTTACAGTCTAAAAATTAAACAATGGCACAGATAATAAAGTATTTTTGCTTTGTGTTTTACTAGAACTTCAAGTGCAGTCTGAAATTATCATAGTTTCGTGACCCATACAATTTTCAGATATTTTCAAACCTCTGAGTTTTTCTCTAAAACAGCCACATTTAAATAATTAATGTAATCTCAGGAGTTTTAGTCAGAAAAAAAACAAAAAAAAAAACAACAACAACAAACAAACTACTAATCTACAGGAAATTTTGATCCAAAAAGGTATAAACTGAACAAGTTTTGTGGCTTTCTCTATCTCAAGCCTATTTCATAACTTATTCCAAACTAGTTGAAATATAGAGAAAATTCTCTCAATGGAGACAGATGAAGCTGGTGCTGAATGTGGCGTACAAAGTTAGAAAATCCTGCAGGCAATTTTGAATTTGAACCCTTCTCAGACTTTTTGCCATGACTTGCCATCCTTTTATGGAAGAAAACTGGCTGATGACTCTTTCTTTCATCATTGATGTTAGGTAACAGTGTGTATAATTAATTTTGAAAACCATTACACCAGAAAAATACAGGGTCATATCAGAATAATATGAACACCTACCTAATAACGGGATGACTGTGGCGAGATGTGGTATTGAATCGTTGAGGCCCTGGAAGGTTGCACAGGCACATGTGCCCATTCAGATTGCAGCAGAGCATTGAGGTCCTGGAGATAACGTGGTTGTGGGTTGGCATGCTGAACTTGTCGATCTAAATAGTCCCATAAGTGCTCTAGGGGATTGAGGTCGAGCGGTTTTGCCAACCAAGGGAAAACGGAGACATCGCTGTCATGTTCCTGGAACCAGTCATGCACTGCCTTAGCGATGTGACAGGGTGCGTTGTCCTTTAGATACCATCACCACCAGGGTAAACCTCCAATGTGAAGGGATGCATGTGGTCTGCAAGAACGGACAGGTAGCCATTGGTGTTCAGGGACCCATCCAGTGGTACCAGCTGTCCCGCGGCATACAAGGAAAACATCCCCCAGGCATGCACACTGCTGCCACTGGCCTGTACTTGACCAACAAGCGTGTCCGGGTGTTGGTTCTTGTGTGTCTGATGCCATATTCACCTCCGCCCGTCACTTCTGCGAAGTAAAAACCTCGATTCGTCGGTGAAGGCAACCTGTTTTCACTGTCCAATGACGGTAGTCCCATGTGAACTGCAGACATCATTGCCGATAGCCCTGGGTTAACATGGGTTCCTTGACGCAGTGTCAGCTCTGGAGACCCATGCATAACAGAGTTCACTCTGCTGTTATCTGGGACACGTGCTTGGGTACCCCAGCATTAATATGCATGGTCAATTGCTGTGCTGTTGCATGTAGATTGCCTTTTGGAAGTTGATGGAGGTGACATTCTACTCTGGGGTTGATGATGTTGGGAGGTATGAAGTTGTGATGTTGGGAGGTATTCGGTGTGCTGGCGGTCCAATCTTGGTACACCCTTACTACAGCACCTCACGAACAGCCCCTAAAGTCTGCTGTTTCTGAGATGCTTCCACCCTTAGCACAGTTACCAATGATCATTCTTTTTTGAACATCCATCAAATTACTACATCTGCCCATTGTGCTCAGGTTACGCACTATGGCTCATCTGTCCTGGTCAGCCGCTTATATCTCCATGTGGTTGACCTTGTCACGTGCACTCTGTGACACACCTGGATGAGTATGAGTTGATTCCGGGGTGGTCATATTATTCGACTGTGTAATCGGGGAGAAATTTGGATATCCACTCTTCTGCAATACTCTCCTGTTCTTGGTTAATTTTCTGACCTCTGTATTTTGGATCCATAAGGTTTGCTAGAAAATGCTGTGCAAGAGTTGTTCAAACTTTTTTTAAAAATCTAGATGGTAGGGCTGCAAGATTTTTTCTTGTAGTAAACCTGGCTATATTTTAACAGCAACTGAAACAGACGTTGCGTGTCTCTTTGAAGTGTGTCCAGTGTGCTAGCAACAACGGATAACTGTTTTTCCAGATTGATAGCTTCACTGTAAATGCCCATTTTATCCAAGAATTTTTAAATAGATTGATTAAATTCCTCAATATGCTCTTAAGAAATGTCTCTGTATTTGTGATAATCGGCCACAAATGTTTTAACTCAATCAGGATGAAAGTTGCACTTTGTTTCGTCTGGTAGTTGTGGCATTAAGCCAGGCTTTGATGTAGGCCTACGTTACGAAAATATTTTTGCACCGCCCCAATCTGCTTAAAAACAGTCTTTGGGGAAACATCTTTTTCTAGCAAATTCAACAGATGTGCTGAGCATCCATATGCTATGAGAGTTGGATATCTTTTGTTTAAAATTTTCCACATTTTCATCATTTTGTTTTTGCTCTCAGTTACAACAGCAAAAACAGGTTTTCCAAATTTTTCTTCACACTCCTTTATGGCCGCCTCTAATTTAGAAGCACAATGTTTTGCTGTTTTCTTTTCTGATCCAATATCATCAATATACAGCAAAAATTTTTCTATTTTGGTATGGACACTTATAGCTTGGACTGGTTCATTTTTCATACTGCACCAACCATCTATGATGAGAGTCAAACTGCCTAATTTTATTTTTCTGAAAGCTAAGATTCAGTTTCTTCTGCTGCAGTATTAAACGGTTTTCCACCGATGGCTTTTGCTGAGGGTGGTTGATGTCCAGGTCTCAGTGTTTCAATCATAATTTTAAACTGATCCAATTCTGCTGCATTGAATGGTATGTTAGCAGCATAAAAAAAAAATTGCCACTGTTTTAGCAAGAGATTACTTTTAAAGGCCCTTCTGTGCTTTTAAGACAGAATTTACTCATTGATTGTCGCTTCATCGTTTTTTTTTACAACAGTATTCGAAAAAGCCCGATAAAACCCAAAAAACCCCAATAAAACCTAAGTGGGGTGTTTTTTTCCAAAAAGCTCGGGTTTTTTCAAACCCTGAAACTAACTGTCGATTCCGACGGGTGAAGAGTATTTGCAACACGAATCTCATTCTAACAACATTTACAAACACTGTTGTGACTGAAAATGAAAGTGAAAGAGTGCACTATCCAGTTGAATTTTTGCACACAATTCAGATGAGTGGCCTTCTCTCTCACATTTTACAATTGAAAAAGGGTGCAGTCATAATGCTCATCATGAACCTGGCCGCCCCGGTGGCGCAGTGGTCTAAGCGCCGACTTATGATGATTCTTTCGCGAAGGGTCCAGGTTCAAATTCCGGTGAGGCATGGATGTTGTGTTTGTCTTACGGCACTGGCTCTCTCCCTTCCCTGGAACCACTGACCCTGCATTAAAGATGGCGACTGCTTATAGAGTTGCCATTGAGTTGCTCACGGTGGTCGTTAAACCTTCAGTCAAAAAAAAAGAAACAAAATCATGAACCTGGATTATTGTCTTTACTGAAGTGGTTGAATGAATTTGTTAATCAAATAAAGTTCACATTTATTGTTTCATATGAGTTTATTCGTTTAGAGAAAAAAAACAAAAAACTAACTATTCATTCCGACGGGCTTCGTCTAGTTGTGCTTAATTACACCAGATGCGCAGGAAATTGCTGCAGAAACAACCGGCTTTGGCCAACAGACATTGTGTTCTTCTGCTCCAGGACAACGCTCGCTCTCATGTCGCACAACGGACGATGCTGACACTAAGTGTCTTAGGCTATAAAGCACTGCCTCATCTTGCATATTCCCCGGACTTGTCTTCGACAGACTATCATCTGTTTCATCACCTGGATCACTTCCTGTCTGGGAAATTGGAGGTTTAACAACCACCGTGAGCAACTCAATGGGTTATAAAGCAGTTGCCCGTCCTTAATTTAGGGTCACTGGCTTTAGGGAAGGGAGAGAGGCCAGCACCGTAAGACAACACAACATCCATGCCTCACCGGGATTTGAACTCGGACGAATGATCAGAAGCCATCTCTTAGACCACTGCACCTCCAGGGCAGCAAGGGAAACAGTTCACGACAGATAACAGGGTTCAGCGTGCCGTTGATGACATCTTTGGGTCCCAGCCGCCAGTTTTTGTTCCAGGATCATGGCCTTGCCAGGTAGATAGCAACTATGTGTCAATGCCGAGGGGGATTATTTTGCCTAGGTAGGTTGTCCTATTTTTCTGTTCTCGCCATCCACATGTGCTGGTCCTTTACCGGACATTTCATTCACACCAATCCAATAGTACAATGTTGCTGACCCTTGGTGTAGTACAATCACTATGTCCATGAATGAAGATAGATCATAGTGTGAAAGTAGGATCACTGTGAGAATGAAAGAAGAAATCATAGAAATATGTTTTCAGTTTTATTTTTTTATTTTTTGCTATTTTATGGGATTGAGCTGTGATAAGTACAGTGCAGACTGCTGACCTTACTACATTGTTATCACCATCTCTTTGAAGGCAAGTACTGTCATGAAATCTCACATGCCATTGTGAGGCTGCAAAAGGAAAAGTCTTTCAACATTTACCAAAGTGAGTCTCATTTTGGGGTGACCACATAAGCTATTTGACAAAATGCAGTCCATCAGTCTATGGTCCTTCGCCAATGTTCAGCCAAAGATGCATTGCCGTTTTAATACCAGGTGGTTGGCCATCTTTCACAGCCTTCAACAAATGGAACTGTTTGACAGCCAAGAAGTGCACCATGAAACGAAACGGGAAAATCCAAAGGGGCAAGATCCGCGCTATAGTCTTGGTATGGTAGGATTTCAACGCCATCCAAATCCTGAATTTTCTGAATTTCTGGCGAACAATCCGTGACCTTTAATGACATGGGGCATTGTCAAATTTCAGGAGGACCTTCTGTCGTTTCACCATTTCGAGGTAGCGGTGGCATAGAATGTCATATACATGTTGCAGCTGCTCGGCATATTGGTTCCCGTCGATGGCCCGACCATGTGGCACAAGCTCCCAGTGGACAGGACCTTCAAGTTTTCACATTGTCTTCACTTCAAAATGCCCTCTTTGAATCACTGCTTGAGCCTCGTCCCTGGCCGCAGCCATTGGTTTCCAGTATCGGGATAACATAGGAAGACCCACTTCTCATCATTCATTATGTTTCTCTCCCCAAATCAGTCATCTCTTGGATTTTGCAGCAATTCTCGATACAGAGTGACTCACTCCTCAGCTTGCTTTAAGCTCAACTCGTGGGGAGCCATTCGCGGATGCCTGGAGTTAAAACCGAGCTGGTGTAGGTGATGAACGATGGTGGTTTGTGATGCATGGACCTCCTCTGCTAATCGTCGGGCACTGGTTCCTGGGTGCTGTTGAATAGCTAGACGCAGGGGTTCGGTGTTGGTGGTGACTGGTCTCCCACACCTCAATTTGTTAACGAGCTCTGTGTCTCTGGACTGAAAGTGTTGGAACCATCTTCTTACTGTTGCAGGGTGCACTGTCCCCTTGCTTTCTACACTCCAAATTTCCTTCGTGGCAGCTGTCGCATTCAACCCTTTTTTCCAATAATGGCATAGGAGCACACGAACAACAAGTTTCTCCTCCGACATTCTCGTGTTGTATGAGCGACACACGTGTTGGGCCCGGCGCATGCCTGCCTGTCGGTGCAGCGGAGCACATCACCCAGTCAGGAGTGTGACACATTCCACCTTACTGCGTATGTCCCACCTGTTCAACGAAGCTTCTCCATCTGTACTGCGAAACACGACATACTTATTGCACACCCTGGTATTTCAGATTTGGGATTGAAAGCATTGCGAAGCTTTGAAGACCTTTGATAAGGGGCAATCACCATGTCCATGAAGGCAAATAGTAATGTGAAAGGTAGTATATCATCACGAGGCTTAAAAAAAATAGAAATATATTTATTTTGGTGTTGTTGTTTTTTTATTAATGCAGGTGAGGCAGTGGAAAGTAAAATATTGCTTTCTGATCCTGCTACCCTTGCTGTTGTTCAATCATCATGTCCTTTGTTTTAGAGCGTGCTTTGGAAAAAAGTGCATATGAACTGCATCATTTTGCCCATCTGTCTGCCTCATCTAGCAAAATATCTCACCATATATACAGGGTGTGCCATATAAAAGAGGCAAGAGGCCTGAGTATAATGAACAACAGTCAGACAATGTTAATATACATGGTAAAGAATAGTTGAAATGACAGAAAACAGGAGTAATTTACCTGCATTTACAACAATTGCTGAAAGTGCTGTCCCCTGACATCAAGACACAGCTGCACATGACAGAACATGTTGTTCATTACACGCCACAACTCATCGGCAGTAATCTGGGCTATGGCATCCGTAATGTTCACTTTTAATTGATCAAGGGTGTGTTTATTAGTTGCATACACTTTCCCTTTCAATGCTCCCCACAGATAAAAGTCACAGGTGGAGAGATTGGATGATCTGGGTGGCCATAGTCCCTTCGATACAGTTCTGTCCTCTCCAAACACTTCATGCACAGCACTAGACTGTTCCGCACAGTATGCACTGTTGCACCATCCTGCTGAAAGAATGCATATGTATGCTCTTCTTCTGTAAGTGTGGCAAAAAATGGGTTGAACAGCTGCTGAAAATAGCGCTTCGAGTTGATGGTGTCAGTGAAAAAGAATGGGCCAACTATCCCCATCGCAGACACAGCACACCAAACGCCTGTCTTTTGGTCGTACAAAGGAGTCCCCATTGTCCATCTGGGATTCGTGTCGGTCTAAATCCTGCTGTTTTGTACATTGACATACCCGGACAGATGAAACCATGCTTAATCTGTCATGTAATAAAGTGTTGGGTCCATTTCATCGCTGACAGTGGTTTCCTGAAAGCACTTACAATATTGCATTCATTTTGCATAATCAGGAGTTTTAAGTTCTTGGAGCGCCATAACTTTGTACAGCCGAAAATGCAAATCCACCTTAAGTATGCATCGGCATGATGTGGCAGATATTCCCATTGCAGACGATAATCAGCGAATCGACTTCCAAGGGCTTTGTAACATCATTATGCACAAATCTTTGATATTGTCTTCAGTACAAATTGTCTTGTATACCTCCTGTTGCACACCATGCCGGTTTCACGGAATTTCTGCACTAACTTCTGTACCACTGATTTTGCCGGTGCTGCACAATGTGGAAATTTTTCTGTAAAGAACTCATTTAAAACCTTGTATGAGTTATTTCTGAAATACTGTTCCACAATAAAAATCTGCTGTTCCAAACTTAAAACCATTTTCGTTGCCTTTGTTCTCTCTTCACTCACACTTATGACCGGCTACCTACACTGCTCTGGCTGTGACTAACCACTCCTGAGAATTCCTTTGCAGGTGTACATGCAGAAGTGGAACATTCCTTTGCAGCTGTACCGGTAAGAAGTGGAACAAAGCGGTGTTAACTTGAAACTAGCCAAATAGCTTTAACCCGCCCAACAACGTCTGGCCATGAGGCCTCTTTTATATGGTGCACCCGGTATAAGATGGGTTTTAAAAATTTTCTTTTGTAGTGGATAGCACTAACAACAAGGATGATGATAATATTCATTCAGATTTCTGTGGTGAATATTCTTTCTGCATAGGAATTTTTTTCATTTTTACTTGATTCTGCACTCCTTAAGATTTAAATCAGTGAAGGAAGAAATACTCTTCATAATACATGGAAAAATTCAGAGCAAGCAGAATATAAATTCTGACTTTGCATGTAACACTTACTGGTGTAACACCTCTCAGAAAACTTGAAAAATTTCGTCGCCCTGGAGTTAAAATCGAACCCGCATCTCCCGATTTCCACTCGAGTACGCTACTGGTCATCCATGTAACGGTATGCTACTGTTACATGGATGACCAGTAAGTATTACTAGCAAATTCAGAATTAATATTCTGTTGCTTTGAATATTCTTAAAACGTATTGGGAATTTTTTTTTATTATTATCGATGGCTGGAACTATGAGAAAAATGTTCCATAAATTTTCTGATTTGTAAGGGTATGGCTTGGATAAATATGAATTTTTATGAGGTTGTATATTCGCATTTGGCACAAGGCACAATATTCCAACTACTTAAATTTGAAATTGAAGAATGGCCTTTGCATCCAATATGATAAAAAAATTTCAATCTTTCTCTAATGTGAATTTTTCATCTGATGAATAGTTCAGTAAGCTCTACGACTCTATCGACTTTTAAAACTTTTTGCGTGTTCAAGTCTTTGTAAACGATCATTCTCAGAGTCATGGAATCGGCTCCTTTGCAACTAAAAAGCAATGACAAACTGGAAAATAAAAGAAAAACAAAGCGTTAAAATCAAGAAATAATAGATTCCAAAACATTAACAAGTTAATAAAATCATGCAATGCACTGATTATGATACGCTTTCCAACAAACTAGAAATCATTGCTCAAGTTATGAGGATAATGGCTGTGGAATAAATCTGACTCCTGTGCCCTGACCTTTGACCCCATTTTGATGATATTCAACAGAACCGGTTCAGTATACCTCCGGAACAACATACTAAAGCTTTGTCGCAATAGAAGCATTTTTAGTCAAGTTATGAGGATAATGGCTGTGGAATAAATCTCGCTCCTGTGTCCTGACCTTTGACCACATTTTGATGATATTCTATGGAACTGGTTCAGTATACCTCCGAAACAACACATTAAAGTTTTGTCGCAATCAAATACAACATGTTAAAGTTTTGTTGCACTCTTATAGGCAATGAAATGGATCCCGTGCCTATGTCCTGACCTTTGACCCCATTTTGCCCATTTTCAATAGGGTTCGTCCCCAGGTGAGCCCCTACCACATACTAAAAATTCATTGAAATTGAACCATTTTTATGTGAGTTATCATGTGGACAAACGGACAGACGTCAAAGCTGGAGCATATACGCTTCTTCAACCCACGGTTGGAAAGCGTAAAAGAGGACTACCCTGTTGTTGAGTCCTATGCATTTCAACAAAAATCCACATGCCATCATCCGGGACAGTCTATTTTTGTGCTCCCTGTATATTGAATTTTTGGATAGTTAATATTTCCAGTATTTATTTGTATGCTATAAACTCCTGCACTATCTAAAAGGCAAGTTTTCTTTATTTTTAATGATGGTACTTTTATATTTAGTCATGCATATTCCAATATCATTGTTTTGTTTGTGGCATTCTTCTTTTTAATATCCTAGTTAAATCTTTAATGTATGGAAATTTACATTGTTCCTGATGACGGCAAACAGATTTTTGTCGAAATGCATAGGAATCAACAACAGGCTAGTCCTTTTTAACATTTTGGAACTCTATTATTTCTAGATTTTAACGCTTTGTGATACTTTTATTTTTCAGTTTGTCATTGCTTTTTAGTTGCAAAGGGACCAACTCCATGACAAGAATGATCGTTTCCAAAAACAGAAAAAGTTTTAAAGGTTGATAGACTTGTAGATCTCGTTGAACTATGTGCCAAATTTTAAGTATGCGTGGTAGCGACTCAAAAAGTTTTTTGAGCACATCATATCTGAATTTTTCATGTTAGGTGGTGTAAATGTAGTTTTTTAGTTTGGTAACACAGCACTTTCTACAGCTTGAATTGGAAAATTCTTTAACATCAGCTAGTTTTATTCTATGATCATCAACATATTTTCCGATTGAATGAAAATACCAACATTTACCACAATAAAAGGTTTATTATACATCTACTATAGTTTTGCAGAGCATAACTAAAAAGGAATGACAAAACACTCTGTGAAACTATAGTAGATGTATAATAAACCTTTTATTGTGGTAAATGTTGGTATTTTCATTCTATCTCAACACCACAAGTTCTGTAGTCACAAATTATATATTTTCTGATG
Organism: Macrothele yani; assembly: GCA_039090855.1. Taxonomy (NCBI): domain Eukaryota; kingdom Metazoa; phylum Arthropoda; class Arachnida; order Araneae; family Macrothelidae; genus Macrothele; species Macrothele yani. Next base: position 129,012,132 of record CM077008.1, read on the forward strand.
TTGCAGATGCATTGATTTCCCTTTTAAGGTAGTGCAACAGTATATTTGCATTTGACACCATAGCTGTGCTTCTATAAGTCCTACTTTAAAAAAAAATTTTTTCCCCATTTGATTGGCTGTAATAATAACCATGTTTTTATTTTTTTGTTGTTGGTTTTGTTTTTAGGCTTTTCTTATATTCTGTTTGGTGACAAAGACTTTATTTCTTTGTTTGGTGTTATGTAAGTTTGTATAGGTTTACCAGGAAAATTTGTCCTAGTATCAACTGTCAACAATTGCTAGCAGCATTCACATATTTTCTAATTTTTCAGGTGTGCTGTTTTCTGGGGAAAATGAGAAGATAACAATACTTTTGTATTTATTACTGTGTCTGTTCTTGTGAGAGTCGTATTTCGAAAAAAATTTGATGTGCATAGCTGGTGCCATGGCATAAGTTATCTGCAGAATTTTTGGTTATTCTTCATGTACAAAATTTCCTCTAGGACATACAAGTGCACACTTAATTTTGGTATTTAGCTTCACTGTAATAGTCAGATCAGATTTTTTTCCCACCAGGCAGTTTTTAACCCTTTGCAATATTCTCCATGATTTTTCAGTTTTCTAGTGGTTTAATTTTCTTGCTAGGTGATGCAACAAAGTATTCATATTAAAAATTGAGAGAGTACCGTAGTACTCTTTGTAGATAATTTATGCTATGTGTCTTTTGCATGCCAAGATGTTTGTAGGCATGAAATAAAATGAGTGATTCAAGAGTATACATTTATTTACATATAACACATTGCTTTTATTCATGTCACTGATGACTGCACCAAGCCACAGTCCGGTACATACTAAGTGGTATTAAATAACAACAACAAACAATAAAGTTTACTGATTCCTGACATTGAGCAGTACTTAGGTAGGTGGATTAATGAATGTCATTTTTATAAAACCAAAGAAAGAAGATATGAGAGTCATAAAAGAAAATATTTATTAAACTATGGTGGCAACAATAGTAAGTATTTTGACAGTTTAGTTTTCCAAAAACAATATTTATTATTATTAAGGTGTGTCCCAAAATGATAGAGCCACTAGAATGGCTGTGAAGTTTTGGGCCCAATGGTTGAAATCGGACAAAATGACACAGATAAGCATTTCAAATAGGTGTTGTGGTGTTGTGCATGAAAAATGGTAGCAAATGTCATACAAATAAATGAATATGAGAATTATAAAGATATTGACATTAGAGATACGTGTCACAAAATGATAGAACCACTCGTGCAAACCGTCGTGTAATGCAAATGTTACCACAGCTAAGCAGCAGATTGTTGTGTGGGACTGCAGGCACAAGAAATGCCAATCGTTTCAGTATGTTAAAACTGCGTAGTTGTAGTTCGTTAATGGCAGCCGAAAGTTTATGTGACATGGGCCATGGAAAGTCATTGATGGCGCCTGAGCAATGGAAAATTGATGCATTATACCGGAATAAACTGTCCATTCTAGGTATTGCAAGGTGTATTAATCATTACCATCATGTAGTTGCACATTATTTGTCATCAAGTGGATTGTATGGCAGCAAGAAATCTACTGGCTGTCCTTCAGTTTTGACTTCACGTCAGAAAAGGTTGATTATGAATCAGATGAGTAATTCAACATACAGTATCAGGCAGTCTCGTCTGCTGTAAACATAAACATATCGAAATTGACAGTACATCATGTTCTAAATAAGTGCCCATTCATCGCCATCGGAAAATGTGGTGCGGCCCTAAGCTAACTGAAACATAAACAGAAAAGACATAACTGGGCTGAATACCATATGTTATGGACTCAAAAATGGCATAAAGTTATTTCGAGTGATGAAAAGAAGTTTAATTTTTGGAGTGATGAAAAGAAGTTTAATTTGGATGGTCCAGACGGGTGGAAGTATTATTGGCATGACCTTCGAAAGGGAGAATTGAGTTACTCCAAACGCCAACAAGGTGGTGGAGGTATAACTGTCTGGGGGGCATTCAGTGGATGTGGCAAAACACCATTAGCCATTCTAACTGGACACTTGAATGCTGTGAGCTACCAGCAGCTGTTGAATGAACATCTCGTGCTGTATTTTGAATCATTAAATGACTCTGAAGCTCAGTTTCAACAGGATAATGCACGCCCTCACACTGCGCTGCATGTTTTCCAGATCTGAATCCTATGGAAAACATGGGCAGCTGTCGCACGTAAGGTGTATGCACATGGGAGGAAATTCAACAGTGTTACGGACCTTCAACGTGCAATTTTGAAAGCTTGAGACAATATTTCCTTACAGCAGTGTCATAAACTAGTGAACTCCATGCCAAAACATGTGTTTGATATCATCCAGCAAAATGGAAGTTTTATTGGCCATCAAAAATCTGGTTTGACACACATTTGTGACAGCTGTTCTATCTTTTTGGAACAGTCCCCAGTTCAACGTATTTGTTTGAAACCCTCAAACAGGTACACGTTTTGCTTTTTCACTTTTATTTTGGTGCACACATGTCTCACTGAATGAATACTTATATGCACTCCTATACAATCACTTGATTGAATTATATTTTGTTATTTATCCACTTTCTCCTGTGGCTCTATCATTTTGGGACACACCTTATTATCATATATTACTCAGATTTAGGTGAATGTAAGAAATGATCCTGATATCAATGAAATATGATGTAGCTACAGAATCCATCTGCACATGTGCAAGCTAAAATCTGACCTCAAAATGGGAAGAAAAGCTGAACTGCGAGTGTGTTAGTGAGGAGGTTGCTAACTTTTGGCCTAGGATATCTACAGGTTACACCAATCATGTTATACATAGTTTTAAAGCTCTCATCCATTACAGGTAGCCCCCACATGGGTGGTTCAGAGGAAGCCAAATTTTGCTATGACGCATATTTTATTACTGTCAGGTAATATGTACAGCATCAAAATGCATTTTGTATTGGCTATTATCACATTTAGCATTAGGTTCTCATAACTTATAGAGATTGCAATGAGATTTTGTTACATTTATGTAAAACATAGTGAAGTAATGTTTGCCAGTAGTTTAGTAAAATATATGAAATTATCTGCTGTTGTATCACTTCATAGGACAGCATTTGGCATGATCAGATTTCCAAAATGGTTTTGACAATGGTGCTCCATTACTCATTTTTGCTACATTAAAATTTTTTATTGAGGATTTACTTTAGTACTGTCAGGAAAGATGCACAGCATAAAAAGCCCTAGTATCTTCAAGATGGATTGAAAAATTCTTTTTGAAGAAGATTGCAAACAAATTGCCAGAATTATACACATATGTTCTGTTTGTATTTGATAAAAAACTGTTCCTCTTGATTATATAAATGTATATTTGTATCAGGCATAAAACCACTGTTTCTGTTGACAAACTAGAAAAATAACTTTTCTCATCAGGCAGCTAGCTGTAACTGTCTCCAGATTTTTTTTATTCATTTTCTAGCTCCTCCTGATTTAAAATCTTCTACTGAAGAATAGTATGCATGTATGTTTTCACTTGCTGTGATATCTCTGGCACGTGAATATCAGTTTGAAAAAATTGTGCTCGCGTCAGGTATCTGAGAGCATGTCGAAGTTCATCCACATGCTGTCTAAGTAATGTTCAGGTTTTGAAAAATATGTATTGCTCACTATAAGAAAAATAAAAAGACTTAAAATAATTGTGGTGTACTAAATTTGTGGCCTGTGTTTAAAGATGTGCTCATTAGACATAGGATTTAGTGTATCCTTAAAAAGATTTACCCACTGACATATGTGGTATCTGTCATTGAAAACATCTTTGACTTTTAATTATTGAACCATATGCATTCATGTACTTCAAAAATCATTGCTTTCTCTTGAGGACTTGTAATTATTCCAGGAACAGGATTATAAAAAAAATTAAAGTTAATTATTTGTATGAAAATAAGGTTTATACATCTAGTGTATATTATATCAATTAGTGCAGTAAAATGATTTGGCTTTCTTTTTGGTATATCCATTTTAGGGCATCTTATATATTTGAGCAGTAATATTTATGTTTTGTTTCAAAATGACTTTTATCCCCATAACTATAATTTATTTAAACTTCCTTTTTGTGTGTGTGATGAAAATCGTTATTAAATATTTTTCAGATTACTGCCAAAATCTTTGTTCTTGTTATAAAATTGTACTTTCTAAAGTATTAATTTTGGGTATTTTTTTCTTTTTTCATGCTTTGCAGCATCATGGAACTAATTCTCAGGATCATGGCAAAAACTATCAGTTGAGCAGTGAAAGTACGGCAGTTAATCAAAACAATCTGTGCTATCAAGGTGCTTCTGATGTACAGCAAAATTTGCTGAACCCCTCTGCAAGACATGGTTTAAATGGCTCAGGTGATGACTCAAATTTTCTAGGATTTCTGGGCTCAGAACCAACAAGCAATGGCAGAGCTGCGGAATCTGAAAGCCTGGGAAATACCTTTCAAAATGTTCACTCATCCAATTATACCAACTTGAAGCTTCACCCACCCCTGGCAACTCAAACTGATTGTCAGCCTTCTAATTTTAATCATGACAGTAATTTGCAACTGACATGGCTACAGAATGTGTTAAGGTACCACCAGCATCAGAAACCTTTTACTGACTCCTCAGTAAGTCTTTCTTGTATTATTACCAGTATTTTTGTAACATGTTTAAAATTTTTGGTAGTTGAAAAAGAGTGTTCCTTATAAAATGAAGTGGAATGCATAACACAATATATACATGTCATGAAAGTTATCAAAATTAATAACTTCATGTTTCAATGTGCATTTAAAATAATTAACAAATAATAGAGGTAACAACTTACCTCCAATTGAACATATGCAACACGTTATGAGCTCGGCAGACACAGCTCCCACCCCGAGGGAGGCCTAACATACGTAGCTATTTGTTAGTTAAAGTGAAATATTTACAATCTAAAACACTATTAATAATATAAATTTACAATACTTAATTAAATTATATTTACACCCCCACCCCCCGATGTAACATACGTAGCTATTTGTTAGTTAAAGTGAAATATTTACAAGCTAAAACACTATTAATAATATAAATTTACAATACTTAATTAAATTATATTTACACCCCCCTCCCATGGTATCTTCACCTTGTGTGTGTGTGTGGGGGGGGGGCTTGCGTGCAAGCCAGACTAAGAGAGATATCTAAGAGATGAATAACTCTGAAATCAAATCCTGTAAGTGGGAAGCAGCACTTACAGAATGGGCTACAGGCTATAGATATGTTCGATTGGCTCCTGTCCAGCGAGATGCAAGCTAGGCCCAGCGGACCAGAAGGTTGCATCACTGCGATGTGGAAAACATGGGGAAACTACCACATTATACTCCCAAGTAATCGGTAATGGAAAAATCTTAACAAATGAATGATTCTGGCAACTCTGATCCCAGGACATTTCCTGGAGTCAGGCCTGGCAGGAGAAGAGGCAGGGCCTCTCAGGTCGACATCATGCCAAATCCCTGCACAAATATTTGAACGTGGAATGTTCGTACAATGATGAGAATGGGAAAACTAGAAAATATTAAAAGAGAAATGGAGAAGCACAGGATTAATATTCTTGGACTATCTGAGACTAGATGGAAAAGGAGGAAGGAGAATTTCAGAGTGACAACTGTCACGTGATTCATTCTGGAAGTTAATATGGCCAAGGTGGAGTGGCTCTGGTGTTGGATAAGCAGTCTGTGGTTGCTTTAAAGGATGTTAGAGTATTGAGCCACAGAGCGATTATGATCAGGCTGTTTACAAGAACTGTTGATACGGTGATAGTTCAAGTTTACATGCCGACTACAAGACATGATGACCAGGAAGTGGAAAATATGTATGAATGTTTGGAAGAAATACTGAGTTCGACAAAATCAGTTGACAATGTAATCCTAATGGGAGACTGGAACACTCTGGTGAGGGAAGGTCCGGAAGGAGATATCCTAGGAAGGTACAGATTGGGACTGAGAAATGAGAGAGGACAAAGGTTGACCAACTTCTGTGAACAAGAAAAATTAGTAATTACAAATACGTGGAATTAAGTTCATAGACGGAGAAAATACACATGGAAAAGCCCGGGAGATAGGAATAGGTACCAAATTGATTACATTTTGGTTAAGAGACGTTATAGAAATCAAGTGAAAAAGTCGATAGCCTACCCGAGAGCAGATGTTGATTCCGATCATAACCTCCTTGTGATGACTTATCATTTAAAATGGAAGAAGATAGAAAAACCAAAGAGTAGAATGAAATTTAATCTGGAGGCGTTACGACATAAAAATATAAGGCTGAATTATCAGACCAGGATTATAAATGGTATTGAAGCAGTTCAGATGGACATTCAAGAACCTGAACAACATTGGAAGATAATAAAAAACATAGTAATAGATGCTGCAAAGGAAACAATCGGAAGACAAAACTTAGAAATTAAAAAGAAATGGCTGACACCGGAGGTGATAGCCAAAATGGAAGAAAGACGTAAATGGAAAAATATTAACACAGAACAAGGAGTATTCATGTATAAGAAACTAAAAAATGAAGTGGATAGAGAATGTAAAAAAGCAAGAGAAAAATGGTGGATGGATCGTTGTGAAGAAATAGAGGAAATGGAAAACCAGGGACGGTCAGACCTTGTTCACAAGGCTATCATTGCACGGCACAGAGGAAGAAAGGAGTGCAATCCCGTACCATCCAAAACAAACAGGGAATGCACCTGACTGACCCAAAGGAGAAAAAAGAGAGGTGGAAAGAATATGTGTCAGAACTATATAATGAGGAGAAGGAACAAGAACCAAATTGGTCAGATTCATACTTAGTCAATGGTGGAATAGAGAGGGGTCAGGAAATTACAAGAGAAGAATTTGAGGAGGCACTTAGATCAATTTCAAACAATAAAGCTCCAGGAGTAGATGAGATACCCATGGAACTACTTAAAGAATCTGGTGAAGCTTTAATTAATCAATTATTCGTCTTTGTAAATTGTTGCTATCAAAAAGGAATTTGGCCTACTGACCATTCGACCTCCATAATAATTCCTATACCAAAGAAACCTAAGACAACAGAGTGTGAACAGTACAGAACCATAAGCTTAATTTCATATGCATCAAAGATTCTGCTGAAGATTATTAAAAAGAGATTGGATTTTAAGGTGGAAGAGGCGTTAGGAGAGTACTAGTTTGGATTTAGAAGAGGAAAGGGTACTAGGGATGTGATTGGCACCCTGAGATTCCTGGCAGAAAGGATGGTTGACAGGGGGCACTCCTCTACATTTGTTTCATTAATTATGAGAAGGCCTTCGACAGAGTGACTTGGACAAAACTTTTTCCAATCCTAGAGAGACTTGGCATGAATGATAACAGTATCCAGCTTATCAAAAATCTCTGGAAAGAAATATTACAGGAAAGAAATATTACAGGCAAACTTCAGGACTTGCAATGGGTTCTCCGCTAGCACCTCTGCTAGCAAATTATTATATAAGTAAACTAGAGGCAAAAATCCTTATACAACCCTCCTTGTTTGCTCTCTATGTAAGGTACATGGATGATGTCCTAATTATAGTAGATACTGTGGACCAATCTCTACCCTCTCAGATTCTGGAAGAATTTAACTTACTAGAGAATACCTTGCAGTACACCCTAGAACAGGAAAGAGACCATAGCATCAATTACCTAGATTTAACCTTGACCTCAAAAGAGGGGAAAATATTCACTCAGCTTTTTAGAAAACCCACCAACACAGGGAAGATGTTAGACTTCTGCTCATTCCACCCTGATTATATTAAATCGAATACGACGAGACAATTTTTGGAAAAGATTGAAATCCTGGTCTCTTCAGCGACTCAGAAAGATCTTCACAAAGAAGAATTAAAGGAAATATTGGCAGAAAACAATTACCCCTCCCCATATGTTGAGAAAATATTTAAACAAGTGCCAAAAAAGAAGCAGGAGAAAACCAACTTCAAATTCACCAGCAAAATTACGTACGACAAGGGACTTTTCGAGAACCTGAAAAGGATCGGAGCAAAATATAATATCAGACTAGCTCCAGATCTTAATAACAAAATAAAGAACTTCCTGCCAGCTTTAAAGCAGAAAGAATTGGACATCCAATTGCAGGAAGGAGTAATTTACTGCATCGACTGTAACTGCGGACTCAGCTATATAGGAGAAACAGGGAGAAGTATTAAGGTCCGAATGAAAGAACACCAAGCAGCTATTAGGAACATTGGGAACAAAACAGGGCTAGACAGACATATACAAGCAAGTGGACACTCCATAAATTGGGACTCAGTGAAAATAATCGCCCACCAGTCAAACTTAGTAAAGAGGAAACTAGAAGAAGGGATCGAAATAGCAAGAAGAAATACCACAATTAACGATAATTGCGGATGGACTCTTCCAATTGAGTGGCAGCAACTACTCCAGTGACATAGTCCTGATGACGAACTAGGCTTTAGTTCGAAAATTTGACAACCAACTTTGATGAAAAATAACCTCTATAAGACCCGTAAAAAAGCTATTCCACAATCACTATGAATAGAGGTGCCATAAATGCATTTACAACTAAAAATCTCTATGTAAATCAGGAAGCATCAATTTCAATTCAAGAGGGAATGACTGATTCAGTCTCAATAAATAAAGGTGTAAGGCAGGGATGCTTGTTGTCAACTGCCCTTTTTGGTGTTTATGCCGAAGTTATGATGGATCTGGCCTTGGGGAGCGATAGCAAAGGATTTTGGGTTAATGGAGAGAGAATTAAGGCCATTAAGTTTGCTGATGACCAGGCAATTGTTTCAGGATCAGCCAAGTCATTACAGTGCATGATGTCAAAAATACACAAAAATGCGGATATCTATGGAATGAAGATAAATAAAAATAAGACAAAAATAATGGTAATATGGAAGGATACAAAACAGGCTTTCCTTAAACTTGAAGGACAATGCATCAAACAAGTTAAATCATTCCAATATTTGGGTCAAATTATTACTGAAGATGTGAGATGTGAAAAGGAAATTAGAATGAGACTGGGGATTGCAAAAATGGCTTTTAGAGATAATCAAAGACTACTGACATCCAAAAATATAGATCTAAAACTGAGGAAGAGAATTTTAAAGGCATATGTTTGGTCAGTAGCTCTCAACAGTTCTGAGACATGGTCATTGACCAAGAGGAAAGTTAAGAGGCTGGAGGCATTTGAGATGTGGAGCTATAGAAGAATGGAGAGAATAAGCTGGCTCGATAGAAAGACTAATCACACTTCATGATGAATGATACACCACAAGTGCATTCACAGCTATTTTTGTCAAACTGCTCAAAAAAGCAAGAGCTTAGGAGACCCATTCACAAATGAACTTGCTCGTCACAAACAATTCGCTCATGCCATTCAAATGAAGAGCATTCACTGGGGGCCGACAAAGAATGGAAGATTTTAAAATCCATCAGGACATAACAAAAGTTAATGAAAAATTGAAGAAAAAAATTAAATAATTTTTTTCTAAAGTAAATTGATGCATTTTTATTAAATTGAAACATTTTTTCTAATGTCAGGGGCATTTTAACAAAAACATAAACAATTGAATCACTTTCAGAGGGCCTTGCCTCCCCTCTAAAAGTGATTCAATGGCATTCACATTTTATTCCGTTCCATTCTTAAGTTTCACCATGTTTTCCAGCTCCTGCTCATTTGCTAATTTTTCACTCACATAGTGGCTGACACTTATTAATTCCTGACATCACTTTTCTTTTTAAGAATTTGTTTCCATTCATTCACCATTCATGGTGAAGATTCTTTCATTATGAATGAACCATCACAACCAGTAGCATGCAAAGTGATGTGCCCCTTTTCTTCTACTACCATGGACCTCTCTTTTGTGACTTCCTGGAGCATGGTAAAACACAATATGAACAGATACTGTAAGATTGGATGAAGTTACTTCATGTGATCCAGAACAAGTGCCCTATTCTTCTGAATCCTTCTATATGATGATGTCAGACCATATACTACATAAGCTTTAAGGCAGACATAACAGAAATTTAGGTTGGTGGTGTTTCAACATCTTATATCTTTGTTTCGTAGAATGATTTTACTATGGAACCTTTTGAAAAGGAGCAAAGAGTAGCAATTCATTTTCTTACAACAGGAGGGTTGTTGCCAGCCAATCCATCAGCTAATGGATGCTGTTTATGGCAACCATAGCCTACGGATATCGGCAGTGAATTAGCTGAGTTTTTGATTTCAATGTGGATTAACCTTCCTTAAGGATGATCCACACCCTGTGTAGGCAAACATCATCATCACTGAAGCAAAGATATCACAGATGAATGAGCTCATGCAGGCCAACAGATGCAGAATCAAGAATGAAAATCTCCCCTTCATTTTGATTACAATGTAGTCATTTCTGCAAGCACCCCTCAGAACTGCAGAGTAAGTTCTAGGAACTTGCTTACAAGAGTAAAGTAGTAGGATTAAAGATGAACTTACAGAAAACAAAATTAATGTAGAATGCTTTTACAACAGCTGAAGAATCAGAGGTTGACAGGACAAATTTAAAAGTAACTGATGCCTACATCTACCTGGGACAAGATATTAAATGAGGGCCATATAAAAGGAGAAATTAATAGGATTGTAAAACTTGGCTAGAGTGCATTTGGAAGAAACAGTGCAATTTTCAAGGGCAATTTGCCATTTTGACTTTGAAAGAAAACTGTTTAATTAATGCATCCTTCCATTTATTACTTGTGGATAATGTAAGATTTTCTAACCCTGATTCAGAAATGATATTTGTGAATATGGATTAATATACTCATTCCCAAGGGGAATTCCTTTGTACCATTTTAGCAGAGTTTCCAAGATAAACATGTTTTGAGCCTGCTGGCATTCAGTAGCAACAGATTAACCACATTAGATTTAGCTGTGATTTATAAGTATGCCAATGTATTGTACTGATGTTGGAAAAGGGATTTTTCTCTTAAGATGTGTGAATGGGAGATACTCGCTTAAGAGCAATTTACCTTTAGCGAAACAGGTAAAGTAACTGTTGAAAACAGGTGTTAAGCGGGGAATTAAGAATGTTCCTGTGGCTCGTAGAGGAGAGAAGACATTTTTTGATAAGGAGGAGCATGTGGTTTTTGTGTGGCATATGGTCTTGGGCATTAGAAGGTAACAACAGGAGGTCATGTAAAAGTCTCCTTTTTCTTTTTCTTTTCGGAGATGGAGCAATAAGCCTGATTACAAAACCACTGTAGAAGATGAGCTAAGGTATGTTAAGCAGTCTACCAGTTAAGTGGACAGGTACGGGAGTCTGCGAATCCTCCCATTTACTGCCAGTTTGTTAATTACCAAGCCACAGAGTAAATTGAATTAAATGTTTTAATTTGTTACTGTTTTTAAAAAAAGTCTGGACTTGTATTTTCATGTACGTGATTCTGTGTATTGAATCAGGTCAGTTTCCTCAGAGGCATTAACAGAATAAAAAGGAACTGACAGCATCTTGTCTAAGGTTGATGAAACCAAAATAAAATAAAATGTGATGACTCTTGCCGGACCACAAGTAAAATAATTTTTCTTGTATAACATAAAGAGGGGGGAAAGGAGCAAGTATCATAATGGATAAAACATGTGGACCTCAACTAAAAAAGACAGGAAACTGTGGACAACTCAAAGAAGCATGGAGAGGTGCATGCTTGTTGTTGCCAAGAAAGGTAGGAAAAGGAACTTATGGATCAGGAAAATGACAAGGGTGGATAACATGATCTAAGTAAAGAACCTCAATTGGCAATGGGCTGGACACATTGCTAGAAGAAATGACCACCATTGGACAATTGAAATACTAGACTGGTTACCAAGAAACAGAAAAAGACCCAGAAGACTGCATATGAGATGAGTGGCTGAAATTCGAAAGCATGCTGGAGTGACATGGAATAGAATTGCTCTAGACAGAGAGTTGTGGAAGAAACTTGAGAAGACTATCCAGCAGTGGATTAAGAGTGGTTGGTGATGATGGTGATCTTGAAATACTAATGTAACACTTGTTACAAAAAATGTACAGTCATTTGCAAAAGTTTAAGACCACCTGTTGGTATTAGAAAATTTCTGCTGATTGTGTCAGCTACTGTCTGTATTATTCACCTTTCTGTTAGTGTTGCATCATCCTACAGCTGCCACTGTTGATAGAATTGGGGGAAGCATGCGAGCGTCAGTTTGCTTCTGTTTTTCATGCTGAGAGGTTTTGTACCTATTGTCTATATAGCAAAAAATGGGCAAAAAAAGTGTCATTAAGTATTACTCAGAGGTCACAAATAGTGACTTTCTATCATGAAGGATACTCCGAACATGACATAAGCAAAAAGGTGAACGTGAGCAAGATTGCTATTCATAAAACGGTCATGAAATATCAAGATACAGGTGAATTTAGTTACTGCAAGAGAAGTGGACATCCAAGGGGAACAACCCCACATAATGACAGTACCATAAGGCGAATAGTTATGCGTTTTCCGAGGAATTCATGCAAGAAAATCAAGGCCTTCCAACATTGAAAGGGACCTGATATTAGTAGGTATCAGTACTTTTTTCCGATGTCTTAGTGAAAGATTTTGGATTAAAGCCTTATAAACCTACACATAAACCTAGACTAACCTCTGTCGTGAAAAAAAAAGAGACTCCAGTTTGTGAAGCATCATTAATCTTGGACTGCTGAAAATTCGAGCCAAGTTCTTTTTCCGATGAATGTGTCAATTTGAATTGCGTGAGGCAAATGTTTGATGACCAAAGGGAAAAAGGTTGGATGAAAAATACTCTGTTAGCACTGTGAGACATCTTGCCTAGTCAGATGGTATGGGGTGCTATTTCAGCATTTGGTACTGCTTCATTATCCTTTTTGCCAACAGGCACTACCATGACTAGTGCTTTTTATGTGGAAATGTTGCGTGAGAAGCTGTTAACATCATATGTGCACAGATGCACAATCATTATGCACAATGGTGCTCCATGCCACAGATCAAAGGCAGTAAAGGACTACCTGCAGAGGAAAAACATAACTGTGCTTGACTGGCCTGGTAATAGTCCTGACCTTAACCCCTTCAAAAATTTGTGGATCGTTTTAAAATACAAGGTTGCAGAAAAATAGCCATCAAATTCCCAAGCTTTAATTGATGCGATAAAGTACGTATGGTGCAAAGACATTTCAAGTAACTACTGTAAATCCCTCATTGAGAGTATGCCACATCGTATTCTGTCCATTATAAAAAATAAAGGTGACCACATAAAGTACTGATTTCAGTCTTTTTGTGTTCTAATGAATGTAAGTATTCATATGTGGTATAATTTTTTCAAATATCTCTGACTAGTAATTAATTGTTTCTTTGAAAATCTTAATTTTCAATAAATTGAAAGGTGGTCTTAAGCTTTTGCAAATGACTGTATTTATTGGAATACAGTTTGTTTTATGCCTGCAATTTTTAATGAAGCAGTGCAGTCACCTGAGTGTATGTGTGATGAATTGACAGAGCAGAGATTCAGAATTACATTTTTTGAGGGTGCAGTTAAATGCCATTGACATTTGCAAAGTGTCTGAGGTTTTCAGAGACATAATACAGTGAAGTTGCTATAATAATGGGAAACAAGTTTGACTGACAGTTTGAAATTTAGTAGAGGAACTGAACATGAATAACAAAACTAATAGATTTCTTTTGCCAAAGAACTGAAGAAGGGAAAGTGTTCATCAAAATATTTTAAAAAGTTCTCAATGTAGTGTCCTCTCACACAGCTTTCAGTGCATCCATTTTTGAAGAAAAAGTATGTAAGGTGTGATGAGAGCATATGTCATTATTGAAAAAACTCTCAAATTTGGAACCTAAATCAGAAGTATCCTTGTAGAGAACAACAACACAATTGTAGTCAAATACAGACCATACTGTTGGTTTTTTAGATTGTCAGAAGAAATAAAGGGTTAGTAGTACACACAGCAATTTGGGAAAACTTTGCAGCAGTTTTGTCGAAATATGAGCCATCTTTGAAATAACCTCTTGTTACGTTTAAACTTTTTGTGTGTTGTCTTTCTAAGTAAGCACTGTTTGACATGCCATGGAAAGATCGCAGACCTTGAAAATGATTCCTCTGAGCATTACAAGGTTTAAAAATATATAATTAAAATGTTATTAAAATCTTATAAGTTTCCCTATCAAAAATTTGTGTATTTCAGACACCTTTCATATGGGAACTAGGTTCTTACGTTGTCTTCTTTCCCGTGCAACATATCGTAAGGCTTCAGAAATGAGGTTATTCAGAAGATATCTTGAAGAGAGTATCGTTGTGTCCAATAAGAGTCACATTGCAACTTTCGGGAATTTATGAAATAAGTTAAAAAAAACAACCGGTATGTATGTACGTGATTAGAATTGGAATGCCTGAAATAATACGGCAGCAATGTCTTGAAATCACAAGTAAACTAAGACATCTGTAAAAAAACGTAAAGACCTAGTCTCAATGGGTTGCAGTTTGCTACTACTGTTTTTGATGCAGACTTTTGGGTACTGCAGAGCATACACTCACTTTATTTGGTGTACAGGGATGGTTTAATGTGTTTTATCAAGTCTTCCAGATATGGTGGATTATTATTGTTAGCATTATCATCTGACAGCACTTTTGAATTTGTTAGATGATTTAGTCTGTTGGGTAATGCTCACACAATCATACTGTGTATCAATAGTCCAATAGTCTGATATATTGGCAGTGGAGGCTTGTTTATTGAATCATAAACTCCTTTTTTGTTTTTTTCTGTTCTATGTCACATACACTTACAGTTAAAACAATTCCTTTAAGCATTTGTCAGTTACATAGAAATATTTGGTCTTAGTTATCAATAATGTGTTCAACATCTTTATATGTTTTGTAATATCATCATCATCATCATCATTGTCAACCATTATCAATCCACTGCTGGACGAAGGTCTCCCCAAGTTTCCTCCACAACGGTCTGTCTTGTGCCAGTCTCCTCCATGTCACCCCTGCATACTTTCGAATTTCATCCACCCATCTCCCATGTGGTCTTCTTCTGGGTCTTTTCCTGTCCCTTGGAATCCAATCTAAAATTTCGGCTGTCCATCGATGATCTGTCCTTCTGGCAGTATGTCCAGCCCATTGCCATTTCAGGGATTTAACTCTGATCATGATGTCTTCCACTCTTGTCATTTTCGGATCACGAGTTCCTCTTCTTATCTCTCCTGGTTACACCAAGTATGCACCTCTCCATGCTTCTTTGAGTTGTCCGCAGCCTTTGTATGTCTCTTTTAGTTAAGGTCCACGTCTCTGCACCATACGTAAGCACTGGAAGGATGCATTGATCAAAAACTTTTCTTTTAAGACATAATGGCATATTGCTCTTGAAAATTATGCTGTTTCTTCCAAAAGCTCTCCAGGCAAGTTTTGTACGCCGATTAATTTCTTCATCAATGTGACCCTCACTAGATATCTGCTGTCCAAGATAAACGTACGTGTCTGTTATCTCCAGCTTTTCTCCATCAATCGATAAGTCTTCATTTCTTGTAAAAGCATTGAACATCACTTTTGTCTTCTGAAAGTTCATTTTTAATCCCACTTCTTTACTCTTGTCAGCAAGTTCCTGGATCATACTCTGCAGCTCTGATGGGGTAGTTGCAAAAATGACTACGTCATCAGCAAAACGAAGGTGGGTTAGATAATCTCCATTAATCTTTATCCCCTTGTTTTCCCAGCTCAGCGACTGAAAAACACCCTCCAATGTGGCATTAAAGAGCTTCGGAGAAATGGTGTCACCTTGTCTCACTCCCTTTCCAATTTTTACTTGTGTTGTATTTTCAAACAGCCTAATCTTTGCACTTGCATTTTCATAGATGTTATTAATAATATTAATGTATGCATCTTCAATACCACAGGTTTTCAGAGCCATTGTAACTGCTGATGGTTTCACGGAATCAAAGGCTTTTTCATAATCGATAAAAGCCATGCACAATGGAAGTTCATATTCCTCGCTCTTTCAATTAGTTCTCTCAGCACATGGATATGATCTATTGTGCTGTAGCCACTCCTGAATCCAGCTTGTTCTCTCGGTTGAGCCATGTCCAGTGTTACCTTCAAGCGGTGTGAAAGAACTTTAGTGAAGATTTTATAAACTACTGATAGGAGGCTGATAGGTCTGTAGTTTCCAAGATCCTCAATGTCACCTTTCTTATGTAGCAGGATCATTGTAGCGGTGTTCCAATCCTCAGGAATCTTTCCTTCATTAAGGCATCGAGTGAAAATTTGGGCGAGTACTGTTTCGATTTCTCCACTTGCTTCTTGTATGATGTCTACAGTAATTCCATCTTCTCCTGGAGCTTTTCCCGCTTCATGTTCTTGATTGCATGTGCAACTTCTGCTGGAAGGACTGGAGGAACTCTGGTACTGGTATCTTTCATGATGTCTGGAGTGCATGTATCATCCCTTTCATATAATTTGGAGTAGAAATCTTTCACTCTTGTCAAAATTTCGCCTCTATTTCTTGTTACAGAACCATCTTCTTTTCTCAGTGCCATAATCTGTTTTCTTCCCTTACTGAGATGTCCCTTTGCTATCTTTAGGCTTTGGTTGTTTTCAATTGCTTTCCTCACAAGTTCACAGTTGAATTTTCTTACGTCTTCAGTGATACCTTTCCTTACTGTCTTGCATAGCTCTATATATTCCACTTTGGAAGTTACATCTTCTTTAGTTGTCCTCATCTCTCTTCTTTTTTGCATCAACATTTTCGTTTTTCCTGATAATTTATTTACATGCAACTTGTTCTTAGACCCAGCTAATTTTGTTGCTGTTTCCATAAGAGCTTTGGTTACTTTTCTGTTAACTTCAGAGATGTCCACTTCTTCCGATGTTAGGCCTTCTAAAGCAGAGAATCTGTTCTTCAGTTCCAACTTGAAGGTATTATGGTGTTTTTTAAGGTTGGTTATGTCAATAGATTTTGTTTGTCTTATGAGCTTGCCACGTTCAAGTTTAGTGTTGAGGTGCATCTTACATCTCACCAATCTATGGTCACTACCTGTGTTGAACTTGTTTAGCACACTGCAGTCTTCTATGACGAATTTTTTTGTTACACATAATAAAATCAATTTCACTTGTCGTCCCATTTGGATGTCTCCATGTCCATTTCCTGTGTGGCTTTTTCTTGAAGAAGGAGTTCAAGATGAAAAACCCTTCTGCCTCTGCAAACTCAACGAGAGTATTTCCACGCTGGTTTCTGTTGCCCTGACCGAATTTACCTACTGAAGTTTCATTCTGTTGCCGTTGCCCTATTTTTGCATTGAAATCTCCCATAATTATTTTCAAGTGCTGCTTACCTTTATTATTTAGATGACAAATTTCCTCATAAAATTCTTCAATTTCTTCTTCAGGATGACTTGTGGTGGGTGCATAAGTTTGAATAATCTGAGCCTGGTATCTTTTCGAGAGTTGGATAACAAGTCGTGCAGCTCTGTCAGAGGAACTTTCAACTTCTACAACTTTATCCTTCAGTTTCTTGTTTATTATAAATCCAACACCACTAGTTCTGCCAGTATCTGTCCCACGATAGTAGAAGAGATGTCCACTTTTCAGTTCAATGAGATCTTCTCCTTTTCTCCTTACCTCACTTAGCCCCACGATGTCCCACTTGATCCTTTGTAGTTCCTCTTCCAATTCAAGAAGCCTTGAATCAGAAGATAGGGAGCGTCCATTGTACGTAGCCAAGGTCAGCATCAGATGGCAGCCTAGTCCGGTCCTCCGGGATTCTTAGCACCCTCTGCCTTCATGTCGCACTGGCCGCTGCCTTGGCCAGGTACATTCCAGCTGCCGGAGACTGAGGGCCAAGATTTAAGTTGTGGAATCATTTTTGAGGGGTTTGGCCATAACTCACCACGCTAGCCAAGCGGGTTGGTGAGTGTGGGATAGCATTTCCTCTAATCCCGATGGTATAGTTATACCGCTATTGTCGGTCGTCAGAGCCCCTTTAGTGGGAACAGGATGCACCACGAGAAGGCGGGGTTGACATTTGTCAAGGAGAGGCTGTGATGTTACGCATCACCTGACCTTACATCCTATATATATATATATATATATATCAATAGATCAAAGAAAAAATATTTTTTTTGATAAATAGTAGTAATTAAATCCTCTTTAGCCAGTTATGAGTACATTTTTTCCCCTCGTGATGTTCTTGGTCCTCTCATGTGATTTGAGAACTTAAATTTGTGTGACACTCACATGATCAGAGATCTTATTTATTTTGTCTTCTTTGGGCTGTAATTTTGTAAAATACAAATTAAAGTACAACTGAACCCTAGTTTGCAGCATTGTAATCACTTGACATAGTGACTTTTTGGTGAAAATATTGTAAATAGTTATCAGATTACCTTTTGCTATCATATTCAAAATCTGAATTTTAAACTTTTTTATGTAATTACTCTAAAGTTTTATTTGCTGTATTGATTTTAACAAGTTTCATAAATATGCCAGCGTTTTTTTTTTTTTTTATTCCTGAATATTTTTTTATGCATTTTAGTGCATATGCAATCATACACCTTAAACTCAGATTCATTTAGAAGGTTCTAAACTTTTGAAGTGGGATATGGTTTTATAAATATCATATATATTCTTGCATGTTACAATGAAAACTTCATGTGCATTTTTTAACAAGTAATGTGTATGAAAATACTTCACAGGTATACAGAATTTTTTTTTTCATGGGAAAGTCTGTCAAATGAAGTATAATGTGATATAGATTTTAAATGTCCAAAATGTAAAATGTTGATCTAAATGAATTAGTCAAAACTTTTTATTATAATTTTTACATTTTGTTGTAGTCTGTTTACTCAAAGCAATTAAAAGTGCTCGTTGAATATTATGTAGTCTTCATATGGATGAACTTTCTAATTTTTTCATGCATTTTTTCATGTTTTTTGCTATGTATCTGATATGCATGCTTGATACTTTCTGCAGGTCACCAGGAATTGCAATAATGAAATGGCTGATTATGTGGCATGTACATCAGTGGGTGGTGAACCTATCCCTGGCTACAGTGCTTCTTGTGGGACAAATGACAGATCTGCGTTAGATGATCTTGTTTCAAAAATTGTTGATGATGATCACTTCAATAATCCTGGTTTTTTTGACCAAATGGAGGCTCTTAATATTCCTGTAAATCCTGAATTTGTTAATGGTTTTGAGGGGTAAGTAATTTATTATGATTGTGGAAGTATTGATATTGGTTTTCTATTGTGTGTTTTTCTATGTTTATGAATTTTTTCTTTGCTACTTCACAGGTGTGTAAATATTGAAAAGTATGTATGTGTATGCATTTTTCTTTGTTACTTCAGGTAAAAATATTAAAAACTATGCACATGTGTGTGTTATTTTTCTCTTTAACTTTAAGAGATTGAGGTGTTAGTTTCACAGGTTTTTTCTCATTTGTTATTTATCTTTAGTAGGTCATTTTGCTTCAGAACATTGTTTCTGTAAATAAAGTGTAATTTTGGAGCTGCAAAAGGACAAAAAAGCAAGTAATGTTTAAATATATAAAAATCATTATGCTTTTTAGCCTTGTATTTCAATGACCTAGGTGCAGTATATTGCAAATGAGTTTGAGAAGAAAGGATGCATAACGAAGACCTGTGGTGTTCGCAAAGAACATTGCTAAATGAGTACAATCAGACCTTATTCATTCAGAGTATGTGGTACTGAAAAATCTGACTTTAAATTGCATGATTTTGAATTATGCAATTTTATCACTCAGAATTTAAGCGGGTAGTTAAAGACCTATTGTTATACTGTAAACTGTGAACTTTTTTGTTCAACTGATCTTAATATTTTTATGTGTTTATTTAAATGTATA
Organism: Macrothele yani; assembly: GCA_039090855.1. Taxonomy (NCBI): domain Eukaryota; kingdom Metazoa; phylum Arthropoda; class Arachnida; order Araneae; family Macrothelidae; genus Macrothele; species Macrothele yani. Next base: position 129,032,019 of record CM077008.1, read on the forward strand.
AATTCATACATTTTGAATTTATGCATTTATGTTAAACATCAAAAATGAGTCTCAATGTATGTACAATACTTGTGTGATATTCAGGCATGCTTTTAATGCAGATGAATTATGATATCGTCCATTTACATTATCTCCACGTATTTGATATATATTAACCATTTCTATCGCCCTTTGAATTTATCAGCTACAATTAAAATAGCTGTTGCGTTAAATGCCACCAGATGACGACATCTCAGTTGCTGAGACCATCAATACGTATTCGTGTAGTCAGATGCTGACTGATAAACCACGCATGGCGCTGAGAATTGTTGGCGCTGTAGCGTAAATTCGAACGCACTCGACTAGTTATCGAGAGTTCTGGGGTTCGATCCCAGCAGTGCCAGAATACAATTTTTCAGTCGCTATGCGTTGTTTAAAAAATAATGTGGGAAGAGTGATGATATCGTCCATTTGAATTATATATCATTAGAAAAATAATTTAATACAGAATGTAATGCTGCACACTCTATTAAAAATTGCATTTTAAAAGAGTTTATACATAGAAAATCATGATAAAGCATATTTCATAATTTCTCACCACTTCTGTTAGTATTTAGTCTGGAAACCTTTTGCTGCCATTACAGCCTTACAGTGACGTCCCATGGAGTGAATCAAGCGTTTTAGTTCATCAGATTTATATGTGTGAAACTGAGATTGTATGACTGCTTCTATCAACTGTGCTTTTTTTCTTCGTTGCTTCTGACTGACAAGTTTCTTTAATGGACTCCACAGTTTTCTATTGCATTCAGGTCAAAGCTATTACGTGGCCATTCTAGCAGGATAATATGATTTTACTGAAACCACCTTTTGCACACAGCAGCAACTTGACAAGGAGCTGAATCCTGTTGAAATATATAAGCTTCATTATCCTGGAAAAGATCATGCCTTCAGTTTTGGTTCAGGTATATAAATGACATATTTTTTATCATTTAAAGTACTATTTATCACATAAATTCTGCCCACACCTTTTGTTGTCATACAACCCTAGATCATAACACTAACTCGATGCATAATGGTAGCTGTAATGCATTTAGGCAGCAAATCTTTCAATTTCTTCTTCGTGCATACTTTATTTCATTCACTACCAGATATGGATATTCTGGTCTCATCACTCCAGATGACTGTCTCATTGTTCCTCAGACAAATTAACATGTCTTTTAGCCCATTCTAATCTCTTTCTTTGTTTGGGAGATAGAAATGGCTTTTTCTTTGGAATTCTATAATTTAAATCAGTTTTTGAGTATGTGTTTAACAGTCCTAGCCTCATCTTCAAACCACATTGAGACAAAGCATTTTTAATTGACTCAGATGATTTTATTTTGTCACTTAAACACAGTCTTTTAATTCCTCTATCATCACATGCTGTTGTGCACCTTTTCCTGCCTTTACCAGTTTGATTTTGAATTAACTGAGTCTGCTGATACCTCTTGCACAGTTTAGAATATCTCTTTTGGTTAGATTTCCACCTACTTTTCTTATGATTCTCTCCTAAGTGTACCCTTCTTCATGCAAAGTTAGCATTTTACGTCACTTTGAAGGTGACCAGTCAACTCTTTTCACTCTGTTTGTCATCTTACTAAGTGACTCAGCTTACTAAGTTATCAAGGAAAAGAAAATGATTGAAAAAACCAGTGGCCAACTTGATGATACTCACACAACTGAATAGGAGTTCTATTATTAGCTCTGATACCTGGAAATGAGAGCTGACTCATACTAACACCTTATCGGTTCCATGCTGTGTTATAATAAAGCCTGATTGGCTGTCAGAACCATCAGTCTCATTGGTCAGTTTTAAGTTAAGAAAATCCACTTCTTGTTACATAAGGTAGTTGTGTTTTTTCTTTTTCTGGTTATTTGGCTATAACTCATGATATAATAAAGATAATTCAACAGAGTTGGTTGCATTACATTCTACATTAAATTATCTTTGAATAAAGCTCATGTTGAGAAATGGCTTCCTAGTTTAATTGAATTAATAATCTAAAGCAACTTTTATGGGAATTTTACTAGGAAATTTTTTCATTAATAGCAAATTTTCGGAGAAAACTCTTCTCCTTCTTCAGGCTGTCTTGTTGTTGTCACTTTTTACTTGTCACTATCACGGTTACGGTTAACCTTGACGGTTTAGGTTATTTTTCAACAAATCCTGCCAGATGTTAGGCAGGGAAAATCCTTTGCAGTCATTGATGATGGAATTTTGATTTTTCTCAATCTCTATTCCTTCTTTCAGTTTTCTTTTTGGAAATTGCTTTGGAAACTGATTACTTTAAGGGAATTCCAATCCATGCTGTGCCCAGTTTCTCTAACATGCCTATCTAATCCAGTCTTGTTGGAGCAATTTTTTATAGCTGCTTTATGCTCAGCTATACGAGTTTCTAGTCTGCGACCTGTTTCACCTATGTAAGATAGTCCACAACTACAATTTACTTCATAAACTACTCCTTGCATTTTTAAAATATCTTCTTCTCTTTGAACTATTTTAGGGAAATTTTTTTAACTTTGTTCTCTAATCTGGGAGCTAGCCTAATATTGTATTTCTTACTAATTCTCTTTAAAGACTCAAATAAACCTTTGTGATAAGAAATTTTTCTAGTGAATTTTACTTGTTGCTTTTGTGGGTTCTTCGTACCATTAAAATTCAGAAGCTTCTCAATTTCTTCTTTAGGATAGTTATTCTCTGCAAGTATGACTTTAAGCTCTTCTTTATGGGCTTCATTCTCTGCAAGTATGACTTTAAGCTCTTCTTTATGGGCTTCTTTTTTATCTGCAGTAGAAACTATTTTATTAATTTTTTCTAAAAACTGACTTGCTACATTTTTCTTAATAGAAACTGGATGATAGGAATTGAAATCCAGTAGTCTTTTAGTATTCATTGGTTTTTTATACCAACTAGTGAGGAATTTTTCATCTTCATAATAGATAGTAATATCTAAGAAGTTTATTCTTTCTTTTTGAAGTTCAATAGTGAACTTAAGGGAATCATCTAATTCATGGAATGAGTCTAGAATTCTTTCTGGAACAATTTCTGAGCTATCTATTATAAATAAGATGTCATCCATGTATCTGCTATACAAGCAGAAGTATGTGGGTTGTACTAGTATCTTTTCTTCTAGTTTTCCCACATAATAGTTAGCTAAGAGTGGGGAGAGTGGGGAGCCCATAGCTAGCCCCGATTTTTGAATGAAAAAAGTTTTCCCAAATTGAAAGTAGTTGTTCTGCAAAGAGAAAGTAAGCATTTCAAAAATTCCTACTAATATGTTTTTTTCCTGGTTGTGAAAAACTATTAGGTCTGCCAAGTCTTCCGCTATAAAGTCTATAAGTTGATCTATATTAATGTGAGTATACATAGACACTATATCTAAACTACCCATAATAGGAGAATCTAATTTAGGAAGAAGTTCTAGTTTTTCTTTTAGCTGCATTGAGTTTTTAATCAAGTTTGGTGGCTCTTTTAAGCAGATACATGGATATATAGCAGATACATGGATGACATCTTATTTATAATAGATAGCTCAGAAATTGTTCCAGAAAGAATTCTAGACTCATTCAATGAATTAGATGATTCCCTTAAGTTCACTATTGAACTTCAAAAAGAAAGAAGAATAAACTTCTTAGATATTACTATCTATTATGAAGATGAAAAATTCCTCACTAGTTGGTATAAAAAACCAATGAATACTAAAAGACTACTGGATTTCAATTCCTATCATCCAGTTTCTATTAAGAAAAATGTAGCAAGTCAGTTTTTCGAAAAAATTAATGAAATAGTTTCTACTGCAGATAAAAAAAGAAGCCCATAAAGAAGAGCTTAAAGTCATACTTGCAGAGAATAACTATCCTAAAGAAGAAATTGAGAAGCTTCTGAATTTTAATGAGAACCCACAAAAGCAACAAGTAAAATTCACTAGAAAAATTTCTTATCACAAAGGTTTATTTGAGTCTTTAAAGAGAATTAGTAAGAAATACAATATTAGGCTAGCTCCAAGTTTAGAGAACAAAGTTAAAAAATTTTTCCTTAAAATAGTTCAAAGAGAAGAAGATATTTTAAAAATGCAAGGAGTAGTTTATGAAGTAAATTGTAGTTGTGGACTATCTTACATAAGTGAAACAGGTCGCAGACTAGAAACTCGTATAGCTGAGCATAAAGCAGCTATAAAAAATTGCTCCAACAAGACTGGATTAGATAGGCATGTTAGAGAAACTGGGCACAGCATGGATTGGAATTCCCTTAAAGTAATCAGTTTCCAAAGCAATTTCCAAAAAAGAAAACTGAAAGAAGGAATAGAGATTGAGAAAAATCAAAATTCCATCATCAATGACTGCAAAGGATTTTCCCTGCCTAACATCTGGCAGGATTTGTTGAAAAATAACCTAAACCGTCAAGGTTAACCGTAACCGTCAAGGTAAACCGTAACCGTCAAGGTAAACCGTAACCGTGATAGTGACAAGTAAAAAGTGACAACAACAAGACAGCCTGAAGAAGGAGAAGAGTTTTCTCCAAAAATTTGCTATTAATGAAAAAATTTCCTAGTAAAATTCCCATAAAAGTTGCTTTAGATTATTAATTAAATTATCTTTCTAATGATGTATAATTTTATGGTATTATTCAAAAAAAGACTGGTGCGACCAATGTTGTGAGCCATCAAACCTTAGAAATGCAAATTTTCCTAAAGGTTTTCACAATTTTGGCCAATGGTGTGTATGCTTCGTCATTCACCAATGGCTGATTTCCTACTTTCAATCCCCTGTCAAGGTTGGACTATCGCTGTATGGCATACGGATCAGCCTGGCCTTCTGTATTAAAGCTTCTTGATCCCATGCATCACCAGGCTCTGCGTCTTTGCATCGTAGCTTTCCATATGTCTCTCGTGCATAGTCTTTATGCCGAGTCGAATGAACTGCTGTTATGCCTTCGCCATCAGCAACTGTCTCTCCAGTTCTTCATGTAGTTGAAATCTCTTTCTGATCATCCACTGCATGCTCCCATCTTCCAACCACATTGTGTTCGCTTGTTTTCCAACTGCCCTTTTTGTGTTCCCACTTAACGAGATTCGTGTGTATAATGTGGCGCGCGATGCTGGCCTTGACCTGTCATTGATTGGTGTGACCAAGGCTTTTATTGATCCCTGTTGGCAGCCAGTTCCGCCATTTGCTGATCTTTCTCTTTCTGTGTAGCCCAAGTTTTCCATGCCTGCACAGGTGTACCAGCAAGTTTTTGCTGAACACCTTTTGCTCCATCCCAATCTTGTGCCTGTCTTCACCGATGGCTCGAAATCCGGTGATGTTGTAGGTTCAGCATTTGTGTGTGGTGATGAGACCTGTGCTTAGAGGTTTCCTCTAGTAGCAAGTCTTCTCTGCATAGATGTATGCGGTGCTCTTCACCTTGCGTTACATTCAGTCTGGACCCCATTGTCGCACCAGGCTTTGCATTGACTCCCAGTCTGTCATTCAAGTTTTATCTTCTCCTGAGGGCAATGATTCTCCGGTCACCAGAGATGTCTATCGCCTTCTGCGGACTTTGACTGGTGCTGGATTCCTGTTTCGATTCTGTTGGGTTCTTGGCCATGTTGGGATTCAGGGTAACGAGCTGGCGGATGCCTCTGCCAGATCCGTCTCCTCCATGCCGATCATTCAACTGCCACTGTTTTGTAGAGATTTTCATCCTGGCATATGACACTTCATCATGACTGAGTGGCAGTCCCTCTGGTCTCAACAGGGCAGGAACAAACTTCTCTCCATCAAACGACAGATCAGACTATGGCCATCTAGTTTGCGAACAAACCGTCATGAGGAAGTTGTCCTTGCACGTCTCAGCATTGGGTATTGTTGTTTCAGCAACCACTTCTTGCTGTGTGGCAACACTGCCCTGATGTGTGAGACATGTGACTGCTGACTCACTGTCGCTCACGTTCTCTGTTGTGTTCGTTTCCATGCTCATTGCTTTCATCATTTCTGTTCCCATTTGTTAGATGACAACACAGCCACGCTGCAGAGGATCTTGGGTGACCAATGTAATGCATACTCTTGTCTTTTAGTTTTTAGAACACCTCGACTTTTTTAAACGTATCTAGCTTTTCAACTTTCCCTCATTTTCATTTTTCACTTTTACGATATCAGCCAGCTTTTAACTTTTATACCACGTTTTTAAATGTCTTTCTTTGATTGTCTTGTGTCTGGTGCTCTTTGGCCAAACATAAAAATTAATCAAACAACCAATCTACTTTCAATTCAATTTCTCTTATTAATAGAATTAATTTCCTACAACATCATGATTTATAAAACAGATATCATTTCTTCTCTTCAATGTTAAGTTTAAGGTGGGCGTCAAGTAATTTTGCTTCCTATACTTCCAATGGAAAAACTTCTGTACACATTTTCTTCACAATTAATGCGATCCCAGGGATGAAAATTTGAACATCAATTGAAATAGCTTCATATTATAACTTGGAATACTTAATATTTTCTAAAACATAACATTAAATATATTCTAGTAATTAATGACTTCATGGCTTCCTCTTATTACTTTCAGTATTATAAATATTTAACAGGAATTATCGAGGATAAATTTATTAGGTACATTACCTCTCAAATTTTCGATCTAAACACTAGATCTTCATCAGGAGTTCTTGCTTCCTTCTACTTCCACAGGTCTGGTTACCAAGCCTGATGGATTTTCCATCCAGCATGGTCATTGATGTTGCCACCTTGTGTCTTGTAAATTTCCAGGGATTCCTCTAATTTCCGGATAATTGCATGGGATTGATGTTTGATCACTTTTAAGGAGTCCCAGTCCATTTTGTGGCCAGTTTCTTGTATGTGCCTGTCTAATCTTGTTTTATTTGAGCTGTTCCTTATTGCTGCTTTGTGTTCTTTAATTCTGGTGGTTAACCTTCTTCCTGTTTCTCCTATATATGGTAATCCACAAGAACAAACTATTTTATAAATGACTCCTTCCTGGAGTAAAGTATTTTCTTTTTTTTGTTTTAGGGATGGTAAGTATTTTTTAATTTTGCTATTCAAACCTGGAGCTAACCTAATTTAATATTTAGTGCTTATTTTTCTCAGTTTTTCAAACAGTTCCTTGTGGTAAGTGACTTTTCTTGTGAATAAATATTCAATTTTCTCCTTATTTTTTGTCTGTAGTGCCTGTTCTGTTCCTAGTAGGATTTTCATCCAGTAGTTCACAAATTTCTTTTGAAGGGTAATCATTTTCTAATAAGATTGATTTTAACTTATTTTTATGTTTTTTCTTAGCTTCTGAAGTTGAATTCAGCTTTTCAACTTCGTCTTTAAATTGTAAAGCTACATTTTTCTTCATATAATTAGGGTGATCTGATTTATAATTTAAAATTTGTTCTGTATTTGTAGGCTTCTTGTATAATTCTGTGGTAATATATTTTCCTTCCCACTTCAAAGTAATATCTAGGTAATTTAGCTTATTTTCGTTTTGCTCTTCTAAAGTGAATTTTAGGGATTCATCTTGGGCATTAAAACCTTCTAGGATTTTTGATGGGTATCCACTCGAATCTTGATCTATGATGAAAAGGATATCATCCATGTATCTAATATACATGCAGAAAATTGAAGGTTTCAATAGGAAGGGCTCTTCTATTTTACTTACATAATAATTTGCTAGGAGAGGTGCTAATGACGAACCCTTTGCTAGCCCACTTCTTTGCTTATAGAAGCAGCCTTGGAATTGAAAAAATTGTTGTTTAGAACAAACACTGTAAGTTCATGAAGGCCTATTGCTTCTTCTTTATTGTATTCATGAAACACTACTAGGTCAGATAGGTCATCTGCTATGTAATCTATGAGTTTGTCCAGGTTTATATTCGTATACATGGACACAACATCTAAACTTGCCATGGAAGGGTTTTCTAATTCTGGAAGTTCTTCTATTTTCTTCAATAGCTCTTCCTAATGTTTCAAAATTACTAACTATTAACTTCAACAGGAATGTAGAACGGAAAACCGTAGCCGGAGCCGTTCGGGTAAAGTACAAAAGCATTAGCGTAAGCAAGAGATTGGAAAATACAATCTGGAATTCGGAACTTTCTTTTTAAGTGAAAATATAAAAAATGAATTGAATACTTGGTTAATATGTGCAGTAAGAGATAAAAATAAGAAATTCCATGATTCTCTAAGAAAAAAACGGGAAAAAATCCACCCCGCGGCTCCCGTAGTACCACATGAAAGAGCAGAACTAAAACACGTGGTAGATCTCACTAATAGCGCTGAAAGAGATTTGTTAAGTGCTTTGGATAAAGGATGCAACTTTAATGTTCACAAGAATAAGATAGATAAGAAGAAAATAATGATGGAACTTGAATGCATAAGTTATTCTCTGGAAAGGCAAAATCCTGAAGCAGCATTAGCGCTAAGGAAAGAATATAATTCTTGCTTCTCGAATTTCAAGGTCATTCAGCAGAATGCCGATAAAAATCTTTCGAAGGAAGAATTAATAGCCCTGGAAAAATTCAAAAAGAACTCAGAAACAGTTGCAGTAAGAGCAGATAAAAGCAAGAAAATAACCCTAATTAAAAAAGCAGATTATTTGTTAAAAATGGAAAAAGAACTAAGCAAACCAATATATGAAAAATTGGATAGCGATCCGTTAGAAACGACAATCACAAATTATAGAAAATTGCTCTTTTCACTTAAGAAGAAAAATATGATTTGTGACAACTTCAAAAATTATTCAAAGATTACCCATCGTACTCTGCAGGTGTATGGTTTGTTAAAACTGCATAAAGAAGGACAACCTATCAGGCCTATCATTGACTCAAAATATTCTCCTCTGTCCAATTTGAATTATTATTTGCTGTTTCATCTATCAAAGTTGCTTCCTAAACCTAAGGCACTGATAAAGAACAATGAAGAGCTATTGAAGAAAATAGAAGAACTTCCAGAATTAGAAAACCCTTCCATGGCAAGTTTAGATGTTGTGTCCATGTATACGAATATAAACCTGCACAAACTCATAGATTACATAGCAGATGACCTATCTGACCTAGTAGTGTTTCATGAATACAATAAAGAAGAAGCAATAGGCCTTCATGAACTTACAGTGTTTGCTCTAAACAACAATTTTTTTCAATTCCAAGGCTGCTTCTATAAGCAAAGAAGTGGGCTAGCAAAGGGTTTGTCATTAGCACCTCTCCTAGCAAATTATTATGTAAGTAAAATAGAAGAGCCCTTCCTATTGAAACCTTCAATTTTCTGCATGTATATTAGATACATGGATGATATCCTTTTCATCATAGATCAATATTCGAGTGGATACCCATCAAAAATCCTAGAAGGTTTTAATGCCCAAGATGAATCCCTAAAATTCACTTTAGAAGAGCAAAACAAAAATAAGCTAAATTACCTAGATATTACTTTGAAGTGGGAAGGAAAATATATTACCACAGAATTATACAAGAAGCCTACAAATACAGAACAAATTTTAAATTATAAATCAGATCACCCTAATTATATAAAGAAAAATGTAGCTTTACAATTTAAAGAGAAAGTTGATAAGCTGAATTCAACTTCAGAAGCTAAGAAAAAACATAAAAATAAGTTAAAATCAATCTTATTAGAAAATGATTACCCTTCAAAAGAAATTCGTGAACTACTGGACGAAAATCCTACTAGGAACAGAACAGGCACTACAGACAAAAAATAAGGAGAAAATTGAATATTTATTCACAAGAAAGGTCACTTACCACAAGGGACTGTTTGAAAAACTGAAAAAAATCAGCACTAAATGTAAAATTAGGTTAGCTCCAGGTTTGAATAACAAAATTAAAAAATACTTACCGTCCCTAAAACAAAAAGAAGAAAATACTTTACTCCAGGAAGGAGTCATTTATAAAATAGTTTGTTCTTGTGGATTACCATATATAGGAGAAACAGGAAGAAGGTTAACCACCAGAATTAAAGAACACAAAGCAGCAATAAGGAACAGCTCAAATAAAACAGGATTAGACAGGCACATACAAGAAACTGGCCACAAAATGGATTGGGACTCCTTAAAAGTGATCAAACACCAATCCCATGCAATTATCCGGAAATTAGAGGAATCCCTGGAAATTTACAAGACACAAGGTGGCAACATCAATGACCATGCTGGATGGAAAATCCATCAGGCTTGGTCACCAGACCTGTGGAAGTAGAAGGAAGCAAGAACTCCTGACGAAGATCTAGTGTTTAGATCGAAAATTTGAGAGGTAATGTACCTAATAAATTTATCCTCGATAATTCCCATTAAATATTTATAATACTGAAATTAAATATATTAAAAATCAATAACTTTTCCTTTGGTGGTGTTAAAACCAGAAAAAAGATGGCGCGATCTGTACTTTGATGACGTCAGTAGACAAACAAATGTTGGATTGTATAATTATGGTTATGTTTTAGAAAATATTAAGTATTCCAAGTTATAAAATGTAGCTATTTTAATCAATGTTCAAATCTTAATCTTTGGGAACGCATTAATTGTGAAGAAAATGTGTTCAGAAGTTTTTCAATTGGAAGTATAGAAAGCAAAATTACTTGGCGTCCACCTTAACACATAGAGCTGTCGTTCTCCATTGTTGGATGGCCCTTGTTTTTTTTGTTTTTTTTTTCAAAAATATTACAGCATTAAAATACTTAAAAACTCATAACATGTAGAATTAAATGGGATGATCAGTGAAATTCTTCTTCACTGTTTTCTCCAGGCTTCCTGGGATCTTTTCACCTTAGCGGCAGTTTTGAATACTGTAAAGACTAGTTATATTTCTTTCTCATTGAACAGTCATGCTTTCATTTTTTAAAAATGTGGTTTTATTAAAATTTTGAAAACACATAGGATGTTACATCAGAATTACTGAAAATTCATACTTTTCTTCATGGTCCTGTCCCACTACCAGAGTTTTTCTTTACTTACTTGGCAACATTTTGTCGATCTTTCTTCCACTTAACCTAAAATGAATAGAAGAGGTATTAAAAAAATTGTGTTCTAACCTCCTTATAGGTAATATATAGTGTGATAAAAAAGGTCTGAGACTAGGTACGTAGCGTGCCAACAGATCGCAGTACACGGATGCATGAGCAGCGGTCAAGGGCAGTGACCTTCATGAGTCATTGTGCCACGTGGCGTCGTTCTGTGAACATCAGTAGCTGTGCTACACGATATTTGGTGTCCACGTGCAGAACACAGCTGCGATTTCGGTATGGACTACAAACTAGAGCAGCAAGCGAACATCAAATTCTGCGTCAAACTTGGCAAATCGGGAACGGAGATGTTCCTGTCGCGGATCATCACTGGGGACGAGACTTGGGTCTACAGTTATGACCCGGAGACCAAACAACAGTCATTGCAGAGGAAGAGCCCAGCATCTCCATGACTGAAGAAGGCCCAACAGGTCCGGAGCGCTTGCAATCAAAAGCATGCTCATTGTGTTCTTCGACATTCGTGGGGTTGTGCACCGGGAATTCATCCCCCAGGGCCATATCGTCATTGCCCTTTTTTACTGCGATGTTCTACCCCTTCTCAGGGAGGTCATTCACCGCAAACGACCTGAAATGTGGCATAGGGGCGATTTCCTGCTCCATCACGACAATGCAGCAGCTCACAGAGCATTAGCAACACGCTAGTTTTGCAGCTGCAACAGCATGACTCACCCGCCTTACTCGCCGGATTTGTCCCCCTGCAATTTCTTTCTGTTTCCGAAGACGAAGCTGAAGCTCAAGGGTTGCCGTTTTGAAACCGTGGACGAGATCCAGCGCGAATCACAGACGGTGCTTGACATGATTCACAAACAGGACTTCCAGGGAGCGTTCCAACAGTAGCAAAAATGCTGGCAGCAGTGTATCGCTGATCAAGGAGACTACTTTGAGAGACATCATAGCCAGACTTAAGTAACATAGGTACTTTGTTGTATATCGGCCTAGTCTCAGAACTTTTTGATCAGACCTCGTATGAATATACAGTATTTTTTCTGCAGGTAGCACATATTCTTGAATATTAATGTACTAACTTTCAAGGTTCTTTTTTTTTTTTTTATCCATTCGTTTTTTTTTTTTTTTTCCTTTTTTCTTCAGGAGATTTTGTGAACTAAACTGTAGGGATGGCAAAATGGAGGGAAAAGGACTACGGGTGGTGATAACATACCTGTCTTTGAAAGGCATGTTCCTATGGGAGGTTCATGATGATCTGGTGTAGACTTTGGTAGGGGGAAGTATGTCTCCTGCATGTTCAACAGTTGGTGTGTCGCAGAGAATTCCATTGTAGCCGAGAATGTGGTGATGCTGCAGATTATTGTAGATGACCCTCTAGATCAGGCTCTGAGGAAAACATCAATTGTATGCATTACTTCCCTCATTATGCAAGACAAGTAAATGATTGTTCAGTGTGTATCTGAATCTGTAAGCATTTCAATCAGCAGTGTCAATTCAACCCTGATGAATTCATTGAAGATGAAATACATAATACATAGAGATTCAGTATCTCTTTTAGAATTGCTATTATGCACGTTAAAATACAGACATGTGATTATGGTGGTGCAGTTATTTATGACGTTTATTATTGAAAAAATAAAGACTAAAAGAAAGCAAGAGCAATTACTCACATATGTTCGTCCAGAGGTCGTTTTTGTTCGCATACCATCGTAGTTCCGCAAGTTGTTTGGTCACAGGTGTTCAGCGGCTATGCATTGCAAAAAGTCCGATGGTGACTATAATATGGTGTTTAGCAATGTCAACGTAGTAGTTGACCCAAAGAATCTTGCTATATATTGTATCGTAAGCTCAAAAGAATAATGAACAATGATTGTTCATTGTTAGCCTTTTAACCTGCCTGTGACATAGGTCATTACAAGGTTTTCATTCTCAGTTGTAATATTCTTTTGAGCTTACAATACAATATATAGCAAGATTCTTTGGGTCAACTACTACTTTGACATTGCTAAACACCATATTATAGTCACCATCGGACTTTTTGCAATGCATAGCCGCTGAACACCTGTGACCAAACAACTTGCGGAACTACGGTGGTATGCGAACAAAAATGACCTCTGGATGAATATATGTGAGTAATTGCTCTTGCTTTCTTTTTAGTCTTTATTTTTTCAATAATAAAAGTCATAAATAACTGCACCACCATAATTACATGACCCGTGTTTTAACGTGCGTAATAGCAATTCTAAAAGAGATACTGAATCTCTGTGTATTATGTATTTTAACCACGTATAACTTGTGACTTCCTTATACGGAAGATATACATGAAGTATGTATTGAAGATGAAAATGGGCAGTGTGCAGTGGGTCCCATGAATGTTGACAATGTGCGAAAGGCATGTCACAAATGAATGTGCCATACCAACTTGATGCTTCATGCAAACCCGATGAATTTCTGATCCTTTACAATGGATTAAACATGGATTTGTCACTTTGACACAGATACTAAGAAAAAAGTCTAATGGGATAGCAGGCATCTTCTCCGCCTCCCAAGAAGACCCGTGTTACTTCTTCAGTTGTTAAGGCATCAGTTTTTTTGAGTTGCAGAAAGGCATCCTCATGATCAACTACCTGGAAAAAGTGCAACACTGTCTCTATGCCAACCTCATAAGCCAACTTTGTGCAGACAACAACAGGGCTTAAAATGCAATGCCCGAGATGATCGGGGCATGTAAATTATTGGCCTGGGCAGGTAAATAAAACATCCAGTTGCCCAGTCTTTGCATATCATTGGCATGGAACTATGTTGAAAAATAAAAAGGAATCAAAATGGCATAGCTCTCCTATATGTGTTAGAGTGTAAACCTTTTGCTTCATAAACTCAGTTAAATGAAAGTCTTAGCAATAACTTTGACTTAATGATTTATTTCATATGCTTAATGTGTACCTTTTGCATCACAAAGTATATAGCATGAACATTTAATTAGTTTAAGGCATATACAGCATGGTTCATAATTATTGTCAGGGTTTCCGTTGCCTGGCAGGGTCAAACCATAACCGACCAAATAAAACTGCCTACAGCATGAACAAGTTCACCGCGGAAAGTTTTGTGTGCAACATGGCACCCGCTGAATTGACATCATATTTCAAAATGGTGACTATTCAAGGAAAACAATGTGTGTACTCTGGTTCTTCGAATCAAAGTCATTTATCACAACACAATGCCGTTACAGACCACATTATGGCAGAGCTCCACCTTCTGATAATGCTATCCGAAGTTGGTTAAAGCATTTTCAAAAGACTGCAACAGTAACGCCGCAAATGCTGGCGAACACTTGGCAAAAAATTTATTATATATTGGATATCTTACATACCATGAAAGGCGTGCATTTCGAAGTGGTTTAGCAATCTCAGGGCTTGAAAAATATCTGAAAAGTTACATGCCCAGCTGGGCAAGTGCAGAAAATATTTACTTGCTGAGAAGTAAAATCTACATGCCCAGAAAAATTTATCTTTTAAGATAACAAAACAGAAGCCTCATTTTTTTAAAGTTAAAAATTATGATAAACTTTTAATACATCTTTTGCATCGTCATTTTAAAGTGTCTGTGTTCAAAATGCACAAAAACATATATCTCAAGTTTTAAGAAAGGTAATTGATGGCATTTAAAAATTGAGTAATAATACCATGTTATAGAATTTTTAGTATACGTCCTGTGTTTTGCAAAAAAATTAAATAATCATTAACTGTACAGCAGTTTAAGTAGTTTTCAACAACAATTTTGAATGAACAAAATATTTACCTTGTTTCTCTTGTGCAAACAGAAGTGATTTTGCATCATAAAATATCCCAAGTATTGTTTAGAAACAAAGGCAATCCGTATGTTTTTGACTACTGTTGTGTGCACTTATAATTATGAAACTATAGTATCACCTGACCCCCACCCCCACCCCCACATTCCTTGAAAAAATTGCTGGTGGCATCAGCAATTTTAAGATGGTTTTGGCAAGTAGTGCACCACATAATAATCTTGTCATTTGACTTTAGCCAATCAAATGTTTTTATTCAAGATTCCTGAACTGTGAGACAGCATTTTTTTTTTTGTACATTTTATCATAGTTCGTTTGCATAAGTTTCAATTTTGCCAATGACACAGATTCCAATTCTGCAATTACGTCACTCAACAATGCAGAAGATGAATTTGTAACAATTGCTGACAGCTTGGGAATTTCATATAATTGCTTACTTAATACTATGAGATATACTGTCATTGCTGGATTCCCTTCCCCCCAAAAAAATCATATATCCATTACTAAATACAACTTATATCTGCAGCTAACATGAACTACTGTTCTCTCAGGCAAACTAGGTAAGTTATTGCAGTCAGCAATTTTCGCTCTTCTCTCGGCTAAGTGTGCAGGCTCGTTCTTAAATGAAACTTAGCCTTTGTTTCAGTAGTACTGCTGTTGTTCATGTGTGTGTGTGGGTGCACGTGGGTGGAAGCTTCCATTTTCCCCTCCCTCACTTGCGCAAGTTATATCAGAGACCTAACCCCACCTGGGGCTGTGTAATAAATATTCTGTTGTCACTCCCTCCCAAAGGTGCTCCGTCCTCATAAAATACGGCTTTTTTGCCCATCAGTCTGCGTCCTCCTGTTTCATGGCAGTTTACGCATTTTGTCACTAAACACCGGAGGCTAGTTTCATCCAAGGCATGCCTCCCGTTGTGGACATAGAGCATAATATAATTGAAGAAGCACTATTCTCCTGGCCTTGGCATTCATTCCGTAACAATAATACAATTTCTGGTGATTTGCAGTAAATTCAAAATTCTCCATTCCAAACTTTTTTTCTCTTTAAATCTAGTTCCCCAGACGGGCAATTAGATTTCATTTTAACTACGTATGTCCCCAACTTCTGGACATAGAGCATAATATAATTGAAGAAGCACTATTCTCCTGGCCTTGGCATTCATTCCGTAACAATAATACAACTTCTGGTGATTTGCAGTAAATTCAAAATTCTCCATTCCAAACTTTTTTTCTCTTTAAATCTAGTTCTCCAGTCGGGCAATTAGATTTCATTTTTACTTGCCCAGGCCAATAATTTACATGCCCCGGGCATCTCGGGCATGGTATTTTTCAAGACCTGAATCTGATATATCGATCCTACATGTAATAAAACTTGTAGTTGTCATCTGTCATATTCTGTTTGTGGTTTTAGATTGTTGTTTCCCATTTTTTGATTATATGCCACTGAAACTCCGACGCTAATTATGGATCACCCTGTATACATATTTCTTATTTTGTGACTGCACATTACTTCCCTCCTCTGAGCTCTGATAGAGTACATAAAGCAAGATAGAGTGAGGCGTAACATATGAACGATACTGGAAGCTAAATCCTTTGTGTGTGACACTGTACAATTATTTAATAAGTGCACACATTTAAATTAATATATGCTATGCATACCAACAATTCTGTGGTGTAAGGGGTTTAACATAATGATGAGCTGTACAGAAGTAAGCTTGGCACTTCAGCCTGTTTTCTATAAATTTACCTGTGCAGTTTTCCACCAAATTAATGTAATGACATTTAATATTACTTATACATTTTGTGTATTAGTACAATTTGTACTATTCACTTAGTATTATTTGACAATATTTGCTCATTATTATTCTTTAAAAATGGAAAATGGATGAATTAATGCAGTTAAAACTAAACAGAATATGTGCCATTTTGCAACAAATGAATTGCATGGTTATGATGAGGTGTGCATGAAAGTTTTATAATTAAAAATCAAGGTGATTTTTACTTGTTTTAGTAAGTCCATCTGTTACCTTACTAGCAGTGAGTAAAAACTTGAGATGTGTGTATAATGAGGCAAGTCCATTTATTGACTGTTAGACATTGTCCAGTGTAGTTATTTTTTTATGAGCTTCATAATGGGGAATAACCTTTCAGCTTGGCAGTAAACATTGGCAGTGTCAACAGGATTTTAAACAATAAAGAGAATTAAGTATCTTTTAGTTTTGGTTTCATTTGTAGCTTTCATCTACATTATGTGAGTAAAAACTTGGACTCATGAGAGACTGAATGCTATCAAAAAATGATGTGAACTATTTAAAAGAACAATTTTATGAAAAACTCTGTATTTTTTGGCATTTTATTTAGTTTCTGACATTCTTGTCTAGGTGTTTGACTGATTTCAGTGCCCAAATGTATGTACCATATTTTCGAATTGTAACACCATGGCACTGAATTTGATTTTACAAACATGTAGCTCTAAAATGCAGAATTTAACTAGGTGCAGCTTATAACTATTTTCAGTAACATTATATATTCCAGCCGTCATTCACAATATTTAAAACCACCACTTAGTAGGCCATTTGTGATAGACATTGAGCCATAAAGAAGGTAGAGTGGTGGTTTTTCATTGATTAAAGGAAGCCTTGCAGTCTGGCAAATGAAGTGAAGTCTTGAAATCTGCATATTTATATGTGACTAGACAGTTTGGAGATACCCAATTTAGTTTTTATAATGAGAAAATTTTGCGTAAATTGTTCTAGATTGACACTTAATGCAACTTTTCATCATTTGTGGTCAGATGAGCTTTTATAAACTTTATCTCATTAGGAAAATTTTGAGGCTGACAAAAAAGAACATAACTATCAATATTTTTCAAACAACCAATTTTCTAATAGCAAACTTTTAAAATTAAGCAACTTTAAAAAATTCAAACTTTTTCTTTTACTATTGTACCTCCTCTCCCCCCTCCCCACACAAAAAATAAGAGAAGGAAGCAAGACACTGGCATCCGAATTTTGCAACACCTACACAATGGATTGTAACATTGTGACATTACCAATAGCCAATTTGCATCCTACTCTGGGGAAAAACAACTTAAATAACTACTCTGGGGAGAGAAAAACGTGGATTTCTTTTCCTGCTTTGCTCACAGGACAGTCCATGAGCATGTAGCAGGAAGAACCAAAAAATTGTACTCACTTCCTCTGTTGCACACTTCTTTACGCATGAAATTAGAGAAACATCTCCCTCTTTCCAAACACATAAACCATCTGCAGTGCCAACTGTATACTAAATAAGATAATCTCCTCCTGACCTCCCAGTTATCCCAGTGTGTCTTGATTGATTAGAAATACCTCACTGTGAAACATTCATAGCTTGTCACCCCTCTCCTGTAAGTACTATGACGTGGTCTTTTACCCAACATTAAGAGGAAGAAATTTAATTACAACAAGGAAACTGACAACTCCTATTTAGTGTATCACTTTCAGCACATGTACAGTGCTTTCATTTCTGATGTTATTAGATGTGAGTCTTGCAGTTAAGTTGAAATGTAAAAAATAGATAAACCATTTTCTAATGCTGTTCGTAGATGTTGTTCCATTGGTCTTGTTTATCTTCAGTAAAAGACATGCAATGTACTTTGCTACCATTGGCAAAAATTGAGATTTAATTTCAATTACCTGAATGTTATAGTCTCCTGAAGCTCTTTATAATAAAAGCTTACTGTCTCTAATTATCTTCAGGGGCAGGTATGGTCCTCAAATAAAAATTTGTTATGGTACACTTACCTGCAGTTTTAAACTTGGTGCAGCATTATTCCCAAAACAATCCAAGGAAATGAACAAAGCTGCGGCATTATTCTCGGAAAATATGGTATCCTCCCCTAAATATATTTTAGGTAGTTAACCAATAACTCTTCCATAGGTGTTCTTACATAACAAGTTATTAATTTTTGTTGAAAATATTTGAATTTTTTTCTTTATAACTTGTCCTGTTTTGATATTTTTCAGTTCTCCGAATATGGCATCCTATGGTAATATGTGGTCTACTGGTGGTTATGGTGATATGAAGAAGAGAGATGTGAACTGCCATCCTTTGCAAAATACTCTTGATTATAGTGGACTATGCAATTTGGACAAGAATGATGGCACAAGACCACCCTCACAACTTGGACCAGCCTCCTTTCAAGAGTCCATGTACAGTTCAGATAACCTGGATATGGCTGCACTTATGTTTCAGAGCAACAATAAATTGTCTCAGGTTTGTTGTTATTTATTTGGATGATTGTTCTTTTATGCAATGTTACCCAAAGTTACATACTGTATAAATTTTTTCCTATTTGTACTTCTTAAATTTCAGTTTACATATATTATGTGCATGAATCAGGTAAATACAACCTGCATGCTACTGGTTTCATTAAGTTGTCAGACACGATTGCTATACTGCGTTCAAATTACCCATTGGTCCACTGGCCATTGGCCAGTAAAACTTCCATCGGACCATTGAACTATTGATTTTACTGGCCCGGATGGCCAGTAAGCTTTTGTATTTTTTTCTAATTTGTCACAAGTAAAAAAATTATTTCTGTTTCTTTTACCTTGCTTTTATGGTTTTCATTTTAGGCTGCAAACTAATGATAGGTTTAAAAACAAATATTGGAGATAATTCCATTGAAATGATACATTATTTTCTACATATATTGTAAATATCTAAAAATTTTTTATTTTTTTACAGACCAGTGGGCATTTTGGTGGACCAGTGTTTGCAAATTCTAGTGCTCCACTGGGCCAGTAGAAGATTTATTTCTAATTCTAACACTGCTATATATATTTTGAATCCTTGAGACTGTGAAAGATTTCTTATCTTCAACCAACTGTTAGGAAATAAAAATCATCAATTATTTCTGTTATGTTTTCGAGACACGTAATTCATATTGAATATGTGTACATTGATTCTTTCTGATGTATTTTTGAGACAGATACAGTAGAACCTGCTTATGACGAGAAGTTTGGGACAAATGGAAACCCTTGTTAAATCTGAGCTCTTGCTAAATCGTTTTTGGGGTGAAAATTTGCACTGTGTAACATTTTGCATATACTTTTATATTAAATATATCCATAACAATTGGATATACTTGAAAGGTTTAATTAATTAACTACATTAGTGTTATAGTTAATTAATTAAATATTTCAAGTATATTAAATTCGACAGTCACATGTGACTGACTTAATTAAACACATCACACGTGAAGAAAAGCAGTACCAATCTTCCCAATGCAACACTCACCTGGAGGGTGAAAGGAGTAAGAAACACAATTCCAGGAATTGTTATCTCCTGTTTCCCCTCTGGTGACATCCCTATTCCATTACACCTCTATCCCTCTCTGCAATCGTTGCCCAGAAATCCACTTACATGTGTGTGAGCCACATCCATCCTCTTTTTGCCTAGGAGTAGGGTGCCCATTGTCAACTCTGCAGACGTGATACACCCAAGTTATAGCCCCTTGGAATGGATGGTGGAGAGTCTCTCTTGCACAATTTGCTTGCTAAGCATTTGACATACTCACTCCCCTTTGCTTTTCTATCAACATTCTCCCACTAACATACCAACATTCTCCTGCACTGTTGCAATATCATCATGTAAGCCACCACTTGTATCCCTCCATTCAAGAACAGTGTGCAGCAGATTTTCTTTGCCTCATAAGATATGGAATTTCATTAAATTTTGTCATAAGGGTCACCCAAATGAAGTGAGACCTGTGTAATAGCGTCATTGTATAATTACACAGAGCCATGCACTTGCGCTGATAGATGGTGTGTCATGTCAGGAAGCATGCTGTTATCGGCAGCATGTGTCAGTGTGCTATTTGCCCTTGCAGAGGAAAGTTAACTACATAGAGTCATGACATGGAATTGTCCAAACAGGCCCAGTGGGCAGTTATGGAATTTTTGATGGGAGAAGGAGTTAGTGGAGCCGAAATTTATTGTAGTTACATAAATTATGCACTAATGGATTAAATACAATCATGTACCTTCAATCTTTAGTCCACTTGATGCACATTGTTGGTGGGTAATTTTTCTTTGTTTATGGAATTATTGACACCTCTCAATACATGTCATGATATTCCAAAAATAATTCCCTGGGAGATGAAATATTCGATTTTTAATCTTTTCTTTTATGAACACTCTGTACAAACAATATTACACTCTGGTTTCTGCTGTTTAAATGCAAAATCACTATATACATGTTGATACGCTGTCTTATTTCATCAATGTTCTCTGTACTTATAGCCTAATAGTCCAATTTGAAGTTTAATTTTTTTTTTTTTTATATCGTGAAAGTCACACTCTATCCATGTTCACTGTACCTGTTGCACCAGTAGTTAAACTAGAAGTTTAAAATATTTGACTGTTTAAATCCTTTTATTTTATGTACACTATGTACAAACATTATTACACTCCGGTTCCTGCCGTTTGAATGTAAAAACCACTATATACATGTTGATACACTATCTTATTTCATCAATGTTCTCTGTACCTATAGCACTAATAGTTCATTTGAAGTTTAAAAATTTATCAATAAAAGTCATATTCCATCTATGTTCACTGTACCTGTTGCGACTATTTTTATAGTCATCCTCGGAACATCCGTCCAAACTACGATGTTGCAGACTGCCAATGTGCACTAGATGACTCCCTACAGGGCGGGGGGGGGGTGTCTCTCTACGTGTGTGAAAAGACTACAGGATCACATGCTCCTCCCTGCATTCTTAAGTTTCATGTTTTTCTGGTATTGTGCTGCCATCTGTATTTCATTTGCAGTCTAATTCTCCTATGTTTCTTTCATTCCTTTTTTCAGTTTCCCCCTCCTGCAGAGCCCTTCTCTCCCCTTTCCTTCCCTTCTATCCCACCTTTCATTCTTCATTGATGTTCTTTATATTCTTTTTTCTTTTTATCAATGCCTTCCATGGCTCTGCTATGATGATAGGTTCATTATTATTATAGGCTCTGTGTTTGTCGTATGAAGGGTGTGTGTGTGGCAACAAGTGTCAGTCATGGTGTACAGTGTTCTGCTGGTGTAGTGAATTTCACATAGGACGTGTGAGCATGAAGGACATGCCAAGACCTAGGTAAGCACATGTGGCTTTCACCATGGAATTGATTGCTGCTGTGAACAACGTTTTGAAGGAGAATCACCAAATCACCACCCGCGAGCTTGTAGCAACATTGTCTGTGAGTAAAGGAACTTTTAACCACCATTCTCCATTGCCGATTAGGATACAGCAAGGTTTCTGCACTGTGGGTCTCCAAGCATCTCCAGGAGGAGCAGAAGACTCAGCGAATGGGTGTTTGCCTGGAGCATCTGCATCACCACCACACAGAAAGGGGATAGTTTCTTTCAAAATTGTGGCCGCAGATGAAACTTGGTGCCACCACTTCGATCTGCCGACAAAACGAATGAGTATGAATGGCGGCATTCCAACTCTCCATGCCCCAAAAAAAGCTCAGTCCTCCTAAAGAGCTGGAAAAGTGATGCTCACAGTTTTCTTCAATGAGAATGGCCCATTGCTGTTGGATTGGCTCGATGCAGGCAGTACAGTCAAGGCAACCACATACTGCAATACGTTATGCAACCTCAAAATGGCCATTAAACGTAAGCAACTCGGTATGTTGCCCAATGGGGTTATTCTGCTGCACGACAACACACACCTGCATGTGGTGACAATGTGCCAAGATTTGCTGTGGAGTTTCTGCTGGGAGGTCCTTGACCATCTCCTCTATAGCCTTGATCCGTCGCCCTGCGACTACCACGTGTTTGGGCCACTGGAAAAAGCTCTCAAGGGCTGCCGGTTTGCTAATGACGCTGAGGTCTGGAATGCAGTTGAAGACTAGTTCCACAGCCAACCACAGACGTTCTTCTTTCAGGGTGTCCTCAATATTGTGCCGCTCTGGGACACTTGCTTGAACCGACAAGGCGGCTATGTGTAATGGGTATGTAGCCCATGTATCACTCTTACTTCCTGTATGTCCACATATTCCAACCTATAAACCCTTATGGCAAAAAACCGACAGTCTTAGTTTCATTTGGTCCCTTATACTTTGCTTGTTAAAATGATCATCTTAGTCTTTCTATCCTTCACTAAAGCTGGGAACTTTATTACATTTTGTTTGTTAAAAATGATCAAATTAGCTTTGAATTAACATTATACCAAACAGAAGTTTCTGCTTTGCTCTTTAAAGCTGAGATCTAGCTAAATATGGACTTGCTATATGCAGGTTCTATTGTAATTTGTATTGATTCTGTGTACATTGTGCCATGCTTCAGAGTGAATGTTTAATTGCTGATTTCATCTGTATTTCCTCCTGTTGTTGGTGTTATTTCCTTCTGGGAATCTACTTAATAGTGTAAAAGCGATGTATGCTGGCAGTAGAGCTTGTGTATCAGTGGATGGTGTTTCATCAAAATGATTTTCTGTTGGTAAAGGAGTCGGACAAGGTCGTGTAATGTCACCATGGCTGTTTAATATATTTATGGGTGTGTGCATGCGTGATACCAAGATGGACAATACTGGTTTATGTCATGGTAATATCCATATGTGCAGATTGCTGTATGCTGATGACACAGTCTTGTTGGCAGAGAGCAAAAGTGAGTTGCAGAGTATGTTGCCCCAGATGTACCAAAGTTTGCATGCAAACTGAGTATAAATAAGGGAAAAAGCGAAGTTATGGTCTTTGAGCGAGGAACTGTTAGCACTTAATGTAATACACTGCCGGACAATTGCTAAGGATGGATGACAATAGCAACGATAGCAACCATAAAATGGAAGGCAGGAAAAAGTGGAAATTAGCATAAGTGCGGGATACAGTAAGACGTGTTGTGTGTATGCAAATTTTGGATTGCCAAACTTGTTCGTGACGTCATAGCGCTGATAAGAGATATAAAGGATTTGACGCGTATTGACCGTTGTTGTTCAAATGCAAAGTTGAAAGGGAAAGAATCAATTGACAAACTTGCAATTTTTAGTATGTCTTCCCGACATCACCTAGATGATTTCACGCGTGGCCGTATTATTGGCAAGATTGAAGAAGGGCGAAAAATAACAGATGTTGCCAGGGAGTTCGATGTCAGCCACAGTGTTGTTTCAAGGCTTTGGAAATCATTTCAAACAAATGGAGAGTGTAGCAAACGTCACGGGGGAGGTCGTGTTCACAGTACGACACCTGCAGAAGATCGGTACATAGTGCTATCAACAAAAAGACACCGGCGCAGCACAGCTAGTGAGGTAGCAAATCAGTTTATGGCTGCTACTGGCAAGCGGATCTCCCAAAAAATTGTCGTCAGACGTTTGCATGAAGGAGGACTATACGCCCGCCGTCCTGTTGTGTGCATCCCATTGTCCAGACGTCACTGTACCGCCCGTTTGCAATGGTGCCATCAACATTGCAATTTGGACTGATAACGACTGGTCTGCTGTCCTCTTCTCAGATGAGAGTAGATACAGTCTATCGTCTGATTGTCGACGACAACTGATCTGGCGTGATGGTGGTACTGCATATTGTCCAGCAAATATACAGGAAAGGAACCGATATCCAACATGTAGTGTCATGGTATGGGCTGGCATCATGATCAATGGCCGTACGTCCCTCTATGTGCTTCCAACTGGGACTATGATTGGCCAACGATACATTAATGATGTTCTGCTACCTCATGTTCGCATGTTCCGTGGTGCTGTCAGTGATAGATTCATTTTCATGGACAACAACGCAACATGTCATCGAACAGTCGCTGTCCAGGAGTGTCTTGAGAGCGAGGATATTCAACGCCTCGTATGGTCAGCACGTTCTCCAGATCTGAATCCCATTGAAAATGTGTGGGATGCTTTGGGGAGGTGTCTTGCTGGTCGCCAATGCCCTCCAATAAATAAGGACACCCTCATCCGTGCACTGACAGAGGAATGGGATAAATTACCCCAACAGCTGCTTGATAATGTTGTGCAAAACATGACAGGACGTGTGGAATCTTGCATCGCCCTTCATGGTGGCCATATCCCGTATTGACATCTTACGCCGGAACGCCTGCGGACGGTAATTGCATTTTTTTCACGTTTACGTATTCTGCACAAAATGGCCTGTTTGTCCCTTGAACACGTTCCAAAGCTTTCTGGATTTCAGAGCACAATAAATTGTCTTTCTTGTAATGTCCTGGCATTCTGACATTATTTTATTTCACTTGGCAACCAACCACACTTCCTTTTTAATGCGCTATATAGCTGTTTATGATCCGTCCTTAGCAATTGTCCAGCAGTGTATAAACACAGTGATTGACCAGGTTAATGAATTTGTGTATTTAGGAAGCATGTTTGACAGAGAGAAAAAATTACATGGTGAAATTAGTAGGCAAATGAATTCTTCATTGAAAGTCATAGCTGCATTGGGAGGTTTTCACAGGAATGATGGGCTCTCAAGAGAGTCCCGCTTGGTTGTGTTTGAAAGTGTAATTGTTCCTACTCTGATGTATGTGATGTATGGCAGTGAAACCTGGGTACTTCAGAAAAAACAAAAGAGTCAATTGTGTGCTGGAGAAATGCATTACATAGGGGGGGGGCAAGACATGCTCTGATTGTGTGAGGAATGAAGATATATTGCAGTTGTGTCATGTGAAGCAAAATGTTAGCAAGGTGGAGACTAATATTCTTTGGTGGTTTGGCCATGTTGGAAGAATGAGTGATTGAGATGCTTACTAAGAAATTTTTTTAGCCCAAGTGGAAGGCAGGAAAGGCAGAGGAAGGCCAAGAAAGTCATGGGTAGATCAGATTCAGGAGTGTCTGCATGAAAAAAAGATTATGAGTATGAAGTACAGAAGATCTTGTGTATGTCGTGCGATGGATGTCAGTGAAGCCTGAGTTGTGTGTCAAGATCGCTGTAAATGGAGAAGTTTGATATGGCAACAGTAAGTAAATAATCAGTTAAAAATTTATCTGGTAGTTTGTATTTCTTTGTGGAGCTAACCTCTGAATCTCAAAGAACAGCTTAGTGATATGTGTGTATGTCCTTTTGTCGGCTTGCTGCTGTTGAAGTTTGAATACCTGAAAAGCTACAGACTGTGAACTTGATGCAGTTTCCTTTTTTAAATGGAAATGTGTCAGAAATTGGAGTTTTGTTTTTCAATCTAGAATAAAATTATATTTTAATTTCTAGCTAATTTCTACTTCCTATCCATTTGTTAAATGCAAAACCTTTGCTTTGTTGGTTACATTCCCTGTTGGTTGTATTAACATGCACACTTATTGCACACAGATACAGGCACATTTTTTCATAAAGTTTTCAAAAATTTTGGGTTAAAACTTGCAAATATAATAAATGTGGTTTTGATGTATCTGCTCGATTATGCATGATCCTTGGTTAAGCACAGTATAGATATCAAATTTGATTGTGACTGCCTCATCACTTTACCATGAAATTTAAAGCCTGTGAACCAGTGTGGTTTAAAAGTTAGCACCATTCAATTAATAAAGCTCATTCGAAATACTGGCTTCCATGTTCATTAAATTAAAAACTACATTTTAAAACTGTATGAGTTTTACTAGGAATTTTAAAAATTAAGATTGCATATTTTTTTGAGAAACTTCTTCTTCAGGCATTTACTTGTTTTAGTCCTTTTCCTGATTACTATTGAGGTTACCTTTAACCTTAACAGTTGAGGTTATTTTTCATAATATCTTGCCAGATGTTAAATAGTGACAAACCTCTGCAGCCATTGATGATGAAATCCTTTTCGTTTTCAACTTGCAGACTTCTGAAAAAGATTCTGCTTCTGGGTAGCAGTATATATCACAGGCCACTTACATCAAAAACTTAGGTGCTTTATAACAAAATGGTAGTGGCTTTTGTTCTGTAGTATCAATCTATGTTCAAAAAGTACGCCAAAGCACATGCCGCTGGGACCCTGAGCACATTTTTCCTGACCTGAGCCCATTCTGCTAGGTGGTTGGTCATACAGAATGATCGGCTTTCTCTGGCATTGTGAAGTTTCATGTTTTGCACGGTTTAAACCATTTCGCATCTTCTTAAGCGTTTTTGTCAACCCTCACCGTGGCTTGCATTTCGTACTTTGCTTGCGTTTTTTATGTGTATAATCTGTTATTCTGCACTACAACAATTTTGTGTTTGCATTGTAATTTCTTTCATCGCCTGGTCACATATAGTATGTTTACACCATTTGTCACAATTGTTTTTTCTAGGCACTACTTAATCTCGACTACTGTATCGTTTGTTGTACTGTATCCATGCACACGATGCGACCTGAGTTATCTCCAGGCCATTTTTAACATAACTCATTTTTGTTTGTCCTCTGCATCTTGGTTTTGTTTTGTTTTGTTTTGTAAACATCTGTACATAATGTCATTAATTTGTTCACCATTCTAGTTTTCCGAAAAACAAACAAAAAACTATTGAACTGTGTTTAAAAAGTATTTTATATATATATAACTGTTGTAGTACTTAATGCTTTTCTTAAAGGTCATTCTTGAAATGAAACTTGTATGTTCTTTGGCAATTTCTAATTTTTTTAAATTCTTTACTTACTATAAGAATTATTTTTTATGGAGTTTTATTAGAAAGTAGCAAAACATTAAACTTAATTTTTATACCCTTCTTCCTCCCTGCGAAAGAAATGCCAAAATAAGGAACCTGAAAGTAACTATAAAAGTGATTTTCATGTTAAATTTTTATATATGCTGAATTGAACTTTTTGTCGATTTATCTTATTGCTCAATCTAGTTGTTGTTTAGATAAATTAGTTTTTTTCTTTTCAGTGCTCAGATGATTTCCGACAGTGTTTCTTGCAGCAGGAAAGAGACAAAGGCAGTTTTCATGATATTCAGAGTGTTGGCCAACAAAACATATCTTTGAACAGAAATGATCCTCCTCCGCTCTTTGATACATCAGAATTTACAATTCAAGACATTGTTGGAGGAAATTTACCATGTGGCCAAATAGATGATCAGGTATTATTATGATGCATTCTGCTGTCACAGATGTAGTGTATTTTCATTACTACAAAGCTGACATTATTGCGATGACTCCAGTATGTGGTCAGGTTTAATTATATTATTTTCCCTACTTCCTGTTTTACAGGTATGTTTTGCCTGGTGTTCAGCTCTCAGTTACATTTCAGATTACACTAAAAAAATGCCATTTAGTTCAAACAGCTCTGATACATTTGTTAAACAAACCTAGTAATTTAAATTCCACAGTGGACCGCAGAACATTACGAAATATGCAATTCATGAGGCAACCTTAAGAGTTGTCTTATGTTATAAATGTGCATTTGATTAAATATACATAATATCTAAGGTATTGTTTACCTGATATTGTCAAAGTATTTTGCAAGTTATTGCTCTGTGAGGCACGTGCTCCCAGCCCGAGAGGTCTTTTATGTTACGGGTTTTTGGTTAATTATAATTTTTTTTTAGAAATAAAACAATTAGGTTATATATTTTCAGTTCTACATTCATTCATTCGCACAATCAAACGTTTGAAATTTACTATTAATTAAAAGATTTTAGTAGAAAGAGTTATACTCATCGGGTCAGGAGACGTCTCACAAGGGTTCTTTGTTACGGCGAGCACTTTCAGCGGTGTTCAACTACCATCATCTGGCCACTGTTTCTACACAAGGGTTCCTCGCGTGTATGTGATTTTTGGAGTTGCATGTAGGGAATCGATGAGAAGGTTTGCTGCTTGTATGTGTTAGATGATTTTGCTTCCGATGGCGACACATGTTAGATGATTTTGTTTCCAATGTGTCGCCATGTGGCGACACATCGGAAACAAAATCATCTAACCCACACAAGCAGCAAACCTTCTCATCGATTCCCTACATGCAACTCCAAAACCACATACACACGAGGAACCCTCGTGTAGAAACAGTGGCCAGATGATGGCGGTTGAACATCGCTGAAGGCGCTCACCGTAGCAAAGAACCCTTGTGAGACGTCTCCTGACCCGATAAGTATAACTCTTTCTACTAAAATCTTTTAATTAATAGTAAATTTCAAACGTTTGATTGTGCGAATGAATGAATGTAGAACTGAAAATATATAACCAAACTGTTTTATTTCTGCAAAATTTTTATAACTAACCAAAGCTCCGTAACGAAGGGACCTCTCGGGCCAGGAGCACGTGCCTCACAGAGCAAACAACGTGCGAAATACTTCGACAATATCAGGTAAAATACCTTAGATATTATGTATGAACATTAGTAGAAGAATTATTGTTTTCTTGCTACACATGTTTGTCAGTTTTTACAGCCGTTGGCAAAAGTGTACTCTTGCTGTACCGCTGGGTATTTTATCTCGTTTACTTTAGAGTCAAGATTTTGGATATTGCCAAATACACCACACTGAATTACACTAGAGTATGTGAAAATTTCAACTCCATGAAGGACTGCTGATATTAGCTTGAAACTTACAGGATATGTACATTAGGTTAAGACATGCAAATGATTAAAATATCAGTGAAAAGGTGCATGTGGTTTTGGAGTAGCACCCTCTGAACTGTCCAGTCTTAGGTGTAAAGAGCTGGCTCAAACGAGATGTTGCTGTCAGTGAAAACCCAATATTCAGTCAAAAGGGTAATTCTGGTGTCTCACGATGCTCCATCACTGAAGAAGGTCAGATTATGAACATCTGACAGACTATGAGACAGAGTAGCAGAATGTAGACGTACACGCTTATGCTGTACATGGAGAGTTTCCAAATTATTCCCAGGTTTTGCAGATATTTCTTACTTGTAGACTAAGGAAAATGTTATTTACAGCAATTAAAACACTTACTCAAGGCTCTACTGAGACTAATATACTTAATTCTCTTTTAACTTGAAGAACTTTCAATTATTTTTCACATCTTCTGAGTTCTTTTGTTTTTACAGACATTTCTGGCCTCTAGGTTTTATCAAGGCCTACTCTGAACGTATTGGAACTGTATCAAAAGTTCCGTTTACGCAGAAAGAATTTAAATTCTATTGCCAGGTTCCTCTTGCAGTTGCGAGTCATTAAATTAAAATCATTTCCTTATGTGTTTTGTAAGTAATATTTTTGAATTAAGTTGTTGAAAATGCTGTTTATAATTTTTTGAGGTAATTGATGGAACTGTTCTTCTGGATATGGAATATAAAAGCTTTCTTTAATTATTCTCTTGTTTTTATGAGGTTCATAGTCCAATATTTTAATATTTTGCCATGGAAGTCCATCACACACACATTGCTGCATATTCAATTATAATGTACTTTTTTGTCCTCATTGGAATCTGTAATGTTCTAATAATTCTTTATTGTTTATTGATTTCTCTTTAAATTATCGTATTTTATTGTTATCGTTGTTTGCGCAAGTTTTATGTTTCAATGTTGTGTACGCAGATACATTTTATTTTTATAGAACTCTGCTATGAGTTACGAAAAATTGTTGGGATGAGAGAAGCTGAATTTTCCTAATGTGAAATTGCCATTTGTATGGAACAAAATGCCAGTGCAGAGATGTAAACGTGGCGTCAGAGGACAAATGAGGCTCGGACGCACAGAAATTCAGGAAATGGACTGCAAAATTGCATGACTGCACGAGATGACAGACATCTCTACCTCATGTCAGTGACCCACCACACAGCTGAATCCATAGTGTTAGCTCAGGAGTGGAGCACTATCACAGGTCAAGTTTTCTCCTCCAGCTTAGTTTGACGTTGTCCGCTTAACAGAGGACTGGTCACTCACTAGCAGCCCATTGCTGTGCATTCCTGTGACCCTCAACTACAGATGCCTTAGGCTGCAATGGGGTCTCAAACTCAGACATTGACATGCTGATTGGCAATATGTCATGTTTTCTGATGAGTCACGATTCAGCTTTAATGCACCATGATGGTTGCATATGTATGTGTACAAAGAAATCGTGGTAAAAGGCACCTTGCAGCATCATGCTGGCCTAACACCAAGCATCATGGTTTCGGGTGCCAATGGGTTCAATTTGCAGTCTCGCCTGATACGAATTGAGGGAACCCTCAAGAGCCAGCGATACATCAGGGATGTTTTAGAGGCAGAGGTGATACCCTTCCTTCAGACTTGTCCTGGCTGTATGTTCCAGCAAGACAATGCTCATCCACACGTGGCCCGGAATGTCCAAGACTTCTTCCATGTATGGCACACATACTGCTTCTTTCCTGGCCTGCACATTTGCTGGATATCTCTGATCGAGTACATCTGGGACATGGTAGCTAGGCAACCGGCTCGTCAAGCTGCTCTGCAAGTCACCACAAATTAATTCCGGTCTTGCATAGAAGCAACCCGGCAGGCTATTCCCAGGACAATATGAAAAACCTCTTCTATTCAATACCACACAGTGTAGAGGCTCTTATTGTTGCTCGAGGTGGCTTCACATGATACTGAGTTTTGAAGCGAAAAATCTTGTATAGCTATACAAATGTAATCAGTTATCTCCTGCAGAATGAGAAATCTGTGATATAAATTTCATTTGAATAGCTTAATTCTTTCTTGGTGTTGCAATTTTTACAAACAGTAGCATATTAATCATTGGCCTGAGCTTTGAAATGCTGGCTATAGTTCCCGAGCAATAGTCTCCTAGTTATTGTTCAGTCTTAAAAAATGTGAAATGCAACTTTTTAAGGCTGCTTTTGTTGAAGGTAATTGCAATTACATTTTTGTTGAAAAAAAAAGATATTATGTAGATTTCTCCATCAACATTCCACATTACATATTTAGTCTACATACAATTCATTTAAAATTAAAAGAATGTTCATCAGATGTATTATTTGGCTTCATGTGGTGATGGATGTTACCTACATTTGCTGAAATAATGGTTACTAATGTATAGGTAATTTTAGGCTGTTGAGTACCTTTCTTTGTCAGATTTTCATGGGTTGCATTTGTTGTTGTTGTTTCTCTTAGTGTTTTCCCAATATAGGTTTTCCTTTTCTTCTTTTCCTTTTTATATTTCATATGGTCACATGCAGGTGTTACTGTTCTATATGTATGATATTTTCAATTACATATGTTGCTGACTTTAATATTTATGGGGCTTCAGTGGCTTCAAACTTTATTGTTCTGGATGGTGCAATGGATAGCATTCTCAAATGGAAATTGAGAGATGTGGGTATGACTCCTGCCAGGATGAAGTAATTTTCAAATTTTCTGAAGATGTCACTGTGTTGGAAATGGTTAAAATGCATCACATATGTGCTGACAATGTATTATGAAGCTGTTTAAAAACACTAGGGTGCCAAGGCTTCCTCCCTCAAGAATTTCGTTATTTGTAATGGATATTTATAACTGATGAGAAAGCCATGTATGCTGGCAGTAGAGATGTGTACGAGTGAATGGTGTTTTATCAAAATGATTTTCTATTGGTGCAGGAGTCAGGCAAGGTTATGTAATGTCACAATGGCTGTTTAAGATATTTATGGATGCATGCATGCGTGATGCTAAAATGGATAATACTGGTTTATGTCTTGGCAATACCTGTGTGTGCAGAGTGCTCTATGCAGATGACTCAGTCCTGTTGGCAGAGAGCAAAAGTGAGATGCAGAGGATGTGTACGAAGTTTGCATGAAATTCAAACTGAGCATAAATAAGTGAAAAACCAAATTTATGGTTTTTGAGCAAGGAACTGTTCGTACTACTGAATGCAAGACAAGTCTTAATGGCACAGTGATTGGCCAGGTGAATTAGTTTGTATATTTAGGAAGTATGTTTGACAGAGAGAACAAATTAGATGGCAAAATTAGTAGGCAAGTGAATTCTTCATTGAAAGTGAGAAGCTGCCTTAGGAGGAGGATTTTACAGGAATGATGGGTTCTCAAAGGAGTCCCAAATGGCTGTGTATGAAAGTGTAATTGTTCCTACTCTGATGTATAGCAGTGAAACCTAGGTACTGCAGATAAGACATAGGAGTTGTTTGTATGCTGGGGAGATGTGTTGCTTACGGGGGATTTGTGGTAAGACACACGCTGATCATGTGAGGAATGAAGATGTGTTGCAGATGTGTAATGTGAGGTAAAATGTTGTTAGTAAGGTGGAGACTAATATTCTTAGGTGGTTTGGCCATGTTGAAAGAAATGAGTGATGAGGTGCTGACTAAGAGAATTTTTTCAGCCCAAGTGGCAGGAAAGACAAGCAGAGGAAGGACAAGGAAATCGAAGGAGGACCAAATTCAAGAATGTCTGCTTGAGAAAAAGATTATGAGTATGAAGTACAAAAGGTCATGTGCGGCGTGTGATGGATGTTAATTAAACTCGAGCTGTGTGCCAAGATATTTGTAAATGGAGACATTTGATACGCCAACAGTAAGTAAATTCTAGTTCTATCAGTTAAATGTATACTTGGCACATGGTCTTTCTTTGAGGAGCTAACCTCTGAATCTCAGAGAACAGCTTAATGATGTGTATGTATGTATGTAGAAAGGGGGTGTGTATGTTTTTTTTATGAAGGTGTTTAAAAACACTAGGGTGTCAAGGCCTTCCTGTAGAATTTTGTTATTTGTAACGAATATTTATAACTGATGAGAAAGGCATGTACAGCTTCTTTTCTGTCATCTTGTTGCATATCACTCCATTCTATGAGTGCATTGACTTTTGCATGGAACCAGCCTGCTACTGTCAGCACCGGGTCCAGAATAAAATTACCTACTGCTCTTCCATCAATCCATCCATTACTATTTGTGTAACATATATCATTTGTGGCCCATGGTTCCAAAGACATGGTAAACAGATTTAGAATTTTTGTTGGAGGGGGATTGTGTTATGAATGCTTATTTGAATTTTGGGGTTGTTGATGCACTGCATCTCTTTGTATCATCATCATCATCATTGTCAACCATTATCAATCCACTGCTGGACGAAGGTCTCTCCAAGTTTCCTCCACAACGGTCTGTCTTGTGCCAGTCTCCTCCATGTCACCCCTGCATACTTTCGAATTTCATCCACCCATCTCCCATGTGGTCTTCTTCTGGGTCTTTTCCTGTCCCTTGGAATCCAATCTAAAATTTCAGCTGTCCATCGATGATCTGTCCTTCTGGCAGTATGTCCAGCCCATTGCCATTTCAGGGATTTAACTCTGATCATGATGTCTTCCACTCTTGTCATTTTTCGGATCCACGAGTTCCTCTTCTTATCTCTCCTGGTTACACCAAGCATGCACCTCTGCATGCTACTTTGAGTTGTCTGCAGCCTTTGTATGTCTCTTTTAGTTAAGGTCCACGTCTCTGCACCATACGTAAGCACTGGAAGGATGCATTGATCAAACACTTTTCTTTTAAGACATAATGGCATATTGCTCTTGAAAATTATGCTGTTTCTTCCAAAAGCTCTCCAGGCAAGTTTTGTACGCCGATTAATTTCTTCATCAATGTGACCCTCATTTGATATCTGCTGTCCAAGATAAATGTACGTGTCTGTTATCTCCAGCTTTTCTCCATCAATCGATAAATCTTCATTTCTTGTAAAAGCATTGAACATCACTTTTGTCTTCTGAAAGTTCATTTTTAATCCCACTTCTTTACTCTTGTCAGCAAGTTCCTGGATCATACTCTGCAGCTCTGATGGGGTAGTTGCAAAAATGACTACGTCATCAGCAAAACGAAGGTGGGTTAGATAATCTCCATTAATCTTTATCCCTTTGTTTTCCCAGCTCAGCGACTGAAAAACACCCTCCAATGTGGCATTAAAGAGCTTCGGAGATATGGTGTCACCTTGTCTCACTCCCTTTCCAATTTTTATGTGTGTTGTGTTTTCAAACAGCCGAATCTTTGCACTTGCATTTTCATAGATGTTATTAATAATATTAATGAATGCATCTTCAATACCGCAGGTTTTCAGAGCCATTGTAACTGCTGATGGTTTCACCGAATCAAAGGCTTTTTCATAATCGATAAAAGCCATGCACAATGGAAGTTCATATTCCCTCGCTCTTTCAATTAGTTCTCTCAGTACGTGGATATGATCTATTGTGCTGTAGCCACTCCTGAATCCAGCTTGTTCTCTCGGTTGAGCCATGTCCAGTGTTACCTTCAAGCGGTGTGAAAGAACTTTAGTGAAGATTTTATAAACTACTGATAGGAGGCTGATAGGTCTGTAGTTTCCGAGATCCTCAATGTCACCTTTCTTATGTAGCAGGATCATTGTAGCGGTGTTCCAATCCTCAGGAATCTTTCCTTCATTAAGGCATCGAGTGAAAATTTGGGCGAGTACTGTTTCGATTTCTCCACTTGCTTCTTGTATGATGTCTACAGTAATTCCATCTTCTCCTGGAGCTTTTCCTCGCTTCATGTTCTTGATTGCATGTGCAACTTCTGCTGGAAGGACTGGAGGAACTCTGGTACTGGTATCTTTCATGATGTCTGGAGTGCATGTATCATCCCTTTCATATAATTTGGAGTAGAAATCTTTCACCCTTGTCAAAATTTCGCCTCTATTTCTTGTTACAGAACCATCTTCTTTTCTCAGTGCCATAATCTGTTTTCTTCCCTTACTGAGATGTCCCTTTGCTATCTTTAGGCTTTGGTTGTTTTCAATTGCTTTCCTCACTAGTTCACAGTTGAATTTTCTTACGTCTTCAGTGATACTTTTTCTTACTGTCTTGCATAGCTCTATATATTCCACTTTGGAAGTCACATCTTCTTTAGTTGTCCTCATCTCTCTTCTTTTTTGCATCACCATTTTCGTTTTTCCTGATAATTTGTTTACATGCAACTTGTTCTTAGACCCAGCTAATTTTGTTGCTGTTTCCATAAGAGCTTTGGTTACTTTTCTGTTAACTTCAGAGATGTCCACTTCTTCCGATGTTAGGCCTTCCAAAGCAGAGAACCTGTTCTTCAGTTCCAACTTGAAGGTATTATGGTGTTTTTTAAGGTTGGTTATGTCAATAGGTTTTGTTTGTCTTATGAGCTTGCCACGTTCAAGTTTAGTGTTGAGGTGCATCTTACATCTCACCAATCTATGGTCACTACCTGTGTTGAACTTGTTTAGCACACTGCAGTCTTCTCTGACGAATTTTTTGTTACACATAATAAAATCAATTTCACTTGTCGTCCCATTTGGATGTCTCCATGTCCATTTCCTGTGTGGCTTTTTCTTGAAGAAGGAGTTCAAGATGAAAAACCCTTCTGCCTCTGCAAACTCAACGAGAGTATTTCCACGCTGGTTTCTGTTGCCGTGACCGAATTTACCTACTGAAGTTTCATTCTGTTGCCGTTGCCTTATTTTTGCATTGAAATCTCCCATAATTATTTTCAAGTGCTGCTTACCTTTATTATTTAGATGACAAATTTCCTCATAAAATTCTTCAATTTCTTCTTCAGGATGACTTGTGGTGGGTGCATAAGTTTGAATAATCTGAGCCTGGTATCTTTTCGAGAGTTGGATAACAAGTCGTGCTGCTCTGTCAGAGGAACTTTCAACTTCTACAACTTTATCCTTCAGTTTCTTGTTTATTATAAATCCAACACCACTAGTTCTGCCAGTATCTGTCCCACGATAGTAGAAGAGATGTCCACTTTTCAGTTCAATGAGATCTTCTCCTTTTCTCCTTACCTCACTTAGCCCCACGATGTCCCACTTGATCCTTTGTAATTCCTCTTCCAATTCAAGAAGCCTTGAATCAGAAGATAGGGAGCGTCCATTGTAAGTAGCCAAGGTCAGCATCAGATGGCAGCCTAGTCCGGTCCTCCGGGGATTCTTAGCACCCTCTGCCTTCATGTCGCACTGGCCGCTGCCTTGGCCAGGTACATTCCAGCTGCCGGAGACTGAGGGCCAAGATTTAAGTTGTGGAATCATTTTGGAGGGGTTTGGCCATAACTCACCACGCTGGCCAAGCGGGTTGGTGAGTGTGGGATAGAATTTCCTCTAATCCCGATGGTATAGTTATACCGCTATTGGCGGTCGTCAGCTTTGTATATCAGAATGGAAATATGACACTATGGGTGATCATATTCCATATGTATGTTTATCACTGTTATATGAACAAGTAGGCAACTATTTCTCATAGGGTGTCCTCCCAAGGAAGGTTTAGGTGCAACTACCTTGGCTCCAGGGTCTAGAGGCCCTGATAGGGAAGTGGGTAGGCAGGTTCAAATGGTTAAGACTGCCAGACAAGGAAGAGTGAACTAACATCATGGCAGAATACGAAACAATACCAGAGCAGAGTGTGCACTTAGAGAGGAAAGGAACAGATGACCTTATTTTTAATGGGGGTCTAATAGGGTACCTTAGGACCACCCACTTAGCATGCCCTCCGAAGCACACCGAACCATTAGTGGCAAGCTGAGATTGAACCCTCGATAAATGGCTACTGCTAGGATATTGCAGTCCTAATTATTATTATTTTTTTTTTTTAGGTTTAATGACCACCGTGAACTATGCAATGGGCTCTAGGGGGAAAACTAATTTTGTATTTGGCATGACATCTCTACCTGTAGAAGTCAAATTTATGTACAAAGGAGAAAAAAATTGTAAAATAGGGACGTTTTGATAGCTACTTCTGCCTTCGTAAACCACGGAAAGAATGAAATATCATGAGGTGTTTTCACTTTTCTGATCCTTCAAGGTGAATCAGATGATGCCAGATTCTAAAATGGTGAATCAGATGATGCCAGATTCTAAAATGGATTTCCAAATAATGGGAATTTGATGAGGGGGGTCCATATTACAGGCATCAGAGGAAAGGAAAATTTCTCTGCTTTCCCCATACCAGAGAGATTTTGTATTGAAAAATGGAGCAATATGCTTTGTATTTTTCTGCTCAGAAATAGCAGAAATATTACTGATGGTCAATAATGAAAGAGAAGTAGATGGACTACCTTTCTTAACATCAGGCATGTGCTCAACCAGATGCTGATTAATGCTATGGTAAGTTAACAACTTGTGATATTTCATTCTTTTTATTGCTGATGAAGATAGAAGTACCAGAACGTTTCTATTTCATGATTTTTTCTCCTTTGTATGTTACTTTAGTATCATTTCTTTAACAATACTTTCAATGTATTTGTCAATTGAAGTAGATTTCTTTTAATTTTGAAAAGTGAGACTGAAACTCAAACTGGAAAACTAGGAGGAGAAAAAATGTGCATAAAATATTAAATCTTTTTGGAAAGCTTTGTCAAATATGAGATTATGAGATTGATAGATCTTTCCACAGATATAGATAAAAATGCGCATTAAATACATTTCTAAAATTATTTCTAGAAACAGACATTTTCATTAAATGAACTAAAGAGTCCGTTGTGAATGCATGTACTATCTTGATCTGGGTATTGCTAAAGGTCAATGTTGCCAGTTTCGTTGCTTTTGAAACCCCTCTTACGATTGATTTTTATTTCATGTTTGCTGTTAGTGTTAAATTCACTGTTATATAGCCCTTCATTTTTTGACTGATCATTCTTTATTTAGGCTCTGTATCAGGATTTTGGGAAACAGTTGACTGAAGCATTAAGTTTGACTGCCACTGCCAATGTTCAAACACAAATGACACCACATCCATTTCCTCAGCAGTCTTCAAGTCAAAATATGCAGTCACAGCCCAATGCCATTTCAAATTACAGTCAAAATCACTTTTCTGATCCTTCAAGGAGACAAATGGTGAGTTTACTTTATTTTTATAAATTTTCTTGCTTTTCTCTTTTTCTGGTTTAATTTCATTGCTGTATTCCAAAAGTTTGATATTTTGACATATTGCTATCACATCATGGATTGCTTTCAGCAATATTTTTAGTTTGGTTTGCATGTTTAGAAAACGGTTAACTTGGCCACTTCTCTATGCTAGAGTAACTCAGTTTATGCAAATTGATTAAATATGCTGCTCAATGTGGAAATCACAGCACCGAGGAGAACCTGAAATCACAAAATTCACTGAATGCAAAGATGTCACGAAGACATGTGAATGATCAATTAGTAAAATGTGAGAAGGTAGTGTATCTACAATACAGGATGTTTAAGTGCAGGGTTGTTTGATCTTCCTGTTGTACAAGCTTGCAGACATCAGTGAAATCACCATCAGTGGTACTCTGGGTCATTCCAAGCAGCAATCAACTGGGCACGTAGCTATTGCAAATCATGTGCTTGAGAGTTCCATAGAGATGCCCCCCCCCCTTTAAAGTCCCACACATGCTTTATGGTGAAAAGTCTGCTGAGTTTGGAGACCATGGGAAAATGTCCATGTTCTGGACTGGAGACTGTCCCTTGTAAAATGAGTAATGTGTGGACAGGTATTGTCCTGCTTCGTGATCATTACTGACATGGCAGCAAGGAAAGGTTATTATGATGAGGTTAATGGTGACATCAGCATAGTGTCTCACAATGGCAGTGCCAGGGATATTGTAATAGTGGTAATGTTAATAATCTTCTAATAATAACGTAATGGAACGGGAATGTTTATTTTATGAAATGTAATGTCATGTAAATATCTTTTAAATGTTGAATTTTATTGAATATGTAAATAATTAAGAATCCTTGCAGTTTTAGAATGTTTGAAAAGTAATTGTGGGAAACTTCTTAAGAATATATTTTTTGAGTTTGATTTGGTAGAGCCAGTAAGTCAGCAGAAACGATTAGTTTATCGGCGGACTTCTTGGAGATGGACAACACACAGGATTTCGTGTGTAGATAGCTACAATAGAAGAAGGCTTTTTTCAGAGTTTTAAAGCTACTCATTAGGAAGGTCTTCTGTTCTCGAGTAAGAGGTTTCCTTTAGGGTGATGGCATTAGGCAGCGGACATTAAGATGCAGAGAAAAGAGCGTTTTTCGGATGGGAGTGCTGGAGGCACGTTTTGAGAAGTAGTTACGGAGACAATAGGAGAACAAGACTTCTGAAGGTAGGATGATGATGTGTCTTTCGGGAGAATGCAACTGACGGTAGAGAGATAGGTTGGGAGATTTTTGAGGTAGGAGTAGAATTTTGAGAAGAGGTGCGTGGCCTTTGCACCCGAGCGGAAAGAATGAATGTAGCGAGTGTTAGGACATGAGAGATGGTCTATTCGCATGATGACCTGGAATAATCATAAATTAAGCAAAGTCACAAAAATAAAGGATTTCATCAAACGTCAAATCGCTTCTGTTGAATGATCTATTACTACTCTATTGATATTTACAGTGCTCGAGAAACCTTGCAATCTTCTGATTATAACATATTTCGGGGATTAAGGAAAGCATTAAAACAGTAGTGTGACAATATGAACAAGAGATGTCCTGCTACCATATCGATCTTACCTCTTGCCAGTGTACCAAAACAAAGCAGTGTATTGTAGCTGATTGCAAATGCCTGTGCATGTTAATAATGATAACACCATACAGATGTGATGACATCTAACACAATGAAATGGAAGTGAACACTCCTCTACTTTAAAGCCCAATGTCATCTCTCTCTGCACTATTCCCATTGATGGCCTCAGCTGTGACGTGGCAGCAATGGAAAGTTCCTGAGCTTGTTGCCTAGTAGCCTATAGTCTTACCTTGTGCATACGTCCTCCTACTTTTTGAGGCTTGCAGTGTGAAATTCATACTGTCATTTTCTGTTCAACATGTTATGATAAATGCAACCTATTGGTTTAAGTTATTATTTTGGATTGACATGTCTGTACCCATAGCAACTTGCAAGCCCCACTACAACATAGTTACTTTGGTGAACATGATGTAAACAGCCCCCCTTCCCTAGAGAATAGGCAATCTTTACATGCTGTCGTCTGGCATCTTGGTCCACTTTCTTCCTATCTTGTTATAGAGTGACACACAATGTTGCGTAGATAGTGCAGAAGAAATATGTTTCACATATTACATGGAAATTCAGCTGAATTATTAACACAGCAATCAGACATCTGAATTGTGTGTATTTTACTGTTTCTCATGTGACCTTAGTCACACCAGAAAACTTAAAAATTACAGAGGGTGAGTTGAAAGTTTTGCAATGTTTGCATAAACCCATGTGCTGCGGCGTGTATGTCATGTGTTTAAACTAGTTCAAGTAGCACGCTGCAGTCAGTCGAAGGGGATATAAAGTGGTAGTCATTGCTGTGAACAGCATTGCATGTCGTCGTTCTGTCTGTTGTTGGGACGCCTAAAAGATTAACAGCCACAACCGGCTAATTGGCGAACTTTTGCTTTACAAGTTTGAACTCTGCCATAACACTGCTCAAGCAACACAAAACATTTGTTATGTGAAAGGGGAAGGTTCCGTGAACCACAGCACCGCAACCAGATGGTTCAAGAAATTTCGCTCAGGTGACAGAAACCTCAAAGATCAGCCAAGGTCATGTAAGCCACGAACCGTGGATTCGGAGGCCGTAGAGGCAAAACTGATAACCAGCACTTAGAGATTATCAGGCGAGATGGGCATATCGTAGACCACCGTGATTCGTCACCTTCAGGACCTTGGCAAGGTCTACAGGAGCTGCCACATTGTCCCTCACGAACTGACGCCAGCTGAAGCAAACCATCCGGTAGAAGTGTGCACAGAACTTCTGGAAAACTCATGCGATGTACGTTTTATCAAGAGAATTGTTACATGTGATGAAAAGTGGGTCTATTTCTATAATCTTAACACACAGC
This sequence comes from Macrothele yani, assembly GCA_039090855.1. Taxonomy (NCBI): domain Eukaryota; kingdom Metazoa; phylum Arthropoda; class Arachnida; order Araneae; family Macrothelidae; genus Macrothele; species Macrothele yani. The sequence goes on from CM077008.1 coordinate 129,073,387, forward strand.
GGCAGTGGTTGATCCCGGGCCAGCATCCTGAACCTAACATGGACGCTTCAAGCACAAGGTGATGCTCTTGGTCTGCTGGAATTTCGAGGGGATAATCCATTACAAATTTATTCCAGGCGGTCAGACTATCAATGCCAACCTCTGCTCTGAACAGCTCGAGTGGATGGATGTATGCCGTTTTGGAGGGGAAGTACGTGGCACTGGTGAACAAAAAGCATGCTCTCCTACAGCGGGACATAGCTCGGCCTCATACCGTGCGAATGACCCGGGCAAAACTCCAGGAACTTGAGGGCATTAACTCATGTCACACCCAGCATATAGTTTGGACCTTGCCCTGTCAGATTATTACTTGTTCCGGTCCATGGCCCACTTCCTTCGCGAGCAGCACTTGAACAACCAGGAAGAGGTGGCAGCTGGGGTGAAGGAGTTCTTTGCCTCGAAGGACAAGAACTGGTACCGCTGCAGAATCAAAGAACTGGCAGACAGATGGCCTATACTGTAAATGCTAGTCAGCTTTCATCGTAAAGGTAATTATGAAGACATAAAGTGATCCAAATATTGCAAAACTTTTTACTCACCCTCTGTACCTTTTCCTGGAACAGGAATCGAACAATTGCTGTGTTAATAATTCAGATGAATTTCCATGTAATATGTGAAGAATATTTCTTCCACACTGTCTACCTTGAACAAATGGAGATTTAATTAACTACATCACAATGGAACGGGATTTGCTTTGACTGGTAAAAGTCAGAGATTATTCTTGTTCTTATCACTCAGATACTTGGGACTTTATTGTCTTCGGTTTTGGTTGGTGTAATGGGATAGCATGTTCGAATGGAAATCGGGAGATATGGGTTCGATTCCTGTTCCAGTACGATGTAATTTTCAAGTTTTCTGATGTGACTAATGTTACGTGAGAAACAATAAAATACACGCAATTCAGAGATGTCTGATTGCTGTGTTAATAATTCACACAACGTTGCATTGTGCTCACATTGTATGCCACAACTGTGCAAAAATAGCCCTTAAGCTGAGATGCAGCTCTTGTACATTGATAATTCTCCCTCTGATGAGCCACTGTTTGGCTCAATTAAACATAATTGTGTCGTCCAAATGCCACCTTGGCATATTTGGGATGTTTTTGATGTACATACTCTAATCTAAACATATGCAGTACAGCAAGGAAATCCTGTACATGTGCCATCTTTAAGCCATGCTCATTCATCATTCAGATGACCAATCATTGAGAACTTTTCATGATGTGCACACCTTAGTCAGCATATTGTCTCATTGAATTTACATGTTTCTGTGTAAATTCCTTCTTAGTATTGCAATTTTCATGTTGTGCAGTGTATATTGTGTATTTCAGAAAAATTTGAATACTACAACTTTTAGAGTCTGGTGTGATGTAAATTATAGTTAGCTTGCATTTAACCTTTTGTGCTTACAGTAACACTGTATTTAATCCTGATCTTTTGTTATGTCAGAATTTCACCTTATTACTTGAGACTTTTCAGTCATAGAAATTTTTGTTCTGTAGATTGTATATGTGAGATGTGGATGATACAGTTGATTTTTTTCTATGTATGCATGATGGTTCATAAAATTCATACAAAGTATAAATATAGACAGAACGTACGACATAGGTTTTTGAATTGGTGCAAATATTAAAATGACACTGGTGATGTGCAAATGAGACCAACTTATTCTGTTTGCTTATTTAATGCATTTTACTCAGCAAATGGGAAAAATGGTGAAACAAATAAATAAATGACTTCATAATTTTTTATTTTTGTTTGATTGGAAGTTTAACAACCACCGTGAACAACTCAGTGGGCTATAAGCAGTCGCCTGTCCATAATTTAGGGCCACTGGTTTCAGGGAAGGGAGAGAGCCAGTGCTGTAAGACAAACACAACATCCATGCCTCACTGGGATTCGAACCGGGACCCATCTTGGAGGAATGGACTTCAGAAGTAAAAATTACTGTAGTCTGTTGTAATGTGTAGAGTGCAAGCAAGGGGGAGAGACGTTATACAGGTGTTAATGGAAAGCATAGTTGCAACTGTGGTATGTAATTGTGAAAACTTAATTTTGTTTTGTAGGTAGAAGAGTAGACTGTGTACTAGAATGCCACAGTTTTTGTCTTTTAATGAGTTTTGCAGTTTCACTCACTCAAAATATATGGGATGAAGTTATCATTACATTTAATTCTACACTAAACATATTATGTAGAGAGAAAACTTGCATTTAAAACTAATGCTAACCTACAGTACAAGAATGAAGTGTTTGCTATACAAATTTATTCTGCTCAAATCACTAAAAAGAAAGAGTGCCGCAGGAAAAGGCTAAGAAAACTACCCAATGATGCTGTTGTCATTTGTCATGACTAGCAGCTCATAAGTTGCTTTAAGCATTGTTGAAGTTGCACTACAAAAGGATTTTTTATTGTGTAAGATTGACTTTTTTTTCATTACTTAATATCGTATTGGTTTGCTGAAAAATAAATCAGACTTGCAGAACTTTACATATTACTATAAGCTTACAGGGAACGTGTTCTGCATGAATTTGGGTATTGTCATCATTATATTTTCACATCCTGCTTGAAGTTGGTCATGAATGTGCTAATTGCTGAAAGGAGCTCTCTTTCCCAAACACATCACACATAGAAGGAAATGGAAAGTGAAGTGGATTGAAAGAGTGATAATTTTTTTATTGAAGTTGGTGATAGGTAAAAAGGGAGGTGCAAGAAGAAAACAATATTTTTGAATTATTACATTAAGTTTTCCTTGAGATATCGTTGAAAAATTTATGCATTTTTAAAATTAATGTTTGGCAAGACCACCCCATGTTTGAATGCATATGTGAATTATGGCATGCATTCACTCTAAGAGATGTCAGATCTTATTTTGCAATATGTCATTCCAGACTTGTTCTAATTGTGTCCTTGGTTGGGGGAACAAAAGTATAAATGTCGAGTTTGAACCAAGGCTTCTTTCAGACATGATCCAGACAGCTGATTGTTGAATGCTCTGGAGATGTCAAAGGTCATGGAAGGACACCAACATTTTTCACATCCAATGAGCATAGGTATTTACCTAATGGAACATCATATTGTCAATATTTGCTAAAAATGAGGTGACCTAGGTTTGTATTATTATTACTAGCGGAGATACCTGGCATTGCCTGGGGTAGACATAAAGTTTGTTTTCAAGTAACAATGTAAATCGCACTATAAAAAAAAATCCTACCATGATGAACAATGCTCAAGTCAGGCCTCACGCTGTTCCAAGGTCTCTGCTGCCTTAGATACACTGGCGTCTTTCCCGCTGATCCATAAGTAATCAATCACATTGTTTGGTTGTCTCACTCTCTCGAAGTAATTTTACTTTCTTTGCTTTCGGCTGAACTTGTCCGATGGGTTTGTGTTTCTTTTGGAGGCATTTCACCACACTTGATGAACATTTTATTATAAAATCACAATTTATAATGGCCATTCTGAGCCCTAAAAACTCGAAATAGCAAACATGCACAACAATGCACTTCCTGCACTCCACATTTAGCTTTCTAGAGTGCAGATATACAACCTGATCATACCCAACGTGAAAGAAAGTAGTTCATGATAATATACGGAATTATTTTTATAAATCTCAAAAACTAAACCGATTCGGATAATTCTTTCACCATTGGGAAGCTTTCCAGAGGACATAGGCTATTTCGTTTATTATTATTTTTTATTATTTTTTTATGATTTTTTATTATTTTTGGCTGTACTACCGTATAACATCGCTTTCAAGTAGTTTCCAATTTCCCATGTATCATTCTGCTTTGTTTACATACAACCTGATCACACCCAACGTGAAAGAAAGTAGTTCACGATAATATGTGGAATTTTTTTACTAATCACAAAAACTAAACTCATTTGGATAATTCTTTTGCTCTTGGGAAGCTAAATTCTTTCCGGTGGGCATAGGCTATTTCTTTTATCTATACTAATACCAATACTAATCTTGTATTTAAATTTTATGTATGAAAACGACTGTCTGTTTTAACTTCAACTTAACCTTGATGCTATTTGAGAGGACCACGCCTATTGATGGGAATCAGTAGCTCCACCCATATTTGAGACTCCTGTACCAATTGTTGTGAGTCTAATGAAACCTAATCCTTGCAAAGAAAATGCCATGGTAACATAAACAAAAAAATACTTGTGACAATATGTTCCGCCGGCACGTTGTGTTTTAAAAAATCGAACTCTTCCCCATATGCCTGAACCGCAGAAGCTTGCGAGGAGTGAGGCGTCACCTGATGATCGTTGCTCTGACACGCGGAACAATACCGCAGCAGCCGACTTGCACCCAGTCTATAGAGGGCCCCGTAAAAACACATTTGACCCCCTTAGGGATGGAATTTCTAAAAATTGTCCCACCTGTATTTTAATCTGGGTGATGAAGAGTATGCATGCCAATTTTGGTGCAAATCCATCAAACCATTTAGGAACATATGCAGAACAAACATACAAACTTTAACTTTTATATATCGTCATCATCATCATCATCAATCATTATCAATCCACTGCTGGATGAAGGTCTCCCCAAATTTCTTCCACAATTGTCTGTCTTGGGCCTGTCTCCTCCATGTCACTCCAGCATACTTTCGAATTTCATCCATCCATCTCCCTTGGGGTCTTCTTCTGGGTCTTTTCCTGTCCCTCGGAATCCAGCCTAATATATATATAGAGAGAGATTATTACTCATATCAAGTAGTTAATCAAATCATTACACCAAGATCAATGAATTTTATTTCCTTATATGATCTGCTCTTTCTCTGTGTGTCCCAAATGACTTTCATTTGTCCATCACTTAAGTGGAGGCAGTCACAGTTCTTACTTCAAAACATATTCAGGATAACAAGTAGGAGTATGATGCCACTATTTCAGTAGAATGTTAGCTTGCTATTGTAAGCAGGATTTAGGTTTACTGTTTGGGTTCGATAATCAGGCTTAATTTGTAGCTCATTGTAGAAAATATGTGAAGGAATACAGAGATGCCAACCACTCCCGAAATTCCGGAGTCTGTCCGGTATTTCTATGCAAATACAGAAGTACAAATCGGCAATAAAACAATACGATTTATTTTTCACAATTTTGTTTGTTTTTTGTAATATTTTTTTTAGATAAACGCTTGTGTGCTTTTCTATGTACCATATTTTCCGGCACGTAATCCGTGGATTATCTGTTCCTAAAAGTTTAAATTCTAGCCTCTGTGGATTATACGACAGTGCAAATAATACGGAGCCCCCCCCCCCCCCTGTAAACTTCAAAAATGAAGCAGATTTGCTCTTCATGAAAGAAATATGTATCATGTCAAAGCTTTAAGAATGCCATGTGTCTCTGCAGATTGCTTAGTAAAAGTTGCAGGAGAAAACATAGCCTGCCAATGCACATTGACCTTGAGTAGGGGAGAGCCGTTTCCATTCTTTGCTGCTCTGACGCGTGACATCCACTTGCTTATTTTGCTCTACTTCAAAGAGAATGCCTCTGGCACTACAGCTCCAAGATTGAAGGGGAGAATTTTGACTTAATCACAAATTATTTATGGTCTGAAGTCCAGTGTTTCAGTTGTTAATGTATAATAATTTAAACATTACTCAAAGTTACAGCAGGATTGGCTCATAAATTAAAAATATATATCATAATCGTTTAAAAGTTGCGAGGTATTGCAACAGTAACTTTTTAAAGTTTTAAAAAATTCAGCAATTTTATATTTTGTTTAAATGGAAAAAAAGCAAAATAATATATATATATATATATATATATATATATATATATATATATATACAGTATGTAGTTGATCCTGCTACATAAGAAAGGTGACATTGAGGATCTCGGAAACTACAGACCTATCAGCCTCCTATCAGTAGTTTATAAAATCTTCACTAAAGTTCTTTCACACCGCTTGAAGGTAACACTGGACATGGCTCAACCGAGAGAACAAGCTGGATTCAGGAGTGGCTACAGCACAATAGATCATATCCACGTGCTGAGAGAACTAATTGAAAGAGCGAGGGAATATGAACTTCCATTGTGCATGGCTTTTATCGATTATGAAAAAGCCTTTGATTCGGTGAAACCATCGGCAGTTACAATGGCTCTGAAAACCTGCGGTATTGAAGATGCATACATTAATATTATTAATAACATCTATGAAAATGCAAGTGCAAAGATTAGGCTGGTTGAAAATACAACACACGTAAAAATTGGAAAGGGAGTGAGACAAGGTGACACCATATCTCCGAAGCTCTTTAATGCCACATTGGCGAGTGTTTTTCAGTCGCTGAGCTGGGAAAACAAGGGGATAAAGATTAATGGAGATTATCTAACCCACCTTCGTTTTGCTGATGACATAGTCATTTTTGCAACTACCCCATCAGAGCTACAGAGTATGATCCAGGAACTTGCTGACAAGAGTAAAGAAGTGGGATTAAAAATGAACTTTCAGAAGACAAAAGTGATGTTCAATGCTTTTACAAGAAATGAAGATTTATCGATTGATGGAGAAAAGCTGGAGATAACAGACACATACATTTATCTTGGACAGCAGATATCAAGTGAGGGTCACATTGGTGAAGAAATTAATCGGCGTACAAAACTTGCCTGGAGCGCTTTTGGAAGAAACAGCATAATTTTCAAGAGCAATATGCCATTATGTCTTAAAAGAAAAGTGTTTGATCAATGCATCCTTCCAGTGCTTACGTATGGTGCAGAGACGTGGACCTTAGCTAAAAGAGACATACAAAGGCTGCAGACAACTCAAAGAAGCATGGAGAGGTGCATGCTTGGTGTAACCAGGAGAGATAAGAAGAGGAACACGTGGATCCGAAAAATGACAAGAGTGGAAGACATCATGATCAGAGTTAAATCCCTGAAATGGCAATGGGCTGGACATACTGCCAGAAGAACAGACCATAGATGGACAGCCGAAATTTTAGATTGGATTTCAAGGGACAGGAAAAGACCCAGAAGAAGACCACATGGGAGATGGGTGGATGAAATTCGAAAGTATGCAGGGGGACATGGAGGAGACTGGCACAAGACAGACCGCTGTGGAGGAAACTTGGAGAGACCTTCGTCCAGCAGTGGATTGATAATGGTTGACAATGATGATGATGATGATATATACAGTAAAACCTTGAAAATCCGTCATCGGCGGGACCGAATGAGTGCAGGATTTATGAAATTTCCAGATTTCTGAAGCTATCCAAAAATTGCGTAACAGGCATTACGTAAAGCATGTACTTACACTTAACAGGTCACTTTAAGAAAAATTGGCATGTCTACGCCTTATAAATACGCAGGGTTAGCGCTGCCGAATGCATTCTTTGCAATTTGCGAAAAAAAAAAAAAATGGTTTTGGCGATGGAAAAAAGTTTTGGTGAAAATTTTGGCGATTACCTTTTTGTATTATTTATTATGAAGCTCTGTTGTGGAATACGCATCTGTTTTTTAACTTTTACTATGAATTTTGTCTGCGGATGAAACAGTGACTTTTTTTCTCTCATGGTGAATTTCACCGTCTGTGGGTTATACGCTGCCGCAGATTATATTCTGAAAAATATGGTAATTGTACGAATTCTGCTTATCGCTGAAGTTGTGGCATAGTCTCAGTTTTTATTTCTAATGGCAGGCATCATGAAAGCTTTGCTTAGGTGCTAAAGCCATAAAATAACTGCTCGCGATTTGCTTGTTAGGCGATCCATACCTGTAGTAAAGGATGGATCTGCTTGGGGTGGAACCGCAACTGTGCATGTGTGCTGTGGTAAGGCAACTGAACTGGGAAGTAGCTCTTCTTAATTCATGCTCTCTGCTTGTAATAATGATGGCTGACTTAATTTCTAAAAAAAAGAGAATAAGAAATCAGAAGTTCTTACTAGAATATAATGCAAAATGGCCATGTTTGAAAAAAGGAAAAACAGGTAGTAGTGCACTGTGTATTGTTTGTAGTAGTGATTTTTCAGTAGTGCATGGTGGTCGTGATGATTGTCATCGACATATTGCTGGGCCAAAGCATCAGAAACTTGCTGCTGGATATGAAAACTCAAGTACAGTTAATTCTTTCTTTAAAGTTGATGATTCTGAATCTGTAACGAAGGCCGAAACACTGTTTGCTAATTTCCTTATTGAGCATAACATTCCAAAAGCATGTAGTGACCATGCGGGACCATTATTTTGTCATATGTTCCCGGACTAAAATTGCAGGAAAGTACAGTGCTGGCTGCACCAAGACAACAGCTATGGTATCAACTTTAGCTCGGGCAACATCTCAGAAAGTAGCCTTTTTTTTGCAAAATGGTCCATATGCTGTTTGTACAAATGGCAGTAATGATACAGGAACATCACAATTTTACCCCATTGGTGTTAGATATTTTGACACTGCATTTGGAAAAGTGATTTCAACATTACTGTGCATTGCTTCAAATGTTGAGAGATCCACAGGTGCATTAATTTTCAAGCTTCTGGATGATGAGTTCGGTATTCATTATAAACGCATGCAATTTTACTCTTATTCATGTGGCCTGAGTCCCATTCCATTTTGTCGTGTTGTCCACGATTCAGAAAAGATTGAAGACCCTTGCTCTAGAGAAATAAAGCTGCTTTACTTAAATGAACTACCCTAGTAGTAAAGGGAAGGTAATTCAGAGAGAAGTTCCATTTCTCACAAGAATATCGCACAGATAAGGTTTAAACCTGACAACATACTTCTGTTACAAATGTAAACACACTTTCTCATCTACACTTAGGTATAAACAAGTTAGCCCTCTATCCCAAAATATGTAAACAACTACTTTTAACTTTCTGATCTCCGTTGTAGCAACAAATTGTGCCAAAAACTTTTTTCGGTTTTGTGAAGCTGAAAACCTGTTTGTATAAATATTTCTTGAAATAGAAAAAAAGTCTCGTGTTTTAGTTGCTAAAGCCAACAAAGGGAAAATTTAATTTGATTTCAATCTTTAAAGAAATAAACCATCCCGTTTCTGACTCAACTTACAGCCTGGCCTGTTGGTTTCTGCTATAATTAATCAGTGCATAATGTGGCGGATGGGATCTGTCGTTTCACTCAGTGAACTTAGCCATCAGATGATTTAACAAGTCATCTTGATTATGATTAAAAATGAAAAAATCAGCCAATTAGATAGAGCAAGAATTTATGAAATCCCTATAAATCAGCAACCACCTGTGTCATATATAGGCAGCACCAAGAATAAATTAAAGTATAGATTGAACCAGCATATAAATAATTGGAATAAAAAGAACCTAAGACAGCATTAACCCAATACTGTATGGAAAATCAACAATGTCCAAGGTTTGAGGATATTAAAATTATAAAGAGCTGTAAAAACGAAAGGCAGTTAAGAATTGCAGAGTCAGTGTTAATTGAAAAAAACAGATCAAGATTATGCAACATTAATGAGCCTAGCAACTTAAACGAACAATGGAAGGCCCTAATAAAAATTGAACAACAGCTTAGAAAGAAAAAAAGAAAAAAGAGCAGCAATGACAATAGATGGCGCCAGAGACACAATGATTCAGAGATTGTGACTGGAGCCCGTGCCTCGATGGCTCTGCTCACTTGAGCTGTGGTGGGCGGGTGAGACACACCTGCCTCCTGATGACAACAGTAAACTGTTGAAAGCGCTAGAGGATTGTGTGTGAGGGGCTAAATGAGTGTGACACTTGCATTGGGAGTGGCAGGGGTTTTGAAACAGATGGAGCATTTTGTTACTCACAGTTGACAAAGGCTTAACCACTTAGGAGTGTAAGGTTGTGTAAATATGTACATAGTTTTTTAATTGAAGTGTATGAATGAGTAGTATGCTTGTGTGGTTTTTATGAAATTGACAAGCTTATAGTTACATCTCATGTGGCTTAATAAAAAAAAAAAAAACGATGTTTAATCCCCGGAAGAAGGAATCGTAAGCAAGATGTAAACCTTTGAATGCCAACAACATTACGATAATTGACGTGCTGGAAGTGTGTAGTCGATAGAAATTACCATGATCTTTAGGGTAAGTGATTGGTGCTTTTTAATAGTATTTCATTTATGAATTGCACATAAACTATGCGCACTTTGCAGGGTTTTAATACCTTAAAAGTGCAAATATAATAAGTCAGTCTTCATTTTGTGAGACAAAAAGTTTTTTTTTTTTTTTTTTTTTCCCCTATTTCATCCAGGTTGCAAAATGCTAAACCTTCCAGGACTGTCATGTCATGGCATGAGCCTGGAATTTTTAACTTAGGAAGAAACAAGTCAGTCCTGTGCTGACCCCTAGAGCAGATGCCATGCCTCAGATGAACTGATATGGAAATGTCTGTGAGCAGCAAATGTACATATATCCATGCTCCTGTTCTAATTTTCAACATTGTATATGGATGAAATTCGAAAGTATGCAGGAGTAACATGGAGGAGACTGGCACAAGACAGACTGTTGTGGAAAAACTTGGGGAGACCTTCATCCAGCAGTGGATCGATAATGGTTGATAAAGATGATGTATGACACACTACTTTTATATCTCAATTAGATGTAATAAAATAATTCTTTATTAACATCTATCATGCATTCCAAGGCAAAGAAAGAAAATATTGCGTTTATGTGAACTGATCTGCATAAGTTTTGTTTCATAGTTTTGAAGTGTTCACAATAATAAAACCCATACTGTAAGTTTTAAATTATTTACATCAATGCTTTACATATATAGGGGCAATGTAAAACACGAAATTAAATGAAAAAATGACACTGCTTATATCTCATGGTTTGCATTAATTAGTACATGGTTTGTATTAATTAATGCAATTTCTAGATTGTTATCTGGGTAAGTCCATGGTCAGAATTTATTTAGGTTTGGACTTCAGTGGGAGCTAAATACAAACAGCTTGCACAAAAAGTTGTTGATTTGCTGAAAATGCAGTTGCTAAGATTTTTGTTTACAGATAGCAAGTGCTTTTCATAGTGGTGGTGGTTTCAGCAGATGTTGAGATCTTACTGACAAGAAGACACTGAATATCCATGATTCTTAACCTCTCTGTATATGAGGAGTTATCTGAAAGTCATATGGGAATGACATAACATATTGTAAGACAACATGTGACACCAACCTCACTGCACTTAGTAGTAATAGTGTCATTCTCCATTGCTTGCAGTGTTTTCTCAGGTATCTGTGAATGTGTATATGCTGCTTTTTTTGCTTGGGTTTCTTAGGATTCAGATATGAGTAATTTGTATTTGTTCCTTTTTTAATCCATTAAAATTGCCTGGATGGAACAGTAACCAAAAAATGGGTTTACTTGTTTGTTTTTTTCTTCAAAAAATTGTTTTCTCCTAAATTATTTGTTTTTCCTTACTACTGTAGGTTTCCAGCTGTGCTGATCATCAACACTTAGCTGACGAATTTTGTGCTATTGTGTGAGAGTAATGTTTTTTGCTATATGACATACCAAGCAATAAAATAAAATCTTGTATACATTGGAAATTTTTCTTGTGTAATTTTTTCCCCATAATAAACTGTTTTCTTTCCTGATGCATAATCATTTTTGATATTTTATATAGATCCTTAATACTTGACAAAATTTTGTTGTAGATCATGAGTGTTATTTTTATTTACATGTCTGTACATGTTATTAAAGTTATATATTTTTATTTTAGGTGGAAAAGATAAAACAAAGTGAAGTGAAAGGCAATGTGATAATTAATGGCAGCCAGTTGGGAAAGTTAAGTGGACTGCAAAATGGTATGCTTCGTAACTGCAGGCCAAATCGATCTCTATCCAATTCATCTTTGTGCTCTGAGCCTAGAGACACAAATGCTGCTTCTATCAGTCAGAATATACTGAATGGAGCTAACATATCTGTTGGACAAAATGCATTTTCTACAACTAGTCATGGAAACACTGGAACAAATTCATCAAATACAGTTGTCAAAGGACCTCATACTTCTATATCGAATTGCAATGGCCTTCCAAGTCATCCCATTTATTCTTACCAGAACTTTCCAAGAAACCTTAGCAGCCGATACCAAGCATCTCAAAAGTCACTTTCATCTTCCAGATCTTCCGCTGAAAGTGAGCGTCTTTCTCAAAGCAGTGTTCATGGCAACTTCGGTGGTTGCAGTGCACCTCTTACTCGATTATCGCCCGTAGGATCTGTTCATGCATTAAACAAACTGTCACAAAAAGGAATGCAGTCACTGTCTGCTGGTGCTAGGGGATATCACCCTCTCAAGTCATCTGACATAGCCAAGTATGGAAACAGAGTTTTAGATTTAGCTCATTTTGATAGAACCCCTTCAACTTCTGCAAACAGCATGCCTCAGATTAGCACCCTCAATCCATCTGCCAGTAGTTTCAATGCACCAGCCGATCTAATTGACCATTTACCAGTTCATCCAATCACAGGAACGTTTCCTCTGCATCTGTCACCTGATTTGATGACCTCAGATCTGAATGGCTATCATAGTGGACCTCTTCCTTTTTCGTCGAACGTGAAGTATCAGTCATCTCAGTTCAGTTCCCCGAGCATTTCTGAATCTCCATTTGATTTGTATCATTCGTATGAACCATATTTGCATAGACGGGGAGCATCATTTTATGGGCCAAGCGAAATGTTTTTTGAACAAGTTCCGCCGACAGCATTCTTCCCATTGCCAACATCATTTATTGGAATGCGGCCCTTAAGGTATGTGTAACATCAGTTTTTTTGTTGTTTTTTATGCATATAAAATAATTTTTGATACTTTATCATTGACAGGGCTGCTGTCATTGCTGGCTTTCTTCATCTTTATGTATTTATTTTGCTTATGCTTAGTTTTGGATAGCTGTTCATGTTTCTTTAGCTGTTCCATGTAAAAAAAGGGAGAATATGTTTATTATAATGGTTGGTTTAATTGTGTTCTTTTGCAACAAACTCTTCTAAAAAATTTCTATTGAGGTAACAAAATCATTGTAAATATTTAAAAAAGAATGTGCAGTAGTACTTATAAATTATTGTGTTAATTGGAGTGTGCACAAAGTTTTTTTATGAGTTTTAAAATCCTTTTAAAAAAGTGCAGTTGATGTTCTTTACTCCAACAAAGTGCTGTTGTAAGAGGAAAATAAATTTTTCCTAACCAATTATCTACTTGCAATTTGTTTTCTACATGCAAGGTTTCATAGTACATTTCCGGATTTTTAATCTGTAATTTCAAATTATCTGTTCTGCAAAATAACTGCAAAGTAATGACTTCCTTTCCATTTGTTTGTAGTTTCAAGATCTTAAAGACTTAACAGAAAAACTGAACAGTTGAAAGCAAATTACTGAATGAAGAAACACATACTACATTTACAATATCATCTACATAAAAATGGTGCAAAACATTCATGTCGTGAATGTTGTTGTACCATCTGTTGGTGAAAAAGAAATCCAGCAAAGCTATAAAGTGGTCCTATTAATGGAAGGAATTTCTGGGGGTCTCTCTCTCTCTCTCTCTCTCTCTCTCTCTCTCTCTCTCTCTCTCTCTCTCTCTCACACACACACACACACACGTATCAGGAATGATCATGAGAGATGGGTGTATGAAATTCAAAACCATTAGGGAATGACATGATGATGATATACATATCCAAATTTTTGTCATATAATCTGCTGATTATCTATTTAAAAAGTTATAAATTTAGGCTCTGCAAATTATGCATTGCTTTAAAAAAAGTTTTTGCAGCACTTTGATTTAAAAAAAATATGTGTTATAATTGTCAGGAGAAGCAGTATGTTTGGAAAATTACCAAATATGCATTAACAGAAAAATGTAATGTGATATGAAGATAGAAGTCAGCAAACAGTTGGAAAGGTTTTCCTTACTTTTTCTACTAATGAGCATTGTGACAGAAGATACGATGCAATGAAGGCAGTATTTACATGCTGCAGGAAGTTTTGCACACACACATTTGTGGGTGTTCTAGGTGTAATTACGTAACTGTGTTAAAATGTTGAAAAAACTTGTGATGTCTGCTCTTTATTCATTTGAAAATGGCACAAAAGCACTTAAAAATGACATAAAAAAAAAAAGATCATTCGTCTCCCCCCCCTTCCCCTTTTGACCTACTGGGTCAGTCCATAAATTGCAACTTTTATGTAGAAAATTATGGCTCAGGATCAACATTGCAGTTGCGTATTATAAAGTGATTTTTTTTCTAAATTTCACAGTCTGGATTATACGACAAAAAATGTGGTGCATGAATGGGAGCAGGCATAACAGTATCTTAAGAAACAACCCAAAAAATTATACAATAGTCACTGAAATCCTTTTTACCTAATATTTTTAATGATCTATGAAGAAAGTATGCATAGTATAAAAGTATGATAAATGTTCAGATTTTCTCAGTGATATGCATTGCATGCCTTTTCAGGAAAAAATGCTAAGTAATGGGATAAAAATTTTAATTAATTTTTTTCAATTCTGCATAAGGAAGATTAAAAAAACATTTTTGTTCTGGAGTTGTCTCTAACTCTGACCAAAATCTTCCATTTCTCACTTTGTACTGTGCACAGTGTTTCTCCCAAATGGCTTAAAGATATAGTTCTGTGATGTGTTATATTTATGTTTGGCATGTTGTCTCCACTTTTGTGTTATTTGGCTGTAACCATCGCCAAATTTTATTTAGCTGTAACCATTACTAAAATTTTACAATTGGACAAAAATGTCCAATTTGTAGAATTTTAACATTGTGTTATTTAGCTGAAACCATTACCAACAAATTCTTCATGTTCTTTTTTTCGTGTTGTTTGGATGAAAAATTTCATCAGAAAATATTTTTTTTTACTTTCATTTTTTAAATGTGATATTTTTACTTCCAGATGGCATATTGGAGAAAAAAAAACTTTTTAGCATCAGATATCAGTAACCTATGTTATCAAAATTTTCCACATATATTACATTTTTCTAGCTGGCATAACATCATAACTTCTGGAAGGTTGCATTTGAAAAATTATTTCATTGTATAGCTGCAACAATTGCCAAAAGTTTCAGTATAAAAATTTTCTTCTGGGTAGTCTAATTATATTTCTGATTTGTGTGATATCCCAGCATCTAAAACTGTGATTAGAAAAACTGCATATCAGAGGTGACCAGCTGTCATCATTGATGACACTCCATATGAAGATGCCTGTTTGGCAAGCAGGGTGCTTCTCACAGACAACAACATCCTACCTGTAGCCATGTCGTTGCCAGATGCTGACTCAACAATGATTGGCACTGAGGCAGATTTGGGAGCATCGCTTAATATGACATGGTGCCATTCCTGTTGTCATACAATACAATGACACCATTTCAGCCAAGCTCATCTATGCAGTGACTTCTTGGGGGTCAAACCTGCCATTGCCAATATTTGGTTCACCGTCCTAGTTGTGACAGAGTATCTCCATATTTGCTACAGCCTGTAGAATGTTCTGTGCAGTTGGTAAAGGTAATGAATACCCAAATCACAATGTGCAGTTGCATGGTAATGAATACCCTAATCGCAATGCATGCTGGCCTCTGTCCGCTTGACTGCGTAGGCCCCGTTATATCAGCTGGCGGCGCCTTCTTGCATCCACCATAGCCAACAACATCCAAGTGTTCTTTCATTCAAATGCATGTCTCAATTTGGGGAAACTCTTTAAATTTGACTCCCCTCATCTTTTTTTTCCAGGTCTGGGAAATCTTGTTTTCATATTTTTATGAAAGGTCCTGGAATTGTTTTCTTGCAATTAAAAGAAAACAACAGATCAAAATACTTGGATTGATTGCATCACTTTGTTCTAGCTCCCTGCTCCATTTACTTGCGATTACATCCCTTTCTTCCATAGAATGTGGAGATGTGATGTCATTTCTTTCATCTCATGTGATGCTGCAGAGCAAGAAGATTTAGTGATATATTTCCAGCAACATTGCTTTGTGGTATACCAGTTGTGTGCAGCTGAAAACACAACACCGTGGGACAAGTTTCTCACAAGTCCAAGATATACACTATATTGGCAAAAGTCACCAGACACCCCTTCAAATGCAAATGAACGGATCTGCTGCATTGTTAAGACGTGCGGTACAGCTGCAAATGGTATAAAAACAATTCTGAAGCTGACCATGATCATATCGCACTATGAGATTGAGTGAAAATGTCGCGGCGGGAAAGAACTGACTTTGAGAAAGGAAATATTGTTGGGTGTTATATTAGTGGGTTGTCCATAAGAGAAACTGAGAGCCATTTAAATATACCCAAGTCAGCTGTTTTGGATGTACTGAATAAGTGGAAGGCACATGGCATGCCTGAAGCAGGTGACTTTTGTCAGTATAATGTATATTTCCCTTCCTTCTAGCATGCACTTTCTTACTGAAGGGGATTGATATTTAACCTCCCTACCCCCAATGTTCATGGGAATAGATGACAATGGAATAGGGAATCTTCAGTGCCATAGCAAAGTTGTTTTATATTGTTATCATTATGCTAAGTTCCAGATTAATTCACATAAGTTTTATGCAGAGCATGTTTTGTATGGAGAAAGTTTGCTACTCCTCTGAAGATTTTATACACACTGGGAATACTTTGTAACTGCAGAACCCATAGGACTTCATAAGAACTTAAGTGCATAGTAAATTTCACCTCCAATTTGCAAAATATTAAACAAAGCACTATGATTCTAGTAAAAATGTGAGCTCCTGGAAATGTTTTATGAACTCCTGAAAAACCTCTGGAAAATTGTGGAATTTATTTTCTATATAAACATGTACAAATCCTGATTCTCAAATGATTTACATATCCCAGCTGTCTGTGTACGAATTTGCATTCCAAACGCCGACTCCTTCTGGGTGGGGCAGTTTCACCGTTGACCACTGTATATGCACTTCTGAACACTATATTTTTAAAAAATTCGCTTTGCATCAGATTGCAGCAAATACAATTATGATATTTGATACATTTCTCTATTTTTTCTGGTTCAAACATTTTCTGCTATCAAGTGTAAAATTCGAGTTTTTGTTAAAGAGTATTATTTGCTTAGTATAAAATAAAAAAAAATATGTATATGTTATCAAAAAACCTTTAGCATGCTGGTTCTAAGACTTTTGTCAAAAGGTGTGCATTTTACTTTGGTTTGGAAAAGTTTCTCCTGGTAGCAAACAAGTGTAACAGAAGGGTCATTCCATGTCATTTCAACAAGGGATGGTTGCTGCACCATTTTTTTCTGCATAGTTGTTTATACATTTTTAGAGAGTTCAAAACTAATTTGATAAAAAAAAAAAAATAAAAAAATCCTGACCGTTTGGCAGGGAGGTCCCTAGATGGCGCTTGGAACATTTCCATTTTTGGAGTTGCAAGTATTTATGCAAAATGCTATAACTTTCCCCTAATTTAACTAATTCAAAAATTCAAAAGCCATATTATTCAGAATAAAGTGCTGATTATTTTGATTTACCCCTTTTTATTATCTGAGATGTTCTGGAAATTTTATTGGTGGTCAAAATTGACTAGTGAAATATGCATTTTTTTCAAATTTTTGAGCAAAATTTTCACCGGAGAGGGGTCAAAACATTCAAACCAAATTCTATTACATGCAATAACCATGGTAACAGTAGATTGTGTCTAGGGTGAGAAAACTAGAGTGTTTTGAGCTCTTCCAAGATTTTTTCACTGATGGCAATGTGCCAGCAACCAATGGGAATTCTGCACATTTTGAAATTTTTAGTATTTTCAGTAGCTATATCTCCAGTGGGGTACACAGTGAAAATCTGAATTTCATACTACAGTGACTTCTATTTGGTAACAACATCATACCAAAATTTTATTACTTTGTTTTGCCTAATAACGAAAATATTTGAGCTTAAAGTTGTGAAAAAATCTACTTTTTTCCAGTTGTTTTGAAGGACAATTTTAACTATTTTTCAATATCTAATTGAAAGATAGAAAATGAAGAAACATGTGTAAATGAAGAGTAATGTGAGAAAAATATATACTGGAGGAAATATAGCGCAAAAGTAAAGGCTTGTGTGCGAGTTTAAGGAGAGGAGGGTGGTGTTAAATGTTGAAGGTTTCAATTATGTAAACATGAGCATTACAATTACAAGAAAAGATTTAATAAGAAACAAAAACTAGGTGATTACTTACATGACTTGTTTCTTATGATTCTACACACAATTAATGAAAAAAATAATTAGCCTAGACTTAAATTTTAAAAACTAATTTACACAAATTTTATAGTTATGAATAATGAGCCACTTGAAAGTGACACATCTGCTTGGTAATTTTCAAGGTGTTTTTCTTTTACCAAAATGGTAATCTCTTAGTGAGTTTTTTTTCTTTTGTCTAGAGATTGATTTCTTGATCTTGTGATGTAACAGTTCATTAAGTTCATTGCTCAACCCCGGTTCAATGTTCCGTGCTCTTCCAGTGGCAGTTGACAACTCAGCAGGAATAAAAACATGCAAAACATTTTCATATGGTATCCAAACAGTGTCTCTTTAAGACTTTTCAAATGATGTCAATGGTCCCACTGGATAGAAGAAGTGGACTTTGCATTCCTTCTCTGACTGCTGGACCTCAATCACCTGTGCCAGCAACCAATGGGAATCATAAATGCATGCAATGTAATCCCTTTCTTTAAGCTTAAGAGAAAGATCTGTTGAAAGTTTGGTGATATTCAGTTCCTCAAAGCCCTTTGAAGCTGACATGATAAAGCACTTTATCCAGTTGCAGTCTACTGGTACAAATCGCTTTTCCAGAATTTTGGCATTTGACGCAACATCACTTTCACTAACATACATGAAGACAATAAATACCCTTTATGTTTTCTGCGCAAAAAGTAAACATCTCATGAGGTGTCAGGATGTGATTCACTGCTACTCTTTTCATGAGGTGTCGGGATGTGATTCACTGCTACTCTTTTCATGAGGTGTCAGGATGTGATTCACTGCTGCTCTTTGCATGAGGTGTCAGGATGTGATTCACTGCTACCCTGATCCATTAAATTTATGATGGAGAGTAACAAGGATTGGTGGAACAATATGTGAGACATGCGCAGTACAGCAGCATTATGCTAACCCCATATTGGGAATGAGTATCAGTGCAAAATGAAACTCTTTTTCAATGGCTACAAAAAATTTCATGGTTACTAATGCATGAAATAAAAAAAAAATGTCAAAGTGAAAGAAATGTATCTATGAACTTCTCAAAATTGAGTGCATCCTTCTTCTAAAAAATAGCTCTTCTTTTAATATGTCTTTGTTATTAAGTCATTTATCTCTCAAAATTAATAAAAATGCATCTCCAACATTCAGTCAGCTAAAAACTGTTTAAACTCACATTTGTAAGTCATTGTTTCAGTGATGGCAAAGAAGACATGAATCCATCAAATGATGCAGTATTCCTTTCTTGTATACATACATGAGGTTCTTCCTAGTCTTCCTTCTTCTGCAAATTCAAGGAATTTCACCTTTTCCATCATCATTTGGGTTATTCTTGTAATCAGTGCATAACTAAACAGAATTTTGTTGGCGGGGGTCGTTTTCCGTCTATGGATGGAGTTCCGTGCTTCAAAATTTCCAGAAACAAAATTTAGAGGAATGAAGGTTTTCCCAGTACTTGCATTTTGTTTTGCCTGAGATGTTCCTTCTTCCCAATATTGTTCTTAAATATCACTTTATTCCATAAATATTTGTATTTCAGCTTGAAAATGGGAGAAGGATTTCCAAAAACATAAGTAGGACAGAGCAAAAATTTCTCTTGCAATCCTAATTTCCCCCACCCCATCCCTGCAATTTCCCTCTATCCTCTGTTGTTATTAAATGTTATTTTCCCCCATAAATGTATGGATTTCAGCTTTATAGGGAAAGAGAAAATTTCTGAAAATGAAAGTGAGGAAATTGGAAATTTTGTTAGAATTGATGCATAGTGTTCAAAAGTATTCATCCTCTCAAAGTTACACCATTTATCTAAAATAGGGAAAGCTTTTTAATCATGCATTTATGGTCCTCAGGCTGAAAGTGTTTTCAGCATGATAGATGAAATTATTGTCATCTGAGAACATAAAAAAAGAATAAAAATATGACAGGAGAAAGAAAAATTAAGCAATTGATGTTGTGCAGCTGCAGAATCAAGAAAATACAAATATGGCTGTGGAACTTGCTGGGAAAAAGCAAGGCTTGCTTGCAAGAAGAAACTTGAGATGAGGTTCTAGCAAGCACAATAATAAAATGAAACAAGAAAACAATGATGTTTAAACAGTGCCTTTTGAAATCATTTTATTTCGTTTTGAATTCAGTAATTTTGTATTGCAAATACAGTGATGTACTGCAGTTAAATATTTATATAAATAAATTACAGTGAACAATTCTGTCTTGCCCATGCTGCGTCATTATATTCACAGTTTTTCGCCACACATTCTGATTTTTTACCCATTTAAAAAGTTCAGCTTTTTTGTTTCTTGTCAGTCTCGTGTATGCATGGGTATATGTATATATGAGTAGCCACAGGTTTGCAGTTGATTTCTTCCAGAACCAAGCACTGGGTGCAGGGCCGTAGTGTTTCCTTTTGCCCTTCCTAGCGACTCACACAACAGTATAGTGCCTGACCTCTTTTACATCTTTTGCCCGACCACTTTACATCCTTCACCTGATCTCAATCATCAGCCGCCCCTCCCAGCTTGCTTGTCTGGCTACAGGCCTGACTGGGTGCCAATGTGAAATCCATGAAGCGGAGTGGTGCAGGAGACGTGATTGCAATTTGAAGCTTACAGACACAGGAGAAGAGACTGCTTCACTTGAAAATGTCTTATTTTCTGATTTGTCTTATTTTCTAATTTGACTGGCTTAAATGCTACAACCTGTGTTGAAGATGGAGTGCAACCTGTCCATCAGACAGATGAGGAGCTGCTTACCCAGGGAAAACCATCTGTTTGTGAGTGCAAACAGATAGGCAAGCTCTGGGATGAACAAAGACAAATGTTCTAGTAGCTTTGATTGTTTAGCATGAAAAATGATCAGTAAGGAGCAAAGTTGACAAATTCACAAACAATGTAGCAAATCAGTTAGCAAGTAATTTCCTGTAATTTTTCCATTGTCTGTAATGCAATCAAAATGGCTGAAAATTGAGAATTACGGAAATGCATTTCACAATGAATTCTTGTATTTGTGTGTAATATTCTCAGAGGCATGTTGTTTTTTTGAAAATATATTGGGTTGATGCATAAGTTCATACCGTTTTTTTCACTGCACTACAGGAATGTATTATGTCAGAGGAGAAAACAGAATCAATCAACTATGTATTCCCTTCTTTACCCCCGGCCCCATTGTTTACGATGGTGTTCCAATGTCTGGATAGGTCTGCAATGCCATTTTTGAAAAAAAAAACATGCAGGTTTTGCTGAGAAGAAATCATCAAAGAAATTTTGGAAGTCAACATCATTGTTGAACATTCTGCCACGGAGTGCATTCGACAGAGATCAGAACAGGTGATAGTCTGAAGGGGTGACATCTGGGGAATAGGCCGGATGTGTAAGAATCTCCCATTTCATGTCCTGAATGGCCATTTTGGTCATGTTTGCACTGTGAGGGCATGTATTATTATGTTGGGGAAGGTGCCGATGTGGCCATTTCTGCTGAATTGCTCCCTCCACGTGGCGGAGTTGCTCACAATAGAGTGCAGCGTTGATGGTCCAGTTTCTCGGCAGCATTTCCCAGTGAATAATGCCTTCCATTTCCCACTAGACACACAACATGATCTTCGCCGGATGAAGGTCATGTTTTGGATGACGTGGTGAGGGCATCTTGTTTGGGATAAACCATTCCCTCCAATGCCTAAAATTCGCGTACAGGCACCACTTTTCATCTCCAGTAACAATACGTGACAGAAAGGGTTTGTGTTGCTGAAAACATTCACGATAATGGGCAATCAAGGAACCACATATGACAACACGCTGATTCTTGTTGTCCTCTGTGAGAGTGTGAGGCACCCAAGACCCCAATTTCTGGACCTTTCCCATACGTTCCAGGTGTCGCATCACTGTGGCCTGATCACAGTCCATCTCAGTGGCCAATTCACGTGTGGTTTGACGCGGATCCAAGTGGATGAGATGGTTCAAACGATCCTCATCAAAGTGTGATGGACGACTTGAGCATGGAGAGTCGTTGAGGTCGAAATTGCCACCTCTGAACCGCTCAAACACAGTACAAATTTGTCATACACAAATGTCGTTTCCCATACACAGTACAAATTTGTCAAAATAGCCTTGGTGACTGTTGATCCATTATTAAACTCGTAGAGGAGCAGATGTTGGAAATGTTCATTCCTCTCTACTTGACATTCCATTCTTCCGAACCTGAAAACCAAAAAACCATTAGCCGCAATCACACAAGGCAATATGATTTAGATACATGATATTACTGGCTACATTTTGATATACAACTGGCCATCTGCACCATCACTACTGACCTGGGAAACACTCGTGAAATAAAACAGCATGAACTTATGCATCAACCCAATACATTTCATACTAAATTCTTGTATTTATGTGTAGCACTTTTGAGAGTTCCTTTGAGAATATAGGTTCAGGTGCTTTATCCTTCCCATTCCCTTCCTTTTGATAGCATTTTTTTTTACATGGTCTGCTCAGTTTTAAAATTATAATTGTTAAAATCTTTTTGCAATATTTACATCCCTGTAATGTTTCTGATTAACATCTTTCTTTTTTTTTTTTTATTTTTTGTAGACGAAGTGGCCCATCCAATGAGTTGCATGTTCGCCTTGAGGAGTGCTATGAACAATTCAGGCATTTAGAGAAAGAAAGGAAAAAGGTATGCTCTATTAGTACTTAATGTTATGTATTGATTTGTTCTAGAAGTGCCTTAAGAAGGTATTTTCTATGAATACTTAATATTATGCATTTGTCATGTTTTGGAAGTGTCTTAAAAGGAACTGAAATATTTCTTTCTACTCTGAAATGCTTCTTCTGACAGTTAAGTTTTGTTTCTTCATGAATGTGAAGCTGTGTATCTAGATTACCTTAGATTGATTATAAAACTACAACTCTCTACTACTCATACTACTAGATTGATTGCCTGCCAGGGAAGAACTGTCTAATGACGCAAACTAACACCCCAAAGCAGTGTTCTAAAGAAATAAGACAGTTCTGTTGGAACAAATATCCCAGAATATGTTATTTATATGATGTTCAAGACAAAATTATTTTGATACCTTCTCCATTTGCACATAGGCATTTCCTGTAGCTATATTGAACCGAGGTTTTTTTATTTTAAAAATTATGTCCCAAGTGTACTGGCACACGAGTGCTCATCCTTCCCTGAAACATGGTTCTTCTGACACCTGAGTTATCCTAAATGATAAGACAAATCCACTTAGAGTGTCATGGGATGACCTTGTTGAGATTGGAAAGTAATCCCTTTCTTTCTTTCACATCATGCAAGGTACATATTCTCATCCCTAACAACAACAAAAAAATGCTTTCAATTCCACATTTTAATAAACAAACAAAAAACATACATGGGAACAGAGAAACATGTTGAAACAACAGCAGTTATCTGGAGCTAACAGATACTGTACAAGAGACAGAGCCCATTTAAGGCCACAGGGGGCCTGGGGGCTGGCCAATATTTAGGGGCCCCCAGGAGCAAGGTTGGAATTACAAAATGTGCTCTCTGCAATGCTTCATCTATGGGAATTAAGCCTTGCTTTTTATTAAAATTCCAAAGTAACACTATTTTTATGAATAAATTCTAATGCTGATGTGCCTAAAAAAACCACTGAGTATCACTAAGGAAGGAGTCATTATTAATGGGAACAAAAATTCAATATTTGTGGAAAATTGAAACGTTTCAATTGCAGCTATACAAATGACAAGAGTAAAAAACATTTTTACAAGTTATATTGTACTGAGAATGACTTTTTAAGGAAATCATAGCAATATTTCTTGACTACTAAAAAGTCTTGCCTTAGAAACACATTTTTCTTGTCTTCATTGCAGCAAATTTTGCGATTGTGCCAGTGAAATTCAGTGCTGAAGTTATGTCATTTTCGGACGACAGTATAGCAAGATAATTAAGTTTATCTTCTCTCAGTGCTGTTCTTCAAACGTTTTTCACAAGATCTAACTTTGAAAATGACTTTTCAGCTTCACAGTTTGACACAGGCAAAGTCAAATATATCCTCATGGCAATAAACATATTTGGAAAGATATCAAATAATTTCTGATCATGCATGTATTTGTAAATCTCAAAAGGTCTTTTTTCTTGTAGATTGCATTCCTTGATAAAATGAGAAAAGTGCACTGCTTCACTTTTTATGCTATCTTCTATGTCAGCAGGATATTTGTCAAGTAGCATTTGTACACTGTTTTCTTCTAACACTTCCTTACCTAGTTTTGATACAAAACCAAATATTGAACAAATATTGTCATATGCAGCAATTCTTTTTTCAGTTCTACATCCAGGCTATCGATAATCACATTTAAAGTTTCAACTTCAAATTTTCTTTCACCAGTTAAAATGAAGCCATCACTACCATCAAGGAATTTCTTCGTTTTGACTCTCTTTTCAAATGCGAATTCCATAATTTTAACTGACAGACTTTGCATTTCTTGTTTTATGTATGTGAATTTCTCTCTTAATGTGGACACAAATGCATTCAACAATTTCAATAAATTAACAGCAGTAAATAAATCAAGCCCTGGTTCTTGGAGGTATGCACTAACGTGGGCAAATCTAGCCAGTATTTTGTTCCAAAGTACAGCCATCCTGTCTCAAACTTAACCATTTTCTTCTTGAGGGATTTAGCTTCTGTTCTACTTTCTGCATGTTCATTTTCATTGTCGGCTATTTCCTCAAGGCTGTGGATAATACGTTAGTAATTAACGTTAAGTGCTTTACATGCTTCAGCATGGCGTGCCCACCTTGTATCACATAAGGATTTTAAGACTAGTAATCGGCTGCTCTCAGAATCTTTTAAATTCCTGCAGAGGATATCCCACCTATGCGTTGACGCAACGAAAAAATGAATACAACTTTTGTAAAAAACCAAAGAAGTTTACAGCTTCTAAGCAACACTGCAAAGCATGAACACCACAAAGATTTAAAGAATGACCGCTGCATGGTGAAAACAGTGCGACATCGCTGATCCTCTTAATGTGAGCTTGCAAGCCTTCATATTCACCTGACATGTTCTTGGCATTGTCGTAACTCTGCCCTCTGCAGAGTGTCATGTCAAGGCCCTTGTCAACAAGATACTTTGTTACATAGTCACATAGCACTTTACCCACATGGCTTTGTCAAGAATCGTTCATAAACATGTCCTTCAAAACAATACCGTATAACAATGGAGAGCTGATCAACATGTGAGGCATCAGGAGTTGAATCTAATATCAGTGCAAAGTATTTGGTGCATTTTATTTCACTAATTATTTTATGAAGAACTTCTTTTCCCATTACTTCTATCAGTTCATTGCATACCGTTTGAGAAATGTAGGACACATTACCTTTCCCTTTACTTCCGTGATTCTTTAAATGCTCCTTGAGGAAAGGATCGAACTGTGCCAATAGTTCCAGCATCCCTAGGAAATTCCCATTATTTGGAGATCCAAGAATTGGGCCAAAAACTTTATAACTGCAACTACTCTTTCTAAGACAGTTGTCCAATATTGTTTTTCAGAAGCTAATTGTTCTGCAATTTTTTTCTTTAAAGTTAAGTTAACATTTGTTCGTGATAGCTAGCATATCATATGTTTACGATGAGAGGAACTATTTTCATGTACTGATGTTTTTTTTCAGCACGTTTCCAGTTATTAAACCCAGAACCAACAAATGGTGATTCATTATTGTCACTAAACAATTTACATACATAACAGTACACAGAACCTGCGCTTTCTGAAAACATCAACCATTTACGTTCTTGAACTTCTCCATTTGGAAGTTTGTGTTCGAAAAGGACGTTGCATAGATATCTGTTCTGTGTTTTAAATTGCCTCTGTGACAAATAAAAGTTATTGGAGTTATGATTTTGAAAGAACTCAGGCCCACTGTTCAGGCATAAATCTCTAAAGTTATTACTAAACAAATTTGGCCATTTGCCAGGATCTTTGTAATTTTTCATATCAATGGAATTAATGCTTTGGAAATTGGCCGATGCTTGCACATGCTCTGCACTACAAGTTTTGTGCCCTAAATCGCAGGGCTTACTTTTCATACCATCATTCATACTCATTTCAGTTTCATCTGTATGCTCCATGCTGCCACATTTTTCATCATTGTTGATAGGAGCTGATTCGTTGCTATTTGGTTCACGTTCAGGTTCAAGTTCTCTTTTCCGAAATTTAGGGCTATCAGAACTTTTCTCAGCAAATAAATTATCATAATTCTGAAGCTCATTCTCCGTTTCGTCGGTTACGGTATTGGATTCTGCTATTGGAAGCTTAAAAAAATTTGTAAGTTTCCTTACCTTGCTTAATTCTTCTTCTTTCTTTAATCTCAGTTTCTGCTTTGTAGCGCCACTAAGGTATTGTCTTTGAGACATGACATAAGAATTATTTTCAAAACTGGATCGTGATAAAACTGTTACTTTAACACAAGCATAGCAATTTTCTTTTCGTACTCTACTCTAAGTAAACGTCAAACCACTGTTCTGAAAAGAGTACCAGACAACAATGACACACCGGATCTGGAAAGTCAGTGTTGCCAAACGGCAAACCCAATCCAGAAATTCAGTGTTGCCAAACTGGATCTTGAAAGTTCCAAATAGAATTTGAACAAATTCCACTAGATGGCTGTGATCATTCAGACAATTACTGGCGCCCTACAACTGTTTTTTTTTTTTTTTTTTTGGTGGATATATATAACATTTTATAGATTTTGGACGTGTTTGTATGTGGGAATGTCCCTATGCTGTTAACTATATTTTTGACTGTCAAATAATTTTTCTTCTTAGACGCTGCCAGTAGATGGCGCCACAATACTGGTGATAAGATTTTCGCTCACACACACTCTCAGAATCAGAGCAGAGCGACGCTACGTATGTATGACGTCATCGACGAATGACGACGTGGAGTGTGTTCATGTTTTTGACGAGCTTTGTACTCTTTACCTTAAATATTGATTGTTTTGTTTTTTTGAAATGAGCGCTCTTTAAGTATGTGAAAACGTTTCTGCCCCTCCTCTGTGAAAACAACCTACGCATTCTCAGTATGTGAAAACGTTTCTTCTCGTCCTCTGTGGAAATAAACGCATTATGTCCAAAAAAAATTGAAACACTCAGCAGAAATTGGGGGCCCCTTGAAAGTGCGGGGCTAGGGGCTACAGCCCCCCCTAAATGGGCTCTGACAAGAGAGTTTGAGATGAGAGAAGTGAGTGCTAGTGTGCTGCCATCTGCCAGCCTCGTGAGAAATAGGTCGAGCACAAGGTAAGTAGAGTAGAGAAGATACACCAATGTTGTAAACAAAGCTGCTGCTCCCTCTCTGTCAAACCAGTGATGCCACTTGTTTCAAAGCAACTGAGCAGTGAAGCAGGAAAACCTTTACTTAGGGCTAGACAGGCATATGACTTACAGCTCACTAAAGGAAACATTCCAACTTTGTATTTTAAATTGCAACAAATTAATTTATACAGTTCTACTGCAGAAAATTTGAAAACCGATTTATTTGAAATTCATTTAAAAGCGATTTATCATGAATGTGATATTTAAGGGGATGAAATTGCTGTACAAAATAGTTATGTGTAGAGTACACTTTAAAGTTTTAAATTACTCAAGGTGCTTTCCCCAGTATTTTGTATTATTATAGTTTTAAACAAATAACAACTAAACTGATTATGAAGAGTTTGGAGGCTTTAACAAGAGCTTTGTTTCCACTGCTTTTTTATTTCTTCTCATCTCTAGTCATAGCAGAATTACCTATTGAAATCGCTGCATTTTCTTTTTTGAACGTGTTCACTATGCAAATTGTTCAAGAAGCACTTAATCCAAAAAATGTTCTAGCTCTTGAGTATGTCAGAAGTAATTTAAGGTTCAGTTCAGGAAACTTGGTAACTTGGTAATCTATTTTTTGTGTTTTTGTGCATTTAACTTCGGAACAGGGTCCCTTTTTAGTTGTCTGATTAAAGGAATTCCTAACAATTCATCTTTTAAATCTCGTACATAGGAATCATTGTCAAAATGCACAGAACATATTCTTGCTTCAGATAATAAAATAATCAGTTCAGCAACATTTTATAATCCACTGCTAACATGTTTCATAGTCATTGGGAAATCTGGAAAACATCAGTACTTTCGTATTGTGGTGTTCATTTCTACAAGTAGCTACGGGACAGTTTACCATAATTGCCACTTCTCACATAAAGATAACTGCTATCTATTGTAAGAATATCAAAAATACCCTGCACGAAGCAGATAATTAAAAATGCACAGAAATTCTGCTAAAATTAGTTGTCAGATAAACAAAATATCAGACTAAACTCATCAAAGAAAAGAACACACAGTGACAGATATATATATATATATGACAAATATATTTCAGCCATTACTGTGGCCTCTGATCTGTGGGAAATTGAATGACTTTTGAGCCAAACTGTGTCATAGCTCCTGCTCCCTCACCTCTCCAGATCAGGAGTGTTGCGCTACCTTGTCTATCTACTTATCTTGGGTTGAGCAGGCCGAATTTGGAGATAAGCCCAACAATGTCCACTGTTTGACTTTCTGCAAAAAAAAAAAAAAAAAAAAAAACACACACACACACACACACACAAGAAAAAACATGAACTGAAAACATTGACAGCTTTGTTGTCTGTTTCCATTTTAGTTTCTTTGCTCTAATGACTGCAGTTCTTGTCCTAGTTCCTGGTTTTTTTAGCATTTTCATCATTTGCTGTGCTATAGCAAACTGTTCAGCCATTGTTTTCTTACTAATGCATACATATCAAATCTGAAGTTTCTTTTTCTATTTTCTGTGGTAGACTCATTTAACTTGTGGCATTGTATTTCTTTTATGTGCTGTGAATTTAAGTCAGTTAATTTGTTCTGTCTTTAATGCAGCTGTTTGCTTTAATTATTTTATTAAACATGGCACAGTTGACTGATGTGTGGACAAGTTTGATTCCCTTTTGCCTGCCCATCCGATTCTGGACTTTTCCATGGTTCTGCCTGACTGTAATGTGAATGCTTGAATGGATCCCCAAAAATTGGCAGTGGACATCTAAGCCATTTATTTTTAGCAGCTGCCCCTTTGATTTGTACCCTTCTGCCAGCATTGAGCTTTGGCCACTCAATCTGGTTTATTCCCAGCTGAGAATTCTAATGGAGTCCATGGCTCCATTTGTTGGTAAGGTGCATATGGCATTTACAGATCATTTACAATAATCTATAAATGCCATATGAAGAAGAAGATTTTTTTCTGTAAAATTGAAGTGTCTAACATTTAGCATTCACTGTTTCTTCAGAAAAGGAAAGATGTGATATCAACTTTTGCATGAGTGAAGATAGACATGTGATCAGAAACACAAGAGATCAAAGACAATGTGTCTCCTCCTCCCTTTCACAGACCTGTGACTGATAACAGTTGACACTTACATGGGAAATTACTTCTCATATAGTTAGAGTTGTGCAAAGCACTGCTTGCCAAATTCTTGAACGATTCGATACGAGGCTGAACAGCAATTATTATCCTTCCATTTTTTCCATGCAGTGCCAGTGAAGATATTTTCTAAGTGCATAATTAGCTTAATTAACATGTTAATATAGCTGAATTCCAAAAAGGGTTAATAAGCTGGTAGACAAGACAGGTGAATGGTGTATCACTGTTGTTAATAAGGGTTAATAAGCCAGTAGACAAGACAGATGAATGGTGTATCACTATCAGCATATGGATTCTGTACCTTTTACTGTTTCTCATGTAGCTACCCTTCAGAAAACTTAAGAATTGCATTGCCCTTGAATGGGAATTAAACCCACATCTCATTATTTCCATTTGAACATGCTACCGTTACAACACCAAGGACCATAAATGCGTGGTAGGCAATGCACGTAACTAAACAGCAAGTTAAGTTGATGATAGGTGAGAGCACACTTAAGTTACATATAATAGTTTTCAAGGCAAATATATTTCAGCCATTACTGTGGCCTTCATCAGTGTGACTACGATTTATTTCGTTGCCAGATTGGAAAGGTAAGTTCTGTAACAGTAACTCCAGGTGACGTGATGCAATGAGAGATTTCCAGATGTATGGGACATAAATGGGGAGCTCAGAGTTAATACAATTTTTGGAAAATAAAATTTCCAAACTTTCTCTGAACCTCAGCAAAACAATTTTGGAAAGAAGCTAACTTTTTTGTATCGGACCAAAGTCGAATAGCAGAAGTGTCAGCCAGGGTAAGTTGAGACAAGGAAGCGGAAGGTTTTCCAAATTTCAGTTAAGACAAGGAAGAGGAAAACCTTCCGCTTCCTTGTCTCAACTTACCCTGGCTGACACTTCTGCTATTCCACTTTGGTCCGATACAAACAAGTTAGCTTCTTTCCAAAATTGTTTTGCTATGAGGTTCAGAGAAAGTTTGGAAATTTTATTTTCCAAAAATTGTAACTCTGAGCTCCCCATTTATGTCCCATACATCTGGAAATCTCTCATTGCATCATGTCACCCAGAGTTACCATTACAGAACTTACCTTTCCAATGTGGCAATGAAACAAATCTTAGTCGCACTGATGAAGGCTGTAGTGATGGCTGAAATGTATTTGCCTTGAAAACTATTATACGTAACTTAAGCATGCTCTCAACTACCATCAACTTAACCACCAAGGACAATGAAATTCCAAGCAATTGAAGCTAAGCAGGCATACAAGAGTTGGAATTTATTAGTGAGAACCTAATGGTTACATTTGGAATATAACTTTCAAAAAATCCTGTCAAAATAAAATGCTTTCCAGTTTTTACCTCTTAAATATAACATGGGACTGCTATGGATTCAGTGCAGGTAATTCTTTGTTTATAGCTACACTATCTGCCAACAAGTTATTGGACACCTGTGATAGCAAAGGAAAATGAAGTTTATTCACCTTCAATAGTTGGTGGAGCCTCCACGAGTGGTGATTACAGCTGCGACCCTCCGGGGCATACTCTCAACCAGGCATTGTATGACGGCTAGCGGTATTTTCTTCCACTCGGCATGGAGAAGACAGGTCAGTTCTTTCACCGATTTCGGACGGTGGGGGCACCCCTTAAGTCGACACTCCAACTCGTCCCAGAGGTGCTCGATAGGGTTAAGGTCCGGGCTCTGCACAGGCCAGTCCATTCGATTAACCCTATTGTCACCATACCAAGCTATCGTAGACCTCGCAACATGACAGGTGGCATTGTCATCCTGAAAGTAACATGGGTCTACCCCGTAAAACTGCCACAACGTAGGAAGCGCATGGTCATCCAAAATAGTGCAGTAGGTCTCGGTGTTGAGTCTACCAGGAATTGCGACCAAGGGGTCCCGTGCCATACCAGGAGAAACACCCCCATAGCATAATTCCACCGCCGCCGAACTTCACAGTTGGCACAATACATTCCGACAGGAGGTGTCCTCCAGGCAAACGCCAAACCCAGACCCTGCCATCCGAACGGTAGAGGGTGAACCTTGATTCGTCGCTCCAGAGAACCTGTTTCCACTGTTCAATGGTCCACTGTCGATGTTCTTTGCACCACGTTAGCCGAGTAGCACTATTGGACTTAATGGTCAAAGGCTTGTGGGCGGCAGCACGTCCATGATAACCAAGCAGATGGGCTTCCTTACGGATGGTATTCATCGAAAGAACACTCCCGGATGCCTGTTGAAACTCCTCGCGGATGTGACCCATCGATTTGGTGCGGTTCTTCCGAATTTCTCTGGCCAGCACCCGTCAGTCTCTAACTCCCAGTTTTGTGGGTCTGCCGGGTCGGGGCACATTCCAACAGTCACGTCTCATCTTCCACTTGCCAATCACGTAGGCGGCTGTCGATTTTGGTTACTTCAACTCGCTGGATATGTCACGTATGGATCGGCCATTTCTGTGATACCCGACAATTACACCTTTCTCGAAATCAGAGAGCTCTGAACTGCGAGGCATCTTGCATGCGACTGGTTGCGTTGTTGTTTCCCATACGATATTTAACGGCGGCGACCATAACATGTATCAGGACCGCAGATATCGTCGATTGCAGGGGTGTCCAATTACTTGTTGGTAGATAGTGTATATTGAATGTATTCGTTTTTCTTGATGAAGTATTAGAACATGAATGAGTTAAGAAATCATTACTCCTGCCCCAAAAATATTGTTACTTTCTCTTCAATTAAATAAATTTTAATCTTGTGAAAATTATTACTTTGTAAAAATTAAAAAGCTTTCTTCTAGTTATGCATTTTTTTTCTTGTAACTTAATCATTGCCCATTTCTTTGCTCTCAGGGATGTACTTAATTTTATTTGCTTCTACATTCGAAGGTTTTTACATAATGAGAAATTTCCACAAGCAATAAGCAGCTGTTATCATTATTTCGAATTTGAATTAAAAACACAGAATATGAAAAAAAAAAAAAAAAAAAAAAGCTATAGCACTTGTGTGGTAGAATAAATATAATGTAAAATGTTCATTATTTATTCACTCTGAAGTTTGGATCTTCTTCCTATTTCTGTTGCTTCTGATATCTGTAACAATGTGTTAAACACATAGGAGTGGAGGCCACCCTATTTGTAATTTTGTTTTATGATTTTCAGTAACCTGCGACCAAATTGTTTCAGCAAATCTCTTTTGATACACCTTTATTCGTAAATGAATAAGTAGACCTGACCTTATTAAAATTACTGGGCAAACTTTTTTAAGAGTGGAGGTTGTCAAAACATTATCTAACTTGTCATCATCTTGAAATCAGTTCTTCCAAATAAGTGTTAAATTTTTTTTGTAAACCATGTGTACCATTTAAATATGTCTCTTGTTTTTTTCTTTAGCTAGCATGTGCAGACCTGCCAACTGTTATGATTTTATCATATTTAGTATGATAAATCATGCTGCAGTACGATAATATGATTTTGACACCAAAAATATGATTTTTTTTAAAAAGTCATGTTTTCCCCTTTTTCAGATAGAAGTAGGGAAAACTTACGTGTAATCTGTTTTTCCCTCTTCGAAAGGTTTTCTACTCGTAGAGGTTTCCAATTTCTTTTAATGAATTCCCCTGCCTCTAGTTTCCCAACGGAAATAAAGTAAGTCAAGTGCAATCAGCAACCAATGAATGAATCCCGACTTGTTTCTTATAATGTTCGAGACTGATTTGTATTTTCGACTCTTCATCATACTTAAAGCTGCTGATTGGTCGGTGCTGGAATGTGAACGAGTGTCTGTTTATTTGAAGCAACCTCCCTCCCCTTGTACCTGCAACTATCAAGAATTTATATAGCTGCACCTTACACCATCTAGAATTTATATAGCGGAAATAGGCTTCAGAAATTATCAGCACGCGTCATGTTATGACTTTTTTATTTGAGTGTTACGTTTTTGGTTCTGAGAGGTTGGCAGGTTTGCATGTGTAAAAAGTTGCTAAAAATGGCTTTCCCACTGTGACTTTTTTTCCCTTTCTTCTTTAGACTGAAGCTGATCTAGCACGTCGAAACCCTGGTAAGAAGATGTCCAGTACTAATAACATTCCAATTCCACGCTTACCAGCTAACCCTTCACGTGTTGATCGGCTTATAGTTGATGAACTGAGAGAACATGCTAAGGTATGATACCATATTAAGCTTTTTTTTTTTTCTGAGCTAATTTTTGTTTCTGTATTATAAAAACAATTCATATGAGCTTAAAAAAAAGTACCTGCATCTTACCCATGACTTAAACCCTGGCATTTAATATAAGAGGTTAATGCTTTCAATTGCTGAGGATAATCCTTTCAATCAATACATGACTTTGGAAGTTTTCTGAACTGACTGTCTTGGTATTTGCAATCATTTGGTAAATGCATGGTATTTTATTATTAGTAATTGTAGTTATATTTTGATAAATAGACAGTAATTCTATTTTACTTTTCATCAGTCACAAATAACAATGATGACAACATTTAAAAATGTCCCATAAACAAAATGATGGTATTAGTAAATATGTGCATACAAAAGTTTCCTATTGATATACACTGATGAGCCATTGCATTATTATCACATACCTAATAAGCCGTAGGGCCCTCTTTAGCCTGCAAAACAGCAACCACTCAGCAAGGCATTGATTCGATGAGGTTGCGGTAGGTATCCTGGGGTATCTGGTACTATAATGTCAACAGGTCAGCAGGCCCTCCAGTTCCTATACATTTTGGGGTGGTGGTGATTCAGTGCGAACCCGCTTTTCCAAGTCCAACCACAAATGTTCCATTGGGTTCATGTCAGGTGGATTTGGAGGCCAGGGCATTAACAGAAAGTCACCAGCATGTTCCTCAAACCACTCCTTGATGATTCTGGCAGTGTGGTATGGTGCATTATTCTGTTGGTAATGGCCATCAACAGCAGGGAACACAGTTGCCATGAATGAGTGAGCTTGGTTCGCAGCAATGTTTAGATACCTGACAGCTGTCAGGGATTGTGCTATTGGGATAATGGGGCCTAAAGTGTCCCAAGAAAACATCATCCACAGCATAACACCGCCGCCACTGACCTGTTTCCACCCAACAGTGCATTCAGGTGCCACAGCCTTCATTTGTAATCAGCATATCTGTGCTCTGCCGTCTTTGTGATTCACCATGAATCTTAATTTGTCAGACCAGGAAACTTTCTTCAATCATCCATGGTGCACTCTTGATGACCTTGAGCCCATTTCATGCTTTGATGGTGATGATGTGCAACGAGCATGGGGTCCTGGCTGGGTCTTCAGTTACGTAGGCCCATGTGCAGAAGGCTGCAATGAGCTGTGTGCTATGACACATTCTTCTTATCACCACTGTTGTAGCTGCAAGTGATTTGCCACACTGTGGCCCTGCAGTTGCTGTGAACAATGCGCAGCAGTCTCCGCTCCCCTCCGGCATCAGTGAGCTGCAGATGACACACAGTTGGATAACAGTTTGTTGTTTGGCCATCTGTGCACCACTTTTGATACATATTCACTACAGCACCACGTGAACAACACACAAGCCATGCCGTTTTCGAGATCATAGTTCCAAGACGCCATGCCCTCAGCTTTATGATCAAGGAAAATTATCAATTTAATTTTTAGCATCTATGTTGAATGTTTTGCCATGGAACTTCTCCTTCATTGTTGGAAACAACCAGAAATTACATGGGGTGAGGTCAGGACTCCAACTGTAGGCAGGCTGTGGCATGATTTTAATACTGCATTTCATAAGAGATTTTTGAACACAAGCAGCCACATGTGGGCGGGTGTTTTCATGGTGGAGAGTCCACTTGCCCACCAGTTCTAATCGCTTAATCGATATGTGTCATCGCAGACGCTTCAAGACTGAAATGTAATACTCATCATTGACAGTAATTTGTGCAGCAATGGCATGCTGGTAGACTACACCTGTATGATCAAAGAAAATTATCATCATCACCTTCCCAGCTGATTTGGTTTGGCAGACTTTTTTCAGAGGAAGCGAGCCTGAATGTTTCCAGACACTTGTTGCACACTTCGTGAGGGGTTGAAATAGTGGACCCATGTTTCATCGACAGTTATTACTGTTTTTAGAAAGTTTGGATACTTTGCAATCATTTGCTCACTCATGACACCTGAACTTTGGCTAACAATTATTCTCTTGTCAGGTGATGAGGTACCCATCTGGAACACGCACAATGCAGCAGTAATTTATCACGTAGAATGCGGAATGCCAACGTTTTTGAAATATTAGTTGATGCCGCTGACTTCACACATCATTCGTTGATCTTCTTGCAGGATTGCCCAAACAGTATTAACAATTCGCTGCATTTCAGGTCGACCAGCCTAAGAGCGAGTTCTGTCGACAAACACTCTTTTTTGAAATCATGGTGCCATCAAAAAAATGTTGACTCCCCCAGATATTTATCTTTGTAAGCTTTTTTCATTAAATCAGCTGTTTCTGGAGCTATTTCACCCAAATGATGGCAAAATTTTATCGCACAATGCATTTCACTTAACTCTGAATCACTCACCTCCATAGCTGTATGGCAAAATGCAGACGCACCTTAAA
The DNA here is from genome assembly GCA_039090855.1 of Macrothele yani. NCBI lineage: Eukaryota > Metazoa > Arthropoda > Arachnida > Araneae > Macrothelidae > Macrothele > Macrothele yani. The sequence continues at coordinate 129,109,586 of CM077008.1, forward strand.
CAGCTGCGCAATGACAAAACCAGAATTGCCTGGCATGGCTAATAACTGTTGCCAACTCGAAAAAAAAATACTCTCATTTTTTATGGAATGGATTTTGTAGAATGACGCCATTTTCAAGTTTGACTTGTGACTACTATTCCAAGGAACTGCCACATCTTGTAAATGAATATGGACAATATGAAGAATTGGCAATGTGCTTGAAAGGAAATTTTGGCATTTTTAATGCAAATCCTTAGGAGGAAGGATTCCGTTTACTGAGATGGAAAGTTTTGAATTGCTGAAACTGATGGACAAGTGAATTGTAAAGATCAATTGGTGATAGCTTCTGAGTATGAGATAAAGCTCAGAATTTATAGTTTATGTATTGGAAATGTGAAGGCAGAGAAAACGAGAGCACTGCTTAGGAGGACTTCTAAGCAAACAGAAGCTGATTTGAGAACCTCAAGCATTGCTGTGATTTTCAAGACCTGAAGCTCCAATAAGAAGTTGGCTCAGCTGATAAAAGTCTGCAGAATGTTTCAAGTTATCATTTATGGGATTTATTTTTTTAAAAAGACAAGCATTAAATATCTCAAAATTATGAGGTTTCACTAAGAATAAAAAGATATTTTAGTGAAACCTTATTAAAAACTCTTAGTAAACCCCCATAATTTTGAGAAATTTATAGTGCATTAAGTTTAGGAATAAATTATTACAAAGTTAAAGAAACATGTCATGTTGTGCAACAAGTATTTGATGCAGATGAAATATTATGTCATGCTGCAAGTACTTAATACAAATGAAATCAGCATTTTTTTTTTTACTTGTAAAAGAATATGCCAGTGAACATAAGTCCCCAAAGAATAACAAGTTGCATCTGGATTTCAAAAGACTTTATAGACAGACTTATCATATTATTTTGTGGAGATGCATCAGATGTTTTTAAATGTAAATCAGTGCATGGTGTATAAATTAAAGAAAGAAAAGAGTGAGGCATTACAAAAGGAAATTATGGAACAGGTGCAGTTGCCAGTGATTTGGAAGTGTAGTAAAAAAACATGGGTGACCAAAGTGCTTCTTAGTGACTGTCAGTGAATCATTTTGTGAATGGTGAATTGAGCAAAATTTAAATGTTAAAGTGTTGCTTTTGGTTTATGGTGATGATGATCCAGAACATGATGCAGACACTCGTACAATCACCCATTTTAATATAAAAAATTTGTTTTTGGACCACTTAATGCCGCTTCTTGAACCAGTGGATCAGATTGTAATAAAAACATAAGGCTTCTTATGTAAGCCTGTGTAGCTGTGCCAATGAAGCATTGGATTCTGGTCAGTGTGACACACTAGTGGATTTTTGGAAGAAATTCAGCATTAAAGACTGCATTGACATCACCGAAATGGCTTGGAAGGAAATGAAATCATTAACAGTGAATGCATGCTGGCACCAACACTTGAAATTGTTAATGACTTTAAAGGCTTTCTGACAGTTGACAAGGTAGTAAAATAAATTGTTATGCCTTCTAAAGCTAGGAAGTGAAGATTTCAAAGATATGAAGAAAGGAGAGGCCAAGGAATTTATTGAATGTCATAATCAAGAACCAACAAACAAAGAAGTTGATCTACTAATAATACTAAGTATCAATGAAAAAGAGGATGAAGATGAGAAAGAAGAAAAGGGAAAAAATCTATCCTAATTGAAAATTCTCAGTGAATTTTTAAGAAAAGCAGGTAAACTGGTTGATTGTGCTGTTAACATGATACCATTATGGAAAGAAATTTGTAAAGTTTAAAGAAAGCGTTGTGAAGATATTTGTGCCTCTCTTACCGAAAAATTTGTGCTCAACATCACAAAATAATTAGCCTTTCATGAGGCCATGATAAGGGAAGCTTTTTAACATAAAATTGTATGATTTATGATACTTTATGATTTTTATGAACACATATGGTGTGCCCTGAACTTTTATTATAATTTTTGAGAGTTAGATGTGTTCATACAAGAAATAAGGGTCCAGTTGGAGTCGCCATGATGTAATTATATTATTCCCATAGAAAGTCAACTTTGCCCAGCTAAGTTTTGCCTGATGAAATGTTTTCAGTGATGTAATTACAGAATTTGGCAAGGGACTGCCATATTTGCATTCAGTCACTGATCTATTAGCAAAACTTTTTATGCATTCCCTGCTTTACTGTACATGGTGCAAAGGATTTCTGTTAGGTGGTCAGACTATGTAAGACTATGTATTTACATTTTGCCCAGAATCTTGGACTTCTTAAAGTCATATTTGAAAAATTGATTTTGCTTCCAATAGCAGTTATTGTGACCAAACATTTAAAAGAATTTTTGTCATCTTTCTTAGATGTAAAATTTTCTTTCTAGGGGGCATAAATTTTGGTTTTTAGTTTGGTAATATTTCAGCTCATTCAGGTCTGATTAGAATTTTTTTTTTTTTTAAATATTAGTAGCTTTAGCCATTGTCGGTGTTACCCGCGTAGTTTCTGGCCTTCCAGGCACAGGATAATAATGTTGGTTGGAAATAATAATATACATGAATAATAATGCTGTTTTTTTTTGTTTTGTTTTTTCAAATTGCTGTTTTATTAACTGAATATAGTTTTGGACTTGCTCCTGATGAAGACAACTTTAGTTAGGTCAAAACATGTTGAGCTTATAGTTGTGTAAGTTCTTTTAATTTATCGACAATCTTTTGTGTGCAAAAATAAAAAAATATTTCCAACCAATATTATTATAATATTACGCATGGAAATGCTTTATGAATTGCAGAATGTTTGCATTTGGCAGATATATATATTCAGCATGATATTTCTGCTTCTGTTTGTAGAATTAAAAAATTCCTTTTCCTATATTGAACATCTGTAACCATTATCAAATTTTTTCAAATTGAACAATTTTTTTAAAACGGTCTTTAGATTTGTGTGAAAAGATGGTACTCTGGCCAATACTAAATGCCAATTTATTTAGAAATCTAAGGAGGTGGTAGGAACTGAGCTACATTACTATCACAAGTTAACTTGGGCATAGTAGTAAAATACGGAAATGTTCACTTACAAACATATGTGTTATAACGAAGTAAATTTCTCCGTCATTTTTGGTCTACGCCGGGATTCGAACCCGAGGCCACTTATTCCGGAACAAGTCGCTCTACCAACTGAGCTACGCAGACATTTGTTCTGATTCCTATCTGCCTTTATGTCGTGTGCGTCCTGCTGGCAGGTACGTCACAGTGTGACTGACCAATAGTAAGATTTACAAGGAAAGGGCTGTACAACAAGATTTTTTTCACTAGTGAAGATGTTAATTATGGACTATATGTTTTGTTTTCATTACTAATGACTTATGAAAATATTTTTAAAAATCTTTTAATTGCTCATCATAATCACACATCTTTGATATCCAAACTAGCATGTGCATCGTTTACAAGAACAATGAATTTTGTCTTTAGCTTATGTCACTTAGTAAATATTTAAATTGCCACATTGAAATCAAATGCTGTGACTTTTCTGTCGGAAATTATGGTTCAGGATCAACATCACAGATCTAGTTTATATATGGATGTTTTTCGTCTCTGAATTTTGCAGTATGTGGATTTTACAGCGACGTGGATTATGCAAATGGAAAACAAATATTCTGAATTTCATGATCTGTGGATTGCATGGCTGATAATATGGTAATTCATGTACACTTTGATCTTGCACTGTATCTTAAGTTAATATCTTCATTCCTGCTACCTCCTCTGTGCCAACTACTTTGTTTATGGATGACTTTTTTCCCTCATTTGAAGAGTCAGAGCTAGGTAATTAAATTCTGCATGTATATATGAAAAGAAACAGTGATTGTATATAGAAAGTTTAAATTGTGTAGTTAGTTTACTGTAAGATAGCCACTGTTTGTGGATGACAACATGTCACATAATTCTAATTTTCTGTCATGTGGATTCACACTTCAACTTTAGTTTGAGTTGTTGTGGTATATATCTGGCTTTTGTGTGTACAAACCTTATTAAAAGTCGTATTTGCAAACCTAGGAGGTGAAATGAGCTTATGATATATTTTCACATATGCGATTGTGTGGCTTCGAATTTATTAGAAGTTGTTCTTTGTGAATTTCAGAGCAGTACCATTTCACAAGGATTGGAGTGAGAATGTAGAACTAACATTACATCCAGGCCTTTCTCAGTTTGAAACCTCAAACTGTCATTTCTTTATGATCACTTCACTTCTGAGATGTAATCACTCACTTGTGGCAAAGTTTTGATGCTTTTGTTTTGCATAGTTTTTGTGTGTAATGGGAAAATTATTAAGTTATTTCTTTTAAAAATTAATGCTGAACATTCAGGTGTTATCCTATTTTTTTCTCCTTAATCAGGTGATTACCTTAGTAGCCAAAATGGAACAACTGAAAAACATTGTTGTGCATTCTAATATTCACAATGCCATGGAGAAGTGGTTGGAAGCTATAAGAAATGTTCAAGCCCGCCGCAGAGACGAAATCATAAATGCCACTAATCGCCATCGCAGCGCTGCCAGTCGTATTCAAGAAGATAAAGGTATGTACTGTGTATGCTGAAAGCTTTCTTTCTTTTTATTGATATTGTGTTTTGACATACATAGTAAGTGAATTTTATTGAATCTTCTGCTTGTTGTAATCTACTCTGGTATAGGCCATAAAGCACATCCAACCCCTCCTCTCCACTCTGCTCATGCAGTAATGCTTTTTTTTTCCTTCTGAGTTTTGATAACCACTGTGGACAACTCAGTGGGCTATAGACAAGTGCTTGTTCCTAATTTTGGGTGGAATTTGAACCTGGATCCATTTTGGACGAATGGTCAAAAGCCAGTGCTTAGATCACTGGGACGTCAGGTAATGACATGCCTTCCTCTCTCCTATCTTTGCAATTCATTGCAGTTATATATTTCACCCCATCCACCTTTTGTACCTGGGAGGGTTGTCTTAATTAGAGTTGCTTGCAGGCATTTGTTTTTCCTATTCTTTGCAGTGATCTAGGTGAACTCAGGCATCTTTCCTACCTTCAGGAACAATATAATTAGCAGTTCCTGCCTATTACATTCCTTCTGTTCTGTGCTGTAGTTTGTACTCCACCCTAAGAGCAACATGTTTTCTGTTTCTGAGGAAGATGGCACTTTTTTTTTTTTTTTTTTTTTTTGCTCACTCTGCTTCCTTGAAAGGCCCTTTCTTGGGGGAGGGGGAGGGAACTTTTGAATCTTTTGAATTAGTAGGTGAGGAATTATTTCCTCTTGAATTGATTGTTGTGAACTTTTCACCACCAAAGTTGTCAGGAGACAATATAAAAAAAAGTATCATCACCTGACAGGCTTTGATTTCTTGGCTACCTCTATTTTGATCCATTTAAGAATTTTTTTTTCTTGAACTATGATGGCAGCTGTCCAGGCACTCATTTTGTGTTGTTCTCGTGATTTCAACATCAAGGTACCATATTTTTTGGCTTATAAGTTCATATGGAGCATAAGTTGAATGGATTAAATTTCCCTCCAGTTGCCGTATCTTCATTCTTAAATGAGTTGATCCTGAATACAAGACAAGGCTAGAACAAATACAGTTAGTGTTTTGAAATTATGTAACTAAATTTTTAATGTTTCAGTAAATACACTGGAGTGAAAAATTAAAGGATAGTTGTTAAAAATGGCCATAAACTCTTATCATCACCCTGATAAAGGCATGAAATGTGCACAAAATCTTTATTTTGTCATAATGCATGAAATGCAAAAAGAATCAATACACAATTTTGAATGTAACACATTTTGTGACATAAAAAGAACAAAAGGAGCAAAATAAAGAGATATAACATAACTGGATAAAATAAATTTTAGATCTAAAGGGAAAAATTCAATAAGGGGTAGGATCACCCCTGACAGAAACATAACATGTGCAACAATTGCTCATGCTGTTTATGAGATTATCTATGAGATTTTGTGGGAGCAAGTTCCACTGCTCCTTAAGTGTACTTACTAGCTCCCAGAGGGTCCTGGGAGGGGGCTGGAGTTCCAAAATCTTGCATCCTAAAGCATCCTACACATGTTCAGTTGGATTTAAATCCATGAGTAGGCAGGCCGCTACATTCTCTGGATGTCCTCACTTTCCAAGTTGTCAGAGACAATTTTTGCTCAATTGGGTCATGCATTATTGTCCATTAGAAGGAATTCTTCACCAACAGCTTCTCTAAAATGTTTCACATATTGGTGTAGGATCTTGTCTCTATACTTCTGACCAGTTAGTGAACCTTTCTGAGTGACATGCAAGTCTCTGTGGCTATTTATGTTAGGTCCTCCACCTTTAAATCTGTGTCTTTCTAGGATGTCATTTGGGATATTTTCTTGTTTTAGCTCTCTCCAGATAATGATATGTCTAAAATTGCCCTCCAAGCAAAATTGAGATTCATCGCTGAAGAGAACTTGGTCCCAGTGAGTGGATCCCCAATTGCGGTGCTGCTTACAGCACCTAAAATATGCGCAACTGGTGGTCGAAGGAACACAAAGAATCGGTCTTCTCATGTAAAGGCCCTGCTCTTGCAGCCTAGTATGCACAATTAACCCGATTATATGCATCCCTGTAGATGCAACACGCTATCAGGCAATCTGTTGTGCTGTTATCCCCCTGTTTCTCTTCACTATTAAAGCTAGGAATTAGTCCTCTGACATGATTGTGGCCATGGACGTCCTTGTCCTGGACGTTGGGATACTCCCCCGTCATTCTAAACTGTTACCACAGTCTTGTTGTGGTGGTTAACAAGCAAACAATCAAATTTTGATAGGTAGGAATTGTACACCAATTTTATGATGATTGGCAAAACACGTAACAATATTAACAAATAAAGGTAACTTGATCACGCTAGTTACGTTAAATGAAAAACTTTTACAAGAAAGTTCGTAAGTTGGGGGCTTTCGACCTTATCTTAGGTCTTCATCACGCCAATGGAGGACTAAGATTGTTGCCAGATTCTACACTTGAATTTTTTTATTTTTGTTGCCAAAACTTAGAATTGATTTCCAGATCATCGGAATGTAGAGAGGAGATTTGGAATTGCAAGCCATTGAGTTGAAAATAATTTCCAGGCTTTCACAGTAACGGAGGGCAAAACAATTGTCAAAAGAAGTAATTCGTTTTGCTTCAATCCAGTGGGGAACTGCAGATGTGTCTTCCATTGTCAAAATAGACAAGGCTGTATTAGGATTGGTTTTCAAAACATTCCTTTTATGTTCTAAAATTCTATTGTTAATGCTCCTGTATGTGCTTCCAATGTATGAGTTATCCCCTGTTGAAGAAGAGATAGGAATGCAGTAAACTCCTGGGAGGTCCAGGTTTTCAACTTTGTCCCTATCCCTTTGTAGAAGTTTCAAGATGTTTGGGGTGGATTTAATGGCAAGATGGTAACCAAAACTTCTAAAAAGAATCTGTAACTTATAAGCATAGGAAGGATGGTAAGGAACTGAACTAGAGAATTTCAGGTTTTCTTTCTTTTGAGGAAGGAGGCATTCAATTTTCGAATTGTTTTTATATTTTTTTATGAGGGAGTTGACTGTAAGAGCAGGGAAACCATGAGAGAGGGCTATTGTAGAAATTTTGGAGAATTCTTGAAGAGAATCAAGTTACCTTTATTTGTACACCAATTATACTCAAAATACACTGCTGACAACCCAAAATGCAACACCAAGAAGGAAGCATCCAATTGGCCTGGAAATTCGCAGCATGCGTCGCCCGCGAGAGGACATGCAAACGATTAGCATTGCAGGGCATATGCAAATCATGTGCGCCCGGCACACCACCGAGCAGCAATATAAGAAGGGTGCTCAGAAGGCGGGGTGTAAGTAGTGGAAGTGTGTTGTGCTGCCGGACCTGTGCGTGGGAAGCTTCCTGATGCCTCGTCGCATAATACGGCAGTCATTCCAGCACATTTCACAGTTCAACATAGGACGAATAGTGGCTTATCGTGACAGCGGTTTATCGTACCGAGACATCGGCACCCATGTGGGACAACTTCCAGCCACAGTGAGGCGAGTATGGATTTGGTGGGTGCAGGAGGGACGGACGGACTGAAGTGAGCGATTACCGCAGCCGCGGCACACCACCGAATGAGAGGACCGGCATGTGCGGCGGGCATTGACGGCTCGCACCGCCACATCACGAACGTTAGCGTAGGAATTAGGGTGTGTTGCGCAACAACCTGTGTCAGCACGTGCCATTCGACATCGTCTGCAGGAGCAGGGACTTGTAGCACGGCGGCCATTCATTCGATTACCATTTACGTTACACCACCAGCGAGTGCGGTGGCAGTGGGCCGTTGAACGCCGCACCTCGACTACGGAATGGCACGACATGTCTTCTCCAACGAATCCCGCTTCTGCCTGCAACACCACGATGGTTGGATCCGCGTGTGGCGGCACCGCGGCGAGAGACTGTATGACACCTGCATTATGTATCGCCATACCGGTCCGTCGCCTGGCGTTATGGTTTGGGGCGCAATTGGATATGACACCCGCACTCCTCTGGTACGCATCACCGATACACTTAACAGCCACCGCTACATCTCCGACGTTTTGGAGCCTGTAGTCCTCCCTTACCTGCAGGAACTGCCAGCGGCCACATTTAAACAGGACAATGCGTGCCTGCATGTAGCACGCATCGTTCAACAATTCTTCACGGCCCACCGGGTGTCACTGCTGTCGTGGCCCGCCTGTTCTCCCGATATGTCGCCCATCGAACACGTCTGGTAGTTGATCGGCAACCGAGTGGCCCGGCAAGCACCACCCGCGGCTACGCCTGATGAACTGTGGCAACGTGTGGAAGCAGCCTGGACCGACATACCCCAAGCCCACATCCAAAGCCTCTTTCGTTCGATGCCGCAACGTGTAGCGGCCGTTATTGCCAGCCATGGGGGCCACACGAACTATTGATGTCTGCGTGTTCCGAAAGTCGCACGGGCGTGTAAGCTCAATCGTTTCATCTTTGTATCTGTTGTTATGTGTCCAGTAAATCTGGCTTTGCTATCTCGTGTCCTTGGTGTTGCATTTTGGGTGGCCAGCAGTGTAGTATGACTATACTAATAATCCGAAATTTCTTGGCGTAAAATAGAAATAAAACTTTCCAAGCTTTCGCACATCAACCAGATGGCTTTTTCAAGGAAAGTAGACAGCTAACTGCAAACTAGATAATAGATCGTTTCAACAATTTGAACACAGTGACTTGACTAGACAATAAATGAATAGGTGCAAACATGACAATTCAAAGAAACGAAATCACATTGGTTGGGCATGCGGTACCGTGGTTGAAAACGCAGCATTATTTGAAGAATTGATTCCAAATGTGTGGCAACTCCTGAGAGACGCTATCATTGCAAGACTAGCAGCTGGCCAAGATTTCCAAGGTTTCACAAAGGGCAGTAGATTTGGGTATGGAGTATGAAGCTAATTTCTTTACATCACTCCATATGGGATCGGTGTACTTGAACTTGATTTCTCTTGATAGGGCAGTGGTTGAGGAAAACGTTTCAACAATTTGAATGCTTTGACTTGACTAGACAATAAATGAATAGGCACAAACGTGCCAATTCAAAGAAACGAGGTCACATTGGTTGGGCACGCGATGCCATGGTAGAAAATGCAGCATTATTTGAAGAATTGATTCGAAAAAATGCGTGGCAACTCCAGAGACGCTGTTATCATTGCAAGCCTCGCAGCTGGCCAAGATTTCCAAAGTTTCGCTAATGGCAGTAGCTTTGGGTGTGGAGTATGAAGCTAATTTCTTTACATCACTCCATATAGGATCTGCGGACTTGAACTTGACTTCTTGATAGGGCAGTGGTTGATGTGCCGAAAGCTTGGAATGTTTCCTTTCTATTCTACACCAAGAAATTTTGGATTATTAGCATAGTCATACTATTTTGAATAGAATTTTGTTTTCATTTGTAATATATTGTTTTCATTTGAACACTTGTAATATTGAGACTTGTGTATTTGTAATATTGAACGTGAATCATAAACACTTGCATTTAGAGGTAATTATTGTTTGTGGTTGGTTGTCGATGAGCTGTCTACCACCTAGAAAAGTTTAAAAATAGTATTTTGTTGTACATCTGCATACAATGTGTTAGACTACAGCACAAAAGTAGTATTAATTTTACATGTGTAAATATTACCATGTTTGATGTTAGTAGGGCACTGCTGTTATGGATGCAAATAACAATGGCTCTTTTCTTACAACTACAGTCAGAGCTGTTGTGGATGCCCACTGTATTCAGAATTTATGGGAAACTCATGCTCTATTTATTTGCCAACTTGTTAATTAGGTTTTTGAAAGGCTATTGCCTGTATTTATTTTCAAATTCAACAGCTGATAAAAAAAAGTGAGGAAAAAAAGTGGTGAAACAAATGTTAACTCAAACAACTTTGGGCTTTGATTAAATTTGCTTGAGCATCAAGTTTACTTAAGAGCCAGAAGATTTCTGCACTGGAATAAAACAATTCATCTCTTTAAGTTAATTAATCTTCTCTAAGCCGTGGTGTACCCCACTGAGCCTAAATTAAATTAAGACTCTTCAAAAAATTTAAAGCTTACAATTTTCTCCAATACCCACCTCAGACAAAAGCAATACTCAGCCTTAAGAACTGTGTCTCAACATTTAAGCAGGTTTTTTTCTCCGAATTTCAAGAAATTACCAAATTACACTTAGACAACCAAAAATTACCACTCTTTACACAAATATTACTGTCACTTAAAACTGCACTTTAACTGTGATTCTCAACTGAAATGCAATATTACTCTTTCACTAACTTATCAAAATTTACACACTTGCTCAAATTGACAAAATGAATGAAACAAACTTCATGCTATTATAACTGCTCCTACACTCTCCTAACTACTGCATTATTAAAAAACACTATTGCTGTAACTATGGAATTTAACTGGCAGAAATAATGTGCTCCTAAATTTAATTAAGTAGCCAGTGGCATGAAAATATATATTATTTTGAGGCTGGCCGCTCATTACGTGACTTCCATTGAATTTTACTTTGCAAGACATGGTGACTCAAAAATGATGACAATATGAATTTATGACAATTTGTATCAATAACATGGTGGATTTGTATCAACAAAAGGTGATACACATTTCCAATTATGACTTTTGGAACAGCTTTCTCCCTTACAGGATGTACTTTTCACTATTTTAATTTACAGGTAAAAAGAAAATATTGCACTCAGATATAAAATGGCCTGAGCAATCACCCATTGGGTACATGAGCAGAGATGCCAACTTTTATGGATTTTCCGTAGTTTGTACGGATTTTCACTCCATCTAACGGTTTTACGGAAGTCACCCAAAACTCTACAAAAAAGCACACGCACACAATTTTCTATTTTTTACCATCTTTTGGTCGAAAAAATGCACATTACAAGTTGTCCCTACACGCCTTTGATGTTCTGACTTCCCCCATCAACGGAGGCAAAGCTTCTCCTCATATGCTGTTTGTCACGATTTCCTATAGTCATTTGAGAGCGCCGTGCGCAAAAGTCAAGAGAGAGCTAAGCTCAGCGCCTTTTGTGAACTCTTTACATTTTTTACACGTGGCTTTGTGCTGGTGAAAATTCTGGTGTAGATGTTTTAACACTTTTCACTCGACTCTCGGGTGACACCCGATGTTGCTAAATCACCGAACAGCTCGCGTGGCGGGTGTGGCTCATGACGCCTCTATAGCTGCTAGCATGTCGGCACTCGTGAGGAATTTCTTTTTTACCGAATAGGGTGGGTGTCACCCACCATGCCGATGACGCCTCTATAGCTCATATGTCAGGACTCACGAGACATTTCTTTCTCACCAAATGGGGAAAAAGAAATGTCATCGGCGTGTCGGGTGTCAACCATCATGCTGATGACACCTCTATAGCTCTCATGTCGGGTATCATCCGCCAAACTGATGACGCGATGCCTTTATAGCTTGTATGTTGGGTCTCGGGAGACATTTCTTTTCCACATAATAAATAAAAAAATGTCATTAGCATGTCAGGTATCACCCACCATGAAGATGACGTCTCTATGACTCGCACATCGGCGCTTGTGAGAAATTTATTTTTTGCCGAATAGCTCGCGTGTCAGATGTTACCCACCACACCTATGACACCTCTATAGCTTGTATGTCGGCACTTGCGAGACATTTCTTTTTCACAGAATAGAAAAAAAGAAATGTGATTGGCGTGTCGGTTGTCATCCATCATGCTGACGACGCCTCTAGCTCTCACGTCGGCGCTCACGAGGAATTTCTTTTCGCTGAATATGTCGCGTGTCACCTGCCACGCTGAATAGCTTGCGTGGCGGGCGTGGCTTGTCACGGTGATTGACAGCTCTATAGCTGCTAGCATGTCGGTACTCGCGAGGAACTTCTTTTTCGCCGAATAGGTTGGGTGTCACCTACCACACCGATGATGCCTCTATAGCTCATATGTCAGAACTCACGAGACATTTCTCTTTCACCGAATGGGGAAAAAGAAATGTCATCGGCGCGTCGGGTGTCAACCATCATGCTGATGACACCTCTATAGCTCTGATGTTGGTGCTCGCAAGTAACTCCTTTTTCACAGAATAGCTCGCGTGTCGGGGCATCACCCACCAAACCGATGGCATGACGCCTTTATACACTATCTATCAACAAGTAATTGGACACCTGTGATAGCAAAGGAAAACGAAGTTTATTCACCTTCAATAGTTGGTGGAGCCTCCACGAGCAGTGATTACAGCTGCAACCCTCCGGGGCATACTCTCAACCAGGCGTTGTACGACGGCTGGCGGTATTTTCTTCCATCAGACGGTGGGGGCACCCCTTAAGTTGACGCTCCAACTCGTCCCAGAGGTGCTCGATAGGGTTAAGGTCCGGGCCCTACGCAGGCCAGTCCATTCGATTAACCCCATTGTCACCATACCAAGCCATGGTGGGCCTCGTAACATGACAGATAGCATTGTCATCCTGAAAGTAACATGAGTCCACCCCGTAAAACTGCCACAACGTAGGAAGCGCATGGTCATCCAAAATGGGGCTGTAGGTCTTGGCGTTGAGTCTACTAGGAATTGCGACCAAGGGTCCCGTGCCATACCAGGAGAAACACCCCCATAGCATAATTCCACCGCCGCCGAACTTCACAGTTGGCACAATACATTCCGGCAGGAGGCGTTCCCCAGGCAGACGCCAAACCCAGACCCTGCCATCCGAATGGTAGAGGGTGAACCATGATTCGTTGCTCCAGAGAACCTGTTTCCACTGTTCAATGGTCCACTGTCGACGTTCTTTGCACCATGTTAGCCAAGCAGCGCTCTTGGACTTAGTGATCAAAGGCTTGTGGGCGGCAGTATGTCCTTGATAACCGAGCAGATGGGCTTCCTTACAGATGGTATTCATTGTAAGAACACTTCCGGATGCCTGTTGAAACTCCTCGTGGATGTGGCCCATCGATATGGTGGATTTTGGGTACTTCAACTAGCTGGATATGTCACGTATGGATCGGCCATTTCTGTGATACCCGACAATTACACCTTTCTCGAAATCAGAGAGCTCTGAACTGCGAGGCATCTTGCATGCGACTGGTTGCATTGTTGTTTCCCATACGATATTTAATGGCAGCGGCCGTGACATGTATCAGGACCGCAGATATCGTCGATTGCAGGGGTGTCCAATTACTTGTTGGTAGGTAGTGTAGCTCGTATGTTGGGTCTTGCGAGACATTTCTTTTCCACCAAATAAGTAAAAAAATGTCATTGGCGTGTCGGGTATCACCCAACATGCAGATGGCGTCTTTATGACTCGCACATCGGCGCTTATGAGGAATTTCTTTTTTGCCTAATAGCTTGCTTGTCAGATGTCACCCACCATGCCTGTGACGCCTCTATAGCTCGTATGTCGGCGCTTGCGAGACATTTCTTTTTCACCAAACAGAAAAAAAGAAATGTTATCGGCAGGTCGGTTGTCATCCATCATGCTAATGACGCCTCTAGCTCTCATGTCGGCCCTCACGAAGAATTTCTTTTTCGCTGAATATGTCGCGTGTCATCCGCCACGCCGATGATGCGGCGCCTTTATAGCTTGTATGTCTGGGCTCGCAAGACATTTCTTTTTCGCCGAATAGATGAATAGAAATGTCATTGGCATGTTGGGTGTCACCCACCATACCAATGACCCCTCTATAACTCGCATGTCAGTGCTCGCGAGGAATTTCTTTTTTTGCGGTATAGCTCGCGTGTCGGGTGTCATCCTCCACACCTATGACGCCTCTATGGCTCGCATATCGACGCTTGCGAGACATTTGACATTTCTTTTTCGCCGAATAGGTCGGGTGTCACCCACCACGCCGTGATGCCTCTGTAGCTCGTGTGTCGGGGCTGGCGATCCAAAGCTGAACTTTCATTGCTACGTTGTGGCCTCTACTGCAGAAATACACTAACGGAAAAAAAAATCCCAACACCAAGAAGGGGTTGTGTTAGATAAACGACAGCTGGTAGGCGGTGAGAGTACATCTGTAAGATGACGTCTATGCAAATTTCGCGCTCGGCGCATACGTGTGGCACTAGTAGCGCTCCTCGGAACATGCAAAGCAGGTTTGCTGTAAATACGCGCTGTAACGTTCGTGAGCGTTAGTTATCGTTGAGATACGACGTAGTGTGTTGATGTTAGTCAAGAATGCCTTTAAGAAGACGAAGAAGCCATTATCAACAGCTCACGGAGTTTGAACGAGGTCATGTAATAGGGCTACGAGAAAGTGGATTTTCTTTCCGCGATATTGCAGAACGACTTGGCAGGAATGTAGCCACTGTGCATGATTGTTGGCAGCGGTGGGCAAGGGAAGATGCAAAGCATCTTCCCTTGCCCTCGGAACATGCAAAGCAGGTTTGCTGTAAATACGCGCTGTAACGTTCGTGAGCGTTAGTTATCGTTGAGATACGACGTAGTGTGTTGATGTTAGTCAAGAATGCCTTTAAGAAGACGAAGAAGCCATTATCAACAGCTCACGGAGTTTGAACGAGGTCATGTAATAGGGCTACGAGAAAGTGGATTTTCTTTCCGCGATATTGCAGAACGACTTGGCAGGAATGTAGCCACTGTGCATGATTGTTGGCAGCGGTGGGCAAGGGAAGGTACTGCCTCAAGAAGACCGGATTCCTGCCGGCTACGTGGCACTACTGAGAGGGAAGACCGTCGTGTACGGCGTATGGCCGTGGCGCTTTGTACTGCGTCTGCGGTAGCAATGCGAGCTGCAGTTGCCACCACAGTGACACAACGAACTCTTACAAATCTGTTACTTGAAGGACAGCTCCGAGCCAGACGCCCTGTAGCGTGCATTCCACTTACTCCGAACCACTGCCGTTTGCGACGTCAGTGGTGTCAAGCTAGAGCTCATTGGAGGATGGAGTGGAGATCTGTTGTGTTTTCTGATGAAAGCCGGTTCTGCCTGGGTGCCAGTGATGGCCGTGTGTTCGTTAGGGGGAGACCAGGTGAGCGCCTGCAACCAACCTGTCTGCGGCCGAGACACACTGGACCTACACCTGGAGTTATGGTCTGGTGAGCAATTTCCTATGACAGCAGGAGCACTCTCGTGGTTATCCCACGCACCCTGGCGGCACAGTTGTACGTCGGTCTGGCAATTCAACCTGTTGTGCTGCCATTAATGAACAGCATTCCAGGGGGTGTTTTCCAACAGGATAACGCTCGCCCGAATACCGCTGTTGTAACCCAACATGCTCTACAGAGTGTCGACATGTTGCCGTGGCCTGTTAGATCACCAGATATTTCTCCAATTGAGCACGTATGGGACATCATTGGACGACAACTCCAGCGTCACACCCAACCAGCATTAACCGTCCCTGTATTGACCGACCAAGAAGTGCAACAGGCATGGAACTCCATCCCACAAACTGACATCCAGCACCTGTACGACACAATGCATGAACATTTGCATGCTTGCATTCAACATTCTGGCTGTTACACTGGTTATTAATGTACCAGCATTTCGCATTTAAAATGGCTCTTCTCGCGCTTACATTAAGCTGTGATCTTGAAACTTTAATCGATTAAATATGTTACCTATACAAATGCATTGCCGCCATTTCATTTTTCTACAACTATTTTTTCATGGTGTTGGGATTTATTTTTCCGTCAGTGTATATATATAAAAATTTTAAATAAAACTACATTTTGGTACTTATTCATTTTATTAAAAAGTGTTATAAATCATTCTGAGTTTTTAAAATAAATATTTTTGATATACTGAAAATCTTACTGAAGGCAGTTTTACTGAAAACTACTGAAAACTCGGATTTTTTTACTGATGACCCCTTTCTCAGGTTGGCATCTCTGCATGAGTGGACTGCAGTGGCGGATCTTGGGTCTGAAGCCTGGGCCCGTTTTTTTTTTTTTTTCTTCAGCACTGTTTTTTTTTTTTTTTTCTTCAGCACTGTTTTTTTTTTAATTGCGAAGTTTAATTTTTAATTGTTAAGTAATCGAAGTAACTTTTTTCTAAATTTTAGGTACATGCAGTTGCTAACATGATACCAAATAAATATGAGGATTAAGATTTGAACACTTATTTGTACATGAACTCCATTCTTCTTCTGAATACTTTATTTGTACATGAACTCCATCCTTCTTCTGAATACTTTATTTGTACATGAACTCCATTCTTCTTTCCTTTTGTGTGAACTTGAATGTTACGTTTTCCTAAAATGTTTCTTCTCAGTACTTTTTCATATTTAAAAAGAATGTTTTTCTCTGTTGACAAAACAGCCAAGTTTATTTAATGTGCATGTCCTTGTGTGGCTCTAAGATATATCTTGATTCTTTTTAATGCTGAAAAAACTTTTTTCGGCAGTTGCAGTTATTGATGGGAAGTTTAATATGAGGTCTGCTAATTTGTACACCTCACTAAACACTATGTCCAATTTATTCAACTTTATGTAACATGTAATGTCTTTTACTAATTTTTTTTTTGTATTCATCAAGGGAATAAAAGACCTTCAGTTCATTTTTTAGTTTTAAACATAGAGTTCTTTAAGTTCTGACAGTAGATATTCACGAAAGCTTTCACAAAATTTATCAATACAGTTCAAATCGAACAAAGCCACGAATTTAAGATATAATATCACTGATTTTAATTCATTGACACTTCACAAAAACTGAAACAACTCTCACAAAACACTCTTATGGGTGGGAGTATGCATGTAACTGAGATAGTCTAAGTCTTCTTTTTTCTGAGCGAACCGTTGCCCAAAGCAATGGCCCATTCCTCTCTACCAGCTGATTCACGTTGTCATGGAAACGCTAGCAGGCGATCTCTCTCTCTCTCTCTCTCTCTCTCTCTCTCTCTCTCTCTCTCTCTCTCTCTCTCTCTCTCAGCCTCATCAAAAATGGGCTGGTTGTAGGCATTTAAAAGCTCATTTCCAAACTCCATCTTACTTCTTTAAATCTTAACTGGCAGAGGGAAACCTCCCAGCCAGGGAGGAAGTCATTTTCTACCTTCCAATATCTGCAAGTTGACTATATGCTTTATTCACCAAACTCCCTGTCTTTACTGAAGCAATTAAGTTTTCCAACTGTTACCATGTTGTAAAGGCCACTGGCCAATCTGGGGCAAGTCAATGTGACCAAAGGCACCCCAACCGGTCCCTTAATTGGTCAATAGGAATGCTTGTTGTGCTCTTTTGGAGGAGAGAGAGAGAGAGAGAGAGAGAGAGAGAGAGAGAGAGAGAGAGAGAGAGAGAGAGAGAGAGAGAGACCATGTTGGCTTTCCCCTTTTGAGCACCTGTTTTTAACCGTGAGGTATTCTCTCACTGCCCTGCCACTAGGAGAGAAAGTTGATACGCTCATTCACTAGTGTGTGTGTGTGTGTGTGTGTGTGTGTGTGTGTGTGTGTGTGTGTGTACTGACAGTGGCTCCTCACACCAGCTGCAGCTTCAAAAATGCTTTCCTCATTCACATCCCCAACTATGCTTGAGGGCAGGACCCATAATTCAGCACTGGTCAAAATCTGGACCTCAGAAGTGGATTTATCGCAGAGGAGGTTAGCACTAATGAACTATAGCTCACATCATGTCACGCCTCCTGCCTACCTCAAGCAGTCTAAATAAAGATTCCATTTCTGCCAAATCAGAGTTCCTTGGCTAAAGTCCTGGTCCAGTGTACACTGGTCGATGGCTGCAGGGATGGGGGATACCGAAAGTGATCTAATGGTCGCTTCTTCTGAAAAGAAAATGACCCTTTGGACCTTTCCCCAGGGCCTGGAGTTCTCTATAAATAAACCAGATGTAACTGGTGAGAAAATGAGGAGGAACTTCCTGCTTTTCCACACTGCAAGTTGTAAGTGATTGTTGGAAACAAGAGGACAGAAAGAGGAAAACAACAGCAACAACAATGCAGGATTGAAATACACTTGTAAGACACATCCTGAAACGGATACATACAATAAAAAAAAAATTTAAATTCCACCATTAATGAACACGCCAGTTTTCAAAATTCCTTACCCTTCTGTGAACAAAAGATAGGAAAAGTAATATTATGGGCTCTAGGAAAAGTCAAATAAAGTCCCACCATAACTCTTACCTTTAAATTTTGGCTGGCTAACAGTTCACATTTACATAGATTAAATTAACATGAGAGTAAGTTTCAACCACAGTTAAAAGTTAAATGAAATGCTACAATTACCACTTAACATAAAAATTGCTTAGACTCAGAATGCATATAAAAATAAAGCAATCATATACACTATCTCATTAATACACACCAAAAATATTTTATGCACAACTTTCATTTCCCCTTTTTTCTCTTCTGCTGAGAATAAGGGGAACACATGTCTTTGATAACCTTAACATGATTCTTATTCAATATTAAAAACTATTATGAATGAGAAATCGACAGAACTGTGGCATGCTGTTTGTTTGTCAACTTCACTTGAGAGTGGCATTGCATTGTAATTTTGCCTATTTTTTTTTCTTTTTAATTGTCCATTCTCATGCCTGTCAGCATTAAAAGAGAAATAACATTTGCAAAACAAATCACAGTGGTGAAACTACTAATTTTTTCATCAAACATTTCCAATAAAAATTTATTGAATTTACAGATTAATGCCAAGATGAAAACAGTCCTCCACCAAATGAAAAGATTTTAAAATCACTATTCGTTGAGATTAATTTTTATATTAATTTTATCATTTTAAAAAACTGTTAAACAGAAATGTCCAGGATATTTTGTTGGTGAAGAAAATAAATTTTTAAACTGTCTGAGTTTTTGTGATGTTTATAAATCATTGTCAGAACCTGTAGACTTTGGACAATATAAAAATTTTAATTTAATTATATTTTAATTGGCTCATCTGTCTTAAAGTAATTTTAATTATTAAAGCATCTAGTTTAGAAGTAGTTTTAATGGTAATATTAATTGTGTAGCATCTGTCTCAGAAGTAATTTTAATTGTTAATGCATTTGTGTAGGAGTAGTGTTATCTAGCTTAGAAAGATTTTTTTCTCTAAACCTTTTCCTGACAGACTGCGCACAGTATTAATTTGGCTCTGCTCATTAATTTTTTTGTGAGTTCTTACTTTTAATGTCAATTAATACATAATTAAAATTTTGATCTGACTTCAAATAAAGATTTTTTTATCTTTGCACTGGCTTCTTATTAAATAAAATTAGATAAATTAATAAAAAAATAAAAAATAAATTAATTTTGAAAATATACAGTTCCTGTAGTTATCCTTGATGTATGTATCTGTATTAAATGGCAAGAAATAGTTTTCTCCAAAACTAGTTCAGACCAGATGGAAGATTCCCTACCTCTCACTCTTTCCTTACATCAATTTTTTGTTGATATTTCAATAAGATATGCCTACACACTAGTCTCCTCAGTAAGTGAAGACATGGGTTAACCTAACTTTCATTTACATAAACGAAAGACAGTCTGCATTTCTGTCTTTGTAGATAAAATTTAAGGTTCCTCTTAGATTAGTAGAACCTGATTCACAGTCATTATACAGTGGCCATTCCATAAAAACTGAGAGTAAAATCCCACAAAATGAAGAAATATATTAATAGGTACAGCAAAATATATGCTATTCTTTCTCAAAGTATTTTCCCTTGGATTATATGCAATGGTCCCATCATTCAGTCCACTTTTCAAAGCATGTGGCGAAAGCATTTTGTGGAAGCTGCTTTAGTGACCCCCGTACTGCTTGAATAATGTCAACATCTGTGTTGAATGTTGCGCCACAGAACTTCTCCTTCAATGTTGGAAACAACCAGAAATCGCACGGGATGAGGTCAGGACTGTAGGCAGTCTGTGGCATGATTTCAGGACTGCATTTCATAAGAAACTGTTGAATGCAAGCAGCAACATGTGGGCAGGCGTTATCATGGTGTAGGGTCCACTTGTCCACCAGTTCCGGTTGCTCAACCGATTTGTGTCATCGCAGACACTTCAAGACTGAAATGTAATACTCAGCATTGGCAGCAGTTTGTGGAGGAATGGCATACTGGTAGACTACACCTTTATGATCAAATAAAATTATCATCATCACCTTTCCAGCTGATTTAATTTGGTGGACTTTTTCTGGAGGAGGCGAGCCTGTGTGTTTCCAGACACTTGTTGTGTGCTTCGTGAGGCGGTCGAAATAATCGTCCCATGTTTTATCGGCAGTTATTACTGTGTTTAGAAAGTTTGGATCCTTTGCAATAATTTGCTTTCACTCATGACACATCTGAACTCTGACTAACAGTTGTTATCATCTTGTCAGGTGATGAGATACCCATCTGGAACACACATGATGCAGCAGTAATTTGTGGCATAGAATGCGGAATGCCAACATTTTTTAATTATTAGTTGACGCTGCTTTGTTTTCACACATTATTCATCTATCTTCTTGCAGGATTGTCCAAACAGTATTAACAATACACTCTGTAACAACACTTTCAGGTCAACCAGACCTAGGAGCGAGCTCGGCCGACAAACGCCCTTTTCTTAAATCACAGTGCCATCTAAAAACCATTGACTCATCCAAAGATTTATCTTTATAAGCTTTTTCATTAAATCAACTGTTTCTGGAGCCGTTTTACCCAAACGATAGCAAAATTTTATCACACAACGCATTTCATTTCTTAACTCTGAATCAAACGTCCATAGCTGTGTGGCGAAATGCAGACGTATCTTAAACAACTGCGCAATAACGAAACCAGAATCCTCTGCCACGGCTAATAACTGTTGCCATAGATACTTCCTTAATTTAGTTAGTTGTCTGCGTGGTTATTTTTTTCTTTTGCACTGTTGCCAACACAAAAAATAATTATTCTCAGTTTTTGTGGAACTGCCCTTGTACATACATATTAAGCTGTTCTATGAGATTCAGAGGTTAGCTCCTCAAAGAAAGACCATGTGCCAAGTATACATTTAACTGATAGAACTAGAATTTACTTACTGTTGGCGTATCAAATGTCTCCATTTACAAATATCTTGGCACACAGCTCGAGTTTCATTAACATCCATCACACGCCACACATGACCTTTTGTACTTCATACTCATAATCTTTTTCTCAAGCAAACATTCTTGAATTTGGTCTTCCTTTGATTTCCTTGTCCTTCCTCTGCCTGTCTTTCCTGCCACTTGGGCTGAAAAAATTCTCTTAGTCAGCACCTCATCACTCATTCTTTCAACGTGGCCAAACCACCTAAGAATATTAATCTCCACCTTACGAACTACATTTTGCCTCACATTACACGTCTGCAACACATCTTCATTCCTCACATGATCAGCGCATGTCTTACCACAAACCCCCATATGTAACGCATCTCCCCAGCACACAAAATACTTCTATGTCTTTTTTGCAGAACCCAGGTTTCACTGCCATACATCAGAGTAGGAACAGTTACACTTTGATACACAGCCATTCAGGACTTCTTTGAGAACCCATCATTCCTATGAAATCCTCCTAGGGCAGATATGACTTTCAATGAAGAATTCACTCGCTTACTAATTTTGCCTCCTAATTTGTTCTCTCTGTCAAACGTACTTCCTAAATATACAAACTTATTCACCTTGCCAATCTCTGTTCCATTAAGACTTATCTTGCATTCAATATGAACAGTTCCTTCCTCAAAAACCACAGCTTTGGTTTTTCCCTTATTTATACTCAGTTTGAATTTCATGCAAGGAGTGTTCAAATGAAAAGGTACGAAACGACACTGTGGGTATAAATGAAGACTTTATTCAAAGTATACACCATAGGTCGTAGCACAACGATCCCATTGATTAACGAGCCGAAGGATTCCTTGTTCCCAGAATTCCTGTGGCCATGACGAGACCCAGTCCTGCACAGCGTCCTTGAGTTTGTCGTCCGAGCGGAAGCGCTTCCCTTTCAGATGTTTTTTCAGGGGACCAAACACATGGGAATCGCAGAGCAACATGTCCAGGCTGTAGGGCGGATGGTCAAGCTGCTCCCACTGGAACTTGGCCAGTTCCGCGTGTGTGACCCTGGAGACGTGTGGACGCGCGTTGTCATGGAGCAGAACCACACCCTCCGTGAGCAGCCCCAGTCTTTTGTTCTTGATGGACCTGCGTAGGCTTCGGAGTGTCTCACAGTACACATCGGAGTTAATGGTTTGCCATCCTGTCCTCACACGCACTGCCGCGTCAATTGGACGGCGCTCTTTATAAGAGCCTCTGCTCTCTCCTGCGCATGCGGGCGCCCGCGCATTCTCCGATCCACGCCGGCGACTCCAATCGCATCCCTAGATGTGTCGCTACGTTCTCCCATAGCGGCATAGGCAAATATGTTAACGGTTACGTTCTTATGACGTTTCGTACCTTTTCATTTGAACACCCCTAGTACAAACTTTGTACATCCAGGACAACATACTCTGCATCTCACTTTTGCTCTCTACCAACAGAACTGTGTCATCAGCATACAGAAATCTGCACACACTGATATCACCAAGACATAAACTAGTATTATCCGCTAAGTAAATGTTGATTTCGTGTTTACGTTGAATTTCTGTGTTGATTTCCGCCATCTTTACACGATCATTATTCTAAAAACAGATTCAAATAAACACATTTGACTGTTTAGATGATTTATTGAATTCATGCAGAAGACATTAGAACTTTCAGGCCCGTTTTGGCATCACGCATGCATGCTTCCATAAATATATTAAACAGCCATGGTGACATTACACAACCTTGTCTAACTCCTGCACCAATAGAAAACCATTTCGATAAAACACCATTCACTTGTACACATGCTCTGCTGCCAGTGTACATGACTTTCACACTATTAAGTAGATTCCAAGTAATACCATATTTATTCAGTACCTTCCACAGAAGAATCGTATTTACTTTGTTATAAGCTTTCTCTAAATCTATGAAGGCCGCAAACACTTTTTTACTAATAGACAGATACTTTTCAATCATCATGCGTAATGCAAAAAGTTGATTAGTGCTGCCATTACCAGGCATGAAACCACTCTGTACATTCCACACTTTCTCTGATGTAAGACCTCGTACATTATCAATGATGACCTTCCCAAACAATTTTCCTGGCACACTCAGCAAACTGATACTGTGATAGTCTGATCACCTCTTCCCTTGTACAAGGGAACAATGATGGCATTTCTCCAGTCCTGAAGGACCATTCCTAACTCCCAACATAACTGGCAAATGTCAGTTAACCAGTCAATCACAGAATCACCACCATATTTTAGCATATCAGCAGGTACGCCATCTACTCCCAAAGCCTTACAATTCTATAGTAATTCTAATTATTAAAATTGGCAACACGCTTTTCAAACTACAGTAAAATCTGTAAAGTTGGCTACCTGCCTAAGTTGACTGCTCTTTCAAGGAATGACGAATATCCTATGTAGTAACACAGAGCAAAACCTCTGTAACTTGGCCACCTGTCTAACTTGGAAGTTGATCACCTAAATCTCTTAAATTTCGAATTTGTCTGTACTAAAACTGCATCCCAAAACCTCTCTAAATTGGCCACCTGTTTCAAAATCTTTTTTTTTTTTTTTTTTTTTTGGTTGAGTAGCAATAGAATATGTGAAAGGATTAGTGTAATCAGCAACATCTGGCCAATTAGGGCACAGTGTTAGATGGTACCAGAAAGGTGTGTGTGGCCTTTAATCTCCCTTAAGCTATTGTCAGGAACATTGAGACCCCATTCATGGGTCATTTTCTTTATCAGTGTCTTTCTTTGCAATAAATAGGTGTGTGCTTAAAACAGTGAGGGTTGAGATTTTCTTATAAGGGGTGCATACAAATTGCCATCAGAGCTTAGCAATGGGTGGGCTGTTCTATAAAGGTGGTGTGCAGGTGGTGTGCTTCTAAAGTCTGGGGAATTTTCTAGAATAAGTTATGGTTTGGGTGTTGGGCTCTTTCTTTTACTGCAGGCAACAGCCTAAGTTGTTTTTAGTTTACGCTGTACGGTAGTTCAATGATTTGATGGCTCCCAAAAGAAAATATGTGTCAAATTTGCAACACTATGCATCTGCAAAACATCCTGCTTTGCTAGAAAAACTCATGGGAGCTTATGCAGAAATTGAAAAATACTGGGCTCAAACAAAATTTAAAGAACGACAGCAGAAAACTATGACGGACTATTTTCAAAAGAATACTTAATGTTTGTTATGAACTTAATACCTAATAAGGATACACTAATTGGAAATGGACAAGTCATGTAAGTAATGTACTTTCACATGTTTTATGTGTACACACTACTTATACTGTGCTAAATAACAAATACATACTGCACTGTATTCACCATTCAGTGAATATCTTTCCAGTTTAGAATCAAGCCTATAGTTTTGGTATAGTGGTACTGTACTTATATGTACTGTATAAACAGTGTTTCATGCAATACTTAAAACAGTTGGTATGATTTTAATGCTATGACATAAACTGTCAAAAATTATTCTGTTCATCACGTTTTTTAAGCCTTCGCTAGAGGAGCCTTACACAGTTTGTTAGTTCTTATTACTTTTATGTTGCTATTTGGTTCAAATAAAGATGTTTATTTACCTTGAGTCTTGCTTCTTAGTGTTCTTAATGTCCCATACATGTCACTGATTCTATGGATGACTTGCATTTTTTCCCGAGAGACATACTGTTTTCACTTATAACGTCAGTTCTATGAAAGACTAAGGAGGTAATAGAAGAAATATTTTATCGTATTCACACTGTGGATAATACATACATTGACGAATTAAAAAATTTTCTTTGAATTTTTTTTTATTATATTTAAAAGACTTTGTAACGTTATATCCTCTTCATGTCAAAGTCGACAAGAGATTTTATCTGTGCCCTCTAAACATTCTTCACAAGGTTCAAGTCCAGCTTTTATTAAAAGTTTTGAAGTTAAAAAAAAGATATTAGATCCTTACTAACAACGAAAGGACAACATGGCTCAATCTTGAAGAAAGCGGGAGTATATTCTATCTCAATAATTGATCAAAATAATACAATAATCTCACAGTACGTCGGAAGCACAAAAAGGAATATTAAAATAAGAATGATGGAACACCTTTCAAACTGAAACAAAAAAGAAATAAAAACTTCATTAATTGAATTTTGCATAGAAAACCAAGCTACACCATCCTGGGAAAATGTATGTCGCCTTTCTCAACAAAAATGGAAATCTATATTAACGGCTGAAGCTATACTTATCGAAAAAACAGAAAATTGCAATAATAATAACCCAATAATCTTGCCAGACCCATGGAAAAACATAACAACAGAGAATATAAACTATTTCAAAAATCAAAAGATCAACATAATAATATTAAAAAGAAACATAATTCTGAATCAAAATTCGAAGATCGCCAATAGATGGAAGCACGGAGCAAGGGACAGATGGAACTAAAAGCACAAGAATACATCTATCAAGGTTGGTTTTGACCAAAGTAAATAGACACCATTCCTGCTGCAGATGCCGTGGTAATCACACGAACGAAACGCATATGATTTGGTCAGTGACTATGCGCAGGCCTAAAATGAGAGAGTTAATACACAGTGGTTCTTATGGAAGATAGAGATGGGTGAGTCTTTATGTTATACAGTATTCCTATATATTACACAGTTAACGATTGATATTACGGCTAAAACTTGACAGCTACAGGAACTCAACCTTAATGAAATATAGGAAACACCGACTCAGAAATTACATGGGAGCTTGTGTGACCGGGAATTGCAACTGCGATGTGTAAATATGTTTTTTTGTAAGTTTTTTTGTGTATCAATATAAGTAACTAAAATTTTTTATAAAACTTTTTAAACTTCAAAACTTTTAATGACAGCTGGACTTGAACCATGTGAAGAACTTTTTGAGGACACAGATAAAATCTCTTGTCGACTATGATGTGAAGAGGATATAACGTTACAAAGTCTTTTAACTACAATAAAAAAAAAATTTATTCGTAAATGTATGTATTATCCACAGTGTGAATACGATAAAATATTTCTTCTATTTACCTCCTTAGTCTTTCATAGAACTGATGTTATAAGTGAAAACAGTATGTCTCTCGGGGAAAAATGCAAGTCATCCATCGAATCAGTGACATGTATGGGACATTAAGGACACTAAGAAGCAAGACTCAAGGTAAATAAACATCTTTATTTGAACCAAATAACAACATAAAAGTAATAAGAACTAGCAAACTGTGTAAGGCTCCTCTAGTGAAGGCTTTTTTAAAAAACCTGAAGAACAGAATAATTTTTGACAGTTTATGTCATAGCATTAAAGCCAATATACCATGTAATAAGAACACCTGATGAGAGAAATAAATAGATATCTCTCACAGAAGTGTATATACAACGGTTGGTATGAATTTGTTTTCTGTGTTAACGTACGGCACATTAATGTACAGTTGCTATGAATTCGTTTTCTATGTTAATGTATGGCATCTGGCCAACCCCTTAGGACACAGTGAGAGATGGTACCAGATAGGTGTGTGTGTGTGTGTGTAGGAAGGGGGGGGGCTTTAATCCGAATCCAAACTCCCTAAGTTGGCCACAATAATTTGGAACCGTGAGTGGCCAACTTACACAGGTTTTACAGTATATGCAAAACTTAACTGAGTGCTAAAGAATGTGTGGTGCATTCGGAATCTTTTGAGCTTTGAAGGAAACTATCTCTGAAAAACATGGTTGTGTGGTGAAAGCTCAAAGAGATAGTTATTTTAATTCCATCCAACTAAAAACAATTTGTGTATACAGTCTTCACATGGCCTCTGGAACCCTGGTAAAGACCCAGAATTTGATTTCTCTTTTTTTACAGCCCTGGAAAGTCCATCATTTTTCACATTTTTGTAAAAGATCATGGAATTACCCTGGAATGTTTTCTTTCAGTGAAAAAAAGTACTTATTGAAGTGTTTGGATTGGCGTTTCACTTTGCTCTAGCTCCCTGTGGCGTCTGCTCATGATGACATCACTTGCTTCCATGAAGTGTGGAGACGTGATGCCATTTGTTTCATCTCGAGTGATGCTGTAGCACAAGATGTTTTAGTGCCATGTTTTCAGCCACCTTGTCTTGTGGCAAAGTAGTTGTGTGCAGTTGGAATCACAACAGTTTGTGAAAATCTTCCCCCTACTCCAAGATGGCTGTTTCTCCTAGCAGATGCTTTCCTCACTGAAGGAGATTGATATCTGGCATCCTCACCACCAATGTGGATGGGAATAGGTTACTTTGAAATAGGGAATCTTTAGTGCCACGGAAAAATTTATTTGTGTTATTGTGCTCAGGGCTTGAAAAATACCATGCCCAAGATGCGCGAGGCATGTATATTATTGGCCTGGGCAGGTAAATAAAAAGTCTTGTTGCCTGGTCCGGGCAACTAAGTTTAAAAAATAAAAAAGTATGGAGTAGAAATTCCTACTACAAGAAATGACAGTTGTCGCATGCCGTGTTTCATTTCACTGCTAATTACCGGAAGTTGTCTTATTATTATGGAGTGCCAAGGACAGAAGAATATCACTTCTTCAATTTTATTGTGCTGTAGGTCCAGAAATTGGAAACATATGTAGTTTTGCTTCAAATGCTGTTTATAGTCAGCGACAGAACGCATGATTCTGATGGAACTAGCCTCTGGTGTTTAGTGACAAAGAGCGAAAACTTTAACAAAAGGAACATGGCTGAATCCCTAAATTTCTGAAATATCAATTTCCATCATCTTGAAACTTGAGATACACACTTTTGTATATACATATCACTAAGCTGTTCTCTGGGATTCAGAGGTTAGCTCCACAAAGAAAAACAAACTACCAGATAATAATTTTTAGCAGATTATTTACTACCAGATAATTTTTACTTACTATTGCTGTATCAAACTTCTCCATTTACAGCGATCATGACATACAACTCGGACTTCACTGACATCCATCACACAACACACACTTGATTTTCTATACTTCATACTCATGATCTTTTCTCGTGCACCCACTCCTGAATCTGATCATGCCATGACTTCCGTGGCCTTCCTCTTCCTTTCCGTTCTGCCACTTGGGCTAAA
Organism: Macrothele yani; assembly: GCA_039090855.1. Lineage (NCBI taxonomy): Eukaryota > Metazoa > Arthropoda > Arachnida > Araneae > Macrothelidae > Macrothele > Macrothele yani. The sequence continues at coordinate 129,138,143 of CM077008.1, forward strand.
AAAAAAAAATTCTTAGTAAGCATCTCATCACTCATTCTTTCAGTGTGCCCAAACCACCGAAACACATTAGTCTCCACCTTGCTAACGACATTTTGCTTCACATTACACAACTGCAACACATCTTCATTCCTCACATGATCAGAACGAGTCTTGCCCCCCCCCCCCCAATAAGTAATGCATTTCTTCAGCACACATGCAACTATGTTTCTTCTGTTGCACTCAGGTTTCACTGCCATATATCAGAGAGAGTAGGAACAATTACACTTTCATACACAGCCATGCAGGACTCTCTTGAGAACACATCATTCCTGTGAAAACCTCCCAATGCAGCTATGACTTTTAATGAAGAATTCACTCGCCTACTAATTTCACCATCCAATTTGTTCTCTCTGTCAAACATGCTTCCTAAATACACAAACTCATTCACCTGGTCAATCACTGTGCCATTTAGACTTACATTTCATTCAGTACTACCAGTTCCTCGCTCAAAAACCATAACTTTGGTTTTCCCCTTATTTATACTCAGTTTGAATTTCATGCAAACTTTATAGAGTCACACACCATATTTCAACATCTCAGCAGTTATGCCATTAACTCCTGGAGCCTTACAATCTGGAGAGATTTTAGAGCATTACACATGTCTTCCCTTGCGATCCCTCCTGTGCTTCCACACTTTTGTGCATTGAATATTTTGAATATAGACCCGTAAAATGGAAGTGCAAAACATGTGAAAACAGTTCATGATATTTTTTAGCTTAACGAATCAGACCCCTCATTTATTTATTTTTTTCCCTTAAATGACAAATTTTCGTGGGCATCCAGCTTTTACTACCTGGGCAGGTAAATAATTTCTACACATGCTAACAGGGTATCTAACTTTTCAGATATTTTTCAAGCCCTGCTCATTATTTGTTGTTAAAACCATTTGTCCTATTATGTACACAGTTCTGGAAATATTCAAACATTTCAGTACCTCCGAAATAAATAATAATAATAATACATACATACATATCACTAAGCTGTTCTCTGATATTCAGAGATTAGCCCCTCACAGAAAGAACTTACTGTTGCTGTATCAAATGTCTCCATTTACAGCTATCTCGGCCCACAGCTCGAGCTTCATTAACATCCATCACATGCCGCACGCAAGACCTTTTGTACTTCATACTCATTATCTTTTTCTCATGCAGACATTCCTGAATCTGGTCCTCCCATGATTTCCTTGGCCTTCCTTTACCTTTCTTTTCTGCCACTTGGGCTGAATAAATTCTCTTAGTAAGCACCTCATCACTCATTCTTTCAATAGGGCCAAACCACCTAAGAATATTACTCTCCACTTTGCTAACAGCATTTTGCTTCACATCACACAACTGCAACACATCTTCATTCCTCACACAATCAAAACATGTCTTGCCACAAACCCCCCATAAGTAACGCATTTCTCCAGCACACAAACAACTTCTATGTTCCTTCTGTAGTACCCAGGTTTCACTGCCATTCATCAGAGTAGAAACAATTACACTTTCATACACAGCCATGTGGGACTCTCTTGAGAATCCATCATTCCTGTGAAAACTTCCCAGAGCAGCCATGACTTTCAATGAAAAATTCACTCGCCTACTAATTTCACCATCTAATTTGTTCTCTCTGTCAAACATGCTTTGTAAATACACAAACTCACTCACGTGGACAATCATTGTGCCATTTAGACTTTCCCTGCATTCAGTACTAACAGTTCCTCGCTCAAAAACCATAACTTAGGTTTTTCCATCATTTATACTCAAGTTTGAAATTTATACAAACTACGTACATTCGGGCCAGCATATTCAGCAACTCACTTTCACTCTCTGCCAACAGGACTGTGTCATCAGCATGTAGCAATCTACACATGGACATTACGAAGACATAAACCAGTATTATTCATTTTGGCAGCATGCATGCACACATCCATAAATATATTAAACAGCCATGGTGACTTTACACAGCCCTGTCTGACTCCTGCTCCAATAGAAAACCATTTCGATACAACACAATTTACTCGTACACATGCTCTACTGCCAGTACACATGGCTTTCACACTATTGAGTAGATTCCCAGATAATAATAGTAATAATACAAAAATTATATTGGGACCATGAGATTGAAACAGATGTAACCATCTCTGTCAATCATCCAGATATAGTGTTGTATGACAAAAGGCAGAAGGAAGCAGTCATTATCGACATATCTGTGCCATTAGACCTTAATTTTCAGAATACCTATGCTATTGGGTATATAAATAAGTTTTGAGGGATTTCCATTCGGTGTCGTACTTATTACTACTCGCATGTATTTTAAGGTGGCAATACTGCGATATCGCAGCACGAGACGCCAGGTGTCAGAGTAAGTATACGACGTTCGATTGAGGTGCGAAGACGTATTTGTTTTACTCGACGGAAAATGGTAACTTTCGTTCCGACAAAACAGCATTTGCAGGAAGTGTTAGTGCATTACTTTATTGTCAAGAATAGTGCTGCCGACAGCTATCGATTAATGTCAGAAATCTATGGTGAACATTCCACATCTATAAAAAACATGTGAGTATTGGTTTAGACGATTCAAAAGGAACGATTTCGATGTCAGTAATAAAGAACGTTCTGGACCACCCAAAAAATTTGCTGATGCCGAATTGGAAGCTTTACTCAACGAGGATCCGTGCCAGACCCAAAAAGAACTTGCAGCAGTATTAAATGTTAGTCAACCATGCATTTCGCAACATTTAGCTGCCATGGGAATGGTGCAAAAAGAAGGGAATCGGGTTCCACATGCTTTGCGGGAAAGAGACCTTGAACGTCGAAAAACCATTTGCAAATTGCTGCTTCAAAGGCAAAAAAGAAAGTTTTTTTTGCATCGTATTATTACTGCTGACGAGAAATGGATATGGTACGATAACCCTGAATGGCAGAAAGCGTGGGTGAAGCCAGGTGAACCAGGTCCTTCAATGCCAAAATGCAATATCCATGGTTCAAAGGTAATGCTGTGTATCTGGTGGGATCAGAAGGGTGTGATCTACTATGAACTGCTGAAACCATCAGAAACTATTACTGGTGATTGGTATCGAACCCAATTAATGCGTTTAAAACGAGCTCTCATGCAAAAATGGCCAGAATGGTAGAATAGACACCACAAAGTCATCTTACAGCATGATAACGCAAGACCACATGTTTCTCGACCTGTGGAAAAGTACTTAGAAGGATCCGACTGGGAAGTTCTACCCCACCCGCCATATTCGCCAGATATTGCGCCATCGGATTACCATTTGTTCCGGTCGTGCAGTCAGCACTTTCCGGAGAACGGTTTAGTTCTTATGAAGACATCAAAAATTGGCTGGACAACTGGATCTCTTCCAAGGAACCGGAATTCTTCCTTCGGTGCATACGTTCACTGCCCGAAAGATGGGGTAAAGTTGTAGCTTCAGAGGGAGCATACTTCAATTAATATTAAAATATTGTTTCTGTTCTCCAACAATGTGTTTTGTTCACCTCAAATCCCTCAAAACTTATATATATACCCAATACAAAAATCAAGTATGTGGAACTGGCTGTGGAGATTAAACTGATGCGAAAGTTGAAAACAGTTCACATATGTCCATTGATTATCTCTGCAACTGGTATAATTCCTCAGACTCATAACTCAGTTTGATGCTTTAGGTCTACAACACCTAAGGCCCAAAATACAAGAAGCAGTAATTCTCAATACGTGCCACATCATGCAATGATTTTTAAACCAAGTGACTATGTCTGTACTGACAAGTGGACCATGCTACAAATGTCATTGCTGTAGATAAGAAAATAAAATAAAATCATAATAATAACAATGTTTCGTGCATAGAATAATTGCCACCTAAATAAAGACTAGCTCATTCAAGATGAGTTTGGAGTGTAGCCTGAACAAGTTATAATTGCCGAATTATTTCTAAGGACTTTTCAAAGAATGTGAAAACTAGACTTCCGTATCATGATCACCAAATTTTGATTTCAAATTTTTTTCTTGATTGTGATTCCTTTCCCAATTTGTGTATAATCTGCTGTGTTTAGGGGAGGGGTGATCAGAATTATGATGAGGAAACATATTTTTTTTTATTTTCAATGTGTAAGCTTTTTATTGATTATGTCAGAATGATATTTTTCTCATTTTGTCATAGATGTTGTGGCATTGGCAGCTAGTATCATGGAATTGAGCAAGGCCTCTCGGCGTGCTCGCACAGCAATGTGGTGTGCCTTAACCACCACCATCTTCTACGGTGTGGATCCTGCTGTAGCTACTGCTCAGTCTTTGCCTGCTGAATTCATTATAAATGAAAATGGTGCTCCTGCTGTTAATGATTCAGCCCTGACCGTGAACATGGTATCATCCAATATGAATTCTAATGCATGTACTAGTAGCTGCGCATCTACATCAGCAGCAGGAATATCAGAAGGAATTTCTGCTCAGTTGTCAGCATTACAACAATCTTCAGATGGTAAAAATGCATCTAATGATATGATGGCGATTAATAAACTGTGCCATCCTATGGGTGTTCTCGACAGGGTGCAGAATCCACCGATAGATATTATTGAAAAGGTTGCTTCATAAACTAAAATTTCCAGATGTTATTTGAATATGCTGCTGTTATGGAGTAATAGTGTTGTATTAGCTATTTAAATACTACAGAATTTTGATGTGATTTACACCTGCTTCTAATACGTTTTCATAATAGAGTGAGAGTACTCTCAATGCAATATATTTCATATTGCGCATCTTTGTCATATTGGATACCCCTTTAATGTTTATGGAGATATGTAGTGTTTCAGTATTTTACAAGTGTTACTTGTGTGAATGCTTCAATGTAACATAGTGGCAGCTATGGTAGTAAGTATAGCAGCATTTTAAAACCATATTTGTTAAGAATTGCCATATCTCTCCTAGTGACTTTGAAATTATTTTTCAAATATTTTTACTTTTCCAAATGTACTATTTTATCCGGTGATGTTGTTTTCATCATTATTATTAATATTATTATAATTATAACTATTATTGTTCTTGGATTATTTAAGTGCTTTATTTTATTACTTTCTAATTTAAATGCATCAACCTGCCTTAAAGTTCCTGTATATCAATTTCATCAAAGCATGCTGTAGATCAGAGCATTCCCTGAGCATTATCCCATCCTGCAGAAGCTGCAATAAGGCTGGATGGGAGAACTGCATGTTTTACAACCACAGAAACATGCAGGTAAAAAAAAAAAAGTATCTTACAAGAAGTTATATCTGCCAGATCATATAATTCTAGCTGATGGCAAAAGCTTTGAGCCTTATACCAATATGTAGCTGATTTATGTTCAAAATGTTGTCAAATATCAATCTGAGAAGTACATTTAACACTGATAATGGGTTTCATCAGTATTTTGTTTTTAATTAAAAAAGGGGTATCTGATTAATTTTAATATAAATCAAGTGCCTGACCATTTCTAGCATCAGAGCTAGTTGTGTCTTTTTAACTTTAAAAAATGCAACAATTATGTGTACTTTAAAATGTCTGCTGTTTGTTGGATGACATGCAGTCTTCTTTTCCAGCTTTTCATCGTTCATACTTTAAATTGCTTGTAGAGATTGCCTTTAGAAACTAAATGTGCCATCCAAAAGCGTTTATATCATTGTAAGTTTCCAGATAATTTATTGTGTTCTCTATCATGAGAATTATAAGTGGAATAATGGTGTACAACATAATTCTGCCTATCGTTATTGATTATGTTGATACAATGTTTTGTAAGGTATATGTTTATTGAGCGCAGAACTTCTGTGTATGACATTCATTGGAGGCAATATCAAGAATGCCATAATTCATAATTATGAGTGCAATCATTTCCTGCTCCTCTCTCTCTCTTCAAGGGATTTTTTTTCTCTTACCAAAATATTGTGTGTATTAACATTTGTTTTGGAAGCATGCTTACTATCAGGAGGATAAATGCATCACTATCCTGTGTGCTTGGCAAAATTTTTGTGGTTTATTATTAAAATATTTATTTGGAATTTCCTCCCAAATTCTAAATGTAAAATTTTTATAGTTTTTTTTTAGATCCATTTAGCAAATTTCACGTGCTTAATTCTGTTTTATATAGACTTTTCTTTGATAACTAAAATTTCAAGTTTTTTTGTTTTTTTTTGTTAAATTAGGATTCAGTTTTCTGATGCGTCCAGTTTGCTAAATCTGCCTATCATAACTAGATTCCATAATCAGAAATTTCAAGTAGTAAATAAATAATATGACAAACACTTTAGTAAAAAAACTGTAGTTTTGAATATGTGGATGTAATAAAATACTATCTCTGCAAACTTCATATTAAAGGCAAATTAATCGTAGAACTGCTGTTAACAACTTTATTTACTCATCACGTAAGTAGAACACAAAATGCATTCGGGATTATCATGTGCTTGGGAAATTAAATATTAGTTAATTTCCATAAAATGTTCCATACATAACTGAACTTTGTTTAGTAATTTCAGAAATCAGGGTAAGAGTTTTCCTGAAATTCCTAATTTTTCATTTTTTATGCCTTGAAAGTCCTTGGTTTTTATTATTTTGCCCTGAAACTCTAGAAATTTTGAAAGATAATAATTCACTTTTGAAATTTGACCCTCTTTTTTTATTGAAAGCAGCTGCAGTCAGCAATAGCAAAAATAATGGACTCGTCCTGAGTTAGAATGTTATGATTATCACTCACAACCTTTTCCTCTCCCTTTCTCCATGAGCAATAACAGCAACAATAGCTCCTGCTGCTGAAAATTTCCATGTTTTTAATGGGCAAAAGACTGACTATGAAGGCATCATGATGGTGTTTCTTTAAATGCCTGAAAAAAGGTCGCTATCCATAATTCGATGAATTTTCATTGAACTGAAATTTGCAGGGTGACCTTATATGACCTAATTATGGCATCTGTAAAAAAAATTAGCTCTTTTAATCGAAAAAGAAAAATCAAAATATTAGAACAGGGGGAAAAATGTAAAACTTGAGAAACAAGTAGCTGATTTATTGAATTTGGCAAAGAAGTCCTTTGTGACTGAACAGGATACTTCACACAAACTTTTGGTTGAAGCTTCAAAAACATTTGATAGTGATGTTAAAGGAAAATAATATGAGGGAAGTTAGAGTTGCCCCCAGATGTTGCTGTCTATTGGAAATGAGGAACTGGACAAAATCACGAAGAGACTTTAGTGAATCACAATTACCTGTAAGGATGTCAAAAACATTCTTAATAGGTTTTTAAGCAACAATGTGTCAATCAAAGCTAATTTAACAAATGATCTCATAAAAATATGAGCATAATTCGCCACTTTCTTGACTATTCATTTTCCCACATTTATAGCAAATCACTTTCTCCGACTGTTCATTTTTATATTATAGGGGAGGGACAGGCTTTCATACATCACTTAGTAAATATATACTTAATCAATTTGAATTATGACATTTTTTATATTTTTATTAATTTTATAATGGATTTTTAACAAACGACTACTTGTTAGTCTTTTTGTATTTTTTTTTTTTGTTGGTCTGTGTGTTATTTAAAAAAAAAGTCTAACGAGTAGTCCTTTGTTAAAAATCGTTTATAAAATTAATAAAAACATAAAGAAATATCATAAACCAAATTGATCAAGTATATATTTACTAAGTGATGTATGAAAGCCTTTCCCTCCCGATAACATAAAACGATCAATCGGAGGAAGTAATGTGCTGTAAATGGGGGAAAATGAATGTAAACTAAATGAAATTTTCGAAGCAATATCCAAATTTCAAAAACAAAAGCAAAACAATCAAACAAAAAGGAACTTTTAAAACCACAATAAAATGTATCATTACAATCATAGTTTAGATTGCTTCCCTATGATCAAGTTATCCACAATTCTGTGGAATATCTATGATGTCCCATTCTGAATAGTTTCAAAGTGTACTTTAGAAGTAAATATTTTTTTACTTGGTCTGTTCTCATATCCACTGAAGAAGGGAAAATATGATCAGATAAAATAATTTTCTGTGTGCAAAATGCAAAATTTCTGTATTACAGAGAACAACCATATGTAACCCATATTGTGTGTCCTAAAATTGTCCTGATACAAAAAAAAATGTCACTTCTAGCCCACAAAATTGAATGTTATTTGCCTTTCCTTTTGATGTAGGTTAAGGTATATTTCTTTCTTTCTTTTCATTTTTTTTTTCTTTTGGTGTGTGTATTTTCTTTTTAGTGATTACTAGCACTTTCACATTTACCCTCCTGTGTCAGAAAGCATGTACTGTCTTTTGAAAGCTTTTTATGTTATCAAGTGTCATTATTGAAATTATACAAGTTTCCTTTTTTTTTTTTAAGTTTAATAATGCTTGATTTTGCTCTTAACTAAAGATTCAGATTTGAAAATTATTAATGTCTCTTTGCCATTTATAGTTTCAGCCATTTTTAATATCCTGTTGTGATTTTTCAATTAACAGCAATGTAGTGTTTTGTCTTTTGCAAAATTATTACTCCCATAAGCTTGTCTCATACTCATCTATGGCATGAGCATAAGCTGTATTGGATGCGTCTAAGGTCAAATGACATTAGTTTCTTTTCTTTGTTGCTATTTACTGAAAAGTCATGTCTTAGATTTTTCTCTCCATGTTTTATATTTGCACACTGAAAATCAGCCAAGGTGTTCTTACAGAATACTAACACTAGTCTGTCCATTTCATAGTGATGGTTAGATAGTACAAAACATAGCAGGTGCCCTTTTATCTCAAATGTTTGTGGTATTGACTATTGTATATGTGAGCTTATGATTCCTATTGTCTTTTACTCCATGTTCATGGGGTTGTTGTGGAATAGTGATATAGAATATTATACACCATCTTTATATGCATTCTGCCCACGTGCATCATCTCAAGTGAGCTATGTTTAGGCTCTTTAAGTGCTCATCCATATGTGTTGTGATCTGCATGAATGTGGAATCTGTTGATTGCATATACATTTTATCTTTGTGTGATGAGGACAACTAATGAAAAGATTTTTTTCTAGTTTAGGTCTTGGTGTGATGTTAAATTCATATTGTCCTGTTTAATGTTATTTATTTTACTTTGTCACGTCATTATTGCAGTTTTAGTTTTTGTCGCAGATTAATAAACATACTTGTGTGCTATTGGTGTTTCGGCATATATTGCAACTATTTGCCTCTGTTACTATTTAATTGCTGTGATGAAACACTAGGTTCATTATTGAAGTTGTTATTGGTATTCTGTAACCTTAAATTTTCGTGACATATGTTTTGCCATTTCATTCTTTTTCTAGTCATATTATTCTATATTTTATCAAAAGTTTATAAAAAATGATAATAAAAAAAAAGTAAACAGCATTAGTGTGCTTTTAGAGTCGACTTTTCAGAGCAGATGTTCTCGGGCATTCCCAAAGAATTTCTTGTATAATTATTTGTAAAGTGATATGTGAACAATGTTATTCTTTCCACAAAGTGTGTGTAGTTGAAACAGCCAGTTTTCCAAAACGTAAGATTTTGCCACTGAAGTTGGAAACAAAAGGCAAGTAAATCTTCTTTGGAAAGTGGTGTGTTTTTTCTGTCCTCAGGTGAAGGAAGTAATGCTTTTTGCTACAGTGAATATTTTATTAAAGTCTTTGACTCCAACTTTTAAATGGTAGATAAATACATTGCCTAAAATTTTTATGGTGTATAGTAGTATAAGTTGTTTGTGAACACCAGCCATGTTATTACATGTATATGTAGCACAGTTCCACTTTCCTCACACCTGCCAAGTTCCCTAAATGATGTAAATTAGCCTGGTAAAATCTATTTTCGTACCTCTAAGTGGAGTAGTATAGTATGTATGGTGCAGCTTTGGATGTTCATTCCCCAAAGATATTCAGTAAGTGAATACTTACATCATGCACAAAGTGAACCTATTTTTTACTGCGGTACTTATTGAAGTTCAAGTAGCTAAACGCTAGAGCCATTCCTTTATAGATTTAGCACATGTTCGTGTGTGCAAGGCATTTTCTGACTGTTTTTAGGATGCTTTGTACAACTTAATCTGCATAGATGAACTAGACTTGACAAGGCAGTACGTTTACCTCAAAAAGCACATTGTTCGTGTGTTCATTTATTATATCTTCGTTGATTGTTCATTCCGCTTGTGTTTGTCTGGTTTTCGCAACTGTCCATTCCAGTTTAACCTTTTTGTGGACGATCAAATGGTTTTTCAGTATAAACTCATCTCAGTGAAATTTGTTAATTATTTGCTTGTTATTTAGCTTCTAAGTGATAAACTAGTATTTATTCAAAGTTATTTTTTTAATTATACTGTCACAAGTCTGAATATGAAATGTGACATTGTGGTGATGTGCTTTTGTTAATTTCTTAAGATTATACACATGTACTTAATTTTTTATGCACCCAGTTCACTAACTGCTGTGAATTAGAGTTTAATGATATTATTCAACTTTTGTTGTTTTCTCATTTTAAACTATTTTTAAAAGCATGCATTGTAGTTTTTAAATTATTTATATGTGTATTTTTGTGCCTGTTCTGAAGAAACTATTTTGTTGCTTAGTGTGACTTTAAACTTACGTAACATGAGCTTTAATGATATCTAAATGAATTTTTGTCCATTTTTTGCTTGCTCTTGATTATTCTGAAACTGTATGACTTCAAATGTTTCTCTCATGCATACTAGCTTTACACCAAGGGTTCATAGTTTTACAAGTTTATGTCCTTTTCCATGGAAAAAGTCTTGCTTTTGTAAGAAAGAACTTTAGATTTGGTATTAGTCTCATTCTACTTATATATAAATATATTTTTAAGTACAATTGAATTATTATACCTTTAAGTATTTATTGGCAGATGGGCTCTTGTGAGGTCCATGAAATTCTTTGTTTAAGCTACATATCAATTTTTCATGAGCTGCTGTGGAATACATAACATTGAGGGTTTTTTCTTCTTCTTTTTTTCTGTTTTTTTGTTTTGCAAGTGACAAAAGAAATAATCCCCCCCACACACACACGCCCCGTTTTATTCTAAAATGTTCAAGACTTGTTTCAGAACTAAACTATTTATTTCAGTGCACTGGTTAAATTAACGTGAAAACAGGAAGATATACTTATTCCAAATTGCTTTGACGCTTTAATGCATGCAATTAGAATGTGAGCATACCATTCATGTTCTTCATTTTGTCTTTTTTTTTTATCCCTCCTCCATGTAAAGCTGAATGATTTGAAGGCTTTACTGGAAATTTCAGTGTTGAAATATACAGTGATGATGGTTTAAATTACTGGGACCAGCAGCTAGAGCTTTAAGTCACAAATTTTGAAGTAGGAGTCTACTTCTTTTTCCCTTCTCTCTCTCTCTCTGTCTATCTTTCTCTCTCTCTCTCTCTCTCTCTCTCTCTCTCTCTCTCTCTCTCTCTCTCTCTCTCTCTCTCTCTCTCTCTCCTATGTTACCAACTTCCACCATATATATATTGTATGTATATTGTATATATATATATATATATATATAGAGAGAGAGAGAGAGAGAGAGAGAGAGAGAGAGAGATACATATACATATATACAGTATACAGTGAAACCCCTCAATAGCTGATGTCCTGGAACCTCAACATTTGTCCACTGTTTGGAAGTTTGACTTCTCAGCCCACCTAGGCTCACAGTATAAAAAAACTGCATACTAAACACATACATACAATATATAATTAAAATGATGATTTTGGATTAAATGTTTCATTGTTTTGCTATTGTTTAACAGCGAGAAGGAATACAATATGTCTACATAGGTGCAGTTTTTTTATTTTAAAATACAGTACATACAATGTATATATTCCAATGCATGCTGGAAAATGTGTGCATATCAATTACTGACTGTAATTCTTTTTCTCGTATCAGGGGGCCACTAACAGGAATTGTCTTTTTCTGGACTGAATTAAACCAATTGAAAACCACAGAATCAATTGCACCACTCTTAGTTATATGAACGTTAGTTTTTGCTGTTTTCGTTGATGTTAATGCTTCAGTTTGCTGATTTTCCTTTCTTTCTCAAAAGTTCACGTATTTGCATTTTGCCTGCTTGGCGAGAATCCACACTTAAAGTTTCGTTTTAGCCGCATTCAAAGTTTCAATTTCTGTTTCAATATTAATTGTTTTCTCTTTGTAACAATTTTCAAAACCAACAGGTTTTCCAGATAAAAATGCCATACATTTGTTACAAGCTATGCAAACAGAAAATAACTGGTAAACTGAAAGATTAGTGACAGGTGACAACGAAACAAGATAGTGAACTGTTGTTTCACTCTCAGAAAGGGGTGGTTGGCTGCATTTGCCTTTCATGTTCAAAGTCTAATGCTGGTTCTCCAAAGAAGGGGGAAATCCTTCGTCACAAAATGAACTGTGGACCCCATTGGGAGTAGTTTGCTGGCATTAAAGAATAATGGGGTTTGGGGCAGTGGATTTAATCCTTTCTGGAATGCAGCAAAGGGGTTCAGGATATGCTTTGTAGGTGTTTAGGTGAATAAAAAAATCAGTGGGTGCTGTTTTTTCTATAGTAGATTTGTAATGGGGATCTTGAAGACAAAAAGTCACCCTAATTTTGTCCAAGGAAACTAAAGAAATTCTTTGTGGCAAAAATTTGCAGGTTTTTTTCCTTAAATATTCATGTTTGTTTTATAATGAAGAATACTATCCATTATTCAGAGGGTCCGCTAAATATACAGAATCATACATATAAGTGGGAAATGAATCTCGCTGAAGAAATAATTCTTCAAAAATACATGGAAGGCAATACAAAGGTAATTGTTGGCATAAGTGTGCTATATTTTCGCTGTTTCCAATGTAGCAACTCCTTCAGAAAACTTGAAAATTACATTCTTAACTTGAAAAACTTAACAATTTCCTTTTGAGCATGCTCGAATGGAAATTGGGAGATGCTGGTTCATGTTCTGCTCCAGGGCAGTGCAATGTTCAAGTTTTCTGAAGGAGTTGCTACATGAAACAATGAAAATATGGCACACTTGGGCCAACAATAACATACAGAATCATACATGCCTTGGGACTGGGAATCACAAAATTGTCCACTAAATGGAAGTGTCCACTGTTTGGGAGTTTCCATTAGAAAAGTTTTACTGTACAGTGACTCTATTTCACTACATCTTTTTTTTTTTTTTTTTTTTTTACTTTAGATGGCAATGGTATTTAGAAAAATAGAAAAACATTTTGCCTTGAAGAAATTAGATAAAATTTAATGGAATTTGGTTATAGTGCATTTGTGGATAATTTTTACTTTTCTCATTTTTGAGTGGCCTGTTGTGTTTGTGTATGTAGTTGAAGAAATATTAAGGGTATGCAAAAGTTTCCGCCATTTTAAGGAGAAAAGTGACAGGAACAATCAGGAAACCAGAACACATTTATTCAACGAAATATTGGCCGTTTGCATCAATGACCTTTTGCAATTTTTCAGGCATCAAATGAATGCCCCTGTGATAGAAGGACTCGAGTTTTGAGCTGAAGAACACAGTGACGAAATTTTCAACCTCTGGAACTGTGGTGAACCGCATAAAGCAAAACAGATGAAAGTCTCAGAGTGCAATGTCCGGGGAGTAAGCCGGGTGCGGTAAAACCTCCCAGTGTAACTGTTGAAGGGTTGATTTCGTGGTGGCACCGACATGTGGTGTAACAGGATGACTGCGCGGCATCCTTTACCTGTCCATGGGCATTTTTGCTCAATTGCGGCATTCAGTTTCATCAACTGATCGCTATATTGTTGTGCAGTGATTGTTTCGCCTAGTTTCAACAGTTCAAAGTACAGCTCTCCATGCATATCCCACCACACACACACACAACAGCACCTTTTCCCCATGGATATCCTGTTTTTCAATGAATGTTGATGGCTGGCCTGTGTCTACCCAGGATCGCTTATTTATGGGGTTGTCGCAATAGACAAATTTTTCATCCCCAATGACAACCTTCCACAAGAAATTCTGCCCTTGAAACCTCTTCAGCAACAACATGCAGATGCCCCATCATTGACCAATATTATGCTTCGTTCAAGTATGCGGAACCCACTTACCAATTTTCTGGATCTTCCCCAAGGCTGTTGACATTGTATCACCATCGATTGAGCCATTTTCAAATGTTTCACCAGTTGCGTGGTCGATTGTGTGGCATCCTCTTGCAACAGTGATTCCAGCTCCTCGTCTGCAAGTTCCTGTGGTCTACCTGCACATGGCTTGTCTTCCAAGCTCATATCACCGTTCTTAAACCTGGCAAACCATTCTCGACACTTCCGCTCACTCATAACCGTTTCGCCATACGCCCGACATATTGAACCGTGTGCTTCACTCACACTTTTCCCTAAATTAAACATGAATAACAAACAGTGCCGCAAATGAACTTTATCGACCGCCATGCTTGGCTTCATATACGAACTGACAGCATGGGTTGCCAAAAGTTTCCACTGCCCTGCTAGGGGGCCCCTACAGTGCCCCCTATCCCTAATAGATTATGCCCAGGTAGCCTAGTTGCAGTTAAAACTAAAACTGCAGCAATTTGGTTTCCATGTTTTGATGTTTGGGAAGCTCACATTTTCAAAACTAATGTATTGTTTAAAACAATTATGAAGCCTATCCAAAGAAATCACTTTGCTGATAGTATCTTAACATCCCCCCCCCCATACCCCCATATCAGTGCGTAAAGACAAGTTGAAAGAGTGAAGGTCAGAGAGAGAGAAACGGTATATATATATATATATATATATATATTAGGCATAATACATGTCACTTGGTGCAAAATTTTTGAAAAGTGAATAATTTTTTGTTTTAAGGTAAGTTTTCCTAATTTCTTTTTTTTTTTTCCTGATTTCTTGAAGAACATTTTTTGAGGAAACTGCTGTAAATATTTAGATGAACTTTGAATTTAAGTTCAATATAGCACTGTTAACTACATGCACCAAAGGCATCAAATTTTTATGTAGCAAATGAAAATTTCTACTGCAAGTATTAATTTACTAAGTAAGGAATAAAAGGATGCAATAAATCAGGGTAAATAAGGACTTAATTTTTTTTTAAGAGTTGTTAAAAACATATTTTTTCAGGGTAATACTAATTTAATTTGTTAGGTATATAGAAGTGTTTGATAGACAGTTCCTCAAATCTGAAGTATAAATAATTTATATGGACTGAAATTACTGCCTGCAGTATGGCCGTTTCAGGAGGATCCTATTGGCATGAAGGTAAACGTCGTGTAGGTGTGTGTGTTCAAAAAAGGTTTTGCATTAAAAATGCCATTGCTTGGTAAAATGGGACAAAATTGGTGTTATAGTACACTGCATTTAAATTATGTTTTATGGTCTTCCTAAAACACAAAATAAAAACTTCATTCTAATGGATTTTGCCAAAATGAAATTTCTCTGAAGTGTGTATGTGTGTGTGTGTCTATAAAAAATATAGCAAACTGCCTAGATAGAGCTTAAAAAAATACTAGTCTGAATGTAACATGTGAAGCTCATGCCGTAAAATGTAAAATTATTCTTTGGACCATTGCAAATGTCTAAATTGTTTTAGTTTTTGTGGATCGTATAACAAACAATTTTAATTCCTTCAGTGAAATGGATTCATGTCTGAAAGTTAGTTTGTGAATGTATTACACTAGTCTTGTGCTTTCATATTTTTCATTTGATACTTGCAGGTTTTATTTGCTTCCAAAAAAAGTAATAATTTATGGAATGTTTTTAAACAGCTCGTGTGGTTTTACTGCATTGTTTAAACTTCACTCTTTTCATTGCGTTTTTCATGTTTTGCCGTTTTTGATACATTGTTTGCTACCTTTAAAGTGGACAAAAATTTGATTTCCAGTACTTTTATTGGTGTTTTATTTATTTATTGTTTCATACAGACATACCTGTAATTTTTTTGTAAATTAGTGATATGTATTTTGTGCAATTGTGCGTTCGTATATCATGTACTTTCTCTTGTGTGTAGCTGTTTTACTTGATTAACGGTATTTTCAAAGTATTACTTGTGTGCATTATGTTATTAAATCACAGATGCCCATCTGTTGTTCATGTTTAGGAGATTTCGATAGGTGCTTGTACTTTTGAAATACACGTATGTGTATGTGTAGTCAAGTTGTTTCTTTTGCATTGGTGGTGTAAAAGCAATTCTGAGTGTGTAAGCTAAACAATGAATATATTATTGTCACCTCTAAGGAACAAACTTCCATTTCCAATATTTGTGTGATGTATTAGATGTGTTGAGCATTTCTGGTTTTTTGATCGAGTGTGAAGTAGGGGTGATGCTTCCGCATTTTACCATGCATATTTTCGATGTTCCAAAACATATGCCTTTATCGTTTTTTCAGGGCTTGAAAAATACCTTGCCCGAGATGCCCTGGGCATGTAAATTATTGGCCTAGGCAAGTAAAAATGAAATTTAATTATCCGGTCAGGCAACTAGATCTAAAAAAAAAAAAAAGTTTGGAATGGAGAATTTTCTACTCAAGAAAAAAGACTTGTCGCATGTTTTTCATTTCACTGCAAATCACCAGAAGTTGTATTATTGTTACAGAATGAGTGCCAAGGCCAGGAGAATAGCGCTTCTTCAATTATATTATTATGTTCTATGTCCAGAAATTGGGGCCATACGTAGTTTTGCACCAGATGTGGTTTACAGTTAACGATGGGAGGCATGCCTCGGATGAAACTAGCCTACGGTGTTTAGTGATAAAAGGCGTAAACTACCATGAAACAGGGGGACGCAGACTGGTGGGCAAAAAAGCCATGCTTTATGGGGAGGGAGTGACAACAGAATATTTATTGCACAGCCTTAGGTGGGGTAAGGTCTCTGATATAACTTGTGCAAGTGAGGAAAGGGAAAGTGGAAGCTTCCGCCCATGCGCACACCACCCTCACCCCCAATCCACGCACACACACACACACACACACACACACACATGAACTGACTGCGGTGCTACTGAAACAAAAGCTAAGTTTTGTTTAAGAACAAGCCTGCGCAATGCGCTCCAATTAACCAATTAACTGGGAGAAGGGCAAAAATTACCGACGCCGATTACTTAGTTTATGTGAGTGAACAAGTAGTTCGTGTTAGCTGCGGATATAAATTTTATTTGGAAAGAAATCCAGCAATGAGAGTATATCTCATAGTTAGCAATTATGTGAAATTCTCGATCTGTCAGCGGTTACAAATTCGTCTTTTGCATTGTTGAGTGACGTAATTTCAGAATTGGAGTCTACATCGTTGGTTAAACAGAATCTTACGCAAGCAGGCTATGATAAAGCATACCAAAAAAAATAAAATTAAATTAAAAAATTAAAAAACGCTGTCGCACAGTTGAGGAATCTTGGATAAAAACATTTAATTGGGTAAAGTCAAATGACAAGACTATTTATGTGGTGCACTGTTTGTGAAAACCATCCTAAAAGTGCTGATACCACCAGCAATTTTTTTAAGGAATGTGGGGTGTCAGGTGATGATATATGTTTAATAACTATAAGTGCACGCAACAGTAGTCGAAGACATAAGGATTGATTTTGTTTCTAAACAACAATTCTTGGGATATTTTATGATTCAAAATCACTTCTGTTTGCACAAGAGAAAAAGGTAAATAATTTTTACATACAAAATTGTTAGAAAACTACTTAAACTGCAATATAGTTAACTATGTTTATTTTATTTATTTTTACAAAACACAGGACATATATTAAAAATCCTTGAACATGGCATCATCATTAAATTTCTCAAATTCCATCAATTACCTTTCTTAAAACTTGAGATAAATGCTTTTGTGCATTTTGAATACAGACACTTTAAAATGGCGATGCAAAAGATGTATAACAAGTTTGTCATAATTTTTAACTTTAAAAAAATGAGACTTCTGTTTTGTTATCTTAAAAGATAAATTTTTCTGGGCATGTAGATTTTACTTCTGGGCAAGTAAATATTTTCTGCACATGCCCAGCTGGTCATGGAACTTTTCAGATATTTTTCAAGCCCTGTTTTTTTTTTTTTTTTTTGAAGTTGAGCATGTGTACTTTATTTTCAGTCATGGGAGTTCTAAGATGTCAATTGCCGTAATGTTTGGTGATGACAATTATCAATTGTGTGTGTGTGTGTGTGTTTGTGAAAAGTATACCATTCCTATTATCTTTTGTTTTATATGTGACCCATCAATTTATTTTAGAAGTCTAGGATTATAGGACACCCCCCCTCCCTGTCTTTTTAGAATTTTAAACGTGTTTTAAAAGTAAATTATTTTTACAAAAGTTATATTCTGCCTAGTTTGAATAAATAATTATTTAATACATAGTTCAGTGTGATAATGTTTTACTAAAAGTGTCTTAATTTGGAATTGTTAACATTCATTTGTTTAATATGCAAAATCTTATCACATATTTCTCATAGGGAAAAGTCTCATTGCTATTGAAACATCAAGTATCTAAAGCTTCAGTGATAATATTGTTTACATGCCTTACACTAAAGCCCACATTAGGGTTTTTAGAGGCTGCATTATGGTTTTATGAGGTCCTAGGCTGTTTTAGTATTTTTGGTCTTCCTTGTTGTCTCCAAAATCATGAAAATATGTAAACAACATGGCATATTTTCTTGCTACACATAATATGATATGTACCTTGGATCAGTTCCTAAGTGGAAATAATATGTGATGGTGCTTTGCAAATTCTAAGAATCAAAAGTCGAACAAATTTAGTTTATTATCATTTAGATTATTTCTATTAAATTTAGTTTTATGTTCAGATGTAAGTGTTGTATTAAATGGGATCATGTTCATTGGTAGCAAGTTTTATCTAGTGATTGTAACTGACATAAACTAAGTGAATGCTTGTTCATAGCTGCATGACCTTTCAGCATTTGGTGTCAGTATCTGCGTTACGAGCAGAATATATTTAGCACAGGACTTAACTAGTGCAATACCCTGGGCATAACTACCATGCTTACTTCTTTCTTTCTTTTTTCAAATAGTGGCCTCTTTCAGAAATGATTAGACACAAGAATATGACCAGGTCCCAGTAAGTGAAAATATACCATTTATGAAAGCCGTGATTTCATTTTTTCCAATTTAAAATCAAATACATACAGTAAACCTTCATTCCAATGGACCAGTAAGGGGGATTGGTGACTGTTATTACCACTATTCCATAATAACCTGGTGAGAGTGATAATAGGTATGCCATTTAAAAAACAGCCGATAAATATACACTAAACAAGACAACTTAGTAAACAGAAAAGCACACAAAATACTGTAAACATTGTATGCACTAAACAAAAAAAAAAGATTTACAAAATAAAATTTTATTTACATTTTATTGATGACAGGTGAGCTTGTTGTGTGGTGATTTTATATATGTAACTGTTTATTCTGAGCCAGTGGAATGGACAGTGACACTCCTTTTGAAGAAGGCTGTTATGAATAAGGGTCAGGAGTAGAGGAATCATCAGCAGAAGTAGACTCAACGGGAGGATCTGGGTCAAGAACAACCGGTCTGATCAACGAGTTGAGTTTCATGTGTTTATTTTGTTGAAACTGCTTCATTTTAATGATTTCCTTGAATGCCCTAAAATGTTCATAATATCATGCTGTGAGTCCAAGTCCATGAAGTAGATAATCATATCAATTAGATCACATACACCAGAGAATTTTGCTTTGTTCATCACAGTATCCTTGTCATCATAACTGTTATCTCTACTATCACCAGCAAGAACTTCGTCCACTATTTCTTTTCCTATGAAGACTTAGCACCCAGGATCACACTTTGCATCATCTGGCCAAGTTTTAACATTTCCTGTAACATGAGTTTCTCCTGCCATGAGAAGAATACAATGGAAATTCCTTGCTTTAAACTCTTTAAAGTCATACTTTCCTTCCACATTAAACAGAAGTTCTTTCTATGCATTACTAGTGTCATTTATTTCATTACCTTCCATGAAGCTGCTATGTTGAATACTGCTGACTTGAAATGGTAATTTTCTATGTTATTAAGCATCCCCACCCCCTTCTGTGTTTTCAAGCAAATTTTCCACCTCCCCTATCACCATGGGAACCCAGTCACCAAAAATGTGCAAATTAAAGCAGGCTGTCGTAGAGTTGTGATAATGCTCTGGGATCTTGTGTATCAGGTCTCTTAAGACTCGTGCAAACTGATCTTCCCGTGACTTGAGATAATGCTCTGGAATTATGTTGTAAGGTCTCTTAAGATTCGTGCAAACTGATCTACCCGTGATTTGAGATAATGCTCTGGGATCTTGTTATAAGGTCTCTTAAGACTCGTGCAAACTGAGCTTCCCGTGACTTGAAATAATGCTCTGGGATCTTGTTATAAGGTCTCTTAAGACTCATACAAACTGATCTTCCCATGACTTTAGATAATGCATATCACTTGCATTTGTACAACACAATGTTGAGAATTTCTCGTTGCTTATTTTATAGCCATGTTTAAATGCTTTGGTATTTCAGAAGAGTGACCCCCAAAAGAGGTAGACTATCATTTGTAATATTATTATTCAACCTCTTCTTGAATAGTTCTACATCAGTAGTTGCACTGTCAGCTTCACTATGAGTAATCTTATTAACTACAGGGCTTGAGAATTACCATGCCTGAGAGGCCTGGGGCATGTAAATTATTGGCTTGGGCAGGTAAATAAAAAATCTAGTTTCCCAATCTGGGCAACTAAATTTAAAAATAAAAAAGTTTGGAATAGAATTTCCTATTACAAGAAGAAAGACAGTCGTCGCATGTCCTGTTTCTTCCCACTGCTAATCACCGGAAGTTGTATTATTGTTACTGAGTGCCAAAGATAAAAGAATATCACTTCTTTAATTATATTATGCTGTAGGTCCAGAAATTGGAACAGTATGTAGTTTTGCTCCAAATGTTGTTTATAGTCAGCGATGAGATGCATGCTTCTGATGGAACTAGCATCTGGTGTTTAGTGCAAAAGGCGAAAACTTCAATGAAAGGAACATGGCAGAGTCACCGAATTTCTCAAATATTAATTTCATCATCATACCTTTTCATACCAATTTCAGCATCATCATCTTAAAACTTGAGATACATGCATTTGTGCATTGAACATTTTGAATACAGACCCTTAAAACGGAAATACAAAACATGTAAAAAAAGTTCATCATATTTTTTAACTTGGAAAAAATGAGGGTTCTGATTGGTTATTTTAAAAGATAAATTTTCCTGGGCATCCATCTTTTACTACCTGGGCAGGTAAAATTTCTGCACATGCCCAACTGGGCATGCAACTTTTCAGATATTTTTCAAGCCCTGATTAGTCATGATATATCTAAATCAACATAACACCCATCACAATCCTCAAACTTTTCCACTCAGTCCTCAAACTTGGCTACTTTGGTTGTGGCCTTTTGAATTTCTGTGCTACAGACATTGACCCCACAGGAATGTTCTTGCTTAAACCACTTGTAAAAAGCTTCCTGAACTTCAATAAAAATTCAGGTGTCTTGTCCTTAGCTTTTCGTATGTCTGACACAGTTTTTTTTTTTTTTTTTTTTTTTTTTCTTATCGCATTCTCTTCAGCGTTTTCAGCCCCAGCTTGTAACTTCTTTATTAGTTTTAGTTTCTGGCTGATAATTAGACTGACATGCCTTCTTTTTACACCACCACTCTGTTGAAGCCATGGGTAATCACTGATGTAAAACATAAAGGGGGAAAATGAATAAACATTGTGCTTTTGCAACAAAGACTAAACAAATACTGGGGTGAGACTAACAACATCTGCCACCTAGTGGTCAGTCCGTGCAACACTAGACTCAGTCCTTTATCCACAATACAGACAAACCCTTCAGCTACCACATACACACATACATACATTACACGAAGAAGTAATTCTGCAGCACCCAAATGAAAACATGATGAAATAGTAAATCTACATTAATAATCTGATTATATTTATTCCTAGTTGTGCAGCAATAAATTGGATTACTAATATAGTTTTACTGTTTTATCCTGTTTTCGTTTGGGTGCAGCAGAATTACTTTTTCAAGTTATGCATCTTTGGTTCTTTTTGTGTCTAGACATGGATAGGGTTAATTATTTGAATTCATGCTGTATATTGTTATTAATTTTAACATGACCAAACTATCTGACAGCATTAGTTTTATCTTTGCCAATTTTATTTTGTCTCATGTTCACATTTGTGAAATATTGTGACACATCGTAGATATTAATGGGAATTGAATCCCCCCCCCAAAGAAATAATTTGTTCTAATTACTTGGTATTTGTATCTTGACACAGTTCATTCAAAATAGTTGAGTCGTTTTTTAGTCACATCACATAGACTATTTGAACTTCATTTTTATCATATCTTACTTACTATTTGTAAACATTTCTCATTCGGAAGTTTTCTAATTAATGCTTTTTTTTTTTTTTCATTCTTTCTCACTACTTCTTTCTTTCTCTCTATCTCTCTGTGCAGGCATTCTCTATTTTAAGTATACATCCAAATTCAAGTGTTATCTTTTAAGGATGTTAATATCCTTCAAAAAAGTGGCTGGACAGCTAGCCACTTTTGAAGCCTCAGTCTCCATTTTGTTTATTTATGTTTTGTCAAATTTTATTCATTTATTGTAGATAACACAATTTGTTTTCATTCTGCAGTTAAAGAACTCCAATTAAACCAATAACTAATTTTAATGAGTGTTAAGAGGAACGGTGGTTGGGTATTTTACCTCAAAATTTTTAATGTAATCCTCATATGTTGTCAAGAGGATTTATTTTCACAGTGTTAGTGACCTCACTGAATAGATTTGCCAGTCTGTGTGATTGTTCATGTCACTCTTTGTTAAAAAAATTGCTAATGATTCTTCCTGTTTGATCTATGTGGATGCTCAATCACCATTACAGGTCCCATTCCATTTTGTGTTCTATTTGTTGTATGTGTTGGTCTGGTTCTGTTGTATGTGAAATGTTCTTATTAGCAGCTGTATGTTCATTCAACCTAGTCAATAACTCTTGCCCTGTCTCTCCTATATACAGTAATCCACTGGAGCAATTTAAACTACAAATGACTCCTTCTTGGAGTACAGTGTTTTTTCTGACTTTCAATAATGGTAAGTTTGTATTTATTTTTTACTTATTTTTAGTTAAACCAGGAGCAATTCTAATGTGTATTCTGATTAGTTTCTTTAATTTTTCAAACAGACCTGTATGGTGAGTAACTTTTCTAGTTTTTAA
Organism: Macrothele yani; assembly: GCA_039090855.1. NCBI lineage: Eukaryota > Metazoa > Arthropoda > Arachnida > Araneae > Macrothelidae > Macrothele > Macrothele yani. The sequence continues at coordinate 129,161,410 of CM077008.1, forward strand.
GGATTGTTATTGCTATTTAATAAGATTGAGGAGCCTGTCTTGTACCTGGAACTATTTATTTTCATTAAATTTTTAATTACAAATTGCCAGCTAGCATGATGGATTTTAGGACTTCTTTTATGTTTTTCCCTCGCTCTCTGGGAAGAATTTAGTTTTTCTATTTTTTCTAAGAATTGTAAAGCCCCATTTCTTTTTTTTTTTTATGTAAGATGTATGTTCAGAGTTGTAATATGGTAACTTACTAATATTGGTGGGCTTCTTGTAAAGCTCCGTGGAGATTTTATTGTCATACCGTTTAAGCGTGACATCCAAGTAATGAAGTCTGTTACCTTTTTGCTCCTCCAAAGTTAATTTCAGAAAATTAATCTTGGGTGTTAAGCTCTTCCAAAATCTTGGGTGGTGAATTTGTGGAATTGGTATCTGCAATGAAATAAATGTCATCCAAGTAACAAGTGTATGAATGTGCAGAAAATGGAAGGATTAATGAGGAAGTTGGCATCTTCTTTGCCAACATAATTATGCGCCCATTACCAGTCCCCTTGTTATCTTATAAACGTCATTTTTAAACAGGAGAAAATTGTTAATTAATACACAAATCGTGAGTTCATATAAATCTATTGTTTTTTTTTTCTTTATCGCAAACAGAAAATACTACCAGGTCTGACAAGTCTTCTGCTAAGAGTTGGTCAGTGTTTATGTTCTTATACATTAACACTACATCAAGGCTAGCCATGATGCAGTTGTATAGGATTGGCAGATAATAAGTGTTTCTGTGTTCTTAATAAGTGCTTTAGATTCAGGAAGTAGGTTGACTAGATAAAAAATAGATAATAGTGAAAGCCGGAAAGAGGAGAGTTCAGTTGGCCTAATATGGTGGCCTTCTGTACAAAGCTTGAGTAAATCATGTAGTTGTGGTGTACAAATAATTGAATAATCTTTGAAGTTTTTATGGAGCATATTGTTTTCTTTGAGGTAAGCAATCAATTTCTTCTAATTGTTAATAGTAAGGCATAAAGGATTACTTCCTAACTTTTCATAAATTGCTTTCTTAAGATCTTTAAACAAATAGAGGGTTTTTTTACGAAAGGGATTTGTTTGCTTTTATCTGCCTATACTGCAAGAATTACTTGCTTCTTTTGGAATTTTTTTAGAGAAGTGAATTCTTCCTCAGATAGATTAGAAAGTGATGTTTTAGGACAACACTTAAATTTTGTGAGAAAATTGTTATGTTTCCTAAGCAGCATTTGGATATTGTTTATCCAAAGAAGAGCAGATTAATTCAAGTTCTAGTTCTAACATTACCCATTTTTATCATTTTAATATTCTTTCAAGAATATTAAAATGTATTACTATCCAAATAATTTAGAAAAGCTCTGTCCACATTACCTATGAGATCTACCATGTGCTTAAAAGTGGAAGTTTCTGTTAACTTAGATGTGATAGTTAGCTTGCTGGTTCTTTTATTCTTAAGTTCCAAATGGAATTTTTTATTTCTTGTATGATTGTGCTTGAATTAGCCAGTTTTTAATCTCGAACTTAGTTGACTTATCTAAAAACATAAGCTGTGAACTTCAGGTAGAATCTCCTATCAGCCTAAAAAACCCCAATTTTCTGTATTTTTCATGAATGGCTCCATTGATCACTTTTGTCTTTCAGTATTTTTAAAGTTGTTTTTAGACAGTAGTTTTGAAATATGTAGCTTGTCTCAGTAATAGTGGGGTAAGTTCTACTCTTTTGAAAAATTTATTTGAACCCAGAGGTGATCTTTCTTTCATCACTGGAATTCTTTTGATCTCTATCATGCTTTGCCATACATTTGGCCCATAATCTTTCTTAATTCTTGTAATCAACAACATGACTTCTTCTGTCTCTAATGACACTATTTAAACAAATAACAACTTTTAATGAGTATTAAAAGGATCAGTAATTGGATATTATCCCCCTCAAATTTTTAAATGAAATTCTTGTTCATCGTCAGGAGGATTTATTTTCACAGTGAACTCTAGTTATTATAACATGAAACTGTACCCCTATGTTAACACACACACACACACACACACACACACACACACACACACACACACACACACACACACACGCTGCACGCTAGTGTTTTCTCACTGGTGCTGTATTTTTATTGTTAAGAGTCAAAAAATAGAATTTAAATGCTCAAAGGTGGTCAGAAATATTCCAGTGCTTAATGTTTTTTTTTTCCCTGGGTTATTTTAAATGCAACATTATCAAAACTAGTGCTCTTGACTACAAAGTAGGAAATTCATTCACAAATTCAGTGAATATTTGTTACATGTTTCTTTTTGAATTAAATTATTTTATTGTATTTAGGAAGACAGATTGCTTACTTAGAATAGTGATAACAATTTGAATTCACTCAGGAATAACACATGGAATATATTGGTAAAAAAAAAAAAAAAGTGATCTTTTGGCTCAACCTTGGTCACTTTAAAATAGAAAAAAATTGCAAAACATCAAGATGATGAAATTTAGTTTTTGAAGTTTTTACCAGATTTAGAATGTAATTTTGGAATATACTGGGACTTTAAAGGCTCACAATCATTTTTATGGACTATTAGGAAAATTTCCAATCTTTAGTATTATACTGTTATGCTATTAGGAAAAGGAATGTCATGTTAAATTGTATTCTGATCTAGCGTAATGGAAATATTATTGAGCAGTCAAAGAAATAGAGGTCTGGATATTGAGTATGTAACTATTCCTGTACATTTATAAGGAATATGCCCCTATGATTGAATACATAGTAGAAAAGCAGTAATTAATGTGTTAGTAAGTTACATTTATGAATTGCAATAATGGTATACAATAAAATACATTTCATGGAAGCTCATGGATTTAAAAATAAGCATCATACAGTATACCATAATAAAAATAATAATAATGCGAAAACAGTATTCACCTTATCCACCTGAAGTTTTTACAAAAACTTAACATTTTCATGGGTTGTTTTCTTTCAGAAATAACATTTTGGTGAGGATGCATGTTGTTTAGAATCATGCCATTTACTCATAAGTATAAATCTTTTACACTGTTTCAATAGAACTCTTCCTTGTGCCTTGCTTGAATAGTGTAGCACTTATTAGGATGTATGATGCAACACTTTCTTCAGTTTATTTCTGACTTTTCTCTATGTCACAAACTTTGATTTCTCTCTCTCTCTCTCTCTCTCTCTCACCACACACTGCTTGCACTTGAAGAAGCTGTTCCATTTGCAGATTTATTAAAAGATCTATCTACCTTTATTCAGAGTGTTATCTTTGTCTTTTTCAGCCAACACAGTTTTTTCACTTCTCACACGCTATGATTACAGATCTTTGTTTTTGGGGCCATAAGCATGTGTATTACCCTTGCAGAAATAACATGCTGAACTATGCAGGCATTTCAGCAGTGAAATGTATAATGCAGCACATAGTGCTTAGGTATGCAAAGATAGTGTCAAAGACACAAAATTCAGGATAATTTATTTTATCTATGCATGATCACATATAATTGTGAATAGTAAATTTGCATCTGTAGAGGGATGGGTGTGTGTGTGTGATTAAAGTGTGTGTACATTGTTTTTGTAAATCAACTAAGCAAAATCAAAATCTGGTATCCAGATTTTGGAAGTGAATACTTCCAGGTGAGCTGAACAATAAATGCCTTATGGCTTTTGAATTAAGTAAAGGATCTCTGTTTGTGATATTCTCCCTTTTCTTTTTTTCCTGATTCTTTGTTTCTAGTTGATAAATGTCTTCTATAAATATTCCTGTTGAAATATGGTCTGCACTATTAAAATTAAAAACAATCTGCATGTAAGAATGTCATGCTGATATATTATTCAATTATCTAGCAACATTGCCATTATTCATATAAAAAACCTATTAACATTCTGCATGGAAGAATGCCACGCTGATATATTATTCAATTATCTAGTAACATTGCCATTATTTCATGCTTAGTGGAATAAAGAGTGCTTCTTTGAGAACTATATGCTGCAGGTGCCTAGGGATTTATGTAGATGTATGTGAGGCATTACACATTCTTGTGAAGGCTGCCTCATTTAGCTGAAATAGAATAACATTTATTTTTGTAGGCATGTTTGTGTAGATTTATGAAAAGTTTATGCAAATGGTGGATCTTTGGCTGTAATGATCAGATATCTTCTATTGAAATAAGTCTTTAGTAATATTATTATGTGTTTTATATTTCATACAAAGTAATTAATGAAAATCAAAGCAAAATTGATAACAACAGGTAACTAAGCATTTGACCAATTCTGGGGCGAACAAATTGCACGTCCTTAACTTTAATTCACAAGTATTATTCTTTTAAATTATAATCTTTATTACAAGTGCATATTTTTCAAAGCCTTGTGTAACTTTAAATGGATTTTGCAATCAGACATGTTATTACTATCATTATATTAATCAGTCAAATACCCTATAAAATGCCATATCAAAAATCAATGTGGGATGGAGCTGTATATCAGTGCATGTGTATTTCATCATAATTAAAGCTAGACTAGATTTTATTCATATATCTTGTGTTGTTTTGCTTCCTGGCAATGAACTTAAAGTTTTACATTTGACTAAATTTACTACAGAGTGTGTACCCAGTATCTAGTCCTTTTTATTTGCTTATATGTGTTAATATATATGATATTCTTAAAAAATACTGTTTATTTGTGTATATATATATATGTATGCATAAAGCTATTTATTTATGATACAAATGTATGCATTTATTTTATTGTAAGTTTTTTTATTCATTTGTTGTTTGTGCAATTGCATGTTCATGTCAAGGGTTAAGAAAAAAAAAAAAAAAGAAAAGAAAAGAAAAGAAAAAATATCTGGTAGTGGTATTTTTGCACTCATAGTCATGCCATAACTTGGATTACAGGAAAGCTTGAACTGTTTTGTATTAGGTATTATTGTATACTGTAATGGGTGATAAAATCTTGTGCAGGAAAATGTAAATGTACATACATTTACATCATTTCTTCCCCAGTTAATTTAAACGCACCAAACGAGAGACAAAAGTGTTTACTTTGGAATTTCATGAGCTGTACTTGAAAGCTGAATGTCAGTTTTTTTTTTCTGTGGGTTGGTACTTCTTGTACCTCTTCATTGTGAGTGCCCGTCATTGTCAGGATATTGGTTATTTATGTATTTGCCTGCAGTATGTAATATGCTGTGAATGTATTATAAATATGTTTATTTGCATGTTTTCCAAGAAATACTTAAGCATAAGAAATTATTACTGGGCACAAATGTATGTTGTGCATGGTGATATTCTAAATGGGGCTTTCAATATTTTTATGTGTGCTAAATCAGTAGGAAATACAATTACATTTTAATAATGATAAGCCTGTAACATACCAGACTAGCTAATGTGCTTTTGTTTTCACTTTAAGCATACTTTTTGTCGACAGAGAAACAGATTGTAATATTTTTCGGTGTTCAACCTCTCCAAATATGTGGCATCAGTGAATAAACAAAGACATCACTCTTTCCATGTTTTAGTACCACACAGCAACCGAAAAATTGTTATTCGGTCACCGCCGGGAAAATGAACCCCGAAATGTGTAAGGCTAACATGCTCTGCTAGATATCTAGAGATTCGGGGTTTATTTCTCTGGCGATGACTGAATAACAATTTTTCGGTTGCTTTGTGGTGCCAAAACATGGAAAGAGCGATGTCTTTGTTTATTTATTGTTCAACCTCTCATTGGAATTCAAAGCAACACTGTGCCAATCTGAATTTATAAAAAACATATATTTCTTTTTATATTTTAGTAACTGTTGCTGTAATAAGTGCTATTGTATTGTGTGTACAAACAGCAAAATTTAAATTCAATAACTCTTGGGTAATTTCCTTTCTAATTTCATTTTATAGCATGTCTGCACTGAGAAGCTCGAAACAGTTAACCTCATGTTAAATTTGGACATAAGCACATGATTATAAATCAACAAGCAATTATAACTTTAAAAATGTGCTTAAGTTTTGTAAAAAAAATGCATAACTTAAGCATGTTTTTAAAATTTTTGTACTTGTGGTTATGAATTCCTTATTGTATAGAATACACTATGCATTTAAGGATTTCACATTACCTTGTTATGCCTACATTATTTTGTTACTTATAAACATAAGTTTCAAGTGAAAAGTGTTTTTAATGAAGAACAGCTATTAGTAGAAGTGGATCAAAAAAAGTTCATTAAATTAACCTTATTTGAATATAACTGCAGCCAGAGATGTAGTCAGGGGCTTCTTTGGTCTAGACCATCTCTGAGGCCTGAGTTTTATTGTATGGGTTCCAAAGCATACACCATTTCTTCCCCCAGTTAATGTAAACATAAAATTACTTATTTTTCATTTAGATGTCAGTCCAGGAAATAAAAAAATAAAAAAACGTGAGGACACACTCATCTACCTCATATTTATGGCTGTAATTTAACAGAAATTCTTGTTTTTGTTCAAGTATTGCCTCCTTCTCCCAAATGAGCTGCAGGATACCAAAATTTGCACTTAAATGCTGCCTCTCATATTTTGTTTGGAATTTGTGTGTGTGTATCAAGGTTACACCAAACATTCATTTCTCCATGCCACTTCTAGAAGCTGCATATAACTGAAAGAAGCGTGGAGAGACGCATGCTTGGTATAACCAGGAAATATAGGAAGAGGAACTTATGGATCAGGAAAATGACAAGAGTTGATGACATCATGATCAAAGTAAAAACTCTGAATTAGCAATGAGCCAGACATGACACTAGAAAAACTCACCACCATTGGGCAATTTAAATATTAGACCGGATACCAAAGGACCAAAAAAGACCCAAAAGAAAACCACATGGGAGATGGGTGCCTGAAATTTGAAAACATGCGAGAATGACATGGAGGAGACTGACTCAGAACAGAAAGTTGTATAAGAGACTTGGGGAGACCTTCATCCAACAGTGGATTGAGAATGACTGATGATATATATGTAGTGGAGATAGGTTTGCCAACTTTGCTTTACGGATTCAACCCTCTCCCACAGGCAGGATATTTTTTCTGCTTTTGTGTGTGTATTCTCACTTGGACTATTTTTTTCCTATGGGGAGGCTTTCACTATCATATGGAAGGGGGTAAGGGCTACTGCAATGCAATTTACTTACTTGGAATTATGATATCCCTTCTGTAAGTGTGCAAGGGAATTTTTGAAGTGATTTATATAGTTTTGAGGTTGTCTTGTAAGAGCAAGCTCTTTCCATTTAAGATTTCTCAGTTTGGGATATCAGTTGTAAATTTCATTTGATGGTGTAGACCAAATGAATATACAACTAACTGGTAATGCAAATTCAGGTAAAAAATATTGGTTATTCTATTCCCACTGGTTTCAGGGTTAAGTAAAACTCATTGCATGATGTGAGTTATTCTAAAAGATTACTATTCTTTGCAGTGCATGAAAAATATTAATGTTTTAAGTAAAAAAAAATCATGTTAAAATGCTAACACCCTGTAACTCTGGTATTTGTCTCTTTGGCCACTACTGAAGAAAAAAGTGAAACATATTTGAAATGCATAGTCAGAACTTTGATAAGGTTTATAAATCTTACCACAAAAATTTGAAAACCTGCATGCTCATATTTTTGTGGTAATATTTATAAAACTTACGTTTTGTCTGCACATTTTAACTATAATTTGAGAAATTATTTTCAACACAGCAACTTTTTAATTGAGTTTTAAACATAGTTAAATTAATTTCATAATATCTTGGAAAATTTTAAAGCATATTTTTTTTAACCCAGCGGTTGTGAACTGTCCCTTCACAAAATATGAAGCAAAATAAAAACCGAATTGTTCATAATTTTTTTATAGAAAGTTTTCAGTGCAAGACAGCAAGAATACAGCTGATTCAGTTGCATAGTTTTCTGACTATTGTATACTATGCTAGATAGTGTGTACATGGATGGCATTTAACATACAGTCAAGCTTCTTTTCTTTTTTGTTTTTGTTCATAAATATTTTTATCAAGTTCTAACGAAAACCTTCTGTTGAACCCAACAGAAGTTGAAATACCGCCCTTACTGATACCAAAGATTCTCTTTTTCAGTTTTATTTTAGAAATAGTATTGAGCTGTAATTTACAACCAAAAATATGCACTACCATACCCATGAAACGTAAAAGTATGAGAGACTAGTGAGAGGGACGAAAAGTCTTCCTGTCTCATGAATGTTACAGTGGATTGCAATTGAGTTACAAATTTGTCATATTTGCCAAAGGCGTTTTTGCAATAATGCTTCATTCAGCACCCAAGAATCTTTCTCTTGCACAAGATCACGTGTGTATCATTTGATTAGTGGTTCTGCATTATCAGCACAAGCCCAGTGCAGAAAATACTTATCACATGCTGTTACTTTGTAGTCACATGCCGTAAAAGTAAAATCTGTATTGCTATCTTTCGGAGCCTATTGGGCTCAGTCAGCTATGCACTATGAAAGAACACTAGTAGACTAGACTACATTTTGGTTTGGACATCACTTCCTCATGTGGACTTCACGTGAAATCATTCTTTCATAGTGAAGCAAGGGATAAATAAATACGACAGTTTCATGTGACAAGTATTGTGAATCCATTTATTGGTATAAATATGACATGAATGGTAAGTCAGATAATATCCGAAAACTTTGAAATTTCATCGTCCTGGATTGGGAATCGAACCCGTGTCTCCGAGCTATCATACTTGGGCACTAGCTCGGAGACACGATTTCGATTCCCAATGCAGAGACGATGAAATTTTCAAGTTTTTGGATGTTATCTGACTTACCATTCATGTCATATTTACACCAATAAATGGATTCACAGCTTCGAAAAAAAGTATATCCTATCAAGGATTCTACAACTGATGCAAGAATATTACAGATAAACAACAAAAAGTTGGTGAACTTAACAGTGCATTCAGCAAGATTGTTTGAATCAGTATTTGACCATATAAGAAACATTGAGATCTAGCCATTGTCATGGACAGTTTTGGTAGGGGTTCTGCCACTAGTATTTTGTATTAGTGTTTAAAGGGTTTATGTGTGGTACTGTGTAAAAAGTGCAGTGCAGCTACCATCCTGTATACTGCTAATCTATATTATCACAGTAACTATCATGAAAATTAAATGAAAATGGCAGAGTTTATACACTCCCCCCCCCTCCAACACCCCTTCAAAATTTCCTCAGACACCCCTTCTCATAAAAATCTCAACACCCCTCCATTTGAAGATCTCTCTCTCTCTCTCTCTCTTTCTCTCTCTCTCTTTCTCACTCACACACACACACACACACACACACATGCATGTACTTTTAAAGTATTAGTCATTTTTATAATCATATAGCACAGTTAGGTAGTAATAGTAGTTAGCATTTACATATGTAGAATTCCGGAGCTCTACCTTGAAATATCTTAATATCTTCTGCCGTAACGCAGTAAGTTTTGTCTTGTTTTTTACTATGTGTATAGCAGTCTAATGTTCCTTTTTTAGTTTTTCTTGTTTAAATCATATGCCTAAAGTCAGTCATCACAACCACAAAATGTATGTACATGTTGCTTCATTTTAGCCCACTACAGTTTTTGCAGATATGCTTCTGAATCATTTCAATATGCACAAGATTGATGAAAATATCAGTACTTACTGTTTCAGCTACCCATGTTGATACTTAGTTGTTTTTGCCATGTGTAGGGAAACATTTAGACATGAGAGATAACAAAATTACCATGTGTGTAGTTTTGGAAAAAAGATTCCTGGTTTTAACCATTCTTAACTATAAACAATTCAACAGTTTGTTATTTTTTGAAAGTTTTCCCATTTTGAATTCTAAGAGTAAAGCCCAAATACTTTACTATAAAATTTTTCAGCCTCTGGAAAATATGCTATCATCCAACACCCTCCTTTTTAGAACTCCCCAAAATGTTCCAGCACCCCACTCCCAATTTGAAATTCCTGAATAAACCCCTGAAAAAAGTATCCTGATGTTCAACCAAAAAATTAAGGATTTTCTAAAGAATGCTCCATTAGAATATTTTTAAAATATAATTTTGTAACAAGTTACTCAAAGATTTCTGTATGTAAAAGTGTGGTTACAAAGTAGTAAGACTGATTTGTAAACAAGTAACTTGAACTTGCAGGTCCAAATGAATGTTGGTGCACTTCAGTATATCATCTGGGAAGGCTATGTACTTAAATTTCAACTATGCTGCTGTTCATAAAAACATTTTATTGCCTTCTGAGCTTACATCACATTCCCTTGAGTTTTCTAAGTGGTGACAAAGTTTATCCTTTAAAGGTAGATTTCATTTTTGGGAAAACAGCCAAAAGTTACTTTTTAGAAAGGAGTCTTGTAAATAAGGTAATCAATCAGGCTAGGTACAACTGTTTCTGGTTGGAAAACCACTTCACAGAAGGTGCACTGTGTGTTGTGGTGTTGTCATTTTGAAGATTCCAAACACCAAGCTCCATTGTTGCCACTACAAAATTGTTTCACAAATATAATGGAATAGCACCACCACACAACATTTACACAAAACCGCCACACAACTTGCCCACAAAACCACCACTTCATCTCCACCATGCATAATCATCATCATCATTGTCATACCACAATTGCTATGACCCTATACCACATCACTCCATCCACATTCACATTTAAAACTCTCAATTTGTATATTACTATACAGTTACTTCCATGCATATTACAGAATTTTAACATAATGCCACTCATTGAAAAAAAAATATTCTCCACTTGTGATTTATTTGTCCACATTTTCATGCATGCTGTAGAGATGTTGAACTTCTACTCTGAAGATGCTGGGAGTATTTTTCAGTTAATACAAGAAGCATCACATATTAATTATCAGTTACTATTTTCTTGAGAAGTATATTGCATTGGCTGATTTCTATTCATCATACAAAATGCATGGTACAATATTTGCAAACATTTTCTAGTTTTCTTTCAAAAGAATATTTTTTATCTAAATTTTGTTTGTCTGCCATTATCCTTACAGTCAATTTTTCTTCAGAGAAAAGCAAGTCTTGAACCTTTACCATGTTTCTGTTGGCCTTTTGGGTGATTGATGTCCATTGTGCACACCATGAATCTTCTGCTTCCTTCAGACTTGAAGATAGTTAAAAACTTTATCACTATGAAGTTTTTGACTATCATTCAAGGTGTTAAAGATTTCACTTGCAGGTTTGTTTAACTTCACACAAACTTGATATTGATTCTTTGGGCTCAATAATGAGCATTCATTTTTTATGGCTGTACAGATTAACTTGCACTCAGTGCCAGCTCAAGGCGTGTTTGTGCCAAAGTACTATTTTGGCCCTTTTATGAATGAACTTCTTGTTGGAGAAAATTTATATAATGTTTTTGATAAACATAGAAAGCGGGCAAAAACACACAGAGTGACGCGTGGTAAAATGGTTCGTTTAGCGGTAGCTTTCGGTCATCCTATGACCTTGATCACCCGCAATCAACTGGATGGGCTGGTTGCCAGAACTACAATTTGAAATTGGAGTGCTGGAACTGTTGCCAGATTTTAGTAGAGAGATCCAAATAAATGGGATTTGGTGAGGGGTCTTTGAATTGCAGTTTTTGATAAACAAAATTTCAATGCTTTCTTGGAAATGCAGAGATGCTTTGTTGATGAATGAGGCAACTTTTTTTTTGTTTCTTTCTAAAGGGGAACTGCAGAGGTGTCTTCAAGGGTTAGTGCAGATAATGCTGTCTTTGGAATACCATTGGAAACATCTTTTTTGTATTCACTAAGTCTTGTATTAATGATTCAGTATGTGCTTCCAATATACACTGAGAGACCAGAGGAAGTTGAAATGGGAATAGCATAAACTCCAGGGGTGAGGCAGGATCCCTGTCTTTAAGCAGGCACTTTATTTCAGGAGGGTTAGGTTTCATTGTGAGAGTGTAGCCTATAGTTTTGAAGAGTTTACACATCTTATAAGAGAAGGATCCATGGAAAGGGATGGAACCAGTGAATGGTGGTTTTTCCATTAGTTTTGGTGTGTCAGCCGACAGATTTTTCAAATAGGAATTTTGGAGGATTTTCTCAAATGTAGAAGGTGGAAACTGATGGGCTTTGGCAATTTTCTTTATGGTGTCAATTTCTTCACTGAAGGAAGATTCAGTGTTGGAGACAATCCTGGCACGGTTAACATAAGTTTTTGAGGCTGCAAATTTGTGAGCAGTGGGATGAAAATTGGGATTACATTTGTTATTGCAGAGGGTTTTCTATAGACAGATCTGTTGAGATGATTCTCTTGCTTTGTCAGATGGACATCCAAGAAGTCAATGTATTCCTGTGATTCTTCATTGACGGTGAATTTTATTGATAGGAACTTCATGGAAATCTTTTCAAGAGGAAATTCAAGGTCAGTTCTATTGTGTGACCAAATTACAAAAATATCAATGTATCAAAGCCAAATGGAAGGTTGTAGATTGTGTCCCATGACTATGTTTTTAATTTTTTTAGATATGTTGCATGAAAACTTCAGCCATAAGTGGAGAAAGAGGTGAACCCATCGGAAGTTCTTGCTGACAGTAGTATTCGTTGTTGAACCCGAAAACCATAATGTTTTCGAATTTAACATACTCACATGTGGGTAGTTGGCTGTTCTGCCCCATTCCACTTCCAAAAATTTAGAGATAAGGTGTTTTAGTATCTTTCAAGTACATAGTAACACAAATTGTCACAGGGTAAATGATGATTTCATTCACATTAAAAACTGTTAGATGGGAATTGTCTCTCTCACAAAATCATTGGGTGCACTAAATTTATCTAACCAGATCAATGCCTTTGATGCTTCTCTCTACTCAGAATTCAAAGATAAAAATATGCAAGTAATTTCTCAGTGTCCTGTATATTCTGTTCACACAAAAAAGGTGCTTTAGGAAATGCTTACATACATACATATCACTAAGCTGTTCTTTGATATTCAGAGGTTAGCTCCTCACAGAAAGAACTTACTGTTGCTGTATCAAATGTCTCCATTTACAGCGATCTTGGCACACAGCTCAGGCTTCATTAACACCCATCACATGCCACTCACAAGACCTTTTGTACTTCATACTCATTATGTTTTTCTCATGCAGACATTCCTAAATCTGGTCCTCCCCGTGATTTCCTTGTCCTTCCTCTGCCTGTCTTTCCTGCCACTTGGGCTGAATAAATTCTCTTAGTAATCACCTCATCACTCATTTCTTTCAACATGGCCATACCACCTAAGAATATTAGTCTCCACCTTACTAACAACATTTTGCCTCACATTACACATCTGCAACACATCTTCATTCCTCACATAATCAGAGTGTGTCTTCCCACAAACCCCTCGTAAGTAACGCATCTCTCCAGCACACAAACAACTCCCATGTCTCTTCTGTAGTACCCAGATTTCACTGCTGTACGTCAGAGTAGGACAGCCTCCTAAAGTAGAGCTATGACTTTCAATGAAGAGTTCACTCGCGTACTAATTTCACCATCTAATTTGTTCTCTCTGTCGAACATCTCAAATATACGAACTCATTTACCTGGTTTGCAATAACTGTGCCATTTAGACTTTTATCCTGCGTTCAGTACTACCAGTTCCTCACTCAAAAACCATAACTTTGGTTTTTCCCTTATTTATACTCATTTTGAAATTTATACAAACTTCATACATCCAGGCCAGCATACTCTGCTACTCACTTTCACTGTCTACCAACAGGACTGTGTCATCAGCACGTAGGAATCTACACACACGAGAGAGCAAATGTCCATCCCACCATTAACTTACCCTCCAAGAAGCTGCTTGCTTTGTTTAATAAGAAATAAACCACTGTAGCAAAGGAGGGGCTTCAGCATTTTGTTTCCTCAAAAAAAAAAAAAAAAAAAAAAAAAGATGTGTTGTGGCAGATGCAACAAAGCAAGATGGCCTGTGGCCAAAGAGGAATGCAGAATAAATTGGTCAGTATTGCTTTTGGGTAAAAATCACACCTTGTTCTTCTCTGTAAAACAAAAAAAGGCTATAGGAGTCAAAGTTTTTTTTTTTCCACACAGTCTATTCAACATTTTAAAATTTTACAAGAATTGTATCCCCCCCCCCCCCAATGCCTTGCTTATTGGCTTCAGCTGGCTCTGCTTGCACTTCTATTTTCTACACTTGCTGGTCCCAAAAGTGTAGCTGTTACAAGTTTTAACAGTCTTTGTGTATTTTTACTGTGATTTCTTCTAAAAGCCACTTGTGAAAATCAGTCTCATTATTTTGTAGTCATGCCTCCTATTAAACTAAATTATGACAATGCAGCAGAAGTTGATTAATAAAATTAATCTTCAAGATTTAAAGGGGGAAGCTTTGCAATAGTAAAGTCATGTGATTTGATCCCCATCCAATTGATGTACTTGTAGAACTAACACCTTGTTCAGTGTGAAATCCTATATACATTATGCAGATGAAAAAAAGTAAAGCTTAGCCATTTCACAAGTTTCTTTAAATGGAGAGTGTTTTTTTCTTATATAATTTTGCAAAACATAATTCTCACCATGCAATTTCCTGGGAGTTTCATGTAGATTTACACTATTTAACAATTCTTAGAAGCTAAATTGTTTCCATAACTATTATTCAAAGTGAAATTAAACTTGCATAAAAGCACAAATAGTTATCTGGTATGTTACAGAGACTATCCGGGGGTTGCAGGGCTCCTGTACTATTTTTAATATTAAATATATGAAATGCAAATTCCTTGATTCAAGAACCAGAGATGCTCAACAGTTGTACTTTTTACGAATGGTAGCTTTCATATTCAGTAATATGTGATAGTTGATCAATAAATCTTATTTCCTTGATGTCTGAAACTTGAATAGACTTATTGTGGAAGTCAGTGGCCTTGTAACTGAATTTTTTCCCGCTATATACTAAATCGATTGAAGGCACTTCAGCCACACGTGGAAAGTAGCACTCATTCTCATTGTCTGAAGAAAAGATAAACAGCTATTGGGCTGTAGACCAATAATTCTGTCAGATGTAGGTAATGATGCTACAGATAACCAGGAATTACTAGTATTGTGTGTTATGGGAATTTTGTATTGTTGTACCGGTTTTATTAACAACCAGTTATTTAGTGAAAACTGCAAGGATTTAGAAACTGCTGATGATAATGGTGTTCAATGTTAACTTCTGCGTGTTGATGCTGTGATTATCTTGTTCAACTATTTGAAAAATTTTATTAATAAATTGATGTTTTATGAGGTGAAGTTGTTCTCTTTGATATTTATTTTTTGTACATTCCTGTTTTATTATGGATTTTGCTGAACATGTGGTATTAATATATATATAGAACCAGCAAATTTGGTATACTATCGCATGGTACTTTAAGTTAGACTATAGATGGTTTTTGGAAGGTGTCAGGGGTCCCATGCAAAATTTTCCTAAAATCTACAGTTTTCAATTTAGAACCACCAAATTTGGTATGCTATCTCATGGTATCCTAACTTAGACTGTAGATGGGTTTTTGGAAGGGGTTGGAGCTCAGGGTCGGTCATAGCCCAGGGTCACGGGGGACCCCATGCAAAATTTTCATAAAATCTACAGTTCTCCATTTAGAACCACCAAATTTAGTATATTAATCTCATGGTACCCTAACTTAGACCGTTGATGGTTTTTGGAAGGGTTCGGAGCCCTGGGCCGGTCGAAGTTCGGAGTGAAGGGGCTCCCACGCAAAATTTCTGTAAAATCTACAGTTTTCAATTTAGAACCACCAATTTTTATATACTATCTCATGGTACCCTACTTTGACCATAGACGGTTTTTGGGAAAGGTCAGATCCCGGGGTCAAGTGACTTCACACAAAATTTCCGTAAAATCTACAGTTTTCAATTTAAAACCACCAAATTTGGTATACTATCTCATGGTACTCTTGACTTAGACCGTAGATGGTTTTTGAAAGGGGTCGGAGGAGCCTGGGGTCAAGGGGCCCCCTTACAAAATTTTCGTAAAATCTACAGTTTTCAATTTAGAACCACCAAATTTGGTATACTATCTCATGGTACCCTAATGTAGACCGTAAATGGTTTTTGGAAGGGGTCGGTGTCAAGGAGCCCCCCCCTCCCACACACAAAATTTTCGTAAAATCTACAGTTTTCAATTTAGAACCTCCAAATTTGGTATACTGTCTCATGGTACTCTAACTTAGTCCGTAGATGGTTTTTGGATTGGGTCGGAGCCCAGAGTCAAGGGGCCCCCATACAAAATTTTCTTAAAAAGTTCAATTTTTTACTTTTAAGAACTGCAACACAATTCAGCACTCCAATACCCAATCTATGGTCTAAGTTAGAGACCGTAGATAACAAAGTGCAAAAATATCTGTTTAATGGTGTATTAAAAACACAAATGAATAAACATTAGCTTTCACCACCAACGGGGCTTTATCAGGCAGAAATACAATGTAATGTAAATAGAGAGTTGAAGATATTCAAAACTCAAAATGGTAAACAAAAGAATTAATACAGTCCCTGGCCATAAGACCCATCTGAATTTTTAGGTGGATGAGTTTTCTCTTCAGATCCTGCTAGGGCATGCCCGAAGGAAGGATAAAATCTTGTATAGACATCTGGCAACCCGGGCATAAATTTTATACATTATTTTTTCAGGTAGAACCATTTAATGGTGGTTACAACTGCTGTAACTTTTTACATGTTGTATTTCCTTTGAGTGGAAAGCAATTTCTCAGTTGGAATATTCGCTGCGAATATATATCGCGGTAATTGAATGCGATTCAAGGAAAAATCTTTCACGTACACCTCTTGGTTGTAGTTGGTTTATGTTCAAATCTTGTTCTCATCAGGTTCTTGGGTGTAGGCTTTTTTTGACTAACTTCAAAAAGTCCGCACGTTTCTTGAGTAGGATATACTTTTTAGTTGAGTTACGGGAGGCACATGAAGACAAAGGAGATGTGAAAATTACATTGGAAAACTTAAAAAACAGGAAAATGAATCACTCATAAAAATATTTGCATGAGGAATTGCAATCACCAAAAACTTCATCAGACTTCTTGAATGTATTGTCCGATGCATTTCGGCAGATCTGTCTGCCATCTTCTGGGACCTCTGGTCGTCCGTTCTCTCTGCAGTTTACGTTGAATATGTGACATGCTCAGTTTGGGAATCTTTGTGTGTTATACGTCATTGGATGTGTTGTGTTGCTACTCCTGTGATCTGAAGACTCAGATTTTTTTTTTTTTATGTCTGCGTGTTTGCATTGTTTCTGTTCTGTTTGCCTTCCCATCATTTTTTGTTCTCTTCTTCTACCATGGAATTGGCATTTCCACTCCACTACTAATGTTGCAGTTTTTTTTTCTTTTTTTTTGCCCTTTTTAATTGCGATTGCTTCGGCAAAACGAATGGTCTTTTCAGTTGGTTGTTTGCAGATAATTTCGATATTTTCAAATTCTGGCATTGTGTTATTTTTTATGCAATATTGTACAAGTGCTGATTTTTCCTCCTTTTTTTCCCAGTTCTTCATATGTTGTGTCAATCTTGTTTTTAATTTGTTTCTTGTGCTTCCTATGTATTTCACTCTATTGTTGTTGTTGGTTGGCTTAATTGGAATGCTATATACTCCTGCACTGCCCAATAGTTTTGTTTTTTCTCTGTTATTGATTATTATGATATCTCTGTATTGATATATATAAAACAAAAAAAAACTAAATGCAACATTAGTAGTGGAGTAGAAATGCCAATTCCATGGAAGATACTGATAGAAGAAGAGAACAAAAAATGGGAAGGCAAAAAACCCTGGGTCTTCAAATCACAGGAGTGGCAACGTAGCACATCCGATGACATATAACACACAAAGATTCCCAAACTGAGAATGTCGCATATTCAACGTAAACTGCAGAGAGAACGGACGACCAGAGGTCCCAGAAGATGGCAGACAGATCTGCCGAAATGTATCGGACAATACATTCAAGAAGTCTGACGAAGTTTTTTGGTGATTGCAATTCCTCATGCGAATATTTTTACGAGTGATTCATTTTTCCGTTTTTCGAGTTTTCCGACGTAATTTTCACATCTCCTTTGTCTTCAGTGCCTCCCATAACTCAACTAAAAAGTATATCCTACTCAAGAAACGTGCTGACTTTTTGAAGTTAGTCAAGAAAAGCCTACACCCAAGAACTTGATGAGAACAAAAGTGCAAAGATTTGAACATCGACCAACTACAACCGAGAGGTACATGAAAGTTTTTCCTTGAATCGAATTTGATTACCGCGATATATATTCGCAGCGAATATTAATAACTTCCAACCGAGAAATTGCTTTCCACTCAAAGGAAATATAACATGTAAAAAGTTACAGCAGTTAAAACCGCCATTAAATGGTTCTACCTGAAAAAATAGCGTATGGAAAATATGTTTTTTTAAATCTCGATACATCGAGAAATACGTGCATAGTATATTTTATAGGAAGCCATTTTGTTTTGGGCATATACATGCACTGTTAGTATTGAATTTTGTAATTTTCTGTTCTTTTCAGTATACCTACACGAAATACGACATGCTTTTTTTGATTCCTCATAAAATTTCCTATAAGATAAGACTATTTTTACTTCTCTGGGACCCTTGGCTGTGAATATTGAAGGAGAAAACAAAACCACAACAACAAACAAAAACAAAACAAAAAAACCATACAAGATAGCAATAGATAATAATGTATCAAAGTATCGCTATTAAATGACGACACAGATAGGAATAGATAATAATGTATCGAAGTATCACTATTAAATGATGAACATAACGAATAACAAATTATACACAGTGTTAGATGGTCATTTTAAGTAATTTATACATGTTTCTGAATGTCACAAGACATGTTTCATTTGCAAAAGGACGTACAAGAAACATTGTTTCTGCAGTACCTGCATCGTTCTGTATGACAGCTTTTGCAAGTACTAATGCAAGGGTCTGCGGAGAATGATGAGTGATCAGCATTGATTATCCATCCAAAATCAGTTGGGGCTAATGGGTCGTCTATCATTAACACTGTAGAGCATGAGTACACCATGTAAAATGATCTTTTCAGGTGACCTTGTAATGAAGAGCTTATGCAAAGGAAGCCTTGTAAGTTTGGAATGCCAGCTTTGGCCATTATTCCAAATCGAAGTGCATCAAAAGTCTTGCACACAGTGCCTGGTTTTAAAGCCTTCACCAAGTACTCCTCGGCCAGCTTAAAGGATTGAGTACTTGGAGGATAACATCTACCAAAGTTGTGCAGATATTTTTCTGGTTCTGCCTTGAGCAATGACAATTTTGTGCCTATCTTATTAGTCACATCAGAGTCAATAAGAAAATGGGTAGCAAGAAAGACATCTGTTGTAATACCTATCTTGTTCACAAGAGTATGAATTGGTATGATATCTGATGCCGACTTCCTCGTCCATAGTTCAGAGAATCCATTTTCATTAACAAACTTGTAAAAATGAGTGAGTATCACAAAAACATCTGTGCGACTTGAAAGCACAATGATATGCTGTAAGCCTTCTTTAACAGTGTGGAAAACATGAGGACTAATAAGCAAGTCGGCCTCCTCAACAGTTATTAGAAGAGTATTCTTGATTTATTTGAAGCTTCCATCTTTTATTGTTAAGGTGCGAGTAGGTCCACTTTCAAGCAACATGCCGCTGAGAATAGTTTCCCATTGTCGTTTAGCCGATACCGTCTTCAGAAATTTGCTCAGGGCATCTTGAATCAGAATTTTGTTGCCAGCTGATGCTTAAAATCTTTCCACCTGTACAGGAAGCTTCGAAGTGGTGGCAATGGATGTCAACTGTAGTGGTTGTACAGAAGATCTTTCTCTCTCAGCATTTTTGATTGAAGATAGCTGTCAAAAACATAGTCCACACCATTGAATTTACAAACATTATTAACATTACTGTCAAAGATTGTAAACATATCTTCAAATGTGTCATTTCCCTTAACTGGCAACCTTCGAAACTGATTCATGACATCAACAACCACATTGGTTTTCAGGGTATGCTGTTTTTGGAAATTTCTGTCAGGAGTATCTAATTTTTTGGTCAACTCAGACATGAGTTGAGATTTCATGGGTTTCATAGTAGCACCATTCTCATCTAATAAGGCAGAAGGTGAAAAATCATAGGTCAGGATTTCTGTCATCGTCATTTCTCTCTCCTTGACAATATTAATTTTTCTCTGAATCTGCAAATGGTCTTTGATGGCATTTTTCACTGTTTGATTTTTTGTCTGCATATCAGGTTGTGCTACACTTAGAAAAGAGGGTAGCATTTGCTGACAAATAGGCACTGATAGTGATTTTGAGCATGTTATAAACCTTTCCTCTTGAAACATGAAGAACACTTCTTGTGCTGTCATAAAAAATTGGAGCATCTTCTTAGCATTCAATGCTGGAACACATTCAATCATTAGAATGTTGTGAAGCCTAACTTCACCTTTTACAAGGTATGAGTTGTTTTCTTTGTTTTTTTTTTTCTGATTTCAACATACTGGAGTGTCTGTTCGATGTTGGCTTCCATTCTATTTGCAAGGGTTCCTGTTAACTCATGATTCATTATCAGCTCATAGTCAACTGTTGTAATGTTCAGCAGCCTTTGAAATGTTTTTCTTATGAGCAGGACTTCGTGGTAAGCAAGCTCCCATTCAGCAATGTATTCCTTCTTCTTTGTTTGGCCAATGATTCCTCCGGCTGACTTCTGAGAGTAGTTTATTGTTGTCATGTCGATCCCCATGGCATTAAACTTTCCATTTGTTCTTCGAACAACAAAATGACCTTTTTTGAACAGGCCAAATACATCAGGATAAGGAGTCTTAAGGTTAAGCGTTTGCGAAGAGCAGTGAACCCCATCTCAAATAGTTGACTGTTAAAAATTTGAAAGATTGGTAGGACTTCCTACACTGTTTGCATGTAGAGGTTCCAGGTCCCCTCCCTGTCAGCTCTTATGAGGTTCTTCAAAACACTTATCAGATGCAAGAATCCCTCCAGGTATTTGCTATGCCCACAATTCTTAACTTTCTCCTGTATGAAAACATTAAACTATTTCAGTGTTTCTACTGATGGTGTGATCAGCTTTTGGAGCTTGAGTTGTGCTTCTTCCGTTGTTGAGTATTGCATAGAGTTGAGCACATCACCAACTTGTGTAGCTAATTCATCATCCTCGATTGTATTAAAAAATTATTTCCATTTAAGCCTCTCCACCACTTCTGCTAGCATAAACATTCCTTTTACTGACCTTACATAATTGCTACCTTTGAGGACACCTCTACTACTTTTGGGACAAACATGGTTTTCAATGAGGACATTTCTTAACCTGCTGCCCTTTATGTATTTTTCAATACATGATTTTAGTCATATGGAAGGATCCCAGGAGTAGCACAAAGTCTGAGAATTCACTTGTAATCAACTGAATGTCTGTGGCAATCATCACATGCAACTGGCAGTACTTGTTGATCAAGATGTAAAAGCAAGCTTTGAAAGTTCTTTGTACATGAATACACACTATCATATGCTGTCACTGGGTAAAGCAGTATTTGGAGAAAACCAACATATTGTAACGGAACATTTGCCTTTGAGATGATAGCATGAATGCCAGACTATGCCATTGTACTTTGGTTTGTTAATCCTCTAAAACTTTGCAACATAATTATCACTGTCTCTTTTTTCTTGATCTCATCACACATGGTTAAATGTTAACCTCTTCAATGATTTTGAAATCTGGTGGAATGTTCACTGGTGTAGATGGCTTGCTAAAATTTCTAACCTGCTGACATGGAATAAAAGCAACAGACCTTTTTCCAAGTTTATTATGACCCACTGCTGAAAGCTTTGGCTTACTGGGAATTATGCTCAGAGCTTCCTGAAATAAGATCATAATAGTATCATGGGTTCCCCGGAGACCTTAAAGGGTTGCCTCTTCATGGTCAAAATTACCCATCGCACCTACAGTGAAGTTGCTTCTGATAAATTGACTAGGAAGTGCAGGGCTCACCAAGCATGACTTTATTGTGTACTGTGCAAAGTTACGACGAGATTCTATGATCTCATTGTAGCTGACTGACAATCCAGATTTGTTGAATAAAGTGATAAGCTGCTTGCTCTTACACTTCTCATGAATTGAATGGCCAGTCATCAGATGCAGAGGAGTCTTCTTTCTTTCCTTATGAACATTGTAGAACAATATCTGAAAAAGGGGTTTCTGTTTTCTCGCTGGCCTCTCCAATTTCATCACTGTCTGTTTCTTCTTCTACGTCACCTGAAGTCGTATATGGTTGACTGTCATCATTAATGTGGAAAAGGATAGTTAGTTTATCAAAATTAATCACATGGGACAAGAAATTAATTAGTAGATGTGGTATTGGTATTTTTACCCAAGATTTTTCTAGCTGGTTTGCATCCCCAAACTCATTGTAAAAGCTGAAATCTGTTTACAGGAGCGATTGTCTAATCATTTTGCCAGCCTCCGTAACACAGTCTGCAGATCGTAGCTTCTCTGCTACTTGATCAACAGTGAGTTTTGATGAATAAGCAAGCTGGGACTGATTTTCTCGTGGTGGTTTGCAGAACTGAATGTTATCCCCGGATATTTTTATAATGTACAATTGTACCTCTGTATTTGTAATCGACTGTTCTCCAGACTGTTTGGTGGCATAATCACGAATCTCACTTAAGTGTTAGACCATAGCCACGATCCAGAATGTCTTGAAGAAGTGGTTCAATATCCTCTGTTCTTTGGTTTGCGTTTGTTTATTCTTTGGCTGATTTTGTTTTCTATACCTTTGTAGATACTCTTCAAGACAGAACTTGTGGTAGTATAAATCTGTTCCAAACAAAGCCAATTGATCTTCAAGATCACAAGTTCTGATGTATACATCATCCTTGAAAAACAGAGTGGCTGCAAGAAATGTTTTAGCCCGATTGGTTTCACTTATTCTATATTTTTCTTTGATGTTCCTGTGTTTCTATTTTCCGCAAATAATATATGGAAGTTTTGTAGGCTCCACCTTATTAGATGATGGCTGGTTATGACAAACAGCATGAACACTTAATTTTTTTTTGTGTGGCGATATTGCTGAATCTTGGAGTGGGTCTTCACGTGATTCTTCC
Organism: Macrothele yani; assembly: GCA_039090855.1. Taxonomy (NCBI): domain Eukaryota; kingdom Metazoa; phylum Arthropoda; class Arachnida; order Araneae; family Macrothelidae; genus Macrothele; species Macrothele yani. The sequence continues at coordinate 129,184,572 of CM077008.1, forward strand.
AGTTGTTTGGCTTCATTTTTTCTCCTTTTTTGAAGCAAAGTTTTCTTTAGTGTGTAAGATTTATAACATGCATTTGAGCAATGGTACACGAACTCCGAATCACGCCCAAGGAAACTGATACGTTTAAAAACATCACCTTGTCATATTTCAGCAGCAGCCAAGGTTTTTTGTCTTTTTTCTGTTGTAGTTGTTGTCTTCTTTTTGTTGTGTTTTTGGCATAAAATACATTTTGAAATGAACGCATTTATTGAAGTTCCACTCGCTCGGCACAGATGTAGGCCAACAAGTTGCTTGTTATCCTCCATTTCATTTATTCAGTCTGAAACAAACAAAATTCACATCAGTTAAATTTTTTGTGTAGATAAATATAAGTATCCTTTCAAGAAATTGCCAAATGAAATACAAAAAATGGTTAGATTTTCATAAACTTGTTTTTATTACTGGTTAAATAGTCTTATCTTATAGGAAATTTTATGAGGAATCCTAAAAAGGTCATATTGTGTATAGGCATACTGGAATGAACAGAAAATTACGAAATTCAATACTAACTAGTGTGCGTATATGCCCAAAACAAAATGGCGTCCCATAAAAATTACGCCCGGGTTGCCAGATGTCTACCCAAGATTTTATCCTTTCTTTGGGTATGCCCTAACAGGATCTGAAGAGAAAACTCGTCCACCTCAAAATTCCGACGGGTCTTATGGCCAGGGGCTGGACTAGATGATCAGTGCCAATGTCAAGTCGCATGCATGTGACTTGACATAGGTACACAGCATTTCAGTGTCATGAGATTCTCAGAAGTGTATGCCAGATGTATGTCAGTTCTATAGATGTATCCTCAAAGATAAGTATTTCCATTCCTGTTCCTATCTTTTTTGTTTCGTAACTAAATTAACTACATCAAAATATTGTGTTTTTTTTGTTTTTGTTTTTTCACATTTGCAGCCATCCCAGCTTCTTTTTTTTTTTTTTTTTTTTTTTTTTTAGCAGAAATATTTTACTGCATCAGCCAGTCATTGATGACAGTGGCTGACAGCTGGCATTAATTTGGAGGAACCCTGCTTTTCACATGGACAACTCTACGTCGCCTGCTGAAGGGTTGGCAATCCTCGAAATCTCTACATTTTTGCTCCCAATGGAAAAACCAAAAAACATTGTTTACCAAAAAGCAATAACCTAAAAGAATTAAAATAAATTTACTAGAAAATTACAGGAATATCTTTTTCATTCATTAACTTTCACTCACTGAACTTGGTGATTCCACAAATAGTAATATTTACCTGGGAAATACTGGGTGCCCTGCTAGTGCATTATAAATATCTCCAAATTATTGTTTTTTTCTAAGGAATAAAAGGAATATGTCCCATTTTCGAGTTGCAGCCCTACCCTTCCTCAGCACGACAGTTATAGAGGAAGGGTAGGGGTGCTACTCGAAAATTTGACATATTATTTCCTTTTATTCCTTAGAAACAACCATAATTTAGAGATATTTATAATAAATTAAGTCTAGGAATATCCCTTGGTAACTGTAAATTTGAGTACATGCAAAGGAATTTTATATGTATCCCCTTACCATATCTCTAATCAGGACAGATCCAGAGGGGAAGGGGTTGCCGTCCCCTCAGGACCAAGGAAAAGCTTTGATTTGTTAGGTTTTAATAACAGATTGAATAAATTTTCGTGAAAGAAAGTATTACTTTCCTTAATTAATTGGAAGAATTTATAGACATACTAAGAACACTTTTTCATTTTAAGAAAAAATATCAGAAAGGTCCCCAGTCATTCTTGACACTTGCGCCACCCGCTCACAAAAATTCAAAAATCCTGGATTTGCCTCTGTCTCTAATGCCTTTATACACTAATTAATGGCCGCACTTCAGTCTTCATCTTAACTTATATAAGCATGAAATTTAGATACCACCAAAACAACTCTGGCTCCCAAACTTAGTTTTCAACATAAAATCTTTTGTTTCCTTAACTAACTATAATAATCAAATAGGCTGTCTGTTGGTCATCTCAAAAAAAAAAAAAAAAAAAAAGAAGCAACTTCTAAATTGTCATAAATTAACAAAAGAGTGTCTGCATGAGTGCATCTCTGAGCTCTTTTTCTTTAAATTCAGATTTCTAAATTTTAGATAAACCTTGATTGAAACAGATGTTAACAATAGATGGCAGCACATTCTGGATGAGATTATCCCATTAAGGTTGCATTATTTTATATTATTCTGACCATTTTTGTGTGGGCATTTTGTAAGAGTATTTTTTTTTTTTTTTTTTGGTAGGTTTGTAATTGTGGAGTTTTAGGCTAAGAATTTCAGCAGAAAGGGAGTTTTATTATAGGCACCCCTGCGCAGTGGTGTGGGTACTTTGTGTGGTGAACTGAGATAAAAACCTACAGTTAAATTTTTCGTTTTTTTTTTTTTTTTTTTTTTGCATTTTACTTGAACATTTAATTATAATGCCTTCCAGTAGAAGTCATTTTAATTAAATGTGCAAGTAAAAAGTAAAATTTAAAAAAACCAAGACAATGCTGGCCTGTAAGCTGAATCACATATTTTTAGGTAGACCTGGGCAGTGCTGGGCATCTTTGATATTTTTTGTTAAAGTATTCCAATGAGAAAAAACTTCTTGTAGTTAGTTTGTGGGAGAATAACAGTTGCATATCAAAATAAAACAAAACATGCAGATCTGGTATAAATTTCAGCATATTTGTATTATTTTCTTGTTATGTGTGTGTGTTACTGCGATGTTGCTGTTATACTTTATTTTTAAAAAATTACGAAAGTCTATAGAAAACAATGAGGAGAAAAAAATCCCCTGAAAAATTAATTCTTCATAATTGCATGAAAGCCATATACAAATGTCTTGATCAGCACATAGGTACTTTATCATCTACTGTTTTCCATGTAGCCATCCTTCAAGAAGCTTGAAAATTAGATCACCCTGCAATGAAAATCACACTTCCATTTCCTGATTTACATAGGGACATTTGACTAGCACACATCTGAAATGCTATTCATATTCTTAAGCTACATCTGCTTAGTCTTAGTTTCTTGGAACTTTGTTGCCCTGGATGGTGGTGTGGTAGCATGCTCAAATGTAAATTGTGATTACAGGTTTGATTCCTGTTCCAGGGGGATGTAATTTTCAGATTTTCTGAAGGATTGCTACATGTGAAACAGTAGATTGCACAGCACACGTGCCAATAATTGCATTTTTTAGAAATTTAGTTAGAGTTTTGCTAGCATTTTTAATGCCTGTTTCTAATTCTGTAACATTTTTGTTTGTTTTTGTTTAGGAGTTTAACTCCCAACAAGAGCAACTTGATGGGCTATAACCAGTTGGCTGTCCCTAATGTAGGGCCACTGGTTCCCGGGAAGGAGAGAGTCAGTGCCGTAAGACAAGCATGCCGTCCATGCCTCACTAGGACTTTGTACCAAGACCCTTTTTGGAGGATTGATCAGAAGACAACGCTTTGTACCACTTGACCACTCAGGCAGAATACTATAACTTGAAGATCAATCCATTTTTATTTTATTTTTTTTGAGTAGAGGTTTAACGACCACCGTGAGCAACTCAGTGGGCTGTGAGTAGTCGCTTGTCCCTAATTTAGGGCCACTGGCTCCAGGGAAGGGAGAGAGCCAGTGCCGTAAGATAAACACACAACATCCATGCCACATCGGGATTCAAACCCGTAGCCACCGCTTAGACCACTGTGCCACTGGGGTAGCTCAATTCTAATGCCTACACATTTATTTGTATGTAGTACTTATCAAAACATCAAACTGCAAAAGCCCTGAATTTATAAGAACTCCTTAAAAAAACAACTGTACAGTGTAGCACATGTGTTAAAAAAACAACTATTATGTGTAGCATATGTGTTTTTATTTACTGTGAAGTAGCTGTTTTACTTTGTTAAAGGTAGGGGAATAAGGTTGAGGGATTGTGTAGTAAGTTGAGTTTTCAGTACCCCCACCCCCACACATGCCAGTAGTGGATCCAGTGTGGGGGATTTGTGTGATCACCCCCCCCCAAAGCATTTTTTTTAAATGCCCAATATCTAAATTAATGTATTTATTTTTGTAAAATCTCTACTAATATACAGTAGTGGCCAAAATTGTGGAAACCTTTTGGAAATAGTGTATTTTTGAGGTTTGATGGCTCATAACCCCACTTTTTTTTGGAGTAATACCATAAACTTATATATCAATGAAAAGATAACTTCATCAACAATGTAATGCAATAACTTTCATGAAGGATTTCGTATTAGAACAGCAGTTATAAGAAGAAAAGTGAAACACATAGAAAAAATGAGATATACAAAAATTCTCACCATGTCAGTTAATACTTAGTTGGGTAACTTTTAGCGTTAATTACGGCCTTACAACGTCTTCCCATGGAGTGAACCAAGTTTTTTAGTTCTGCAGCTGTTATAATGTGAAACCAAGATTGAATTATTGCTTCTATTAATTGGGTTTTATTGCTGGGTTGCTTCTGGCTAACAAGTTTCTTCAGTCGGCTCCATGGATTTTCGGTGGGGTTAAGGTCTGGGTTATTCCCATGCCATTCCAGCAGTGGAATATGATTATCTTGAAACCACTTTTTGCACACAGCAGCAACATGACATGGAGCTGAATCCTGTTGAAATATAAATGCTTCATTATCATTCAAAAGATCATGTGCAGAAGGCTTCAGTTTGGGCTCAAGTATTTCATTGTATTTTTGTCCTTTTATATTCCCATTAATCACACAAATTCTGCCCACACCTTTTGATGTCCTACAACCCCAGATCATAACACTAACTGGGTGTTTCATTGTACATGTAATGCAATCAGGATGAAAATCTTCTCCGAATCTTCTCCTTATGTATTTTATGCCATCACTACCAAACAGGGAGATTTTGGTCTCATCACTCCAAATAACACTGTCCCATTGTTCCGCTGTCCAGTTAACATGGGTTTTAGCCCAGTTTAATATTTTCAACCTTTGTTTGAGAGATTAAAAGGGCTTTTTTCGTGGAATTCTAGCTTTTAGACTAAATTCCTTCAGTCTGTGCTGAACAATCCTTGCACTCAACTTCACATTGCATTGCGCCATTTCATCTTGTAAACACCTAGATAATTTTCATCTGTCACCTAGGCACAGTCTCCTAATTCCATCATCACTTGCTGTTGTGCACCTTTTCCTGCTTTTACCAGTCTGGTTTTGTAGTGACTGAGTCTCCTTATACCTCTTCAAAAATTTAGAAATGTCACCTTTGGTTAAGTTTCCAAAAAATTTTCTTCTAATTTCTTCATAACTGAAGCCCTGTTCACTTAAGAGTACTATTTTACATCGCTTTCTGGGTGACCAGTCAAGCGCCATTTCTTTAATTTTATTACGTTTTACAAGCTCACTTAATGATAGAACACACACACACACACAAAAAAAAACAACCCCAACTTGATAGCAATCACATAACACACTGAAAAATGTCCTCCTCTCAGCTCCAATACATGACATCAATAGCTGAATCCTATGGTGACTTGATTAGCTCATTGTCAAAACAAGATGACACCTGATTGGCTCTCTACATGCTAATTGTCTACATTAAAATGAAGGAAAGCTACTTCATATCAACCTAAGCAAGTTGTGCTTCCTTTTTCTGGTTATTTGGCTATAACTTTTCATAGAATACATATAATTGAACAAACTGTGCTGCATTACATTCTTGATGAAATTATCTTTCCATTGATGTATAATTTCATGGTATTACTCCAAAAAAAGTGGTGTAATGAGCTATCAAACTGCACCTTTTCCAAAAGGCTTCCACAATTTTGTCCACTACTGTATAAAGAGAGTAACTTTGTGTGTTTAAGGTAATATCAAAAACTACTGAACCGATTTGGATAGTTATTTCACCGTTGGGATGCTTATTTCTTTCTGGTGGATATAAACTATTTCTTTTATTTTTATTATTCTGTATTACTTTTGACTCTACTACCAAATTAGAACGCTTTCAAGTAGTTGCCCATTTCTCGTGTAACGTTCCGTTTTATTTACGTACAACCTGATCACACCCAAAGTGAAAGAAAGTAGTTCACGATAATATATATATATATATATATATATATATATATTTAATAATATCGAGAACTACTGAACCGATTTGGATAATTATTTCACTGTTGGGAAGTTTACTTCTTTCCGATGGACATAGGCTATTTCATTTATTTTTTTATTATTTTTGACTGTACTACCGAATCAGAACGTTTTGAAGTAGTTCCCGATTTTCCGTGTATCATTCCGCTTTGTTTGCATACACCTGATCACACCCAACGTGAAAGAAATAGTTCACATAAATACGAAATTTATATTAAAATAATAATGGCTCCTGAGATTTTGCTTGAGTGCTCTTCAATTGGATTTGATAGTTTGAGTATGAGCTACACTGTCATGACTATAAAATCTCATTGGCATAATTTATAAAATCCGAATAAACACTATCAGCAACTTATTTAGCGATAGACGGTGTTTTCCTACAATTCTGAATAGGTAATATATTATAAAGAGAAAAAGTTTGTATATTTCTAAGAGGTAATCTCGGAAACTACTTAAACAATTTGGAAAATTCTCTCGCCATTCAAAAGCTCATTTCTTCCCCCGCTGGACTTAGACTATACATTATTACGATATGAAAAAATGGGGATGAGCAGTATATGTTTATGTGAAACACCGCAGCGTAATCTCGGAAACTGCTAAACCGATTTTGAAAATTCTTTCGCCTTTCAAAAGTTTATTCCAGATGGGTATAAGCTTATATATACACTATATTGACAAAAGTCACCGGACACCCCTTCAAAAGCAAATGAACGGATCCGCTGCGTTATTAAGATGTGCGGTGCAGCTGCAAACGGTATAAAAACAAGCCTGCAGCTGACCGCAATCGTATTGCACTGCGAGGTTGAATGAAAGTGTCGCGGCGGGAGAGAACTGACTTTGAGAAAGGAAATATTGTTGGGTGTTATATTAGTGGGTTGTCCATGAGAGAAACCGAAAGGCGTTTAAACATACCCAAGTCAACTGTTTTTGATGTACTGAAAAAGTGGAGACACGTGGCATGCCTGAAGCAGCAAAACGTACCAGTAGACCACATAAAATCAGTGATAGAGGACGTCGAAGCCTCAGGAGAGTCGTTACAGCTAATCGACGGAGTACTGCAAAAGACCTCCGTGTACAGTTAGTAAGAATGCTGGAACCTCGGTATGCACACGTACCATTCGCAGAGAACTTTATTCCATGGGTTACCGTGGTTGTGAGGCTGCTCATGAGCCTTTCATATCCACTCGGAATGCTACTTGTTTAACATTGTGTAAAGAACATTTATCGTGGACCGTTGATCAATGGAAACGGGTCCTATGGACTGATGAATCCAGATACACGACACATCAGTCTGATGGCCGTGTGTGGGTATGACGGCAGCCGGGGGAACGCTATTTACCAAAGTGTACTGTTCCTATGGTCAAGTTTGGAGCTGGCAGTGTACTCGTGTGGGGGTGTTTTTCGTGTTATGGTCACGGCCCATTGGTTATCGTGGAAAAACCTGTTAACCAGCACGTCTACCTCGATATTCTGGACAATTATGCCCTACCAACTCTGTGGCAATACTATGGAACTGAACCTTGTTGGTACCAGCAGATAACGCACCGAGCCATAAAGCAAGGACTGTTACAGCGTGGTTTGACGATAATTCCGTATCGTGTGTGGACTGACCAGCACAGAACCCTGATATTAATCCCATATATCACCCATGGGATGAATTAGATCGCTGCATAAGAAGTTTGGAACCAAGGCCTACTACTAAGCAGGGGTGGCGACTATTTTATTGCGAGTGGTTAGCACCACTCAAGAAAATTTGTGTTTCAATGCACCACTCCAAATTAATTTATCGTGTTATAAATATTATTATCATGAGAAAAGATAGAGATGTGTGTGTGTTTTGCCAAATCTTTCCTTTCAGAAAATGAAAAATAAAATAGGTAAAGCCTAGTAGGCGTTCTGTTTTAGAGGGTTAACTAGGGTATTTCAGTTTCCAAGTGATGAGCCGTTCGCTAACTCAAATACCCCCTGATCCCAGAAGGCAACTTTCAAATGAGGTGAGGGTGGCTTAATAGGTTACAGCAGCATGTAGGCAGGAAGCATGATGATGACCTTCAAAAGTTTTAGTGACTTCTTTCGGTATGCGGACCGGATGGGGGGGGGCTTTTTCGGGCGCAAAGAAAAAGCAAGAAATTGTTGAACTCAAATGAAAGGCATTAAAACCAAGTGCCGCCCTCTGGGATCTTTCAACGCCAAAGTTACCCGCTTTCTGTAAATCAATGTGCTAATTGCACTCCATCTAATTTGTGTTCCTCTGATGTTTACAACCATGTTTGTAACGTGTGGTTCAATGGTTCCTTATCTTACCTCACACCTAGACCTCGCCTGAGAGAGAATTTCTAGGGGCTGAGAAGGAGGACTTCTGTTTGGGATCGTCCTCTGCTGGTCAGCATGGGAAAATATACTAAAAACCACTTTTCAAAAATGGCCAAATTAATCCTTCCTCTCCCCACGCACACCTGCGTAGCGTACCCGCAGGTTCTTTGAAGTTTTCCTGGGTCTTTCGCTTCATGCGCTATGGCAAATGCTCTTATTACTCTCCTTCCTCACGACTTCAGTCATCATGACATGGAAAATGTTCTATTGAAAACAACAGATTCGTGGAATACGAACTTGTCTAATGAGCTAGATCTCCGAAGTAAAGAAGACCCAAGGGGCAATGTGAATGCATGTCCGAAAACGAAAAAGAACTGTTTAGATCACTCACACTCAATAGTCAGTGAGGTCGACACTGATTTAAAAGCGGAGCATTCAAATATCGCCAAGTAATAATATGTTTTGAGTTCATACTTATTTTGCGATGAGCTTTAAAAGACGGCAATCAACATTATTTTCTTTTGTGAAAAAATGGAAAGGAAACAACGAAAATGATGAAAACTGCAATGAATGTGAAATCAAAGCAGTTGAAAAAAGTGAAGTGCGTGAAATTCACTCTTGTCCATCAACTCAAAATAAAACTGACCCATGCTCGCAAGATAAAGCTGGGTGCAGAACGGATACAATTCGCAACGCTTCAGGACGTAAATTTCGAGTGCAGTGACAAATTCAATTCCCTTGGCTGAGACTAAATGCTGATGGAAGAGCTATTTGCCTCATCTGCACCGAATCACATGAAAAAGTTTACCTTCGCCTAAGGTCAGCAACTCACAGAGGTCTCACGAAGCTTTTGTGTAGCACGGCTTTCAAGCGTGGGCGCGCGCCGAGGATGCTTTTCGAAAACATGAAAACGGTGACTATCACAGAAGAGCAACGTCTAATTTAACTTTTTTAACAAACGAGGACAGCGTTGTATGTGCGATTTCTAGCGCAAAGCAGAAAGAAATGCAAGAAGCACGCGTTGCTCTAAAAAAATATTTCAGCACTGTTAAATTTCTCATTCGGCAGGGAATAGCTTCGAGAGGACATGGAAGTGATGGTAATTCTAATTTAAAACAATTACTGTAGATGAGAGCTGAAGATAGCCCGGAACTTGATAGCTAGTTAAAAAGAACAAATTACAAATGGCTTCATCATGACACTATAAATGAGATAATTAATTTAATGGCAGAAGCAGTGGTGCCAAAGTACCTTGATGAAATAAGAGCTGCTGAGTTCTTCGCCATCATACTCGATGAAACGTGCGATGTAGCTATTCAGGAGCAGGTCTCTATATCGTTTCGTTTTGTTTCCGAAGATGCTGAAGTTTTTACGAAACCAGCAAAACAAAATCCAAAACTTTGTATAATATCGTGAAAGATATTCTCCTCCATTTCGCCCTGGATATAAACAAACTGCGTGGGCAATGTTACGACAGGGCAAGCAACTTAAGTGGCCAACTTATGGGACTGCGGTCTCGTGTAAGAGAAGCTGAACCTCGAACCTTGTTTGTTCATTGTGCGGCTCATCGTCTTAACCTATGCGTTCAAGATGCTATGAACAACTTTGTGTGTCTCCATAACTTTATTGGTGTGTTAAAAGACTTATCTTTTGTGGGAGACTCGCCAAAGCGGGTTGCATTCTTTAAAAGTCTTCAAGCTGATGATTCTTCTGCTTTATCGCCTTTTTGCCGGACAAGATGGTGTACGCATGTCAAATCACTTCAAACCCCTTTTAGCATCAGGCTTCTTAAAAAAACTTCAAAGTTTTGAATTTTTTTATTTTCTTAAAGTGACAATCAACATTTTTGAAAGAGTGGAAATTTTGAATGCTGAACTACAGAAATCGAATCTCTGTATAAACGAGTCCCACGAAAGGTTAATTTAACAGTAGATAGATAGCTTTCCTTCTTTGCGAAACTCAGTGTTTGAAAAAATGTGGAATTCTTCGGTGGAAGATGCTCACAAATTAAATGTATACCAACGCTTCCACGCAAGAGGAAAATTCCCCAGAAGTGGGATTCATGCTCAAAAGCCCATCAATTCAAAGACCATGTGAATATTATTGATCTCAATATATTTAGTGTTAGACGAGGTGCTTACTTCCTTAAAAATAAGATTCGACTCTAGCACCATGAGTGTTCTCAATAAGATTGAAAATTTCGTAGTCGGAAAAGGAAGTGATATAAATACGGCGACGATTTCGAAGGAGATGGCGAAAGGCTACTTTTACACAGGATGTAAATACGGAGACGATTTTGAAGGAGATGGCGAAAGGCTACTTTTACACAGAAACATGTTTCTCGAGACTGCAAAAATTAAAACCGCTGCTCTAAGCAAACTGAAAAACGTTGTGGCTTTTTTGAAGAGCAATAGTTCTCTAAAAACCATGGTGCCGGAATTTGCGAAATTAGTGCAAATAATGTTGATTATTCCCCATCTCATCGTGCACTGCCGAACGTTCATTTTCAGTTCTGAAGAAATTGAAAACATTTTTGCGCTCAACTACACTGGCGGAAAGTGAAAAAAGAACACCAAGAAGGAGACGTCTGATACCAACGAAATTTATACAGCATAATAACGGAATACAGAGGATAACGTGATCAACACATTATGGCAAAGTTCTTTTTTTTTTTTTTGATTGGAGGTTTAACGACCACCGTGAGCAACTCAATGGGCTATAAGCAGTCGCCCGTCCCTAATTTAGGGTCACTGGTTCCAGGGAAGGGAGAGAGCCAGTGCCGTAAGACAAAAACAACATCCATGCTTGACCGGGATTCGAACCCGGACCCCTTACGGACGAATGATCAGAGGCCAACGCCTTAGACCACTGCGCCACCGGGGCGGCTATGGCAAAATTCAGCTGTATTTGCTGGTAAACTGGAAAATAACATTTCCATGTAACATGGTTAGTACGAGGTTGAACCTCCATGAACTGCGTCACATTGTGCAATTCTGGCATGGAGTCTGTCGTACAGATGTTGTATGTAAGTTTGGGGTATTGAGTTCCAAGCATCCTCAACCTGGACGCGTAAATCGGGGATGGTCGTGGCTGGCCGTGGAGACAGGATAAGTCGTCCCATAAAATCCCACACGTGCTCAATGGGGGACGAATCCGGTGAACGTGCAGGCCATGGAAGTTGTCTCACACCCTGAAGTGCATGTTGCGTTGCACGTGCCGTGTATGTGGGCGTGCGTTATCTTGCTGGAAAACACCACGATGGACCGACCTTACAAATGGCATAACAACGGGCTGAATGATGTTGTTGATGTAGGAGGTGCTGTTTAACGTACCCGGTACAAACACTAGTTGTGTACGGGAGTGATGGCTGATCGCTCCCCACACCAGGAGACCAGGTGTAGGCCCTGTGTGTCGCTGGCGGATGTAAGAAGGGTGGAGACGCTCCCCTGTGCGTCTGCGAACACGCATACGGCCATCGGAGGCTCCCAAGCAGAATCTGCTTTCATCGCTGAACACGACAGATCGCCATTGCGTTCTCCAGTGCAGACGTTGGCGACACCACTGCAGCCGTTCCTGACGGTGGGCTGGAGTCAGAGGTACACATGCCAGAGGCACACGTGCACGTAGTCCTGCATCCAGTAGACGGTTGCAGATTGTTTGCACAGTCACCTCAGGTGCAACGGCAGCTCGGATTTGCGCCGCAGTGGATGCTCTGCTTGACAACGTCGCTCTTCTTATGCGTCGATCGGTCCGCTCATCAGTCCGTCTGTGACTCCCGGTTCCACGTCTTCTCGTGTGGGAATGTTCCTCGGACCATCTACGCCACCATCGTACCACCACCTATACTTCCTGTCCAATTCGCTCCGCAATACGACGATACGACCACCCGGCCTCGCGGAGTCCGACTAGACGACCTCGTTCAAAGTCCGATAACTGCTGAAATCGTACACGTCTTCCATGTCCAGGCATTGCAGCTTCTTCAGGGTCTTCGTACGCCGACGACTGATTACTTTCACTTCGCCGTACTCCTTAAATACCACCGACGATAATTTGCATGTTATGCCGTGCTGTGGCGTAAGCGCTCACCGGTTGGTCCCGAAATTAACATCACACCTACGTAACCTCGACCCCATTAACATATGTAAATTTCATGATCGTCCGCCAATTCCTTCTTGGTGTTCTTTTTCACCTTCCGCCAGTGTGTATATACACAGAAAAGTAACCAAAGCTCTTATGGAAACAGCAACAAAATTAGCTGGGTCTAAGAACAAGTTGCACGTGAACAAATTATCAGGAAAAACCAAAATGTTGATGCAAAAAAGAAGAGAGATGAGGACAACTAAAGAAGATGTGACTTCCAAAGTGGAATATATAGAGCTATGCAAGACAGTAAGAAAAAGTATCACTGAAGACGTAAGGAAATTCAACTGTGAACTAGTGAGGAAAGCAATTGAAAACAACCAAAGCCTAAAGATAGCAAAGGGACATCTCAGTAAGGGAAGAAAACAGATTATGGCACTGAGAAAAGAAGATGGTTCTGTAACAAGAAATAGAGGCGAAATTTTGACAAGAGTGAAAGATTTCTACTCCAAATTATATGAAAGAGATGATATATGCACTCCAGACATCATGAAAGATACCAGTACCAGAGTTCCTCCAGTCCTTCCAGCAGAAGTTGCACATGCAATCAAGAACATGAAGCGAGGAAAAGCTCCAGGAGAAGATGGAATTACTGTAGACATCATACAAGAAGCAAGTGGAGAAATCGAAACAGTACTCGCCCAAATTTTCACTCGATGCCTTAATGAAGGAAAGATTCCTGAGGATTGGAACACCGCTACAATGATCCTGCTACATAAGAAAGGTGACCTTGAGGATCTCGGAAACTACAGACCTATCAGCCTCCTATCAGTAGTTTATAAAATCTTCACTAAAGTTCTTTCACACCGCTTGAAGGTAACACTGGACATGGCTCAACCGAGAGAACAAGCTGGATTCAGGAGTGGTTACAGCACAATAGATCATATCCACGTGCTGAGAGAACTAATTGAAAGAGCGAGGGAATATGAACTTCCATTGTGCATGGCTTTTATCGATTATGAAAAAGCCTTTGCTTCGGTGAAACCATCAGCAGTTACAATGGCTCTGAAAACCTGCGGTATTGAAGATGCATACATTAATATTATTAATAACATCTATGAAAATGCAAGTGCAAAGATTAGGCTGTTTGAAAATACAACACACGTAAAAATTGGAAAGGGAGTGAGACAAGGTGACACCATATCTCCGAAGCTCTTTAATGCTACATTGGAGGGTGTTTTTCAGTCGCTGAGCTGGGAAAACAAGGGGATAAAGATTAATGGAGATTATCTAACCCACCTTCGTTTTGCTGATGACGTAGTCATTTTTGCAACTACCCCATCAGAGCTGCAGAGTATGATCCAGGAACTTGCTGACAAGAGTAAAGAAGTGGGATTAAAAATGAACTTTCAGAAGACAAAAGTGATGTTCAATGCTTTTACAAGAAATGAAGATTTATCGATTGATGGAGAAAAGCTGGAGATAACAGACACGTACGTTTATCTTGGACAGCAGATATCAAGTGAGGGTCACATTGATGAAGAAATTAATCGGCGTACAAAACTTGCCTGGAGAGCTTTTGGAAGAAACAGCATAATTTTCAAAAGCAATATGCCATTATGTCTTAAAAGAAAAGTGTTTGATCAATGCATCCTTCCAGTGCTTACGTATGGTGCAGAGACGTGGACCTTAACTAAAAGAGACATACAAAGGCTGCAGACAACTCAAAGCAGCATGGAGAGGTGCATGCTTGGTGTAACCAGGAGAGATAAGAAGAGGAACTCGTGGATCCGAAAAATGACAAGAGTGGAAGACATCATGATCAGAGTTAAATCCCTGAAATGGCAATGGGCTGGACATACTGCCAGAAGGACAGATCATCGATGGACAGCCGAAATTTTAGATTGGATTCCAAGGGACAGGAAAAGACCCAGAAGAAGACCACATGGGAGATGGGTGGATGAAATTCGAAAGTATGCAGGGATGACATGGAGGAGACTGGCACAAGACAGACTGTTGTGGAGGAAACTTGGGGAGACCTTCGTCCAGCAGTGGATTGATAATGGTTGACAATGATGATGATGATGATACACACGGTTGAGTCACATTATTGTGACCATCAGTTAATATCCAGAGTAACCGCCGTGTGCAGCCCGGACAGCAGCTAGACGGTCTGTGAGTCACTCAATAAGGTGCTTAAAGGTGTTCACAGTTATGTGGAGCCATGCTAACTGCAGTGCATCTGACAGCTGCTGGACTGTGCTTGGTGGAGGATCCATAGAGCGAACAACACGATCGACGTGGTCCCACAGATGCTCAATTGGGTATAAGTCTAGGGAATTAGGGAGCCAGGGAAGTACTTTGAAGTTTTCATCGTGCTCTTTCAACCACTCTCGGACATTTCTAGCTGTGTGACACGTTGCATTCTCGTGCTGGAAGATCCCATCCGTCCCAGGGAAGACAGTCAGCATGTATGGGTGTACGTTAAGCTGACCAAACGTCCCCAATTCTTGAGGACAGTTCTCGAATTCAGTTTACTGTCCCAAAAAACGTCTGAAGCCTTTGGGGACGCAAATTGTCCTCAAATTTTAATGTTTTTTCCCAAATGTCCTCAAATTTACACTTCCTCATTAACCCTTTAGATTTCCAATGAAAAATGTTCTTTAAAGTAGTGTTTCCGTTGTACTAATTTTCCAACATGCTTCTTGTGAAAACAAATGTTGACTTTTTTTCTTTCTGAGTTTAACGACCATTACGTGCAACTCTAAGGACTATAAGCAGTCACCTGTCTCTAATTTGGAGACATTCGTTCTAGGGAAGAGAGAGAAAGAGAGCAAGTGCTGTAAGACAAATACACCACCCATGCCTCATTCGGGACTCGAACCCGAGCCAACTTGTACGAATCATCATCAGTGACCATCACTAAGACACTGCACCATTTGCACGGTCAAATTTCGACTGTACTTGTTCTGGGTTTCTCCAAAAACTTTGGCAAAATGAAAAATTCGCCATGCAATTACTATGGTGTGTGCAGCCTAATTTTAGTTCAGCGCATGTACCTAAGGTAAAGCATTTCACTTGTACTAATATGTTCTCACCATCATAATTCTACTTTGTCAATACAAATTACCAACATTCTACAAGATATATCCTTTTAAGACACAGATTTTAATGTGTAATATCACACTTATTGAAGCAATGCAGTTTTGTGACAAAAAGATTTGCATATTTATTTTGAGTACGTATGTGTCCCCAAATCAACTACCGATTTGGGGACGCCACGCCCTTTTCTCCTCAAATCGGTGTCCCGATATCTGGTCACCTTAATGTACGTGGTCTGTAAAGATGTATTCATAACGAATTCGGTCCATAATGCCTTCCACAGGTATGAGTGGGCCCAGAGGATTCCACGAAAACATTCCCAAGACCATAACGATGCCCCCACCAGCTTGTGTTCTGTCAGCAACAGTGGCGTAGCCTAGGTCTTGTACAAGGGAACGCTGAAATAATCTAGTTAAAATCGAAATGTAAGCTTTTATTTTGAAATTCTGTATTGCCCTAAAAAGAAGGGAGTTCACAAAAAACATTTATACAAAATAGAATATCATATGATAATTATCATGAAATGTCATTTGGTCTTAATTTTGAGCATAGAGGTTCTCTTTAAGTTATTGTTCAAAATTTGTGAAATGCAGAAGTTTTGATAGGTGTTTATATTGAATATACAGCTTTGAATTTCAAATTTCACCTACATATACTGTATACATACAAAGGCTACTAGCATTATAATTTGAGATAATGAAAGAAAAAAATCAATATTCTTACCATTTTTGTGAGTACCGTGTTTCCTTAAACAACTTTGTATATCAGCTCTATTCTTCGTTTTTTCTTTTCAGCAAATACGTCAATACACCTATCAAGAAACACAGGATCACTTGAAAGCTCTCGAAGTAAAGACTTTTCAATAGCTAATGAGCTGAAGTGACTTAAACGGTCATTTGTCATAGACTTTCTAAGGAAAGTTTTAACGCGCTTTAAAGTACTCATGTTTCTCTCACTACTTGCAGTTTTTGCTGGTAATGTGAGAATTAGACGAAGTAGTTTGGTTACCTCTTCGTAGATACCGTTCAAACCATTTGCTACTAAATATTTCAACAAATCTGTAGGTTGCAAAGCATTTGCAGTTTATCTTTCGTAAAAAAGTCGTAATTTTCAAACAAGTTATTCAGAGCCACAACAGGAAACATTTTTCGATATTCCGTGAACTTCTGTTCATTCACGAATTCTGTGAAATGCAAGTTAACAAAATCTTTAAATCTCTCCTTCATTTGAACAATTTGAGAATCAAGTATTTCGTAGCACACCTGAGTCACACTCATTTTCTCGCTTTCTCCAAACTGCAAGTTCTCATTGAACTCCTTACTTTTTTTAACACAATTATCAATGAAATCGTCATTCTTTCTAATATTTTCTAACTGCTGAATGGTCTGACGAATCTCATTATGACATGAAACAATACTAACTGAGATTGACTGAAGTAATTTCATCAAGGGTTCAATATAAACAAAGCAGGAGTCATAAACACACAGAAGAAAAACAAAAATCGAATTATCCAAATGTCTTTTCAACCCAATGGCGGAGTTTATAGAATCACAGTCCCACTGCGAATTTTCGTCCTCGATAATGCTAGAAATAGCCCTGTAAAGTTCATGAAAATGATTTTTTATTGTCTGAATTGCCATTGAGTGGAAGTTCAGCGAGTACTGCTTGCTTGTGGAAGCTTAAAACCTTGCTCTGTCAGAAGAACAGTTCGCTTGGATGATTTGCTAAAATAACTGTGAAAAGCAGTCAGCGCACACACAAACAGTTTCACTTTTTTAATATTTTTTGAACCATGCAAGAGCACGAGATTCAACTGATGTGCATAACAATGTATAAAAAGTGCATTTGGATAAAACTTTCTAACTAGTACTGAACTCCTCCTGTTCGACCAGCCATAACCGAAGCTCCGTCATAGGTCTGACTAACGACTTTCTCTGTGACGTTCCAGTCGTTCAAAACTGCTAAGCCTTCAGCTGTTTTGTCTCTTGAAACATCGTAAAATTCAAGAAATCTCTCCTCAATCCTGTCTTCAACACAATATCTTAATATCACAGTCATTTAGCTTTTGCAAGATACGTCAAGTGTTTCATCAGTTTGTACAGAAACAAAGGGAGTTTCTTTCATTTCAGATTTAATGGTTTCATTTAATACAGTCGTGATAACTTCAATCAAATCATTCTGTATGTCAGGTATTGTTCCTTTGAATGAAGAAGATGACTGTAAGTGCTCTCGGATGGTTGATTTGTTCAAAGCCAATAGCTCTAAAAGTTCTAAGTAATTTCTTTTGTTGACTGAATCTGCACCTTTCTTTATGCCCTCGAAATGCCAATTCTTGTTTTGCAAGGAATACAATTGACTGGATAATTCTTTTAAGAACTTCTCTGTTGCTTGCGACTTATTGATTATGTTTCACGGCTTGAGTGCGTGCTTCTTCTGATAAAACATGCTCTACACGAATTTTTCCAAGCAAAACGAAAGACTCCAATTGTTGCAAATGTCCTCTTGAAGATGCATGTTTATTTACTTTTTTGGTGAAATTGCTCAAGTCTGAAATACCATTAATGCACCATTCGTTGTCTTTCTCTCCAAATAGTAAGCAAACGTAGCAAAACATTTTTTTTTCTACTGCACCCAGTAGTCCATTTCTATCTATCATACCACGAAGACTGCCAAGTACGAGTACTACCTTTACTTGTTTGCTTAATGTTGAAGTATGGCGTAGGTCTTTTGTTTTTTAAATAGCACCGTTTCTCCAACGTAACATTACAACTGGGAGGTTTTTTGCAAGTAATCAATGAAATCTTCGTCCAACATGCTTTCCACATCAGTAATTTTTTCACAGTAAAAATATTATAAAACAACACTGAACACAAAAAAAAAACCACGCTGAACAACAGAGAATACCTGCATACCAACGCTCGCTAAAACTCGTCCTCCTCGAATACGCTGGCGTTTGCCGTCGCAAACAAATGGGAGTGATCACCCTTCGCGAGCATACGCAGTCACACGAATTTGACACTGGCCTCGGTTCTCCTCAAGGTCATCAGACGCTAGATTGTCCGAGCGTCTGACATTGAGAAGAAAACCACTTTACATCAGACGAGCAAAAGAGAGGGGAACTGCGTATTTGCTATTATGGGAAAATAAGCGCTAATATAGTGTTTTCATGCTATTTTTGTTAAGAATAATATTTAAAATTGCCGAAGGAAATGTAATGGAATAATACACTCTTGCAAGGAAAGGCACTATTCTCCATCGATTTTTCAAGGGACGCCGAGCGTACCAGCGTCCCCTCACGCTACGCCACTGGTCAGCTATGGTCGACGAGTGTTTGTTCTCCGATGTTTCTCGCCTTATACGCCAACGTCCATTTGTTCGATGAAGCAGAAAACGTGACTCATCGGAGAAGGCAATCCTTTGCCAATCAGCGGAGGTCCAATTCCGATACTGCCGCGCAAATGTAAGCCTTTTCTGCAGATGCAACTTCGTTAGCATAAGTGCAGTGACCATCCATCTGCATCGGAGCCCCATACGCAGCAGGGTTCGCTGAACTGTCATTTTAGACACTTGTTTTTTTATTTTATTTAAGGTTTAACGACCACCGTGAGCAACTCAGTGGGCTATAAGCAGTCGCTCGAGCTTAATTTAGGTCCACTGGCTCCAGGGAAGGGAGAGAGCCAGTGCCGCAAGACAAACACAACATCCATGTCTCACCGGGATTAGAACCCGGTCCCTTCACTGACGAATGATCATAAGCCAGCGCTTAGACCACTGCGCCACCGGGACAGCAGACACACTTTCGGTAGCCAGGTTCATTCGCCCTGTGAGTTGCTCCACTGTAGCTTGTCAATCGGCTCTCACGCACCTTTGAAGCAGATGTTCTCCTCCCAAATCAATGGCACGTGGTGCACCACAGTTTTCACGTCGCTTATTCGCCGTGGTACCATTTCTCCAATCACGATACACTTTAACCACAGAAGCACACGAACAGTTCACAAATTGCGCTGTTTCAGAAATACTGCCACCTTTGGCCCGAAAGCCGGTAATCATCCCTTTTTTGCAAATCTGATAAATCGCTCTGTCTATCCATGAGAGCAACGAGTGATATGTTTTCAGATTGCCTAAAGCACACCTTATATACCCTCTAAGCCAGCTCATGGCACGTGCCTTCTTTCATTAGCTACGCGCTGTTGACGTCAGAAGTAGGAGGTGGTCACAATAATGTGACTCGATTGTGTATATATCAGGGGCGAATATTCGGGGTGTGCTAGGTGGTTTTTTTTTTTTTGATTGGAGGTTTAACGACCACCGTGAGCAACTCAATGGGCTATAAGCAGTCGCCCGTCCCTAATTTAGGGTCACTGGTTCTAGGGAAGGGAGAGAGCCAGTGCCGTAAGACAAACACAACATCCATGCCTCACCGGGATTCGAACCCCGACCCCAGACGGACGAATGATCAGAGGCCAGCGCCTTAGACCACTGCGCCACCGGGGCGGCTGTGCTAGGTGTGCGGCGCACACCCACACAGTGTCGCAATTACGGATTTATTTCTAATAAAACTCGTCAGAGTTCGTCCTAAGGCTTCGAATGGTGGTTAAAATTAATTTCCCCACATAATGTTTTCATTAAGAAGAGAAGGTTCGTTCAGTAAGCATATGGCATTCGCGTTAGAATCCTCGGATGTGCTGTTTCGCATGCGCACATCCGACGACCTTAAAGCAGCTGTGGTACAAGCGCTCCCCGACGGCGTTGCAGGTCACGTTCTAATTTCCTTGTGGTTTCAACAGTGGCGGCTCGTGGCAACTGAAACAGGTGGGGATAGTAGCCGAAGTAAAACAATGAAATAAAAAAAACTGTCATTATTAGGCCAACTATTCAGACCCCCCCCCCCCCCCCAAATTCATTTACTCTGCCTCTGTTTACCCCCTTGACCCCTTGACTCACAATAATGCCCAAATAAGGTAGGAATGTGTCAACTATTGTATTGCACACGAAAAAAATTTCCTCAGAACAGAATGCATAACTATTAACAGAAAAATGTTAAAACTCCTTAAATAAAATTTTTACCTTAAAACATATGAGCATTAATTTATGTTAGTTGTGCTTTGTGTTTCTTCAGATTTCTCAATTGAGGAATAATCACAGGATTCACAGGATAAAAAAATGTAGTGAAAAAATAATAACTCCAAATATATGCAGGGAGGGAACGTTTCATGAATTTCGTCCCATATAGAATGAGTACCATACTACCATTTGCATTATTTGAATTTTTTTAAAGAACTTGTGAAACCTAAAAACATATATGTACTCATGTGCAAATTATACTTACATGTTTTCTCATTTATTTATTTATTTTTAACATAGAAAATCATCTTAGTTAAAACTGAAATTAGTTCTGCAAAGCGTTTGTAAACTTCATACACTTGGAAACTCAAATTCTTGGGCTGATAAGCACAGAGTTTTTTTAAGTGAAGCTTTTCTTTCAAATTTAAAACAAAGAACGGAGATTTTAACAAAATATCCACTCCATTCATTGTACTCGACAAGCAAAAAAAGTCACGACACGATGGAACAACACATCACCGAGAGAGACACACACAGAAAAAACAACTAACTGAACTTTGCTACGACATTTGAAACCCTCCCGCCACCTTTGAGCTTGGTCGGGGTAAGTTTCTCTGTCAACCCACGGCGTTAAGGAAATGGATACACTCCCGGCCAATCAAATTAGCACGGGGCCAGATCACAGCTTTTTTTGAACGCGCGTTTAAGACAGTGTTGTATGTAGGTCTTCATACTGAATGATACGGGTAGGAAATCGTCTCCTCTTCGCTTGCGTAGTGATGTTACTGGGGCCTGTTGGAGCTGGCTCCAATAACCTCACACTCTGAATGTGATCTCTTTCCTCAGGGAATAGTTTTTCGTTTTTGAAGGAAACTTTTCCTTCGGTAATGGATTTTGAAGGGAAAGGTTTTATCACCATGTAGTTAAGAGAAAGAATAAGAATCAGGGAAAAAATATTTCTAGAAATAGAAATTTTTAGGTGGGGTCCGGCCCCTCTGGCCCCTAATGACGAACCGCCCCTGGGTTTCAAACGTAAACAGTGGAACTTTCATGGTGCTACCCAAACTGAGCACCGTTTGAGTTCCACGGAGCAGTGCACCCATTTGCTGTTATATTGTTGTTTTTTTTTATCTTTTTATGCATTTCCAATAAGACTCGCTAAAGTTTGTCCGCTAAACTTAATTCCCTTGCACAATATTTTCATGAAGAGAAGGTTCGTTGCTTCGTGCAGTAAACAAAACGTAGTAAATAATATTTGCAGCTACAGAAGTGCTATTTTACCAGCAGACACCCTATGTCATCAAAGCAACTGTAATTAATTCCCAGGGTGTGCGCACTTAAAACAGCACCACTGGCCATACTTGTTTGTGTTTGGAATAGCGTGGAGTCATAAACACACTTCAACGTTCTGCTATGAGTTAATGTTTTTCTGTCTTTTCGTCGCTGTATGAATCGGTGTGTTTGTGAGCAGATTTAAATATACAATTTGAGTTTTGACATCCATTTAGGTTGATGATGTACTAAGTGTCCCATTTTTGCCAGAGACTTTGCAGATTGTGTAAAGCGGGCTAAAGAAAGTAAGCCTCGTGCTGTATTTAAAACTTATATATATATATATATATATATATATATAGGGATGTAAGGTCAGGTGATGCGTAACATCACAGCCTCTCCTTGACAAATGTCAACCCCGCCTTCTCGTGGTGCATCCTGTTCCCACTAAAGGGGCTCTGACGACCGCCAATAGCGGTATAACTATACCATCGGGATCAGAGGAAATGTTATCCCACACTCACCAACCCGCTTGGCCAGCGTGGTGAGTTATGGCCAAACACCTCCAAAATGACTCCACAACTTAAATCTTGGCCCTCAGTCTCCGGCAGCTGGAATGTACCTGGCCAAGGCAGCGGCCAGTGCGACATGAAGGCAGAGGGTGCTAAGAATCCCCGGAGGACCAGACTAGGCTGCCATTTGATGCTGACCTTGGCTACCTATAACGGACGCTCCCTATCTTCTGATTCAAGGCTTCTTGAATTGGAAGAGGAACTACAAAGGATCAAGTGGGACATCGTCGGGCTAAGTGAGGTAAGGAGAAAAGGAGAAGATCTCATTGAACTGAAAAGTGGACATCTCTTCTATTATCGTGGGACAGATACTGGCAGAACTAGTGGTGTTGGATTTATAATAAACAAGAAACTGAAGGATAAAGTGGTAGAAGTTGAAAGTTCCTCTGACAGAGCTGCACGACTCGTTATCCAACTATCGAGAAGATACCAGGCTCAGATTATTCAAACTTATGCACCCACCACAAGTCATCCTGAAGAAGAAATTGAAGAATTTTATGAGGAAATTCGTCATCTAAATAATAAAGGTAAGCAGCACTTGAAGATAATTATGGGAGATTTCAATGCAAAAATAGGGCAACGGCAACAGAATGAAACTTCAGTAGGTAAATTCGGTCACGGCAACAGAAACCAGCGTGGAAATACTCTCGTTGAGTTTGCAGAGGCAGAAGGATTTTTCATCTTGAACTCCTTTTTCAAGAAAAAGCCACACAGGAAATGGACATGGAGACATCCAATTGGGACGACAAGTGAAATTGATTTTATTATGTGTAACAAAAAATTCGTCATCGAAGACTGCAGTGTGCTGAACAAGTTCAACACAGGTAGTGACCATAGATTGGTGAGATGTAAGATGCACCTCAACACTAAACTGGAACGTGGCAAGCTCATAAGACAAACAAAATGTATTGACATAACCAACCTTAAAAAACACCATAATACTTTCAAGTTGGAACTGAAGAACAGATTCTCTGCTTTAGAAGGCCTAACATCGGAAGAAGTGGATATTTCGGAAGTTAACAGAAAAGTAACCAAAGCTCTAATGGAAACAGCAACAAAATTAGCTGGGTCTAAGAACAAGTTGCATGTGAACAAATTATCAGGAAAAACCAAAATGTTGATGCAAAAAAGAAGAGAGATGAGGACAACTAAAGTAGATGTGACTTCCAAAGTGGAATATATAGAGCTATGCAAGACAACACGAAAAAGTATCACTGAAGACGTAAGGAAATTCAACTGTGAGCTAGTGAGGAAAGCAATTGAAAACAACCAAAGCCTTAAGATAGCAAAGGGACATCTCAGTAAGGGAAGAAAACAGATTATGGCTCTGAGAAAAGAAGATGGTTCTATAACAAGAAATAGAGGCGAAATTTTGACAAGAGTGAATGATTTCTACTCCAAATTATATGAAAGGGATGATACATGTACTCCAGACATCATGAAAGGTACCAGAGTTCTTCCAGTCCTCTCAGCAGAAGTTGCTCATGCAATCAAGAACATGAAGCGAGGGAAAGCTCCAGGAGAAGATGGAATTACTATAGACATCATACAAGAAGCAAGTGGAGAAATTGAAACAGTACTCGCCCAAATTTTCACTCGATGCCTTAATGAAGGGAAGATTCCTGAGGATTGGAACAATGCTACAATGATCCTGCTACATAAAAAAGGTGACATTGAGGATCTCAGGAACTACAGACCTATCAGCCTCCTATCAGTGGTTTATAAAATCTTCACTAAAGTTCTTTCACACCGCTTGAAGGTAACACTGGACATGGCTCAACCGAGAGAACAAGCTGGATTCAGGAGTGGCTACAGCACAATAGATCATATCCACGTACTGAGAGAACTGATTGAAAGAGCGAGGGAATATGAACTTCCATTGTGCATGGCTTTTATCGATTATGAAAAAGCCTTTGATTCGGTGAAACCATCAGCAGTTACCACGGCTCTGAAATCCTGCGGTATTGAAGATGCATACATTAATATTATTAATAACATCTATGAAAATGCAAGTGCAAAGATTCGGCTGTTTGAAAATACAACACACATAAAAATTGGAAAGGGAGTGAGACAAGGTGACACCATATCTCCGAAGCTCTTTAATGCCACATTGGAAAATGTCTTTCAATCACTGAACTGGGAAAACAAAGGGATAAAGATTAATGGAGATTATCTAACCCACCTTCGTTTTGCTGATGACGTAGTCATTTTTGCAACTACCCCATCAGAGCTGCAGAGTATGATCCAGGAACTTGCTGACAAGAGTAAAGAAGTGGGATTAAAAATGAACTTTCAGAAGACAAAAGTGATGTTCAATGCTTTTACAAGAAATGAAGATTTATCGATTGATGGAGAAAAACTGGAGATAACAGATACGTATGTTTATCTTGGACAGCAGATATCAAGTGAGGGTCAGATTGATGAAGAAATTAATCGGCGTACAAAACTTGCCTGGAGAACTTTTGGAAGAAACAGCATAATTTTTAAGAGCAATATGCCATTATGTCTTAAAAGAAAAGTGTTTGATCAATGCATCCTTCCAGTGCTTACGTATGGTGCAGAGACGTGGACCTTAACTAAAAGAGACATACAAAAGCTGCAGACAACTCAAAGCAGCATGGAGAGGTGCATGCTTGGTATAACCAGGAGAGATAAGAAGAGGAACTCGTGGATCCGAAAAATGACGAGAGTGGAAGACATCATGATCAGAGTTAAATCCTGAAATGGCAATGGGCTGGACATACTGCCAGAAGGACAGACCATAGATGGACAGCCGAAATTTTAGATTGGATTCCAAGGGACAGGAAAAGACCCAGAAGAAGACCACATGGGAGATGGGTGGATGAAATTCGTAAATATGCGGGAGTGACATGGAGGAGACTGGCACAAGACAGACCGTTGTGGAGGAAACTTGGGGAGACCTTCGTCCAGCAGTGGATTGATAATGGTTGACAATGATGATGATGATGATGATATATATATATATAGGAATGTAAGGTCAGGTGATGCGTAACATCACAGCCTCTCCTTGACAAATGTCAATACCGCCTTCTCGTGGTGCATCCTGTTCCTACTAAAGGGGCTCTGACGACCGCCAATAGCGGTATAACTATACCATCGGGATTAGAGGAAATTCTATCCCACACTCACCAACCCGCTTGGCCAGCGTGGTGAGTTATGGCCAAACCCTCCAAAATGACTCCACAACTTAAATCTTGGCCCTCAGTCTCCGGCAGCTGGAATGTACCTGGCAAAGGCAGCGGCCAGTGCGACATGAAGGCAGAGGGTGCTAAGAATCCCGGAGGACCGGACTAGGCTGCCATCTGATGCTGACCTTGGCAACGTACAATGGACGCTCCCTATCTTCTGATTCAAGGCTTCTTGAATTGGAAGAGGAACTACAAAGGATCAAGTGGAACATCGTGGGGCTAAGTGAGGTAAGGAGAAAAGGAGAAGATTTCATCGAACTGAAAAGTGGACATCTCTTCTACTATCGTGGGACAGATACTGGCAGAACTAGTGGTGTTGGATTTATAATAAACAAGAAACTGAAGGATAAAGTTGTAGAAGTTGAAAGTTCCTCTGACAGAGCTGCACGGCTTGTTATCCAACTCTCGAAAAGATACCAGGCTCAGATTATTCAAACTTATGCACCCACCACAAGTCATCCTGAAGAAGAAATTGAAGAATTTTATGAGGAAATTTGTCATCTAAATAATAAAGGTAAGCAGCACTTGAAAATAATTATGGGAGATTTCAATGCAAAAATAGGGCAACGGCAACAGAATGAAACTTCAGTAGGTAAATTCGGTCACGGCAACAGAAATCAGCGTGGAAATACTCTCGTTGAGTTTGCAGAGGCAGAAGGGTTTTTCATCTTGAACTCCTTCTTCAAGAAAAAGCCACACAGGAAATGGACATGGACTCATGGAGACATCCAAATGGGACGACAAGTGAAATTGATTTTATTATGTGTAACAAAAAATTCGTCATAGAAGACTGCAGTGTGCTAAACAAGTTCAACACAGGTAGTGACCATAGATTGGTGAGATATAAGATGCATCTCAACACTAAACTTGAAAGTGGCAAGCTCATAAGACAAACAAATTCTATTGACATAACCAACCTTAAAAAACACCATAATACCTTCAAATTGGAACTGAAGAACAGATTCTCTGCTTTAGAAGGCCTAACATTGGAAGAAGTGGATATTTCTGAAGTTAACAGAAAAGTAACCAAAGCTCTTATGGAAACAGCAACAAAATTAGCTGGGTCTAAGAACAAGTTGCATGTAAATAAATTATCAGGAAAAACGAAAATGTTGATGCAAAAAAGAAGAGAGATGAGGTCAACTAAAGAAGATGTGACTTCCAAAGTGGAATATATAGAGCTATGCAAGACAGTACGAAAAAGTATCACTGAAGACGTAAGAAAATTCAACTGTGAACTAGTGAGGAAAGCAATTGAAAACAACCAAAGCCTAAAGATAGCAAAGGGACATCTCAGTAAGGGAAGAAAACAGATTATGGCACTAAGAAAAGAAGATGGTTCTGTAACAAGAAATAGAGGCGAAATTTTGACAAGAGTGAAAGATTTCTACTCCAAATTATATGAAAGGGATGATACATGCACTCCAGACATCAGTGAAAGATACCAGTACCAGAGTTCCTCCAGTCCTTCCAGCAGAAGTTGCACATGCAATCAAGAACATGAAGCGGGGAAAAGCTCCAGGAGAAGATGGAATTACTGTAGACATCATACAAGAAGCAAGTGGAGAAATCGAAACAGTACTCGCCCAAATTTTCACTCGATGCCTTAATGAAGGAAAGATTCCTGAGGATTGGAACACCGCTACAATGATCCTGCTACATAAGAAAGGTGACATTGAGGATCTCGGAAACTACAGACCTATCAGCCTCCTATCAGTAGTTTATAAAATCTTCACTAAAGTTCTTTCACACCGCTTGAAGGTAACACTGGACATGGCTCAACCGAGAGAACAAGCTGGATTCAGGAGTGGCTACAGCACAATAGATCATATCCATGTGCTGAGAGAACTAATTGAAAGAGCGAGGGAATATGAACTTCCATTGTGCATGGCTTTTATCGATTATGAAAAAGCCTTTGATTCGGTGAAACCAGCAGCAGTTACAATGGCTCTGAAAACCTATGGTATTGAAGATGCATACATTAATATTATTAATAACATCTATGAAAATGCAAGTGCAAAGATTAGGCTGTTTGAAAATACAACACACATAAAAATTGGAAAGGGAGTGAGACAAGGTGACACCATATCTCCGAAGCTCTTTAATGCCACATTGGAGGGTGTTTTTCAGTCACTGAGCTGGGAAAACAAGGGATAAAGATTAATGGAGATTATCTAACCCACCTTCGTTTTGCTGATGACGTAGTCATTTTTGCAACTAGCCCATCAGAGCTGCAGAGTATGATCCAGGAACTTGCTGACAAGAGTAAAGAAGTGGGATTAAAAATGAACTTTCAGAAGACAAAAGTGATGTTCAATGCTTTTACAAGAAATGAAGATTTATCGATTGATGGAGAAAAGCTGGAGATAACAGACACGTACGTTTATCTTGACAGCAGATATCAAGTGAGGGTCACATTGATGAAGAAATTAATCGGCGTACAAAACTTGCCTGGAGAGCTTTTGGAAGAAACAGCATAATTTTCAAGAGCAATATGCCATTATGTCTTAAAAGAAAAGTGTTTGATCAATGCATCCTTCCAGTGCTTACGTATGGTGCAGAGACGTGGACCTTAACTAAAAGAGACATACAAAAGCTGCAGACAACTCAAAGCAGCATGGAGAGGTGCATACTTGGTGTAACCAGGAGAGATAAGAAGAGGAACTCGTGGATCCGAAAATGACAAGAGTGGAAGACATCATGATCAGAGTTAAATCCCTGAAATGGCAATGGGCTGGACATACTGCCAGAAGGACAGATCATCGGTGGACAGCCGAAATTTTAGATTGGATTCCAAGGGACAGGAAAAGACCCAGAAGAAGACCACATGGGAGATGGGTGGATGAAATTCGAAAGTATGCAGGGTGACATGGAGGAGACTGGCACAAGACAGACCGTTGTGGAGGAAACTTGGGGAGACCTTCGTCCAGCAGTGGATTGATAATGGTTGACAATGATGATGATGATATATATATATATATATATATATATATATATGGAGAGAGAGAGAGAGAAAGAGAGAGAGAGAGAGAGAGAGAGTTATGAAACAACAACAAAGGAATATCGAACAAAAATTTTTTTGTGAAGACAGGTACGTAGAAAAATAAAAATAAAATGAAACTGAAAAAACCAGGTTGCCTTCATCATGAGAGCAACAACCCGGGGAGTGGCTTTTCTGGTATCAGTGAGCGACTAGGAAAAACCAATAGTCGACTGATCCTGCTCCCGAAGCCACTAAATCCAGACCAGTTAGAATGAGAAACATCCAAATGCTAAAAAACTGTAGAAAACAAAGAAACGGTAACTTATACAAAGATCGTGCGAACCCTGCGGCCGGAGTAAACAGCTGAGCAACCACTACCACTGAAGTACGAAGGGTTAATATATACGTAAATATATATAAAAGATACCAACCACTTAAATACGAAGGGATATATGTGTATATATACATGTATAAAAGATACCGAAAATTCGTTCATCACTCTAGTATTTGCACAGGAAATTTAGATTTTTTTACAACGGAGTGTGTGTAAAGATCTTTACCGTAAGTTATTAGACGACACGTAAATAAAAGAAATACTTTCATATGTTCAAAATTCATAATTAATACACGTATTTCGCAGCTCGGGATACATAATAAAATTTTTACGTGTTTTTTCCCATAACACCCAACCTAAATGGGCCCACGACGCCACTGGTATATATACAGTATATACAGAAAAAGACATAGAAAGCCACGGGGGAGATGGGTGGATGAAATTCGAAGGTATGATGTAGGAGTGACATTTTTTTTTTGTAGGTTTAACGACCACCGTGAGCAACTCGATGGGCTATAAGCAGTCGCCCGTCCCTAATTTAGGGTCACTGGTTCCAGGGAAGGAGAGAGCCAGTGCCGTAAGACAAACACAACATCCATGCCCGACCGGGATTCGAACCCGGACCCCTTACGGACGAATGATCAATGGCCAGCGCCTTAGACCACTGCGCCACCGGGGCGGCTTAGGAGTGACATTGAAGAGTGGCTCAGGACAGATAGTTGTGGAAGACACTTGTGGGAAGTCCTTCGTTTAGCAGTGGATTGATAATGGTTGACGATGATGATGATAATGATATATCATATTTTACATAATCGATAATAATTATTCTACGAAAGAATGTGCACCACTTTGTAAAAACCAAAGTCGCCGCCCCTGCAACAATTCCAGAGCTGCAGTCCTGAAAAGAAGTGGCCTGGCGCTCCCATCGCCATTGTACATATGTCGTCATTTATGTTTCTGTTGGCACTGTAAATACAGGCCCTCTGTTTTCTTCCATCCTAGTTTCCTCAATAAACATATTGAAACCCAAGACCGTCCCAGACGTTATCTACTCCAGCAAGTACGCGGGGGAGGAAGGAGGGGGGCAGCAAACCTTTGAAATCGAATACACATATACCTGTATATACTGTCTGGTATCTTTTTACTTCACTGGCCGTTTGTGAGGCGATTTCAGTAAACAAAAGATCTACGGGTTTGTGCATAGCCATCATGAAAAAATAATAGTAATAATAATAAAAAAAAAGAGAGAGAAGAAGAAGAAAAAGAAAAAACTCGGTTAAGATTATTTGTGTTAAAAAAATGTCGGTTTCGATAAGCGATGACTGAATTTAAAAATGTCCAATTCAGTTAAGTGAAAAATTAAATTAAAAATACCTGATTCAATTAAGTAAAGAGTAGCCACCAGGCCTCGACTGCACCTCTGAACAATTCGTATGTAAACGAAATACTCAAATTATAAAAATAAAAAGAGCAATATCAAAGTTTTCTTCGGGGCTATTTATGGAGGTAAATTATTCTGTGACTTTAAAAACAGTACTGGGAATTCAAAAGACAAAACAAAAAACAAACATCAATTTTCATATATGAGCGGGTGTAGAAATTAAAAAAAAAAAAAGTCGTTAATTCGTCAGTTATTTTACCTTGCATCAAAAATCAGTCACTAAAACATATATCAGGGAAAAAAGACCTGTTTATATTTATTTATTTTAGAGGGATCCTTATTATTCGCTAAGCAGATTGGTTGAAGCTATCTTTACCGCCCCGGTGGCGCAGTGGTCTAAGCGATGGCCTCTGATCATTCGTCCGAAAGGGGTCCGGGTTCGAATCCCGGTGAGGCATGTTTTTTTGTCTTACGGCACTGGCTCTCTCCCTTCCCTGGAACCAGTGATCCTAAATTAGGGACGGGCGACTGCTTATAGCCCATTGAGTTGCTCACGGTGGTCGTTAAACCTCCAATCAAAAAAAAAAAAAAGAAAGCTATCATTTTGCAAAGAAGTTTTTGCTAGAATCACAATACAATCGCAATACAATCCCGGAAAGAAAACTTTAGATTTTAACGCATGTTACTCTCTCTCTCTCTCTCTCTCTCTCTCGGAACTTTCATATGTGCTATGGTCGTTTCTTAAGCTTAAAGACAATGCTTCTTCGAGATGATAATTTTTTCTTTATGATAGTTTTCGTGTGTATTCTTTACGGACGATATTTTTCATGGCACGATATTGTTAAAATATGAGTTTTATTTTCTAGAGCCCGCAGTGAAATTTTTCTCCTGGCCCCGCAATGAAATTTCGACCCGGGTCCCGCAAAAGTTCCAGTCCTCCCCGGTGGCGCAGTGGTCTAAGCGATGACTTCTGATCGTTCGACCGAAAGGGGTCCGGGTTCGAATTCCGTGAGGCATGGATGTTGTGTTTGTCTTACGGGACTGGCTCTCTCCCTTCCCTGGAATCAGTGACCCTTCAAGATAGGGAATGCTCATGTGCTTGTAAACGGGGTCCCGTAAATTGATGGTTGGGCACTGGGGATATGTCTGCAGCTGGACTTTAGGTAAGAAAGAGAGACAGTGGCGTACCGGAAAAACTCGAGGCCTCCCCGCAAAAAATGTTTTCGAGGACTTTTGCGAAAATCCATTAGCTTTCAATTACTCAAAATTTTAACTTTCATATTAATAACTAGGCTTTACGGGGGTTTTAATAAATCAAATTCTTTGGAACCTACGAATATTTTTCGTAAAATCAAAATTATTTCACTTTATGGCGTGAAACACAAATGTGTACGTTTAAATTAAAATTATAGCCCTGGTTTGCGATACAAATTACTACAAAATACTTACGTTAAAGTTAATCATATGCAAAATTCATTATGTTGAAGAACTAAGGCCTGCTTGAAATGCCTCCCAACCGCACCCATAAAACATTCACCTACCGCGTGACAATGTCTAATGTCTTTTCCGATTTATACGAAATGTCACAACATGAGTAAACAAATAACTAAGTAAAGATTAAGAACTTTAGCACAGAGAACGTAAAACTGATTAAATTATTTACTCTGAAATATAAAAAACACATTTAACATAATGCCACAATGTTTTGCACATAGCAAAAAAAGAAAAAAATCTTTTGACTCTGTTATAAAAAAAATGACACAGGTCTCTGATAACTCCCGCGAAGAACACCTTTCAGTTCATTCTCTTCGGGGGATGCATATAGTTATGTGCAAACAACTTTAATCCATAACACCTTATCCTCATTGGTATAGAAATTCCGCTCATTGAACTGATATTTGTTTCACATTCTCTTGTTAACATACCTGCATAGAAACTATTGCAAGAGCTGTGAACTTGAATCCCCTTGTAACAACAGCAAGAGCTACTACAAGGGGCCTCAAGTTCTCTCGAATAGTTACTTTTCCGTCATCCAGTTTTTATGAACAAAAGTAGCTAAAATTATTTCTAGATTTTACGTATTTACTGAGAAAAAAATGCTTTTTTTTTTAAAACTTCAAAGCTCCCTTAATTCTTGGCTATTTCTTTAACCAGTTTCATTCAAAGTTTCAGCAAAACATTTTGTAAAATCTTTTTGCTTAGGCTAGAAGCCCCTTTTAACTATGAGCCCTCCCCCCGAACTGCGGGGGTTGCGGGGGCTATCAGGTTGTCGCCCCTGAAGAGAGAGAAACCATTTTGCTTTAAGTATAATTTTACAGATTCACACGGGCTGCCAGCATTTAAGCGGTTTCACGAAGTGGATCACTAAGGATATTTTTATCGGTGTTCCCTGTTTAAGAATAGCTCTCAAGTGCGAGGAGGAAAAAACAGGTTGTTTTGCTGTGGTTTGAAGCATGTTTTGTAACGTTCGCCATAGCCAAAGCAGGAGAATTTCGGTCAAGTAATGATAAATGCATGAATATCTAAATTTGCAATATTTATTGAGGAAAGAAAGCAGTGTGATACTTTGAAATTCTTTCCTTTCACTTTCTCTCCTTTTACTTCCTTATTTAGACTGTAGTCCCTCTGGTTATCGGAAAAACGCGAGCTAAGATTGCACCAAGAAAGCCTTCTCACCCTTCCGAAATTTTATTTACTCGCGTCTGTTGGTCGTTTCAAAGTGGCGAGGTGCTTTTATTGTTAGTGTTATACAAAAAGGTATTTTACACGTCCTGTATTGTTTACTTTTAAGCTCTTCATAGCTGTAGTTTAAGTAATTAACTAAGAATCCAAGGTTATTAGATAGCTTCATTGAACATATATTCACACTTCTGAAAATAATTAAGTAAATGATTTAATAAGCAAATACAAAAAAAAAAAAATAATAATAATAAGCAAATACTAACTGCCAAGTTGAAAAAATCAACGCTTATCCGTGTAAGTTTAACTTCATTCTTCACTCCCTGGAACTTTTGGGCATTGTGCAATGTAATCGTCACTTTGTAATTTTACCACTTCAGTCATGTTACAATACTTTTCGTCGATTCATATAGATATTAAAAAAATTTCAATATGCTATGTCTGCTCTCTACAATCGATTCGCAATCTCCACTCTCTCTCTCTCTCTCTCTCTCTCTCTATCTCTCTCGAACACCACCACACCATTCACATTCAATGTCGTCTATGTATGTGAATTTATTTTCATAGGTGTTTCATTTCCCATCAAAAATAAGAAATTCACATAGAAATTTCTTCCGCTCAAGACTCACATTCTTGGGCTTCTACATGAAACCGATTTTGTTTTCCATCCCAGCCCAGAAGAAATGATATCCTTAAATTCATAACGAGGAACAGTACACCAATTATGTAGAAAATAGTAACTAAATATACTAGTGATCTGATTTATTGGCGTAGGAATATATGTATATACATAAACGTTTCCAAGCTTTCGCACATCAACCAGATGGCTTTTTCAAGGAAGTAAGACAGAAAAAGTTATCTGGTTGATTGAAACGCTTGGAAACGTTAAAGCATATATATATTCCTACGCCAATAAATCGGATCACTAGTATAGTTACTATTTTCTGATGTCCTTAATTTCTTCAACAGTAAAAATAGTCCTTTTTTTTAAGAATTTTTGGCCGTAGATGTGAGACAAACCAATTTTTGTTTATCTTCTCAGTCCAAAGGGAGAAACAAAACTTCCCTTCATCAATGTTATTGGTCGTTGATCTGAAGCATACCAATTTTTGTTTCCTTTCTCTGGCCAGAGGGGAAACTTTGCTCCTTGGTCCTTCCGTTTACAAAAATGGGATCTTATTTTTAAATATTTCGGGGGACATTGTAATGTAATTAATCAACATCTGTTTCATGCATAGGCGGATTTACAGGGGTGCCCGGCAAGCCCTAGGATTTGTAGGGAAAAAAAAAAAAGAAATAACATAACACCAAACTAAGGCCATCGCTCTTTCCATGTTTATAAGTGAGTCACGGAAAAATTCTCATTGACCGCCACCGGGAATCGAACCCAGGGTCCCCCATTTATGCGCCGGATATACTTCCACACCGCCGCAGCTGCCTCGAATTCATCCAGACCCACACACACCAACTGCCAAGTCAATTTGGCAGGTTGCCCCTTGGAGCACCGCACAATGCTGGAGATTCACCAAAGATGGCAAGCAGCAACTGAACAAACAACCAGAAGGCGAATGAACAACCAATACAGACACCCTACGTGGACCAGGAACACCAAACAGAGGCCATCGCTCTTTCCACGTTTGTAAGTGAGTCACGGAAAAATTCTGCGGGGCTCCAAGGGGGCAACCTGCCAAATTGGCTTGGCAGTTGGTGTGTGTGGGTCTGGATGAATTCGAGTCCGCCGTGGTGCAGTGGAAGCATATCCAGCGCGTAACTGGAGGACCCTGGGTTCGATTCCCGGTGGCGGCCAATGATGATTTTTCCGTGACTCACTTATAAACGTGGAAAGAGCGATGGCTTCTGTTTGGGGTTCCTGGTCCACGTCGGGTGTCTGTATTGGAAATAATATAACTTTGAAAACATAAACATTACAAAAAGTGTGGATAATTTTGAAAAAAAGGAAAAGGAGAGTGCGATATTATGTATATGTATTGTTCTTAAATTGTACAGAGTGATTCAAAAGTCCCTGAATTCTGAATTCAAATATTTCTACCACGAATATAGTGATGTATAACTATTTTTACATACGTCAAAGACAAAATTTTACACCTTAGAATTTAAAACAAAATTTGCTTAAGAAAAACAACCTGAAGATCATGATGCGCAACGCAGGAGTTATGAATATTCAGAATTCGCATACTATTAAGTAGAGACAGTAGTAAAAAAAAAAAAAAATTAACTGGTACTAAAACAACAAAGAAAAACTCAAAAACTAACAAGTATGAGTAAAAAAATAGAAAGTTATAGCAACCTGAATGTAAAAAGTGTCGAGAATGCCGAGCCTTGGCTTTATCAAGGACCAGCAAAACTCTGCATTTTCTCACTTCCACAAAGACCTAGTTAGAAATGGGTTTCTGCAAAGCCATAGATGAAAGTTTTATACTGTTCTATTGGCACTCATATTTCCAGGTAATGAAAGCCACTTTACAATAGATGCTGGAATTGTCCAACATTATGTTGAAGACACAAATTCACCCGACGACACGTGTTGGCTGACACTCTTTTCAGCGTGTTGGCTGGTATGTCCCTCACGGCTGTAATGATGTTGTTCCGCAGGTCCTCAAGTCTGGTCGGCGAGGCAGCCAAAGTTTTTTCGAGATTTATCGTGGAAGAACTCACGGAGCATCTCCATTGCGTCGTTTGATGTGTGACACGTTACTTCATCTTGCTGACACCAACAGTAACGTTCGTGTTCTTCCAGCATCGCTACGAATTGATGGATGATGTCTGCATACACAGCGGAATTTACAGTTGTGTAGAAAAAAATGGCCCTACAATTCGCCGTCTAGTCATGGCGCATCACACTCTCAACTTTCTGACAGTGAAGTCCAACCTTATACAATATGCAATGCGCGTGGATTCTTCGCAGCCTATATGCGAGTGTTTTGGCTATTGACATATATCCATTCAAATGAAACCATGCCTCATCACTGAAAAAAGTGTTGTTAAGCTGGTTAGTCACATTGTCGCGTGTGAAACTCTTAAACCATTTGCAGTAGGCAATGCGCTTTTCCGAGTCCAAAGGACGTAGCTCTTGCACTACTCGAATTCTGTACGGCCGTAGCTTTAGACGTTCAATAGCCCTCTGGCAGGCTGAACACGATGCCCCTAACTCTTGAGACAGCCGCCGAAGTGACTTTCGGGGAGAGCGCTGCAGGGAAACGTGAATTTTCTCCAGAAACGTGGTCGTCACCACGGCCGGCCGGCCGGCCACTTTTAGGCTTATCCTGAACACTGCCTGTCTCGTGAAACCGGTTCACAAGGTCATACACAGTTGTTTTCCCTGGTATAGGAAACTCAGGAAACTTCCTTTGAAAGAGCTGGATGCAACGTTGGTAAGATGTTTTCGCAAAATAAACTTCTAACAAAGCGACTCTGTTCTTGCGTGAGACTCGTGGCTGACTGAACGTTACTGCTTGCCAGCGCCCGCGTAAGCGTAGTGTCACGTAGTGCTATCACGTGGCGCAGCTCGTTAACCAAGGTCACACACAACAGCCACAAGCAACAATACTCGGAAATCTTTTATGGTTTTACAGCAAATACGTTTTAAAATATAGAGTTCGGGGACTTTTGAATCACCCTGTATTAAAAATGTTGGGATATAAGCCACAATGCTGATCGGCCAATCGTTTGATGGAGCTTCTGTTACGCCAGGTGTCAATAACGGGGTTCACGCTATTGTTCAAAGGATGCACCCTTATGCAAATTATATCCATTGTATGGCGCATAAACTTAATTTAGTTTTAGTAGCTGCATGTAACAGCAATGAATCGTCTTGTAATTTTTTCAACATAATGCCGCACTGTAAAAGTTTTTTCTAACCCAGAGTCGCATGCCATGATTATAGACATACAGAAAATGCAGAAAATTGAAACGGGCGACCGAAAAAAGCATCTACGCTCGATTGTAAAATTGTCTGACACTAGATGGGTCCTGCAGAGTTAGTGTTACCAGCGGCCATGCTATCAGTAGAATTTGTTGTTTGCTTATTAGTTTTTTCTGAAAATCTGACTTATTTGAATGTTTTGAGCAAAGCCTTACAGAAAGAAGACAAATGTATTGCCTCTTGCTCTAAATCTGTTAGGAGTGCAGTTGAGATACTTGAGGGTCGAAGAAACGAAAAAGAAGTGGGAAAAGTTACGGGACAGAATCAGACAGTTTGCTAGAGACAATAATATTGTCCTTCCTGAAGTAATTGAGGCTGAAAGCACAGCTGGAAGTAGTAAACGACGTAGACTACTTTCTAGTAAACCAGACAGTTATGTTGTGATGACGCCTGTTGCGCATAGACTTCCAGATATTCTGGTCTACACAGCAATAGAGACCATGGGAAGATGTTCTTAAGGAACTTTTATTATCCTGTAATGGATATACAGTATTAATGGCGGAAATGAAGAGGAGATTTACAGGGAGAAATATTATTTTGTGCCAGCCCAAAATATTTAGTTTAGCACTTAGTATGTTTCCTTCAAATCGAATTACTTTCTTTTGAAAAATACCATTTAGTAGATTGCTCTATTCCTTTGTATCGTTGCCCATAAATATAAAAGAGAGAAATGTTTGTTTTTTATATTATAACTCTCCAAAATAAAAATGTTTCCATAATAAATTCCAGGGATATATAGGTTAAAAATAATTCGAAAATAGCAATGGAAGCGATCAATGTTGGCAGTTGGCATTGTTTTTGCATACACACCCAAAATTCAGGAAAGACATTTTCGTTAACAATCCTTCACACGAGAGAGAGAGAGAGAGTGATCCGTTGTAGAATGACTTCGGTTACGATTTTTGTTCCTCATTGTACGTGGTAACCAATTTTAAGTTTCGTTCCCAGAAACGTCTATAAAATTGACTCGTGAAAAAAAATCAGACATTAAATAAAACGAGCGACAAGTGAATAAACAAATACGAGGCCTCTACAGTAAAATCTGTGATGCAAATGGCACTTTAACATCATAATATCCACTATATTGACAAAAGTCACCGGACACCTAGAAGAGAAACAGAACATAGCATTTATTGACATACATTAGTACGGTGTCGGTCCGCATTCCTGCCGAGGCCACGGTGTTTTCGGCGGAGATGCATGCTGTGTATCTTGCACTTGTTCACGTGCAGTCAAGCTCTCATCAGCGTGCTATTGTGTACACTGATTCGTTGAGTGTTGTGCAATCATTGTCATCTTTGGATTTCACTGGCCACCGACTTCTTTTTACCGTACGGAGACTTCTTCGTTCTTTGCTCGACGCTGATGTCCAGATTCGGTTCTGCTGGATTCCTGGGCATGTTGGGATCCCAGGGAACGAGTCTGCCGATGCTGCTGCTAGATCTGCCTCCTCTTTGGTCGTCACACCCTTGCCACTGTTTCACCGTGATTTTCGCTTTCTTGTTCACGATCATATCAGGCGAACGTGGCAGGGCCTGTAGGACCAACAAATGGAGAATAAACTACAGCGTATTAAACCTTTCCTTGGAGTTTGGAAATCATCGTGTTGCCGGAACCGTTGGGAAGAAGTTGTCCGCATTGAGCATTGTCGCTTCACGCATAGCTATTTGCTGTGTGGCGACACTGCCCCAATGTGTGGGGCGTGCGACTGTTTACTCACCATCTCTCATGTTTTG
This sequence comes from Macrothele yani, assembly GCA_039090855.1. Classification (NCBI taxonomy): domain Eukaryota; kingdom Metazoa; phylum Arthropoda; class Arachnida; order Araneae; family Macrothelidae; genus Macrothele; species Macrothele yani. Next base: position 129,223,381 of record CM077008.1, read on the forward strand.
TGTAGTTGTGTTCGTTTTCGTAATCATCGGTTTCACTATTTTCAGTCTCATATACAGGATGACGGCGCAGTTACACTGCAAAAGCTTTTGGGCGACCACTGCGACACTTTCGCAGTTTTTTTCGTTCTTTAAGCAGATTGACTTTTTAAAACTTATTTAAAAAAAAAAAAAGTTATAATAATTATAACAGTGAATTACTAAATTTATATATAAACCTAATTAACTAACTAGCCTTCACAGCTTTCATCATTCTCTTTTCTAACTTTTACCAAGCCTGTCTGCTCTTAATCATTTCACCCCGCTTTTAAAAATCTTTAACTGATAGTTCTGTGTCTGGCGCTCTTTGGCCAAGCCTGGCCCTTGCGCCACTAAAATAAATTAACTAACTAACTAACCACCTTTGGCCTTAATACATGCACTGATCCTTCGAGACATGCTTTCGACAAGGTTTTGGTACACAGCGATAAGTATGCGCTTCCATTCAGAACATAATGCTGCCGCTAACTGTTGCTTAGTTGTAGGCCTTGGGGCAGTGGCGGCGGAACCGCCAGGGCTCGGGCCCGGTCAATAGTTTCAGCCAAGATTTTTATTTTTTTATTTGGCATATGTGCGATTGTTGTGATGTGCCTTAGAAAGTTTCTCTAGGTAAGTTGTTGGGTTGTCCTAATTCCCAACAAAGCTCCTTAGGCATTGTTTTTCTTCTGTTTGTTCGGGGAAGCGGAAAGATAGAGGGTGTAACACGATTCGAAATTTCGGGGCCGGTCAACGAACTGCACTTTCCGCCGCCCCTGGGCCTTGGTTCCAAACTTCTTATGCGGCGCTCTAATTAATCACATAGGTGATCTATATAATTAAGATCAGGGCTCTGTACTGGCCAGTGCACACACGATACGGAATTATCGTCAAACCATGCCGTAACAGTCCTTGCTTTATGGCTCGGTGCATTATCCTGCTGGTACCAACAAGGCTCGGGTCCATAGTATTGCCACAAAATTGGTAGGGTATAATTGTCCAAAATATCGAGGTAGCCGTGCTGGTTAGCATTGTTGTCCACGATAACCAATGGGCCGGGACCATACCACGAAAAACACCCCCACACGAGTACACTGCCAGTTCCAAACTTGACCGTAGGAACAGTACACTGTGGTAAATAGCTTTCCCCCGGCTGCCACCATACCCACACACGGCCATCAGTCTGATGAATCGTGTATCTGGATTCCTCAGTCCATAGGACCCGTTTCCTTGATCTACGGTGCACGATAAAGGTCCTTTACAGCATACTAAACGACGAGTAGCATTTCAAGTGGAGATGAAATGCTTATAAGCAGCCGCACGACCACAGTAACCCATGGAATGAAGTTCCCTGCGAATGGTACGTGTACATACCGAGGTTCCAGCATTTTTACTCACCTGTACACTGAGGTCTTGTGCAGTACTCCGTCGATTAGCTGTAACGACTCTCCTGAGGCCTCGACATCTTCTATCACTGATTTTCTTTAGTCTGCCGGTACATTTTGCTGCTTTAGGCACGCCATGTGTCTTCCACTTATTCAGTACATCCAAAACAGTTGACTTGGGTATGTAGAAATGCCTCTCGGGTTCTCTTATGGACAACCCACTAATATAACACCCAACAATCTTTCTTTTCTCAAAGTCGGTTCTCTCCTCACTCCGCCCCTTCCGCGACGTTTTCACTCAACCTCACAGTGCGATATGATGGCGGTCCGCTTCAGGCTTCTTTTTATATCGTTTGCAGCTGTACTGCGCACCTTAACAACTCAGGGATTCCGTTCATTTGCTTTTGAAGGGATGTCCGGTGACTTTTGGCAATATAGTGTATATACACCGATGAGCGATACCATTATGATCACCCCCAGCCTAGATAAATGAGCGCGCCTGGAGACCGAACGGCGGCGCAGTTGAAGTTTACAGAGCAGTATATATACAACCCGAAGACCGGCTTTCGGTTTAGTAGAGTGTTCTGTGTCAGAATGGGAATGGCTGTCGATTTATAAAGGACAAATTGTGATGGCACGAGTTCTCGGAACTACGATTTCGGAAACGGCGCTACCTGTGGGTTGTTTACGTGCCGCTTTAGTGAGTACGTATCAAAAGTGGTGCACAGACGGCCAAACGACGAACCGTCGTCCAGCCGTGTGTGTCGTCCGCAGCTCATTGGTGCCAGAGGGGGAGTGGAGACTGTCTGGCATTGTTCACAGCGATCGCAGGGACACAGTGCTACAAATCACCATGCAGCTACAACATTGGCAATCAGGGCAATGTGTCACAGCATGCAGTTAAACCGCAGCCTTCGGCGCATGGGCCTGCGTAACCGAAGACCCAGCCGAATCCCCATTCTCACTGCACCTCATGACCAACAACGCATGAAACAGGCCCAAGATCGATTGGACCGTGGATGATTGGAAGAAAGTGGCCCGGTCTGACGAATCAAAATTTCTGGTGCACCACGTAGACGGCCGAGCGGGTATACCACCGATTACCATCGGAGGCTATGGCACCTGGATGCACTGTTGGGTGGAAACAAAACACCGGCGGCGGTGTTATTCTGTGGGCGATGTTTACTTCGGACACTTTAGGCCCCATTATCCCAATAGCACAATCCTTGAGAGCTGTCAGGTATCTGAACATCGTTGTGTACCAAGTTCACCCATTCATGGCACTTGTATTCTCTGCTGGTGATGGCCATTACCAACAGGATAATGCGCCATGCCACACTGCCAGAATCGTCAAGAAGTGGGTCGAGGAACATGCTGGTGACTTTCTGTTAATGCCCTGGCCTCCAAATTCATCTGACATGAGCACAATTGAACACTTGTGGTTCGACTTGGTAAAGCGGGTTCACCCTAAATCACCACCATCCCGAAATGTACGGGAACTGGAGGACCTGCTGTTGACATTATGGTACCAGATACCCCAGGTACCATAATGTCAACAGCAGGTCCTCAGCTTATTAGGTAGGTGGTCATAATGTATAATGTCTTATCGGTGTATATATATATATAAGCACACCGGACAAAAGAATTAGTCACCCCTGTCAGAACTTACTTAATAACGGGTAACGGCGCCTCTTGCCTGATAACAGCATGAATCCGGTGTGGTAGAGACTCCACGACGTTGTGGATGTCTTGAACATCGAATTGCAGTCACTCGTGCGTCAATTGGTCCCGAAGTTTCGCCAAAGTACGTGGGTGACTATTCCGGCGTTTCACCTTGTTTTCCAAATGATCCCACATATTTTAAATAGGATTCAAATCTGGGGATTTGGCGGGCCAGTCGAGGTGAGACAGCGTTGCTAATTGTTCGTCGTGCCACTCAGACACAGTTTTAGCTCTGTGCACACGGCAATTGTCGTCTTGGAAGACAGAAGTGGCAATGTAATGTTGCTCCTGGAGATGTAGGGCAAACGGCAACCCTTCCTCATTCAGAATGTGGAGGCACGCATGCTGGTTCAAATTCATCGTCACTGCAACGAGAGGGCCCATTTAGTGGTACGAAAACATCCCAGAACTCCCTCCAGCTTAAACTACACCTTCGACACAATCAGGATTAAAGGCTTCATTGGGCCTGCGATGCACTCGTCGCCTCCCATCATTGGAGTACAAACGAAAACGAGACTCATCAGATCAAATTACTCGTTTGCAATCCTCCACAGTAAAGTTTTGGTGCCTCTGAGGCTATTAATAACGTGCGACTTTGTGCCTCTTCCGTGGTACTCTGCCCCAGATGTCCATCGTATGCAGTTCGCGTCACAATGTCCTTTCGGAAGTTGGTTGGAGTTTACTTTCATTGACTGTTTGGAGCAATTGTTGCCTGGTTTGAAAACGATTTGCAGTTACTAGGTGTGAAATATGGCGGCGGTCCCTGTTGGGGAGAATCTTTTTCCGGCCACAGTTAAGTCGCCGATTTTCAGTTGACTGCGAACTACACCACTGTTTGTAGACCCGCTAGACAGTACGCTTCCACACACCAACAAATTGGGCAACTTCATGGCCTTTGTGTCCGTGGCACGGCCAAACACGGTGGCTCCTTTTTGCCACTCAGTAAACTGCACGAGACAGGAATGATCCTGTAAACCACGTCAGTGCTATATATCATCATCATCATCATTGTCAACCATTATCAATCCACTGCTGGACGAAGGTCTCCCCAAGTTTCCTCCACAACGGTCTGTCTTGTGCCAGTCTCCTCCATGTGACCCCTGCATACTTTCGAATTTCATCCACCCATATAAAGAAGCAGCTTGTCAGATGGGGAATGCAAATGGAACTTTGTTGCAGAAGATGGAGGATAAAGTATCATTCCATTTTCACAACTTGCCACAGAAAAGACTGGCATTGATGACGAAGTGAAAAGCGAAATGTAAGACTGTAACGGGGCTTAATATGCTTCCAAATAAACTCAAGTTTGATGACTCAATGAAGTACATGTTTGACATAGAGTTAATAGTTTCGAAGCGCAAAATATTTTGAAAGTTGATAAAGAAAAAAATCTGCCTCCGTTTATATTTCATTCACATAGCAAAAAAATGGTAGTACCTGTCTGTGAAGCAGGAATGTGTAACCCTTTTCCGAGTTCATTAAATCAGAGAATCTAACCGGTACTTAAACCAGGTGACAAAAAGCCCCGGTCCCTGGTGATACCCCTTTTTGAAATGGATAACATGGGCATGCTTTCGAAACAAGAAAGAACGTTCATGCATACTCTGAAAGCAAGAAGACACCCAGCGGATAGTTTGGTATGAAAATAAGCGATGCCATATTAAGCTACGTTATTTAATGAAGTCTTGGAATCACGTGTGACGTGTACCTCTAAATCACTTTTCTTTTGAGTTTCTGTTTCTTAATGTAAATTTAGTTGCTTCTCCTTAAGCGTTTTCTCACTGAACTATTCATTACTTTCCCGCAGAGCTTTTACAATTTGGAAACACTGGCAGTGAGTCGGAGCGAGACAAAAATGTCAACATTGAATCTGTGATCTAGTTCTAAATTATAAAGTGCCTTAGATAAGAACTGATTAGATAAAAACCACCTGGAAAGAAAACTCTAAAACATTTCAAAACCATTAAAGTTTGACTTGTTTTCATGATTTAAAATTATTATTATTATTTTTTTATAATTATTTTGTTAAAATTGCTAATTCTGGAAATTTAAAAACAGAAGGAAGAATGTTACGTGCCGATTTAGATAAACAAAAAGAACATTTTCGATTAAAGAAATTGTTCAGGTATATAGTACTATTTTCATAAACAAAAATGCAGAATTTTGAAAAACAATTAAGCCAATGCATTCATAGCAAAAACAAGTTGAAGGCGACTTTCTACCAACACTTGTATCTTACACCAGTGACGTAACTAGTCATATCCGTGGGAGGGGAGGGGGTATTGCAGAAATTCCTTCGTAGAAAGCATCAAATAAAATTGCTAACAAACTTGCCCTGCTAAAAATACTACAGGCCCAACCTGAATTTGAAGTCTAGCGACGTCCCTGCAGACTAGATTTGTTGCCGGTAAGCTTTATGACTCCAAAATCCAGTACAACCTGTCTAAAACGGACCCTGTATACAGTACCGTACCGCTAAAACCCAGGCCCTCCCGCAAAAAAAATTCTAGGCGCTTTTGCGAAAATCTCATTAACTTTCAGTTACTGAAAATTTTAACTTCCATATTATTTACTAAGCTTAAAGAGCGTTTTAATAAATCAAATTCTTTTCAATCTACAAGTATTTTTCATAAAACCAAAGTGATTACACTTTATTGCGTGAAATACAAATGTGCGCATTATAATCAAAATAATTGCCCTAGTTTCATATCGACAAAAAGTACTCCAAAATATTTACGCCAAAGTTAATCAGCCGACTCGGTGGCGCAGTGGTCTAAGCGATAGCCTCTGATCATTCGTCCGAACGGGGCCCGGGTTCGAATCCCGGTGAGGCATAGATGTTGTGTTTGTCTTACGGCAATGGCTCTCTCGCTTTCCTGGAACCAGTGACCCTAAATTAGGGACGGGTAACTGCTTATAGCCCCATTGAGTTGCTCACGGTGGTCGTTAAACTTCCAATTAAAAAAAAAATTCATCATATAATGCAAATTTTATTCTTTCATGGAACTAAGTCTCTTTGAAACCCCACGATCACACACAGACAACATGTAACTGCAGTGTGGCAGTGTCTAATGATCTTTTCCGGTTTATACTAAAGTACAGAACAAAGGCAAGCAAATAAATAAGTAACAATTAAAAATTGTAGCACAAAACACGTCACAGTACAAAAATTATTTACTCTTGAATATAAACAAGTTAGTAAAATCATGCAATGCATTGATTATAATAGTCTTTCCAACATACCAGAAATCATTACTCAAGTTATTACTCACGTTATGAGGATAATGGCTGTGGAATAAATCTGGCTCCTGTGCCCTGACCTTTGATCCCATTTCGATGATATTCAACAGAACCGGTTCGGTATACCTCCGAAATAACATGATAAAGTTTTGTCGCAATCGAAGCATTTTTACGTAAGTTATGACGCATAATGGGGATGGAAGTGATTCCACTCCTATGTCCTGATCTTTGACCCCATTTCGCCCATTTTCAATAGGGTTTGTTCCCAGGTGGTCCTCTACCACATACTAAAATTTCATAGGAATCGAACCTATTTAACGTTAGTTATGACGCATAAAAGCAGTAGAATGGATCCCGCTCCTATGTCCTGACCTTTGACCCCATTTCGTTCACTTTCATTAGGGTTCCTTCCCAGGTGTTCCCCTACTACATACTAAAATTTCATCGAAATCGAACGATTTTTACGCGAGTTATCGTGCAGACAAACATACGCACACAACGCGTGACGTAATGAGGCAGATGGGAATCGCGACCACCTTCTCGCGAGAGTGTGACGTCATAAAACTTTAATAGGATCCACACACAACGCGTGACGTAATGAGACAGATGGCGTGACCGCGCGCCAACATTCTAAATCGCGAGATTGTGACGTCATCAGATTTCTAAGCATGGGTAACATTCATGGGACGACGCCATGACACTAAAAACGTTATAATTCGGTGTGGTTATTTAACCCACTAAATGAATTTTCCTAAAGTCGAGATCAAGCTAAATCGATTTCTAGTACCAGAAAACGGTAGGTTAACGACTTTCATCAAAATTCTTAGAGCCGTTTTCAAAATAAAATTTACATACATACAAGAAGTGCTCCTTTAATACTATGGGATAAGGGCGATGGAATGGATCCCGATCCTATGTCCTGACCTTTGACCCCATTTCATCCATTTTCAAGAGGGTTCATCCCGAGGTGGTCCCCTACGACATACTACAATTTCATCGAAATCGAACCATATTTACGCAAGTTATGACGCATAAGAGCAATGGAATGCATACCTCTCCTATGTCCTGACCTTTAACCCCACTTCACCCATTTTTAATAGGGTTCCTTCCCTGATGGTCCCCTACTACATATACACATTTCATCGACATCAAACTATATTTACGCAAGTTATGACGCATAAGGGCAATGGAATGGATCCCGCTCCTATGTCGTGACGTTTGACCCCATTTCGTCCATATTCAATAAGGTTCGTCCCCAGGTGGTCCCCTACCCCATGCTAAAATTTCATTGAAATCGAACCATTTTTACGCGAGTTATCGTGCCGACAGACAGACGGACGGACAAAGCTGGAGCATATACGCTTCTTCAACCTACGGTTAGAAAGCGTAAAAAACACACTTAACATAATGTCCCAACGTTTTACACACAGTGAAATATTTTTTCTCTTGACTCCCTCATAAAAAAAAAAAAAAAAAAGACATAGCTCTCTGCTTCCTCGTTCCCGCGAAGAACATCTTTTAGTTCACTACATTCTGAAGGATACGTAGTTATGTGTAAACATCGGTAATACATAACACCTTGTCCTCATTGGTATAACAATTCCACTCAATGAACTGATATTTCTTCCACATTCTGTTGTTAATATGCATAGAAACATTTTTAAATTTCTGTAATGGCTATCAAAAGGATCCTTACGTCCTCTGGATTCTCATAGCATCCAGTTTATGAACTAAAGCAACAAAAATTTTACTTAATTACTGAAAAAAAAAGCAAAATTTTATTTTTAACACTTCATTCAAAACTGCCTAAGAATTATTGGCCATTTCTTAATTAATTAATTTATTTATTAACTTATTTTTCAATACTTTATTCAAAGCTGACTGAAATTCTTGGCTATTTCTTTAACCCCTTTTGTACAAAGTTTTCGCAGGAAATTCAGCAAAATCTCTTTGCCGAGGCCCTCTTAGCCGTGAGGCCCCCTCACGCGATGCGGGGATTGCGGGGGCTATCAGTATGGCCCTGCCTGTATAAAACGGAAACCTGGCTAAACCGGAAGAAAATTTGGGAACCGATCATTTTACCATATACAAGACAACCCCGTATAAACAGGAGACCTGTCAAACCCGGAAACAGAACCGATTTTCGGTACGATGGTATAGACAAAACTGTTCAAAACGGAAAATGAAAATTGAAAATATTGGTCCATCAAATTAAATACGTATTAACAAAATACTGTGTATATAGTTTGGGAATAGAAAAAGCAAGATCAATCTAAGAGAACGTTTCCGAGTTACGGCGGAAATTCGTAGTGCATAGTTTTGTTATCAGTTCTTCCTCTCTTCCCTACATCGTGAGTCGAGCATTCCTGGCGTTTCGCCAACACCGTTCATTCTCGGTTATGTCATATACAATTCGACGTTTAAACGAGTGCGTTGCTTAAAAGAGTTTATAAGAGTTAACAAGTGAGTGCGTAGAAAGTTTAACCAATTCTTCGTAATACCAGGTGGCAAACTTAAAACCGTATGTCTTGGTGAGAAAGTGAAACTGATTGAAGACCATCAACGAGAAAAACGTTCAGTTAAGGAATTGTCTGAGAAATGTAAAGTTGGGAAAGCTCAGTGTATGAAGCCTTGAAAGACAAGATAATGGACTTGTGGTTAAAAGGAAATGCAGGACAGATAAAACGACTGGGTAGAGTGTCTTCAAATGAGGAAATAAAAAGGCAGTTTAGGAGTGGTTCGTGAGCGCTAGGGCTAAAGTGATGCTGATTTCTGGGCCAATGATTCAAGCAAAAGCGTTGGAGGGTGCTCTGAAATTAGAAAAAAAAAAAAAAAACGACTTTAAAGCGTCATATGGCTGGCTAGAGAGTTTCAAATCCCGTCGCAACATTGTTTTTAATCAAGTTTGTGGTGAAGCTAAGTCGTAGATGTTCAATCGGTAAACGGAGAGAAACAGAAAATCCGGAAAATTATTCAGGGATATGAAACAAAAATCATTTATAATGGAGATGAAACTGCGCTGTTTTTTATACTGTTACCTACTAAGCCACTTATTGAGAAGGGTGATAAATGCGTCGGAGGCAAAATGTCTAAAGAAAGACTGTCTGTTCTTCTGTGTGCCAGCATGGAAGGGGAAATTGAAAAACCTCTTGTGATTGGTAAATCTGCTCGTCCTAGGCCATCCAGACAACTCGATCGCTAGTTCATTGGAGATTCAATACAAAAGTATGGATGACAGGCGCCATTATGGAAGAATGGCTGAACATATTTAATGAAAAGATGAAAATACAGAACAGAAAGATATTGTTGTTTTTAGATAACGCTACTTGTCATATCCACATTTCTTTATCTAACGTAAAACTAGCTTGGTTTCCCCTTAACACGACGTCAGTTACGCAGCCCCTGGACCAAGATGTGATTTCCAATTTCAAGTGTTTTTATAGGAAATGTGTGTTACAACCACTTATCCACAGCCTTCAAGACTGTACCACTGTTTCTGAGCTATGCAAATCCATAAACGTACTGGATGTAGTTAACAGGGTAAGCAAGGCAAAGAAGAACATCCTTTCCTCAGACGGTGAAGAAATGTTTCATTAAGGCAGGATGTGAAAGCACGGAAGAAGACGTCAACAATGGCAATGGCGAAGAAGAAAATAGAGTTGAGATTTCTGATTTATGCCGACGAGCCAACCTTAAGTTTGATGCTGACGTTATTCATTTCGATGATCACCTCCCTGTGTTTGAAGACATTGACAAGGCTGTTGATGTATTGAAGGAAGCAGAGGAGCAAGAAGATGATGGTATGGGTGAAGGTGAAGAAGAAAACAGAGAGTTTAAAATAAAGATATTCAGTGACGCAATAAGTGCAATTAATGACGTAGAGGAATTTGCGGCCCATAAAAATTGTCTCAAACTCCTGGACGTACTGCAAGATCGAAGGAAATTATATTTACCAGTTCTTTTAAACCTGTCCGACAAGCAAGTATAGATGACTTTTTTAAATAACTGCACTGTGAGCTGCTTGCATTATGTATGGATTTTTCTCATTATTTTATTATTTTTATGCAGTTTGTCTTTTTTAAATACAGTTTGTACCATTTCTACGCAGGTTTTTTCTTTCGTTATAACATTTTCCTACTCCACGTAATTTTTTCTTTTTGTGTATGTGTGTGTGACCAGTGGTGTATTGGGGCGGGAACGTCGTTCCGCTACTTATTTTCGAGCCGGAACGACGTTCCCCCACTTTTTTTAGTATTTGAACGGTTCGAATACGTTCATAAAATTTAAAAAAAATAATATTTGTGCTAGGAGATATTGTAAAATGAAATAATATTTATGCATACTCCTTTCTTAGTCATTGCAGCAAATTGGGCTTCTTAGTGAAAGCTCTCAGTTACAACTCACATTGCTGGCGCGGCGGGATCAGAAGAAATCTTTCGAAACATTTCTTCTGATCCTCGCCGAGCCAAATCTTTCAAGAAGAAAACTTGACGAATTATGCAGAGGGTAGGGTTATATCTACAGGTCTCGCAATGCACAGTGAAAGAGAGGGTGGGGTTTGGGGGTGACTTTTTGTTTTTCTCAGTTGTGTCACAACTTATTTCAAGCAGCATCAAAATTTTTCTTGGGCTGTGTCTTGTGTTTCAGTTTCAAAAATGAGAGAAACTAAAACAAACGTGCATGGACGCATTTGTTACTCAAAACAAGAAACACTTAGCACACACTGAAGAAAAGAATAGTGTTAGGGAACCCGATGTGAACGTGACAAAGAGTGAAATGATTCCAAAAGGAGATGGTGTTTGCGTTGTTAGTGAAGTGACTCCGAAAGAAGATAACTGGATTAGCGATAAGAATCTCAAGTCCGAATGGCCTGAAATTTGGTCTGCTGCTATGTGGGAAGAGAAGAAGAAAACCTTCCCATGAATTGTATGTAAGTCTGGTAAAATTGGGTGTTCATCTTATTCTAGCGTGACAACTTTTTAGGTCCATTGAAATCGCAAGGACTGAAAGCTTCCAAGGAATGGAGTTCGGTGTCAATTTCATTTAATGGTAGCATTCGTACAGCGCAACTTACATCATTGAGGGAAAAACTATTTGAGCATTCAAAGTCCCAGTCACACGTAAGCGCTGAAAACATTATACAGGGAGCTAAAACACAATCGATTGAAAACATTGTAGACCGTTTAAATGAAACTGAAGTTGAGGCCACTAACAAGGTTTTTAGAACCGCATATTTTATTGCTAAACATGATAGACTATATTCTGATCATGTTGAACTGTTGCAGTTGAACCATTAAATGGTGCAGTAATCTCACCTGCTTTGCGGTCGAGATTTAGCGCTACAAACATAATTGACCACGTTACGCGAGAAATGAAGTCTAGAGCCTGCAAACGCCTAATTGAAATAAATGGAAAAGTATCAGTGATAATAGACGAGATCAGTACCAAAACTACTTTGATAGTGTATTTAAAATGTGAAACAGATAAGTCAATCGATTCACATTTCATTTTTTTAGATTTGATCGAATTGCCTGATCAAACAGCGAAAACGATTACCTATCACTTACTAAAATGCGTCAGCACGTATGGATTCGACCATACATATCTTCAGAACAATCTAGTTTCTTTTACATGTCATGCTGGCAAGAAAAGCAAGGTGTTGCACAACAGCTGCAAGAAATGTACCCTTCTACATGTATTATCGTGTGGCATTGCCTTAATCATCGATTAGAACAGTCAGTTGGAGACAGCGTCTTTTCGATACAGGCAGTGATGTAGAAGGGGCTTTAGCGGCGCTAAATTTTTCTAAGCTTAGCGGCGCTAAATTTTTCTAAGCTTAGCGGCGCTAAATTTTTCTAAGCTTAGCAGCGCTAAATTTTTCTAAGCTTAGCAGCGCTAAATTTTCTAAGCTTAGCGGCGCTAAATTTTCTACGCTTAGCGGCGCTAAAATTTTCTACGCATAGCGGCGCTAAATTTTTCTACGCTTAGCGGCGCTAAATTTTTCTAAGATTAGCGGCGCTAAATTTTTCTACGCTTAGCGGCGCTAAATTTCTACGCTTAGCGGCGCTAAAGGTATTTTTGGTGGCTAGCTGGAAAGGAAAAGCACTAAATGTTTTGATGATCATGTAATACATACAGTATGTAAAAATAGAAAAAAAATGTGTTCTGCATGGAACCATACCAGTATCTCAACCAAATGTTCGTATACAGCAGAGATGGTTGCCCCGGTGGTCGAGTGGTCTGAGCCACTGTATTCTGATCTTTTGTCAGAGCTTGGCCCGGCTTCAGGTATGAGTGGTATGTTTGTCTGATGGTGCAGGATCTGTCCCTTCCTTGGAACCAGTGTCCCGAAACTAGGGACGGGCGGCTGCTCAGAGTCTTGCAAGCTATTCGTTTGAACTCCTTTGTCTTGACGCCAGTAAAAATAAAGTTATAGTTGGTGGATACTCCGTAGAAACAAGCGAATGCCGCGCCAGTGGCGCAGGCTTCTGACCATTCGTCCGAGATAGGTCCGGATTCGAATCCTGGTGAGGCATGGATGTTATGTTTGGCTTATGGTACTGGCTTTCTACCTTCTTTGGAACCAGTGTCCCTAAATTAGGGAAGGGCGACTGCTTATAACCCATCGAGTTGCTCACGGTGGTCGTTAAACCCCCATACCAAGAATAAGCATTAAAAAAACAGAGAAAAATTAAGTATTCGTGACGGCCGAAAGATAAGCGTTTACAGAAGTGAAGGGCATTCCTCTTAAACTGCTAGCAACCGAATATCGGCTCAAGTAAAAGTAATTCCCTGAGCTCACTTTCAAATGAATAACACACGAATCCCCTAAATCCTCCTCATAATTTTAGTAAAAACTGCATAGTAGTCACTATATTGATGTGACTATGTTAGTTACATCTACTCAACGTAGCTAATGTATTATTCTTGATAGAGGAATCGTGTAGAACGAGTGAGCGTTATTAAAATAAAAATTTTACATTTCAGCGTATAACTTTCGTGCAACATTCTTGTGCTCATTTAAAATTGATCAAATTCAGCAATTTTAATATAAATTGATAAAATTAGTAAGTAATGAAACTTTAATAAAAATGATAAATAAAAACAGCAAGCAATGTTTTGCAGGGCTTTTGAAAAAGTTTAGGGAATTCTTTTTGGACTGTGTTTTACCAATCCGTTCACAGCTAAGACACTTTTTCATTTAGAACTACATCCCTAGATACAGGCTTACAATCATTACAATTTTTTTATAATAATTGATGCAATAATTAAAAACGTTTTACCATAGACCGTAGCTCTCTAGTACAATTTAATGTAAGAACAAAATCACTTTAGTAGCTGAGAAGTAACAGACAGGATAAGTTATCCGAGAGAGACTGCCGAAGAATTTATTACATTCGTATCAATTTTATTGCAGCAACTGAACTCAGAATTTGTAATAGTTTTTTCTCCTTTAGTGAGAAAGGAAATCCGAATGCGCCTAAACTTGATTTCTTTTTTCAAGATTTATCTATCATCAAAAAAATAATTTCTGAAATGCATAAATTTTAGAGCAAATTTATAAAGTGAGAGAAATTAGAGTGCGAATTTTTTTTTGTTTAATTACTTGCAAATGGAAAAAGTATTTTTGCTGTAGCTGAAACACACTTTACAAAACTACAGTTCAAGATTTCGTATAACTGGAAGGCCCGAAAAGTAGTAAATCAGATAAACAAAGACATCGCTCTTTCCACGTTTTTAGCAACACACAGCAACCGAAAATTTTTTATTCGGTCACCGCTGCGGAATCGAATCCCAGATCTTTCGGTACCCATTTCACCCTCGCCCTTTGGATTTAACTACTATAATTAATATATAGCCAGTGCGGTTAATGCCCACCTGATGGAAAAGTCTCAGTAGCTGAGCCAATCTTACGGATTTATGATGTCAGAAGCTGACAGAAAAACACACATAGCGCCGTGGATTGTTGGCTACCGTGGTGTAAGGTTAACGCGCTCGGCTGGATATCGAGAAATCAGGGATTCGATTCCCCAGAGGCGACCGAATAACAATTTTTGGGGTTTCTGTGTGTTGCTAAAAACGTGAAAAGAGCGATGTCTTTGTTTATTCACTGATGCCGGAGGATTTTCAGTAAATCAGATGCAGATCTCTTTAGGAATTAAAAAAATAATAATAATAAATAAAGCACATACATGTAAAAAGTCGCAACCTAAAGATTCTACCATAATTGAACTTTAATGCATTAACGTACACAATGAATTTCGAGTTTCTATCCCAGATTATTGATAACGTATTCGATTAAGATTGTATTTATTACCCAGCAAAAACACAAGTGCTGGGAAACTGCTGGCCACCAGCTGGCAGTGATGGGTCACTGCTGGCTGAAATCTGCCGCTCACGGCCCGGTAGTGGTCCGTTGGTGGCAGCGCTATCAGTTGGCGAGCCATTGATGGCCCTGCAGCATCGCCGTGAATTGTGGGCTTCCAAGGAAGCAAGTGCCACTAGTGGCCCGTTGCTGGCAACCAATGCAACCCCCAACAGCAGGTGGAAGCATCGGGACTGCGCATGCGCAGAAACAACACTTGCTGTGTCTCTCATGGTACGAGTTAATTGAAGACGACGCTATCGCCATCGTGTTATTTTAGTGGATGTTAAGAAAAAATCCATATGTGGAGAGGCGAATTAATTTCCTAATGAAATTTTACGTCGACGAAGATATCAGATTAAGCCGTGAAATACTAGATTACAGCCATGAAATACATCCACTCCATTCCCATGAATAACAATTCATGGAATGGAGTTTATGAATAACAAGAAAAAATTTGAAACCGCTTGAAACACATATCCTGGAAAACCATAAAAATAGCGTTTGTTGGGAATAAAAAAGAAATTATACGCGTACAAAATTTATTAATTATTTGAAAGAAAAAAAAAAAGCAACGCTATGTGGTGTACTCATCCATGGGTTGAATACACAAGACTGGGAGGAATTCGCTTCTAAAAATAACGAGAAGTAAAATAAAATATCTTTTACTCTTTAAAACAAATGTAGCTTCGGACAACGGAAAGGAAAGACACAACGTTAAAAATGTAACAGAATGTGACGTGTACCCGGGTAAATATATATTTATTCAACAATCTCTTTTCAAGACGGCAAAGACAGTACGAAACTTTGGAAAGCGACTCTAAGTTTGTACACGCCTTGAAAATGAGTGAAGTTCCCTTAAGGTAAAAAAAAACAAAAAACTATCGTTACGTTGAAAAAATAAATTTATCAATTATATGAAACTGACTTTTATGAAAAATACCTCGCAATATTATAAAATGAAAGACGGAAGCATTCGATTACAAATTGCATGCCAAACAGATAGCTTCCAGCACGTGCCCGTGCGTCCTGAATTAGTCCGGTCGGTAGCGAGCGCGGCTTCCACGTAAACGGCTTAGGATCAAGTCAGATGCAAACGGCGTTTTTCCGGTCTGTCGAGAAAATTTCCACAGCGCAGTGCGTTAAATCACAAGCTTCGTAAGGGTAGAAAAAAAAAATTGTAGCTTTAGGAAACTGCGGTTATCCTTGCTTTTTTTTATTATTATTGCTACTACTGGGAAATTGGCGGACAAGATTCGGCAAGCCACCAGTTACGTCACGTGGTTGCTGGCTGCCACTAACGGCCCACTAGCGAACCACATTAGGCTAGCCATCATTTCCTGGCAAGTACTTGCAGGGCCACTGAAGGGCCACTTGTGGCAGCTACTGCCTGTGATGGACCACTGATGGCCCTGTTGTGGCATATGACAACTGATGGGGTGCCAACTGTTGGCCAGCTGTTGGCCTGAACTTCTGGCCCTTCTGTTGGCCGCCCGGACATTTTATTGACGGTTCGGCCGCGGCAACATAGTGCTGGGCCATTGCTGGCAGTGCTGGCAGCCAGCAATACTGTTTTTGCTGGGTATTTAACTGCAAATGAAATTGGCAAAAGGGGACTGGATAAAGGCACGAGGCTTAAATTTGGAAAGAACGAGGCTTAGATTTGAAAGTCGAGAAAAGGGGAGGGAGTGTATCAAAAGCAGTGTTGATTCACTTTTTTCATTTCTTTCCTTTCTTTCTTTTTTTTTTAATCTGAAACCGGCAAAGTGGTAGACAAATTTCGCCATTTTTAGTATAACTTGGTTTTCTTCTACAAGAATGTTGAAAAATATGCTTTTTTTTCTTTCTTGAGTAAGCATAAGATCTACCGGCCTGGAATAGGGTGGCCCACCGGAAATTCTCCCGGCATCCCAGCGGCCCGGCCAGCACCTGGCCTGTTAGCTCCCACCTTAGTCCTAAGTAACACTCAGATGAAAGGAATTTTTGGAAGTACTGTGAAAAATATTTCCCTGTAAATGTGCTGATATCGCAATACTATAACCTTTCTGCACAGTAAAAATATTTGGTACATATGTTCATGCCGGTTTTTTTCACGAGTGTTTGTTTCCCAGGTCAGTAGTAACGGTGCAGATGGGCAGTTGTATATCAAAATGTAGCCAGTAATATCGTGTATCTAAATCATATTGTGTTGATTAACCATTAAAACCATTAGCCACAATCATATTGTGATTGTGGCTAATGGTTTTCAGGTCCGTGATTATGGAGTGTCAAATAGAAAGGAATGAACATTTCCGAACATCTGCTCCTCTACGAGTTTAACAAGGGATCCACAACCGCCAAGGCTATTCGTCAAATTTGTGCTGTGTATGGATAGGATGCTATTGCTCCGAGGACAGCCCGCAAATGGTTTGAGCGGTTCCGAGGTGGCAGTTTTGATCTCAACGACTCTCCACGCTCAGGTCGTCCATCTCACTTTGATGAGGATCGTTTGAACCATCTCATCCACTTGGATCCGCGTCAAATCACACGCAAATTGGCCACTGAGATGGACTGTGATCAGGCCACAGTGGTGCTTCACCTGGAACGTATGGGAAAGGTCCAGAAATTGGGGTCTTGGGCGCCTCACACTCTCACCGAGGACAACAAGAATCAGCGTGTTGCCATATGTGGTTCCTTGCTTGCCCATTATCGCGAATGTTTTCAGCAACACGAACCCTTTCTGTCACGTATTGTTACTGGAAATGAAAAGTGGTGCCTGTACGTGAATTTTAGGCATCGGTGGGAATGGTTAAGCCCAAACAAGACGCCCACACTACGTCCAAAACATGACCTTCATACTGCGAAGATCATGTTGTGTGTCTGGTGGGACGTGGAAGGCATAATTCACTGGGAAATGCTGCCGAGGAATCGGACCATCAACGCTGCACTCTATTGTGATCAACTCCGCCGTGTGAAGGGAGCAATTCTGCAGAAACAGCCGCATCGGTGGCATGGTGTCCTTCTCCAACATGATAACACACACCCTTACAGTGCAAACATGACCAAAATGGCCATTCAGGACATGAAATGGGAGATCCTTCCACATCCTGCCTATTACCCAGATGTCGCCCCTTCCAACTATCACCTGTTCCGATCTCTATCGAATGCACTTTGGGGCAGAACGTTCAACAGTGATGTTGATCTCTAGAATTTCCTTGATGATTTCTTCGCAGCAAAACGTGCGCGTTTTTTCAAGAACGGCATTACAGACCTATCCAGACGTTGGGATACCATCGTAAATAATGGGGGGGATACATAGTTGATTGATTCCGTTTTCCCTTCTGATGTAATACATTCCTGTAGTGTTTTAAAAAAAACCAGCACGAACTTATGCGTCAACCCAATGCACTGAGTACTTACTGAATGACGATCACCTACCTAATACTTCGTGAGCTCTTCTTTAATAGAACGGCTGCCACCCCGCATGGTATCGACTCCACGAGGTGGCTGTTCAATTGTGTAGGGATCTGTAACCAAGCTGATTGTATTGCTGTCTACAGTTCTGGTATGCAGCGGGACGGTGTTCCCACCCGCCTCACCTTGCGTTCCACAACATCCCACATATGTTCAACTGGGGTGAGATCAGGCGAGTTTGGCGGCCAAAACTCGCCTAAATGAGATCGTTATAATCAGGATCGGATTGGGCCCTTCAAAAGGGCGCAGACCTTGAATTTTCAGGGGACATGAATTATTTTGATGAACTCAAAATAGTTTTTGCTATTTAATTTTTCTTACAACTATACACATGCGTGACGGGTCTACGCCTTCAAATTAATGCAGCCTTCAATAATGCTGCAATAACTTTCAAAATGACATTATTTTTATTTTCCCTACGTGGCTCAAAGCATTGTTGAATATTATGAATTACGATGAATTTTATTTCACAAAATTTAAAAAACGTCTAACATTCAAGAAACAATTGTACAAGATATTATTCTGTATTTTTATGTAAACAATGCTTTTTTGGGTCTTGCCCTTGAACTCCCTTTTCCAGATTTTCCACTTTTGTTTATGAAATTTTTGGCAATACAAAATCGGGAAATTAAAAGACATTTAAACATTGCATACAAAAATTATTTGCTTTGTTGCACCAATAAAAAAAGCATTTACTCTGAAAATAAAATGTCTTATAAGATACTTCCTTCGAAAAATAATTTGTCAAGAAGCTGACTTCAATTTTTCTTTTTCTCCTGGAATGCAAATGCCACTAAAAAAAAAAATGAACATGGGGACTCGGATAGACAGTCTGTATTTTCTGCAGTGCTAAAAGTCGCTTCATTTCTTCACTCTTTTCACAGAGTATGTTGATAACCATATCATTGTCAACTGCCACAAGCTTGTCCCTCTCACATTGTATTATGAAAACTGCTTCCAAGTTGCTGTTTGTCAGAATGGAGCGCAGCCTTATTTTTATAAGTCTAAGCTTAGAAAAAAGGTCGCTCACAACTTACTTGGGCTGTGAGCAGATATTTATAAATTTTAAGCAATGTGTACAAGAGACAGTACGTCTAGTGACACACAAAAAGTTGTGATTTTCGCACATGACATGGCGGCATCAACTCTCTGCCGAGCCTCTTTCCCTGATAGTCCGGTCAAAATAGGGTTTTCAGATGAAATAAATATGAAAGTTTTGAAACTTGGCACACTTGTTTATAGGTATGTAGTGAAGATTATATCAAAAGTCCTGGCGAATCAGAGGTGAGCTTTAGCCGCCATCTTGAAAAATAAGTAAGTTTTTTCAGTTTTTCGTGAATATCTCAAAAACGGCTGATCGTAGCCCCAAATTACTAGTGACAAAATTGAAACTTACAAAATTTCCTACAAAAATAGGTTGGATTCACTTTTTTTGTATCTCTAATAGTTTCTGAGATAATCGGGTGTCAATGTTGTATTGTTTCGCCGATCGCTACGTTATCAGTACGGTTTTTCATAAAAATAAGCTAGTGATAGCGTAGCGATCAGCGAAACAGTACAACATTGACACCCGATTATCTCAGAAACTATTAGAGATACAAAAAGTGAACAGAACTTTTTTTGTAGGAAATTTTGTAAGCTTCAATTTTGTCCCGAGCATTTTTGAGCTATGACAAACCGTTTTTGAGAATTCACGAAAAACCGAAAAAAACGTACTTCTTTTTCAAGATGGCGGCTAGAGCTCACCTCTGATACGTCAGGACTTTTGATATAATCTTCACTAGATACCTATAAACAAGTGTGCCAAGTTTCAAAACTTTCATATTTATTTCTTATATTTGCCCATTTTGAGCCTTCGTTGACTGGACTATGACTTCCGTTTTTTCTGAGGCTTTTCTTCCATGATAAGCTAAACAAAAAATCGAATTCTGAATTTCACCCACTTTTAAGTCATTTTACGTTAAAAGCAAAATACGAATCATAAAGCAAAATACGGATGATGAAGTAGTAAAAAAAAATTAATGGAGAGGAGCTTCATATAATATTACTAGTCACAGTAAGTTCATTCCAGAAATTAGAAATAAAGAATGGTGAGAGATCGTTGTGATCAAAACTTATTCGAGGGAGTTGTGTTACGAGCTCCGTAAGGTTATGTGGGTAGGAACTTGAAGTCCTGCGAAAGGCTCTCCCTACTAGCCAAACATCAGGGCCGGATTAAGGCCTTAGTGGGCCCCTAGACTGAGGCATTTGAGTAGGCCCCCAAAGAACTTATGGCGGAGAATCATTATGAAGTCAAAACACGAAACTGTAGCAATATGTTTGTGATAATTAATACCTAAGTGCATTATTCAAATTAATACAAATGCAGAGTTTCCATAAAAAGTAATTACATTTTCCACTGTTCTCACAACAACATGAGTTAAAATCATACGTTTTCAAGATTGCAACTTTTAATAATTTAGCATTGCATACTTTTTTAGCTGCACCTTTTTTTATGCAATATGAAGTCACAATGGATTTCGTCCATTAACTGCTCCAAGTGCAAGTAGGGTGGTGTGCGTAGGATGGTAGTAAAAAGCTGAAACTGTCCGTCGAATCCGCTGTACATAGCGACATGAAACGTTTACTCCTAGTGAGTCATTTCCTTGAAATCTATTCTTCGAGCCTCTGTTTGTGATACAGTGGAAATCATACGAGACAAAAGTAAAACTATTTTGCTTCTCTCTGTATAAATATATAAGGTGTGTATTATTTGCGGTTTGGAGAGATGCCTTCAGGGCCCTTGGTAATGGTGGGCTCCTAGGCTGTAGCCCCGTTAGACCCCCTTAATTCGGCCCTGCCAAGCATAGTAATTAAACAGTAGTTCTTGTTGTCTAATTTAAATTTTCTTAATTCTCCACTCAGTAACGAAAAATTAAGCGGGAGCCGAACAACATGGCTAATGCGTAATTTATCTCGCCAACACGGCGCCCATCGCCTCTTGTCCTGAACTTCCCCCACTCCCTGAACCTGTACTTACTCTAAATTTAATTTCGCCTCCTCCTCGTCTTGATTACTTGAATATTATTTTGAATTTAAATTTCTTATTTTCATCATTGAATATTTTTTTTAACACCAAGAGGGAAGCGGAACTTGGGCTGGGGATTCAAAACGCATTGGTGAATTTAATAACGGCGGAGAACCGTCATAATTTTAAGAGAATAACTGTCCTTCTCTCAAAACTTTTGAAAAATTATTTAAAGGAGATACGTAAAGCCCCAAATATATTTTTACTTTCTTTATATTTACTTACTTTGAAACCTATTCCTATATTGCAATATTTTTATTTTCGATGCTAGTATTCGAAAGCTTTTGCATCAAAACTGAAAATATCCCTTCACCTACATTTTCTGGAGGGAATTGTACCCCAGTTTTCGTGATCATAGAGTGTGTGTGTGAGAGAGAGAGAAAGAGAGGGGGTGGGCTTTATTGTTAGATTGCGTGTATAGAACAAAAGTGAATAACTGGAAGCAAAGGAATAGATTATTTAGTGGGTGCTTTTAAGTCAAAGAATTGTAAATGAGCAGCAGAGAGAAATACGAACAATTAATTATCTTTTACGCATTTAACTTTCGTGTCTGCGTGTGTTTAGGGACGCGTGAGACTTTATGATGTGCCTGTCACACACCTTTTCAGATATGATGCAATATTTGGTGTTTTATTCTTCGCTTTTTTCGGCTTCGTCTTCCTTGTTGGGCATCATCTGTGTCGATTACGGCTGGTTTTGCTCCATTGCCGTCCATTAATTGCGCTGGAAGGTCGTCTGTCTCGCAGAAGAAACAAGCAAGTAACTAACCTCGTGCTTTCACGTAGAGCAATGGTCACGAGTCTTACGGCTTTGTTCTAAGGAGCTTTCATGGCAGGGAACGAACCAGGAAAGTGTGGAGAAAAGAAAGTGCTCATCCTGAGAATCTGCGTCAACCTGACGTCAAAGTTCAAATGCCGTGTAATATATATATATATATATATATGTTTCTATTAATATGAAAGTTCGTCGGTAGGAGCCTGACGAATATTTGCAAAACAAACGCATTTTTTATCAAAATATTAATCGAACTAGCTCATAGCCCGTGCCAAGCACGGGTGAAAAAGCTGTGACTGAAATTTTTATAACCCTAATCGTAAAATACATATACATAACTATAATAAACGGTTGAATTATTAATGAGAAGTCTATAAGATAGGTCACCAACAACAAAATTTTCGTAATATTCCTATTCAATATTCGGTTGACAGAAGCCTATCATATAGGTTAGTAGTATTGTGACCATTAACTGTGACCGTCATATGACGGTCACAGTCGTACAAACGCCTGTATGACTGACTGACTGGGTCGTATGTATGTATGACTGACTGGGTCGTATGTATGTGTGACTGACTGTGTTGTATGTCTGTTTGTATGACTGACTGTGTTGTATGTCGGTATGTATGACTAACTGTGTCGTATGTAGTCAGTACGACTGTATGTATATGACGTAAACATTTAGGTAAAAAAAATGATGTTAATGAAAGACTTCTTGATATACAATGTTTTGTGTTGTCATTCGATTGTTCACAAGATTTTCTTGCACTTCTACATTCGTTCAAGTTATGCAAAGCATTAGGAGATCGGTTTGCACGCCATCGCCGTTGTCGTTCTCTATTTAAGCGACGTTTTCTTTCCGCCTTATCTTCTTCCATATTGTACTACAAAGAAAAAATTCCACGGAACCAATACTGTTTTTAAATTTCCATCAGTGAATTAAAACTACGCCTGCAATTACTTTCTTAAAATTTTACTTGTTCCTTTTTATGAAATAAAATAACGCTGGTTCCTTTTTACGAATTCCTTTTTATGAAATAAAATAACGCTGATTCCTTTTTATGAAATTACTCAGCAATTTTATTCCTTTTTATGAAATTACTCAGCAATTTTATTCCTTTTTATGAAATTACTCAGCAATTTTATTCCTTTTTATGAAATTACTCAGCAATTTTATTCCCTTTTATGAAATTACTCAGCAATTTTATTCCTATCTATGAAATTACTCTGCAATGCGAAGAAAATTAAATAAAGCACGACATAAAATCTACGTAACCGAACAAACGTCGCAGACAGTTGTTCTAGCACGTGCGTGTTGCCACAGATGAAGTCGTTTGTCTTACTAACTTTATTTTATTTTTCGATATTTATCCTTGATTTTTCGTACCGTGCCATAGCGGTGAGCTTAATTCAGATTTCGGCCACCGGATAAAAGCAAATGGCACTGCGGTCGCTTGCCTGATCCTGGAGCTTCGTTTGTCCGATTTCCCTCCAGACCCGATTTTCCTCTGTTATGGTTTTGCACACTAGCGCTTTATTTCGGGTTATCGTGTATGCTTCACGCTGTGTTTTATTTCCGTTGTATACTGAGTGTTGATTTTTATTTCCATTTTTTTAACGAAATGTCACGTGCCGTTGAAATATGACGAAACACGCATTTATAAACACGAAAGGACGGGGACATTGTTTCCCACGTCTTCCCACGGCATGATCCCATCCGAGCAAAAGCACAAATGTTGGGAAACTGATGGCCATCAGCTGGCAGTGATGGGTCACTGCTGGCTGAAATCTGCCGCTCACGGTACGGTAACCATGCGTTGGTGGCAGCGCCATCAGTTGACAGCCATTGATGGCCCTGCAGCATTACCGTAAATTACGGGCCTTCAAGCAAGTGCCTTTAATGGCCCGTAGCTGGCAACCGAAAAAACCCCAACACGAGATGGAAGCAGCGGGGCAGCGCATGCGCAGAAGCAACGCGTGCAGTCTCTGGTGGTACCAGTTAGTTGAAGACGACGCCATCGCCATCGTGTTATTTTAGTGGATGTTAAGGGGGAAAAGCCATATGTAGAGAGATGGATTAATTTCCTAATGAAATGCCTCGTGGGCGAAGATTACCGTCGGAGGAAAGTTATATAAATAATTAATGAACTGTGAGAAATAGTCAAATACTCTGATGCATTTATGGAAACTCATTTCGTGCCGAAATTCCTGCACTAACACACGAATAATCGAAAATATAAACAGCCACGAAACACACCCATTCCATTCTCATGAATAAGAAGAAATTCAGGACCTCAAACAGAAGTCCCGGAAAGACATTGAAAAATCGTTATATGTATGCGCGTACAAAATGGGTATTTTCATTACAAAATAATCAAGTATTTGAAAAAGAAAAAGAAAAAAAAAAAAAAAGAAGCAACGCTATGTTAATGTACTCATCCATGGGTTGAATACACAAGATTGGAGGAATTCGCCGCTAAAAATAACCGGAAGTAAAGCAAAATATATTTCCTATTTAGAACAAATGTAGCTTCGGACCGTATAGAAAAAAAGATACAATATTAAAAATATAACAGAATGTGACATGAACGGGTAAATATATTAATTAAACAATCGCCTTTCAAGACCACAAGGGCAGCACAAAACTTTGGAAAATGTCTTTAAGTTGGTACTCTAGTTGAAAGTGAGTGTAGTTCTCTTAAGATAAATAAAAAAAATCGTTACGTTGAAAAAATTAATTTATGAATTACATGAAACAGACATTTATGAAAAATAACTCGTAATATTGTAAAATTAAAAAGATAACCCTTCATTTCATATCACTCAGGAAAGAGACTCATCTTCAAACCAGCGTACGCACGCGGTAAACTTGTACAATGGTTAAAGCGCCCGCTTCGCAAACAAGGTGTCGCTGGTTCAATGATTGCCTGATTCACCCCAGCAAAAACACAAATTCTGGGAAACTGCTGGCCACCAGCTGGCAGTGATGGGTCACTGCTGCCTGAAATCTGCCGCTCACGGCCCTGTTGCGGTCCGTTGGTGGCAGCGCTATCAGTTGGCGAGTCGTTGATGGTCCTGAGCATCGCCGTGAATTGTGGGCTTCCAAGCAAGTGCCACTAGTGGCCCGTTGCTGGCAACCAATGCAACCCCAACAGCAGAGGGAAGCAACGGGACTACGCATGCGCAGAAGCAACACTTGCTGTGTCTCTTATGGTATCAGTTAGTTGAAGATAACGCTATCGCCATCGTATTATTTTAGTGGATGTTAAGAAAAACAAATTCATATGTAGAGAGGCGAATTAATTTCCTAATGAAATTCCACGTCGACGAAGATATCAGATTAAGTCATGAAATACTAGATTACAGCCATGAAATACACCCACTCCATTCCCATGAATAAAAATTCACGGAATGGAGTGGGTGAATAACAAGAAAAAATTTGAAACCGCTTAAAACAAATGTCCTGGAAAAATATTAAAAAAAACGTTTGTTGGAAAAAAAAAAAAAAGAATTATACGCGTGCAAAATTTATTAATTGTTTGAAAAAAAAAAAAAAAAAAAAAAAGCAAACCTATGTGGATATAATGTACTCATCCATGGGTTAAATACACAAGACTAGGAGGAATTCCCTTCTAAAAATAACGAGAAGTAAAATAAAATATCTTTCCTCTTTAAAACAAATGTAGCTTCGGTCAACGGAAAGGAAAGATACAACTTTAAAAATGTAACAAAATGTGACATGAACCCGGGTAAATATATATTAATTCAACAATCGCCTTTCAAGACGACAAGGACAGTACAAAACTTTGGAAAGCGACTTTAAGTTGGTACACTCCTAGAAAATGAGTGAAGTTCTCTTTAAGGTAAAAAAAAACCTATCGTTACGTTGAAAAAATAAATTTATGAATTATATGAAACTGACTTTTATGAAAAGTACCTCGCAATATTGTAAAATGAAAGAGAGAACTATTCGATTACACATTCCGCACGAAACAGACAGCTTCAAGCACACGCTCGTGCTTGGCAAATTAGTCCGGTCGGTAGAGAGCTCACCTCCCACACCGACGGCCCTGGTTCAGATCCAAACGGGTGTTTTTCCGGTCTGTTGAGAAAATTTCCCCATCGCAGTGCCATAATTCACAAGTTTCGTAAGGGGAGAAAAAAAGCTGTAACTTTGGGAAACTGTGGTTATCCTTGATTTCATTTTTCTTATGGCTGCTACTAAGGAATTGGTGGACAAGATTCGGCAAGCCATCAGTTACGTCACGTTGTTACCGGCTGCCACTGCCGGCAAACTAGCGGAACACATTAGGCTAGCCATCATTTCTGGCACGTGCTTGCAGGGCCGCTGAAGGGCCACTTGTGGCAGCTACTGCCTGCGATGGATAATTGATGGCCCTGTTGTGGCATATGACAACTGATGGGGTGCCAACTGTTGCTAGCCCTTCTGTTGGCCGCCCGGACATTTTATTGACGGTTCGGCAGCGGCAACATAGTGCTGGGCCATTGCTGGCCCATCAAGACTGTTTTTGTTGGCACTGGGCGTTTTCCCGGCATGATTGAGGAAATTTCCCCAGCTCCCCGAATTGGCGGATAAGACTCGGTAAGCCATCAGTTACGTAATGTCATGCCGACTGCCATTGCCGGGAAACTGGCGGACCACATTAAGCTAGCCATCAGTCATTTATAGCACGTGCTTGTAGGACCGCTTAAGGGCAGCTTGTGGCAGCCACTGCCAGTGATGGATAACTGATGGCCCTGTTCTGACATATGGCAACTGATGGGGGTGCCAACTGTTGGCCAGCTGCTGGCCCATGTGGTGGCGGCCGGGACATTTTATTGACGTTTGGGCAGCGGCAACATTGTGCTGGGCCATCGCTGGCACTGCTGGCTTGAGTGCTGGCCCAACAAGCCTGTTTTTGCTGGGATTCTGGCAAAAAAATGGGTGAACAGATGCCGATGACTGGACGTAGTGAACGTGAAGTAGCCAGAATCAGCAGTGAACACTTTCATACCTGTGATTACAAAGATAAAATGAATTGTTGTTGGGGTTGCCGTAGAGCAGTGGTTCCCAACCTTAAGCTAACCGCGGACCACTGACTCGAAATGTAGATAAACCTCCCCCCCCCTCATGGACATCAGGCAACTAAGGAAAAGTACGATTTATTTTGTAAATATATTTATTAACTAAAATGAATTTCATCTAACTTAAAGTAACTAATTTTAATTAACTGAAATAACGTTTGAAATTGAAATCCATTGAATTTGTTACTGTCTTATTTAAGATTATAAACACTGTAATTCTTGGGCTTGTATTTGTTTCACTAGCTGTGAAATTCTCATGCTGATACTGCTGCACAAAGCTAGTCGTATGTTGTCGCTTGCATCCAGCCGATTTCTTTGCTTGTTTTTAAACAACAGCAGAGTAGAGAATGCCTGTTCACACACAAATGTTGTTGGAAACACCATAAGATACAGTAAGGCGGTTCACCGAATGTTTGGATAAGATATGGCCTTCTTACACCACAACTCCTCCATGTTCACGCCAGATTCAAACCTATCCTTGAAGTTATTATCGTGTTGAAGTTCGATGACCTCTTCTTGGAAGATCCTTGTTCTTGATAATGAAAGGATTACGAATTGGTTTCTTAGTAGAAGTTTCAACTTTGTCATATTCTGGAAAATGACGGTTGAATTTGTCTTTTAGTATTTGTAGGTGACGCAATACGTTATGATGGACTTCTTTTGTGACGGCAGCGTAATTCTTGTCATCAGCAAGGGTTCTCAGAGTCGGAAATGACCAATAATTTCTTGCCTGAATTTTGTCAAATCACAGATGTATTTTGAAAAGAAACGCACGAAGTTTGTCTTCAAACACAAAGATGTTTGCCACGCTTTCAAATTTTTCGTTCCCAGAATCTTGCAGCTGCAAATTTAGCTGGTTCAAATGGACGAATATATCCATGAGATAGGCAAGTTGCATTTCGAATTTTGGTTCACAAAACTGCTCCAACAAATAGTTCTTTTGCTTCTCGATTAAAAGTACTTTCAACTCCTCTCTTAGCTCATACAAGCGTTCCAACATGTTTCCTTTTGAGAGCCAACGAACCTCAGTATGATAAAGTAGCGTCTCATGCTGAGCGTCCAAGTCTGTTCACAATTTTTTGAAAACGCGTGTATTTAGCGCACTACGTTTAACAGTATTCCCCAACTTTATGGTCAGTTTCATTGTAATGGCTATGTCATCCGGCAACGATTTGAACGCAGTTCTTCTTTCATCGTGTCGTCTTCGCCTAGAAATCGAACGAAGACAAGTAATTGACGACACTGAGCAACATCAGTACTTTCGTCACATTGCAGAGAGAAATAGGGAGAAATTTTAATTTCACTCATAAGTTGCTGCTCTTCAGTGTCCTGTGGAATTTTTTTCTATTCGCGCCTTCACGGTGTTGTTAGATAACAGGAATTTCTTGAATTTTCTTTCTAGCTTCCTCACTGAAAACTTCTAGCACTTTTTTCAGCAAACATGGTTTCACTAATGTTTCACCAACGCTACGAGTTTTTTTTTACGTTGCAATTAATTGTGAAATCTCAAATGATGCGGAAAGCCCTTTTTCGGATATCTCAAATCTTGTACCACTTTTTCCGAGTTTCATTTTCTGCAAGTTCTCCAACTTTCCTGCAAAGTATTCTGGTGGATGATCGCTCAAATTAGGATGGACTGTCTTTAAATGGTGTTCGAGTTTTGCGGGTTTTAGTGCATCATTGCTGAGGACTGTAGCACAAATCGCACACTGGGGTCTAAAACTCTGAATGCAACACATCCAGTGTTGCATTCAGAGGGGTTTTTTCGGGAGGGCAATTACGAATTTCGAGGGAGCTAAAACTTGTTGACTGATTATATACATATAATCACAATTTTGTTATTTATATAAATATATATATATTAATGCATATAAAAATTTTAAATAGAGTACGAAAATAACTTATGCTCTTATTTCACAAACGCAGATTCCAAGAAATCTACACATACAAGTGATTAAAAATGTAAAAATGTTATACCTCTGCTTTAATTCACTAATGGACTACGGATTTCACCATGGGGTGGTGTAAAAGGAGAAAATCCCCCAAGATATTCGGAATGGTAAAAATGTCCTCGCCTTACTACAAGTGTGTTTGTGATTATTCAGGAATCAAATGAAATGAGAAACTCACCGTCTATGTACGATTTTTAAAAATACGAAAGATATTTACAGTTAAAATTCCCCACTAGCACTTTCGGAGTAACATTTACCCCATCATCAGGTAGAACAGAGGCTTATAACGCCGGAGGAGAATTTGTCATTTTCATGTAGGACTTCCGTCTACAGGTAGTAGAGTTTAGGTCCCAGCCACCTACAGCGAGATCGCCTTTTGGGCAGGACACAGAAACGGAAGGAATGAGAGAAAGTCTAGCGACTTTTGACAGAACAGCTTGTAGTGAGATTAGAGTACAGTAGATGGCGCCACCGTACAAATACGATATTGCACATAGATGGGTGAGAGAATTTCAGGGAGGACATAGGAAAGGATACCCATTTAACCAGCGGGTCCAGCCTGGGGGCCGTCACTTTACGTGCTCGTCCGATATTCAGCGATTGTTAGTAAATCACACCATCTCTGAAAGATCAGCCCAGGCTTGAACCTGGGGACCCAGCATCGATAGTCTGAAACACTAACCACTAAGCCATCCGCGGCTTGTGGAACAGGGGCAATGTAGTACTCCTTTATATAACTGTGCAACGATGCATTATGGGTATAAGTCATCAAACGTCGCATGAGTCGCGACCGTTGCCATTATAACAGCGTAAAGAGTATAATTTCACAAGTTATTAGTTTAACATATCTGTACAAGGATTCGTTACAAGTACAAAGTTATGATCAATTTTATATATTGTTGGAATTGTAAATATATATTACTATAATTTAAAGTTCAGGTTAGTAATACGCTCTTTCCAAATTCTTGATATGTCCGCAGGCAAGTAGTCATTACAGCGTTTGTCCCCTAAAGCTTCGATATACATACTTTCAACAAAATGCAGCGAATGTATATATGCTGGAGTGTCCAGTAGCCTAATGCTTTCCCAGTCTGGTTGTAGAATTCCGTTTACCACATTCCTTGATAAAGCTGTGTTATTGCTGTTGGTTCGGATATCGTATTTGTGTTCCTGGACACGGATACCCAAACTTCTTCGTGTCGAGCCTACGTAGTTGCTAACATGTTCTCCTCTTGAGGGTTCAGCAGTGGAATATCGTACATAGCCGGTGAGTTTCTCATTTCATTTGTCATAATGTACGAAGTCATCCTTTTATTATTAAGGAATCATTACAATGTTACCTGAAAACGTATGGTGTAAGCCATTCCCCTGCCACTTCGTTTCAGCTTCTTTAGATTATTTAGATTAGCAAATAGTAGTAAAAAAAAAACAAAAAAACTAACTAACCGTTTCGACGCCAATTTGAGCTGCCTCGTTGTTTTTCTATTTATTTATTTTTTTGTCACAGAATGTAAACCACCACCGCCAAAAAAAAAAAAAAAAAAAAAAAACCCTTATTATCGGAAAAATTTCTAATAATTTGCTATCGTTAAAAATTGAGTAGCAAATATTTTGTTGTATTGGAAGCACTAACGTCACGTGCTACACTGAGGCTTAACCGTATTCATGGAAAGTCGGCATCCAGAAGAGTGAAATAAAACTGAATGCCAGCTCCCAAAATATGATGATGTATTGCAGTGCAAACTGTGTGGAATTAGGTTTTTATTGCGAAAGTAGTCCGAGTTGTCAGTGCTTGAAAAATTGCCCCTTCAGCGAGGACTGTTTAATGTTTTGTTGAAGGATGGTAGAAATTTCCGACCGAAGTTAATGTGGATGTTTTTTTTTATTATTATAATATTTTCCCTCATTTTCTTAATTTTTTAAATTAATTTCTTTAAATATTCAGTTATAGACGAATAGACGAACAAAATTAGACAAAATTTTAGGGGAAATCGCACAAAAACCTACGGGGCGGGGGCATTCATAGCTTTTCGGGGAGCTCAGCACACCCGAGAAGATGCCTGAATGCAATCACTGGTCTAATCTCCTTATTTACTTCAATTGCGGTGAACCCGAACTTGATATAACCACTATTGTATTTCCTTTTCGGTGCCATTTTCTTACACAACCCAAAATAAGTTATAGTACCAATGCACAATGCCACAAAATGTAAATCGAACAAGAACACTCATGGAAATCAACCTTACCGGGCGGCTGACTACTGGGTACTAACTTCGCTGTAGCGTCTGGCACTGCAGCACATGCGCACGGCTCATGCTGAGGCGTAAGCTGAGGCGTGACCCCCGGAAAGATGGAGCTGCTGAGGTCAATCGGCCTTCAGTTCAACCACTTATGCAAATCCGTCGCTTTCATTCTCGTATGAATATTCACTCTCGCAATATCAGATGAATATGCTGTTTTTTTCCTACTTATACGTTGGTAGCCCCACGGACCACTTTTGAGCTTCTCGCGGACCGCCTGGGGTCCGCGGACTACTGGTTGGGAACCATTGCCGTAGAGGAAAATATTAAGACCTTCAGCTTCTCCTACTGTTGTTAATATGCCATCTACTATAACTTCTGCAAAAAAAAAAAAAAAAAAAAACTGCGCGAAACTGTCGACAAGAAAAACGGAAAGTTCTTCAAGCTGCATTTAGAATAATTGCGAGAACTCAGCCCTAAAAAGATTTGCTTGCATACTGAAATCCACGGGGATAAAAACCTTACTGTTTCTGATAACAAAAGAGATGTTGAGATAAGATGCCTGAATACAATCACTGCTAAAAAAAAACTGCTAAAAAAAATGAAAATCCGTAATGACGTTTTGATGAAAAAAAAATCCTCTCCCGAAAAGATTGTTGAAAATTTAAACAAAGATAAAAGAAATTTAAGAACTTACGTTCGGCGATTTGAGAGGTGGGTATAATTTCATGATCTCTTTTACCTGAAATCGAACAACTGAGAAAAGAAATGTTGAAAAAAAAAAGAAAAAACTAAAGAATTCAGAGAAATTGAAGAAATGTCTTAACAATATTTTTACTAAAACCCAAATTGATGCTCTTAGGGAAGAAACAGCGGCTAAAGTGGACACCAGAAGATATTTCAAGATGCATTGTTATTCGATTACTTTCTGTGAAATCCTATGATTTTTGGTGAGTCAAAATTGGTATTCCATTACCTAATGTTTAACTAATGCTTATGAGAGAGGAAAAGGTTTTAAACCACTAACCTCTTCTGAGAAATTGCTAAAAAAAAAAAAAAAATAGAAAAAAAGAAAAAGGAAGCATACAAGAGTATAGTTGGTAAGTATATCAAGCGAAATATACTCTTTAAAGTTGAAGTGTGCATGACAGAAATTGTTAATTTAAAAAGACAGAAATTGTTAATTTAGAACTACATCCGATGTATATCGTACAACTAGAAAAGAAGCCTCACTGGCTGAATAAACGGTTACATGAGCAGACTTTTTAAAGATATTGAACATCTTATAATGGTTAACGAACGCAGAGCATTCTATCAAAAAATCAACTCCAGTCGAAGAACTTGAAAACTAGATCAATTTTCTGTAGAGATAAAAGTGGTGAAATTATTAGAGACAAACAATCTATACTCAGTAGAGTATTTTAATGACTTACTGAATGAAGAAGCACAAGCGTTAGATTTTATTGTACCTAGCACTGATGAAGAATCTAATGAATCCGGGTGTGGAGAGGTTTGGTCCATTTCACCGATCACTTCACCGAAAAGTTCATTTCATCGAAAGGTCGTTTCATCGAAAAGTTCATTTCACCGAAAGTTTATTTCACCGAAACGTTCATTTCACTGAAAGGTCGTTTCAACGAAAAGTTCACTTAATCGAAAGTTTATTTCATCGAAAAGTTCATTTCGCCGAAAGGTCGTTTTGCCGAAAAGTTCACTTCACCGAAAGATCACTTTATAATTGAATGTTCACTTCATCGAAAGATCGTTTTAACCAGCTGCTAATTTCGATCGAAAGGCAGCATTCTTTGAATTTGAAACTCAAATTTATTTATTTATTTTCGTGAGATACAACCTAATGTCGATATCATCCTCAGATTTGTCTCCT
Organism: Macrothele yani; assembly: GCA_039090855.1. NCBI lineage: Eukaryota > Metazoa > Arthropoda > Arachnida > Araneae > Macrothelidae > Macrothele > Macrothele yani. The sequence continues at coordinate 129,256,561 of CM077008.1, forward strand.
AATACCTCAAATATTAGTACTATTGTACTATATAAACGTATATTTCAGTAAAATCTCACATGTGGAACATTTGCCCATATTTAATCTTATGAAGACTAAATTACATAGGTTTTTATATATATTGAACTAATTTAGCGCACTAAGTCTAAAGTCGTCTATCTAGATAAACCGAAGTCTGTAGGTAGAGTCTAACATTGAACCTTTAGGTGATATGGACCGTTATTGAACTAGCTTTTACTTTTTTTTTCTTTTTTTTTTAAATTGAAGGTTAGGTTTAACGACCACCGTGAGCAATTCAATGGGCTATAAGCAGTTATCTGTTCCTAATTTAGGGTCACTAGTTCCAGGAAAGGGAGAGAGCCAGTACCGTAAGACAAACACAACATCCACGCCTAACGGGATTCGAACCCGGACCGCTTCACGGACTAATGATCAGAAGCCAGCGCTTATACCACTGCGCCACCTTGGTGGCGAACTCCCTTTTCACTAAGATGGAATATTATTTTCTTTAATTATTACCATGTTCCTACGGGTGTAGGAGAAGTGGCCACAAAAATTTTAAGGGGCCGTATAAAAATTGCGTTTTTGACCGCTTCGATGGCCACGAACCCCAGAGGTTGGTTATCTGAGTCACATGAAGTCTCCGTAATTTCGCCTTTTCTTAATTGCGATAATTAATGTAATTCTTTATGAAAAATGTTTATGATCTACAACTCAACAAAATGTTTCAGGGTTTACAAACTTACAAACTCGGGAAGGGGGAGGGGGAGGGGGTAGGTAATACCAAAAGTGCAAAATACACTGGCGGAAAGTGAAAAAAGAACACCAAGAAGGAGACGTCTGATACCAACGAAATTTATACAGCATAAAAACGGAATACAGAGGATAACGTGATCAAAACATTATGGCAAAATACAACTGTATTTGCTGGTAAACTGAAAAATAACATTTCCATGTAACATGATTAGTACGAAGTTGAACCGCCATGAACTGCGTCACACTGTGCAATTCTGGCATGGAGTCTGTCGTACAGATGTTGGATGTATGTTTGGGGTATTGAGTTCCAAGCATCCTCAACCTGGACGCGTAAATCGGGGATGGTCGTGGCTGGCCGTGGAGACCGGATAAGTTGTTGTCCCATAAAATCCCACACGTGCTCAATGGGGGACGAATCCGGTGAACGTGCAGGCCATGGAAGTTGTCTCACACCCTGAAGTGCATGTTGCGTTGCACGTGCCGCGTGTGGGCGTGCGTTATCTTGCTGGAAAACACCACGATGGACCGACCTTACAAATGGCACAACAACGGGTTGAATGATGTTGTTGATGTAGGAGGTCTTGTTTAACGTTCCCGGTACAAACACTAGTTGTGTACGGGAGTGATGGCTGATCGCTCCCCCACACCAGGAGACCAGGTGTAGGCCCTGTGTGTTGCTGGCGGATGCAAGAAGGGTGGAGACGCTCCCCTGTGCGTCTGCGAACACGCATACGGCTATCGGAGGCTCCCAAGCAGAATCTGCTCTCATCGCTGAACACGACAGATCGCCATTGCGTTTCCCAGTGCAGACGTTGGCGACACCACTGCAGCCGTTCCTGACGGTGAGCTGGACTCAGTGGTACACATGCCAGAGGCACACGTGCACGTAGTCCTGCATGCAGTACACGGTTGCGGATTGTTCGCACAATCACCTCAGGTGCAACGGCAGCTCGGATTTGCGTCGCAGTGGATGTTCTGCTTGGCAACGCCGCTCTTCTGATGCGTCGATCGGTCAGCTCATCAGTCCGTCTGTGACTCCCGGTTCCACGTCTTCTCGTGTGGGAATGTTCCTCGGACCATCTACGCCACCATCGCACCACCACCGATACTTCCTGTCCAATTCGCTCTGCAATACGACGATACGACCACCCGGCCTCGCGGAGTCCGACTAGACGACCTCGCTCAAAGTCCGATAACTGCTGAAATCGTACACGTCTTCCATGTCCAGGCATTGCAGCTTCTTCAGGGTCTTCGCACGTGTCCGTACGCCGACGACTGATTACATTAACTTCGCCGTACTTCTTAAATACCACCGACGATAATTTGCATATTATGCCGTGCTGTGGCGTAAGCGCTCACCGGTTTGTCCCGAAATTAACATCACTCCTACGTAAACTCGACCCCATTAACATACACTGACGGGAAAAAATCCCAACACCACGAAAAAATAGTTGTAGAGGAATGAAATGGCGGCAATACATTTGTATAGGTAACATATTTAATCGATTAAGGTTTCAAGATCACAGCTTATTGTAAGCGCGAGAAGAGCCATTTCAAATGTGAAATGCTGGTACATTAATAACCGGTGTAACCGCCAGAATGTTGAATGCAAGCACGCAAACGTTCATGCATTGTGTCGTACAGGTGCTGGATGTCAGTTTGTGGGATGGTTCCATGCCTGTTGCACTTGGTCGGTCAATACAGGGACGGTTAATGCTGGTTGGGGGTGACGCTGGAGTTGTAGTCCAATGATGTCCCATACGTGCTCGATTGGTGAAAGATCTGGTGATCTAGCAGGCCACGGCAACATGTCGACACTCTGTAGAGCATGTTGGGTTACAACAGCGGTATGCGGGCGAGCGTTATCCTGTTGGAAAACACCCCCTGGAATGCTGTTCATGAATGGCAGCACAACAGGTTGAATCCCCCTGGAATGCTGTTCATGAATGGCAGCACAACAGGTTGAATCCCCTGGAATGCTGTTCATGAATGGCAGCACAACAGGTTGAATCACCAGACCAACGTACAACTGTGCCGTCAGGGTGCGTGGGATAACCACGAGAGTGCTCCTGCTGTCATAGGAAATTGCTCCCCAGACCATAACTCCAGGTGTAGGTCCAGTGTGTCTCGGCAGCAGACAGGTTGGTTGCAGGCGCTCATCTGGCCTCCTTCTAACCAACACACGGCCATCGCTGGCACCCAGGCAGAACCGGCTTTCATCAGAAAACACAACAGATCTCCACTCCGTCTTCCAATGAGCTCTAGCTTGACACCGCTGACGTCGCAAACGGCAGTGGTTTGGAGTAAGTGGAATGCACGCTACAGGGCGTCTGGCTTGGAGCTGTCCTTCAAGTAACCGATTTGTAACAGTTCGTTGTGTCACTGTGGTGGCAACTGCAGCTCGAATTGCTGCCGCAGACGCGGTACGATGCGCCACGGCCATACGCCGTACACGGCGGTCTTCCCTCTCAGTAGTGCCACGTGGCCGGCCGGAACCCGGTCTTCTTGAGGCAGTACCTTCCCTTGACCACTGCTGCCAACAATCATGCACAGTGGCTACATTCCTGCCAAGTCGTTCTGCAATATTGCGGAAAGAAAATCCACCTTCTCGTAACCCTATTACACGACCTTGTTCAAACTCCGTGAGCTGTTGATAATGGCTTCTTCGTCTTCTTAAAGGCATTCTTGACTAACATCAACACCCTACGTCGAATCTCAACGATAACTAACGCTCACGAACGTTACAGCGCGTATTTACAGCAAGCCTGCTTTGCATGTTCCGAGGGGCGCTAGTAGCGCCACACGTATGCGCCGAGCGCGAAATTTGCATAGACGTCATCTTACAGATGTACTCTCACCGCCTACCAACTGTCGTTTATCTAACACAATCCCCTTCTTGGTGTTGGGATTTTTTTCCGTCAGTGTATATAAATTTCATGATCGCCCGCCAATTCCTTCTTGGAGTTCTTTTCTCACTTTCCGCCAGTGTATAAAGAATTTCTCGTCCGATCGGGAGATTTTCAGCATTTACCAGCTATAACTCAACACATTATCTGAGGGCATGTGCCTACTCAGGAAACGTGGTGGTGGTGGGGGGGGTAATACCAAAAGGCCAAAATATAATGAATTTCTCGTCCGAACGGGAGATCTTCAGCATTTACAGGTTACAACTCGACAAATTTTCTGAGGGCATGTGCATCCTGAGGCAACCTGTGTGTGTGTGTGTGGGGGGGGGGGGGTACCTAAAATATAAAATATAAAGTATTTCTGGTCCGATCGGGAGATTTTCAGCACTTACAACCTACATCTCAAGAAACTCCCTGAGCGCATGTGCTGACTCAGGAAACCTTTCTGGGGCGGGGGCGGGTAACGCAAAACGTATAAAATATAAAGTATTTCTAGCCCGATCGGAAAATTATCAGCATTTACAAGGTATGACTCGACACATTATCTGAGGGCAGGTGTATACTTATCAAACCGGTCGGGGGGGGGGGGGTTAAATACCAAAAATGTAAAATATAAAGGATTTCTCGTCATATCGGTAGATTTTCAGCATTTTCAAGCTATAACTCAACAGATTATCTGAGGGCATGTGCCTATTCAGAAAACCTGTCGGGGGGGGGTACCTAAAATATAAAACATAAAGTATTTCTGGTTGTAAATGCTAAAAATCTCCCGATCGGACAAGAAATTCTTTTCATTTCACAAATTTTTGAATCCCCCCCCCCCCGAGACAGGTTTTCTGAGTTAGCACATGTTCGCAGAGAGTTTGTTGAGATGTAGTTGGTAAACGCCCCAAATCTTCCGATCTGACCAGAAATTCTTTTCATTTTACACTTTGGTATAACCCACGCCTCCTCCCATCCCCGCCGGCAGGTTTTCTGGGTAGGCACATGCCCTCAGATAATTTTTTGAGTCGTAGCTTGTAAACGCTGAAAATCTCCCGATCGGACCAGAAATTCTTTCTATTTCAACAAATATTTTGGCGCATGTAGATTACTATTTGCTAATAACTTACCATGCTTCCCACAATGCAATGATCTATATTATATTTAGATTAAATGTGTCTATATTTATTACATCTGAAGAAGGTCAATTAAAACCATGAGCACTTTCGAGCCGCTGCCTCAAAAGTGCTCATGGTTTTAATTGTATATATTCCTCATCTTTTAATCATTAAATCGTGCTAAAGACGGAAATCTATCGTCAATCGTTTCAGTACTTTCTATTTCATATTTTAGGTTTTAAGCAACCCCCCTCCCCGCGTCAAGTTTCCTGAATTTGCACATACCCGCAGAGAATTTGTCTAGCTATAGTTTATAAAGCTTGAAAAATATCGTAAATAAGAAAATACGAAATTGTGGAAAAAATTTATGTGTGTCAGATAACCAATACCGGGAGACGTAGCCACGGAGTAGTCCAGAACGCAATATTTATACGGCCCTTTAAAATTTTATGGCCAGTTCTCCGCTTTGTCTTTGGCCCAAAAATCATGGAAATGTCTAAATTTCTTACTGAAAATGAAGTATTAAAAAAAATATTTTATGAACAATAGTCGCTCAAGTAGTGGGGAATATACCCACACGAAATTTGTTTATGCAGAACAATTTTATGGCACTGAAATTCCAATGTGTCCTGTTCTCCGGTGGCCACTTCTCTGTAGCCGGTTGCTACGACGTTACGGGGGCATATACAAATTGCATGGTTAACAAACCGCCGTCAATTTGTAGATCTTTTAAAGCTATGGTGTTCGGTAAAACAAGAGAATTACAGTAAGGCTGATTCTAATTCAGAAAACGGTGGTCTGTTGCTCCGACGTTACGAGGGCACATACAAATTGCATGGGTAACAAACTTCAGTAAATTTGTAGATCTTTTAAAGCTATGGCATACGGTGCTTTATAGTAAGACAGATTCTAATTCAGAAAATTGGAATTAGGATAGGTTTCTTTTTCCCCCTTTTGAGTAGGCAGAATTTAAGAGGATTGTCAGCAAATTTGAATCGACCGTGTTGATATTCATAAGGCTTGCATAACAAGTTAAAGTTTGTAGAATTGCGTTTTCACTCAGGCACAAAACATTAATTGATGGGCCCTAGGCGGCTTTTCCAGCAATTTTCAACCCGCCGAGCTCAGATTTTGAAGGTTTACATAACAAGTCAAGGTTAGAGTATTGCACTTTTACTTAGGGACAAACCATTAATTAATAGGCCCTAGGCTTTTCTCTCAACTTATAATCCACGGAGTTCATCGTGAAAAGGGTAATCGGAAAAGAACCCAACAAGAAAAGTCCCCCTCAGGAAAACTTCCCCACATTCGGAAAAGTTCCCCATAGGAAAACTCCCCCACATTCGGAAAAGTTTCCCATATGAAAACTCGCCTACAGGAAAAGTCCCCCACCTTTTTCAGTCAGGGACCATGCACAAATTGCATTTTACACAAAATATCGAACGTGGGGGAGAATTCCGAGGACATCATTTCCATTTCCACGCCGTTTAAAACAAGATGCAACCGAACAAATATGTGGGGGGGGGGGGGGAATTCCGCGGTCGGCGTTTCAAACCTTTATAGCAGTTTATAGTACTGCAAGTAGCTGGATGAGGTAGGGATAATTTCCGGGTTAGTATTTTGACTCTTATCGCGCTTTTTAGTGAAAAACGGTCTTGCAATAAGCAGGCTGACAGGGTGGGGTAAAATTCCGGGGTCGGCATTTCAAACTTCTACCGTTGTTTAGGGTAAAAACCGGTTTACAACTAGCAGGGTTGGGTGGGGGAGATTTCCAGATTAGTATTTCTATTTTTACCGCGGTTTTTAATTGGAAACGTGTCTTACAGTCAGGAGGCTGACAGGGTGGGGATAAATTCCAGGGTCGGCATTTCGACCTTTAGGATGCGGTTTCCCTGTCAGGGGAAAATTTTCGGTGTCATCATTTCTATTTCGGGTCCGGACATTTGCCCACCGGACACTTGCCCGCCGAACACTTGCCCACCGGACATTTACCCACCCGGACACTTGCCCACCCGGACATTTACCCACCGGACACTTGCCCATCAGGACATTTGCACACCCGGACATTTGCCCACCGGACACTTGCCCACTATGGATGATTTGTAGATAATACGTAACTTCGAAGGACGTTTCCGATCAAGTGTAGGAAAACTGATCACATAAATATTTATGGATCGTATAAAAATTGCACTTTGTTTCAGAAATGTTAAAATGTAAGGGGCTTCATTTAACATTTCTAAAATAACATTTCATATACGCTTCTTCAGCCTATGACTGAAGAAGGGTACATGTGCTCAGCTTTGATCTTTTAAAAATACGTATATCATTAAAAAAAGAAGGAAAAAAAGAAAGAAAAACACTGTGACGCAGTGGTCTAAGCGTTGGCTTCTGATTATTCGTCCGAGATATGTCTGGGTTCGAATTCCGGTGAAGCATGGATGTTGTGTTTGTCTTACGGCACTGACTCTCTTCCTTCCCTGGAACCAGCGGCCCTAAGTTAGGGACGGGCAACTGCTTATAGCTCATTGAGCTGCTCACGGTGGTCGTTGAACCTCAATAAAAAAACATCAAATCAAGTGAATTGCATTTGCTTTTACTTAGACACTACATATCAATTCATAGGCCCTAGGACTAGGCCTTTTAAACAATTTTTATTGTACCAATGCAATATTCACAACGTTTGCACATCAAATCAAGTTAATAATATTGTGCTTTTACATTAGCACGAAATATTTAATCACACAAGCCCTAGGCTTAGGCCCTTTTAATAGTTTTTATTCTATCAATGTCATATTCACAACGTTTACAGAGCAAATCAAGTTAATAATATTGGGCGTTTACTTAGGCACGAAATATTAATTAATAGGCCCTAGGCCTTTCTTGCAATTTATAATCCACGGAGCTCATATTCAAAAGATTTACATTACCGATCAAGTAACGAATGTTTCTCTTTCACTTGGTCACGGAACATTAATTGCAAGTTCCTAGGCCTTTCTAACAATTTTCAATAAGCGGAGCTCATATTTTTAACATTTACATAACAAATCAAGTTAAATAGTGATGCTCCTTTACTCGGTAACGCAACATTAACTGCAAGACACTAGGCCTAGGCTTTTGTAGCAATTTTCAATCCGCTGAGCTCAGATTCTAAACGTTTACATAACAAATCAAGTAAATAATGTTGCGATTATCAAAAACGTCTAAAAAGACCTCTGCAGGTGCCAACTTGTTTTAAACTCAGGTCTCAGGCCTTATAGGAAGATGCAAGAATATTTCAACGTGGTGATGGACGGAAGAGTCGCCCACAGGAAATTTTCCCCACATTCGAAAAAGTCCCCCCCCTTACCTTTTTCAGGTCAGGGACCGTGCACAAATTGCATTTGACCAAAAACATCGAACGTGGGGGAGATTTCCGGGGCACCATTTTCATTCTCACGCGGTCTGAAACAAGATGCAGCCGTACAACAAGAACAAATATGTGGGGTAAATTTCCGGCGTCGGCATTTCGACTTTTACCGCACTTCATAGTAAAAAACTGTCTTGTTAAGTAGCTGCATGAGGTGGGGTAAATTTCCAGGTCAGTATTTCGACTGTTACCGCGGTTTTTAGTGAAAAACGATCTTACAGTCAGCAGGCTGACAAGGTGGGGGAAAATTCCGGTTTGGACAATTCCGTATTCATTGCAATCTGCAGATGTTTTAAAAGTTGTAGATAAATGTGGGGAAATTCCGGGATTGGAATTTCGACTTTTACGGCAGTTTATACCTTAACTTATTACACAAATCGAATAAATTTAATCACGGTGGATTGAAAATTGTTTAAAAGTTTCGGGCCTTATAAATAATGTTTCGTGCTTAAGTAAACGGGCATAGAGTTTCAGCCAGGCTGAGCCGCCCGACATCGAAGGCCGACCTGACTAATGCTCTTGTTGCAGAATGGAAGACAATTCCCGTAGCAAAGCACCAAAAACCTTGTGGAAAGCCTTTCCAGCTGAATGAAGGATATGATAGAAGCAAAGGTTGGACCAACTTGATACTAATTCTTTTCTTATTATAGGGAATTTGTGGATTGGCAAGTGACCGGATTCTTTTGAGCAGATAGTGTACATCGTTTAGTCGTAAGCATGCAGAACGATGATAGATATTTAACAGTAGATTAGTAGAGCAACAAAAACACTTAAAAAGGTTAATGTAAAACTCAATTGAAAACAGAAGTTTAGCACTCGTATAACTTTCTGACAATTAGACTTGGTGATTTAGCACATGAAAACAAATCGTACGTATGACGATTGACGACGACAGATCATTTGACCACCACTTTAGACAGCAAGGTCATACATATTTCCTTTTTCTTAACTTGAATAACTGCCAGTCGTATCCTTAAAAAAAAAAAAAAACTATCTGGAGTTCTGACGTGACATTCAGTTCAGAAAGATAATCAACGTGCGTTAATCAAAAAATTATATCGCAGACAGTAAACGGAAACGGAAAGTTAAATGAGTTAAAAGTCATTTAGCACATTCACATCCCTATAGAGCATTCCCTTCCTGGTCCCTCAGAAGTTTCTGAGGTTCCGTTTCCTTGACACTTTTTCTCTAATTACTTTTCATTACATTCAACTGCAATTAAATGTGTCTTTTGCATTCTTTACATGAAACCTAACTAAAACTACAGAATACATATCTTTTTAATCAAAGCATAGCACCATGGTTGGAGACATGAATTATAGCATTAAATAAACGTAAAATTCAGGCTGCCTACAGGTATTACAAAATCCGAAAACACGTTCGACCTGAAACGTACCAGATAAGTTATGCTCGACCTACATTTGATTTTGCGTTAAAAATTTGTTTAAATACTTCTTTTCTTTATCAGAAATACACTGCTGGGCACCCAAAATGCAACACCAAGAAAGAAGCATCCGATTGGCCTGAAATTCGCAGCATGCGTTGCCCGCGAGAGGACATGCAAACGATTAGCATTGCAGAGCATATGCAAATCATGTGCGCCCTGCACGCCATCGAGAAGCACTATAAGAAAGGTGCACAGAAGGCGGGGTGTAAGTAGTGGAAGTGTGTTGTGCTGCCGGACCTGTGCGTGGAAAGCTTCCTGATGCCTCGTCGCAGAATACGGTAGTCATTCCAGCACGTTTCGGAGTTCGACAGAGGACGAATAGTGGCTTATCGCGACAGCGGTTTATCGTACCGAGACATCGGCGCCCGTGTGGGACGACATCCAGCCACAGTGATCCGAGTATGGATTCGGTGGGTGCAGGAGGGACGGACGGACCGACGTGAGCGATTACCGCAGCCGCGGCACACCACCGAACGAGAGGACCGGCATGTTGTGCAGCGGGCATTGACGGCTCGCACCACCACATCACGAACGTTAGCGCAGGAATTAGGGTGTGTTGCGCAACAATTTGTGCAGCACGTACCGTTCGACGTCGTCTGTAGGAGCGGGGACTTGTCTCACGGCGCCCATTGCTCCGATTACCATTGACGTTACGCCACCGGCGAGTGCGGCGGCAGTGGGCCGTTGAACACTGCACCTGGACTACGGAATGGCACGACATTGTCTTCTCCAACGAATCCCGCTTCTGCCTGCAACACCACGATGGTCGGATCCGCGTGTGGTGGCACCGCGACAAGAGACTGTATGATGCCTGCATTATGCATCGCTATACCGGTCCGTCGCCTGGCGTTATGTTTGGGGCGCAATTGGATATGACACCCGCACCCCTCTGGTATGCATCGCCGGTACACTCAACAGCCACCTCTACATCTCCGACGTTTTGGAGCCTGTAGTCCTCCCGTACCTGCAGGACCTACCAGCGGCCACGTTTCAACAGGACAATGCGCGCCCGCACGTGGCACGCATCGTGCAACAATTCTTCACGGCCCACCAGGTGTCACTGCTGCCGTGGCCCGCCTGTTCTCCCGATATGTCGCCCATCGAACACGTCTGGTCGCTGATCGGTAACCGAGTGGCCCGGCAAGCACCACCCGCAGCTACGCCTGATGAACAGTCGCAACGTGTGGAAGCAGCCTGGACCGACATACCCCAAGCCCACATCCAAAGACTCTTTCGTCCGATGCCGCGGCGTGTAGCGGCCGTTATTGCCAGCCATGGGAGCCACACGAACTATTGATGTCTGCGTGTTCCGCAAGTCGCACGGGCCTGTAAGCTCAATCGTTTCATCTTTGTGTCTGTTGTTATGTGTCCAGTAAATCTGGCTTTGCTGTCTCGTGTCCTTCTTGGTGCTGCATTTTGGGTGGCCAGCAGTGTATTTCTCTCCTAATTTGAATTTAGAACTTATGCATTTTTCTTCTTTTGCTTCAATTCTTTCTCTTTATTTTATGTTCTGTCGCAATTGTGTTAAAGGAAATAAAAGCACTAAAAGCATAAACAGCGGTTTGGAGAACTATCACAAGTAAAATGCAATAAATCAGAATGACGTATAAAAGTGCTACATCCTTCCTTAAAGTACGGTGTAACCTTCAAATCAGTTGTCGTTGGGTTAACCGTTTCGAAGATTACGTGCTTTTATGACTTGCAATGAAAAAAATACCTTTTTTTCCGGGAAAACTTGAAATTTCTCTCCTTCAATAAACGGGCTGTGATGTTATTATTGCAGTTTAAGTATAAGGAAAACAAACCTATCTTTCACTCATTCGTTTGAAATTTAGAAACCAAACTGCTCTCTTTGAATAAAAAATTGCAATTCAGTGAGTGTGTGACGTACTACGGAGGTGAAACACGTGTCAAGGAGACAAAACTGCAGCACTATTGTACATTCATGTTGCTGTAGTTTAGTTGGTTAGGGAAACTCACTCTGGAGCCAAAAGACAGCAGTTCGTCACCGACAAATTTGTGTTTTCATAAATGAGAGTACAGCGCGTTCTTTGCGAAACTTTGGGCGCATTCAAATCTCCCCACTTCGCTCACAACCAATTTAAGAGAAATACATGAACTCGTTTGAAATGGATCTTGAATGAAGAAAAGTGCAAGGGAAAGAGTTATTGAACTTTTATATCGTATTACAGACACTGAAATCTGCAAATTTCAAATAATTATTTCAACCACCTTAATTTTTACTGCATTCATGAAAAAGCAAATTAAGTTTCGTCCTGTTGTGGCTCCCTACTTTTATATATTCAACAGTTTCTATGTAAGCGAAATACTTGAATTAAAATAATAACAAGTTAGTGAAATCATGCAATGCATTGATTATGATACGCTTTCCAACATACCAGAAATTAAATTCAAATTGATCGGAAACTTGAAACTTGGTCGTTCTGGGTGGTGTAGTGGTTAGCATACCTAGGCGTTTTCTGGGAGCCGCGGGTTCGAGTCCCGCTCCAGGACGATGAAAATTTTCAAGTTTTCGGATATTATCTGACTTACCATCCTTGTCACATTTACGCCAAAAATCGGATTGTCATCTTCAAAATTTGTATACCAGAAATAGTTACTCAAGTTATGAGGATAATGGCTGTGGAATACATCTTGCTCCTGTGCCCTGACCTTTGACTCTATTTCGATGATATTCAACAGAATCGGTAAAGTATACTTCCGGAACAACACGATAAAGTTTTGTCTCAATTGAAGCATTTTTACGTAAGTTGTAACGCATAAGGACGGTGGAATGGATCCCGATTCTATGTCCTCACCGTTCACCACATTTCGTACATTTTCAATAGGTTCGTCCCCTGGTGGTCCCCTACCACATACTAAAATTTCATCGAAATCGAACCACTTTTACGAAAGTTATAACGCATAAGGGCAATGGAATGCATCCCGCTTCTATGTCCTAACCTTTGACCTCACTTCACCCATTTTCAACAGAGTTCGTCCCCAGCTGGTCTCCTACCTACCACATACTAAAATTTTATTGAAATCGAAACATATTTACGCAAGTTATGACGCATAAGGGCTATGGAATGGATCCCGCTCCTATGTCGTGACCTTTGACCCCACTTCTCCCATTTTCAATAGGGTTTTTCCCCAGGTGGTCCCCTATCACATACTAAAATTTCGTCGAAATCGAACCATTTTTACGCGTGTTATCGTGCGGACAGACGGACAAAGCTGGAGCATATACGCTTCTTCAACCTACGATTGGAAAGCGTAAAAAAGAGCAATATCAAAGTTGTTTCTGGGGCTATATATGTAGGTCAATTATTCTGTGACTCTAAAAACAGTACTGGAAATTCGAAAATAAAAAAGAAGCGATTTTCATATATGAGCCGGTGTAATAGAAATACAAAAAAAAAAAAAGTCACTAATTTGTTAGTTACTTCGCCTTGCATCAAAAATCACTCAGTAAAACATGTATCAGAGAAAAAGAACTATTTATATGAATTTATGTTAGATGGATCTTTATTACTGGCTAAGAAGACTAGTTGAAGTTATCTTTTTATCATTTTGCAAAGAAGTTTTTATACGAATTACAATACAATCGCAACCCCCTCTCCCCGGAATAAAAACCTCAGATTTCAACACATTTTACTTTTCCTCTTCCTGTCGGAACTTTCAATCCATGCTATGTTCGTTTCTTGAGCTAAAAGAAAACACGTTTGCGAGATAAAAATTTTTTCCTTACGATAGATTTTATTGGGGGGGGGGGGGGATTAGCAACTCAATGGGCTATAAGTAGTCTCCTGACCCTAATTTAGGGCCACTGGCTCCAGGTAAGGGAGAGAGTCAGTGCCGTATGACAAACACAACATCCATGCCTCACCGGGATTCGAACCCGGACCCATTTCGGACGAATGCTCAGAAGCCAGCGCTAAAACCACTGCGCCACCAGAGCGGTACGATAGTTTTCATGTGTGTTCTTTATGGACGATATTTTTCACAGAACGACTTTATTAATATATGAGTTTTATTTTTTAGGTTTTCAACTTTTGCTCTCTGCCCCGCAGTGAAATTTTGTTCTGTGCCTCACAATGAACGTTTGCTCCAGGCCCCACAATGAAATTTTACTCCGGGCCCCGCAATGAAATTTTGCTCCGGGCCCCACATTGAAATTTTACTCTGGGTCCCGCAATGAAATTTTGCTCCGGGCCCCACATTGAAATTTTACTCCTGGCCCCGCAATGAAATTTTGCTGCGATCCTCACATTGAAATTTTAGTCCGGGCCCCGCCATGAAATTTCGCTCTGGGCCCCGCAATGAAATTTTGCTGCGGGCCCCACAATGAAATTTTACTCCGGGCACCGCAATGAAATTTTGCCCTGGGCCTCGCAAAGAAATTTTGCTCCAAGCCCCGCAAAGAAATTTTGCTCCAGGACCCGCAATGAAATTTTGCTCCGGGCCCCACATTGAAATTTTACTCCGGGCCCCGCAATGAAATTTTGCTGCGATCCTCACATTGAAATTTTAGTCCGGGCCCCGCCATGAAATTTCGCTCTGGGCCCCGCAATGAAATTTTGCTCCGGGCTCCACATTGAAATTTTACTCTGGGTCCCGCAATGAAATTTTGCTCCGGGCCCCACATTGAAATTTTACTCTGGGCCTCACAATGAAATTTTGCTGCTGGCCCCACAATGAAATTTTAGTCCGGGCCCCGCCATGAAATTTCGCTCTGGGCCCCGCAATGAAATTTTGCTCCGGGCCCCACATTGAAATTTTACTCTGGGCCTCACAATGAAATTTTGCTGCTGGCCCCACAATGAAATTTTACTCCGGGCCTCACAATGAAATTTTGCTGCGATCCTCACATTGAAATTTTAGTCCGGGCCCCGCCATGAAATTTCGCTCTGGGCCCCGCAATGAAATTTTGCTGCGGGCCCCACAATGAAATTTTACTCCGGGCACCGCAATGAAATTTTGCTCTGGGCCTCGCAAAGAAATTTTGCTCCAAGCCCCGCAAAGAAATTTTGCTCCAGGACCCGCAATGAAATTTTGCTCCGGGCCCAGAAAAATTCCAGCCGGCCCTGCACTGATACAACAATACAACGTGACTCTCGGGTATCCACACAACCGAATGACAGCAAAAGTCACACACACATACGCACGCACACGCAGGGGTTAGACAAAACAATGAGAACACTTGGGAAACAGGCGATGCTTCTTTATTAATAAGGTGTTGAACCACCATTAATTGGAAAGACCTGTTCATGCCAGTCAACTCCCACAGGCAACTGCGGATATTTTGACAGGTGATCCTTGCTTCTTCGCCAGCAATACTACCTCCGCATTTTCAGCACCTCTTTGAGTCCCTTACCAAAACCTCCTTCTGCTGTTGTGATGGCAAAAGGTGAAGCAACACGCTATTAGATAGGTATAATTACGTATATACACTATATTGACAAAAATCACCGGACTCCTGGAAGAGAAACACAATATAGCATTTATTGACATACATCAGCACGGTGTCGGTCCACCTTTGGCTTAATGCATGCACTGACCCTTCGAGTCAGGCTTTCGACAAGGTTTTGGAACACAGCGATAGGTATGCGCTTCCATTCAGTACATAATGCTGCCGCTAACTGCTGCTTAGTAGTTTTCAAACGTCTTATGCGGAGCACTAATTCATCCCATAGGTGCTCTATGGGATTAAGATAAAGGCTGTGTGCTGGCCAGTCCACACACGATACGGAATTATCGTCAAACCATGCCGTAACAGTCCTTGCTTTATGGCTCGGTGCATTATCCTGCTGGTACCAACAAGGCTCGGTTCCATAGTATTGCCACAGAGTTGATATGGCATAATTGTCCAGAATATTGAGGTAAATGTGCTCGTTAACATGTTTGCCCACGATAACCAATGGGCCGGGACCATAACACGAAAAACACCCCCACACGAGTACTCTGCCAGCTCCAAACTTGACCGTAGGAACATTACACTGTGGTTAATAGCGTTCTCCAGGCTTCCGCCATACTTACACACGGCCATCAGACTGATGGATTGTGTATCTGAATTCATCAGTCGATAGGACACGTTTCCATTGATCTACGGTCTTCGAAAAATGTTCTTTACACCATGCTAAACAGCGAATAGCATTCCGAGTGAAGATGAAAGGCTTATCAGCAGCCGCACGACCACGGTAACCCATGGAATGAAGTTCTCTGCGAATGGTACGTGTACCGAGGTTCAAGCGCTTTTACTCACCTGTACACTGAGGTTTTGTGCAGTACTCCGTCAATTAGCTGTAACGGCTCTCCTGAGGCTTCGACGACCTCTATCACTGATTTTCTTTGGTCTGCCAGTACGTTTTGCTGCTTCAGTCACGTCATGTGTCTTCCACTTATTCAGTACATCCAAAACAGTTGACTTGGGTATGTTTAAACGCCTCTCTGTTTCCTTTATGGACAACCCACTAATATAACACTCAACAATCTTTCCTTTCTCAAAGTCAGTTCTCTCTCGCCGCGACATTTTCACTGAAAATATGATCGCGGTCATCTGAAGGCTTGTTTTTATACCCTTTGCACCTGTCCTGCGCATCTTAACAACGTAGCGGATCAGTTCATTTGCTTTTGAAGGGGTGTCCGGTGACTTTTGTCAATATAGTGTTTATGTAAGTATGAAACATGTACACCAGTGTAAAGCTGATTAACGTAACGAGTTATACAAATATGGAGAGTGAAACTGCTGCATTATGATTGTGGATGACTGAGTTGTGTGTACGAAGCATCTGTAGGATTCTGTGTTTCCTTTTAAAGGTACAACTATGGGTTGTAAAAGGGACGTTACTCAGTAACAAAAGGGGCCCATTGTTTTTGGCCGAGAACATGGTCATTCCTGGTAAAAGGTGGCAAATTTTGTTGGACTGTTCCAGTCAACAGTCAATAATGTCCTTTTCCAGTGGAAGAAATATGGAAGCAATATCAATGTAGGAGGAGTAACTGTGGTAGAAGCTCTATGGTAACAAATCGGGATCGTAGGCGTTTGGGAAGATTATCAATTTCTGCAAATCACAGATTCGTCAAGAACTGCTTCAACAGTACGATGGCGATGCTGCCTGGACCTAGTAAACCAATCTCAAAACGAACGCTACGGTGGGAACTGCATCGCTTGAGCATTTTCAGTCGTGTTACCCTGATACGTCCGAAGTTGTCCAGAAGAAATATCACCTTGCTTGGGCAAAACAGCATCGTCACTGGACCATTGAACAGTGGCGACGAATAGTATGGTCCAGCGAGTCCAAATTATGCTTGTATTCCAATGGTGGTCGTTCCATAGTCATGCGGAAGGCTGGAGAAGCATTTAACCCAGAACGTGTCCTAAGAGCTGGGCAAAATGGAAGTGGAAGTGTCATGTTTAGAGGCTGTATTTCAAGTACTGGAGTTGGACCATTCGTTGAGGTGTCCACTCGCATGAAATCTATGGATTATGTATTTCAAGTAATGGAGTTGGACCATTAGTTGAGGTGTCCACTCGCATGAAAGCTATGTATTATGTATTTTAAGTACCGGAGTTGGACTATTCGCTGAGGTGTCCACTCGCATGAAATCTATGGATTATGTATTTCAAGTAATGGAGTTGGACCATTCGTTGAGGTGTCCACTCGCATGAAATCTATGGATTATGTATTTCAAGTACTGGAGCTGGACCATTGGTTGAGGTGACCACTCGCATGACATCTATGGATTATGTGCCACTTTTTTTAAAAGGCATTACTGCCATTTGCCCAGTTTTTGGAACAAGAAGGAGACATGTGGACCCTGTGTTTCAAGATGATAACACACGTGACCATTGAGCTAGAATTGTGCTGAATTAGTTTGAAGAATATGAGAGACGTTCCGCATCTCAATTGGCCTGCAAATTCACCCGATCTAAACACGATTAAAAAAAATCTAAGCCATGTTAGAAAGGGCCGTGAAGAAGAAAAAAACAATACCCTGCAAATTTGGCGGAATTAAGGGATCATTTCAGGATAGAGTGGAATAAACTTGATACGTATGTGATACTGCATAAGGCATACTGATAGCATGCCAAACAAAATTAAAGCTGTAATTAAAGTTGGTGGTGAAATAACTCCATATTAACGAATAAAGTTTACATTCCGTAATTTTTTTCCGGTGTGTTAATATATATTGCTCGTAGAGATAACACCCCTCAGTGTTATCTCTACGGTGGGGAAAAATCAAACTGTACTGGGTTTACAACTTTTCACAACTGGACTTTGGACCAACTGTACCACATCAAACGGCTTAGGACTTCGGACCAACTGTACCACATCAAACGTCTTTGGACTTCGGACCAACTATACCACATCAAACGGTTCCAGACTTCGGACCAACTGTGCCACATCAAACGGCTTAGGACTTCGGACCAACTGTACCACATCAAACGGCTTAGGACTTCGGACCAACTGTACCACATCAAACGGCTTAGGACTTCGGACCAACTGTACCACATCAAACGGCTTAGGACTTCGGACCAACTGTACCATATCAAATGTCTTTGGACTTCGGACCAACTATACCACATCAAACGGTTCCAGACTTCGGACCAACTGTGCCACATCAAACGGCTTAGGACTTCGGACCAACTGTACCACATCAAACGGCTTAGGACTTCGGACCAACTGTACCACATCAAACGGCTTAGGACTTCGGACCAACTGCGCCACATCAAACGGCTTAGGACTTCGAACCCACTGTGCCACATCAAACGGCTTAGGACTTCGGACCAACTGTGCCACATCAAACGGCTTAGGACTTCGGACCAGCTGTACCACATCAAACGGCTTAGGACTTCGGACGAACTGTGCCACATCAAACGGCTTAGGACTTCGAACCCACTGTGCCACATCAAACGGCTTAGGACTTCGGACCAACTGTGCCACATCAAACGGCTTAGGACTTCGGACCAACTGTGCCACATCAAACGGCTTAGGACTTCGGACCAACTGTGCCACATCAAACGGCTTAGGACTTCGGACCAGCTCAAACGGCTTAGGACTTCGGACCAACTGTGCCACATCAAACGGCTTAGGACTTCGAACCCACTGTGCCACATCAGTCGGCTTAGGACTTCGGACCAACTGTGCCACATCAAACGGCTTAGGACTTCGGACCAACTGTGCCACATCAAACGGCTTAGGACTTCGGACCAACTGTGCCACATCAAACGACTTAGGACTTCGGACCAGCTGTACCACATCAAACGGCTTAGGACTTCGAACCAACTGTGCCACATCAAACGGCTTAGGACTTCGAACCCACTGTGCCACATCAAACGGCTTAGGACTTCGGACCAACTGTGCCACATCAAACGGCTTAGGACTTCGGACCAACTGTGCCACATCAAACGGCTTAGGACTTCGGACCAGCTGTACCACATCAAACGGCTTAGGACTTCGGACCAACTGTGCCACATCAAACGGCTTAGGACTTCGGACCAGCTGTACCACATCAAACGGCTTAGGACTTCGAACCCACTGTGCCACATCAAACGGCTTAGGACTTCGGACCAACTGTGCCGCATCAAACGGCTTTGGACTTCGAACCCACTGTGCCACATTAAACGGTTTAGGACTTTGGACTTCGAACCCACTGTGCCACATTAAACGGTTTAGGACTTTGGACCAACTGTACCACATCAAACGGCTTAGGACTTCAGACCAACTATACCACATCAAACGGCTTAGGACTTCGGACCAACTGTACCACGTCAAACGGTTTTGGACTTCGAATCAACTGTGCCACATCAAACGGCTTAGGACTTCGGACCAACTGTACCACATCAAACGTCTTTGGACTTCGGACCAACTGGGCCACATCAAACGGCTTAGGCCTTCGGACGAACTATACCACATCAAACGGCTTAGGCCTTCGGACGAACTATACCACATCAAACGGCTTGGGGTTTCGGACGAACTTTACCGCATCAAACGGCTTCGGATTTCGGACCAATTGTACCACATCAAACGGACCGAATGCAGTTGGTAGTTGTGATCGCAGTAGCTGTGACAATGAGATAGCCCCAAAGAATCTTCAACAATGTGAACGACATCCAGGAGCGTACAATTAAACAAACAATTAAAGCATTTTTTTTCTCATGTACGTTGATGAAATTTTATTAAGTCAAAGCGGCTTTTTTCTATTGTAAGTTGCATTTTAACAAAACACTTAAAAAAAATTTAAACATTATGCCCCTCTTTAAAAAACGCCCCCGACGACATTCTTATCCTGTACGATTCGTAAGACCACTCCATCATTTTTGCATGTGAGCAACTAATACCCCCGGAACATTTTATGAAATAAATGTGAATTTTAAGTTACCAAGGCTACCATCACTGGTGAAACAGATTGTAAGCAAATCCTGTATATGGACAAACAACGAAATATGGCGAGAACAAATTGTACCAGAAGCTGGTCCAATTTTTTTTCCAAATTTGATCAGGCAGTGGTTTTTTCGCCCTCTCTGGTGCTACATTTGGGGACAGCAGCCCCCCTCCCCCACTAGTTACGCCTCTGGTCAAAATAGAAAATTCAAGAAAAAATTTTATTTGTTGGAAATAAATATAAGTACAATAAGAAATGCATGAATTACGGGATTACACCATTGTACAATACAAAGGAGAAGACCTCGGGTTCGATCCCAGCAGGTACGAACGATCGAACCCCTAAATACCTGCCGTGCGTCGGATGGGCCCGTTAAGCCGTCGGGCCCCGGGTACTGGCCCACCGGTCATAAATAAGGGCATCTTCCTCCCCCTTTCTGCCACGCTTCCGTGTGACTTTCCTATCGGGCAATCTAGCCTAAATCTCCTAGCTTCTTATTTCTAAGGGTTGTTTAAGACCTGGGGTCAGACACTCCCTTTCTAAAATCCTCTACATATGATCTGATCTACCTGATCTGTAGAATACAAATTTAGTAGGTGTGAATCCGCTTATTGGTGTCAGTGACGTAGGCAGAGAGGGGGTGGGCGTTGAACCCCTTCCTTGAAGGGACACTGAGCACGAATTTAAAGCGATATATACGTGTATACGAGGCTTTCACCAATGAACCAAACCCATGGACCCCCCCCCCTTAAGAAATTTCTGTCTACGCCACTGATTATTGTAAATATGACATGGATGTCAAGTCAGAAAATATTCGAAATCATATTTACACCAATAAACGGATTCACATCAACCAAATTTGTATTCTACAATGAGCAGTTTCTATGATTTCATATATCAGTGTTTGACATTTTTTTGTTGAAATAAGGTGGCCCGGACTGCTTGATATGACATGGCACTTAAAACTAAGCTCTAATTATTTTCCTGATAATAGTAAAGTATTTTGTGGATCAAATTTCTTAATTTCGTGTACCAGTTTTTACATTATTCTAAAAGGATTATGCAGTTTTTTCACCTTTATTTCTGCAATCGTAGAACATTATCGCTAAAACTTCCCCAAGAATTATGCTTTAAGAAAACTTATATTGCTCAACGATGGAGCATTTATCACTTGTGAATCCCTCAATCTTTTCAAAGCTCACTCTTGGAATGTCTGCGCAACGTAATAAAGTCCGCATTCTTTTATGCTTCTCGAATTCCGATGTCGCAGTAACAGCGGTAACGGAGCTGGCAAATAAGATAAATTAGAGCGTACTTAATGACACTTTGGCGATTGGTCAAGAAAAATTCCGTTGCTTTGAGTGGCAGGCGGCCAAGTGTACGAAGTCAATAAGGACTTTAATTTCTGTATCCGCTCATGCGAGAACGGAGACATTTCAATTACCCATGACGACAGGGAGGGCGCACGGTTCTTGACGTAACGTCTTCTACTATAGCAGTAGCCACGGAATCTTCAAGAGGAAGGGGGACGGGAGGGGAGGAGAGGGGGTGCCTATAGTATCACTTTATTCGTCCAGTAAACACGGTATTTCCCGATTTCAATATTTTAAACATTACTCGGTTTGCAATTGAGTTCAATATCCGATACAAAATAACAACGATACTTACTGTCCACTTTTACAATTGTACAATTTTTCCGCAAGGTACTTTTGATTTGTGACGCCATTTTCTTTCCCAAAAGTCCGACCTGCAAAATGCCCTAAATGTTAGAAAGCTTCCGATAACATAAACACGATCTTTTTTTACAAAAGACGTACTAAAAATTAAGAGGGAGATGATGTGACGCACTGCAGAGGTGAAGCGCGTGTCAAGACGACAAATCAGCAGCGATACATTCCGTCGGTATAGTTCAGTCGGTGAGAACAATTGGCTCCGGAGCGAGGAGGCGCGATTCGATCTGTTTGTTCCACACATGGTCTGGAATGAATAAAAATTCCTTTTTCGCTTCCGACATTAAAAAAAAAAGACGGCTGAGATGCAGCTGCACACTTGGTACAGTCTTATAGCCTATTCACCGAAGCAATTTGGCCATAACATGTGCCATATGTTATTGCACTTGTTACTTAGATATTTTACTTGGAATTTGCATCATGAAAAACTGGTAAAACCTTTGCACACACCTAATAAATTTCCATACATACATATTAATTTTATAACAATATTAAGTAAATAATTCACTCATTGTTTTCATAAATTAATATTTATTATTTTAGGAAAATTCGTTTCATCTGTTTTTTTCTTGTAAAATAATATTTAATTTAATAAAAGAATGAGTGATTAAACGTATGCATCGTTTATCAGAGTAATTCGTTACCTACGTCAATTGTAGAAAATCTTGGCAAGGAGAATGGAATCTGTGATGTATACTCTAAATTAACATTCATTTTTAGTTCCTTTCTCTATGTAAATTTGAGTTCATTCTCTTTTAGCGTTTTCAAATTTTACGTTATATCTTCTCTCTCGCGGAATGAGATTGGCAACAATTCTGAGGTCATAGAGCGTGACGTATGCATGTTGACAGATAAAGAACTGAAGATATATGATATGATGTTGAAGCAGCAGCCAAAAGGGGTGTGGTGGTGTGATGTTATAATTGTGGAAGCTGCGTTACGCTGAAGTTTGGTTTACTTGACGTCTGCGTGTTCAAGTAATGGTGTTATATATTTAATGTTGGAGTTTTCATTAATCAAGTTGCTGCTTACTCATTATCATCATCATTAGTGTTCTGCCTCTTGACAGGTCCAATGGTAGCTCAGCAAGTTCACTTCCTCCAGTTTCCTCTGTCCCTTGCTTCCTCCTTCAATTTTTGACAGCTTCCTGTGCCTAATATATCATCAAGCATAATTAGTCGTCTCCTTCCTCTTGATCGCTTTCCTTCAATTTTCCCTTCTATCATTCTTTTCAACAGGCCGTCTCCTCTTAACACATGTCCTATCCAGTTATATTTTCTTTTTCTCATGGTCTTTAGTAAATTCCTTTCTTCTTCTTTAACTCTTTGCAACACTTCAGCATTGGCAATTTTTTCAAGCCACTTTATTTTTTCCATTCTGCTCCATAACCACATCTCAAATGCCTCCAACATTTTCGCTTCTTTCTTACAGACCCATATAAAGTTATACTCCAGATATAACACTTAATGAACCTTTTCTTTAAATTTTTATTCATTTTATTAATAAACGAATTTTTCTTGTTATAAAATGCATATTTTTCTTTATTAATTCTTTTTTTTTCCATGTCACATTTTCCATTTTCTCGGATTATATTACCGAGGTATTTGTATAATCTTACTTGCTCTATATTATCCCATTCATCATCACATCAACATTTCCTGAAGACTCTCATCGCTTTTGTTTTCTTTGTGTTCATTTTCATACCGTATTTTTTTGCATACACTTTAAAATTTTTGCATTAAATGCCGTAGTTCATCTTCAGTCTTAGCTAATATTGCTTGGTCATCTGCAAATCTAATACTTTGTATTTCCTTTGTGTGAGCCCTTGAGGTATTTAGCTTACTAACTCACATTAATTAAATTAAATTAATAATGCTGTAATGAAGTGCCAACGGAGTGTTCGCTGAATAAAGACGAACTGCAAGTAACTTTAATATTGTATTATGAACTGTTCAAACACAGTCATACAAGTTAAACGTGTAGCAATGAAGTTCTCGATTGAGTGTATTGCTGGAAATTATAACTCTATACGCGTTGTGCATTTGGAGTTTCCTGTCTTCTCTTCGTTTTGCTGCGAATTCATATAGTCTCGCATTTCCTCTCCTGACTCATTGATTTAAACTATATGAATGAGTAGTTTGTCAGGGTGACATGAGATAGTGTTGAAATACTAGGTTTACTGAAAATTAAAATCAAATCAGCAAGTTTGCAAATATTAAAAACATTTAAAAGACAGGTTGATATTGCTTCACAGTTCCAATAAATACCATCATTTAGTGATGAGGAAAGAAGTAGTTATTTTGGTCTGTATTGAGTCTATTTTTGAGAACGAATGCAAAGTTTTTCATGTAGTTGAAAGTGAGGGTTTTCATGTCTTGGAACACATCAACTCGTTGATTAAACAGTTGTATTCCGCTTAACAACTCATGAAACTGATGGAAGAGACAATGGTTACTCATACGTGGTCGGCTGAATTGCTATTGGTCGGCTGAATTGCTTAATAGTGGTCGGCTGAATAGCTTAATCGTGGTTGGCTGAATTGCTTAATCTGCAAGGTTACAACTCATGAAACTGATAGAAGAGACAATGGTTACTCATACGTGGTCGGCTGAATTGCTTAATCGTGGAAGAGACATGGTTACTCATACGTGGTCGGCTGAATTGCTTAATCGTAGAAGAGACAATGGTTACTCATACGTGGTCGGCTGAATTGCTTAATCTGCAAGGTTACAACTCATGAAACTGATAGAAGAGACAATGGTTACTCATACGTGGTCGGCTGAATTGCTTAATAGTGGTCGGCTGAATTGCACTATGGTCGGCTGAATAGCTTAATCGTGGTCGGCTGAATTGCTTAATCTGCAAGTTTACAACTCATGAAACTGATAGAAGAGACAATGGTTACTCATGCGTGGTCGGCTGAATTTCTTGTGGTCGGCTGAATTGCTTAATCGTGGAAGAGACCATGGTTACTCATACGTGGTCGGCTGAATTGTTTAATCGTGGAAGAGACAATGGTTACTCATACGTGGTCGGCTGAATTGCTTAATCTGGCTGAATTGCTTAATCGTGGTCGGCTGAATTGCCCTATGGTCGGCTGAATTGCTTCATCTGCAAGGTTACAATTCATGAAACTGATGGTTACTCATACGTGGTCGGCTGAATTGTTTAATCGTGGTCTGCTGAATTGCTTAATCTGCAAGGTTACAACTCATGAAACTGATAGAAGAGACAATGGTTACTCATACATGGTCGGCTGAATTCCTTGTAATCCCGTGGTGGAGATAACTATTTCAAAGTAAGTCCTTCGTTGTCTGGTATAGTTAGGTGCGTCGGCTTAATCTGCAAGGTTAAGTCTTCTATAGTCGCTTGACCTTAGGGTAGACTCCAGAAAGTGCTATTTCACAATTGATATCATTTGTAATTTTTGTAAGTAACTTTTCCTTGAAGTTCACTTGAGTGACTCCTGTTTCACTTAAAGTGAAGTACTTAAGAAAAACAAACTTTATGTAGTGTTCAGCAATGACGTAGCCAAGGGGGTGCGAGGGTGGGCTAATTGTCTTGCCCACCCTGCCGCCCACCGAGTTCAATATGTGTCATATTTTAATTTTTGTTAAGTTGAAAATATAATCTGAAATTTGCCAAGGAATAATGACTCTGTATTTTTCGTCGTGTAGTCCTACGTATTTCTCCCCACGAAGTGCGTTTTTCCCTCACCGTAGAAAGGTATCAACAAAGCATCCCCAGGGCCATGCAAATTCAGTTGTTATCCATTCGTCCAAATCCTCAACTTAAGGCTTTTTTTTTTTTTTTCAAGTTAGTATAACCAGGGACGAATGAAGTGGGTGAATAGGAATTCACTGAGGTCATTAGTAATTGTTCTGCTGTTTGTACTACTACTACTAAGCAGGGGATCCCAACACGGAAAGTGGAGTCTAAAGCTATAACAGCGGTCTTAAGGCTGCCCTAGGGCAATGAGGGAGCAGGACGAGGCTGACGAATGCTTTGGAAAAGATGAGTGCAAGACATGGTTGCTGGCTTCAAGGAAAGGAGTTAAGGAGGGGGAAAGGTATTGTCAGCGTGTCCTTATTTCTCTTCAACCCCAATCCACGAAAACATGTGCTTTAAAATCTTCCTTCTAGGCATGACATTTTCTTTTAATCAGGGCGTGTTACTGGTGCTAATGACAGTGAGCCAAGTTTATTGTGCGGGTATGCAACTCTTTAGGTGTTACTAATTTTATTAAAAATTGACGGATGGAACTTTAGCAAAAAATGTCTCCAAACTTTAGCAAAAGTGCAAAAACTTCAAGACCAGTGGCGAATATTCGGGGTGTGCTAGGTGTGAAGTGCACACCCACACAGAGACGCAATTACGGATTTATTTCTAACAAAACTCGTCCGAGTTCGTCCTAAGGCTTCGAGTGGTGGTTAAAATTAATTTCCCCACATAATGTTTTCATTAAGAAGAGAAGGTTTGTTCAGTAAGCATATCGCATTCGCGCTAGAATCCTCGGGTGTGCTGTTTCGCGTGCGCACATGAACTTAAAGCAGCTGTGGTACAAGCGCTCCCCAGTCGCAATTACGGATTTATTTCTAATAAAACTCGCCAGAGTTCGTCCTAAGGTTTCAAGTGGTAGTTAAAATTAATTTCCCCACATAATGTTTTCATTAAGAAGAGAAGGTTTGTTCAGTAAGCATATTGCATTCGCGCTAGAATCCTCGGGTGTGCTGTTTCGCGTGCGCACATTCGACGCGACCTTAATGCAGCTGTGGTCCAAGCGCTTCTCCGACGGCGTTGCAGGTCACGTCCTAATTTCCCTGTGGTTTTAAACGTTAACAGCTAAACTTTCAAGGTGTGCTACCCAAAATGAGCAGCGTTTGAGTCCCAAGGAGCCGTGCAACCGTTTGCTGTTATATTGTTGTTGTTTTTTTCTTTTTTATATATTTACAATAAGACTCGCTGAAGTTTCTCCTCTAACCTTAATTCTTTTGTACAGTATTTTCGTGAAGATAAGGTTCGTTGCTTCGTGCAGTATACAAAACGTAGTAAATAATATTTGCAGCTGCAGCTTTTACCAGCGGACGCCCTAAGTCGTCAAAGCAACTGTAATTCAAAGCTCTCCAGATGATGCTACAGGCCATGTGTTTATTTCCTCGTGGATCCAACGAAGAGGTTTAAATTCCCAGGGTGTGCGCATTTAAAAAAGCACCACTGGTCATACTTGTTTGCGTTTGGAATAGCGTGGAGTCATAAACACACTTCAACGTTCTGCTATGAGTTAATGTTTTTCTGTCTTTTCGTCGCTGTATGAATCGGTGTGTTTGTGAGCAGATTTAAATATACAATTTGAGTTTTGACATCCATTTAGGTTGACAATGTTCTAAGTGTCCCATTTTCTGCCAGAGACTTGCAGATTGTGTGAAGCGGGTTAAAGAAAGTAAGCTTCGTGCTGTATTTCAAACTTATACATATATATAAAAGAAAGGATACCGAAAATTCGTTCATCACTCTAGTATTTGCGCAGGAAATTCAGATTTTTCTTACAACGGAGTGTACGTAAAGATCTTTACCGTAAGTTATTAGACGACACCTGAATAAAAGAAATATTTTCGTATGTTCAAAATCAATGCGCGAATTTCGCAGCTCGGGATATATAATAAAATGTTTACGTGTTTTTTTCCCATAAGAGCGCACACCCAACCTAAATGGGAACGCGACGCCACTGTTCAAGACAGTTCCAAAATTAATGAGTATGTATCCAGGAAGAAGGGGGTGGGGGTGGGGGTGGATTGCACGAATACCTTTGCAGCCTGCAGAAAAAGGAAAACAAATTCTTTCTTTCAGTGTTTCGTAAATAAAGTCGCTATCAAACTTGCCCCAGCCAAAATAATACTCGCCCATCCGTCGCCCATCTTGATTTCGAAGTCTGGCGACGTCCCTGGTGTTCAGTAAGCCATAAGTACACGTTTTCACATAGTAGGAACGCTACAAATCTTTAAATCTTTGAAGTTCCCTTGATTACTTCATATAACGGATTTATCAATACTTGCGGTTGGCATTGTCTTGACCTCCTAAAAGGCATATACCAGCGGTGAGTGATCATGATCATATGTAGAAGATTTTATGAAGGGAGTGTCTGATCCCAGGTCTTAAACAACCCTTAGAAATAGGAGATTTGGGCTAGAGCACCCGATAGGAAAGTGACACAGAAGCGAAGTAGAAAGGGGGAGGAAGACGCCCTTATTTATTACCGGGGGGCCAGTACCCGGGGTCCGACGGCTTAACGTGCCCATCCGACGCACGGCGGGTATTTAGTGGATCGAGCGTTCGTACCTACCTGGGATCGAACCTGAGGCCCTTCCCGTGGCAGTCACTAACGTTGCCCACTCGGCCTACCAGCGGTGAGTATTCGTGACAAGTGTAGGATATCACAGGGTAGAGCCAAGGGTCCTTGTGCTCCGAGTGTCGGACATTTGCCCAACGGCAAGATACCCACCGGACAGTTGCGCACCCATAGACATTTGCCCATTGGACACGAGCCCACTGAACTTGAGCAAACTTAGCACAGTAAATTTAGGAATAATCGCTACCATATTTTCGAAATTTAAGCATCATGATCTGCTTTGATTTTGGAAGATGGTGTACACCAGCCGAAATTTTAATTTTGTATGTCGTGTGACCCAACGCACATTTAGGACATGATGTATACCCACCGGATTTGTTTGTACACCCTCCAAAATTTTAAATTTGTATGTAGTGTGACGGAAGGTACGTTTTGAAAAAGAATTCGAATTGTCTCAACTGGAGGGAGGGAGGGGGGGATAGATCCCAAAATAAAACACGCCGCATGCAAATGAAAAACGACACACCAGATCTCTACGGAAAACGGCAAATTTTTTTGGTGGCCATGAAAAAGATAATATATATGTTTTTTTCACTTGGGGAGTTAACACCCCTAAATTTAAATTTTTCCAAATTTTCAAGTGCGTTGTTCGTCTATTGATAGCGTTGTCTTAATGATTTAAGTTTGAGCTTTTTGAACCCATTATAATGAATTAGTTTTTAATACTGGTTTGT
Organism: Macrothele yani; assembly: GCA_039090855.1. Classification (NCBI taxonomy): domain Eukaryota; kingdom Metazoa; phylum Arthropoda; class Arachnida; order Araneae; family Macrothelidae; genus Macrothele; species Macrothele yani. The sequence continues at coordinate 129,285,375 of CM077008.1, forward strand.
TGTGTGGTAATTAATTATGAATAAAGTCTTATGCTGGTTGTTAATGGAGACACTTAATGAAAAGAGACCCAACGGCCAGACAGAGGTCTGACAGTACTATGAACTGAGAAAAACGTACTTACTTAAAAACCTTTTATTTGAAAACTCCTGGTATCATCCAACACACACACTACTAGTCACACTAATCGTATCACAATAATGAAGAAGAACCTAATCACATAGAACGAAGCTCTCTGCACAAAATAACGTAGCTCTTTTCACATCGAACAAAACCTCTCCACATATAACAAAAAGCTCTCTCACGTAACACAAAAGCTCTCCTCGCACATAAACAAAAGCTCTCCTAGGTATCGTTGAACGTGCCTATTTATACTGCCTACCACACGTCATGACTACACTCGTTGCCACATATCATTGAGCGGGAGAAATAACATCTCGTTACGCAAGAAGATAATTTACATAGGAAAATAAAATAACGAGAGATAGTAAAATCAAAAGGAAACTGAATCTAGAGTATACGTTACACCATAAGAAAGATGATATACATTTATTAGTTTAAGTTTGGGGGTAGCCCCCATAAATTTCAACATTTCTAAAACAAAGTGCAATTTTTATACGGTCAATAAATATTTATGTGATCAGTTTTCTTTCTTTTTTTTTTTTTTTGATTATAGGTTTAACGACCACCATGGGCTATAAGCAGTCGCCGTCCCTAATTTAGGGTCACTGGCTCCAGGGAAGGGAGAGAGCCAGTGCCGTAAGACAAACACAACATCCATGCCTGACCGGGATTCGAACCCGGACCCCTTACGGACGAATGATTAGAGGCCAGCGCCTTAGACCACTGATCAGTTTTCCTACACTACATCAGAAACATCCTCTGACGTTACGTATTATCTACAAATCATCCACAGTGGGCAAGTGTCCGTGACAGCAAGTGTCCGGTGGGCTTTTGTCCGAACCCCTTGTGTCCCATAGCATGGGCATACTGATACCCCCGCAAACCCCGCAGTGAGGGGGGCCTTACGTCTGGGACGGCCTCTAGTCTCAATAGATGGGCTTTACAAAAAAAATTGCAGAAACTTTATATGAAAATGGTTAAAGAAATAGCCTGGAATTTTTGACGGCAGCTTTGAATGAAGTGTTAAAAATAAAAGTATTTTTTTTTTTAGTAAATAAGTAAAATCTTCAAAAAATCTTTTTTGCTTTAGTTTATAAAAACTGGGTGACGAAAAGGAGCCATTCAGAGGACTTGAGGCCACTTTTCACAACCATAGCAATAGTTCCTATACATGTACACTATCTACCAACAAGTAATTGGACACCCCTGCAATCGACGATATCTGCGGTCCTGATACACGTCACGGCCACCGCCGTTAAATATCGTGTGGGAAACAACAACGCAACCAGTCGCATACAAGATGCCTCGCAGTTCGGAGCTCTCTGATTTCGAGAAAAGTGTAATCGTCGGGTATCACAGAAATGGCCGATCCATACGTGACATATCCAGCAAGTTGAAGTACCCAAAATCGACAGTGGCCTACGTGATTGGCAAGTGGAAGATGAGAGGTGACTGTCGGAATGTGCCCCGACCCGGCAGACCCACAAAACTGGGAGTTAGAGACCGACGGGTGCTGGCCAGAGAAATTCGGAAGAACCCCGCACCAAATCGATGGGCCACATCCGCGAGGAGTTTCAACAGGCATCCGGAAGTGTTCCTTCGATGAATACCATCCGTAAGGAAGTCCATCTGCTCGGTTATCATGGACGTGCTGCCGCCCTCAAGCCTTTGACCACCAAGTCAAATAGCGCTGCTCGAGAACGTCGACAGTGGAAATAAGTTCTCTGGAGTGACGAATCAAGGTTCGCCCTCTACCGTTCGGATGGCAGGGTCTGGGTCTGCCTGGAGAACGCCTGCTGCCGGAATGTATTGTGCCAACTATGAAGTTCGGCGGCGGTAGAATTATGCTATATGGGTGTTTCTCCTGGTATGGCACGGGACCCTTGCTCGCAATTCCTGGTAGACTCAACGCCGAGACCTACCTGCACCATTTTGGATGACCATGAGCTTCCTACGTTGTGGCAGTTTTACGGGGTGGACCCATGTTACTTTCAGGATGACAATGCCACCTGTCATGTTGCGAGGTCCACCGTGGCTTGGTATGGTGACAATGGGGTTAATCGAATGGACTGTCCTGCGGAGAGCCCGGACCTTAACCCTATCGAGCACCTCTGGGACGAGTTGGAGCGTCGACTTAAGGGGTGCCCCCACCGTCCGAAATCGGTGAAGCAACTGACCTGTCTTCTCCAAGCCGAGTGGAAGAAAACACCGCTAGCCGTCTTACAACGCCTGGTTGAGAGTATGCCCAGGAGGGTCGCAGCTGTAATCGCCGCTCGTGGAGGCTCCACCAACTATTGAAGGTGAATAAACTTCGTTTTCTTTTGCTATCACAGGTGTCCAATTACTTGTTGGTAGATAGTGTATATGAACAAAAAAATGTAAAAGAAATATCAGTTCAATGAATGCAATTTTTATATCAATGAGGATAAGGCGTTATGTATTGCATTTGTTTGCACATAACTGCGCATCCTTCAGAATATAATGAGGTATTCTTCGCAGGAACGAAAAAACAGAGACCTGTGTCATTTTTTTTGTAACGAGACAAAAGAATAGATTTTTACAATGTGCAAAACATTATGTTAAGTGCGTTTTCTTTTATATTCAAGAGTAAATAATTTTATTCTTTTTGTCCCACAATTCTTAATTGTTACTTTTTTTATTTGCTGACTTATGTTCTGCATTTTCGTATAAATCGGAAAAACCATTAGACACTGTCAGACGGCAGTTTAATGTTTTGTTTATGTGATCGTGAGGCATTTCAAAGAGGCCGGCCTTAGTTCACTAAAAAGATAAAATTTGCATGACATGATTAACTTTGGCATAAGTTCTTTGTAATACTTTGTATCGGTATGAAACTAGGGCAATGATTTTAATTTCAACGTGCACATTTGTGTTGCACAGGGGTATAACACAGGCGGGGAAGACGGGGGCGGCTGCACCGGGTGCAGCGAAAGCGAGGGCCTAAAATTTCCTTCTTACAAATCACTAAGATTGGAATTGAAACCTCTGCACAAGTTTTTGGTACAGTTTTTTCGCCCTATAATTTGTCATTTGTCCTTTCACAGAATTTTTAAACGTTTCGTTAGTTTTGGTAGCCTTGGTAGCTGCAAATTTTCAGTTCTTCCTCAAAACGTTCAGGGGATGTTATTTACTCGCGTTCAGACTGTGTATATTCACTGCTGGCCACCCAAAATACAACACCTAGAAGGAAGCATCCGATTAGCCTGAAATTCGCAGCATGTGTCGCCCGCGAGAGGACATGCAAAACGATTAGCATTGCAGGGAATATGCAAATCATGTGCGCCCGGCACGCCACCGAGAAGCACTATAAGAAGGGTGCACAGAAGGCTGGGTGTAAGTAGTGGAAGTGTGTTGTGCTGCCGGACCTGTGCGTGGGAAGCTTCCTGATGCCTCGTCGCAGAATACGACAGTCATTCCAGCACGTTTCAGAGTTCGACAGAGAACGAATAGTGGCTTATCGCGACAGCAGTTTATCGTACCGAGACATCGGCGCTCGTGTGGGACGTCATCCAGCCACAGTGAGGCGAGTATGTATTCGGTGGGTGCAGGAGGGACGGACGGACCGACGTGAGCGATTGCCGAAGCCGCGGCACACCACCGAACGAGAGGACCGGCATGTTGCGCGGCGGGCGTTGACGGCTCGTACCGCTACCTCACGAACGTTAGCGCAGGAATTAGGGTGTGTTGCGCAACAACCTGTGTCAGCACGTACCGTTCGACGTTCGTCTGCAGGAGCGGGGACTTGTCGCACGGCGCCCATTGCTCCGATTGCCATTGACGTTACACCACCGGCGAGTGCGGCGGCAGTGGGCCGTTGAACGCCGAACATGGACTACGGAATGGCACGACATTGTCTTCTCTGACGAATCCCGCTTCTGCCTGCAACACCACGATGGTTGGATCCGCGTGTGGCGGCACCGTGGTGAGAGACTGTTTGATGCCTGCATTATGCACCACCATACCGGTCTGTCGCCTGGCGTTATGGTTTGGGGCGCAATTGGATATGACACCCGCACCCCTCTGGTACGCATCTCCGGTACACATAACAGCCACCTCTACATCTCCGACGTTTTGGAGGGTGTAGTCCTCCCATACCTGCAGGACCTGCAAGCGGCCACGTTTCAACAGGACAATGCGCGCCTGCACGTGGCACGCATCATGCAACATTTCTTCACGGCCCACCAGGTGTCACTGCTGCCGTGGCCCGCTTGTCCTCCCGATATGTCGCCCATCGAACACGTCTGGTCGCTGATCGGCAACCGAGTGGGCCGGCAAGAACCACCCGCGGCTACGCCTGATGAACTGTGGCAACGTGTGGAAGCAGCCTGGACTGACATACCCCAAGCCCACATCCAAAGCCTCTTTCGCTAGATGCCGCGGCGTGTAGCAGCCGTTATTGCCAGCCATGGGGGCCACACGAACTATTGATGTCTGCGTGTTCCGCAAGTCGCACGGGCCGGTAAGATCAATCGTTTCATCTTTGTATCTGTTGTTATGTGTCCAGTAAATCTGGCTTTGCTATCTCGTGTCCTTCTTGGTGTTGCATTTTGGGTGGCCAACAGTGTATATGGGTTCCCTTTATGTTCCAAACGAAAAACTTACTCCGTTCATATTCAGAAATGAAGTCCGTCCAACTAAAATGAAGACACACAGCTAATTGAACACACCAATGTTGTCGTCGATGACTAGTTTTCGTCGACAACATTGGGGCATGCGGTTCTTCTTTATTTGGATGGATTATACACAGTCGAGTCACATTATTGTGACCACCTCATTCTTTTGACGTCAACAGTGCGTGGCCAATGAAAGAAAGCACATGTCGTGAGCTGGCTTGGAGGGTATATAAGGTGTGCTGTTGGCATTCTAAAAACATATCATTCGCTGCTGTCATGGATAAAAATAGCGATTTATCAGATTTGTAAAAAGGGGTGATTATCGGCTGTCGGGCCAAGGGTGGCAGTATTCTGAAACAGTAAAGTTTCTGAACTGTTCGCGTGCTGATGTGGTTGCGTTGACCACTAGGCCACGGTGACCTAGTGGTCAATGTTCGTGACTGCCACGGATAAGACCTCGGGTTCGATCCCAGGTAGGTAGGAACGCTCGAACCACTAAATATCCTCCGTGCGTCGGATGGGCACGTTAAACCGTCGGGTCCGGGTACTGCCACCCCCCCCCCGGTAATAAATAAGGGCGTCTTCCTCCCTCCTTCTACCTCGCTTCCGTGTCACTTTCCTATCGGGCACTGGAGTCCAAATCTCCTACTTCCTATTTCTAAGGGTTGTTTAAGACCTGGGGTTGAGACACTCCCTTCCTAAAATGCTCTACATATGATCTATCTATGATCTATATGAAAACATATCACTCGTTGCTGTCAGGGATAAAAAGAGCGATTTATCAGATTTGCAAAAAGGGATGATTATCGGCTTTAGGGCCAAGGGCGGATGTATTTCTGAAACAATAAAGTTTTTGAACTGTTCGCTTGCTGATGTGCTTAAAATGTATCGTGATTGGAGATATTGCACCATTGCGAATAAGCGAAGTGGAAACTGCGGAGCACCACGTGCCATTGATGTGGAAGGTGAACATCGGCTACGAAGATGCGTGAACGCCGATCGACAAGCTACAGTGGAGTAACTTAGTGAATTACTGGCCGAATGAACGAAAGGTCTACCGGTAGCGTGTCTAAAACGACAGTTCAGCAAACCCTGCTGCATGCGTATGGGGCTCCGATGCAGACGGATAGTCACTGCACCTTTGCTAACGAATGTGCATCGGCAGAAAAGGCTTCATTTGCACGGCAGTATCGGAATTGGACGGATGGAAGTTGGTGTATAAGGCGAGAAACATCGGAGAACAAACACTCTTCAACCATTGCTGAAAGAACACAAGCTCGTGGTGGCATCGTTATGGTCTGGGGAATGTTTTCGTGGCATTCCCTGGGTCCACTCATACCCGTGGAAGGCACTATTGACCGAATTCGTTATGAATCCATCCTTGCAGACCACGTACACCCATACAAGCTGATTGTCTTCCCTTGGACGGATAGAATCTTCCAGAACGACAATGCGACTTGTCACACACCTAGAAATGTCCGAGAATGTTTGGAAGAGCACGATGAAGATTTCAAAGTACTTTCCTGTCCCCTTAATTCCCCAGACTTAAACCCAATTCAGCATCTTTGGGACCACCTCGATCGTGTTGTTCACTCTATTGATCCTCCACCACGCACCGTTCAGCAGCTGTCAGATGCACTGCAGTCAGCATGGCTCCTCATACCTGTAAACACCTTCCAGCACCTTATTGAGTCACTCCCAGCCCGTCTAGTTGCTGTCCGCGCTGCACACGGCGGCTACTCTGAATATTAGCTAGTGGTTACAATAATGTGACTCGACCGTGTATGTACATGCAATAATATAAGGATCGTGCGCATTGTTGAAGATTCTCTGGGAGCTATTCGACCATTACTGCTGCACCGAGCCAAGACGATCAACTGCATTAGGCCCATTTGATGCGGTACAGAAAGTCTAAACTCGGTAGCAACTGGGAATAGCGATAAGAACAGTCGAGTTTAATTGTACTTCCCATATTGAGATAACAGATAACACTGGGGTGTGACGTTAATTTTGTTTTGACGAGTAGTGTATATTCGTGTGTGTATATGTGTGCGCACATAAAATAAAAAGACAGATGGGGGCGCTTATACTTTGTAGTTTGCCCGGGGAGCAGAAATCCCTAGTTACACCTCTGGTGTGTCACACCCAATAAAGTGTAAGAATTTTGGTTTTACGAAAAACACTTACTGGTTCCAAAGAATTTGAATTATTAAAACGCTCGCAAAACCTAGTTAATAATATGGAATTTAAAAATTTCAGTAATTGAAAGAAAATAGATTTTTGCAAAAGGACCTCGAAGATATTTTTTTGCGGGGCACCCCGAATTTTTCAGGTACGACACTGTCCCACAGCATTGTGTATTGTGGTTCTCCATACCTAACCCCCTCACATTTGGGGATTTGATAGATTTTTTCCCTTACACTGCACTAATCCCAAATTAATGTTCTTATCTGCATAGGCACCGTCTTGGAAAATTATTGGGGTTCCTGAAATTTTTAATTGAATTTTTAATTGAATTACCCATGTATTTTTCAAAGTGTTAAGTCTAATTTAAATTTAATTCAGTCAGATTATCTGGCACAATAAGCCGCCTGAAATGCTAAAATGAAGCAAATTATAATTAATCACAGATTTTTTTTTTCTCTAGATAACTATTTATTTCATTTATTTTGCTTTTGTAGGCGAGACATTATTATACACAATACACAGATACTGTTTGAATTCCCAACTCAATTGTCTTATAAAAGTAACAAAAATATGCAAAATATATTTAAAGTTTTTTTTTTTACCAATTTTAAAAATGCCAACAATTTGTTTCTTTAAATGATTTCTGAGTTGAAATAAAAGGTTAGAAGGGAGAGGACATGGCATCAGCCGCACTCCTTGCGTTTTTCGTGGGCTCTACTTCGTATCAGCTGTGTATGCGCGGTATGCCCAACTTGGACTGCTTCTGTACTTTTCTATGGGGAAATCGTTGACTTTGAGGAGGTTTTAGAGGCACTTGTGCAGTCAGGAAAAATGAGACCGAAATATACATGCGCATAACTAAAAAATTTGCAAAAAGTTACAGAAATACTGTTTAGTATTTTCTAAAAAAGTTAAACAAAATTCTGCTTCGTCGAGCGGTAGTGCATATTGCGTATTAACCAATCACGGCCTTGCTAAAGCTGTGGAAGCCTCCTTGACCTTCAGGGACTGCTGCAGAGAGTAAGAGACGGCTGCTATCAACCTGTACTCCAGCACAGGTCTTCAGTAAGTGACGTCACGTCACTGAACCCTCCCCACCCGGAGGGCACAAGAAACCAGATGATCAAATTTGGTTTCTTTTTTTTTTTTTTTTTTTGATTGGAGGTTTAACGACCACCGTGAGCAACTCAATGGGCTATAAGCAGTCGTCCGTCCCTAATTTAGGGTCACTGGTTCCAGGGAAGGGAGAGAGCCAGTGCCGTAAGACAAACACAACATCCATGCCTGACCGGGATTCGAACCCAGACCCCTTACGGACGAATGATCAGAGGCCAGCGCCTTAGACCACTGCGCCACCGGGGCGGCCAAATTTGGTTTCACCAGCGGCTGCTGATGCCATCTTCTCCCTCTTCTAACCTCCTTGGTCCCCGACTGTCCGAAGATAGGGGGGTCAACTGACTGTACAACATATTTCCGCCTTTATCACTATGACCTCGAATAGGTTCTCGTCTCCGAATGTAGAGCTAGACTTTTGCAGACAAACCGAAGAATTTTCTTTTATAAAGAAGCAGTTTTAAATGCTCTTAAACAACGGTACTTGAGGTATTGTCTGTCGCGTCAAATTTGATGAGCACGAACAAACACTAATTCTTTTTTAAGGCACAATAAATAGTCTGAGGGGTAAATTTCTTTACACACTTTCTATATATAGTAAACGGGGAATGAATAATAAAAAACTTGAAAAATTGATAACGAAAAACAAAATTTATACACATATGCGTACGTGTGTTTTCGCACGAAATACGCGCAAAAATATTAAGGGTTCGAGGAAGCCACAAAAAAATTATTGGGGGTTCAAAAAGTGTCTCGAACCCACGAAGTCGGCGCCTATGCTTATCTGAATGTGGGAGTTTGCCGTTACCAGGTACAAAGGAATTGGCTTCTAATCTTTCGTCCGAGGTGAGGCTGCGCTCGAAACCCGGATGAAGCGTGGATGGCGTTCTTGTCTTTCCGCATTAGCTTCCTCCACTCCCCGGAAGCAGGAAGGGAAGCAGCTAGTGCCGGAAGTCGCCCGTCCCTGATTAGAGACGGATAACTTCCTATAGCCCCACAAGTTGCTCACGGCGGCCGTTAAACCCAAGAGAAAGAAAATGTTTGTTGACATTTAATTTTGTTAAAACAATTTCCCACATAATAAGAATAAAAATAAAATAATGCGATTCATTGTGAACTACGAGATTTCTAACAATTGCTACACCCTCTCCAAATGAAGAATCTTCAGAAATGTCTTTTAAGATTTATATAATTCATGAATTACTGCTCGAGATTTAGAATCGTCTTGTGTCGCTGTGTTTTTTGAGTGCTTTATTCAGCGATCTAGGACTTTTCCCCCACCAACGTGGCTGAAAAACAAAAACATTAAATAGCTTCTAGTTCATCCCAAAAAAATGAAACCATTTTCATATTATTATGTGAATATGAGACGAATTCGTGCTGATTATACAAATGTGTATGACTGATTATACAAATTGTATTACACCTACAAATGTGCATTTGTAGGTGCAATTGATTTTATCCTGCCAATTGCGAATGTGTTAAAGAACTTTTGTAGGAAACATAAGTTGGATTTTGGTATCAGGACGACTACTAATGTTTATTCTCTGGTTCAAGAGGATCGGGATCCTGTGGATGCTGTTAACAGACATGGTGTTTATTGTGTTCCTCTCAGTTCTGCTACTACGGAGGTTGGTGATAAAAACCATATTGGTTCGACTACGCGCACTCTAGGAGTGAGACTGTTAGAGCACAAGTGTGCCATACGTTCAGTAATGTCTTCAACTTCGTTGGCTAGAACTGTGGCACTAGGAGAACATACACTCAATTGGGAACAGTCCATAGTCTCGATGTTTGCACCAAGTCGATGTTTGCACCAAGTAAAGCCACTTTGCTCTTTGCGGAGAGCTTGTGTATTTACAGACATTCTTTGATTTGTTGTAATGAGGACTATTCGTCGTTTATTCCGATACCGTGGCGTTTACTTATGAGGGACCAGTTCAACGGCGATGATGATAACGTACCAACTATGTAATGTTTCTAATTTATTTCTTTCGGTGAGTTTTCCTTTTGTCAATGGCAACTCTTAACGTCAGGTGTTGCTTTGCATTATGGGTGATCTGTAAATGTATATGTCATCGTGCTTGTGTTTCGTTTGTACATTCGTCCTGAAGATGGGGTCATAGTGAACCCTGAAAGATCTCGCCCTCATTTGTTTTTAACTTATGTGTGTTTTAGCGTGTAAATAAATGTCAGTTTTTATTTAGCAACACTTTTAAGTTTTTATATCGTGCTCAGACAGCGTGAGTTCATACTCATTTCCATATTATTAGCTGTTGCATGTACACCAATAAAATTAAGAGCACAAAAGAAAATTGTACTGATGGTATTAGTATATGGAACTTGTTATAGAGGTCACTACACATCAGCGCTGAAAACCATGCTAACTAAAAGAACACATGGGACATACAGTATATCGTCGGCTTCAAACGTGCGTGAGGGCCGATCGACACGTTACAGTGGCGCAACTCACTGACCGAATGAACCAGGGGCTACCGGAAGTGTGTGTAAAACGACAGTTCAACGAACCCTGCTGCGTATGGGGCTCCGATGCAGACGGATGGTCACTGCGCCTATGCTGATAAAGGTGCATCGGCAGAAAAGGTTTATATGTGCACTGCAGTATGGGAATTGGATCTTTACTGATTGGCAATAGTTCTCCGATGAGTTATGTTTTCTGCTTCATCGAACGGATGGACGTTGGCGTTTAAGGCGAGAAATATCGGAGAACAAACATTTTTCAACCATTGCTGGGAGAACACAAACTGGTGGGGGCAACGTGATGGTCTGGGGAATGTTTTCGTGCCGTTCCCTGGGTCCACTCATACCTGTGGAAGGCACTATGGACTGAATTCGTTATGAATTCATCCTTGCAGACCACGTACACCCATACATGCCGATTGTCTTCCCTTGGGCGGATGGGATCTTTCACTTGACAATGCGACGTGTCACACAGCTAGAAATGTCCGAGAGTGGTTGGAAGAGAACGATGAAGATTTGAAAGTACTTCTCTGGCCTCCTAATTCCACAGATTTAAACCCAACTGAGCATCTTTGAGACCACCTCGATCGTGTTGTTCACTGTATGGATCCACCACCACGCACCCTCCAGCAGCTGTCAGATGCAGTGCAGTCAGCATGGCTCCACATACTTGTGAAAACCCTTCCTTCAAGCCAGCGACCTTCACTTGCACTCCTCTTCTTCAAGCAGTCGTCAGCAACGTCCCTAATTGCCTGGAGCGGATTTAAGAGCTCTGGAATAGGTTTAGATTCCACTTTCCGTGTTGGAATCCCCTACTTAGTGGCACAAACAAACAGCAGAGCAATAAGGAATAATCTCAATCAGTGAATCCCTATGTACCCTTCTCATTTGTCCCTGGCCACACTAACATGAAAATAGGCTTGAACTAAAGATTTGTTGTATATATATATCTTTTTTTTTTTTGGTTTGAATTTTTAACGACCACCGTGAGCAATTTAATGGGCTGTAAGCAGTCGCCCGTCCCTAATTTAGGGTCACTGGTTCCAGGTAAGGGAGAGAGATCCAGTGCCGTAAGACAAACACAACATCCATGCCCTACCGGGATTCGAACCCCGGACCCTTCTCGGACGAATGGTCATAAGCCAGCGCTTAGACCACTGCGCCACCAGGGCGGCTTGAATTTTCATGGCCCTTCGGATCTTATTTTGATAATCTTTCTAGTAAACAACGCACTTCCTAGGAAAAAATACATAGAGCTACGCTTCGAAAAATAAGAGACTCATTATTCCTAGGCAAAGTCCAGATTATATTTTATGGTTATAAAATTGAAAATGGCGTGTATCGAAAGGAGTCGGATACGCCATTTTCAATTATATAACGGGGATGAAGGGTAGGCAAGAAAGATTTCAGGGTGGACTAGATCCCACCCTCACATCCCCTTGACGACCTCCCAGCATTGTTACGGACCTTTACATAATCGAACGAGTTTTAATCTTCAGTGAAGAAGAAAAATATACAAGGGTCAATTGGTCATGATCTTTGCATCTTTTTTCTCCTTCACTGAAGATTGTAATAGAGTGGTCAGCAGGCGTTTCGGCTAATGTTTCAAGCTGTGTCCGGGTTGAAAGATGTACAAAAGTGCACCTGATTAGGGAGACACACACGTGCGCCCACGCTCATTTTTTATGCTTTCGAACCATAGATTTCGATGAAATTTTAGTATGTGGTAAGGGACAACCTGTGGACGAACCCTATTGAAAATGGGCAAAATGGGGTCAAAGGTCAGGACATAGGTGTGGCATCCATCCCATCGCCCTTATGCGTCATAACTTACGTAAAAATACTTCGATTGCGACAAAACTTTATCATGTTGTTCCGGAGGTATACTGAACCAACTCTGTTTAATATAATCGAAATGCGGTCAAAGGTCAGGACACAAGAGCGAGATTTATTCCACAGCCATTATCCTCATAACTTGACTAAAAATGCTTCTATTGCGACAAAACATTAGTATGTTGTTCCGGAGGTATACTGAACCAATTCTGTTTAATATCATCGAAATGGGGTCAAAGGTCAGGGCACAAGAGCGAGATTTATTCCACAGCCATTATCCTCATAACTTGACTAAAAATGCTTCTTTTCCGATAAAACTTTAGTATGTTGCTCCGGAGGTATGCTGGGCTAATGACACTACCTGCACCGTCCAAATGCGGACTTTGCCGGGATATGCGGAACTCTCTCAAGAAAAATAGGTGACTGCGCTGCGCGAGCAATCCCGCCAGGATCCGGAAAGCACAATCTTTCACCCGGACAGGATCGGTCTTGGGACCGGCATGGGTCTGCTTCCCCCACGGGACCGGCACTTCTCACCCTTCGGCCATAGCCCGCATGTACGACGTGCTAATGGGCGGCGGCATTAAATTTCGCTACTGACTGAGAGATTCGCTCTCCCAGCGAGGATTTTTGGGATAAATGGTATCTAATACACCAAGTACATGTACATTAAAGAATGAGGGTCTCATGGAATTTCTCTCACAAAGAAATCAGTATGGAAATTCACTAAAATATTCACAGGTATATTTACATCGTCCGCATAACTAGGGCCTGTGCTGCGGTGTTGGCTCCGGGCTAGAGTCACCGTTTACCCCAGGGTCAAAAAACCAAAAACACTGAGTACGAGAGCGACGTGCCTCTGAATCAATCCACAATTGTTCAACCACAGTTGACACAGTTTTTAACCTGCTCAAGTTACCGTATAAGACTGGGACATGTCTTACTGAAGCTGGAGTAGGCGACATCCAACTTCAGGAGGAACTTGTCCTTCGCAGCCGAGCAATTGCTGCACTTTGGCGTGACTTCACATCTGTTATGCAGGTGTCCAACATCATCGCATCTGCCATACCGATCTTCGGACTCATTGCAGTTGCTCCGGTAATGGCCAAAGCCGTTACAACGGAAACACCTGACTTCACGAAAAAACTCCTTTAGGCATAGGACTGACAAACCCAGGCCCAGCCTTTTCTGCTTCATTAAGAGCTTGAAGGCATGAAGCTCCACGTCCGCTACCCAGTGGACCCGGCCTCCTTTAGCCTTAATGGGAAAACGGGCTGTAAACCCGCCTTCAAGGTCAGGGTTCTGCTCACGAACCCCTTCCTCGAAAACCTTCTGCGAAACCTCCACGTCGACGACATAGACGATCAAACGGGGAAGTCTCTTCTGTAGGTGACTCCTCACGCTGGAGATCCCTCGAGGAGAACTTCAAGGGATTTGTGCGGGCCACCTCCTTCCGAGAAGGCTCGGAAAAGGTGGGGACTCTCTGAGGACTACCAGGATGGCTTGGTAGTTTTTTATTTTTTTGGCCACTACCTTCAGGGTCTGGGATGGCCCGGACGGGTTCGGGGTTGCCCCTTTTGTAACTGCTGAATCCTTGTGGGCAGCTGACATCTCTGTAAGAGAGGATGGCAAGAAAAACTGCTAAGTGGGCACTTAGCAGTTTTCCTGGGGCTCTCCCACTAGCCGAAACTCAGCAAATCGGGAGCACGCGGGCTTCGGCCTAGTCCCGGAGTGAAGAGTCGTGAGACTAAGGGGACCAGCACTGCGACAAAGTACCCGCAATCTGACCCTGACAAACCTCTATGTGGGCTGTACTGGACTTTGCTCTCAGAAAGGCATTTGTAGTCTCCAGTGACTGCACCAAACTACTTTTTACAAATATAAAAACCAAGTGAGAGAAGTGGTGAAACTTGCCAGCACTCGCTACCAGAAATCACCCTAGTGCAGTCTGCTATCGAAACAATCCAGACGCATAGAAACTCGCTCCCCGGCCGCTGTGTCAGATCGTCCGGTCGTTCCGAAGGTATACTGAAGGAATCGATAATCAGGGTAGGAAGGAGGGTTTGTCTGGGCGCGATTTCTGGTAATTTGGGAAACGTATCATAATCAATGCATTGCATGATTTTACTAACTTGTTGTTTTGTCTGATGTCTAAACCTCTATCAACTTAATTTGCAGACACTTGTTACTTTCATAACTGGCAGGACGCTGGTTTGATACTTTCTCTGACGTCTGATGCTTCTCATTGTTGCTATGCACAGGTGACACTGATTAATTCTGTTGATATTTTAAATAAACACCCTCTGAAAAATTACGCAACATGCACTGTGAATGATTTGCGCGTTATTTCGGAACGACCTAAGTTTAGTCCCGAAGATCAAGAATGGCCATCAAGCCCTTTCACCTGCCATTAACCGTCCAAGTGACCGAGTAGTTAGAAGGGTTAATTTATGGCTAGTCGTTCCAGTTGGGCTCGGTACGGAGCACCGGATGGCGCTGGGTCCTCCACTTCTCTGGAACCACAGTTCCTTAAAATTACACTCACGGACAATAAAATTTGAGCACCTGGAGGAAAACATGCTACAACCGGGAAACTTTGCATACAGCTATAGAGTGCGTGCTGGTATGCAAATGTTCCACGTTTGGTGCGCTTGCGCATGACCGCACACCCTGGAGTGGCGCTGCAAGCACGAACCGGCAGCCGAATAAACCGGCGTGCAGTCGACGCCCCATAAAAGCGAAAAGCACCGGCTGACGAAAACAAAAGCACAGAGTGACAAGAATGCCGGGTAGACGCCAAGGACGTCGATTTACGCAACTTACGGGCTTTGAAAGAGGTCTGATCATCAGGCTGAAAACCGCAGGGTGGTCGGCGCGCCGTATAGCCCGAGATTATGATCGTTATAACCATACCGTCCGACTGCGTTGGGAGCAGTGAACACGTGACGGCACTCCAGATGGACCAGGAGGACCACCAGTAGAGAGGATCGACGGATCGTGCGCCAGACACGAACGGATCGCACGGGGACCCGGTCCACTATACAGGCAGATGTAGCGGCTCCCGTGTGCCCACGAAACATTTCCCGACGCTTCGCGGAAGCGAATCTGCGATCCCAGTGCCCCTTACGTGTGCTGCCATTAACACCGGAACATCACTGGCTTCTTTTGCAGTGGTGCCATGTCAGAGCGATGTGGAATGCCACAGACTGGTGACGCGTGGTGTTTAGCGATGAGTGCCGTTTTGTTTTGGGGACAGATGATCATCGTGTCCGGGGTGTGGAGGACCCCGGGTCAATGGCACAATCCCAACCTTGCTATCGAGCGCCACATCTTCCCCACTGCAGCCATTATGGTCTGGGGAGCCATTGCCTACGATAGGCGATCAGCTCCAGAAGTGGAACGTGGATCATTGGCGTGCCAGCGTCATGTCGATGAGACCCTACGGCCCATGTGCTCACATTCCTGGATGGGATTCCAGGTGCACTATACCATCATGATAATGCTCGCCCGCACACGGCTCAGGTTGCCCAGGACTGACTACGTTATGTCCAGACACTTCCATGGCCTTCCCCCTCCCCGGACATGTCCGCTATCGAGCATGTGTTGGACAAGTTGAAACACCGACTGCCGTCGTGCTGCGCTTTCCGGGATTTCGAGAACACCGTCCAATACGTGTGGGCCAGTCTGCCGCAGGACAACATCAGGCGTCTGTTCGTCTTCATGCCGGACCGTATTGCAACACGTATCGCCGCACGAGGCGGTGCGACGCGCTATTGAAGATAACCGGACTACTTGTCACAGATCCCTCTGTAATTGTGCTGCAGCTCTGTTTTTGCCATCATGTGTATCATTCATCTGTATCATGACATCCATAAAATTTCAGTTCAATCCTTCTTGGTGCGCAAATTTCATTGTCCGTGAGTGTAGATCAGATCATATGCAGAGGATTTTAGGAAGGGAGTGTCTGACCCTAGGCCTTAAACAACCCTTAGAAATAGGAAGCTAGGAGATTTGGGTTAGAGTGCTCAATAGAAAAGTAACACGCAACACGGAAGCGATGTAGAAATGGGGAGATAGACTCCCTTATTTATTACCGGGTGGCCAGTACCCTGCAGCGTTGCATTCGTAGTTTCCGGGGGACAATTGCAAATTTCGAGGTAGCTGAAACGTGTTGACTGATAATATACATATAATAACAATTTTGTTATTTACATATATACACTGCTGGCCACCCAAAATGCAACACCAAGAAGGAAGCATCCGATTGGCCTGAAATTCGCAGCATGCACCGCCCGCGAGAGGACACGCAAACGATTAGCATTGCAGGGAATATGCAAATCATGTGCGCCCGGCACGCCACCGAGAAGCAATATAAGGAGGGCGCACAGAAGGCAGGGTGTAAATAGTGGAAGTGTGCTGTGCTGCCGGACCTGTGCGTTTAAAGCTTCCTGATGCGTCGTCGCAGAATACAGCAGTCATTTCAGCACGTTTTGGAGTTCGACGGAGGACGAATAGTGGCTTATCGCAACAGCGGTTTATCGTACCGAGACATCGGCGCCCGTGTGGGACGACATCCAACCACAGTGAAGCGAGTATGAACTCGGTGGGTGCAGGAGGGACGGACGGACTGACGTGATCGATTGCCGCAGCCGTGGCACACCACCGAACGAGAGGACCGGCATGTTGTGCGGCGGGCATTGACGGCTCGCACCACCACATCACGAACGTTAGCGCGAGAATTAGGGTGTGTTGCGCAACAACCTGTGTCAGCACGTACCGTTCGACGTCGTCTGCAGGAGCGGGGACTTGTCGCACGGCGCCCATTGCTCCGATTTCCATTGACGTTACACCATCGGCGAGTGCGGCGGCAGTGAGCCTTTGAACGCCGCACCTGGACTACGGAATGGCACGGCATTGTCTTCTCCAACGAATCCCGCTTCTGCCTGCAACACCACGATGGCCGGATACGCGTGTGGCGGCACCGCGGTTAGGGAATGTATGACGCCTGCATTATGCATCGCCATGCTGGTCCGTCGCCTGGCGTTATGGTTTGGGGTGCAATTGGATATGGCACCCGCACCTCTCTGGTACTCATCTCCGGTAAACTCAGCAGCCACCGCTACATCTCCGACGTTTTGGAGCCTGTAGTCCTCCCTTACTTGCAGGAGCTTCCAGCGGCCACGTTTCAACAGGACAATGCGCGCCCGCACGTGGCACGCATCGGGCAATAATTTTTCACGGCCCACCAGGTGTCACTGCTGCCGTGGCCCACCTGTTCTCCCGATATGTCGCCCATCGAACACGTCTGGTCGCTGATCGGCAACCAAGTGGCCCGGCAAGCACCACCCGCGGTTACGCCTGATGAACTGTGGCAACGCGTGGAAGCAGCCTGGACCGACAAACCCCAAGCCCACATCCAAAGCCTCTTTCGTTCGATGCCGCGGCGTGTAGCGGCCGGCATCGAACGACTGGCTCTCTCCCTTCCCTGGAACCAGTGACCCTAAATTAGGGACGGGCGACTGCTTATAGCCCACTTGAGTTGCTCACGGTGGTCGTTAAACCTCCAATCAAAAAAAAAAAAAAAAGTGATCAAAAATGTAAAAATATTATGCAGTTGCTTCAATTCCGTAATACACCACGGATTTCACCATGATGTGGTGTAAAGTATTGAGGGTGCTAGTAAGATAACGCTGTGCTGGGGAAAAACACCCCAAAACATTAGAAGTAGTAAAATGTCCTCGCCTTAGAATTACTACAAACGTGTTTCTGTTTATAAAGCAATTATTACAGTGTTACCTTAAAACCTATGGTTAAACCATTCGCCTACCATTTGGTTCGAGCCCATTTAGATTATTTAGATTAGCACATAGTAGTAAAAAAAGACCAAAAACTAACTAATCGTTTGGAAGCCCGTTTGAGGTGCTACGATTTTTCTTTTCCTTTTTTCCGCAGCCGTGGCACACCACCGAACGAGAGGACCGGCATGTTGTGCGGCGGGCATTGACGGCTCGCACCACCACATCACGAACGTTAGCGCGAGAATTAGGGTGTGTTGCGCAACAACCTGTGTCAGCACGTACCGTTCGACGTCGTCTGCAGGAGCGGGGACTTGTCGCACGGCGCCCATTGCTCCGATTTCCATTGACGTTACACCATCGGCGAGTGCGGCGGCAGTGAGCCTTTGAACGCCGCACCTGGACTACGAAATGGCACGGCATTGTCTTCTCCAACGAATCCCGCTTCTGCCTGCAACACCACGATGGCCGGATACGCGTGTGGCGGCACCGCGGTTAGGGAATGTATGACGCCTGCATTATGCATCGCCATGCTGGTCCGTCGCCTGGCGTTATGGTTTGGGGTGCAATTGGATATGGCACCCGCACCTCTCTGGTACTCATCTCCGGTAAACTCAACAGCCACCGCTACATCTCCGACGTTTTGGAGCCTGTAGTCCTCCCTTACTTGCAGGAGCTTCCAGCGGCCACGTTTCAACAGGACAATGCGCGCCCGCACGTGGCACGCATCGGGCAATAATTTTTCACGGCCCACCAGGTGTCACTGCTGCCGTGGCCCACCTGTTCTCCCGATATGTCGCCCATCGAACACGTCTGGTCGCTGATCGGCAACCAAGTGGCCCGGCAAGCACCACCCGCGGTTACGCCTGATGAACTGTGGCAACGCGTGGAAGCAGCCTGGACCGACAAACCCCAAGCCCACATCCAAAGCCTCTTTCGTTCGATGCCGCGGCGTGTAGCGGCCGTTATTGCCAGCCATGGGGGCCACACGAACTATTGATGTTTGCGTGTTCCGCAAGTCGCACGGGACTGTAAGCTCAATCGTTTCATATTTGTATCTGTTGTTATGTGTCCAGTAAATCTGGCTTTGCTATCTCGTGTCCTTCTTGGTGTTGCATTTTGGGTGGCCAGCAGTGTATTAAAGCACAGAAAATTTTTAAATAGCGTGTAAGAATTTTCTTATGCTCGTATATATCGCAAATGCTAATTCCAAGAAATCTATACATACAAGGGATCAAAATGCCGCCCCGGTGGCGCAGTGGTCTAAGGCGTTGGCCTTTGATCATTCGTCCGTAAGGGGTCCGGGTTCGAATCCCGGTCAGGCATGGATGTTGTGTTTGTTTTACGGCACTGGCTCTCTCCCTTCCCTGGAACCAGTGACCCTAAATTAGGGACGGGCGACTGCTTATAGCCCACTTGAGTTGCTCACGGTGGTCGTTAAACCTCCAATCAAAAAAAAAAAAAAAAAAAAAGTGATCAAAAATGTAAAAATATTATGCAGTTGCTTCAATTCCGTAATACACCACGGATTTCACCATGATGTGGTGTAAAGTATTGAGGGTGCTAGTAAGATAACGCTGTGCTGGGGAAAAACACCCCAAAACATTAGAAGTAGTAAAATGTCCTCGCCTTAGAATTACTACAAACGTGTTTCTGTTTATAAAGCAATTATTACAGTGTTACCTTAAAACCTATGGTTAAAACATTCGCCTACCATTTGGTTCCAGCCCATTTAGATTATTTAGATTAGCACATAGTAGTAAAAAAAGACCAAAAACTAACTAATCGTTTGGAAGCCCGTTTGAGGTGCTACGATTTTTCTTTTCCTTTCTTTTCTTTCTTTTTTTTTTTTTTTTTTGTCAGAGTGTGTTAACCACCCACCATCAGAGAAAAACAGCTTTTTATAGGAACAATTTCTAATAACTTGCTATTGTTAAAAATTAGGTAGTATTTTTTAACAATAGCAAGCTATTATAAATTGTACAACAAATATTTACAACAAATATTTTGTTGTATTGGAAGTACTAACGTCACGTTAGCTACACTGAGGCTTAACCGTGTACATGGAAAGTCAGCATCCAGAAGACTGAAACGAAGCTCAATGTCAGCTTTCAAAATATGATGATGTATTACAGTAACGTGAACAGATTTTTGAGAACGAAATTGAGGACAAAATGACCTGTTGTCCTTAATTTCAATGAAAAATTGAGGACATGATTGTGGACAACATCTGATGCATTATGGTAAAGCCGAAGATTAGCAAAGAATGTTATGAACTGAACCATAATTGTCCAATTTCATGGGGAAACATACGATGAATCTGGAGGATGATTTTCATGTGAAATAAGTATAAAATAGCAGTAAAATACTATCATGTAGAAAGCTACTTCTGATAAATTTCAAATGTTATTTATAGGGGCTGAACATGCAAACAAAACTACATTTTGATTCTGTACTGGAATTTCATTGGGATTCTGTACAAGGAATAATATCTGAAGTCAGAAAATTACTATACCCCGACCGGATAGAAATAGTGGAATATGTGTATATTATCTCTATGAGAATTAAGGAATATTCCAAGTCAATAACTTCACGCGAAGAAACAGTTTAATGAGAAAAATGTGTTGAACAAAAGTTGTAGAACTCTCAATGGAATTTACTAAATGACAAAATTTAGCATCAATAAGTTATTTAATTGCAAAAAAGTGGATGATTAAAAAGATGAGATTTATTCCCATCCAATAAATGTTTTAGTGAAATCCCGTTAAAACAGAAACGAAATAACACCACGATTATATAGAAATGACTTTGTTCGATGCTTCGGCATGTCTCCCATTAATATGGCGTCAGGGCCAAACTTAGGTCAGTTTTTTTTTTTTTTTTGTTTTTTTTGATTGGAGATTTAACGACCACCGTGAGCAACTCAATGGGCTATAAGCAGTCGCCCGTCCCCAATTTAGGGTCACTGGTTCCAGGGAAGGGAGAGAGCCAGTGCCGTAAGACAAACACAACATCCATGCCTCACCGGGATTCGAACCCGGACCCCGTTCGGACGAATGATCAGAGGCCATCGCTTAGACCACTGCGCCACCGGGGCGGCTTAGGTCAGTTGACGCCCTGTGCACGTCCTATGTCTGGGGCCCCCTTAATTAAAATTTTCAGTCAAATGGCCGAAAAGAATATTTACTGGTAAATAGTTTTCTTGCAAGCAGTTTTGCTAGCAGTAAAAACAGTAAAGCACATCCCACATGCTCGTCAACTTCACAGCCAATGTGGCATGTAATAAATGAGGAGATGAGGATTCACACTGCTTGTACTTCCTCGCACCCCCAGAGCTTACAGCTTTAACATTAATTACTCTGGAATTCTCATTTTGTTTTATAGTATCATTTACGGAAACAAATAATTATCCTCTCAGAGATATAGTTTAAAACACCTAGTTTACCATAAATTTAATGGAAACGATAGACCCATGGTAGTTTAAGTTATAAGCAGCAAGGTCTTACAGCTGACCACACAGTCTTACAGTTGACCACACAGTCTTACAGCTGACCACACACATTGTAAGAAATTATTGCAACACTCCATGTAGATTATTACTAGATTATTACAATAGTCTTTAAATAAAGAAGTGTCAATTAAAGTTTTTTTGAATTTTTATTTATGTAAAAATAAAATCTACATAATTATGAATATTGATTCGCAATTTTTTGTTCACAAGACTAATATTAATAATAAAAATATTTTCAGTAAATTATATATGTTTGCTGAAATGCTTTTCATGAATACTATACCATATTGCTCCGAATCTGTTCCCATTGTATTTTGATTGTTACAAATAAGGGTCAGATTAAAATGTTACACTGGCCGATCACAGCGCATCACAACGCTTGAGCTTTATTATGTGAAATAGTAATAATTTGGTTTCCAAAATCTCATCCGAAAGTTTGAAACCAAACCATACAGTAATTTCGTGCTATAACGAAAAATATATTTTGGTTCTGAAAATTTATATTATTGTTAAGGTAATTTGGAGGCCCCTCCAAATTTTGAGGCCCTGTGCACGTGCAGAAATCAGGCCCTGTATGGCGTGATTTCTAATTTAATTCAAGGAAAAATTTATCTGCTTCAGAAAATAGTTACCCATACCTTTATGAGTCCACATTTTAGCAATTCAACAAGTAATTGATGCGAATTTTCGGTGCATTTGGTAGATTCAATTGAGTTCTACGACTTTTTTTTATTGGAGGTTTAACGACCAACGTGAGCAACTCAATGGGCTATAAGCAGTCGCCTGTCCCTAATTTAGGGTCACTGGTTCCAGGGAAGGGAGAGAGCCAGTGCCGTAAGACAAACACAACATCCATGCCTCACCGGGATTCGAACCCGGACCCCTTACGGGCGAATGATCAGAGGCCATCGCTTAGACCACTGCGCCACCGGGGCGGCGACTTTTGTTTAGCACATCTTATCCCTATTTCAATCTTCATTGGGAAATTTCAAAAATTGAGTATAAAAAATAAGTAATTGAGGACTGTCCTCAGGAAATGAGGACTACCTTAATTACAATGCAAACATCTCTATTCTGAAATGAGGACCACGTGAAATACAGTGCAAACATCTCTGTTCTGCGGAAATAGGTTTTTATTACGGAAGTTGTTCGAGTTGTCAGTGCTTGAAAATTTGCCCTTGCAGCGAGAACTTTTTTTTTTTTTTTTTTTTTTGGTTGGAGGTTTAACGACCACCGTGAGCAACTCAATGGGCTATAAGCAGTCGCCCGTCCCTAATTTATAATTTAGGGTCACCGGTTCCAGGGAGGGAGAGAGCCAGTGCCGTAAGACAAACACAACATCCATGCCTGACCGGGATTCGAACCCAGACCCCTTTCGGACGAATGATCAGAGGCCATCGCTTAGACCACTGCGCCACCGGGGCGGATCAGCGAGAACTGTTTAATGTCTTATTCTAGGATAACAGAAATTTCAGATTGAAGTTCATGTGGATGTTTTCTTTTTATTATTATAATATTTTCCCTCATTTTTTAAATCTTTTTAATTAATTTCACCAAATATTTAGCTATAAATTAGGGGAGGAGGGTCATGGATTTTTGGGGGCTACAGCACCACCGAGAAGGCGCCTGAACACATCACTAGTTACCCGGGATCCGACGACTTGACGTGCCCATCCAACGCACGGCGGATATTTATAGTGGTTCGAGCGTTCGCACCTGCTGGGATCGAACCTGAGGTTTCTCCTTGGAAGTCACGAACATGGACCACTAGGCCATCCGCGGCCCTTCCTAAAATTAAAGAGGGATCCCTGCTTATATCCCAAAGCGTTTATGACGGTGGTGGTTAGACCCCGAAACAAACATTCCTCACTAAACACTTTCGGGCTCGGTTTCCTTCCGTCATTAAACTCTGAACGATTGGATTACGCCAGATTTGAAAATTAAAACAATCATGCAGATCTTAATACAGTGTATAGTGTATAGAGATATCTCGAGACGGAGTGCATTAGGTAGAAAAATGGATATTCATTGGACGTTAAATGGCTCTTCATCAGGTCTTCGTTATTTTCCATATACATATCCATAAGAGTGGTAATGCATTAAACTGCAGGATTTCCATTTCTTTGGTACTTGTTGATATATTTTTAACTACTGTGGTTTTTTAAAGTATTAAAGGAGAAATATATATTGAGCTGTTTTCTTACATTCAGCAATCCTCAGTTTCGGACCACACCTTGATTGAATACCGTGAAGCTGATGTTTTGAGCGCCATCTACTTTGTTTAGATTTACTTACAGCTGATGATCAGCAGATAAAATTCTGGTCTTCAAAAATTGATTTTTGTGCTTCGTGCTGTTATCTAATCGACATGCATTTTTGGCTTGAACTTCTTGACATGAAGCTCTTTGAAAAGACCGATATATACCCTTAATCGCTGTCTGAAAGAGTCGGTTAATCGCCAGCGACGAGTATTCGCGCCTTGTGTTGACACACCACATGTGTAATGTGTTTGAATTATCCAGCTGGTTGGTTACGACTGAGTGTTCCGTGGTGCCCCTCAATTTTACCGAGGACGCTGAACGAAGTCTACATTTGAAAGTTTTAGTCCGATATTCGCAAAGACAGAAATAAACCATAGACTGCTGATTTCAAGATGGCAGATATTAAGTCATCAGATTCCAGTCTGGAATCAAAGCCGTTGCTTGATGGCGGTGGCACATCAAGTGACACTAAGTGTGAGGAGACCCAACCCAAACTACCAGCTGTAACGGAATCTGCGAAACCCGTAAATCAGACCATTAAGTTAGCAAAAAACACTTTGAAGTGTAATGTATTTGGAATTGCGGGTGGTATGGTCACACTGCTATATGGAGCGTATCAATGTGGTAGTTCTGGCTTTGGAGCAACTCCAATGTTATGTGTCGGATTTGGAATAGCGGTATCTATATGGATGATGAGAGAGAATTATATTCGTGAACGAGAAATCGAGTTATCAATACGTAGAGCAGTAGCTTTGGACGAGAAAGGATGTATTTTAGCACGCATGGAAGACTTGCCATCCTGGGTAAGTGTAGCTTAGTCCACAGTGAAAAATTCAGTTCCAAAGCTAAAGAAACAAAAAAATAATAGCTTTAAAAACCCAACTCAGAATGATCTGACAAATTACGGAATTCTTAGCAATTTAATTATGGGATTATGCAGCGTTCACTCCAACTGAATTTATGAGCCAAAAACATAGCGTGATTCTTTGGTTTGCTAATCCATTTAACTAAGCATAATTGTTGTTATGTGAGGCCTCAAAAAAAGAAAAGAAAATGTATAACCATTTTTTGAAGCACCCAGTATATGAAAAAAGATACTGTCAAATGTCTAAATTTGAGGGGCTCTGTGAATGTGAAGGGACCTCCTGGTCTCCTATGGTAGATGTAGTAATTAAGTCATGATAGACCCAGGGAATTATTATTTATATATCTTATAACTTTATGAGAAGTTTATATTACTGTGCTGTACTATATTTCCTACCATCATGTTGGATTAGGTATTGTTAGTTGGTTAATTTTGTCTAAAGAGGACAAAATGTTTTAGTAATTATGTAGCTATAGCCCTTCTATATGTGTAACTTGTAATGACTTTTAATTAACCCAAGTGAAAAGCAGTTTGTGAGTAACACCTAAAAGTGAATTTGATAAGGTCACTGGAATTTTGTAACTGATTTGAAATAGGTGCAATATGAGAGCATTTTGACTGTGATGTAGTTTGTGGAGTCAGGTAGTCATTTCTACAGAGGAAACTACATGCCAACTACAATTGTAATGACTTTTAATTTACCCAAGTGAAAAGCAGTTTGTGAGTAACACCTAAAAGTGAATTTGATAAGGTCACTGGAATTTTGTAACTGATTTGAAATAGGTGCAATATGAGAACATTTTGACTGTGATGTTCTTTGTTAAGTCAGGTAGTCATTTCTACAGAGGAAACTACATGCCAACTACAAAAGATTTGAAAGATTTGCTCTGGCATATTAATTACTATGTGGAAATCAGTCTGTGAATAACAAACTATATTTTTTTAAATGGTGTGGTGAGTTGATAATTGTTTGTGAAGCTGCAAGGTGGTTTTCTATGGTAATCACCATCCAATGGAACTTGTGCATGTTGTATTGAATGTATCCAAACTGGTTTATGCTTTAAACTCCCCTCATTTTGTCCATTTTATAGTTGTTTAGTGGGGATAAAGTGGAAAGCATAAATGTTTCTGTAGCAAATTTTTTATTTTAAGGGATTGGTTCTGTGAACCACAACCCCCTATAAACTCCTCATGGTAATGCCATATCAAATAAGTTATGCAGAATCCTGAACACAACATATAATTTGTGCTGCTATGTACCATTTGTAATTTCAATTTCTTCTACTGTGTGTGTGAAAAATTAACAGGCAAAGAGTAATAAGCTCTTTGTGTTCTGGAACTCTCTTTTATCTGTTAGTCTCCAATGCTCGCATAATCTAATAACCTTTTTGAAGTTGTAGTTGGCTGACCCATTGGTGCAGTGGTCTAAGCGATGACTTCTGACCATTTGTCTGTGATGGTTCCGGGTTCTAGTCCTGGCGAGGCATGGATTTTGGGTTTGCCTCACGGCACTGGCTTTCTCCCATCCCTGGAACCAGGAGCCCGAAATTAGGGATGGGCTGCTGCTTGTAGCCCACAGAGTTGCTCACAGTGGTAATTAAATCCTTAAAAAAAAAAAAAAAGAAAAGGTGGTACAGTGTGTCGTGCAAAAGAACATCACAGAATTTTGGTATTTTGCCAAGTATTTAAAAATAGTATTGATGCTGAATGCCACTCATGAGTGTTTTTCTTGCTGCTTTTTATTTACGTATGTTTTATTAGGTTTTTATTTGATGCAAATATGGCAATATAAGTTTACAAAAATAGAGATTGAGTAGTCATTAAGTAAGGATTGATTGCAAAATAATGCATTGTTGAGGTGTATGTGCACTAAGAGACAGATACTTAGCATTTTTTAAGGTCTATCGAACTTTCCCCCTTTCCATAACTATATGTTGCTGGCTACTTATGATGGCAGAATTAATGATATTTAACTGCTGTTAACAGTGGAAGTTTATTTTTCAGAATTTAGCTGTCCTTGGGACTTCAATGCAGGCATGCACATATGAGAACATGATTTATTGGCAGTTCAGTAAATTTAACTTTAATTCACCTTTATTCTGTGCACCCTATATTATTGTTACACGTTGGGAGTTGGGAAGGTGACTTTTGTGCTGACTTACAACTGATACAGACAGTAGTAAACAACTCCATTTAATGGTTGTTCTCATCTACCCCAATAATGTGTTTTCTTTTGGGGTCTTAAAGTTTAAATGAATCTGATGATTGAGCAGCTAGCAGTCACAGTGGGTAGTAGCTACAGTATTCTACCCCTGGAATAACAGATGACAAAAATTGTCAGTGACAAACTCCAGATTTTGTAACATGACAAATTAGGACATAGTCACATAACCATAAATAATAAGTATTAAAACTTAAAAACACCCTTAAGTTATGTAAAAAGTATAAGATAAGGAAGCTTTCAACTGATAACTTTAGTTTCAAGATCTGTTCTTCATGAACCTAGTGCAGCCACCAACATAATTATTATTCCTTACAGCTCCTCCACCGTTGCTAATTACCCATTTATTGCCATCAAATCTTTTATTCATACAGCTAATATCATCTGCAATAATTTTTTTCCTTTTGAAAAGGAATATGGGAAAATTTTGGAAACTGCTACTTTGCATGGGTCATCCTTTCATAATAGAAAACTTACTCATTAAGAATAGAGATCAAAAATCCAAAGCCTCCAACAAAATCTCACTGAAAATGTGCACTCTTACTGTCCTTCTCTTGCCTGCAAGCTCAAACAAATTTTCAAGAAGTTTAGATGTCATTTGGGCATCATCTCCAGCTCTTCTGTCATCAAATTAATTGTGGAAGATGGAGGTAAAGTAACCCTCCTCAATCTTTTTGGAGTTTACCTCATCCTGATCTCAATATCATCTGGTGAAACTTGCTATGTTGGAAGCATTTACCACAGCATCAACAGCCATTTATTGGAGTATAAAAATGATGTCCATAAAGGAAATTTTGGAGCTTTACTGGCATCTTTAACTTTGGAAGACATTTCTGCTGAACCTCTTTGGACTGAGACCAAATGAATTGCCATGTTCGTTAATTGTTTTTGGTTATATTGTTGGGAGGGAAAGTTTGGAAATTTTTCTCCGCCCCTAAAACTGTAATTTTGATGTCCCCTATGCCCAGCTAAAGAGATTACTGAGAAGCAGGGCTGGATGGAACTTTTGTGGGACCCAGAGGGAAATTTTGAAGCAGGGCCCAGGGCAAAATTTCATTGCACTTCCTTGAAAATAAACCTCATAGCTTAATAAAATTATTATGTGAAAAATGAAAATACACTGAAATTATCATAAAAAAATGATTATCTCAAACTACTGTGAGCTTAAGAAAAATATCATAATATGGATTGAAAGTTCAGAGAGAGAGAAAGAGAGGCGGACAGAGAGGCAGATAGAGAGAGAAAGAGGCAGACAGAGAGAGAGGCAGAGACAAATACAAATCCAGGAAGAGAGATAGTAAAAAGTGCTAAAATCTAAGATTTTCTTTCCGGGGAAAATGAAGTTTAGGTTTCATTGAGATTTTGATAAAAACTTTTTCACAAAATAATAAAAAGATAAGTTTAACTAATCTATGTAGCAAATATTTTGCCCATAGCAAACATTTTTGCGTAGCAAATAATAATAATCCATTTTAAATAAATTCGTTTATATGTATATATTTTTCCTGGCACATGCTTTAGTGATTGATTTTTTATGCAAAGTGGAAAAACTAACAAATTAGTGACTTTTTGTACCTTTTATACATGCTGATGTATGAAAATTGCTTTTTTTTTTTTTAATTACCAGTACTGTTTTTGATGTCACTGAACAAATAGGCCTTCTCCATATATAGCCCCAAAACAACTTTGATATTATTCTTTCTTTTTTTTTTTTTTTTTTTTCTGTTTTGGCACACAAATTGTTGAGCAATAGTAGGAAGTCACAAAATGTGATGAAATTTAATTTGCTATTTCATGAATGTGGAAAAGTTTAAGGTTTAAAAAAGTGAGAGGTGTGTGTGTGTGTATTATAAACTAAAAAAACACTTTAAAAAGATATATTTTGGGCCTCGATCCCCCAAATAAATAAAAAAGAAAAGCAATAAACATAGTGAATTCTAGCAAAAAGGATTTTGTTTTTATTTTCTAAACTGTAGGGCCCTGTTAAGAGAATGGGCTCTTGTAGGACCTGCTGGCAAGTTTAGTAGAAATATTCTTTGCAAACATAAAGGACTTGTCCCCCAGTCTGTATGTCTTTTTAATTTTCCTGTGTTGATTTGTACTATATCAGTGCACTAAAGAAGCCACCTCCTATAACCTTATTTTAAGGACTGCTGTCTTGACACGGGGAGTTCCCTTTATCTTTATCTTAGAACTCCTATGATTCATAACACACTACTGCATGATCCAACTGCTTAGTTTCACCCCTGCAATACTAATATTAGGTTAAGATATGAGTACATTCTCATATAAAACATAGTATTCCTTATTATTGCATGCGTGACCATCTAAACAAAAGCCATTGCCCTGCTTTTCTTTTTGGCTGACCACAAAAAGTGCCTTAGCACTGCTAAGTCACTTCTACATTACTGCAGCTACAGATCCATGGGTGATTCCAAGAATTATAGTAAACTGTGCCTTAAAATCTTTTAGGTAACTGTCATTCATTACAGAAAAATTCAGAACTACTCTTGTATGTTAGCTGTGTACGTAAATACCATTATGATTAAAGCCGTGGAATACTGCTGGTAAACAGCTTCATCATGTGTTGTATGTTTCTACATACATACATGTATCACTAAGCTGTTCTCTGAGATTCAGAGGTTAGCTCCACAAAGAAATACAAACTGCCAGATAAATTTTTAACTGATTATTTACTTACTGTTGCCGTATCAAACTTCTCCATTTGCAGCGATCTTGACACACAACGTGGGCTTCACCGGCATCCATCACTCGATGTACACAAGACCTTCTATACTTCATAATCACAATCATTTTCTCATGCAGAGACTCCTGAATCTGAACCTCCCATGACTTTCTTGGCCTTCCTTTGCCTTTCCTTTCTGCCATTTGAGCTAAAAAAAAATTCTTAGTAAGCATTTCATCACTCATTCTTTCAACATGGCCAAACCACCGAAGCATATTAGTCTCCACCTTGCTAACAACATTTTGCTTCACATTACACAACTGCAACACATCTTCATTCCTCACATGATCAGAATGTATCTTGCACAAACCCCAGTAAGTAACGTGTTTCTCCATCATACAAATGACTCCTATGTTTCTTCTATAGAACCCAGGTTTCACTGCCATACATCAGAGTAGGAACAATTAACTTTTATGCACAGCTGTGCGGGATTCTCTTGAGAACCCATCGTTCCTGTGAAAACCTCCCAAAGTAGCCATGACTTTCAATGAAGAATTTACTCTCCTACTTATTTCACTACCCAATTTGTTCTCTCTGTCAAACATGCTTCTTAAATGCACAAACTCAATTCACCTGGTCAATCACTGTGCTATTTAGACTTATATTGCATTCACTACTAACAGCTTTTCGCTCAAAAACCACAATTTTGGTTTTTCCCTTATTTATACTCAGGTTGAATTCCATGCAAACTTTGTACATCCAGAACTACATACTCTGCAACTCACTTCTGATGTCTGCCAAGAGGACTGTCACCAGTATACAGCAATCTGCACACATGGATATTACTAAGACATAAACCAGTATTGTCTATTTTGGCATCACACATGCACACATCCATAAATATATTAAACAACCATGGTGACATTACACAACCTTGTCTGACTCCTGCACCAATAGAGAACCATTTTGATAAAACTCCATTCACTTGTACACAAGCTCTACTGCCAGCATACATGGCTTTTACACTATTAAGTAGATTTCCAGTAACACTGTACTTTTTGAGTTGTAAAAATTAGTTTGTAAGTATGTTGCAACTTGATTACATGGTATCTTAACATTTCTGTTCCTATTCTTTTTGTGTAGGTGTACTTTCCAGAGACAGAAAGGGTAGAATGGGTGAACAAGGTAAGTGTTTTTGAGTATCATGAATATTTTTAAGATGTCTTTAGCAATATGACATTTGCTGTTCATGAAAAATTGCAGGGAGTCCACAATTTATGTGAGGGTTATGTTCTGCAAAAACCTCTCATAAATTGAAATTGCATATATTGAATGCTTTAACATATAGAGAAAAAAGGGTTGTGTTGTGCAACAATATAAAAATGTCTCAAATGGTATTGAATTCTTGTTAATATATCAAAAATATGAACATAAACATTGAAAGGAAGATTGTTTTTACTAAAATTAATTAGTAAAACAATCTTGTAAGCAGTCATTCTTGCTATGGGGATGAGATTGTGGTTGTAGTGGTAGATGTTTACATATCGGAAAAGGTGGGTGCAGAGTCATCCAAACCAGGCAGCCCAGCTTAGAACCAAAACTTGGATGTGTGTCTAAAATGTTTTGTGCAGTATTATCCAGCTCCAAAAAATGTCAATATCTTCATGCTTAAATCTTTCACTTGGAGGACTTCACTATCCTCCTTTTCTTCCTTCTGTTCGTGGGTCATGTCCACCATATTGTCAACATATTAAGTTCATGTGATTCAGTGGATTCCATCACATCATTGTGTTAAATATATCAGAGGAGCGGTCTCTACCCACTTTCCGTTCAATCACCACAATGTTAAATACTGTTGCTCAAAAACTAGGGTAACCTTTGAAGTCCTCAGTGTCTTTCTGCAAAATCTTCTGTGATGCATTCAATGCCTTGACTTTTTTCCACAATGCTTGAACATTGTCAATATCACACTTGATGTTCTAGTGTTTCCACCACTCTCAAATTGTAGGCTTACTTCCTTTATTATCAAAATAATGAGTATCTTTAAGGGCTTGTTATGTCTTGTGCACATAGTATTTCATGAAAATTGATATGGGTCCCTGGTCTAGTGGCTGAACCAGGAAACTTGTTTGGAGCAAAGAAGAACATGCAAATGTGAAAGTTGATGTTTACCAAGCAATTAATGTTGCCAGGAGCATTATTGAGGTTTAATAACAGACGTTAATAGCAAAGTTAAGATTTCTAAATATGTTTTCCAGATTGAGCTGGAAAATGATTTCTGAACCAGTTCTGAAAGACTTGTATAGTTACCCAAACCCATTTTATTTGTTTTTTAGTGCGCAGGTAACATGTTCTCATTTAAGCCTTTCAGTTCAAGGGGGTTTGGGAGTGGTAGACCTGTAGAGGCTTTATTTTACAGTCACATGTTGTGTTGGCACGTAGCATCAGTCTGTCTTTAGCTGCTTTTAATCCAGCACCAACTTATTGACAAACCCAGGTGGAATGCACACTCAAGTGCTGATGACCTGCCACCAGCAGCACTGTGTAAAGTTTCTAACTTTTTTCAAAACTTTGAGAGAGATTCTCTTCCATTGATTTACTGCTCCATCAGTAGTAGAAGCACTTGTGGGATGTTTGGAATCCATAATATCTAACAAGGTGGAAGCAGTGTGCAATAAACAGGATAACTGATATATCTGTGGGCCTGACAAGAGCACAGATGTAAGTATAAATGATTCTTCTTGTATACCATGATACCTCCCATATGTGTCCCATCAACGGCATGCATATTGTAGTGGGAAGTAGCAGGTGAGAAAGCATCCATTTACTTCATGCTCTACTGCACTGATTCACATAACATTGAAATTTTCTCACATCTAACGAGCAGCTGGGAGAATTTCTCTCTCGCATAATTGCATATGCCAAACTCACATAAATTAAGGACTTAGTGCATTTGTGAATTTGCATTCCAGTGTTATTATTAATTACTTGTTGATTGTGAAAATGCGTTCGTGTATTGATGGTGAATCGAAGTCTTTATCAATATTTTGCTATGAACATTGTAGAAATTAAGAGAGATTAGCATTTATTGTGTGGCAAGTGGCATCTACATTTCATTTGTGATGTGGCATGTTTGTGTTCATGACCACATCAGAGAAACAGGGAGCAAAGTCTATTGTTTTTTGGGTTCCATTTGTTTGGTCTTCATGTTTCAAACAAGTATATGCAAGAACAACTTTGCTGTTAAAACCAAAGAAATGGAAACCAGAAAATTTGTAAGCTAATGGTTTCCCTGATAACTGACATGGACAAGAAATATATCACACTAGCTTTACTACTCGGCTTTGCCCGGGGTTTAGGCTTATTAATTTCATATTCCCTTATAAGTCACTGAAAAAATCGGGGAAAAAAATTGAGGCTTGCAAGAAAGAAAAAAGCTGATTTCACAAATTTGGTCATTACAAATTATTTATTCATAATGTGATTATTTCAGCACTTGGCCATACACAACATTTTTGGTTTCTCCTTCATCAGCGACAATATAGTATAATTTTGTTGGATCCTTTGCTCTTGACATTCCAACATACAGCTGTCCATGTAAGAAGCATCAAAACAAGTAACGTGCTTTCACTTTCAGATGTCTTTGAGGGGCGAATCTCTGGGATAAAAAAGTTAAAAACATATCTTTGCAAATATTTTATGAAACTGGCTGAAATTTTAATGAACACCATAAAGCGTTAATAGGAACATGACCTCCAAATTTCGCCTGAATCGGTAAATAACTTTATAAATTAGCCGTCAAAATTTTATTAACCGTTTCTGCGTATATATTTATGTTTACCAATGAATTAAAAATTCCATGCCTATTTTAAAAAGTTTTGACCGGATTCCGGTGAAATTTGAGGGACTCCTCTTATTACCAATTCATGTTGTTGATAAAAATTTCATCCCATTTCGTTAAGATTTCGCAAAGTTTGTTTTTGCATTTTGTTATGCACAGTTTTCAAAGAATGGAAACACCTGTGGATGTGCTTCGTCGATGAATTCAGTCACATGCTTTCTGATAACGATAACTTAGCAAATGACGCTGACTTTATTGATTAGCTTATTAATTAGTTCATAACTCGTGAACGGAACAACGTAAAGATCTTAAAATAGTTGTATTAACTTAGAAATTCCAGTATTAATAAGTTATGCAAATTTCACGATGCTACAGTTTGGTGTTGAGAGTTTTTGCTGCTTCAGACAAACAGATGTCCTATGTTTTATATATAAGATTTGGAATATTGTAACAGCAATACCCCAAATGTGATATATTTCTTGTCATCTGCTGAAAAAATTGGACACTTCCATATTTCTTGCAGCTGTACATTCTAAAATGTCCATTGTAATGAGGTTTGTTGCCTAAGAAATGACTAAAGTTTTCTGTAACAACGGAATGAGATTAAATCAAACTACTGTTAGCTGGTCTGAAATCTGCTGTGTTGAATTCATTTCATTGGTATTTTCAGTTGGAAAAAAAAAGTAGTTTTGTGGAATTTTAGTGCAGTTATTATTTAGCTGATTCCAGTGAAATGGTTGTGATATCCATTAATCTGTGAGAGGAAAAGGTAATGGGAAAGCTTTAGGTCAACTTTTTGTATCCTTGTTTGCTATTGTTTTTTAAGCATTTTTGAGGCTTCACGTCTTAGTTTAAAGCAGACTGCAGGTAAAATTTTACATGTGCATGGATTTGAAGGAGGCCAAAAGTCTGCAGGATTTAATTTTTTTTATTTCTTTATGAATTAAATTCAACCAGAATTAGGGCCAGTCCCAAAACTATACCTTTCTGCTATTTCAGGGTAAAGACACAATCAGTTGAATGTTGAAAAATTAAATATTCCACAACATTAAAAGTTACTATATTCCACCATTTATTTGTGTGACTTTATTCTTGTTTCAAAATGTGGGATCAGATTTAAGATTGCATTTGTTGAGTTGCTCACGGTGGTCATTAAACCTCCAATCAAAAAAAAAAAAAAATTGCATTTGTCTCATGGTGAGCCAAATATTACAAACCTGGGGTCAAATGAAGTCCATCATCGAAATCAATTGAAGTAGTTAAACTACAGGCATTGCATAATTATATTTCATTTAATTTAGAAAACAACATTTATGAATGCAATATTTGTAACTTAGAGTCTACTATAGTTTTGTTGGAAACTATGGTCCATTTTCACAGGACTAAGCATTTTTCAAAATGCTTATTTTTTCAAAGACCTTTTAAAAACACTTAGTCCTATGAAGCTGGACCATTGTTTCCAGTGAAACTATAGTAGACTTTAAGTTATAAATATCATATTCATAAATGCTTTCTAAATTAAATGAAAAAAAAATCAAAATTAAGTTTATGTATGATTATTACATTGTGTTAAACATTTTCCAAATTGTAACTTATTTCACTAAAAATGTTGTATTGAATAAATATGTTCGCAATAAAATTTATGCAGTAAAGAAATTTAATTTGAAGTCTTGTGTATATGGAGATAAATTATTTTATAATTACATCCATACATATCACTAAGCTGTTCTGAGATTCAGAGGTTAGCTCCACAAGAAATACAAACTAACAGACAAATTTTTTTAACTGATTATTTACTTACTGTTGCCATTATCAAACTTCTCCATTTACAGCGACGTTGACACACAACTCGGGCTTCACTGACAACCATCACTCAACGTACACAAGACCTTCTGTACTTCATACTCATAATCTTTTTTTCATGCAGGTACTCCTGAATCTGATCCTTTCATGGCCTTCCTCTGTCTAATTTTCTTAGTAAGCATCTCATCACTCATTCTTTCAGCATAGCCAAACCACTGAAGAATATTAGTCTCCATCTTACTGATAACATTTTGCTTCACATTACACAACTGCAACACATCTTCATTCCTCACACGATGAGAATGTGTCTTGCCACCCCCCTTCCCTCGTAAGTAACACATTTCTCCAGCACACAGACAACTCCTACGTTTCACTACCGTACATCAGAATAGGAACAATTACACTTTCATACACTGCCATGCTGGTCTCTCTTGAGAAGCCATCATTCCTGTGAAAACCTCCTAAAGCAGCTATGACTTTCAGTGAAGAATTCACTCCTGTACTAATATCACCATCCAATTTGTTCTGTCTGTTAAACATGCTTCCTAAATACACAAACTCATTCACCTGGTCAATCACTGTGCCAGTTAGACTTATATTACATTCAGTGCTAACAGTTCCTTGCTCAAAAACTGTAACTTTGGTTTTACCATTATTTATACTCAGTTTGAATTCTATGGGAACTTTGTACATCCGGAACAACATACTCTGCAACACACTTTTGCTCTGTGCCAACAGGACAGTGTCATCAGCATACAGCAATCTACACACATGGATATTACCAAGAGTCTAAGACATAAACCAGTATTGTCCATTTTGGCATCATGCATGCACACATCCATAAATATATTAAACAGCCATGGGGACATTACACAACCTGGTCTGACCCCTGCACCAATAGAGTACCATTTTGATAAAACACCATTCACTTATACACAAGCTCTACTGCCAGCATACATAGGTTTTACGTTATTAAGTAGGTTTCCAGTAACACCATATGTATTCAGTACCTTCCACAAACCAAGTTTCCAAGTACGACGTAGAGCTCCAAGTGGAATGAACTTAATAAAACTTAACCGTCAATCAAGAAAGGGATATAATATTGCACAAGATATGTAAATAGTAACTTGTAATTCAAGAATTTTTAATTATCTGGAAAACCTTTCCCTACTCTATATGAAGTCAACACAGCATAGTGTGCCGGAACCAAGTTAACCCTAACGACTGGACATCACATACAACCATATAGAAGTAGGATAGAACTTTTAACCAAAAAGCTCTCAATAAACCACCAATGTGGGACCGAACACACACTTCGGTAATAACATTTTTAGGACTTTAAACTGAATTGTATCTTAATTGAGTAATTTAATGCACCGCCACAGACTGTGCCCACTTTATGTAACATGTAAAACAGAAAACTCGGACATCAAAGCGTATTTGTGAAGAACCTTAGTCACGTAATGGTATCTGAACTTTACGATAGAATCACACGAGATATATTGACCTTCCGCAAAAGTATGCTATTTACTTTGTCGTAAGCTTTCTCTAAAGCTACGAAGGCAGCAAAAACGTCAGTGCAGCCTTTACCAGGCATAAAAACCACTCTGAACATCCCACACTTTCTCTGATGTAAGACCTCATACTTTGTCAATAATTACCTTAACAAACACTTTCCCTGGCACACTCAGTAGGCTAATACCATGATAGTTCTTGCAGTCAGTCTGATAACCTTTCCGCAGTCAGTCTGATAACCTTTCCTCTTATACAAGGTAAAAATGATATTATCCTTCTAATCCCGAGGGACCATTCCCAACTTCCAGCACCACTGGCAAATTTTAGTTCACCAGTCAATTACAGAGTCACCACCATATTTAACGTCTCATCAGATATGCCATCAACTCTCGGAGCCTTACCATTCTGAAGAGATTTTAGAGCTTTACACACCTTCTGAGATCCCTCCTGTGCTTCCATCTGCCTCAGAATACCTTGCTTCCTTGATCTAATAACTCACAGAAAGTATTCACCCCATTTTTCATTAAACTCATTGGGTTCTCATATCATTTCCCTAATCCTATTCTTCACACAACTTGCTTCCCCTATTTTTTCTGTCTTGTGTACTTCAAGAAAGTTTTTCTATCTTTCCAAAAAGCCAATTCATGCTTTTCCACCTTCTTCCTTTGCCTTACTCTGGCAAACCAGCTTAGCTGCTTATCTTTTGCCTTACTCTGGCAAACCAGCTTAGCTGCTTATCTTTTGCCTTACTCTGGCAAACCAGCTTAGCTGCTTATCTTTTGCCTTACTCTGGCAAACCAGCTTAGCTGCTTCCTCTTCTTACAGCGATATTCATCCCCAGAAACTACCCTGCAACATCCCCAAATAGGCTTCCTTCTTTCTCTTTTTTACTGCCTCTTCAATCTCACTATTCCACCAAGCATCACCTCTATTGTTTACCCACTATTGTGGTGATGCAGACCTATTTTATAATTAATTATTATAATTTTATATTTAGACTAAATTCTAGAGGTTTCATAATTATAGGTATAGGAGTTGGTAACACTTTTTTTTTTGGTTGAAAGGGTTTCATGTAACAAAAAATGAGTTGCTGCAGTGGTCTGAGTGTTGGCTTCTGGCAATTTGTCCGAGATGAGTCCAGGTTCAAATCCTTGTGAGACATGGATGTTGCGTTTGTCTTACAACACTAGCTCTCTCCTTTCCTAGAATCAGTGGCCCTAAATTAAGGACGGGTGACTGTTGGTTCGTTGAGTTCCTCACGATAGTCGTTAAACTCCCAAATGAAAAAAAAAAAAAAATGGCTGTAACATTCTTTAATGGAAATTAGGAGAAGTAGGCTTGATTACTGCTCCAGGGCTATGCAATTTTCTGGTTTTCTGAAGAGATTGCTACATGTGGCAAACAGTGGATACAGCCTGTATGTACTAATAATGACATTTGTAAGTTGTGCTGTGTGGCTTTTGATATCAAGAAAACTGTATAGAATAAGGAAACTTGTTGAAAAATATAAACTCAGAGAAAAAGGAGAATTAAGTGAATTCAACTGCTTATAGACTTTACAGTAAGATATATATATATCTTACTGTAAAGTCTATATATATATATATATATATATAGTGAAATAACATTATTAATGGTGAGAAGAATTGGCAGGAAAACACAACACACAAAACATAACAAGAATTCTTGAAATCGTCATAACACGGCTAATGGCTGATGAAGGTAGAAGTTGCTACCGAAACTTCCCGCTTATAATTTTCAACGTAACTTACGTGTGTTATGATGATTTCAAGAATTCTTTATAAATTATGAATGGATTTAAAGTATGAAAAATTTACATCCATAAGGGAACATTTGAGAAAATATATTGCCTTGCATAAAAAAATTGAGGTAAGGAAAAAAAGGTTGTTTTTTAAAAAAAGGATTGCATATTGGACATGGCATAGGACATTCAAACTTTAAAACTATGGGAGCAGTCACAATCACGGTTGTTATCGGTTACTTTAGGGGTTCCTCAGGGCTCAGTTCTGGGTCCCTTATTATTTAATTTATATATAAATGATATTTTTAATATAACATCTAACAATGATATAATTCTTTATGCAGATGATACAACAATATTATTCAATGTAAAACATCTCAATGGAATGGTTATTCAAGCAAAACTTCAATTACAAATTTACTCAGAATGGTTAACATGCAATGAACTCATAATTAATGTTAATAAAACCAAACTTCTTGTTTTTACTAGACAGAAAATATTACAAACACAAGTTCCATATTTACTTTTGAATAATACACCTATTGGTATAGTACAAAGTTTTGAGTATCTGGGAATTGTTTAAAATTCTGACCTAAGATAGAATAACCATATAGATTCAATTGCAAATTGAATCTCTAAAAATGTTGGGACTGTAAGCAAAATTATATCTAGTCTAACTACTAAAACACTTAAACTTTTATTCTACACACTCATATAATCAAATATTAATTATTGCTTTTCTTCATGGGGACAAACCTCTGATCAATAAATTACAGATATTACAGAATAAATACATAAGGTTATTAGACTTAAAAACAAATTCTGCATCTCATACTAACCTGAAACTTTTCACTTCTCACCATATTCATGTCAACCCCAACCATTATGGAATTTTATGTGTTAAACAATTATTTGACTTCAAAATTGGTAAAGTAATGTTCCAAAGAATTAAACAAAATTTACACACATATTTCATTGAATTGAATGTTCATACTTATAACTATGAGACGAGACACAGATCATTATTAAGACCTATATATCCAAAAACTCTCATGATGAAACAGAGCTTAAATTATATTGGTCCTGAATTTTGAAATGCACTGCCTGTCGAGTTGATTACAATAAATAACCTAAACTTATTCAAACATAAATTAAAAATAATACTTGCTGCACTAAGTTAAAAAATAATAATAAATAACAAATTATTTATAATATAACTAACACTTAACATTACTGCTGTGTTTGATGAACCTGTGCTTGCTTGTCTATATATTTGGGAAATCAGGGCTTTTGTCAGGACTTTCGGAGGCATTTTCCCTGGTTCTCCCTTGCTGTTCTCTACAATACAAAATATTGATGTATATTCATAAATTCTAAATGTAACAGCAAGAATAAAAAAAAATATTTATTAACTCTGGCTTAAAAAATTACAGTAAATGTGTACCCGCCTATGGCTAGTGGTGTAATGTGAAACAGTAAAACTTCTGAATAGCAGACATCGAAGGGGAAAGAAAAACTGTCTGTTATTTAGAAGTGTCCGCTATTGGGAAAATCGTGCTTTATGATAGCATACATGTACTATGTTTATAAGGTAAACACAATTTAAAAGATAAGTAAATAAGTATGTAAATGCAATACAGAGCAAACTTGTACTAACCTTTATTAAAAAATATCCATCAAAACCTAAGAAGCAAAATAATAAAGTATTGTTATTTGTCTGTTACATCCTTGCGAAATTTTGTTTTCTAAATGAATTTCTAGCCAGCCGCCTGAAGCTTTGAATTCTGTGAATCCTAATTCATTTGCGATTTCCAAAGCCTTTTGACTGATTAAAGTTCCTGATAAAGGAATGTTGTTGGCTCTAGTGCTGTAAAATCATTCATAGGCAAGAGTGTCTACAGCTAAACCATCAGTTTTAGGGAAAGCTCTCTTAATTTTCTGGTTGCCATTACGATCTTGCCAAGACTTTAAGATTTCACTCACTTGCATTTTTCCAATGCCCACTTTATCTTCCAAAACACACACAGTTAATCTTTCCTTTTCACTCAGCTCCACTATTTCAACTTTTTCTTTTAGAGTCAAGCGCTTGCATTTGTGCAACATTTTAAAATCAGTGTTTAAGAAATCTTTGCTTCACAGCTCACTTGATTAGCAAAACCTACATGATTATTGCAAACAAATGTGATTCCTAGTAATCTGGACTTGAAATTGATCCCTGTGCCTGACCTTGACCTTACCAAACATCAAAAGGTGAGTCCCTCCCACCCGCACCTGAATTGTGTTTACATGTGTTTCCATCTGATTACTGTTCCCGAATTAGCTGACTTTGGGCGCTGGTCCCCATTTCTGAGGTCTCACCCCATTGGAAGCACTTGAAGAGCTAGAAGGCAGTTTCTCCTGGTCAGATGTGTGTATGCAAAGAGAGGGTCGGACTGTCCGGTGAACCATGAGCATGAACACAAATCCTGTTTCCAGTGGTTTCGGCCACTTACCTGGGGTACATAGCACTTAGAACCATAAAATTTACTTGGCCTCAGGAACAAAATGGTTAAGATAGAGAATGAGGAAAGGTAAAATAACAAAAAGGAAAAATTTTCTTGGCCTCGGGACCAAAACGGTTGAGATAGAGGATGAGAAAAGATAAAATAACAAAAGGAAAAATTTACTTGGCCTCGGGAACAAAACGGTTAAGATAGAGAATGAGGAAAGGTAAAATAACAAAAAGGGAAAATTTACTTTGCCTTGGGAACAAAATGGTTGAAATAGAGAATGAGGAAAGGTAAAATAACAAAAAGGAAAAATTTACTTGGCCTATGAAACAAATCGGTTAAGATAGAGAATGAGGAAAGGTAAAATAACAAAAAAGAAAAATTTACTTTGCCTCGGGAACAAAGCGGTTAAAATAGAGAATAAGGAAAGGTAAAATAACAAAAAGGAAAAATTTTCTTTGCCTCGGGAACAAAGCTGTTAAAATAGAGAATGAGGAAAGGTAAAATAACAAAAAGGAAAAAATTACTTGGCCCTGGGAACAAAACGGTTGAGATAGAGAATGAGGAAAGGTAAAATAACAAAAAGGAAAAATCTACATGGCCTCGGGAACAAAACGGTTAAGATAGTGTGAGGAAAGGTAAAATAACAAAAAGGAAAATTTTTGCAAGTTTGGGCGAATCACACCCCTAGGAATTCCTAGAATCAAAAGCAAATTGTCCGTTATATTGTACTTTTAAGTGTGTCCGCGTCCATTATTTAAAATGTCCGCTATTAAGAAGTGAATGCCCCATAAGAAGCCACGCATTTCTGCAGGGAAATAAAAAATTGTCCGTTATAGGGCGATGTCCGCTATTAAGAAGTGTCCATTAATGGAGGTTTCACTGTACTACTAAATAACGTTTTTTTTTATTCTTAGTATGACGTAAAACATTTCATATATGCATGTTGTACAACTATGATACAAATCATTACACATAATGAATGCAAAATTTATCATATGAAGATATTGTTTCAACTGACATTCACAAGTATGAGTATTTTTTGTTTCAAGAAATCACATGTTATTTGGAGAAGTACAGAATTTTGATATTTAATAAATTTGTTTCAGGGAAATTGTTTTAATTAAAATGGACTTCTAAGATTTTGTTCCAGGTTGTGCTCTCATGTATCAGGTGAGATTATTTGCTTGAACAAAAAACCAATTATGTTCGTAACCATAGCAAATTGGCACTGATGTGTGTGTGCACAGTAACTCCTTATTCTATAGTTTCAAAAATTCAACATTACAGAAAAATACAAGAAAAGAAAAGAAACCTTTTTGATGCTAAAAACACTTTTGCAAAGGTAAAACAAAAAAGCCCGCATGATTGTGTTGTACAGCGTGTGAGAAGTTAGGATGCTATTTTCAAATGCAGTAAAGAAACTGTTTGACATTTTAGATCAAATGTAGATGCTATCAGTGGCATATATTCGAGGCTAGCTACGAAGCCCAGAGAATGGCTTAGTGATTAGCGAGTCAGACTATCAATGCAAGGTCCTCAGGTTCGAACCTGGGCTGATCTTTCAGAGATGGTGTGATTTACTAACAATCGCTGAATATCCGCCGTGCATCGGACGAGCACGTTAAGTGACGGCTCCCAGGCTGGACCCACTGGTTAAATGGGTATCCTTTCCTATGCCCCCCCCGAAACTCTCTCACCCCTCTATGTGCAACATCGTACTAACATCGTACGGTGGCGCCATCTACTGTACTCTAATCTCACTGCAAACTGTTCTGTCAAAGTCGCTAGACTTGCTCTTATTCCTTCCGTTTCTGTGTCCTGCCCA
The DNA here is from genome assembly GCA_039090855.1 of Macrothele yani. Lineage (NCBI taxonomy): Eukaryota > Metazoa > Arthropoda > Arachnida > Araneae > Macrothelidae > Macrothele > Macrothele yani. Next base: position 129,328,321 of record CM077008.1, read on the forward strand.
AAAGGCGATCTCGCTGTAGGTGTCCAGGACCTAAACTCTACTCACTGTGGATGGAAGTCCTACAAGAAAATGACAAATACTGTGGTAAGCCCAGAGAATGCACAAATAAAAGTAAATTAATATACACAGACAAAAGTCAATTATCAACGGTATTAAAATATGTCTATGCTTTCAGTGCGAAAAAAACACTAGCGGATTCGCTTCTTTCAATTATGAGAATCAGTCTGGCGAACGATGATCAACGGCATAATGCAAATAGGTCTTTGAGAGACTTCGCTGTTCTGATGCGAAGAGCTTCCACACTATCTCCTGCTAGCGTTTCCATGACAACATGAATGAGATACGGAGGCGAGTGGCCATTGCTTGGCACAAAGAGTTCGCTGAAAAAACCTGAAGACTTCGGACTACCTCAGTCCCTCCATGCTTCCAGTGCGTGTTTCTTGAGAGTTGTTTCAGTTTGTGTGAAGTATCAACGAGTTCAGTGATATTGTATCTTAAATTTGTGGCTTTGTTGGATTCCAACTGTTTTGATAAATTTTGTGAAAGCTTCCCTGAACATCTACTAACAGTGCTTAAAGAACTCTATGCTTCAAATTTTGATACAGCTCGATTAAAAAATTAACTGAAGGTGTTTTATTCCCTTGATGAATACATAACAAATCAGTAAGAGACATTACTTGTTACATAAAGTTGAATAATTGGACATAGTGTTTATTGAGGTTTACAAATTAGCAGATCTAATATTAAACTTTTCATCAGCAACTGCCGAAAGAAGTTTTTCCGTATTAAAAATAATCAAGATATATCTTAGAGCCACACAAGGACATGCACATTCGAGCAACTTGGCTAGTTTGTTAATCGAGTAAAACATTTTTAAATATGAAAAAGTACTGGAAGAAACATTTTTGTGAAAACGTAACACTTAAGTTCACACAAAAAGAAAGAAGAATGGAGTTCATGTACAAATGTGTTCAAATCCTAATCCTCATAATTATTTGATATCATGTTAGCAACAGCATGTACCTAAAATTTAGAAAAAATGTTATTTCTATTAACAATTAAAAAATAAACTTCACAATTTTTAAAAACACAGTATTGTTGGGGGGGGGGTGGGGGGGGGTGGGGGTGAGATACACCACTCGGTGCTATATTTTATTCTTTTGGTACTGATGACATAAGAGCTCTGCAACTTGGAGTAAGGAATGGCTGCTTTTTCATGTTTGATGCTTAGTGTTTAAATTATAAAGCAAAACTAAAAACTCGTCTGTTTGGTTTGTATCAGAAAGTTTTAAAGCGGAATTCAGGTATTTTTGAATCTCACAAATACTTTTTTACTTGTGATTCAGAGAAATCAAACAGTTCAAGAGTTTGCTATATTTTCTATGTTTGTTAAGTAATTTTGTTAAGTGCTGGCATTTTAATTTTTTGTCTGTTGAAGCTACTATTTGAGTTTCACTATCTTTGGAATGTAGAAAATTTCTGTGATATTTAAATTTCAGAATAATTAGATCAGAGTGAACCCCCCCCCCCAACAAACAAACAAGTTATTTTGTTGCTATTTTAAAAGTAATATGTACGATATCTTGAAACAAAACAAAGAAAAAAATCAGTACTGATCATACTTTCAGATTTTGCGGCAGCTCTGGCCATATGTTGGAACTTACGTTAAGGAAATGCTAAAGGAGACTATGGAGCCAAGCATTAGGGGAAGTTTGCCATCATATTTGCAGAGCTTCCGATTTGAAAAGATTGTTCTTGGAGATTTGGTAAGTTAAAATAAGAAAGCATTTAACTTTCAAAATGCAATCACTTTAGTTGTTGGTACAAAATAAACCAATTGTAAAATCCTTTTATAGGTAATTTCTTTCTTTTGTAGGGAAATATGCAGGAGTGTATTCCTTAGTTACATATCAAATCCAAGTTGTTGCCATAGCAGATATTTTGTTTAGTTATCTGAATAGCAGTTGAAAGTTTCAGCTGAAATATAAAATCTTAAAATTCAATTATTCTTTTCATGTATACATTTTCTCTGCATCATTTGTTTGTTCAATTTGGTGGTTTTCAGCTGAGAGCAAGGCAGCTTGTTTAAAGCAGCATGTAAGCAGAAACCCTGCTTGCATTATTTAGGAGTATTTTGTTGAACAAATAAAAAAAGAAAGTGATTTTTGTTATGTGGCTTCTTAAAATACTACATTCATACTAGTTAACTTTTTTTTATGGAATTTATCTAGGTAAAGTCTCAAAATTCTGCAAATTTACGGAGAGAACTCCTCTCCTTCGTCAGGCAGTTGTTGGTTCAATCTCAGTCACTGTCTTCGGTTACGGTTAAACTTGATGGTTATGGGGATTCTGTAAAATATCTTGCCAGATGTTAGGCAGCAAAAATCCTTTACAGTCATTGATGATGAAGTTCTGGTATTTTCCAATTTCAAGTCCCACTTTCAATTTACGCTTCACGAAGTTGAATTGATGTCCAGTGACAGTCAGAGACCCAGTCCACGCGATGCCCTGTTTCTCTAACGTGCCTGTCTAATCCAGTCTTGTTTGAACAATTTTTTATTGCTGCCTTGTGCTCTGCGATGCGAGTTTCCATCTTACTACCTGTTTCACCTATGTAGTATTTTCCACAGCTGCAAGTTACTTTATAAATTACCCCTTGCATTTTTAACACGTTTTCTTCTTTTTGAATCAAACTAGGGCAAAAATTTTTATGTTTGTTATCTAAACTTGGAGCTAATCTTATATCATATTTACTGCTGATTCTCTTTAAAGATTCAAACAAACCCATATGTAATTTTTCTTGTCAACTTAAACTCCTGCTTGCTTGTTTTTTTTTCTTCTTGCCCACATAGATGACCTGAAAGTAATGCTAACAGAAAATAACTACCCAAAAAAGGAAATAGATAAATTACTCACACAAAATAAATAAATAAATAAAAAAAAAAAAAATACAAGCAAGCAGGAGTTTTAAGTTCACAAAAAATTTCAATGCCTGGAAATTCTTTTCAGCCCAAAGACTTGCAATTCAAAATCTCCACTCTACATCCTGATGATCTGGAGATCAATTCTAATATCTGGCAGCAGAAATAACAACAAAAATTCAAATGTAGAATCTGGAAATGATCTTAGTCCTCCATTGGCATGATGAACCATTTTTTGTGAGTTTACTTTTTTCTCCCAATTATTGTTGTACGACATTCTCTTATTTGAAAATTTCTTTATAGAAATGAAATTTAAGCTGCAAATTAATGACACTGTGCACAGTTCGTTCATCACATTTGACCCCTAGATGTGGATTTAGTGTGTTCATAACTCAGGGATCGCATTCCTCCTAAAATTCCTAATATTTTGTGACCCTCCTTAAATTCCTAAAATTATACCTAAAATTTGCTATTCTTCCTAAAATTTTCGTAAGCTTATTTATTAAAAATACAACCATTATTAACGCCAATAAATTTACCATTACGGTAAGGTAAAAAGACCTGTTATTGTAGAAACACTGCCTATATGCTGTGCTGCTGAAGGGAGGGAAAATGACGCCATCGAGATGCACTTGCTTCGGGGCGGGCGCTCCACTTTTGTGCCTTCGGACAGTTTTCGAGAGTAACAAGAGATCTAAGGGAAAAGGGGAGGGGTCATTTTTACCCCTGGTTTGCGCTTTGCAGACGAACTCCGTGGCACGCAGAAGATTGTACTTTATTTTTGTACATGCCTTGTGGAACCTCCTCTTTCTGCTGATGTTTTGTTATTGTAAACCGCAGGTGGGTGGAAGCAAAGAGGAAACATGTGGTCTCCTTCCATAACCTCCAGTAATGACGATGGGATGGTAGCTGAGTGTTACCGTGGCAGGCAGTAAAGCACGTGATCATTGACCTTTGATCGTGCGTCGGCGACAGCGACCTTCGATGCGCAATGTATCTCGGCTCCGACTCGCTTTGACTGAACTTGCGTGAGATGCATATGATAATTTCTGGTTTTGCGTCTTTTATGGTGTTCTCTGTGCTGTGTGCAGGTTCAGTTCTCTAGTGGTGACCTGCTTTTTTTTTTTTTCTATCTTCTGACATCCTCGCAGCCAAACTTTGGGAAGTTGTCTGGTTATGCAATATTGGAACGTGTTTTTGTACTTCCCTTTCATTTTCTGGTTAGTAATACAAGTGTTTAAGATGCCTAAATCCAAAACGAAATTTCAAGATGCGTGGCTCGCCAAAGAATTGGACGGAGTGAAGTTGAAAGAATGGTGTTCTGCAACTGAAACAATATTTTCTGCTAAGTGTATATTGTGTTCAGAAATTTTCAATATTTCTAATAGTGGCTTTTCACAAGTAAAAGCACATCATAAAGGAAAAAAACATTTGCAGAAATTTCAAAGTAAATTTCAAAATAAGTCCATCCTGAAAGCCTTTGGAGGACGGGATCTTCAGCCCAAAACAAATATTAGTGAAGTACTGACTCATGCTTTACAGTTGGCTAAAGCTGAAGCATTATGGGCCATGAAAGTTGCTAAGGACAATATGTCTTTTGTTTCATGCACTGAAACAGTTGAACTTTTCAAAGAAATGTTTCCTGATTCTGCTATTGCATCCAAAATGCAACTTAAAGAAAAAAAAAGTTGCTTATGTGATATCACATGGATTGTCAAAATATTTTGAAGAGGATTTGAAAAAGACATTGCATCTAGTAGCCCAGGAAAGGTTACTATAGCATTTGATGAAACTACAAATACACAAGTGAAACGGCAGTTGGATGTGTATCTCAGGTACTGGTCTTCAGAAATAAATTCAGTTTCTTGCCGATACCTAACAAGCGTTTTTCTGGGTCATGCAACAGCAGATATTTTGCTAAAAGAAATTCTTGATGTGTTATCCTTCAATATTTCGCTGAACAGAATTCTTTGTGTATCCATGGACAGCCCAAATGTAAATAAGTGTTTTTTACGCACATTCAATGAAGTTGTAAAACAAGAAACAGGCCAGAAATCTTTGGAACTAGGTTTTTGCAACCTGCATGTTGTTAGTAATGCATTTAAAAATTTTTTGACAAGCTTAAATATAGATTTTGACGAATTTGCTACTGATATGCATTACTTTTTAAAGAGTAGTGCTGCAAGACGAGAGGATTATAAATCTGTCGAGGATATAACATTGGTCACAGCCAAATTTCTTTTGCGTCATGTCAGCAACAGATGGTTAACCATTGGTTCTGTAGCCCAGAGGCTCTTGGATCAATGGCTAAATATTACAGAATATTTTTTAAACTTCTTACCATCTCAAAAAATATTTGAAAAACAACTACGCAATTCGGCAAGGTATAAAAGAATTCACTGTTTCCTGAAAAATGAGCTAACTCCTTGCTATTTAGCATTAATTTCATTTTCACACCAAAATTTTGAAAAGTTTTCATTATGTTATCAGAGTGAAGAACCAAAAATACACCAGTTATATTCTGATTTAAATACTTTAATGAGGAATGTTATGGCTCAGTTTATCCAAGATGATGTTATTGCAGGGAAATTTGGAGAAGACCTAAAGAATGTAGATTTTGAAAACAAAAATTCATGGAAAAAACTAGGGGAGTTAGAAGTTGGTATGAAGACAAAAAATCTCCTCAGGAATGTTCAGGAGACCAGGCAGAAATTATTTCTCTTAGATGTAAGATCATCACTAATTGCAACCACAAAATATTTAAAGTCAAATTTGCCATTCTGCAATCAAAAGCTAAGAGACATAGAAGTTTTAAAGGTAAAAGAACCAAAGAAAGAGTCAACTCAACTTTCAGTCACTGAAGGACTTTCGGAAATAACCAGAATTTCAAGTGTTTTGCATTTCTGAGGAACAAATTGATAGAGTAAGAGAAGAGTGGAAACTTTTAAATTGCGATAAGCCAACTCTAGATGAACTAGTGAAATTTTCAGAGGAAGGGCATATTCCAGTGCGGATTGATCATTACTGGCGTAATATATTTAGTATTAAAGACTCTAGCGGAAAAGAAAAATACTCAAATCTTGCTAAACTCATAAAGTCAATTTTAGTTTTACCTCATGGTAATGCTGATGCAGAAAGGGGATTTTCGGTTAACACTGCTCTGTTAAGGAAGGACAAGGCTAACTTAAAAGACTCAACTATAACATCATTAAGAATAGTTAAAGGGGCCATTAAACACTATGGATGTGTAAGTAAAGTTCCCATAACAAGAAATTTGTTAAATAGTGTTCGTGATTCACATAAATTTTATAAAGAGTATGTTGATAAGCTGAAGGAAGAAGAATCAAAAAAGGTAAAAGAAAGGAAGTAGAAAGAGAGGGAAAATAAGGAAAAGCAGCTAGAGAAAAAAAGAAAAGCTGAGTTTGATGACAAAATAAAAGAAAATGATGCAGAAATAAATAGGCTTAAAAAAGATAAAGAAGCCTCCCTAGCAGTAATTCAAGAGGGAACAGAAAGAATGAGAAAAGTTGTAGAAAAACAAAATACTGTTGAAATAGCAGTTGCCTCTAACTTGATCATACAAGGTTCAGCTGAAATAAAGAAAACTGAAAGTAAATTAGTTGTGGTGGAAGCAGAAAAAGATAGGCTTATCAGGAAAAGGTTAAAACAATAATATGAAAAAAGTAATTCAGTGAACAATTGTACATAGTTCTTGGTTTTCAATTACCTTTTTAGGATATTATAATTTAATGTGAAACCTGAAAACTTTACTGTGAAAATCGTGAATTGCTTCTGGTTCAACAGCATATTAATGTTCAAAGTGAAACTTGAATGTGGTAAATATACTTAAATATGATAATAACACCACGTGAAAAGATAAGAACTGAAATTAGAAGTAAATCATACTTAAACTTTAGACGTTATGCAAAAAATTTGGGTGTGAACTTCGACCATATATACTAATGGACTGCGCATTGGCAATTGCTGCATCAAAGCCGCCATGGCTCAAACATTGGGCACGTCATCATCAGACTCCAAATTTCGTGTAAAAATGCTGTTATGATTACTAATTTACGCTGCAGAACTTCAGTGTTTTCGGTGTATTATGTGAATGCGCCTCATATATAATGAAAACTCTTCAGGTAAGTTTAATTATGAGCTATATACATGCATGAACGGGTTGTTTGCATTTTGTGATTTATAATGTGATGAACATTTGCGAAGAATTTGGAACATGCATTCCATTTTTTTCTTAAGTTACTATATTTTTATATCAATAGCTGCAAGTTTCTGGTTAAGTAATTGAACTTTATTGACTTGGGTATTTTAATCGTTTCTTACCCATGAAAAATCGTAGAACTTTCTTTACCATATCGCTCAGAGCAACCATAAGCACAGCAGGTGTAACCCATCTTTTTGACTGATGCCATGTGATTTTATGTTGGAGCCAGAAATTTTGATATCATGCGCAGTCTATCAGTATATATGGTTGAAGGGTGTGAAGCAAACTCTTTACAATGTATACAAAGTTGTTTTACTAGATGTATACAAACATACATCTAGTTTTTATTGAAATATACTCCTAAAATTTTCCTAAAAATTTTCTAAAAAGTCCTAAAATTCCTACCTAAAATTTTCCAGAAGTATGCTATGATCCCTGATAACTTTCTAATCACATAATACTTTTTCTAAGTGTTAGGAAACTGAAATTTTTTATAATGATTAACACTGAAAAGTTTGAGTTGATAATATGATTTTTAGTATGAAATAATAAAATAATTCATATAGTTAATAATTAAGAAATCACTAACCCACCTGTCTATATCATATAAAAAAAAAAAAAGAAAGATGACGCTATATTTTCGGTTGTAATGAACACACCTTTTATATCCTTTCTGATGCGAATAAAATTTTTCAAAGTTATTCATAGTCAACGAGTAACTTGAAAATGTTACTTAAAGGAAACAGCTACTTACTCCCACAAGCAGCTGAAAAGTTTGTTACAGAAATTAAGAAATTGTGCTCAAAAAGTTTCTCATAGCAGAAGGAACATATCAGAAACAAAGGAATTTTCAAAATAAACAATTAGAAGAAGAAATATAAAGGGAAACGTGATGTAATTCTGCGCGCCATAACGGAAGAACTTTGTATGATGAAAAAGTTGAAAATATGCGAAAAGTATCCTTCATTAATTTTAAAACTGATTATTCTTTGCTATATAGTCACTATAGGAAATATGTTGTTTTTGAAATACATACAAGTAAAGAAAAAAAACAAAAAAAAAACTGAACAATTAACGCACTACCAGAGTTTTATAAAAATAAAATGTATCATTACACAGCTGTTGAAACAGAAAACTTGCTACGAACCACGATAACAGAATAAGATAATTTAAAGAAAAATTAATAAAACAATAAAATTTTATTAGAACATTACAGATTCCAATGGGGACAAAATAGGCACATTAGAATTGAATGTGCAGCAATGTGTGTGAAATTGATTTTTATGGCAAAATATTAAAATATTAGACTATGAACCTCATAAAAACAGGAGACTAATTGAAGAAAACTTTTATATCCAGAAAGACAGTTCCATCAATGAAACTTCAAAAATTATAAATAGCATTTTCAACAAGTTCATTCAAAAATACTGGACTTACAAAATATACAAGATAATTATTTTAGTTTAATAACTGGCAACTGCAAGAGGAACCTAGCAATACAATTTAAATTCTGTGTAAATGAAACTTTTGATACAGTTCCTTAAGAACAGACCTTGATAAAATCTAGAGGCCAAAAATCTCTGTAAAACAAAAAAAAAAAAAAAAAAAAAAAAACTCTGAAGATGTGGAAAATAATTGAGAGTTCATCAAGTTAAAATAGAATTATGTACATTAATCTTAGTAAAGTCTTGAGTAAGTGTTTTAATTGCTGTAAAGAGCATATATTTTTAAATCTATAAGCAAAAACTGTCTGCAAAACCTGCTAATAATTTGGAAATTATCTGTGTAAGTCTGCATTCTGCTACTCTGGACACAACAAATGTTTGCTGGTATAAGCCAACAAAATGCATTGAACCCTAGCTTTCACCTACCAACAAGTGGCTTTCTTATGACAGGAAACATGACACTGAGCAATGCAGAATGCATTAAAATGTATCAAGATTCAAGCATTAAATTTCAAATGTGACTAGACTTAACTTTAAAAAAATAAATAAAAATACTACCAAATAGCAGTTTCTGATAGCAAGTTTCAGCATTCAGGCAACACATAGAAAAGATATAAAGAGTAAACTATGATAAATTTGCTAAAATTGCAAATGTAACATAGAAATACAGAAAACATTAGTGTAATTAAACAAAGTGTGGAGTAAAACAAGCTCAAAGCAGTTGCTGCCAAGACTTTGAGATCCACCCATGCACAAATTTGATAACAGGATTATTATAGTTTCCATAGTCACAGTTCCTTTTGGTGTAGTGAAAGATGCAACATGTCTGGTTAGACTTCACTCTGGGGTAGCATTGTGCTGTCTAACTTCCTACTAAAAGGGCTGTTGAAGCGACTCCCTTCTTTTTATCTCTTTTGTGTTCTGTGATCATGGTGCCAGTTGACCTTTATGAAATTCCTACTTAAAATTTCAGAGAACCAACCATCTGGAAAAATTTATGTGGTTTGCAGGTAATTTGTTTAGTTGAAATTTTTCTGATGTGTTCTCTGAATTAATAGTAAAGATGAAAAAGTTTCAAATTGAAATTTCTGTGGCTTGCATTTCTTGTGGTTTCATCAGTTCTTCATAGACATACAGTGATGGTCATTAAAAAAGAGAATGCACTTAATATTTTCCTTATGTTTTGCAGCCTCCAAGATTAGGTGGGGTTAAAGTTTACCAAGAAAATGTGTCGAGAAATGAAATAATTATGGATCTCGACATTCGGTAAGACCATTTTGAGTGTTCTTTGGGTTGTTAATTATTTGTTCACTTTATTTGTTTTGCAACTTTTGCTTGCTTTGTGAATATTACATTTAACATGTTCAGTGTTTGACCATATGATATAGTATAAATTGTGTGTGCCTGTGCATGCGTGCCTGTGCTATGAGCAGAAGAGCTTGAATTAAAGTGTATTACTATTATGTACTTGAGTTGGTAAGTGTAACAACTGAAAGTGTGCAGGTAATTTGTGGTGTGTACGTACAGTACAGTGGAAGCATAAAAGCACCCTGCAACATTCATAAAATACTGCACGAGTTCACTATGGTTATTAAAATTAGCTGAGTGGTAGTCTGCATTACCGAATCTGAAAAGCAATAAAAAACTTCTTTAGGTGTCAGTGAAGGTGTTAATAACTTAAGTAAAGATTACGTCCCTTTAACGATTCCCTGCACCTCTCAGAAATCTTTGCTAAGTATCATCGGTTATAGTCTTGCTTATGTCATCGATACAAAAAGGAAATGTCTAGTGATGTAGAAAAGGGGCAAAACAAGGCTATAAAAATAACTTCAGCCAGGGCAAGAATGTCAGATTTCTAGACCAAACAGTTGTAAAAATGTCAGGAGATCCAAGACAGTTTGAAATCAAAATGGCACTGTTGGATGATACTAAATGGTAAAAGTGCCAAACTGCAGAACTATGTCGTATCCTGGAGTTTTAGGCATCATATGTCTCTTGAAAAGCAAGAGGGGATGACATAGCAACACTGAAATATTCAATGTAGTTGTTTGTAGTGCTGGAAAGACAAAAGACATCTTGACCTCCATTCCTAAGGAGAAATATGGTGTGTTTATGTGTTTGTGAAGTCACCATTGAAATGATTATCTACAGCTAGGACACCTGAAAACTGTGATTTTTTTTTTTTTTTTTTTTTTTTTTTTTTTTTGTGGTATTTTGCATGCAAAGGCCTCCCTCAATGCTGTTCAAACTACTCAGATGAGGCAACCAGGTGCATCACTGACAAACTGTGAATGCTGAAGAATTGTTTTGTCAGCTAAACTGTCACAAAAATGTCAGTGCTGGGTCAACTAGTTTTCTTGCATGTATTTGTAGAGAATTAGTGTCATTTAATAAATGCCCTGTGCTGTACCCGTCTTGTGCAGTGGTTCCTTGCATTGACATACCTTGATGGGTGTAGCCCCAGTACGAGTCATGTCTGCCATTGAGTGCTCCCAAAAAATTGGTGGAAAAAGGTATGTCACAAAATCAAATTCAACTAATTTGCATGCTGTGCCTGGAACATTTGCCCTAGGGCTATCACCACTGGTTATTGGCTTGATAACCATACACATAATCTTTGAAATCAAAAATGGCACTGTTAGATGATATGTCCCAGGGGTTCCCAAATGGGGGACCCCTGGGACATACCAATACTGTACTCCTTTTACGCATTGTACTTGTCAGTCATTAGTGCATTTGTTGTTCTGCAATAGTATAAAACTATTTGAAGAGTTAAGACTTCATTTACTTCTTCTTTAGTGTCTCCTCTGAGTTTGATATAGTTTCTGAGGATTGAAACATTGATGACAGATCTTGATAGTCTCCTAAAGGCTTAGAATTAGAAGCATCTGCAAGAATGTAAAAGCTCAGAGGAGACAGTTGAAGAAGTGAAGTCTTCAGTTAGAGAAAAATGAAAATATCTCTGAGTAAAGCTAATAGATTTTACTTTCTAATTATTTGAAGACCCACTGGTTGACACATTGTGTAGCTAGTAGTATGGAAATGCTTGTTTTATTTTACACCATGCAATAAACACTGCCTAAAAAAAAAAAAAAAAGATTTGTTCAGATGTTTTTTAAGATAGGAAAGTTATCATGATAAGTCCAGAGTGCATTTAGGCTTTTTGGCAGAAAAATTTTGCTCCAGGAAAAGGAGAAAAGTACATAATTTCTTTAGGTGATATTCCCTCCACCCAGCACAAAAAGACCTTTTTTCTACTGAGGGTGAGTCGAAAGTTCTACAGTATTTGGATCACTTTATGTCCTCATATGTACCTTTATGATGAAAGTTGACTAGCATTCAAAGTATAGGCCATGATGTTGCACAGTCTTTAGCCATTTGTCTGCCAGTTCTTTGATTCTGCGGCAGTACCAGTTCTTGTCCTTCAAGGCGAATAACATCTTCACCCCAGCTGCCACCTCCTCCTGGTTGTTGAAGTGCTGCCCGCAAAGGAAGTGGGCCATTTACTGGAACAAGTAATAATCCAATGGGGTAAGGTCTGGACTATATGCTGGGTGTGGCGTCAGTTCGATGCCCTGGGGTTCCTGGAGTTTTGCCCTAGTCATTCCCATTGTATGAGGGCGAGCATTGTTGTATTGTGGGAGAGTGCACTTTTTGTTCACCAGTACTGGGTACTTCTCCTCCAAAACAGCATCTATCTGCTCCAGCTGTTCACAGTAGATAGAGGTTGGCGTTGATGGTCCGACCATCTGGAACAAATTCGTGATGGATTATCCCCTCGAAATTCCACCAGACACAGAGCATCACTTTGTGCTCAAACGCCCATGTTTGGCAACAGGTTCAGGAAGCTGGTCCAGGCTCAACCACTGCCGTTGTGTGTTAGGATTACGGAAATAGACCCACTTTTCATTGCACGTAACAATTCTCTTGATGAAATGTACATCGCACGGGTTTTCTAGGAGTTCCGTGCACATTTCCACTTGGCGGTTTGCTTCAGCTGGCGTCAGTTCGTGAGGGACAATGCAGCAGCTCCTGTAGATCTTGCCGAGGTCCTGAAGGTGATGAACCACAGTGGTCTGTGATACGCCAAGCTCGCCTGATAATCTCAAAGTGCTGGTTGTTGGATTTGCCTCTAGCAAGTAGTTTTTTTATAAAAATTTTTGAACATTGAAAAAAATTTGAAAGATTTTTTAAAGCACGTAATTTTTTTATAAAAATTTTTGAACATTGAAAAAAGGAAAATCCAAGTTTTTAGGTTTTTTGAAGCAAGTAGGATTTTTATAAAAATTTATGAACATTGAAAAAATCAAAAATTTTGATGCACTTTGATATACAAAAATGCCCATAAATATGTGACCTTAGTCATAGAGATATTATCTACAGCTTATTTCAAAGCTCTTTTAAAGGGCATTAATTTGATGTACAACACATAGTAATTGTGAGAGGGAAAATGTATAACCGATTTTTGAAAATCTCAAAAATACAGTTTTTAATTATTTTTTTGGGGAAAATATATGTTCAAATGAGACATTTTATGAGTTTATCTGCAAAATTTCAGAATGGGATGCAGATGGGATCATATTTAAAAATGTTTTTTGAAATGAGAATTTAATGATTACATTAGAATTTAGTGATGTACACTAAGAGTCAAGTGCTCAGCATTTGATTTCTGTACAGGATTGTAACTACATAACATTGGTTTTGAATGTAATTTTTTTTTATGACTTATCTTGGGTTTACCGTTAGAAAAAAATACAGAATTGAATGTTAAGCATTACAAATCTCAACTTAAACTAATGAAAATGACAGAAATTAATTGTTCTCTTTGTAATCTTAAAACCCAATATACACTTACCAAACTCAGTCACTAATTCTGAAATGCAGAAAATGATCTTGAGTATAACAGAACACATGTTTACACTTTTTTTAGCACTTCTAAAAAACAGTCCAGGAAGACAAGTAAAAATATTTACAAAAAATCTAGTTTTTTTTTACAGAGGAGTATGAAGTTCACCACTAGTTCGTTAAGTCTTTGTGACAAAAGAATTGAAGATCTCAAAGGGTTACTTTTACTTAATGTGTAAGCACCTCTCGTTGGAGCAACAAGGTCGACTTGAGTTAGCACAGTATCTGCTGCAATATGTTCGATATCTGGACCATCAGGGAAAATCAGTGGAGATGATCCACTCAGGTGGAGGAAGCTGGCTCTCCATTCGGCAATCATATTATGTTTGACAAGAACAAGTGCCAGCCGCCATGCTTCAATCATCATTGGAATAGATAGCAATTTTCTAAGGGGGTTGGTGATATGGCCATTAAAAATAAAAGTAACTGACACCAGAACAAGTAATGCAAAAAATACCCCTCCTTCCATGTATGTTTCACTGGCAATTCAGTACTAAAGTTACTATTGCAAAACTTTCTCAAGATAGTTTATACCAAATATTAAAACAATTTAAAGGAACACTTCTTACTTTTACAGTATATGTTTCATTAATTCATTGGCTATTCAGTAGCAAATTTACCATTATGAATTACAATTGATTTTGAAGTAAACTTTCCTAAGATGATTTCTATCAAATAATAAAAGAGCTTTAAAAAAGACTACTAACTTCTTACTTTTACAAAACAAATTCCAGGCGCCTTGGTTTCTTACTCAATTCATCTATCACTTCATCGGCTGAAATTGGTAAATTTCTATGAATTGACAACAGTGCTAAGCCTTTCAGTCTCTTTTCTGATATGCAGTTTCTCAAATAAGTTTCTACTCTTTTTAAGGTAAAAAGTGTTCTTTCAGGTGTAGCCATTGATGCAGGAAGAGTGCATTAATTAGTTTATGTACGTTGTGGTATATCTTAAGATTACATAGCTTTAAAGTGTCCACTGCAGATGCTGGCTGAAAATTTAATTTTTCCAGTTTTTGCTGCCGAAATTCAAATTCAGAAAAAAAACAAAAAAACAAAAAACAAAAAAACATTCATTCCCCTCATTTCTGAATAAAATTTCACTAGATTCTTGAATGATATTTTGTCACTGTCTTTCATTTCGGTGTGAACAGGCAGGAGAACCTGCTGAAAGCTGCTTTGTGTTGAACAAATCGTTCATTCAATTGCGATGTAAAGTGGTCCAAAATAAATTTATAACTGGCTGATTTGACATGGAATGATCCCATGGAAACATTTCAAATGATGAGGCAAGTGTATGAAAAGAATTGTCTATCTCATTCATTTGTTTTTGAGTGGCATAAGTTTTTCTTACATGGCAGAGAATCAGTGGAAGATAACATCTGGGCCCAACAAAAATGGCTCAAATGCCAGACTTGATTGAAAAGTTGTGAGAAATCAATACCAATGACCAAAGTGTAATGCTTCAAATGATTTCAGACAATCTGCCAGTGGTGGCTCGTGGCAACTGAAACAGGTGGGACCAGTAGCCGAAGTCAAACAATGAAATAAAAAAAACTGTCATTATTAGGTCAACTATTCAGACCACCCCACCCCCAAATTTCCTTTATTTTGCCCTTGACTCACAATAATGCCCAAATCAGGTAGGAATGTGTCAACATTGTATTGCACACGAAAAAAATTTCCTCAGAATAGAATGCATAACTATTAACAGAAAAATGTTAAAACTCCTTAAATAAAATTTTTACCTTAAAACATATGAGCATTAATTTATGTTAGTTGTGCTTTGTTTCTTCAGATTTCTCAACTGAGGAATAATCACAGGATTCACAGGATAAAAAAATATAGTGAAAAAATAATTACTCCAAATATATGCAGGGATTGAATGTTTCATGAATTTCGTCCCATATAGAATGAGTACCATACTACCATTTGCATTATTTGAAAGGTTTAACCTTTTTTTTAAAAGAACTTGTGAAACCTAAAAACATATATGTACTCATGTGCAAATTATACTTACAGGTTTTCTCATTTATTTATTTATTTTTAACATAGAAAATCATCTTAGTTAAAACTGAAATTAGTTCTGCAAAGCGCTTTGTAAACTTCATACTCTTGGAAACCCAAATTTTTGAGCTGATAAGCACAGAGTTTTTTAAGTGAAGCTTTTAGACTCAAATTCTTGGGCTGGTGAGCACTGTGTTATTTTAAGTGAAGCTCAAACTAAAAATTCTTGGGGTGATAAGCACAGAGTTTTTTAAGTGAAGCTTTTCTTCCAGATTTAAAGCAAAGAATGGTGATTTTAACAAAATATCCACTCCATTCATTGTACTCGACAAGCAAAGAAGTCATGACACAAAGAAACGACACATCACCGAGAGAGAGACACACAGAAAAAACAACTAACTGAACTTTGCTATGACATTTGAAAGCCTCACGCCACCCTTGAGCTTGGTCGGGGTAAGCCTCTCTGTCAACCCACGCTGTTAAGGAAATGGGTACTCTCCCAGCCAATAAAATTAGCACGGGGCCAGATCACGTTTTTTTTTACACTTGCGGTTAAGGCAGTGTTGTATGTAGGTCATCATACTGAATGAGACTGGGAGGAAATCGTCTCCTCTTCGCTTGCGTAGTGATGTTACTGGGGCCTGTTGGAGCTGGCCCCAATAACCTCACACTCTGAACGTGATCTCTTTCCTCAAGGAATAGTTTTTCGTTTTTGAAGGAAACTTTTCCCTTAGGTAATGGTTTTTTGAAGGGAAAGTTTTATCACCATGTAGTTAAGAGAGAGAATAAGAATCAGGGCAAAAAAAAAAAAAAAAAATTCTAGAAATAGAAATTTTTAGGTGGGGCCCGGCCCCTCTGGCCCCTAATGACGAACCGCCCCTGCAATCTGCACACTAATGAGGAAACCATTTGGTAAATAATAACCCAGAATTTGAAGAAAACAGTCTGTGGGCAGTTTGTTTCATGTTTGTTAATGGACAAGAATGACAGTCATGAGTGAAACACTGCAGATAACTCATGGGACTGCTGAAAGCAAATTGAACATTATAAAATCAATTGTTACAGTTGATGAGACTCAGCATTTTTCATACAGTCCCAAAACCAAGCTACAAAATACAGAATGGAAGTTGGAAAGCTCTGCTAAGTCAAACATGTTCATGAAGAAAAGTTAAAAATTAAAGCAATGTTCACCATTTGCTGCTATAGCGATACAATTAGAATAATAATAACAACGTTTCGCACAATAGAATGTTTATTATACATCGACTATAGTTTCGCAAAGCGTTTGGCTTTGCTTCCTCAGGACGAATGGAGCGTGAACATTCAAATCATTGTGACAACATCAGAATTCTGACGGTCATGGGTTTTGGTGAGTTGTTTCCACACGCTTGAAAGAAATGGAGTTGACGTCATGTCATTGACAAGCCGTGACGAGTTCCGGTATATGTGGAAAGCTTCTAATATATTAAGCTTGATAGTAGAGTCCGGTTTATCAATAAGTGTAGCTTTTCCAAACAAAAATTTGTGGTTATTTTCGTGACAATGTTGAGCTATAGATGACTTCTTCAGTTCACAGTTCTGTACATAGGTTTTGCGTTCCTTCACACGGAAACTTAAAGCCCTGCGGGTCTGTCCTATATATGAAAGTCCACATTCACAAGGTATCTGATAAATTCCTTAGCAGTTTAAGTCTTCGACGTAGTCTTTTGATCCGTAAAAATTCATCTTGTTTATGGGTTTGAAAATAACTTTGAAATTAAAACTTTTAAGGATTTTTGAAATTCTGAAGCAAATCTGAGGAACAAATGGGATAACTGCCCAGTTCTTTCGTATTGGGAAGTCTACAGGCATGAGCGTGCAGACAGGCTTTGGTTTCTTAAATTTGTGGACAGCTTTGTCTATAACGGAAGGGCTGTATCCTCTGTGTGCTGCAATTTGTTGAATGTTTACGCTCTATTCGTCCTAAGGAAGCAAAGCCAAACGCTTTGCGAAACTATAGTCGATGTATAATAACGTTTTGCACAATAACATGTTTATTATTATTCTATTTTAACAGCGCAAGCTTTGTAGTCATAAATTATATAGCGATACAATTGTTCACAAAGAGTTCATGCCTAGATGCCAAGTGGTATTACTGTATGAATGTTTTGAAACATTCATTGCAGAGCCTCAGTAATAAGCATAGAGGAGTAAGTTCCTCTTGTACAACACACCAAACCACAAGGCCGTCATCATTTACTAGTTTTTTGGCCTGTAAAAAAGTTTGTGTACTGTTGCACCATGGCATTTACCAGACTTAGCCCTGTGTGTAACTTGTTCCTTAATCTCAAAGCACCGCCAAAAAGCAGTTATTTTGATGCTGTGGACAACATTCAATGAGCAGTGATGAGAACATTAAAGAGTTTACCAGATGCTATTGTATGGGGAAGGAAGTTACTTTGAATAAACCAGGGGTGAGGAACCTGCGACCTTCTAGGCCATTAAGTGTATCCTTTTGAGTGAATCCAAATTATACAGAGCAAATCTTTTTATTTTTATTAATATGTTTTTGTTGTTCTTTTATTGTTTTTATTTTAATCTTTAAATGACCTTATTTAAAATAACAAAGAGTAAAAGAAGATTCAATGAAATAATGCTCCTCGAATGACTGCCACAATTAAAGTATTAGTAAGTCATCAGGGCTATTTTGACACCTACTACAGGCTCATGATTTCATTCTATGGCTCCTAAAGAACTACAGATGAAATTAATTGAGCTCTCAGAATGTGATATTTTAAAGTCCTTATTTGACACTAAAAAAGATCCAGTTGAAATATGGAAAAATGCAATAGAATACCCACACCTTCGACAACATGCACAAAAAATGCTTTCTTGCTTTTCAACCACTTGCAGCGTTCGAATTACCCAGTGGTCTGCTGGCCATTGGCCAGTAAGAATTTCGTCGGACCACTGAACTATTGATTTTACGGTCCCAGGTGGCCAGTAAGTTTTTTTTTCCCCCTAATTTGTCACAAGTTAACAAATGAATTTCTGTTTCTTTTACCTTGCGTATGGTTGTCTTTTTAGGCTGCAAACTAATGATAGGTTTAAAAGCAAATATTGGAGATAATTCCATTGAAATGATACATTATTTTTTACATATAATGTAAATCTCCTTAAATTTTTTTTATTATTTTTCTTTACGGGCCAGTGGGCATTTTGGTGGACCAGTGGTTTGCAAATTTTAGTGGTACGCTGGGCCAGTAGAAGATCTAATTCTAACACTGACTTGCTGCGAATGAACATTCTTGTACATTCTCTTACCTAACCCAAATCAAGATACCCTTAAGGTCACTAATGATGGATAGTTGGATACCCATCTAGGGGATCAGCTAAAAGTGCGGACCTCCATGTTGCAACCAAATATTCAGATGCTTTCCAACAAAAAGCAGTTACAACAAAAACATTAAAATGTTAGTTAACTTTAGCATTAACATTTTTTTTTCATTTTTTGAAGTTAGTATGTAGTAAGATTTTTACAAAATAATGTACATTTTGAAGTATGTATACGTATCTCTACTTGAAGTTTCTTGAATGCGGTCTTGGTAGATTACAGCAAACTTAATGTGGCCTTCCAACATGAAAAGGTTCCCCATCTCTGGAATAAACCAATGTTAATTTTTTCCATATGCGAGAGCATTAGTTTTTTCTGGGATAAGTCTCTTTTCCAATTGCTACACTATGTATTAAAGCTGTGCTTAATTCTGGGTGTTATGGTCCATCAGCGGAATCTTTCTGCAGGTGTAGAAGACACTATAAAAAAGGTTTAGGCCTTCAGAAATTGAGTGCAGTTCAATGTCCAGTTTTATATCTTATACACTATATCGACAATCGACAAAGGGATGTAAGGTCAGGTGATGCTTAACATCACAGCCTCTCCTTGACAAATGTCAACCCCACCTTCTCATGGTGCATCCTGTTCCCACTAAAGGGGCTCTGACGACCGCCAATAGCGGTATAACTATACCATCGGGATCAGAGGAAATGCTATCCCACACTCACCAACCCGCTTGGCCAGCGTGGTGAGTTATGGCCAAACACCTCCAAAATGACTCTACAACTTAAATCTTGGCCTTCAGTCTCCAGCAGCTGGAATGTACCTGGCCAAGGCAGCGGCCAGTGCGACATGAAGGCAGAGGGTGCTAAGAATCCCCGGAGGACCGGACTAGGCTGCCATCTGATGCTGACCTTGGCTACGTATAATGGACGCTCCCTATCTTCTGATTCAAGGCTTCTTGAATTGGAAGAGGAACTACAAAGGATCAAGTGGGACATCATCTGGCTAAGTGAGGTAAGGAGAAAAGGAGAAGATCTCATTGAACTGAAAAGTGGACATCTCTTCTACTATCGTGGGACAGATACTGGCAGAACTAGTGGTGTTGGATTTATAATAAACAAAAAACTGAAGGATAAAGTGATAGAAGTTGAAAGTTCCTCTGACAGAGCTGCACTACTAGTTATCCAACTCTCGAGAAGATACCAGGCTCAGATTATTTAAACTTGTGCACCCACCACAAGTCATCCTGAAGAAGAAATTGAAGAATTTTACGAGGAAATTCGTCATCTAAGTAATAAAGGTAAGCAGCACTTGAAGATAATTATGGGAGATTTCAATGCAAAAATAGGGCAACGGCAACAGATTGAAACTTTGGTAGGTAAATTCGGTCACGGCAACAGAAACCAGCGTGGAAATACTCTCGTTGAGTTTGCAGAAGCAGAAGGATTTTTCATCTTGAACTCCTTTTTCAAGAAAAAGCCACACAGGAAATGGACATGGAGAATTCCAATTGGGACTACAAGTGAAATTGATTTTATTATGTGTAACAAAAAATTCGTCATCCAAGACTGCAGTGTGCTGAACAAGTTCAACACAGGTAGTGACCATAGATTGGTGAGATGTAAGATGCACCTCAACACTAAACTCGAACTGGGCAAGCTCATAAGACAAACAAAATGTATTGACATAACCAACCTTAAAAAACACCATAATACTTTCAAGTTGGAACTGAAGAACAGATTCTCTGCTTTAGAAATCCTAACATCGGAAGAAGTGGATATTTCTGAAGTTAACAGAAAAGTAACCAAAGCTCTTATGAAAACAGCAACAAAATTAGCTGGGTCTAAGAACAAGTTGCATGTGAACAAATTATCAGGAAAAACCAAAATGTTGATGCAAAAAAGAAGAGAGATGAGGACAACTAAAGATGATGTGACTTCCAAAGTGGAATATATAGAGCTGTGCAAGACAGTACGGAAAAGTATCACTGAAAATGTAAGGAAATTCAACTGTGAGCTAGTGAGGAAAGCAATTGAAAACAACCTAAGCCTAAAGATAGCAAAGGGACATCTCAGTAAAGGAAGAAAATAGATTATGGCACTGAGAAAAGAAGATGGTTCTGTAACAAGAAATAGAGGCGAAATTTTGACAAGAGTGAAAGATTTCTACTCCAAATTATATGAAAGGGATGATACATGTACTCCAGACATCATGAAAGGTACCAGTACCAGAGTTCTTCCAGTCCTCCCAGCAGAAGTTGCACATGCAATCAAGAACATGAAGCGGGGGAAAGCTCCAGGAGAAGATGAAATTACTGTAGACATCATACAAGAAGCAAGTGGAGAAATCGAAACAGTACTCGCCCAAATTTTCACTTGATGCCTTAATGAAGGGAAGATTCCTGAGGATTGGAACAACGCTACAATGATCCTGCTACATAAAAAAGGTGACATTGAGGATTTTGGGAACTACAGACCTATCAGCCTCCTCTCAGTGGTTTATAAAATCTTCACTAAAGTTCTTTCTCACCGCTTGAAGGTAACACTGGACATGGCTCAACCGAGAGAACAAGCTGGATTCAGGAGTGGCTACAACACAATAGATCATATCCACGTACTGAGAGAACTAATTGAAAGTGCGAGGGAATATGAACTTCCATTGTGCATGGCTTTTATCGATTATGAAAAAGCCTTTGATTCGGTGAAACCATCAGCAGTTACAATGGCCCTGAAATCCTGCGGTATTGAAGATGCATACATTAATATTATTAATAACATCTATGAAAATGCAAGTGCAAGGATTTGGCTGTTTGAAAATACAACACACATAAAAATTGGAAAAGGAGTGAGACAAGGTGACACCATATCTCGAAGCTCTTTAATGCCACATTGGAAAATGTCTTTCAATCACTGAACTGGGAAAACAAAGGGATAAAGATTAATGGAGATGATCTAACTCACCTTCGTTTTGCTGATGACGTAGTCATTTTTGCAACTACCCCACCAGAGTTGCAGTGTATGATCCAGGAACTTGCTGACAAGAGTAAAGAAGTGGGATTAATAATGAACTTTCAGAAGACAAAAGTGATGTTCAATGCTTTTACAAGAAATGAAGATTTATCGATTGATGGAGAAAAACAGGAGGTAACAGACAGGTACGTTTATCTTGGACAGCAGATATCAAGTGAGGGTCACATTGATGAAGAAATTAATCTGCGTAGAAAACTTGCCTGGAGAGCTTTTGGAAGAAACAGCATAATTTTCAAGAGCAATATGCCATTATGTATTAAAAGAAAAGTGTTTGAGCAATGCATCCTTCCAGTGCTTACGTATGGTGCAGAGACGTGGACCTTAACTAAAAGAGACATACGAAGGCTGCAGACAACTCAAAGAAGCGTGGAGAGGTGCATGCTTGGTGTAACCAGGAGAGATAAGAAGAGGAACTCGTGGATCCGAAAAATGACAAGAGTGGAAGACATCATGATCAGAGTTAAATCCCTGAAATGGCAATGGGCTGGACATACTGCCAGAAGGACAGACCATCGATGGACAGCCGAAATTTTAGATTGGATTCCAAGGGACAGGAAAAGACCCAGAAGACCACATGGGAGATGGGTGGATGAAATTCGAAAATATGCGGGAGTGACATGGAGGAGACTGGCACAAGACAGACTGTTGTGGAGGAAACTTGGGGAGACCTTCGTCCAGCAGTGGATTGATAATGGTTGACAATGATGATGATATCGACAAAAGTCACCATACACCCTTTTAAAAGCAAATGAACGGATCCGCTGCATTGTTAGGATGTGTGGTACAGCTGCAAACGGTATAAAAACAAGCCTGCAGCTGACCGCGATCATATCGCACTGTGAGGTTGAGTGAAAATATCGCGGCGGGAGAGAACTGGCTTTGAGAAAGGAAAGATTGTTGGGTGTTATATTAGTGGGTTGTCCATAAGAGAAACCGAGAGGCCTTTAAACATACCCAAGTCAACTGTTTTGGATGTACTGAATAAGTGGAAGACACATGGCGTGACTGAAGCAGCAAAACGTACCGGCTGACCAAAGAAAATCAGTGATAGAGGACATCGAAGCCTCAAGAGAGTCATTACAGCTAATAGATGGAGTACTGCACAAGACCTCAGTGTACAGTTAGTAAAAATGCTGGAACCTCTGTATGTACACGTACCATTTGCAGAGAACTTCATTCCATGGGTTACCATGGTCGTGTGACTGCTCATAAGCCTTTCATCTCCACTCGGAATGCTACTTGTCATTTAGCATGGTGTAAAGAACATTTATCGTGGACCGAAGATCAATGGAAATAGGTCCTATGGGCTGATGAATCCAGATACACGATCCATCAGTCTGATGGCCGTGTGTGGGTATGGTGGCAGTCGGGGGAACACTATTTACCACAGTGTACTGTTCCTACGGTCAAGTTTGGAACTGGCAGTGTACTCGTGTGGAGGTGTATTTAGTGGTATGGTTCCGGCCCATTGGTTATCATGAACAAACCTGTTTAGCAGCACGTCAACCTCAATATTCTGGACATGATTGTCCAGAATTAATGTTAAATCTAAACAATACAA